>OU611782.1:11267500-12517500 GCA_914767645.1 Hydraecia micacea | reverse complement strand
CTGTCAGATTTCTGTAATAGATTTTCAACTTTATCGCTAAAGCATAAGGTTCAATGTTGATTGGGAAAATTTGACAGTTAGGTGTAGGTTGATGTGCTGGCATCTGTACACACGGCTACACATCAAGCTATACATAACCAGTATAAGCTGACTTCTGATTGTACGAAAAACCTATACAATGCAAGGTCATCTAAAACTGGAAATGTATAGCTTGATGTGTAGCCGTGTGTACATCATGAAAGCACAGACTTCCAAAATCAGCAAATGCCGCCGTCCAAGGCATGTCCTCTCCGACCCTGACGACCCCATAACTCTCCTCCAGGAGAGCAACAAGTCAACCAGTACAGTGCACAAAAACAGAACACCATCATTCCAACCTCGCCGCCGAGGTCCCTCGCGACGTCCCCAACTAAATGCCCACACCCTTGCTCGATGAAGTGCCAGCCCGCGCCGCAGCTGAGCCTGTAGATTTAAATTACCGACCGTGACCTCTGAGTTTTTCTTCTCAGAGTAGTCAGTTAGGAAACACCGGCCTCATCAAGCTTAAATAATAAGAACCTGATCCAGCCTGTCCCATCTTGCTGCCCTCCCCCAGTGACGCCCTAAACCGAGGTTCGTACCCCACAGGGGGTGCCCTTAGCGTGTAGTCGCTTAGTATATAAGATATTTGCCCCTGGCTGGAGGCTTTGAATTTGAGTTTACTTAAGGCAACCACAGGATAGTCCGGTTAAGTAGCACGACCTCTCAAGGTCATGGTCAACTACGAGATGCCATATAGGAAAAAAAAAAGCACAGACTTCAGAAGCATACATTTTTCTATCACGTCTCAGATACACAAATGCTCATTATTTAGCATTCAAAATAGACGTTTCTTTGCGGAATGGATGAATGAATTTGTTTTTGTATTGTGGTGAGTGCATAATTTCGGTATAGAAATTTAAAGTTTTGTCATCGAGACTAAGACGGCCGCTATCCCACTGGCGTTTTACGAGCGTTGGCGCTTCTCCAACGTCTGCGCAGCGCCAACATTGCGCAGACGCGACGTTAACGTCGCGAATTTCTAGTGATAAAGCGTCAACGTTGTGCAGACGCGACGTTAACGTCGCGAGTTTCTTGCGTTTTTTGGCAATAGGTACAACTACGCCGTCCCGCTCTGTGTGTGCGCGGGTGGGGGTAGTCAGGGGTAGTATACGTACAAACCTACTTGAAACCCTATATCATTCCTTCTTTAGGTTTATATTTTTCAGGCGGCCATTTGAACGATAGCTGCTTTAGTTTTTACCTCAAAGTTATAACAAGCCTCTCTTCTGGAAAACTAACATTACTTAAAATAAAAACTCTTGTTTATCGATTTTATTCAATCTAGAGTGGCCATATCTTTGGCAAATCTGCCGCGGTCGGACAATAGATCTATTGCTTTTGTAAATTTTGTAGTATGATTACGAGAAATAGAGTACAATACTCTATAATAGAGTACCTATGGTTGACAACTCTTTGTAATGTGTGTACTATCTTTAGAGGCAATTATTAAAACACAACCGGTACTTATACATTTCACCTGTCCAACACCAGGTTCAATGCGTCTTTCTGAACAACGCATAAAACATACATCTTGACAAAATTATGGGATCTGTAGTCTCTTCACTTCTTCTAGAGTTGACATATTGAAAAACAACAGTATAGTGGTTGTGGAGTTGTGTATATTAAATATATTATTCTTCAAATAACATAAAATATCTATGTAGTAAGGGCAGCCCATGGAGGTGACATTGGTGCAGGATTTTGTAGGTATGACATGACAACTGCAGATATCGACAGCATGAAGGAGCTCACAATCTGAAAAGATAAGCAAGAAAGAACTTACAACTTATGTCCTTTAATGTAGAATTATTTATGTATCTATACTTAATGGTTATTATTTATTAAAGTGAATGACAATTTTAATATTTGAGTGAATGTATGATTTTAAGACTAAGGGATTTATTTATAAACAATGATTTAAGTTAAGTGATGTTTAAACATCAAAAATGTATGGTTAAACAGTTGCTAATCACTACTTAAGCAATGTTTATGAATAGTGTTGATGTTCTGCCTAAACTCAGCACTTTCGGCTGTTATACTGGCAGGGTTGCAGGCCCTAAGTGCCAACAATAAAACTAATGAAATTAATACATAAGTTTAAATAAATAATTATATATAATAAATAAATTATTTGGCAGTCAATTGCCAACAATAAGTATAATGTAATTAATACATTTGTTTTAATGTTGGCAATTGACCAATCAATAATTATTTTCTCACCAACCTGTTTAGTATCATCTGAGACTCTGGAATTGGCGAAACTAATACTGGAACAGAAGACAGCAGTCCAAGCGCACCATTTAAGACGCATCATAAGACCACACATAGAGAAAACCATACCTGTAAAATAGAACAGTATTATTTGTTTAACAATAAAATCTAGGTCAAGGCTCTGTGTAAAGATCTTAGAAGAATCTGCTGAACATACCTAAGATATTCATGTAATCTGTAGTGAGGTCCTCAGCTGGTGCTGATGTTGCTGGCGGAGGTTTGAAGCGACGTTCCCGATCAGCACGTCTTGGGTCTGATGTGAGTTGCATCTGAGAATGAAGAAAAGCATTTTTTAATGCCATTAAATACCTACTCAATTTCACAGAAAAAAAAAAACGATTTGAAATAGCGTTACCTTATCCAGCCAGCATAATTATAAAATGAAAGAATATTTACGCATTGAATACATTAAAATAGTGTTAATTACTCACCTTTGGAGGTTTTAATACGGGCCCACAAATAATTGAAACTTTCAAGGTATCGTTCTCATAAAATGTACCAGATTCACAGACTCACAGTTGCCTATGACGACTGAAAAGTTTTATTATAAATACTTAAATCTACGGTAAAAGTATTATCAAATTATTTTAGTTTCATTTCAATCCAACACTCGCTCTGATATTCTGAATATTCTGATAACAGAGCAGTCAGTCAGAGCCATAGACTAATATATATATGTCAGAGCAATTTATGTCAATGTCATATTATTTTGTCTTGTCACCATTTGTCACCCATTATGTGTTGCCAGTGCGCTGTCTAGAGATTGTTTTGTTATTTTCCGGTATTATTATTAACACGTCATTTGCAAATAGTACGCACTTATGATTTGTTATATTCGGTAAGTCGTTATTGTATAAAAGGTAGAGAAGAGGCCTAAGGCTTCCTTGAGGCACTTCAGACCCATTGTGTTTAAATAAAGATTTGTATACCATTGCAACAAGTTTATCATCAAAACACTGTTGTCTATAGCTGAGATAACTTTTCAGCCATTGAACAAATCCATACAATTTAGTTGACGCCCGTGCCATAGGCGCGAACAAATTTCGTCCTGCATCCCGCGCGGGATTCGCTTCAGTTTGGCCTGGCCAGAACTTTACCTGACTTATTTTTTGAACTTTAAATCTCTAATGACTATCGTGATGGCCCAGTGTTTAAGACCTCGCCTCTCATGCATGAGGTGGGTTCAAATACGGGCAAGTACGTACCAAAGTACCAATGTGTCTTTTTCAATTCATAGTACAGACGCCAGCACATCAAGGGACATCAATTTCCATTTATCTCGAAGAAGGTTGTCAAAATAATGCTCAAACCAAACATGTATGAGAAAATGTATTGACACTACAAGATGGCGGCGTTAGTTCCGATTTTAGCCACGCGGCAAAAGAACCTTTAGCGTTGCCTACATAAAATGAATTTGAAATGGTGATGCCACTCTGCCAGCCTCAATCGTTGATAGCATTAGGTATTTAGGAAAAAAAAAACAGAATGCCCACTCTAGACGGTCCATACTTAGAACTGGATACATAAATTGGTACCTAGTATAATCGCTGAATCGACATCATGATGGCTATGTCGTGGCTCTCGAGGAGGTTATAACAGTTCAAGCTTATTTTTATATCAATCTTTCAGGAAAATTTATTTATTTTTGCACTAATTACCTATATACCTACTTGATTGCATAGTGTTTCCAACTAAAGTATTGTCGAAATGAAGACGTGTCGGAGTTCCAAAGTGTCGAAATAAAATATTGTCGTATTACAGTTTGTCGAAATTCAGTTGGTAAGTCGTGGAGACAGCATCTAGGTGCTCTACCTCGGTTATCTGAAAAATTTCCAACAGTCAGTGGGAGTGAGGTACCTCATATAATAATAATAATAACTGGCGCAAACCAGTAGTGCTTGACACTAATGATCGCATGGAGGTATGGCAGAGTAAGGAGCTTCACGGACGCTTTTTCCGGGCCCTTCATGGACCCGATGTAGATTTACTAGCGTCCGTAGCCTGGTTGCGTTTCGGTGACCTCTTTGGAGAAACCGAAGGTTTTGTTTGTGCAATTATGGACGAAGTTATGATGACGAACAATTACCGGAGATTTATTGTGAAAGACGGCATGGTTGGCACCTGTCGGGCATGCCACCGGCCGGGGGAATCAATCAGGCATATCATCTCCGGGTGTTCTCGTCTAGCTAATGGAGAGTACTTGCATATAGACACAACCTTGTAGCCAGGATAATTATTCATCAGCAACTTGCTTTGAAATACAGCCTTGTGGAATCGGAGGTGCCGTACTACAGGTATGTGCCCGACCCAGTTCTCAAAAATGGTAATATCACGTTGTACTGGGATCGATCCATCATCACTGACAGGACTATTGTTGCCAATAAGCCTGATATAGTGGTGGTGGATCGATCAGAGCGGCGTGCAATGATTGTTGACATAACCGTCCCACATGACCGCAACACCGGAAACTGTGCTATCGAAACCTAACGAGAAGAATAAACTATATATCTTAAGTAGTAGCAAATACAACGAATCTTTGTCCTCCATAGAGGAAGTTTTCTTCGAATACTTCGACTACTGTCACTTCATTATGCCTAATAGTACCATAAAACAATTATTAAGCGGCATCGAAGAAAGATTGAAGGGATTCACCCTAAACGATTACTGCCTAATTTTTATTGGAGAAAATCATATTATTACATATGAAAACAACTACATAAACTTAATAAGCTTACTAAATGAGTCGCTTCGAAAAATTACGCACACCAACGTAGTAATTTGTCTTCCTACGTATAAGGCAGGATCACTTATATATATCTAATTTCAAAGTTGAGATGTTTAACAACCTCCTTCACCTAGACAACCAAAACCATAAGTATGCATACATCTTCGACAGCAATCGTGATCTAACATATAAGATGTTTTCTTACACTACGGGCAGAATCAATAAATACGGAATCAAAAATATATATGAGAATATTATGAGTAACATTCGGATTGATTTAGACTTATATTGTCAGACAAGCAGACAGATGAATAATAACAACGGACAAGAATATGACGAACACAATTCAAACCTGAAAGAAACCCCCGACTTTTTTCGTTTATAACAGTATACATATCCTTCATCAGAATATTGCAGGACTCCTGAATAAAAGCGATACGCTTACTGTATATTTGGAAGAACTACAAAATAGTAAAAAACAGATCGATACTATATGCATTACCGAACATTTTATGACACCTGAACAGGAAGGACTTCTAAATATACCAAACTACATCCTAGCAACAAGTTTCTCCAGAGATAATAGAAGAGGTGGCGCATGCATTTTGACCAGGGCCGGTCACAAGTATAAAGTGTTAAATTTAGGGCAATATTCTGTAATCAATGTAATTGAATGCTGCGCGATAGAATTGACAGAACACAACATTATTATTGTATGTATATATAGGGTGCCCCAATCTAATTTGGATAAATTTTTCGACAATTTAAATAATATTTTGCATTTGCTGTGTTTAAAATTGAATAACAAAAAGGTTGTCTTATGTGGGGACTTTAATATCAACTTATTGAAAAGAAGTAAACAAACCTTAGACTTCGAATATACACTGTTAAATTATAATTTAAAATTACAATTTTCTCAACCCACTAGGTTAAGCAGTGGGACCTGCTTGGACAATATAGCACATAATGTAAAAGGCTGTAAAGGAGAAATTATAGAATTGGGCCTGTCAGATCACACCGCGCAACTTTTGAAATGTCCTGTTAAGAAGACATGCGTCTTAAAGCGTTGGAAAATAAAAAGACGGAATTGCTGTCAAGATAATGTAGAGAAATTTAAAAATTGCATTAAAAGTCTCACTTTTTCGGACATATATACAACTAGTGACGTCAATAAGGCCTACGACTATTTTCTTGACCAATTCAAATGTTTTTACGATCTTTGCTTTCCCTACGAAATAATAACAAAATCAATTACTAAGAAATCAAAATGGATCACGAATGGGATAAGGAAATGTAGTAAAACGAAACGGCACTTGCTATGGCAATATAGAACAAATCCTTCCCCAAAGAATAAACAATCGTTTAAGACATATTCTGCAAGGTTTAAAAGAGTTATAACGTTAACACAAGCATCACGAAATAACTACTTCATTAAAACGTCCAAAAATAAATCTAAAGCGGCGTGGACCATAATTAACAATTGTAATACCTGCTTCCCTAAAGAACCAATAACACAAATTCAAACAGAGACACAGAAAATCACACACCCATTAAATATAGCTCAGGCTTTTAATAAGTTTTATATTAATCAAGTTACCGAACCTAAAAATAAAACTATACCAGAAATGAACGTACGCTTAAATACTTCAAACTCTTTATTTATGGAGCCGACCGTACCTCAAGACGTAAATAATCATATTACCTCACTTCGAAATACAAATAGTGTTGGTTATGACGGAGTATGCACTAAAGTTATCAAAGAAGTGTCTCATTATATAGCTCCGCATCTCAGCCACATAATTAATATGAGCATTTCTAGCGGAATCTTCCCTGATAAATTAAAAACGTCAATAATTGTACCATTGCACAAAAAAAATGATAGACAAATTATGTCAAATTATAGGCCTATTGCGTTGATACCCGTATTTTCAAAAATATTTGAGAAAGTCATTTCTAAGTCCTTGTACAACTATCTTGAGAAATCAAACATATTAGTAAATGAACAAAAGGGATTTCGTAAGCAGAAGACAATCAATATGGCTATACATGACCTGCTTCTCCCTGTTTTGTCAAATATGGATAACAGAAATCCCGTATGTGCTATCTACATGGATCTAACTAAGGCTTTTGATTATGTGGATTATCCTATACTAGTATATAAACTTGAAAAATATGGTATCAGGGGAAATATACTTGACCTCATTCGATCTTACTTAACGGACAGAAAGCAATTTGTAGAAATCACACAAATATCCTCAATTACTGGTTACGAAAAAAAATATCGTTCCGAAAGCGAGATAATTAAATACGGCGTTCCTCAGGGTAGCGTGCTAGGACCCCCCCTTTTTTTGCTCTACATAAATGACCTTCCGAGGCAAATAAAGCACCCCATGGTACTATTTGCCGATGATAGCACCGTAATTATTAAATGTGATGATCCCAATACTTATGAAAATGAAATAAATATGACATTAAACAGAATTATAACATGGTTTGACAACAATAATCTAATTATAAACTTAGAAAAGACTAAAATTATGCATTTTTATCAGAGAATACCAAATACAATCCTTGACATTAGCTATTTAGGGACAAAAATAGAATCAACTACTGCTACTAAATTTCTTGGTATTAATATAGACAACAATTTGACTTGGAGACCCCAGACAGACGAAATATGTAAAAAACTTAATAAATTTACCTATGCTCTCTATAAACTATCAAAAATAGTAAGCCTAGAATCCGTACTAACAGCCTATCACGCCTATGTTGCATCAACACTCAGATATGGCGTAATATACTGGGGCAATTCAGTTGATAGAGAACTCGTATTTAGAGCCCAAAAAAGATGTGTCAGAGCTATGTGTGGCCTTAAAAGTACAGACAGTTGTCAACCGTTCTTTATACGTCTAAAAATTCTTACCTTGCCATCGCTGTACATATACGAAACAAATATGTTCGTCAAATCTAACATTTCATTATACAAAATAGCTACTAAAAGTTACTACCGAAAATTACGCGATAAAAATGAGTCAGAACTCGAAGTGACTCATGGCAAAACTGCACTAATGAATAAAAGTACCTTCTGTATGGCCAAAAAAATATTTAACAAACTACCTGAAAAAATAAAAACGTTAAACCTGGACAATTTCAAAACAGAACTATTAAGAATATTGATAAATAAATGCTATTACTCGCTACAGGAGTATTTGGACGATAATTCTATAATTACTGCTTCAGAAAATTGTACATCACCTCACTTATTTTGACGATTTAGAATTTTATTTGACATTGGCATTATTATGACACATAACTTATGACATTTATTGACATTAATTCTATTTTCAATTTGTATTGATATGCATGTACAATTAATATTGATTTTATTACTAATGTGAAAGTTTACAAAATACTACTGCATGATTATCTCAAAGTTAAATTGTTATTAAAAGTAAAATGTCGACAATGTTAATTTAATATATTTGTACGCCTCTGGGCAAAACATAGAGGATCTACCTACCTGTAACATCTCGCACACTCATTGACTTATATATTACTTTGAAATCATTGCGCACACTATTGTAATTTGACCTATGTTTCATTGCGCACACTATTGTAATTTGACCTATGTTTACAAATAAAGCATTCATTCATTCATTCATTCATTCATTCATTCATGACGAGAACCTCGTGAAAGCCGAGAAAGATAAACAAATCAAGTATCTTGACTTGGCTCGCGAGGTTGTCGACATGTGGGATGTAGACTCAGCGATCATTGTGCCAATAGTCGTGACTGCCAATGGGTTAATAGCCAAGAGTCTCGACCAACACCTAAGGAGGCTCTCGTTGGGCAGCTGGATCAAGGGCTTGATTCAGAAAGCGGTACTTCTGGACACGGCCCGCATTATCCGGAGGTTCCTCTCTCTGGAGCCCTGACCGCCGGTAGCTTGGACCCTGTTCCCGATACCGGTGGGCTACTATTTTTAAATGTTTTTCTATATTTTATATGCTAATATTTAAAAATATAATTTATATGTAAATAATGAAATAAAGGAGTATAATAATAATAACCCCACCGCCTTATCTCTACGTTGACGTCGTGGTGGGGCTTGCGTGCTCCAAACTCTAAGAGCTCCCACCTGATTCTTGCCTTTATTGGCCGCCGGCTTGAGTGGAGATTCGCAAGAGCAAACGTGCTCGGAGGAAGGAAGTATTCTAGCAAGATGCTGGTAGGGATCTTGACCGTACTTCCGGGATTGTCCTGATAGCCGTGGAATACCTCTCCACTCCTCATGAGCACCTCAGGACATGTTGCCACCTTGTCGCTACCACGCTATGTGCTAGCGACCTTTTAGGGGCCCATTATTGAGTATGCAAGTCACCCCCTGCCATTTTATCTGTGTAATTTATATAGAACATCGGTCAGGCAGGGGCTATAGCTTGTCCATAGTCCTAGATAACCAGTTCACTTTAGCTACCAAAACCCGTAATCCAATATTTTTGTTTCCATGTCTTGCAATAGTCCTACACCAGCCGGGGGTTGTCCATGGGTGCACTTGCATGGTGCGAACAGGAATGGTCGTCGGTTGGTGCCTCATTTCATTGAAAACGTCTAACGGGCCTCTGGGAGTTGGCTTCGGCCCCTCATACGCCTTCCAATAGACCGGGACCCCATGGTCCCGAGATTTATGTTAATATATAAAAATAAATAGTTAATAATAACCCCATCGGCCGTATCTCTACGTTGACGTCGTGGTGGGGCTTGCGCGCTCCGAACTCTAGGCCTATGCCGAAAGAGTTTACTTTGCCGGAACAGGTCTAAGGTGAGGAGCCAGACCAAGAGAGATACAGAAACCCGCAGGGCAGCATGTGGCGAGCTGTTGGGCAATAGCGACCCCAGGGATTATCTCCCGGGAGAAGTCTTGTTCCTCACCTCAGGCTTGCCTTTATTGGCCGGCTGGAGTGAAAAATGACGAGGAACAGAGCTCCCACCTCATTCTTGCCTTTATTGGCCGACTTGAGTGGAGATTCGCAAGAGCAAACGTGCTCGGAGGAAGGATGTATTCCAGTAAGGTGCTGGTAGGGATCTTGACCGTACTTCCGGGATTGTCCTGATAGCCGTGGAATACCTCTCCACTCCTCATAAGCACCTCAGGACATGTTGCCCCCTTGTCGCTACGTCACTATGTGCTAGCAACCGTTTCCGGGAGACCATTATTGAGTGTGCAAGTCACCCCCTGCCATTTTGTCCATGTATATATAAAATATTGATCAGGCAAGGGTTGATGGTTCTTGTTAACCATCAGTCCACTTCAGCCACCCATAGTCCAACTTTTTATTTTTCCATATCCTACAATTACAACTGTTAAGTACGAGTCTGTGAGGATCTCGTCGGCTTCGAGGATTTATAGGTACGTAAAGTACCGAAATACTTTTTACAGAGCGGTAGTCTTCTAGAAATAAAAAAAATAGGTAAGTAGGTGCATATGGCAAACGAAGTCTGTAAGGCATAATAGATTGTAATGAATATAAGGATATCTAAGAAACAAGGAGTCCTTATAGGAAATAAGGACACTCCTATACGAGATTCGAAGAAGATGACTTTCACCGATGTCAATAAATAATGGGGTAGGTAGATATCTACGTAGGTACCTACGTAGATTAGGTGGGTAGGTAAGTAAGTACGGGAGGCGAGTTAACGCAGCTCTCCGTCCGATCAGGTCCAGGCCCGTGCCGGACGGCGCGTATGTGTTCCACGCGCGCCTCAAAGAGATGTCAGCATAAAGGAAGGGGCCCGCCAGGGCCGAAGCCTGCCGGGGTAGCGGGATCGTCCGAAAGGGTACCGCTGCCCCGGAACATAAAGGGCTAAGGAAGGAACACGGGTGGGTTTTAGTCAGTAAGAGTCTGACACTCCCTTCCGCTCCACCCAGAGCGGGAGGAGTCATTAGATGACTTCCCATCCACAAAAAAAAAAAAAAAGGCGAGTTAACGCCATCGAACACAAATCCAGAATTCGGGCTGCTACTGGTAAAAACCAAACCCAAATCCAAAACCAGTAGGTACCTACCTAATAATTTGCCCGATCTGGGCAGTCATGAACACAGAACATATACCTACCTATTGGTCATGAATGACCCCACGCTGAGGTAGGTAGATAGTAGATCCTACCTACCTACCTATTGACTCAATATACGAACAATAAGTAAGAACTAATGTACCTACTACGTACCAAATGATTTGATACAATTCGTATTGTGGTTTTGCCTTGTAGGTACCCATATTAAGTCGGTACCTACATACTTTCTACCAAAACATATTTATCTCATGTATTTTCCGAGTAATGATCAAAATATGCAAATGAGCAATTAATGTAACTGGCCGCAGAAAAAAGGGAAAATATTCGGTGAGTTTGGTGCTGGTCTGCTATTGGTCAAAAGATCGGCGCACGCCCACCGCCCGCGGCACGCACGCCGCACGCCTCGCCCGGCCATTTACATGTGAAATCTAAAATAATACAGCAATCTACTTAGTTGATATTAAATTTTAATAGTCGTACAGTTTTCAATTTGTAGGTAGGTATACCGGATGCACGGAACGGAATATCTTTTTAAAATAACTTCCTATTTTAACCAGCGACTGATCAAGAGTTCTGACCGCCCTAGGCTAACTATGAGGACGCGCCCCCGCCAGATGTGTTACGGACGGCCTTACGGCCTAAAAAGTAGTAAGTGAGTAGAGTAGTAGTCTGATTTTAACATGGTTCATACTACCTATAAAAGTTTTCAGATCGATCTGCTAGCGAAACTAGCGTTGTCCTTAAATCTGCATGACATTCAACCTTAGGGAGGCAAACCATTTTTAAGCTGACCGTACAAGTACCTCACGCATTATACACCAAAATCATGAAAAGTGACTGCAGGCTACCAAGTAGAAAACCAAATCCATGTCGTGGTTGGCCGCACAGAACAGTTGAGGAGAGGCATCATACAAGTGAAACATTTTTGCAACTGATTAATGATTTATTTGAAAATTATAGTAATTAAGTAATTATTATTAGATTATACAAAAGTCCTTTTTCGTGCTTTAGCGTTTGCAAATCTTTCCACAATTTTTTCAAATTTTATAGTTTGTAAAAAATCACTTTCTATGTACAGACGCCAGCACATCAACCTACTGCAATCTGTCAAATTTCTTTAATAAATTTTCAACTTTATTGCTAAAGCATAAGGTTCAAAATTGATTGGGGAAATGTGACAGTTTCGGATAGTTTGATGTGCTGGCGTCTGTACATTAGCGAGAGCGCTGCAAGTTTTTGCTGGCGGAGTGTGGAGCGCAAGTAATTTTTTACTTTTTTATGTGCTGAAAAAGACCTTTCGCCGCTGCAGTTGGTAAAACTCATTTTCAAAAAAAATCTTAATATTAGGTACCTCCACATTCGGTAACATGCAAGAAATATTAAAACTTTTTATTAACTGCACCAAACCCTTTGTGGTTCTAGCAGAAATAGAATGCTCGGCCTCGGTGTCAGATTTTAAAAACTGCGCCAAATGGACGCATTCTTCTGCAAAGGTTTCTTCTAAATCAGTGGCATACAGTTGTTTTAACTCCTTTGCTTTGCTTCTAATAAATTTACTGTCGTCTAGTTCATGCAGTTTCCATAAGAAACCAAACTTTGTTTGGTTTGACCGATTCGAGTAACAAGTCAGTGTTTATTTACGCGCGCTTTTTAAAATTTCAAAATTTATTGTTAAAATTAGGGAGTCTCAAGCGCATTTGGTTTTAGTGTTTGGTCTCGGTCTAGTTGAAATATGTAGAGTAGATGCAATGATGCTAGATTAGTGAATGCCAAGACACGATTTCAGCGCGCCCCCTCCGGTCCTCGCGCCCTAGGCTACAGCCTAATTTGCCTAAGGGTTAATCAGGCCCTGATTTTAACTACCTACATAATAGTAGGTACGGCTACCCTACCTACTTACTTAGATACGCAGAGTTAGGTACCTACTTGTTAGGTTACATTACAAAGAGACACTTCAATTTCATTTAAGTATTTGTATAGTATGTTACTGTAAAAGCCCGAACTGCGGTAAATCTTAGGATTTACCGGTAAATCCTAAATCAAATCAAATCAAAAGTCATTTATTCAAACTAGGCTGAGAATCAGCACTTTTCGAACGTCAAAATTACAAAAGACAGTCCCCCAAAACGCCCGCCCTTCGCCACTTCCTATATAGTGCTTTCGCTGGGGAGAAGAAATGGCGGAACAAACTCCCCAGCAGCACAGCTGTCTGTTCAATTAGAAAAAAAATGATTTTATACAACATTAGGTATGAAAAGTAATTAACGTAGGACATTAAATTAAATTATTTGCCATAGGTTAGCTAGCCACGCCAGCATACCAACAAATAGGTACAATAAAAACTATACGTACCTACTCAAGCAAAAAAAAAAAAAAAAAATTAAAAATGTAAACACAAAAAAAAACTTACTACCTAAATAAAAGCCTCCAGGTATAAAGGGCGTGACAGCTTACATATTTATGCAATGCTGGGTTCTGTTTACATAGCTGTCACTTGAAGTCACAAATGATAAACTAGGACCATCTAAGCAAAATAAATAAACAAGTTATTACTAATAACTATCATTATAACTGTTATTAGCCAAGTCTTAAAACATGTTTAACATGCTTTAGGAAAATAAAATGCAGAAAAAATAACACAAATCAGGCAATATAACTAGCGAAAGATACGTGGAAGAAATCCTAAACGAATACGTTGATCAATTTATGGTCAATTTGGGAGAGGATGCTATCTTTATGCGTGACAATGCCCGGCCTCATACTGGTAAAATTGTGAATGACTACCTTCAAGGGGTTAACTGTATGGAGTGGCTAGCAGGCAGCCCGGACCTCAACCCAATCGAGCATGTCGGTGTTTGTTTATATATTTTTTTATGAATATAATACAAAGCGATAAGGCCGCCCATTGTATGTGAATCATCGTTTTTATTGTAATGTTTTTTCTGGTGTACAATAAAGTATATATAAATAAATAAATAAATAAAGCGACACATACATTTTATTACTTTCATTTATGGAATATTTTATTCTCTATTAAACACAATTTATTTCATTAAGCAGCATTCTTAGTTTCTGATACTTTCAGGTATCTTTATGTAACCCTAATTCATTGCTCTCGAGTGTACCTATTTCAATCTATGATTTCAGTACATTTACCGGTGTCTGCGGTTAAACCTAGGATTTACCGACTGAACAGTTTGAAATTAAAGATTACTAGAGCACAATTCGGACTTTTACCGGTAAGACTTGGTAAATCTTAGGATTTACCGGTAAAACCTAAGATTTACCGCAGTTCGGGCTTTTACGGTAACATGATTAGTGGTGTTTGTGGAAGTGTTACGACAACTCGCAAATGTCACATTGGAAATTGTAACTGAAACATAGGAGAATAAGTATAGATATGTACCTATGTGAGTAGATATTACCTATATTTTCCTTAGTTCCACAATATTAAATAACATAAATTCTTGAACTCTTAGAATACCTGGGGGGTAATTGCGTAACATACCTACTTACCTACTAACAGTAGAAATGGCTTTCATTTTGAAATTTCAACAACATTAATTGCGTTATTTACGTTGTCGAGCAGACACATTTTTCGAACATACCTACCTATGAAGCAATGGATTCGCAATATCCTTCAAAATGTTTCAGATTGTGATTGATAGTGTGTTACGCAATTAAGATGCTGTTGCAAACTAGAGTTATTCGACTTTCGTTGCTAACCGTAGTACCAACTACGATCGGCCATCAAACCTGGGATTAAACCCATTATTAATCGCCTCTTTGCTTCAATAACGTGACAAGTCCGACCACTTTTCTTCTTATTTACAATTTTAAACCGCCGTCTGATTTTATTTTTCCGAAAAAAGTGGTAATTTACAATAAATCATACATTTACAGTAAAACAATTTATTCGTTCCAACACAATTATTTTTTGAAAGTTGAAAAATACCTACTCTTCTCTAAACTGTCAATGTTCAAGAATTCAAGATAAAATATTACTGAAGCAAAGAGGTGATTTATAAAAATTATAAACGTTGCTTAAAGTTAAGTAATAATTAGCGACAGTTTAGCCATAGGCACATTTTTGACGTTTAAACATTTTTACTTTTAGCAACGTTTATGAATAAACCCTCAGGAGTTTACTAATTCATTCCTACATAATAAATCGGTAAAACACTGTATAGAGCTTCTCTTTTAATTGAAACTCGGTTGTAGATAAGTACTGGGAACAAACTCTACGTACTACTAACAGTTTGAGACTTTACATTCCACAAAGATACTGACCCATCCCAATGAATTACCCTGTATAGTTATACTCCATTTATTATAACATTAGGAAAAAGTGGCTCGTAGAAGCAGGAGTGCTAAACATTTCATTTTCTAGCTCTGCTCGCGACTTCGTCCGCGTGAAATTTCTTGTTCCCCGACCCACTCCGTCTCATTGCATCGCCTGCCCGAGCATTCGCATTTATTACTTCGTTTTCGCTTAGCGTTCTTTCAGACTCTTTTTATTTTTGCTCAGCTCCTTAGTCCCCGTGTGATGTTAAATAGCCTTCCTCAAAAATTGAGCTATCAAATGCAAAAAGAATTTTTCAAATCCGAGGTAGTTTCAAAGATTAGCGTGTTCATACAAACAAAAAAACAAAAAAAAACTATTCAGCTTTATTATTAGTACTTACCTATAGATACAGATTACGAAAAAGAGGCTCGTAGAAGCAGGAGTGCACAACATTTTATTTTCCAAGTTAAATTCAAATGATTTTAATAAATAATGGTTTCATTAAATAAAAATAACATTATTTTGATAAATTATTAGATATTGTATGTCCACATACAATAATAATTTATCAAAACAATGTTATAGGTACTAAATAGTAATTATAGGTATTTAGAAATGATGCAAAAGCCATTTTTACGGATCTACCTACCGATCTTAGAAAACGACTGTTGTTGAGATTCTGGGCCTTACATGTAGTTGTAGGTGCTACGTTCCTAGAAATAGAAAATCCTGTCGCTTGTCTTTCCCTAAACTATATCACCTTTTCATTAATGTTGACAGAAGAAAAGTCCGTCAATCCGTCTTAAAATGAAAATTGTGCAGAGACTCCGTCATATAAAACTCCAAAGTTGTAAAATACTTAGGTACATACTCTTTAAACCATTTTTCATTTGAATTTCTTTCTTATATCTATGCAATTTCTTTAATACCTCTGTAGTCTATACCTACATACTTATAAAGTAACAATAAGTTCAAGTCGACCAGTAGCTGACACTCCAAACCAACTAATGATTGCAAAAATTGTACCTACTTACTTATTGTAACGGAAATACTTTGGTGTAATTATGAGCGTGAGTGGAGCGTAACGGGTGCGGGAGCGGGGCGGGGACAATTAAGTAATATGGCGGATTAATTAATAGTCTCTCTGTGAACATCGCTCATACAGTCATCATTAGCTTCAGCTAACTAGGGATGTTTCTTAGGTCATTACGCTGGTATTTAGGTAGGTACTTGTCCTAGCACCTAATGGTCTTATTTATGCTGAGGTGTTTCGTTTTTGGGTTCGTTAGAAATATTTGTTGTTCAGTCTCATTACCTACACATACCTACCTAGAGTAATTATTATCACCTGTGTTTCTAATGACTATCAACTCTAGATCATTCTACAAATACTTACCTACCTATGTTGTCATTGTTAAGTGCTAAATTCTAAGTACTGCCCATTTACTAAACAGAAAACATATAGGTACCTAAACTCTGATTTATAATTTGCTAGATCAAATTTACAGCTGTGTCATTATAATGTGTTTATTACTACGCAGCTGTCATTTTAGTCTAGCATATAAAAAATCAGAGTACAAGTCGTGGTGCAAGTACAATTTCCTCATACTTTGCGCGTCATCTTGGCGAGTATGAGTCAGAATGGTCAGAATCATCATTACCCTATTCGGTTTAAAGACATTTTATTTCTCAAATTACAAATTGAGGAATGTATAGAAAATATATTAATAAAAGTAGATACAGTCTATTAGCTCTTCATTCTGAAAATAAAATTTATATCAATAATTTGGGTCTGATTCAGACATGATTCTGGCAAAATTAAGTCAAATTACGCGTCCAGCCTAATTTTATTAGTGATTTGAGTTAATATACGTCATTACGTATACGATCGTCGAGGGTAAAACAATGCTTGGGTGTTATTTAGATAAGATATTTATTATTTAAATCGCCGCAGTAAGTATAGGCGAGAGGAGCCGGTAATTCGGTAATCAGTGGTTGCAGTTCATGGTTACAAGGTCATCTGGACCCAACGAGATAATTTGGTTTTATTGATAGTCGATGATGCGCTTTAAGTGATCTGGTGCCATTGATCAACTATTATAAGAATATCTTAGGTACAGACGCAAGCACATCAAGCTACCCGAAACTGTCAAAATTTCCCAATCAACTTTGAATCTTATGCTTTAGCGATAAAGTTGAAAATAAATGAAAGAAATTGGACAGATTGTAGTAGCTTGATGTGCTGGCGTCTGTACCTACCTGCTATATTCCCTACAGCATATCATCATCATTCTCCTGCCCTTATCCCAAATTATTTGGAGTCGGCAGCGCAATATGTATTTTTCTTCCATACTTCTCTATTAGTCGTCATCTCGATAGTCACACCCTTTCTAACCATGTCTACATTCACACAGTCTATATCCATCGTTTCTTTGGTCTTCCCTTACTCTTATAGCCATCGACATTCATACACAAAACATTCCTCGCGACATTTTCCTCATTCCTCCGTAACACTTGTCCATACCATGCGACAACCGATTTCCATATTCTACTTCCTATGTTTTTTCAAATACCTGTAATTGAGAGACAAAGAGTCTTGAAAGGACCAGTTTCGACTAGGTACTTACTTGCTTGCTACACAAAAAAAATTGTACCTACCTTCAAAATTGGTTTTCTTAAAAAGAAACTCCCGTTACCTACTCCAAAAGTAACGGCAATTCTAAAAGACCCCTTTTACTCTCCCTCACCATAGAAAATATTGAAATATCAAAGCAAAACGTGACACGTGCTGACTTCTCGCGTCAAAATTCTTGCGGGGCGGAGTCCTTAGTACAACAATGCGAGTCCTGGAGAGCCTAAAGATCCCTAATTCCAGGGTGCAGGTCTAACTTCCGGAGACTGCTGCGCGCCAAATTGCCGAAGAAAGGGTATTGGGGCGCGCCATTGTCAACCGATTCCACGGAATAAAACGCAGTAACAACATGTAGCGATCGAGTCTTTTGTGCCTTCGCGCACTCCTTAATTATATGGAACAGTTAAAGGGTCATATTTTCTATTAAATTTAATACAATTGTAATATATGATGTTTCTTTTTTACGGCATTTTATTAATGCAGACAGTTTTGTAATAAAACGTTGTTCATACTAAACTAAAAGAGAGCTAAATACCTTCTTAAAAATCAATTGCGGCCAGCAAAACATAAATGATAGAATGCGTCTTTGTGTATCTGTAGGGTATAGTAGCATTGAAATAAGTAAGAAACGTAAAAAAAAGATAATGATCGAGATTTTATGTAAAGGGGAAATGTACAAATCGGTCAAGTAAGGAAGGAGTAAAAACGGTACAGCAGCGTAGCGCAGCGTATGCCTAAAACTCATTGAGAAGGATACACACTTGAAACTAGACATAACTTCAATGTTATATCAATGATCCTCGTGATGGTACTTTATTAAATTCAACATAAGTAGGGACCTCCTACCAAATACATCTAATATCAGTGCCACATTTCTTAAAACACTGATATCCAACATTATCGCAACTCCAAATTTGAATCATCCTGTTTGCGTGATATCGCATGCGGTGGCACGGCGAGCGAGTGCAGGGCTATTGTACCCTCATGAGCAGATTACTATAATCATTGTCCACGTAATGTGGTAAATGATAAGGTGTGCTCTAGGGCTCAAAATATATGCTTTTGTAACTCATTCGTTCCAGTAGGTACCCCCGATGGCGGCCGCCGCTCCCAATCCGTGCCCGTTTTGGTCAAACAACCCTAGTAGAGCAGTTTATTGTGTATCCGTTGTTGTTTGATTACTATCGGTTAATGATATCAATAATGAGAGTATTATTGTGTCTAACCAATGCTAGTTTTAGTCAGCTTTTTCTCGTTTCTGTCATTGAATAGGTATTTAATCAGATGATTAAATTGTTTAACTCTTAGTTACAATTTTAAAATGTAAAATTTTGGCCATACATTTTAAAATTGAGTTTGGTGAAAATAAGGTTTCAAAATCCCTACACTTGAAAAATTTTCAAATATAATTTTGTTATTCCTAAGTGAACCATTTTTCCTACGCATTTAGAGTATTTTTGAAGAGCAATCGTAAACTGTACTCCTTAATTACCTATGTATTGTACCTTACGTTTGAAATAAGTAGACTGGTATTTATTCATGTTTCCCAATCAAAAACAAAAGTCATTTATTCAAACTAGGCTGAGAATCAGCACTTTTCGAACGTCAAAATTACAAAAGACAGTCCCCCAAAACCCCCGCCCTTCACCACTTCCCAGTGCTTTCGCTCGGGAGAAGAAGTGGCGCAACAAACTCCCCAGCAGCATAGCTGTGTGTTCAGTTAGAAAATACTTGATTGTATACAATACTAGGTATGCAAATTAATTAAAATTACAGGACACAGAACATTCAATTAAATTATTTGCCATATGTTAGCTAGCCACGCCTATATACCAACAAATACAATAAAATCTATACACGTGTATAGATTTTCACTCAAGCAAAAAAATAATAAATCAAAGTTAAAAATGTAAACAAAAAAATTACTACCTAAATAAAAGCCTCCAGGTATAAAGGGCGTGACAGCTTACATATTTATGCAATGCTGGGTTCTGTTCACATAGCTGTCACTTGAAGTCACAAGTGATAAACTAGGACCATCGAAGTAAAATAAAATAAATCTTTAAAATAACACTAACAATAGCTGAAACTTGCTACATAGGTATCTGATGTCTACTTAAATCGCAACGCTCCATCTTCAACTAGCACTCTCCTACGTATTTACCTACAGCCTCCGATATCCCGAGCAAATCGCTCCAATCACTTCTAATTACAACACAGTAATGCTAGACCATTCGTTGCTGGTAGGCTACCTACGAGCTACGCCTAGTTACCTATAGGTAGGTGCATAGAAACGCAGATCAATCGGCGGGATCGGCTCATTATGCAGCATCCATGAGCACAGACGCGGCCTGTCATTACGGCAAATGGAGGCAAATTGCGCACATCTAACGCACTGCCGCCGCCGCCGAACCGTCGGTAATGCCGACTGCTGGTAAAAGCGTGAACTCGAATCGTTTCGGTATTAACGTGTATGGTAATGAGGATTCCGGCCTATGGTGGGCACAACTACCTACCATAGCTATGTAGGTAATACTTTTGGTAAACTATGTTCTATTGACAAGGAAATTCTCCTGTTATTGATAAATGATTTTATTTCTGTAAGTAGGTTTGCACAAACACTTTTACACGTCAATCATATTTTTAAAAACTAGATGAGGTCAGCGTTTCATATCTGACTACTCTGAGATGAAAGGCCGAAACAAACTCAGAGGTCACAGTCTATTTTAAAGTCCAGACATAATCTTGGTCAGGTTATATAAAGACCATGTAGATCGATGTCTGAGATGGTATTCGTTTTAGTTACCTACGTCGGGGTGAGTCGTGACAAAGGAGCTTTACCGTAAGGTCAATATTGAATAACTCGTCGTATTATTTACCTATCTACTAAATAAACTTACCTCTGTCCAGACTGGCCTCTTCCAAGTGTCTCACGATTAGCTAAAAAAGGATACCTGAAAAGTTTCCCCCTCGAATTCTTGTTCCTTACACAACAGTTATGGTAGAAGAATATTAAAACTTCATCGCTGGCTGGCGGTCATTCGTGGATCATTGATAGTCGTTACGGGTCGTCAGAAGTCCTTAAGTCTAACAACCTGTCTTACCAAGGGGTATCGTATTACCCAGTAACTGGGTTGTGGAGGTCAGATATGCAGTCGCTCCATGTAAAATATTGGTAGGTATTCAGCTGCATCTAGTTAGACTGGAAGCCGAGCCCAACATAGATGGGAAAAGGCTAGGCGGATGATGATGAATAATATAACTTCATCGCCAGAATAATGTACTAACGAAATGGTAATTCTTACAAAATAGAACGTGGTAACGCCGCCAGTCTCTTGGGTACATAACCCGTCGACAGCGATGCGGATGAATTTTTCGACGTTATATTTTAGTTTGTGTATAGTTCTAGTTAAGTTAGTATTTAATTTTTATTAATTAATTAGGTATTAGTTATTATTTGGATAATAATTCTTGTGATGAATTTTTGTGGTGAATAACAAAATAGATACCTCCCAAATATTTTCAAGATTGCACTATTCGGCGTATCTACAAACAATCCTACATAAGCCCTAACTTTTTCCCATGTGTGTAGGTACCACGATGTGGCTAGTTTTGGTTATATTAAATGTACTTTCACTACAATTGTATAGAAATAACTAATATAAAATCTATCCATGACCACGGTGCAATTCAGCTGAAACGTTGCGAATTAAAAGGATATACGTAATTGCGTTAGCAAGACCAAAGACGTTATTCACTCGTGTCTATTTTTTTGAGAGAGTTGTTAACAACTTGCAATCGCGACTTTACCTCAGCTGTTAAAATTTGATTATTTTACCATTAATATTCATGCAACCGTGATAAATATTAAAGAGGCCTAAAATATAATGGTTTCTCACACACGCACAGTTCACCTGTATGTAGGGTAAGGAAGATACCTAGCAATTGGTACTCATTCAAGAAAATCATCTAATTGTCACCGGTCTATTATTTGCCGTAATTTGCGTAATAACCAGTGCCCTTGTGTCGGTAAATGCTACTTATGCTCGTATGTATATACTTACTCACAATTGTGCTCATGTGTTACAAGGCACTACATATGTTAAGTATACAACAGACGTGCATCTTTGGGAATAACCCAAGGTAAATTCCTCGAAAACGACCCTGATGACGAATTTTGTTTGGAAGGTGTCGAGTGAGTCATACATTTTTAAGCTTGGAATTCTCTTCAATACTAATAAATATAGGTAAGTTTAAGTAATAAATATCTGCACCTGTATTTTGTTTACCGACGGATTAGACTAGAAAAACATTTTTTCATCGTTTTTTCAAACTATTAATTATTTGATCATGTTATTATATTTTTTCCAAAAACATCAATATTTTGTCTTTGTTCTCTGAAAAAATTATGATTGAAAACTCAATGTTAGAAACACGCATTTTTATAAAAATAATTATTTTTATAAAATAACTAGTTACGTATTATAAGTTTAAAATAATGAATAGTTTCGTAGACCGTGCTACGCAGGGTCTACGGTGGCGTAGAGGCTTCCTTACTTAGTTAAGGGCAAAGATATGTAAAAACTATTTTCTATTTAAAAAATATACTATAAGTGCAATGTAATGATTCTATATTTTATATAATATGCTGAAAGACATAAGAGTCAGTTTTACAAATAACGATGAATGGCGTAGCAGGTAAATAACGTTGAAATTACCAAGTTAAAACACTTTGAAAAATACATTTTCCATCAACTGAGGTTTCATACGTTGAACCCAAATGGTTTTGAATTATCGTTTTGGTCATAGGTAATAGGTATTTTACCATCATAGGCAAAATTGCTAGTAGAGATGGGTTGAAACTTGAAACAACGGAACATTGGTTTGGTTTACTTAAACATTATAGGTACGTAATTGATGTTTGTGTTGTTCTATGCGAGTTTTAGGTCATATGGTTTTGACTTAAACTTCATTCAGAGTTTAAAAATCCTTCCAAAGGTAAACACTAGCATATTGACTGCCTACTTATTTTATTATCGTGTATCATAAAAGAGAGAATATCCCATGAATATCGCCCAAAGATTCATAGAAACGTAGATTATTTTTATCGGTTGAATTGATCGGCCATTTTGATCAAATGTGTCGTTTCAATAGGTACTTACTTGAAGTACAAATACGCATTTGGCAAACCGGCACCAATGCAAGTACTACATTTCATACGATATGCAAACAGCGTGATTATCTCTGACGCAAATAGCATCAAATTAATATGAGGTTTACAGTACCGCTAGTAGATACACATAATGTTATAGAGGTCCTCATAACAGAGGAATTATTCGCATCAGGGACCGTGGTAACAAGCAAAATGACATCAAAAATGAAAATTATTTTTAATCGTGTCCAATTGCCGTGCGGCGTGACGGGTTCTAACCACCGGCTCGCTGCTAGCCAAGCGTGGCCTTAATTAAACGGTAGCTCTGACAACTGTGCTGCCAGGCCATAGGTACTCCTGTGCTTTGTGTGTTTTCGACTCTGCGGTGAGCAGGAATGTGGCAACGAGCTACGGGGTTAGAGAACTTGTTAATACATTTCCATTGATCGAAAGCATTTGACGTTATTTAAGGAAGTAACTGAAATAACGTCAAATGCTTTCTCTTGCAAGTTGCAAAGTAATCAATTATTTATGTACATATTGATTTGTTCTTGAGCACCGCGTGTGAAGCTTCGCATGGCCTTTATCGCGTATTACCTACCTACCTCGCGAGTTGCGCGTTTAGGTAGGTATCTCTTTTCTCGTCCTTTAGGGAGAAGCATTGAGCTGCTTAAAGCTCAATGCCCCATTTTGTAGCAGACAATAGCATGATGTCAAATAGCCATAATATCTTTTTTGATCCGAAAAAATCTAAATTTATCCAAACGTGTATTTAAACGACTATTCTTACTTTGTCTCAATATCGATGGCGGCCAAGCATGAAGCGATTATACTGTTCGGTTCCTGGATTCCAATTTATTATCAGACAGAAAAACAGTTATCAGAGGAGACGTTTCCATAAAATGCTGCTTTTTGCTAGTCCCGCTCTTGAACTCGATCACGCCTGATGGAAAGCGATTAATGAGGTCTATGATGGAACGAGCGTGCGTGATTTCACCGAAATCTTAAGCCTTAAACAGCGTCTAACTAATAGGTATTTGGTATCGGTATTTTCTGCTTTAACCTTTAAATTTAATAACCTAGGTACCACTTATTTGTTAAAAAGCCTGCAGCGATATGTACCTTAAATGGTAGACGCCAATTTGTTCCTTGGGTACATTATTATCACGTTAGAATCGTGAGTGGTTATCGCTTTTACAGGTACCTAACTATATTTTATGTAGGTATGCTGATTATCTGGCTCTAGTAGGTACTATTACGTCAACCTGTTGTACATAGAGACATCGAACTGATTCAATTATCCTATCTTTAAAGTGTCTGTGTTAAATGAGAATTATCCACTTACCTAGGGGCGGGATACGCCATGGAACGTAGCTTGATAGGATTAGACTTATGTTCGGTGTAAATAAATTAACGACAACAGCAGTAACTATAGTAGATCTTACACCAATATTTTAATCCCGGTAGGTTCTACTAGGCTTAAAATATTGGTTTAAAATTCGGTCCCTATTAGAGTTGGTGTTCCCGTTTTAGGTACGAGATTCAACAAGACAAAAGCTATTTTATAAAAGTTTGACTCCACACGTCATAGGTATATGGATCATCAAATCAGACGCAACAGCATTGAATCGGCAAAGGATTGGTAGTTACTTATACCTAGGTTAAGGTGGTTTAAAGAAATATCCTTACAAATAGGTAAGTCTATTCCGATGACGCGTGGATAGCAGAGTTCTAGAAACATAAGTAAGCATTATACAGGAAAAATGTGCCTGGTCAGACTCATACCGATACAAACAGAAATAACAGTTAACTTCATTAATAGGGTACACTAACGTCTTCTAAATGACGCATAATTGACTGAAGTGTGCATAATTCATACATACAATTGCTACTAGAAACACCATTAAAGCAATTTACTTATATCGTTCCTATAGCGGACTTCATCACGTTTTGACTGCCCTGCTTAACCATATAATCACTACTGAAATATTTCACTCCACTTACAGTAATATCGCGCATTAAGTCGCTATCGCGTGTGTAATTACCTTAGTTGAAACAATACAAAATAATAAAAGCGAATCGGGCGCTGGCTATTTGCATTTCCGATGGACGGTGGTCGGGGCGGCAGATGTTTTTCCTTTCTCGCCGACTGCTGTTGACTGCGCTAGAGCGAGAGCTCAACCACTCTCTTGTACCGTTCTGTTTCTCCTTGCCTCATACGAAATTATTATTTTGATTACGTTTAATTTGCATACGGCCTGCGGAGCGGTTGCCTCGGGGCCGCAGGGCCGGTGCGCCGCCCCGCGTCGTTACGACCCCTGTACTTTTCTGTAATGTTTTCGCCATTTTCAACAAAATTCCTCACAAATCATATAATTTCAGGTATCATCATGGTTATTACGAAGAAGCGCCCGTAGTCCTCGTACCTCTGTAATAGGTCGATCGATGCTCAAATTCTTGATAACTACGAGTAATCAACATAGAACCAGCCCCGGCAGGCTTAATGATACAACGTCTTCAATTATTGGTAATATCAGACGTTTAAACGTTCTTAGGAAGCTGACTGGCAGGTTTGGTTGGATGGGAAGTCCACTTATTTATTCCTAAGGTCACATTTCTTAAACGATTGCTCACACGCATGTCATATTTATGTTTTAAATGTCTCTTGTACACCTACATAGAGCCACTACAAGATGTGAAGGTAATCGCTACAGAAATAGCGACTGTAATTCTTGGATTGTGCAATGGGATATTGGAAACCTATGTTCACAAATCCCAATGAAAATAACATAAAATTGTGTGTAATAAAGGATTTACTTTACGAAACACATAATAAGAGCATATCGGGCGGCTTCTGTTCGGCGCACACGCATTGGCGTGGGCCGGTCCAATCGGCAGCCGGGACACGCCCACATGCGCACAATCTACTTTATTCTCACATTACTTGCTATAAAACTCACGTATATTGTCTGCTTACATAAGTTTGTGTGTATCTATTTTGTTTGTGCCCAACTACGCATTTTATGAACCTCCCAAGTTCGATTTGAGATTTGTGTTTTGTTTCTAAAGATTTACAGACAGCTGATTTGCAGCTTTCGTCTATTAACTAAGGCGAAATACCTACGATTAGATAAATTGCTCTCTACTTACGTGCGGTATGCGGGATACCTAGTAGAAATATATCTAGATTTTAGTGTTGAACAATCTTCTACGCAAAAGGATCAAACCTTTGTACTCATAGACCTAGTTAGGTACCTACAAGTATTTTCATTTCTGTGGTTGATCACTAATGTAAGTTTGGAGATTTATTTTTCTGTACCTACATGATTGCAAATCTTTAAAAAATATCCCTTAAACTGCGGCTCATCCATTTAAAAACAGAAAAGTAGAGCTGACCAACAATAACTTTAAAAAAACTATAACGTATCATTGGAGACAATTGGTTGATCGATAGCTGTCGGCGATATTCCTATTGGGCTTTTCATCGACTTTGATATCCGGGACATAGTGAGGCTGCACCTAATGACATAATCGCGGCCTGCGGCGTCGGTCGC
This sequence comes from Hydraecia micacea, assembly GCA_914767645.1. NCBI lineage: Eukaryota > Metazoa > Arthropoda > Insecta > Lepidoptera > Noctuidae > Hydraecia > Hydraecia micacea. Next base: position 12,490,724 of record OU611782.1, on the reverse strand, counting down.
GCGATCACAGTGATTACGAGACGAGCGGCGAGCGTAGCGGGCAGCGGGCCGAGATACTGTTGCAAATTGATTTGATGCTACAGGCACTGCGACTGAACACATCTGACTATCTATATACTATAGTATATTATGGCATTTTCAGGGTATATTATATACCGGTGTCCATTTTATAGCGTGATAAAAATGAAAATTCGCCACTTTAACACGTAGCATAATCAGCCTGCTGGGACACAACACAGGCCTCCCCTCTGTGAGAGGGAGTGGGCCGTAATCCACCACGTTGGCCCAGTGCTTTAATACGGAATATAATTTATTCATATTTAAAAAAAAAATGCATCGAAGCAAGAAATGTATCTTAGCTAAGTATAAAATAGTTGCGAACACACGTAATTTGATTTAAATGAAAAGAGAAAACTTAAGTGAAAACTTAAGGTACACCGTATGGAAAATCTTTGTACGTATTTGTTTTTCGAAAGTGGCGGTCTATTTTGTAAAAATATAACCGTGAAAACTTAGGTGAAGTGAGTTTGTATTCTACCTGTCAAACTGACACTATTGACAGCTCACTCCACGCTCACTTCACTTAAGATTTCACGGTAACATTTTTACATAATAGCACTGCTGGAATCGACTGCAATCAGTATCTAAAGACACCGGTACATGTGCTGAAAAATCCATAATTTACGACGCATTTACCGTCGTAATGGCAAAGATAGAAGTTCTTTCATTACGACGTCAATTTTGTTTTCCTACGTGCTTACGTACTTACAGTCTGTAGTTTGTTACCTACAATAGATACTTAGTAGCCTACTACAAATGAGTAGCTCGCCTTACTGATGGTTTGACTTGCTCTTTAATTAAGGTTAATATTACATACCACGTTAGCAGTGTGGGCACTCTCACGAAAAATATGTAGTCATTGTAGTACTTTTTCATTGAATTTTACATTTTAGAAAAATGTTCGGTTGGGCATCGGTGCACCAATAAATCTCTAAGAAAAACACATGAAGTTAGTCATACACACTAAGCATGATTATGCGAGACTTTTATTATTCGATTTATTCTGGTCTGATCCCTGATAGTTTGATTTGATTGAAGTATCACCAAAAAATAGGCCACCTGTTTTCCAAAAATTTTGCAAATGGAAATGTATTCTTCTAATATATTCTATGGAAATAACTGATTATTTTTAACTGTGTTGTTGTTTTTATGATATTATAATATTTTATTATATTATGTTGGGCTGTGCTAAATCAGAGCATTCAGAGCAATTCTTCAGAGCTACGTGCGTCCTTTTAGTTGCTATATGATTATTTTCGGTCCCTCGATTGTTCGGCCGTTTATCGTGCTTTAACCCTACTTATAAGTAAGTAGTGTTGGTGACCTTTGAGCTAAGTTTTAGTAATGTTTAGACAGACAGTTCCTCGCATGGAGAGGGCATAACGCTTTTTCGTTATGTGACGAATTCTACCAGTCAACCCCTACCGCAAGGTACGTTAAAGAACTTCGTTCCGAAAAAGTCTGAAGTTATGTGAAAATTTCCCAAAAAATATTACAAGCCGCCTAGCCCTAAACTATAATCCCTGAACATACATGGGGGTGTTACGGGAAACCCTTGGAGAGAGGCATCTAAAACTTTTCTGTGGACCTCATTTCGTGGCCCACCCTGTATTTACGGACTTATCTATTATCATCTTTTACAAAAAGCCTTGCTATCCGCTGATAATCACATAAGTAACAAGAACTATATAGGTAGGTACATACCAAACAGTCTATACCTAAGTAGGTAAAACTGTTATTGATTTAACACCTGAAAGATAATAAAACTTTTCCCACGTTTAGGATTGCTTGGTTGCACCGATAGATATAGTACCTATTCAAACTAGGCTGAAAATCAGCACTTTTTGAACGTCAGAATTATATAAGACAGTCCAAAACCTTCACCACTTCCTAGTGCTTTAGCTGGGAAGAAGAAGTGGCGGAACAAACTCCTCAGCAGCACAGCTGTCTGTTCAGTTAGAATAACTTGATTCTATACAATAAGTAGTAAGTAATTAAATTGCGAAACACATAATCAGCCTATAACGTTCCCACTACTGGGACACAGGCCTCCTCTCTGTGAAAGAATGGGCCGTAATCCACCACGCGGGCCCAGTGGGGGTTGTAGATGTCACATGATTGTCTTAAAATTTTTGTTTCTAGGACATGCCGGTTTCCTCACGATGTTTTCATTCACCGTTTTGAGAGCAGTGGTGTTGAAACCAATTACACAAAGTAATGTGCCTGCCTGGGTTCGAGCCCACGACCTGCGGCACGTGAGTCGGGGCCGTTACAACCGGCCACCGCTGCTCCGAAACACAAAACATTAATTAAATTATTTGCCATATGTCAGCAATCGATATCATGGCAGTGTTGTGAAAGGAAGGCAGCTGTCCGTCTTAATTAATATTTCATGTAATTTTTCCATTTTTCCACGACATTGTCCTAACCTGTAGTTAGACGCTGCAGAATAAATACAGCAACAGACATTGTCTGTTATTATTGTTTTACAATTCAACTTCAACTGTCTCAACACTACGCCGTGGCTGGTATTGTGTCGATGGAAAAAACGGTAATTTTCACACTACCTGCATTTGATACTTCTAGGTATGTGGGACATAATAGCCTTTAATAGCATTAGATTTTCCATGTAGCTATGGGATTTTTTTCATTGTCCTACCAACTGTTGTTTTCTATGCATAATAGGAGACTACGGCGAGATTATAGAGTAGTGTTGATAGTGATACCTGTCTTTCCGTGGGACTGTACCTAACGGGAACGCATTAACAAAAGAGTCGGTTCGATTGAGGCCGTCGTCGGTCGTAGCCTAACATTTTCTATAGGAAAATCACAAAGAAAAGTCGGCAATTTTTGCAACGATTTCTTTGTCAAAACACTTAGTTATTGACGTCAGCGTTTCTTAGAATAATAAAGTAAGTAGTTTGATCGCAAAGGGTTTCAGAAAATTGCACTGATGTTCAATAGAATTAAACTTTCAAAGAAAATTGCTAGTTGCTTTGAGCTCCAGTTCATATTATTATGGAGGTACTCCAATCATGATAAATTTGTCATTACGTAAATTGGTATTAATTTCTTTTCTTTGATGAATCGTATTACTTATTCATAGAATCTTTGCACAGATGTGAATAAAATATGAAGTGACGAACTAGCAGGGGATCGAAGACGGGGAGGTGGGGGGGCGGATTCAGGCGATCAGAGGTATCATACCTAAGTCATAATACCGCCAAGTATGATGTCTGCTCTACTATTTATAAAATATCATTAACTGACATCTAATTATGTTAAAATGTAGGTATTTAGTTAGTCCTAAAATAAGTGGGTAATTCTGGACTGGACTTCGTAGAAGAAAAATAACCAAGAAGTAATATTTTACTAAGTATTATCTTCATTAAAATTTCTTGCTCATCTGTAAGATATTTCTAAGAAGAATACCTAAGTATTATGACGATAAAGATATTATTATTATTTTTGTTCATGGCTATTTTCGTGGTATACCGATATGCATTTAAGCATAAACAAACCGTTACTATGTTATTATTAAGTTATGTCTGTAGTGTTCATTTTAACTTTGAAGGCCTCAATTCAAACCTGCAGAGAATTTCAAAATCGTACCACGATAACAGAACAAAATTTGGAAAAGCTAAGTACAGCACTACAGCAGAAATCGACGAAAACTTATTATAGACTGATTATGCAAGGCTAGAAGATTGTCAGCGTGTTTCAATTTTATTGCATATATGAAACCCAAGGTAGGTACTTTTGAACTGTCAAGGAGTCGGTCAGTCAGAAAGATGAAGCGTTGACAATATTTTCATTGAACCAAGTAGTATCAGTTTTGCCCTATATTTAAGTATATTTTTTCTTGTTCGTCGTCGTATCGATGATTTTAAATTAGGTATATGAGTTTGGAGCAGAATTCAGCCACGGCGACTGTACTATACCAACTGTTGGCAGGTCTTGCTCACGCGAAAACATTGAAGCTTATGTGCCGTTAATGTTAGTGTAAATAATTGATCGTTTGTACAAGGGGTGTGTGTCAATCATATTGCGCAATGATAATTTTGCGTAGAGTTACTGTAGGAGTTGGCGCGGCCATACAGGTGGATTTTCTTTGTAATTTTTCTAAAGTAAGTAGGTACTTTACCTAAATACCATACGCACAACCCTGTGATTCAGAGAAATTATTGGCGTCTACGGTATAGGTAGAATAGATCAGGATCAGGAACAAGCACAAACATAAAAGATCCTCGGATAAAACTAATAATACCTGCCATTCGTCTAATAAGTCCGTCTTTTTGTCAAATTATCGTAATTTAAATAGTCATTAATGAAAGAAAACGCATTTGGTAGGAGGTAGACCCGCCCGGGTCGCCGTACAGTCCCTTTGTCTGATAATTACATGCTACGAGAGACCGCATCAAAGTAAATGCGACATAAAACTTTATTTTATTACTCCAAATTGTCTCAAATTTGACAAAGATTGTATCATAATTAACATAGTTGGAGAAATGAAATGGTCATTCATGATCATGTGGGGAGCGGTCGTTTTGTAGACAACAATTTGTGTAGATAGGTAGGTACGTTTGTATGAATTTGGAGACACACCTGCGTTTTTGTTGATCACAGTAATAAACGCTACTTATCGAAATTTACAAATATTTCTTTGACAGATAGGTTTACGTTACATTTTAAATCAGACCTTAATAAAAAATTCGATACAACTTCATTACGAACGAAGATCAAGTCCATTAGGGACTGATATAATTTCTTTCAAAATAGATTAGGTATATGTACTAGCCTCTTAGAAGGACGTAGTTCTGCTATAATGTAAGCACCTACTAATCCACATCACCGTGTTTCCGAGAATGTAAGTTATATAAGTAGTGTATAAACCTTGTTTCAGAGCTGTTCATAATAGTCTTGTTTTCTCTCTCGAATTTTGGAAATACTAAATGGTAAAGACAATTGGTACTTTTTGCCAAATGCATTTTGTATTGAAATAGTTCAAAATTAGTTCTTTTCAAATTATGTTCAACTTTTTAGTTTTTTTCGCAAAACCGTTAAAATCTTTCTAGTATGATGCTCAAACTACGACGACATATCAAGCTATACAATCCCAGTTTTAGCTGACCTCAAGTAGGGCGCTGCAGACACAATCTGTCGAAGTGGGGGATTACTGACCCATCCAATACTCAGTGTGAGTGCGGTGCCTCTAATCAGACCATGCCTCACTTGCTGGAGTGCTCTAAGTGCCCGTACACCTGCACCTTGGATGACTTAATGAATGCCACTGATGCCGCAAACAACGTGGCCACCTACTGGGTTTAAACAATATAGAATATCGAAGAAGAGTACCATCGATACGGAAAAACGAAGAAGCTGACCTTGCATTAGGTAAGTATAGGCTTTTCGTAAGTACAATGAGAAGTCAGCGTCAGCTTACCTGTACTGGAAATATATCTATAGCTTGATATTTTTCAGAAGCTTTACTTCTTTTTTTTACGCCAAATGGCAACGAATCATTATTTTACACAGTTCGCATAAGTACTTACCTATAACAGACAACTATAGGACTTAACGTAAATCGCAAAATGAAAATGTACGAATTCAATAAATCGGTATAAAAATTTGAATGTACAGTCACCAAAAGAGATAAGTATGCAGGATCGTCGATATTTGAAGTTTAGTAAGAAACCGATGGATTTTGTCGACTGAAATTTAATTTGATAATTTAGCTGTTTGTTTTCTATTAATAAAATAAAATTTTATTCGAGACCACATATTGGTTTCTTACTAAACTTCAACTATATCCGACGATCCTGCAAACTTATCTCTTTTGTTGACTGTACATATTGACTCAGATATCTATGATAATGACGGAACTAATTAGTTAGGTAAGTAGGTAACCACGGTTTTTTGGGTAACCACCACTACCAGTAGGTATGAATTATTTTTATTTCTGTGAGTTTTGAATTTACTTACATTGTAATAACATAACAGTTTTGAAATTTCGTGGACTGGTATGAAGGTACCAAAAAGTGAACGGGCTGAAGAAAATGTATTTCTCACATTTTCCTTATGAGTAGGCATGGGAAATAAATTAATATTTATGCAGTATAAAAGTGAACTCTTTTCGAAAATATTATCCAAAAATAAAGTTATTTTTCACTATGTAGAGTTTTTTTTTTAAATCTGTTGTTTTTCTTTATAAAAAAGTTTTTATCTTTGGCTTTTTAGTTGTACCTACACCACACAAATTCATATAATATTACTTGCTATGTAAATATCCGTGACAGGAAGTTTTTAAAACATCATCAATATAAACTATTTGTAAGTGAAAAAAAATCGAATTATCTAAGTATAGAACCCAGAGTATCTCATTTTATTAAACTCGACATTATGTATTGTATTGTATTGCCTATTTCAAATAATGTACTGAGTCTCATCTTGAAATGGTAATCATAAATTGATTTGATTGAATGTGTAATAGGAATACCTAATAATATTAATGAGTCTAGTAGCTAAAACTGTTTGCATGCCTTAGTTAAGGTAGTTAGTATAGGATCTTTTTAAACTTAACATCTGTAACTTGTACCTACTTTCTGTGCAAATAAAGAACTATTCTATTCTATTCTAGAAGCTAACTCAAAAACTACCCCAGCAAAACTTGAATTTTCACGAAAATAAAAAGATAAAGTCCCTAATTTATAGATTTTATTTGAATTATTTTTACCTACCGTATTCGTTTGTAACTTACTTCATTGAGACCATAGGACATAGATAGCCACCTACTTAGACACATACTTAAGGTAAGACTGCTTATCATTCTTCGCTTTTAGTCTGACATGTGAATGAATTACCAAAAAGGTTATGTTTGTCACTGAAATTTGATAGAAATATCTAAAATTAAGAGTTCAGAATAAATATAACCGTGTTAAAGTTCGAATTATACAGCAACTTACGTGTCGAATGGCGCAAGATCGGCTATTCACCGCAAGATGGCGCTTTTCTTGTTTTAATGAAGGTAGTTGATTCAGATGGCGTATTCTCTGAAATTAAATCAACTACTTAGTCACTCTTTTGTGTGTTGATAATTGTTCAGAATGATGATGATTTTATTAATGAAGTGTTAAAAATATTCAACATGCAATATGTATGGAAGAGAGCCGCATCTAAATAGACATTAAGCTCTTCAATGCGCTCTCACAAGAAAGATAATGTGGATATTTTACAATTAATTAGCAAATAATATGAAAGCGTATTAGTATTTAATTTTAATGACTGCATTCTGTTTGTGGGTGTGGACGAAACATGCCATTTGTTCTTTCACAAAGTGTGTAAAAACGTCGAGTGATCCGCCTACAATTGGATCCAACATTTGTATTCATCACCATCCGTCCGTCTGTGTTGGTGCGGAACCTAACTGATGCGTGACACGCAATCGATGCGGTGACATAGCACCGCAACGTATAATTCAAATTACCGTTAATAAAATAATATGGTCGAAAAGTTTTTGCTTGTGGTTTCGTTCACTTGCGACTGTAATAAATTGTTGGGTTTTATTTGCTTTAAAGTGTTAATGTGTTGGCGATTCTTGCTGTACCTAGGTACATGGCGTTATCAGATGTAGGTATGAAGCAAACGAAGCAAGAAGAGTACGTAAGGATCTTAGCAGGTGGTTTCTGTAGTTACTGCCTACTCTCATGAAAAGATGGCGTGAATCTATGTATGAAAAGTATATTCAGCAGGCAACGAGTAAGATTTTGAGGAAATAAACAATTCATACTTAAATATATATCCATCGTTTTACAACGACATTTCTTAAGTTTCTTATCTCCTTGGTAATACACTCAACTGGACCGTTTGGTCACATTAAAACTGATTGTAATGTTAGTCGCGTGCATCAAAGCCGTTACCATTTTGAATGGATGCTGATAATTCAGGCTGTAGTAGCAGCACGACGCGTGTTGCACAAAGAGCGGCAGCTGAGGGGGCGGCCGGGGCGGCACAGGCCCGCCTCAACAATTGTTGCCCGCGAATAAAGAACACTAACCAACATCCCCGTAGAAATTCATTTCGCCATGCTTTTTATTCCCAATAATAATCACCCGAGGCGAATAACAACACCCACTCATTAGGTACGTAAGTCCTATTTTTTTTTTAAATAATTAGAAACATTTTCTTGCTCCGCAAATAAAATGCATGGGCATATTTTATAAGTGCTGCAGACAAACAAGTCGGCTGCAACAAAGTGTTTGAAACGTCATCGGGTGTAATACACGATGTAAAATCGTTCCCGCAATAAAACCGTGAGCGTATTTCACAAAGCTCCATAAATAATGGTCAATATGTCGAGCGGTATTGTCGATGCTGACAAATTGCCCCTCTCGGTTGCCGCCGCATTGTTGGCTACCGAAGCAGCGTGCTACACTTTTGTCATCTCCCCGCACAATGCTACACGAATCTTCCGAATGACTTTTGTCAGCTACTTACCTATCATTTTCACTTCTATCCCGAACAGAATTGTAAATCGGTTTTATTATGTCCCTTGGGTCGTGAGTCTTCGTTTTACGATTTTATGATATGATAAATGGGAATGTTTGTCTCGAAACGTTTGTCGCCTATAAATGTTTGGTTTGTGTATTGTGTGGAATTCATGAATGAAAATTTCAAAAAGAAAGCAAATAAAATTGATCGGTATATTGCTTTAGTAAAATCGTGCGGCGAAAAAAGCTTGGAATGCTATTGTCAGTGATATATGAAATGAAAAAAAATATATTGCGATTCTTTACGGAATACGACGAAAACAAGATGAGGCTCGTAGTTATATGTGCACTTTTCTTTATCTTTAGGCAAATTTAGAGCTAAGTACCTACATTTATAACCAACCACACTAGTAACTCTTCTTTTGGCCCAACCAAAATCTATTAAACATGCAACGTTTTTTAAACAGGTACCTAATGAGTAAAGTTGGAGAAAGGTAAGTAGGTAACTTTCTAAAAAAAGTAAAGTAAAGTAAAGCTAAAGGTAAAGTTTCTATTAGATAATTGTTCTCAATCATTTCTCTACTGTGTTTAACGCACTCAATAAGGTCACTTTCTGCAAGCTCATTTTATTAATCAAAAGTACATTTACCAACATTTAGTATTTACCTATTAAAGAGGGTGTGAACCGTGTCCCCGGCACTCCCTCCAAACTTACACATATTTGCTTTAAAATCGAACTGCACAATAACATTATTGTTCCTCAACAAAAGCAAATTACTGTGAAAATGAAATAAAAACCTTCTCTTCATCCCCTACTATTAAGAGATGATGTAGCGATACTCTGCGTAAGCGCAACTGTGAATGTTTCGCAGATCGCTACGCTTTGTACTTTCGTTACGTTTAAAATTGGACTTTATCTATCTTACTAAAAAGTTCAAATTACATTTTCCTGTTTTGTAACATTGGAATAATATCTAAAGTAACCGTGACGGGTGAATAGGGCATAAAAACCCCATAAATCAAAGTCAAAAAGGCATAGAGAATGGGCAGAGCGGCGGTCGCGAGTAGTATGTCACCAGCTGCTTGGCTCGCGGGCTTGGGTGACATTGTTTGTTAGTTCCCATCAATAATGAGGGTAATTTTCGGCATTTTGTCACATTAGTGAGACGTATTGAACTATTGTTGTTTGTTATTTAGAGGGATTATGCTTGTTTGTGACGTAAACAATATCCTTGCACATATTAAATTCAAGAAAAAAAGAAAAATATTTTATTTGTAACAAAATTAACATTAAATACAACCAAAAAAATAAACAAGTAGGTATACTTAGACAAAAAGCAGAGAAACTGCCCAGCTGAGAATCTGTCCACTTGCGAATCTCTCCAAGTTGCTCCGGAGGGAAAAAAACTATCAAAAAATAATAAACGAATGCTGTTCATAAGCTTTAAGTAAGTATGTAGTTTGATGCTTTTTCGATTATCTAACTTTTTTTCATCGTTATAGACGCATAGTACAGAGACCCCAGTGAACCTACTTATTACCTATTTCTTGTTTAATTTAAGATAACATATAAACTATAATAATATGTAGATACATTTATATAAATTTTATTTATAGTTTTTTATAGTTTTTATAGTTCTAGACATAGTATTTCTTGTTTATTTTAGTTTCAAAACGGATGTTTCATGATTTTAAAATATGATTTATAACGTAAAGTAGCTAAACTGAACTTTTCTCGGTCTGGCTCTAATTATTTCTGAACCAGTAAAAAAAACTAAGTAAGTTTAAATTCGTATAAACAATGCAGTACATATATCGAACCATCCCTTTAGTCAATAGTACCTATAACTAAGTATTTGTATAACACTCAGCGAGACTCATGTTTGTCCTCGTATAGTCCACGGCTGTTTGTTTACTGCAACTAAACTTTTTGCATGTTTGTCGATTTGTTCAAACACTTTGAAGTTCGCAACATGTTTGTCGAAGTCAATAAATCTGTCGGTTTTCGTTACTTGGATTATTTATTTAAGATTTACGACATGTAGGTAACAGCTTCAGCATCGCTGTCGATGCATTTCGTAACTATGATTTGGTACTTACCTACTTAGGTAAGAATATTTTCAGAGAATCCTTTTTTTTGATACTGTAGAGAATAAAGACCTAACCTAAAGTTAGTTGACATTTTTCCACTTTAGTTTTGACACACCATATTCATCATCATCATCTGCACCTAGCCTTTTCCCAACTATGTTGGGGTCGGCTTCCAGTCTAACCGAATGCAGCTGAGTACCAGTAGGTACCTATTTTTTTTTTCCAACACATTATGATTTAAAATTCTAGTGTTCAATCTGTTATAACGTTTTTATTGACTAATTCAACTACCTTTGATTTATCGTAAAAAAATATTAAATAAGTAGGTAATCCCCTAGGACTACCTGATTATTTATTTAATTTAAATTCATAATGCGGCATCACATCTGAATCGGAAAAATGTCAACTAACTTTTAGAGGCCACTGTATATGGTAAAATATAAATCTTTATTTTATGAGTCATTCTCATTGTTCTTGCATATTGCAAAAAGTCTTTAAGCTCCATAAACTTAGCCGCAAAATAACTTATTCTTTAAAATATAAGCGCAAGACAGTTTTATTTGAAAACGACCGCCATTTGTGGTTAGGCAACAAACATTAAGTTCTAAGCTTTATGTCTTCATTACAAAATTAGGCTGTTTCGTGACGCAACTGTTAGCTGCACCGCGAGGTACGAATCATTTGAAGGAAAACTGTAGCAGTTTGAAGTCACACTGCTATACATTTATGAACGTTTAAATTTGTTTAAACACGGCTCATCTATTACTTCCAATTTTAGGTAACGTACAATTTTCGGGAGGACGTTAGGTATATATTGCAAGATGATTTTTGCTTTATGAAAGTTCTCATTCATCTTAATTTCTTCTAGGTACATATTAGGTAGGTACCTAGGTGATTATAATGTTACCATTATGTTTTGTATCTAGAAGTAAGTAATTACCTATTGAGGCCTATTACTTAATTGAGATAATATTACCTACACATAAGGGGCAGGATGAGCAATAAGAAAAATGTTAATAACTCTGCAATTTAACTTCGATTATTTCATACTTCTTCGCATAAGGCAGTTAAAGCACGTAGGACAGGCATGTGCAGAGCTCTGTTCTCGTGTGTGGACGGTCAGGACAGAGGCGGTTGCGGTTGCAGCCGCGGACAAGACGCCCCGCGCGCCATCTGCCGCGCCCTAATTACTTCCTACGCTTTTCAACCCGACTGTACTCCCGCTACTGGCTTTTGTTACTTACCACCGTTTAATTTTTTAAATGGTAATTACGTGTTTATAAAGAAATAAGAAAGTACGCCACACAAAGGACCTCGCGAACGGTAGAAAGTTTCGGTTCCGGTCGTTGTCAAACTGTCGTGGAAATAGTTCTGTTTCTAACCGCAAACTATTGAATTATTCAAATAATAACCTGTTAAAAACATCACAAATATTAATTGCACGTGTTTTCCTATTTTAATAGTTTATTTATACTTTATTTAATAAATTAATTTCCTATAGGTACCTGTATTTTGTTTTTAAGCTTTCGGCAAAGCTCTCGTTAGTTCCTCTACTCGCCGCTAGATGGTATTATTATAATTATATATTAGAAATATTTGACACAAAATAATTATGTTATAATTTTGCAATAATGGACTATTTTTGTGAAATTATACTTATTTCGTGTATTTCGAAATATGTATATTGTGTTGGCTAATTGTCTATAAGGGTACAATTTTTTGGATAACTTTTTCAGGTGAGCTTGAAAAAGCTCAAAGGGCATCGTTGCTTGAAGAAGGTTCTACTGTGTGTCGTGGTATTGTTTACACCTACTTATATCTCATTATGCAGTTCCCGGTAGTGTTAACACACGTATGAGGATGTTATACGTAGGTTCACCAAAAGTGACCAACGAACGGTAGGCCAAGAAAATTCACTATGCTGAGGTATTCGTTGGTTTAGTGATCGCAAGCGCTACCGCTGAGCATAAGGTTCTGGATTCGATTCCCGTTTCGGGTAAAGTGTTATTTCTGTTCGTTACGGCAAAAATCAGATGCTACTGTGAAAAATAGTCTCGCCCTCTATTACATTGGACTTAAACATAGCTGGTGAAATGTGGGTGTACAGACGCCAGCACATCAATCTACCCGAAACTGTCAAATTTTCCCAATCAACTTTGAACCTTACGCTTTAGCGATAAAGTTGAAAATCTATTAACGAAATTTGATAGATTGTAGTAGTTTGATGTGCTGGCGTCTGTACATTTGGCTTTATCCAAAGGCGATTTTCTCCTTAATTTTTTAATGAAATTTTATTTTATTATGAATAAAATATTTTCGAGCCCATAGGTTTCTGTAAAGTGTCGTATTTCAACGTTGCATTCGTTATTTCACGAAAAAATCGCAATTGAATGTTGCCAAGCGTTGACATATTAGTGCTCGTGACTATACTGTAGGGAACATCTCTGCCCACCCTTTTGGGGAATACAGGCGTGATGTTATGTTGCTTGAAGACAAACTATGAGTAACATTTCTCGCTTGAAGAGATGACATTCTAACCAGATGCAGTTCATTATTCATCCTACATTAACAAGATACAGTATTATGTAGCTATATTTAATAACAAAGACTCACATTACTAACAGTGCAGTGGGTGTAAGTACCTATAATAAAGTTGTTTGCAGCTATCAATTTAAATCATATCAATTAACATCAATATGTCTCGAGTTAATCGAATGGTTAGTCAACATTACTTCATGGAAATCCATGAGTCATTGTATTGGACATTCACAATACACTCCGTCTTATTATTAAACGAACAAGGTAGGTAACTATTTTATTAATAAAAACTAGCTTCTGCCCGCGACTTCGCCCGCGTTGTAGACAACTATACTATAGAACATGCCCTATGGCAGTCGGCAATAGGTGAAAGAATTTATGAAATCGGATTTGTACTTCCAGAGATTGCATCTTATATCCAAACTTAAAAACATGACCTCTTTGTAATAGGTACTTGTGTAGATTGCTTAGTTGAGCTTTACAGATATATTTTAAGTGCTTTTCACTCCTACTCCTGAAAATGAAGATAATCCGAGTTAGGTATATTGGATCCCCTGCTAGTTATTCTTCTGTTTTAATCTCTATCTTATCCACTATAAACTTTCTCATTCCGGTCTGATCCCCTTTTTCTTTTGTTTTTTTTTTTATTCCTGACGAATCGTCAGCAACAAAATATACGTACGTAATTTGGTTCTCAAATGCTGTTACAAATTACGATAGATAGCGTCCTAGAGTGGAGACCGCGTATCGGCAAGCGTAGCGGGGGACGCCTCTCAGCTAGATGGACCGACGACCTTAAGAAGGTGGCTGGGACAGAACGGTTGCGGAAGGCGGAGGTCTGCGTGTTGTGGCGCAGCCCGGGAGAGGCCTATGTCCATCAGGGGACTGCGATAGGCTGAGTTGATTAAGCATCATATTTAATATATTCCTCTGTATGAAATACTCTTGAGTCATAGGCAAGTGTTTCCAGAAATGAAGCTTTATTTAGTGATCAATAAAAATCCTCTACATCTACATGGTCTTAATACGTCCCCTTGTTTACCTACCTTGCCATCCCAATATTTGCCCCAACACATAAGACGAAAAACAAAGCCGTTATTAAATTAACACAAACGACTTCACTCGCAAAGCTTTTAATTATGAAACGTCGAAACATTTTACGGTACCGGCGTGTTAGCTCTTCTGGAGCGATCTAATTCAATTAATTTATTTTGGTCACCAATTACAGGAACAACGGCGAAGCGACCGAGCGCAGAAAATACGAACAAAATACGTCTATTTATTATTTGTGCATTGTCCCGGGAATGAACCTGGGCGGCGCCGCGCCACAATGGGGCCCTCCATTATCCGATAAAACAATAAGCTCTTTATTAAAAAGACATTCAATAATTTATTTTATTCATATTTTATTCGCACCGGACCAGCTCTAAACAAAAGTGCTGAATACATCGCTAGATATAGGTCGAGTAGGTGCACAATAACCGCTGAATTTGTCGTGTTTATTAATTTAACGGATGGCACAAAGGTGATATTGATAAATTTGGCCTTTTGTTTTGTAAAATTTTCTGTTTGTTATCGGTTCACATTTTTTTAATTACCTACCTTTGGTTGTTTGAGAGAGAGGGACTTTTGCGTATAAATGAGCGACCATGTAGCTACCGTTAGGTAGGTACAGTGAATGTCACCGGCTTGTAATGAAGAATAGGAGTGGGCGGAGCACAGCCACACAAACAGCTGAACTATTCAGGGAATGTTTGAACAATTCGGGTCGCGCGCCATCTGTCGAGGGCCGATTGAGACATTTTTGCAAAATAGCGACGTAATTACAGACTTCCGCATCCGGCAGCGCGTGCGCAAACGTCGACGCTCACGCCCACCGCATTTTCGGATTTATGAAACTTAACACTTTTAGCTAACAATACGCATATAAAATTGCCACAAGTTAATACTCTATTCATGTTTTATTTCCATTCAAACATTTGTTGCACATTTTATTCCACCTTTTAAAAAATGACGGTTCACAGAACTTACGTAGGTAAGTATTGATTTCTCTAAATAAGTAGGAATAAGTGAGCCACTAAACAGTTTGAAGTTGTTAAATCATTAGATTCTTAAACTGAAAAATATTTTTAACATTTCTATTTAGCTAGCTTTCGCCCGCGTGGATGGCATAGGTACTTAGGTAATACATTGTTTTCATATAACTATAACTCTATTGGTTTACATGGCGCACACCAGTAGCTCTTAGTCGGCAACTCGGCATGACTTTTTCCGACGTCGTCAACAGTCATCGTCATATTTCAACCAATTCACAGAAAAACCTTAATTATACACATTAAACTTTCTCACGAATTACTCCGTCCATTGGTGAAAACTGTATGAAAATCCGTTCAGTAGTTTTTGAGTTTGTCGCGTTCAGACAGGCAGGCAGACACGCCGTGTCTGCATTATTATAAAACAAAGTCCCCCGACTTTGTTTTATAATAATGTAGTGATCTTATTCAAAGCTTGATTAGGCTTTCCGATGTGTTTTGTAAGAGTTTCAGATACAAGGGAAGGTATAGAAATATAAAAACATGTTGGACTAATTTCTGTGTCTATTGGTTTAAGGTGCAATGCCCAATATTGTTTACCTGCTAAACTGAAGATCATGATACACGACGAATATCTACATTAAAAATTATGTATAAGTTATATCCCTTCCCTTTCTTCCGCTGTCAAGAAACTTGGAACTAAACGACACTTATTCAGGGTTCAGCGACAGGAATTCACATAATTAATTAAAGGTCCCGACACACACAACTGAGTGATTTATATTAGTCCTTCGGAATTCCAGTTTTTGTTCTGACACACGACATTCATTAACAAAACTCACGCTTTTAAAAAAAAACTGCCATGCGGGTGTAAATTTCACAAATACACTAACAGCGGCGCCTTGCTACACAATTTACGAGATCAACACTAATAAGGTTTTTTTTTTAATTATGAGTCTGTTTTCGAGATGTTTAGGTACAGACGCCAGCACATCAAGCTACCCGAAACTGTCAAATTTTCCCAATCAACGTTGAACCTTATGCTTTAGCGATAAAGTTGAAAATTTATTGAAGAAATTTGTCAGATTGTAGTAGCTTGATGTGCTGGCGTCTGTACAATGGAAATAGAAATCTTTGCATGCATCCAGTGTGCCCACAATACTGGGCACATAACACCCATACTTAGTTAATTTATATTAGAGCTTTGTAAGAGCATATAATATGAAAATAGATTTGTTTCGAGTATTAACCTAAGGTGCTACGCCATAGCTCGTCGTAGCACCAAATGAATAGACTATGATAAAAAAACTTAGATTTTCTTGGTGTAGGTAGTTTGTCTGCCTGCACAATAGTAATAACCATTTGAGACCGTATAATAGTTTTAGTTAGGTTAGGTTATTTTATTTTTATTTTAATAGCTTGTTAGTTTCTTTACATTTTGATTAAATTTGTATAGATGTATAGAAGATGTATAGATAATATTGTTCGTTTTTTATTAAAAATAATTTTGAGACCGTTAAAAAAGAGATGCCTGCATCTTTTCACAGTACCCATAAACACTAAAGGACACTTTGAAAGAGTAAAAGGGAAGCATCACCTCTGTACGTATTTTTATGTTCCTTTTTTCTTTTCTGTTTGTATGAGTGTGTACATAAACTGTTAAATAAGGGATGAAATTGGCCTTTCTTGCATTAAGCATGTTCAACTCGTGTAAGAAAAGAAGCATTTAGAAAGTAAAACGTGGTGAATAACAAATGTCACAACTTTCTTTCAATTAAACTACATGAAAAGAAATACCGAGCGTCGGTTAGAGGTTACGGATCGTTCCGCCGCCGTTTGATCGGGTGGTTGCGACTCGCTGCTCGCCGACAAAGCTCACATTTGCATCCACTTTGTCATTCATGTCGTATCCTCCAACTCATTCCTATTCCGCTTATATCACCGCAGAATGTAGAGCCATGGTAATGAGATTCAGACGTTTCCGACTTTCTTTTAAAACTTAATGATGTGTGCACGCCGAGGGTAATGCTAACATTTTACTATGTATCTGGTACTCTACTACATGACTGATATTATCCAAATTATATATCTCCGGCTACGAGTCTCTCCGACTATGAAAGCAAAATTAGCATCAATAAACTGTAAACACAAAGAAGCTCGATTACTTTCCAACATCAAAAGAACAAAATAAAGCACAAACTAATAATGTGACGCAATAGGAGATTGCTTTAATACTTAAAGTCCCCAAACGAGGGCTGATTGAAAAGCTCCCCTAAGCGCCGTCAAATGACAGAGCACAGTTTTCATTTTACTGAATAGATGCGCTAATTTGCATCATCTTTTTGAATTGCAAACAATATCTCGCCCCGTGACCTTTATTTTTTCATCAAAAGTATTGATGAGTTCATGACGTAACATTCTTTAGCAGAAGACTTTGATGTCCTTTATCAACATGCTTCTAACTTTTTAATTATGCTCGGAGTTCTTGTTGATTAGGTGCAAGTCAAAGTGAATTAAATACAGTACCGGGACTGAACCCCAACAGCAATTTGCTGTCATTATTTTATCACGTCACAAAAAGACGAGTCGTATTCGCGGCAAGCGCGTATTTACAAATTTTAAATCCGCTCGTCGGCGGCGTGTGTGCGAACTCGACGCCCCCCGACTTTATTGGCGTCGTCGGCACCTCGCCTCTTTATTAACTAGTGTTTGATCTTCGTGTGACGCACGAGGAAATAGATAAATTGTTTGTTTTCCTCGCTGACGTCAATCGCGACAAAGGGTCGTATTTGGTGTACCAAATAGTCTTTTATTTGTACGTCTGCCGGAGTGTGTTCCAAATCATTATTTGAAGTTCAAATATTAATTTCTTCTGGCGCTCGACTTAGCGCTGTCATTTAAGCGGAACATTAAATGTAAACGAGTCAAGTGAAGGGTTGTTTTCATTTCCGTGATTAGTGCCGCTGCGTTGTGTGGAGATTTATCACCTCTCGGAACGCGGCGAGTGTCAAATGGCGCGGCGGATGGCGGATATGCCGCGTGTGACGAACCGCACCACTAAATTAAAACATTTTAACTTGACAGCTACCGTCATGGTTATACTGAATAAGTTTTAACAGAAATTTGCCCTTTGGCGAACAGTGTCGGACGGAATGTTGTTTGAATTTAAATTTATTTGAAAATAATGCGTAGATATGCAATGGGCGGTGTGTAGGCGTGCTGTTTGCCATTTATGGTGTTATAATTAGTGTATATTGCATATGTATGATCGATTATGATCAGTGTTTTTAACCACCAATTATAATTTATGTTAATTATGTAGTAGATAGATATTTAAAATTTTAATAGGTACCTACTTCTCATAACTAAGACTAAGTATTACAGTTTCGCATTGCAATCATATCATCGAGGAAACACCTTGAAAATATAATATGCATAATTTAAGTACGTAATTCAGATAATCACAACACAACTCGAAAATTATTGAATGCAATTGCAATACCAGCTCCTATACTTCCCTGTTCCAACTGCGGCTATATGTCACTGCAATGGGAATGATCGCAGCTACCGTTTTATGATGCGTTCTGACAGCTCCAATAGTCGTGTCGCCTCTACACAACAAAAAAACAAACGACACGCGTTGCTTTTGTTTCTGTCAGTGAAATTCGAAGTTGTTGCCGTCCTTCTTTTGTTTTCAACGGTGGAAACCGTGTTTTTGAATAAAGGTACAAAATGAGATATAGTGTGTTTGCTAAATGCGTTCTCTTTTGTGTCTCGACGTTTCCCTTCACATATTGAAGTATGGCAGATTAATGTGAGTTCGAAGAAGTCGATATTACTTCTGAAGGGGGTCTAAACTAAACCATGTGATTTACAGCAACCGGACTGGGCTGTTAAAAAGTTGTAAACTGCCTGTGTTTCCGCCGCTTTTTGCAACATTGTTTTTAGTATTCTGACGACTTATATGTTAATGTTTTGTGTAATGTTGTTAACTGTCTAAAACAATAAATTTTCATGACGTAAGTACATAGCCAATGCTTTTTTAATGTAGAATGAACGTATCTTTCTATAACTACACGATTTGATCAACGAAGCTTTGTCTTGTCAGTGGTTATAACTTGTGTTGTAAAGATAGTATCTCGCTACAAGTCCTGTGTGTTGTATTGAGAGTAAAAACGTTATGAATTGAAACAGTTACATCACAGGTCTTAGATCGTGTTCTATTGTGTGATGTGCTTGTGATTCATTAATTAATTTGAACATAAACTCATAGCATGTCCGTATAGGTATAATATCTAGGTATTAACTTAATAATTAGGTATTTTGGAGAATTTTCATAGTAATCATTATACTTAAATAACAATTAATTTATGCTATACAAACATAGTTGGGAAAAGGCTAGGCAGATGATGATGATGATGATGATGAAACATTTTCAAAATTTAAGTTACGAGTGGAAGAGGAAGCAATTTTTACTGCAAATATATTACAATCGAGATCAATTTAAAATCATAATGATGATACTTAGTAAATCATCATCATAAAAAGTATCCAATTAATTTATGGCGGAGTGTGGTGACACCAGTTCTCGGAAGGTGTTACCATGTGTGGAGTCGTTTGACTTGCCGACAACGTCACTATTTATGAGTTGATATTAATCATAACTTGTTAATGAGCCCTGGTTTATTTCAAGGGCAAGATCCGGCCTGTGATTACGACTGGGAAGGATTGGAGGATTTAGTTGAATACATGTAGGTATTCAAGGTTAATTAGTGCTGTTAATCGACGAATAGCGTCCACGAGAAGATAAAACTATTGATTCCGGATCTGGTATTGCCATTTTCTACTGCTTAAAAAAGAGGATATCATTATAGCTGAGCGGGAGGGGCTCGTGACTAAACAATAACAGCCGCACGGGTCGATAGAAGGTTAAGCTTCGCTTGCTGCGATCGGTTCGTGGATGGGTGACCATAGATTACATAGGATAGAGATCCCTCCGTGTCTCGAACAGCATGTTAAAACGATGGTCCCGGCTGTCATTCGTAGATCTTTGACAGTCGTTACGGGTCAGAAGCCCAAAAGCCTGACCACCAGTCTTACGAAAGGGTATCGTGTTATCCAGTAACTGGGTAGTGGAGGTCAGATGGGCAGTCGCTCCATGTAAAATACAGCTGCATCTGGTTAGACTAGAAGCCGATCCCAACATTTTTGAGAAAAGGCTAGTCAGATTTTTTGAAGCTGAGCTTTTAATTTGAGCTTATAAGACCTTTTTTGTATGTCTGTATTTTATGAAGATTTAGGATAGGAAGATTGAGAAAATATCTTCAATCTCCTTTAAAGGAGATCCAAAGAAATCCAAAAGGTTGTAACTCTGCAAACTATAAGGCTATTCGGTTAACGGAATAGCCTTACAGTAAAAAGGAAGTGCGTCTTACTGTGTACTCTGTACAATCTACAGGATGGCAGGGACAACGGCTCACCCTGTTACCATGGATCCAGTAGGTACATGATTCTGAACCGAGCCGAAGCCTAACTGAGTTGAAATTTATTATAAGTTAATTTTAAAAAAAATATATTTTGACCGCGTAGGTATTGCACGTTTCCATGAAACAGCCTTCTGATTTTCTTTTTCTTAACTGACGAAATATTTTAGTTGAATTCATGGTTTCAGTTTGTTGCATCGACGACCCTGCCGCCTTGTACCTATAGCTTAATCTGTTGACAGACACTGAAAGAGAGCCAATTAGAAGTTTTATTATAACTATGCCTGGAGGCATTTAGTGTCCCGCAATGCATTATGCATTTGCGACTTTTCATTAAATTCTCTTTTCATCACCGTCAGCCTATAATGTTTCCACACAGGCCTTCTCTCGGCGAGAGGGAGTGGGCCGTAATCTACATAGTATAGTTGGTAGATGTCACATGTCTTCGAATTTTTGGTACTAGGATGTTTTCCTTCACTGTTTTGAGAGCAGTGATGATGAATTATATAAAATACATAAAGTAAAACGCCTGTCTGGGTTCGAACCCACGACCATTGGTAAGTCGGGGCCGATACCACTGGGCTACCACTGGTCAATTCTCTTTTACTTACTGTGAAACCAGAAAATGATGCGCCATTTTATGGCTAGAAGACAAAAAACAGCCAGCTGTCAACTAACCCCAAACAGCTATACATCGATACCTATACATTGGTAAGACTGGAAAAGACTGTCAAAGAGCCACGAATGGCTGCCGAGACCAACATCTTAACGTGCTTTCCGAGGCACGGAGGGGTCTTGGTATGAAGATGGTCGCCCATCCACGGACCAACCGCGGCAAGCGGAGCTTAACCTAATCGATCGAACTGTGCGGCTGTTATCGTCCCATTTTATGGCTAGAACACAAAAAACCTTAGCCACAGAAAACAGCCAGGTGTCAACTAACTCCAAATAGCTATACATTGAAATATGAAACGCAAATACTTATTCCAAACATACGGGACATTTGAAGCAGGTGGCACAAAAGCGCTTCTATTTAACGACGCGTTTAATGTTTTCCCTTTGAAGTACACTATCTCCATCGATCGAGTTAAAGGCGGTTTGCACGTCAACAACCACCCATTTGTTTTGACAGTGATTAAGGACTTTGTCAGTGGAATTTTAAATGAACTATGATTTGCTGACGTGATTAGTTTATGTTTCCTTTGAATTTCGTGAAAGAACCGTGATAGGTATTGCTCGTTTGCAGGTTTTGCGCAAGCAGACTGTACTTCAGGATTATACCCAAATCAAAAACGAATTGAGACATTTTTTTGTCAAAAATCCGGAAAGTATCAAAAAATCAAATTCTTCTTTTCTTGCTCTCTCACACTATTTTCTACATTTCTTTTTCATTTCTCCTTTCGCAGGTCTGCTGGAAGAAATTTCTTAAGAAATAAGCAGTACCTTTGTAATTAATAATTATAGGTATGCGTAACTGTATCCGAACTGTGTACATAAATAATAAAATAAATAAATAAGTTTTGGTTTTTAGGACTTTTCAGATTTGGTATAAAATTAAACTCAAAATCAAAGCATTTATTTCAATTAAACCATTTACAGGCACTTTTGAAGTGTCAAGAAGTCGGTCAGTCAATAAAAAAAATGAAGCTAGTTGCCCAATCCAAAGCGTAGGTACCTATGGAGAAGAACGGGCAAGAAACTCCATGGACACTCTTTTAAATTATATTTTTACAAAAATATTAGTTACATCATTAATGTTGAATATTAGTTATAATATTAGATCCTAGAATGAGCCTGGAAATTCAATCGTGATAAATTTCAGGTAAGAATTACCCAGTTTTCATGTTATTATTACTCTGTGCGATCAAATATGTTGTCGCCTTAAGTGCAACATTCAGCATCTCCTAACTAACTTATAGCTTCTCGCTACATTAACCTGAGCTCAAAGGATCCTCAACATCCAACGTTAAAGGTAAGTACTCAGAAAGTTACTGCAAAAGACAACTAAACTAGCGCAGAACACCTGCCTGGAGGAAACATAAATCATTATGAACAACTGTGCTTATACCCACTACTGAAGAGTTAAAATGAAATAGGTAATCTAGCATTCGATAATTACTAACATTTTCATGAATATTTCGCAGTTAAGGTAAAAACTTTTTAGGGTTCCTTACCCAAAAGGTGCCAACGGGGCCCTATTACTAAGCCTCCGCAGTCCGTCCGTCCGTCTATTTGTCTTTCAGAGAGCTGTATCTTTTGAACCGTACCTACTAGGTAAACACTGAAAATTTTCACACAGTGTGTACTGCTATAGCCCGCTATAACATTAAATATCTAATAAAAATAAATGTTTACCTAAAAATTAAAGCGGCTTTCAATGCAATATTTAAAACCAATATGCAAGTAGTGTTAACTATTGTATTGTTGTACGGAACCCTTCGTGTGCGTGCTTGACTCGCACTTAGCCGCATTTTTTTCATGAGCGGAGAAAAATAAAATGACTTTTAGTACTTGCAGTTGTTTTGCCAGTATATTCCAAAATGTTATTAGAGGAAACAACGTGACGGGTTTTTTTTATTATACCTAAGTTATTATTCCGTTGGGCTAGTACTCGTGGCAGAAATGAGAAAATTATATGACGATGTTTCTACACACATTAATTGCCCCGTACTGTATAATTATAGATTAATATTTAGGAACATTTGCCTACAAATTGGTGTATTCACATAACTTTAGCGGATGTCGAAAATTGAATTATTTTTGGTAATTAAAAAAAAGGTTTTAGGAAGTTTTTTATTTTACTATCTATACTTTTTGTTAACGTTCTCGACTCTTGATGGTCTTCATGCTTGCCTATAATAGAAAAACGAATCTCATATGCTTAACACCTACGCAGACCACTTATTTGTTTCGTGCTGAAGCACTCACTGTGCGGATCCAGCCGCCTCGCCCGTACAAAATTATTTATAAGATACTCGATAATACCATGACCCATGGTATTTTTTTCATGGTTTTCTCAAAGATTTAAAATCACAGTTACTAACGTAAATAAAAGTTACTCTTTATTCCCATAAAGTCAAAGAAAGAAAAAAAGACACTAGCTTCTGCCCGCGACTTCGTCCGTAACATAAGTAAAGCATAGCACTCAGCAATAGCGTAGTTTTCTATCGGTGACAATTTTTTTATTTCTGTTTAATAAAATAATGACTTACTGAATTAAATATGTAAATATATAGTATATCAACAAATTACGAGGCGTCCGACGACTAGTGCATCCTTAGGGTCAGCTAAGACAGAGAGGAGCGCAGCGGAGAGGATTTTATTAACGCACTTGAAAATAAACTTTAAAATTATTACAATAAAGTGCATAAATGCTTGAACCTGACAAAAAATGCTCGCGCGTCCTCGAAGACGCTCCTCTCTCTTTTATCTGTTCTGTGCTCCTCGCAAGCTCGAACATACGCGATCCGTAAAGAAAATGCCCGAGACCGCGCGGGGATTATTCCTCTCTGTCTGCGTTGACCCTTAAAGTTCTCTTCCTCTTTCCTACTTTCTTGTGCCCAACAGGGTCCACAATGATCTTGTCTTTGTAAAACATATCACCTAAATTCACATTTTGGAATGCAATTAAATATTGAGTATTAAGCATTTTTTATTTGGGTCAGTAGTTCCAGAGATTCATCCTGCTGCCTTCACAAGGTCATCAGTCCATCTGGTGGGGGGCCTTCCCACGGCACGTCTTACCTACCTTCTAAAAGATAACTGACTTTGGTAAAATCCGCCCTATGTAGATTACACTACTCCAATTCAAAATAAACTATTGCTTCAGGAATTCATTAAGACAAGTATTCGATACAAGTAGTCTTCAAACTGAGCACAACTATACAAGTAGATATTACCACCTCATACAACATCTTCACAAAATATAACAACAATAATGTTGTGACCATTTCGCAGACAAGGGACACACGACTAGAATATAAAACAGTTCAACATAACCTCCCTCATATTATGCTCAATCAGTTCCCGAATAATTCGGTTAGGGACGATAAATCTCTGTTTAGGGATTGGGAATTAGATTACGAGAAGCTGAATGGGATAACGTCCTGCATTATGTGATTATAGAGGTCATCTTGCGATTGATTAATTTTATGATCTAACGAACGTTAAATGTAATACCAGTGTTATCAGATTAAATGTTAGTTAGATTTAGATACCACCCGCTTGTGTTTATTTATTTATAGGTATTGTGGGTATTTATGGTTTCTAAATCTAATCTATTGTTACTTGTGTGCAATTGTTTTTGCACGCTGATAAGGAAAAAAGATATTGATATTATTTTCGTGTCTATCTCAAATCATTTAGGTACTTATTTCAAATAACTTTTGAACGTAAAAATTTACAAAAAAAATTGAATTGATTCTAGTCGCCCTTCCATAAGGTAGTTTCGTATGGAGAAGAATGGGCAAGAAACTCCACCGTTACTCTTATAAAAATGTTTTACAATATTTTGTATACATGTAAGTATTTATTATATGCATGAAGATGATGCACCAAGAATCTAAAAGTTTGATGGTGGACAGAACAATAAGAAGGAGAAAATGTTAATAAACCTTATTATCAGCACAGCACAGTACAGTTTATTCAAGTTTTGTTCATAATTGTCAGGTTTGTTACTACATATGTAGTTGTTTTTATTAGAACTTGGCGGTCCTTAATTTACCAAACCACAGCCTAGATATACTTACATAATCAGCCTATAATGTTCCCACTGCTGGGACACAGGCCTCCTCTCTGTGAGAGGGAGTGGGCCGTAATCCACCACGCGGGCCCGGTGCGGGTTGGTAGATGTCACATGTCTTCGAATTTTTGGTTCTAGGACATGCCGGTTTCCTCACGATGTTTTCCTTCATCGTTTTGAGAGCAGTGGTGATGAAATAATTTACACAAAGAAAAGTGCCTGTCTGGGTTCGAACTTACGACCTACAACTCGTAAGTCGCGGCCTTTACCACTGAGCCACCACTGCTCTCTTAGATACCTATACTTATTCGTTACTAAAGAGATATTTCGCTGACATTTGAGTCAGATCGGATTAATAATATGTACTTACAAATACTTACTTCAACCACCAATTTGAGTTGTTTCTACTCTGTGTCACCTCACCGGACTGTCGATGTTCCAAAGAGGACGCTTCTTCAAATATCTGGATCAATATATGACGAAAAAATTAAGTATGAAAAAAAAAAAAACATGACTTTACTGGTACATTAAGATTTTCACAGACAGTCTTCTGATTCCTGCAGCTCCCTACAATATTAAATTGACACATCATTGTGTTAGACTGCGGATTGGTCGGACCACCGAGTGTCGTGTCATTAATAAAGCGTAGATTGAGCTAGGCCGTCGTGTAATGTAGTCGGGTGTTGCAGATGAGCTCGGTTTTTACGGCACGAGCGGCCACCCGCAGAGGCGACACTTAATGCTGTAGCAAGTTGAGCTTATGCTACGCCACGCGTAGCAAGGTCTGGCGTAGCAGTCGCTGTGCGTAGCACTTTGAGGTGGCTACGAGTGCTGCGATTTTAATAACGAGTTTTCATTTTTATGAATTTATTGCTGTACTGTTCCTTAAATATCGTTTTGTTTGTTCTTTAGAATACTTACCTTCGTAGTGATTTGTACCTGCGTATGTTTAGACATTGTGTGTAAATTACTCCAATTCGGTGTTTGTTGCCGCACTGGGCCCGTGTGGTAGATTTCGGCCCACTGCCTCTCATAGAGAGGAGGCCTGTGTCCCAGTAGTGGGAACATTATAAGCTGATTATTTATTTATTTATTTATCCATTTATTTCAGGCATCAGTGCCCATATAAAACACATACAATACAATATTAATATAGCTTAAAAATACTATAAATACATACAACATTATAATTACACTAAAAACTAACTAAACACGAAGTGTCTGCGTCGTGTTTCGCTGACTGGTGTCATGTAGCCGGCCACGAAACCGGCGGTACACAACACCCTTCGGCCAGAACTCTTCCTTGAGGAACTTCTCGAGATGATGTGTCGGAACACGCACCACGAACGACTTGAAATTCGTGTTGTGATGCGACTCCAACTTCTCGACCCTCAAAGTCCAGTTGGTCTTCACACGCATGTACTCCACGATCTCCTCAACCTTCGTGGAGTGGTGCAGTCTGGACACGTACAGCTGCGTCGTCGGGATTGCTGGATTATGCTTATGCGGTGTTTGTTGAAGTCATAGTAGGTACCTCTGTGCGAAACAATATATCTGTCAAGTTACTTTGAGTTGATGGCGATGGCGGAGCGTATACTGAATGTGTTTTCATCTTTACTATGCTCCCCTCGTCATTTGTGGTTTCAATTCACTTTTTACGATGAACGTCGCCCTCTTTGCGTCCCAAATTACTCCTAACCAAAAATGTCGTAATCACCACCATTTGTCAATCTAAAAGTATACTTATTCGGTTGGATTACAGTTCACTTCCGATTCATTTCGCATGCACTTAACGTTATTGCAATTTGTTAAAGTACTTGTGCCAAAATTCATTTGTGTGCGAGTTGATTAAAACAGTAGGTGTATCAGTAGAGGGATCAGACTGCTAACTGTTTGTTTAGGATTCTATTTAATTTGTGATTCTCTAGTTTGTTTATAGTTACTTACAATTTTTTTGTGTTTTGATTTGTGTATAGCCTGTCGGAACTTCTACACTAATTGATAGCTGGCTTTTGTCGTTGACGATTCACTTGTTATGTTGTTCAGTGTTATATGGGGTAATTGCGTGATACACTAACTTACAGTAGGAATGGGTGTCATTTTGACAATTCAACAATATTCATTGCGTTATCAACGTTGTTGAGCATAATAATTATGTTCGAAAATGTTGTCTCATTTTCGAACATATGCTTCAATGGATTAGCAATATCCTTCAAAATGATTCAGATTCTATTTGATAGTGTGTTACGTGATTACGGTGCTGTTGTACCTTGACAATCAGTTACCATTTCTCTGCATTGTCATTTAAATTTATTTCAGTGTACCCCACACTGAAGTAAAATTCATAAACATAATCAGCCAATAATGTTCCCACTGCCAGGACTCAGGCCTCCTTTTTTCGAGAGGGAGTGGGCTATAATCTAACACGGGGGCTCAGTGCAGGTAGATGTCGCATGTCTTAGAATTTTTGGTTAAGCTTTTTGGAAAATTTTCAGCCTTATTGAGCGTAGACTGTGAAAAGTAAACTTTTCTCCACCAGTTGCTGATGACTGCTTTATTAATGATACCTTTTGGGTTAAGACTATTTTAAGTGAGATAAAGCATCAAAACATTAGTGCTAGTACTGCTAGTATAGCTGCAGTATAGGTCACCGACGTTTCACAGATTTCGACCGCTAGATGGCGCCACCGGTCTCTTAGGAGGACCTTCGAGTTTCTCAGAAAATAGGTACCTATAGGTACTTAAGTACTTACGCTTTACATCTTTCGATCCACAGCATTAAAAAGGCATCAAAATAAAAATGCAGACATCCACTCGGAAAAATATATTCAATTTTTATAAAATCAATATCAGGCATTTTTTTAATTCGCACAATTTTGTACAATATACATTTTACAATTACAGTTTTCAAGCTAACAATTATCACCAAATAGTTATCAATTCGACAAGGACGCAAAAGCCACTGATATGGAACATATATTGTAGAAAGAAACTGTTTATTTTAAGTTTTCTCAGACTACTATTGTATAATACAACATAATTATAACCATTTATAATTTGCAGTTGTTTTTAATTTACTTTTCTCATAAACAACTTGAATCAATACCTAATACCTACAAAACAAATTGCCAAACCAACTGACATGCATAGAAAACCATGGGATTAGAAATGGCGTCTCGGTAGTTTAAGTAGTTTTATTCTGAAGATTCACAAATAAGTTTACTGCGGTTCCTATGTGTTTTATTTCTTGCATTACGTAGTTAATTCGGTTCGGTTCCGGTTAGACTGGAAGCCGACCCCAACATAGTTGGGAAAAGGCTAGGCAGATGATGACGTAGTTAATTCGGTAGTTATAAAAAATATGAGTTTGGATAAAACATGTTGGTCTAGTTATCAAGTTAGTTGTTTCTCAAACACATTAGCACACTGTCTTCAACATCAAGAAGCGATCAGGTGATGCGACTTCGAATCCCGTGCTTTTCAGATCCTAAGACTAAAGTAAAATATTTCAAAGCACTATTTTAACATTTTCTTGATCATGCATGACAATAATAATATAGATAATATATTGAACAGAGAGTTATGATTTGCTTTTGGACAATAGGTACAGTACCTAGGTATCGATTCAAATAACATCACAACAGTTCATTCAGATTTATCACAAATGTAGGCCATGACTGGTCAAAGTGGTCGTTTATAAGAAAAGTGAATAGGTACAGTCAAAAAAAGAGATAAGTATGCAGGATCGTCGGATATAGTTGAAGTTTAGTAAAAAACCAATATGTTGTCGACTGAAATTTAATTTGATAAATGAGCTGTTTGTTTTCTATTAATAAAATAAAATTTTATTCGAGAACATCCATCGGTTTTTTACTAAACTTCAACTATATCCGACGATCCTGAATACTTATCTCTATTGTTGACTTTACATATTTGCTTAATTCTGTACAATAAATAAAAGATTTGTTTTGAAACATGCTGAGGTATTGTTTCAATAAATTAAATCTGCAATTTTGGACTAAAGAGTGATTCTACTTACACTAATTTAACATATAATATCTAGCTATAATATGAGATAATTAATTTTTAATAGTATCTATACTGTACAACACTTTAAGTCTCACAACAAATACATACACGTCGAGTCGCGTCGAGCGGCGCATTGTCTATAGTTACACGTGTGGGTCCTATGTTACAGTGTAGTGATATGTGGTATGTACAGCGGTGCGCGCGGCGGTATCACAGGAGCGGCGGGGCGTGGTGCGCGGGCGCCGCGCGCCCCCGTCACACCATCGAGCTCGGCTTCACGTCCAGCGCGTGCTCGGGCGAGCGACCCCCCGCACCGCCCTCGCCCTGGCTGTTCTCTTCCGAGTCTGAGCATGAGTCTGAGCTACCCTTCTTGCCACCGTTGTGTGTCTTCACGTGCTTGGCCAGGTGGTCAGACCTCATGAATCTCTTATTGCACACTGGACATGCGAATCTTTTTTCTCCCGTATGTGTCCGTAGGTGTCGCTGCAGCTCGTCTGAGCGCGTGAACCGCTTTCCACAGAACAGCCAGTTACACACGAACGGTCTCTCGCCAGTGTGCCAGCGGAGGTGAGCTTTCAGGTGGGATGTCTTGCCGTACACTTTACCGCAACCGGGTATGTGACAACTGTGTATGTTTTTCTTACGTAAATGTGCCCCCGCTGGACCAAGCCTCTCTGCTTCTTGACAGTTGGGACAGTCGCAGGTAGCTCGGCCAGCGTATCTACGTTGTGACCTCGGTGATGGTGCTTGTGTGGGCGGCGCTGGGGAGCCGGGCGCGTGCAGCCCGAATGATCCTTGTGTGG
The DNA here is from genome assembly GCA_914767645.1 of Hydraecia micacea. Lineage (NCBI taxonomy): Eukaryota > Metazoa > Arthropoda > Insecta > Lepidoptera > Noctuidae > Hydraecia > Hydraecia micacea. Next base: position 12,460,460 of record OU611782.1, on the reverse strand, counting down.
GGAGCACTGACTTGTAGGCGTCTTGTAACAGATGGGGCGCTGGTGGTAATAAATGCGCGCCACCAGATAACGAATGTGTCAGTTGGGAGTAGTCCTGGCCGGCGTAATTTGCCATCTGACCGCCGACGTCAAGCCAGCCGCTGTGTACATCCCACCAAGTGCTGCCGACGGCGCTTACGCCACTCATCTCGGCTGCTTTAAGCGCACCAGTCCCACCGCCACCGCCAACATTGAAGGGCCACGATTCATAGGGGTGACGCGAGTACATGGATCCGAGACTTGCACTGGATTCACTTTTACCGAGTAGTTGGTCTCCCGAAGACGGGAAGTAGAGATCATTGCCGTATGAGGGCGCGGCTGCGCACGAGGTGGGTCCGCGGCCGTAAGGGGAGCAGGCGGGCGGCTGCGAGCGCGGCGCTGCGCCGGCGCCGGGCGGCGAGTGCGCGCCCGGACTCTTCTTCCACGGGTGGAAGCCCTTGCCCACGGCCGCGTCCGCCAGCGGAGGGGGAGATTTACTGGACAGTTTGTTGCACTGGGCCGCCAGCATCGCCAGAGGCGTACCGCGTAAGCTCGGATGTTCCTGGAACGACAGAAAATAAATAGTTAATTATTTTGAACAAAAAGGCAATACTTTATTCGGGTTTAATTATCGACCTGTGTCTTAAACCGTGGGAATCGGTGGAAGTGTCAAATGAAATTTATAGCCTAATTTATATGTGAACTAATGCCGCGGTGTTCCGCTTGTGCCCCGAGGCTTCAGAAATAATATAAATAAATTATGAGAAGTTTATAGGTAGTGTATTTACAATTAGGCGGCGCGGTGACAGCTCCCTGCTGCTACCGGCCACGGGACGACGTTATTAATAAGAGCTGCCCACTCTACACGACTGGCTCTCGTAAACATCAGCTCTCAATTTTATTGATGAGGAGCAATATATTTTATTTATCATTTCTAACTACTTTCGGAATTCGTTGATGAAACATGAGTGCATTGGACCCGCAGAGCACTCAAGATTTTACTATTATTGAAAATCAAAATTATGTCTGTAATATTATTATCAAACGGGTAACGAATAATAATCCGTTCGTTGATGTTCTTTTTGCTAAATAAAGGTGAGAGCCATAAGAGCATCCGGCCGGATATTTCACCCCAATGTGAGACACAATGGTTTGATAAAAAAAAGTTCCATTGTATGCAATAATATAATCCGGGGATCACGACACGGGTCCGAGACGCGGGGGGTGTGGGGCGAGGGGGTGCGCGGCCACGCCCATTATATTGTGATTGGCGCAGCTGTTGCGTCGCAATGTGCGCCAACCCTTAACGTTGATGTTGATACCCTTCAGTTGAAACGGTTCAAGTTCATTCAGCTCACAAATTTTAAGATAGTGAAATAAAAGAATGGAATATGTGAACGCCTCTCACGCTTCGTAATTGCTTTCGTTCACACGTACCTACAATTTAAGTAAATCTACAGTACATTATTTTCACGTCTTTAAAAAAAGCAATGTTATCATTATGTTATCATTTTGCATACGTAAAAAAATGACTGATTTTGTTGTTCAAAAATGTGTGTAAGTAAATATCTATTATAGATTCAACATAGGCACAAAACTCACAAACAACGGCGCTACAATGTCAAGAACTGTATTCGTTGCCATCCTAATCACGGACATGAATGTAGACAGAAAAAGATAGCAATAATTACAACACACAATGTATTATTAATACCTACCGGCTGATGGGGGCCAGCAGCATTCTAGTAAATAGAAATAATGGGCCCGGCGCATGCGCTATCAAACGTCAACATCTACGGAGCTCACTTGTGAATATGGCTGCGCTCTCAATTAACTCCACGACAATTACAATTACCATAAAAAAATAATAAAACTCCGCCAAATTGCGGCGGCGGGCACTTACGTCGTATGAACCCGCCACATTACCTCCACGAATATTATTTGCTCTCAATTATAGAATTATGTTTGTTGTCTTGATGTGATACGATTGTACGTCCTTCGTTCGACCTACGTGTATACAACACGTGTAGCGATCAAATTGATTCGACGATTCGATTTCGTAAATGTCGCTAGGTATATAAAAAAAAAATATAAAATTGACACCGTTTCCGACGTTATTTCGAAACAATTTAAAGATAATGGGTATTAGGCGACGAGTGGTAGAATCAATGCGAGACGCGGCGAAGTCGACGGCCGGCGCTGAAGTCATAATTACCCTAGGCATTATGCTCCATTTGGGCGCAGGCCGAAACAGAGTGATATCGGGTAATTGGTCGTCAACTCGGCCGCTCGGCTCTCGGCTCTCGGCCGCGAGATTGGATCAAAGCGTAGATGACGCCTCTGAGCCGACACAGCGGCGCCACACCCGCATTATACAATGTTGATGGCCTTTTCCTTGTCAAAAATGACGAAGATCTTTTGTCATAAAAAATATGAGATGAAATAAAACGAGATTACCTAATGTGAGCACAAAATTGTAGTATCACTGGAGTCAGGTAGTCGCAGCTGACAATGTTCACGGAGTATTGTTTTGTTTTTACTGAAGATAGGTAATTATGGGGAAACGGTTTTTAGCAGATTCGAAAGTCTGGTGAAACCGTAACCTATAGGACGACGTTGGTCAAAGGATCCTTTGATGATCTTCGAAAAAACCGACCGTTGATAAATAAAATTTGACTTAGCGTTAGCGAGGCGTGTTCGCAGCCTCTACGCAGCGCCTACGCTAAGCGTCCCGGCGCGCGGCGTAGCGTTTCGCTACGCGGCCCTACGCTGCATGTAGCCGCGTAGGCGTAACGTAGGCGACAGACAAACGCCTACGCCGCGTTCTTCTGGATTTAGAGTAATTATTGTGTCATTGATTTAATTTCAGAATGTTTATGTGTATTTTATTTTACATAAATAGTGTCAAATAGCCATTGTACTGTAGAGACTGGGACCTCCTTCTTGAGACTGGCTGGTAATATTTTAATGACGTGTTCCAGTCGGGCATTCAAGCGTGTGTCAAATAGATTATGATGGTGTCTTTTCCTAGATAGAGGAAGTGATAATTTTAATTAATATAGAAAAGTCTCCCAATATAATATTTAATGGAATCCATATAGGAGTTTCATTTAGTAAATAAGCTCCCATCTGAGTTACGTCACTATATATGGTGGAGGCGCCGGGTAATTCGCGAAATTTGCGAAATATATATATATATTATAAAAAAAGCGAGTCCTCTCGCAGGCCAAGCAGTGAGTATATAAGAGTCGCAGAAACGTCGCCAGGAGCATAAAGCTAAGTGGTTTAATGATTTTTTTTATAAAGAGAGTAAGATGGCTCAATTTTATACGGGCACGAATGGCATATGCCTAGAAGAATTTTTTAAACAATATAAAGTAATTGCTGCCTACAATGGATGGCGTGAAAGCGATTGGGCGCTGATATTGGGCGCATATCTTGAGGGTGCTGCCCTAGTAATATATAATTACACGTACCACGATGGTATTTCGCTTGATGCTATGTGTGATGTGTTACGAGCAGAGCTTCCGTGCAGATGTCACAAAGACAAATTTATTTATAAGGTGCAAGAAGCGGAGATCGCACAAGATCTGTCTGACGAAAGCGGACAGGAGAATTTTGTAAATGTAGATGATGATGCTTCTATATTATTTAGTGGAAAACAAGAAGACCCGCTACAGGACGAGCAAAGCTGCCTAGAAAGCAGTGTAGAAGTTGTTGGAGATGAAGAAGATGATGATGAGTACAGCAGCCAGGTGTGCAGCCCCGCAGAGGAGAAGAAGGAGCCGATAGAAGTGTTCGAGAATGAACACAAGAATGAAAATGATGAATCGGGTCAGTCCATTCCATTTACTAATCTATATAGCAATGTTTCAGAGCCACAGGATGGGCATGATGATCACGATGTGGAAACCAATAAAAATAACATCGCTGGTGATCAATTTTTTGAAAATAATTTTTCGATCGATGTTTCCGAAACGAAGGAGAATGGTCATGTGGAGTTCTCGACTGAAATACAGGAGAATATTCACTTCGTCATCGACACAAATGACAATAGTAAGTTCAATTGTGATATTGAGTTAGTTGAGGATAATGTAAAGTTATGTGCAGTGAGAGATGAAGATGCAGAAATGTTGAAGAATTCCGTACAATTTATAAACTCATTTAATTTTCCTACGGATAAGGTTTTAGTGTATATTAGTAGTGATTTTATAATACATCACGTAGATGTCCCTTTGTTAGAAAATCTTTATTTAAAATGTGCTGCAATCAATAAAAGAAAAGCACGCAGGAAGAAAAGAATTCCATTTGTCAAAAAAGCTAGAACTAAAAGATTAATTCCAAAAAGTTTATTTCCAAAAAGTATTTCAATTATTTATTTTATAAAAACATTTTCTATAAACAAACAACATTTTATAAAGAAGTTTACATTTTCAAAATATAAATTTAGAAAAAGAAAGTTTAGAGATAAAAACCTTTAAAACTTTTTCATAACAGTATGTAAACGTTTGTTGTTTTCTTTTTATTATTGTCATTTATCTTGTCATGTCAATGTAAATATGTCAGCTAGATGTAAACATCATTTAGTGCATTATTTTAGTTTGGATAATATGTTATAATTTATTAACATGTGTTCATTTGTATTTTTTGCATAATTGCTGAGAAAAAAAACATCGGACGTGGCCGGGAGTGCGTGAGGTGCCTCACCTCTCATCTCAGAGGCATGTGAGGTGTGACCTCACAGCTCCAAGGGGCCCAAGGGAGGAGGAACATATCGTCGTCTTCAATGTTTTGTTTCGAATAGGCTGGGATAGCATGGACGTACTCCAGTATACTTTGTCGCGAGTTATGGGAGGAAATAATTTTTGAAAACTGTGGTCACTCCTAGAGGGGGGGTGACAGACACTCAGCTTAAGTTGAAACCAACTTTGCTAACGGGGCATAGCCTTCGCAAAGTGTGTTTGGTTGACACTTTTGATTCAGCTTATGTTTGAGGACACACAGTTTTGTCAGTAAAGACTGATATTTTTATAGAGTTAGAATTTTTTGAGAACGGAGTAGGAGTTTGAAGTTTTACTCTGGAGTACGGACATATGATCAAGATTTCTTCGATGAACCCTGGCCTCTTAAACTTTTCCCTCCCTCTGGCTCGATACCGTCCGATGGGGTTAAAAGAGTTCGATGTTAAGATCCTTTAATTTTTTAAGCCTCTTTCAGGCTGATGTGAACTCTCACATCAATTGTTTTCATTAGGGGGCCGCGTCGCGTCCTTTGCGCAGGTTTTGGCGTGACGAGGTTTAAGCATGACGAAGTTAGTTTGTATGAGTGTACATTGGCACTTGTAAGAGTTAACTTACCTGACACTTAACATAGTGTTGGATTCGTTCGTCCTGACTTAAGCTTTCTCTTGCAAGAGACGGACCTTACCATGTAAATTTAATTTCCGGCGTTAGGTAAGATTACGGTTAGGATAGGTAGGAAAAGCTTGGATGTCCGAACATGGCGAATAAAAGTCTTGTTTGGTAGTTGAGCTATGCCAATCCTTTTATTCGAAGGTGGGCGTAGCTGATGTAGAGACTGGGACCTCCTTCTTGAGACTGGCTGGTAATATTTTAATGACGTGTTCCAGTCGGGCATTCAAGCGTGTGTCAAATAGATTATGATGGTGTCTTTTCCTAGATAGAGGAAGTGATAATTTTAATTAATATAGAAAAGTCTCCCAATATAATATTTAATGGAATCCATATAGGAGTTTCATTTAGTAAATAAGCTCCCATCTGAGTTACGTCACTATAGTACCTTGAATATTCCAAGTTCATAATATCATTATGAATTATGCCTGTCTCTGTAAACAACAGTTCGAATTCGAACATACTTAATATTTTTTTCAATAATTGCCCATTCTTAAAGTCTAACTTAAACATCAAGTTCGTTAGACATAGAGCTGGTGAAGCAAAGAATTGCTGTTATTAAGTAGATACTCTACAAGATAATTTGAAAGGAGGCCGGATGTATCAATGACTAAGCGTATCAGATTACTTAATAATGCAGCGAGGTTTATTAGGTCAATCCGACACACTGAGGTCACGCTCTCCGATATTATATATCAATAAAAAATATTTGTTTTATTTTACATACTTTTTGCACTTCACAAATAATTACATTCTACCGAGCTAACTGTAGTGGAAAAATAACATAATATGTCTTGCTTGAAAATATAAGAGTAAAATAATTAAATTAATGTGTGAAGCAATAAATCGTGGTAACTGAAGGCGAACGTATCTCACGGAGCGAGAGATGGCGGCACCGGCTTCACGCAGATTGGATAATTTAAAATTATCTACCAAAATTATGATGAACCGAAATGAATATTCAAGCGAAACGCTTAGCTCTCGACGTGTTATTAAGATGATCGTGAAGTCGTTACTGACAAAATTGTATTTCATAAAATTCATAACTATACTTATGAGCTAATATTTTTCGACAACACGTTATTGAAAATAATGAGTCTAATCTTTATTCGGCGGACGATCATTCCGTTCATGATAATAATATTGATTGGTTATTTAAATACGTTGATATTATAACTTGTAAGTTGATAGAATATGAAATTGGCAGTTAATATCATATCACGCTAAAGTTTTAATAAGGCAAGTCATTCACCGCCAATAGAAAAGCAGTATTAACATGAATATTCATGATTGATATAATCTCTAATATTAATTTTAAGACAAGAGACTAAACATCGAATCCTAGTAGATAATATTCTAGACGTCTAGTATGAATCCAATTTCATTAACGGTTTTTCGATGCATATTATTGTATCTTATTACAACATCAAAGTTTAAAGCGACCCACTTCTGTGGCAATTGATGTGATTTCGGTCGATAAGCCGAGACCAAATTGCCAATGGGTAATTGCACAATTAGGGAATTATCGAGTTAATTCCGGGTGAAACCGTACGCCGTCGCCGACCGCGTCGCTCCGACCCCACCGCTCCCCTTCAATTCTAATGCAAACTGCAACTAACTAATTTGGGATCTACAATTTATGACATATTGTTGGCTTTAATGTCGCAACAGAATTGACTCAAATCTATTTGATGCAAATGTATTCGCTCGTCTATACTTACTCACTTACTAAGCACATTGTGACATCGTTTTGTGGCCTAACATAAGCTAAGTATGCTTTGTAATTTCCGCGTTTTGAAATTCTGATAACTACGCAACGTAAAGTAGCCTATTGCAAAATGAAAGTGGAATGAAAGTTGTTACACAAAAGTGTTGAACATTGTCTTTGAAAGCTTGTTAAGAATGAGTAATCACCAGTCGCTCATCTACTCGATCCAATTAATGAAGCGAGGATATGACATCAAATTACAAAATAATTTGCCCGCGTCGGCTAGTCTCGGGGCTAATTATGCTACTAACGTTTGCAGCCGTTAAAGGGTTCAGAGTGCTATTTGTCATGTGACACTTACGAGGGGGAATATCGATTGGGTCTTCCTATAATGCTATACTTTTAGCTGTAAGCGCGCGCATGACTTTAATGCGTAGTCAAGTGTAGGCCAAACGACGCCCGATGTCGTAAAAATAAGTTGTATGAATTAAGTAAAAGATAATGACTTCGGAACATTATTTCTACATTAAGGTTCGTCTTGCACGCGAACGGTCTCGTTGATGTGTGAAACTCTCACTGGCAGCTTAATTACAGTTAATTAGATCACTTTTGTATCTCGTATCGTTGTTGCTGCAGGATTTTCTTGCATTCATTATAGTTTTTGTGTTATGTTCGTTAATGTTAAATGATTTCGAGGAAACTGTACTTGTGTGGAGTATGTGCAGTTCACCCCACCTACTGCCCACTGTGCTAACTGCTGTAGGGTATGACCAGTTAACTTTCATTGTATTAAACTCTGTGCCCTTGAAATTCTTCCATTTCACATTTCGTGTCTGATGTAAAACACAATAATTACCAATACGTGAATGCAAGATTGATGAAGCCTCCTTGAATCGCGGAATCAGAAAATATTTAATAACCATACTCAGCGAGTAATGTTTACTATTTATTACATGATAATGACAGTTGTTACAAGTAAGTAATAATACGTTAGAGTGCGAACAATCTTCAAGTAAGTACCGGTCGATTGACAACTTTATGACAAAGTTATAGCGTTTAGGTTGATGAAGATATCCTTTAAATAGCTTTGAGGTATGTAATTATCAGGAAAACTATGAATGAGGATAATTATTTCAAAATTGTCGAAAAAAGTTTATATTTAGACCTAGCTGTAAAAGCAATGGATTCGTAACTAGGGCTGATTACGTTATACATTGAAGCGCGAACGCGGACGGTGAGCGAAGGCGTGAAACCGCGCTAGTTAACAGAGGTCATTAGGCAGGCCACATGGCAGATCGCTCAAATCGAGCCGAAACAAATTATTTATTTAAATGGAAATTACCGTTTGTGAGGTGCCGGACGCTTTGACGCGCATGTGCGTACTCCGACGCCATATGTGGCCGACCACGGTTTTTGTTCCGATTTCAAATTGTCATGGTCTATTGATTCATGCCGACTTTTTGCGCCTGAGCGATATTTTTGATATATGCCTTTTCAAATCATGTTACGTGCATGTTTATGGGTTTAAATCGGGATACAAAAAAATTAAATTATGTAATTTTCCGACAAACTTTTTATTGTGTCGATTTATGATCTACGTATTACATACAGCACACAATACCCTGATGTATCGTTTCGTTTTTATACAAATACAGTTACAAACACTTCAAAACGAAAAAATACAAAAAAGTACAGCTTCTCAGAATTTATTTAATAAATTCACGCTCGAATGAAAATCTACTCCACGTTTTCCTTACTACATTTCCATTACAAGAACTTATCGATAACTCAGCTATCATAAAGCTAAGCGATCTAATAGCCATGTTTTATTTATTCACAAGCAACGCCTAAGCCGTAATGTGCGCGTTTAAATTTGATAAGTCGATGAAATTGTGTGGTAATGTGTCGGACACGGGCGAGCGGCGCCCTGTATCTGTCCGGCAGTGTCCGACCGCTCCGAACATTAGCCCTGGGGCCGAACCGGACAAACACCGGCCGCACTCGGATTATGAATATCTAGATGTAGTTCTGAATATGTTTGACGTGAATTGTGCGTAGGAGTTTGAAGAGGTAATCGCGATTTCAGAAGAGATTTTAGGGATGTGAGCTCAATTACCTAAAGAAAATTTCGTTATGTTATGGAGATTATTTTCTTTCTACACTTTGGAGGATTGTTTGTAGGTATCTGTATTTTAATGGTGATAAACCTCTCAGTAAAAGAAGAATTTCTCAAAAGTATTTTCGACACTTTAATTGTGCCACGTCAAAAACACGTCTGTCAAAATTACCTACTAATATTTTGCGTGTTGGAATTTGCTCCAAAATGTTGTATTGTCGGTCGACCTTCACCGGCTGGGACCAGATAATAGGTGCACCAATTTGAAACCAGTTCCCGCGTGATAAAAAACAAGAGACGGACGAATGGAAACAAGGGACCCCCTTCTCCGAAGCCTTTGTTCTGTCTCATTGTAATTGTACTCTAAAGCGTCGCGGGAAAATATTATATGGGTAGGTACATATATAAATGATGTTAGTACCACCACATAGGTACACATATTTTATATCATCAAGGTGTATCGGTAATTCGGTATTTACTAAGATGTTGCTCACTTTTTTAAATTGAATTGCAGGGAATGTGGAGTTGAAACTTACACATTTGCAATTTACATAGATGTCATTAGGTATACTACATCATTATGTGTCAAAACAGTCCATGCACATGGCATCATTTCGAATTTGTCAAAAAAAAAAATTTATGACTATTTTTTGTAAGCCTAAACTATCATAACTATTTATCTAGATACCTCTTCAGATAAAATTAAACAATATCCCCGGTGCAACAACTCATACAACATATAATACAACGAGCCATTAAACTAGAGTCCAGAGCGTGCACACTCAAGGTCATACTCTCGCGAATACATTCGCATTGCGTGCATCGCTGGACATCGCCGACGGCCGACAGTCTCACTCAGACAGTTCCAAGAAAAAGTCGTTAAACTCACGTATTTTTGGTAGCAGCTTAATGCCAGTAATTTCCAATGAAATTATTATAATTAGCTCCATTTATACGATAGTAACAAACAAATAAAACGGCTGGAACAACGCGCCTGAGGGCACGCAACTCGCTTTTCCATTAGTTACGACGCGACCTGCACCGATTTGTAGCACTATTTTACATTAAATTGAGGTTTACTGCTGCTGCCAATTGAACTCGACGTTTCCTTGACTTATTGAGCTAGAAGGTTGGAGTCCCTTACTCTTAAACCTTTTTTAATAGAACGCTGAATATCTCAAGTGTTGACTTGTCATATTGAAAAGAAAATGACAGGTCATCATAAATCATTGCCATCTTTTATTGGGGACGAAAAAGCTTTAATTCAGTCACCTTACATATGTACAACTACACACATAAATACACAATACTCTTGTCTTTCGCCTTTAATTAAAGTAAGTAGTCCATTGAAACCGTGCGTCTTTAGTGCGAGACGTACTTAATTAGCTTAAGAACAAATGTTTTGCTAGCATATCAACATGTGACATTCAATGAAAACCGCAGTGACACATGTCGATACAATGTAGCTGTACAACGCACAACGCTCGCTAGTATCAATTAGTTGACATTTCATCCGGTCGCTGATAATAGCATGGAACTGTTTCAAAGACACGTAATTTCCTTCAACTTCTGTTTTATATTTTTTACATTTAACTAATTGAACCGCGTAGGATATTAATTGCTGAGAAAATTACCGGCGTAGGCCCCGGGGGCCTAAACCACAAAGAGTCGACGCACGACGCAACGGCATAGAGCAGTCGCCTCATAAAAACGAACAATTATGCATTCAACTCTTTGTTTTACAACAATTACCTAAGACCAAAGTTTCTACCATATTTTCTTTCTCGTAAGTGGGTTGATTTGATTACCTATGTGTAGCTAATTATATGTCTATATTACTTACACGTGTAAAAAGCTGCGTAGATACAAACTATGGTACGAGTATGTTACAATAATAATTGTACCCACGCATTACGAGTATTATGATTACATTGTTATGAGTTGTAGGTACCTAATGCAGTTACCTATAGGTACTGATTACAATGATATCAGTTTTTCTCACTTCAGTTTTGTTCCAATATTTTGATTTAATTAACGATCGCGTCTCTATAATCTTAAGGCTCTATTTCTATCTACTCTTGCGTGGGCGCAACCAGTTTCTATAAACAAAGCAGATAAGCCGCGACACGCAGCAATGTGCTACGAAAACGCAGCAAGGTAGAAATTAAATGCTGAAATACCGTACAGAATTAATGCTTAGGTATGTTTTCAATCATAATCGTGAACCGCACCAGTAAAGTCCATTACTTACTTATAACAATAGCAACAATTAGATAATAAAACAAAAGACTATAATTTGGCGTCACGAAAAGTGGTGGTGGGGAACAATCGCGGGTGTATCAGCGATTACGAGCCGTCGAGAGGTTCGTCATCACGTACCGCGCGGCGGAAGAACAAAGCGGTGTTCGCGTATCTACTAAACAATTGAACGGCCACAAAAAGTCCCATAATTCAATTTGCATCCCGCTAGATAGTAATAGTCGGCAAGAAGCGGGTACGGTTAGTGCCGCGGGCGGCGCGGGCGCAGCTCCGCTTGCAACGCCGAGAACAGCTTTCACCGCTTTTCAACACTTCGACGAATCGATTAGATTGACGTGTTTCTTTTACTGATTTTACCTATTAAGGCTGTAATTTACGTAGGATTTTTACTTTTTGCACGCTGTTAGCTGTTGCAGGAGTTGATACCTGCTTAGTTATTATATCGATAGGTGTGGAATTAGATTGCTACACTTTTTATATTTTCACTAGTCTTACTGACACGAGTCTTTCGAAAAGCAATATTCAATGATTTATAATGGTAATTACAAGTATAGGTAACTAGTAATTTTATAATACAAGTTACACTCTCGATGTTGTCAAGTTGTTGAAGCAAGCGCAACCGGTGAGAGAGTGCTGATCGCCATAAGAGAGTCGACCACAACCTTGTAACAACAAACGATATCTTAACAACTGTTACACATCTTGTAACTGGTACTGATATGGTAATAAAACAACGTTACGTGGTGGTATCGGTGCCGTGCGTGTCGACAGGCGAGGCGCGAGGCGCGAGGCGTGGCGCGAGCGGTCCAGTACGAGGTGACTCGCGCATTATTATGATAATGCAGGCGGAGCAGATGCTATCGCCCGCTATCCGCTCTCGTAACACAATTGAATTAGCATAGCGGACCGCAGCGGGCGGTCCCCGCCACGCGACCACCAATGCACCTCATCATCGATTCTATTTTGAGACTTATCGAACTAGGCGACTGTGATATCTTCAATTACATTGCTTTAATCTAGTTCCTTGCCGAAGATTGGTTCCCACATTGTAACACTGATCATCTGATTCTGTATGAAATATGGCACTACTAACGCTGCTTATCGGTTTCACAAGTTATAAAAGTTAACTGACGGGAACGAGGTAATGTGCTGTGGAGCCTGTAACTTACGAGCTTGACTCTTGAAGCACAAGAATCGATCGTTTGACTCTGATTTAGATTGCTTTGTCATTGCTAACTTTCCTTGGAAGTAATTCTCTGAGAGAGAAGTAGATCGTGACTACGTACCTGAATAAGGAAAGCGTGAAGAGATGTGACATAGAGGTAAACTTGTCGATTCCGAAGTCGAAACACAACGGGCCGAAATCAGCCAATACAGTGCCAAAACTGCAGCGCAATTTCGAAGCACCTGGTGTATTCAGGCGGTTTTCGTCTCGTAGGTAAATTGTGCTAAACGTTTCCACACGTCCGCTGGCCAGTTGCGGCGTGTTGTTATGAATGAACAGCAACTGAATGGACTCACCGCAACCGCAACGCACCGCTTGTCAGACGAGACCATTCCATCTACTTTAAATAATTACTGTAGCGCCGTAGATGAACAAATATCGTAGAGTGGTTGGTCGGCCTTTATTGGAAGCTATTTTAATAACTAATGGCGGTCAATTATGTTACCTACTTGTTCGTAAGTGTTTGAATAGAACCGAGGCAAATTGCAAAAAAATTATGCAACCGAACCAAAAAAAGCCTGCAGCTGATACCATGTAGAATTTATATATCTACGGTTTACGTTAGTAAAGTTTACCAAACACACAAATATTTACCAACAGAATAAATAAAAGGAAACAATCAACAAGCCGGTCGACAAACTCCCCTACAAAAGATCAACAATGTGACTGCATTAGGACCATCAAAGTCAGGCGCGGTTTAAACTGGAGAGCCGTCAAGTATTCATGGAGAAGCCGTCGAAGAGCTCGTGATATATGACCCTCAGGGAGGGTCTTAATGGCCCTACGACTCGACTACGACCCTCTCGGACCTGGGGGTAAAAAGGAAACGAGGAACATGTAGAAGTCATGATTTTGGAAAGATACAAGGTAGATTGTGTGTTACATGAATGGATAGAAAATGAAATGTACAAAATAATCGAAGAGCATATAATAGCCAAAAGGGTTTGAGTAGTAACTTTCTTCACCGTCACAACATGTGTTTAAAAACTTGCGTATCAAACCGCATTGTGAACCGAGTATACTACGCTCTATGATTCATAATTATTGGTACATTTTAGTTCAGTCAGCTCCAAATTTCGTCTCCCCATTTAAAAGTTACACCGAATCCCCTTCGCTGGAGAGACATCCGGATTCATACCATAACAGTCTGTTGCCACGAGTGCGTTTAATGGCCACTACAATATAAGGAGCATTTGTTTGACTCCTACAAATTGCAACCGGAAAATTTACACTTAAAAGCCGGATGCTTCATAGTAAATAGTCGCAATTTCCGATATATCTACAATATCGTATGGGATGTGCGAAGGTTTTACGGTAATTGAATAGGTAATTGTAAAATTTATGACTTTAGCCTTGTGTGATGAATGAGATGATTCATTTGCTATATTTGTTGCACAAAACGGACTTATTTTATGTAGATATAGGGATAGGAGAAGAGATAGAATTAGTTCTAGATAAATTGAGTGATGGGGTCATGCAAACTATGACGTCAGAGATCAAATTGAAATTCGATTCAATCACAAAACATAAGTGACACCATTAGAAGTGACAGTCACTAAACCTTATAAATAATCCATTATGGTGATAAGAGATTCGGTGGTTGTATGAATGGGATCGATGTGGAGTGCTGCGGCGCGCGTGGCGGGGGGCACTCCGCGGGGCGCCCGCGCCGCCTGTCCAGCTTCTTTGTACCTCGCCTAAGTGTTAAATTAATTGTTGCCCACACACCAACAACACCCTTTCAACTAACAACGGCTTTATAGGACGAAATAATCAATATTGATTCAGATTCTCTCCATAAAAGGCCACTAATATCAACATGACTTGACACACATTAGTCCTCACCTCAACACATTCGAGTTGACAGTAGAACAATGAAGACGCCGCTTCTGATTTTTTATTCAGTAGAAGGCATTAATTAGTGGTGCATCTTCGAAAATAACCTTCTCCGTTGTCGGGCCATCATATATTGACAGGCCGCGCGATGACGGCGCTGACGGGCAGCCGCGGCGCCTCTGGGCCCGTGACTTGCAGCTTACCTTCATTACGCGCCTGCGAGCCGCCTTGAGCCGCCCCGGTACCACTCCATACACTAACAAGCCGGGCTAATGCAATGAGTTGCAAAATCTCAACCCATCATCGAGTCCAACCCAATTTTTTACTATTCGATAATCGTCTCTGCGTCACCTCTATAAAGACCAGAATGTTTCAGCAAATGTAAGGGCCATATCCAGGAGCTGTCTGGAGCGATTTTGATGACATTAATGACTCCTAAATCGGAGCGATATTTTTAAGTCTCAAGGGTTCGATGCGACTATATTAGTTTCCTTTGGCTGTCGGGGGCGGCGGAGACCACTATTAACTGAGGGCGGTAACAACAAAGAGCCACAAAAGAGACCCTTCGAGAGCAATCATTGAGGGTGATTGAGGCGGCGACCTGTGAGATGCAACGAATCTGAGAGATGATAGTTTGTTTAGCGATGATTGGATGACTGATTGTTATAGGGTTATCTTATACAATATCGAAGTATGCATATTGCTTTTATGAGAACTAAATAAACAATGCAAATACAGCGTGTAAACCGGAAAATATTTAAATAAAATTAATGAAACAATACTTCAAAAAACGAGTGTGAATCACGTATGGCATCTGTCGATAATATCAAACAAGGTAGCTTCCATATTTTTATGTTATTATCACGCGTATGTAAAATCGTTTCCTGGACTGTTTGTGTGATTAGCACAATACAAGGAACTTGCCTTTTTCTTACGAACCGCATTTTTTTCATTACACATCGTTAACTTCGCGTCTATTGCTTAATTGCTGGCGATTTTTTTTATTGTGGTAGTTAGTCTGAATAGTGGGATCGAGCCTTTACTGCTGGTCATTAGGTTTGTGGCATCACCCGCATGGCCTGGCTTCACGAATGTTGTGTTATCGTTCACAGCCTGTATAGCGGTTATGTTTGCTCATGCGCAGCCATACGTCTTCTTAACGACTTCTCACATTTAGCCTGCCAACAGTGCCAACTCGTTATGTTGAAAACAAATAAGTACTTCACATTGATGCTAACCTTCTAGGACTCATTTTAGGTGTAATAAATGTTATTCGTGTTATCTGCTTAGTTAACAAATATAGGACAATGACAAATGAGTTATAGCACATTTAAATTACCTTACAATTTTTTTTTTTTAAGTTGAACAATTTAAGTAGGTAATTTGTTTAATTGTACCATTTCAACTAATCGTAGCTACATAGGTGGAGGTGCTTACAATTATTTCCTTCAGGCGATTCTTACTACGGCCAGTAAAATGTCAACAGCTGACATATCCTAATTTATCTTTTACTTCCAAATAAGCGTGAAAAGTTATAAGTATGCATAATTTATTACATTTATAAGAAATAATATGTACATAATTTATTTTAAAAGATATATTTTCACCGATCAACTAAACAAATTGATCACTTAGTGTGCATTGTTCAATATGCGTTACAAGGCACATACCTTCAATATGTAAATGAAAATAAATAAATTATTATTAAAAAAACGTTGGTACCAGGTAAACATAACACATGTTATGAACCATAAAAATGCTTATTTTTTTGCTGCACCGTGTTCAATACGGACTTCCAATAAATAAATACATAAGTGATGTACTAACAACCGTTTACAACAGTTTGACAGTTCTGTAGACAACCCAGTGGCTGTCATTTTGTCACGTCATGGGCAGTATTTAGATACCCGGGAACCATTAAAATTGCAGCGACAAAATGGGTTTAAGTCGTGTACTTGAAATGTCAACTTTGGATGCTAGAAAGCTCTGAATTGTATGTAGGTATTTTAGTTTTGGCTGATTTATTTTGATTTTCCCATGAAGGGGCTTACAGGAACTAAACGCAAAAAACGCAAGTTTTAGAAACAATAAAAGTAACAAGCAACATACTAAAACTGCAGTGTTTTAATTTTTTAGTTCAAACAATAGATTTTTCGTAAATAGATAATTGCTTCATATTTTGCAATAAATTACCAGCGTTCTGTCATCGCGCTTCTCTTTCTTTTCAATGCAGTTCGACAAAGACTGCGCTTTAGGTCATGTAGTCCTCTGAAACACGATTTTTAATCATCACGGATTGACATTGCAGATTATTTTAGACGTGACCCTACCTAGGTACGTGTCCATGACTGTACCTTCGTCTATACAGACCAAAAATATCCTCAACAAGATAATACCTCTGCCACACAAAAGGAAATAAGAGCAAATACTTTTAAAAGAACGAGATATCGAGAAAGCCGTAAGTGATACTTAAACGCATCAATTATCCGGTAACGGTACAAAATTAACGTCTAACTAGTATTAAAAGGTCCTGCGGTTGCGGCAGGAAACTGCAGTTGCGTTGCGTTGCGGTTGCGCCGTTTTTGTCCAGTGTGTGGCTGGTGCGTTGAATTAATAAGCCTCACTACGGCTCAAACTGAATAATTGACGGCCGATCTAGTTGTCCTGCGGTGTTTTTACAGTTTAAATGCGACTTGTAACGCTTTTACTTAATTGCGGGGAGTGGCGGACTGAAAAATGGTGCGTTTTAAGTTCTATTTAGTGTTCCTTTTTTGCCACTAGGTGCTGTAATTTGTTATGGTTCTCGCAAGAAAGATTACTTGTGTATTTTTATTATAAGTATAAGCGCATATTTAAAAGCGTTTGAATTTTGAAATTTATTTCCGTTTTAACTGCTAGTTAGGTTCCGTGTGATTGATATTCATTCATGATAACACCAGAAATAGGGCAGAACAAGAAATGTTTCCAATAAATCCCAATTACAGATCTTAATCTCAATTTAAATTAACATTAAACGGCACCAATCTCACAGATCACGTGACAACCGAACCAAAAACTCAACAAGGCACAAAATGCGCTACAAAACAATTAGACGTGCGACAATAAATCGTTGAAACACGCGCACTGACAGATTTGCACTTCATTAGTGATTTTTTTTAACCCTGTCACGGCAGACGCGCGACTAACATTGTTAAATTTGTCGCCGGCTTCACGTCGCGTTGACGGATACCAACGTAAATAACTTAACGAGAAAGCTTTGCAGACGTTTATAAGATGCTTCAGATACGATTAGTAGAATGTGGGTGACGACTGTGTCGAGGGCTGTCATGTCAAGGTTTTGATAAGTTTAGAATTCGCCTTGATAGGAAGATAAACAACGTTGTATCTGTCAAGTACAACGTTTTTGCACGGTATGCGTACCTACGAAAGGCAACAAAAAATGTTTATCTACATTTATATAAATTACCTTGAGTGCTAGTTAGAAAATAAACAGAGGAAATAAGAGATCAAAAATTTCTAAAATAGAATTTAACATTCTATTGTTGTCGAGAGACAAAAGTTTCCACAGCAGAAGCATCAAAACTAGGTATCTCAAACAACATAAATATCAATTGTACAGATCAGTACCTAAGATAAGCCAGTCTTCCAAGCCACAGAGTATCAATCTAAAACCGTCACATTCACGTGACGACTGTTTAATGCTCGGTCGGAATGTCCCCGACTTGAGCGCACACTAAATATTGTTTCCCCGACAGCTTCATTTAAATACCTTTTGTCAATGAACGGGTTAACACGACGAGTTGGTGCTATAAAAAAGAGTTATGGCGGCCCCGTCGCTACCGATATACGGTTTATTTTTTAAAATAATTGGTTCATGCGACAAGTATTTTAATTAGAATTACGTACTTTGGGATGCATGTGTTGTTCTATCATTAGGCTTATTATGGTTGTATTTTTGGATGACAGATGTTTTGTGTTGATGATGGTAGGTACACAGAGGTAAAGGTAAGTTGACTCATATTTAGGCCTGTATGCTAGGTACCTCTATTGATTTATGTTTTCATGTTTTATCTATTGATTTAACATCACCTAGTTTATGTATATCTTGACATGAGCTTGAAGTGCATTTGTCCAATTATAAACACAAATCTTAGCAAAAAAGAAATACAAATGCCACTCAACAAAAACTGCATCTAACTAAACATTTTAACTGTAAGTGGCTTCATCCCGAAGTTAAAGTGTTTAATCCTAAGCAAACCGTAACACAAAGCACCGTTGCTATCAAAAGTGACGGATCTCAAAACGCCTTGTAGTACCCGGTATTATGGAAACGCCATTTTGGTTATTCAGCGATACCCAACAATGTTACTTCTGCGACAGAGTATCGGATTTGCGACTTTGCTGCGTCTCATGGTAGATGACAAAACGGAGTACCTTAATCCCCATAACAGCCATTTAGGAGCATTACAAATAAAAGTTTGTCGGTCGTCGATTCGGTTGAATGCCACAATGGCCATTGAAGGGGCTTCACGCTGCGCACCGTGAATGGGCCAGCGCCAAAAAAATCTATTAGACACGCATAATGGTCCCGATGTATGGGACTGAAGTGCGGATGAGATGAAAGTTCTTGATTTGTTGTGTGAAGTGAGTAACGGAGCTAGTTAAGTTTCACGGCTGATAGTGCATGAAGTATTTGAGGTTTAGGCAGTTCAGGCCTGGTTGCGGAATTGCAAGGACCCGCAAAAAAAATCTCTAAAAGTGACGTATTTTTTAAGCAGACTGAAAGTTTAACAGATTTAAAATTATTTGAATACCGCCCTATTGAAAGTGTATTCACATCAATAGTATTTATAAGTACCTACAGCAACTTATAGGTTTTGATAAACGAGTTACGTAACTTTTTAGGTTTGGATTAATATTGTCTCCAACATGGAACCCTAAAAATGATTAAATAGATATAGGCTTAACGAGTACTACCTAGTACCTATTGAAAATAATCAAAAATGTTACTAGCAGAATTACATGACCTAAAAACTCGCAGTGAATGTAGATAGACTTCACAGAAATTGACAGTGAATCATAAGTATTTCTCAGAATTTCTAACGGCAATAAAAAACTTACACGAAGCTCAACCCACGTACTTATTGAATAACAGATTCATATCATGATATTACCAATAATAAGACATACCTATTGTTCAATATTAAAATTACTAAATAATTTTGTAGAAGAATGTCCGATCTTCATAAGGAACAATACACATTGTTCTCTGTTACAAAAGCGCAATAAAATCGAACGGTTTGATTGAATTTGTTTGTACGTTTGGGGAGTGTGTTCTCGTTGACAAATATTTAGCCGGAAGATGGATGGCAGAGGAAACAATCGGATTCTATTCGGAAGCTATTGTTTGATTCGATTGGTTTGATTGAGCACCCTTTGGCAATCGGTGCAGGTAATATCGAAAAGCGGAATCGAGTTAAAGAGAATTTGTTATATTTTTACGAATGACAGATGCTTTGTGAAAGATATGGTATAAATACCTAACTCGTTGTTAATGATGAAATGACAATATCATACATACAATAAAATAAACAATAATTAATGACATATCGAGCCTTTTCAGGAAGAAGATCGTAACCGCCATTTTGCATATTTTACAGGAGAAGGTGATGCAAAATGCAAAATCAGTTGATCTGGCGATTGATATTAAAACAGTTTTTTGGGATTTTTGGCGCTTACGATGTTCTTCCTGAAAAGGCTCGAATATAAAACTGATAAGTACATGTCAAAGAAATATAAAAATACGTAGGTAGATAGAAAAAGTAACTACAAAGTAAGAGTCCATTAAAATTTGGTCTAACATAGAAATCATGGGATCGAGGAACGGGGGGGGGGGGGGTGGAGGGGAGGTTCAGGGGATCAGACCGGAATAAATCGCTAATAAGTGTTCAATATAATAACAAAACAACTAAAATACACTTTTCTGAAAAGCTATTTTTTGTTGTTAACTGTCATTTAGGAACTATTTTAGATACATATGAACTACTTATAGCTACAAAAGAAATAAAACCTAGGTAGGTACCTACACCTGAAAAATTATACACTGTGGCATGTTGCATATTTTTTCGTTTGTAATTATTTTATACTTCACATGCTACAAAACGCTGGAACATCTAATGATACCTAATGAACTATAATATACACCTATCTAATTAAACAGGTGCCGCTGGGAGGAGTTTTACTTGAGGTCTATTGTTTTGTCTATGGGAAGATATGTGGAGAGATGCTTCAGATGTGACGTCAGAACAATGAGAAGTGAACTGCTGAAAAAACTGAGTTTTACACCCAAGTGTGCAATTGTTACCAATTAGGTACCTACATAAGTTTATTGCATTCTGGTTAATAGGTATTGTTTACACTGTCAGGTATATTATAAGATTCACAGGGAATCTTTCAGCTTTGAATATGGGATGAAGAAAAAAAGCAGTCTTATTTGTTGATTTGTCATTTAGTACAGAAAGATTTTGGGTTTTTCTTTAACTCAGGTCCCCTTATTACAAAACAGGGTTTTCTTTAAATTAGGGTTTACACCATCAAGCCATTCTTGAATTTCGTACTTTACTCCGAAAATGCTATATTTACGTTTAGATTGACGTTAAACCCGAGTCTAAGTTGTCAATTTTGCATAAAGAACTCTACGTTTGTCGGGATAAAGTTTAAAGTACAGTAACTGTCTCGCAGGTTTGGGTTAGGTCTAAAGTTAGAATTTATTTTGTAATAGGGGATGTTGTGTGTTTTTGAAAGCTGTTATAAAATCCCTCAAAGATAAACTAGGCACAAAACAACTGCTACAAAAAATATATTTAAGCCTATTAAATAGGCTTCGATAGGCCTATGGAAAAAGTCTCGACATACATTTTAGACCATATATATACATACTTAAATGTAACATAAAGAAGGAATTAAATAATTTAATGGCAAAGCAAAAACACCGACGGCAAATGATATGGTGACATTTGTATGTATTGTATATTTTATACCTACAGATTTTAACTTAGTAACTTTTTATTTCAAATTTCTTCATCCTATTAAGGTTCCATACATAGGTTTTGTGTTATTTTCCTTGCTTAAAACAGTTTATTATTTTTGTTTCGATTACTTAGGCAGGTAGGTAAACCCAGTAGGTTACATTGAGTTTTAGGAAAAATCATTTTCTTCTTGAACAAATATTTTAAAGCAAGAAGCAATTGTTGGAAATCAAAAGCAACTGTTTTGAAATGTAAGTAGATGGGGGGTATCCCATCGATTATCCGTGATCCTCATTATTTTCAACAACAAAAGTCAATACGAAGAAAAAAAGATCAAAAAGGATCTCCAGTGCCTTTAAGTTACAACTTAGGCTTAAGTTAACCACTCTCATGTAGAAATTCTAGGCAGAATCGCTTTCCCCATTTGTAAATACACCATTGTACACAACAGCTGTTTTGGAGCTGTCAAAGTTGACTTTAAAGTAGAAGTTCACAACAAACTTACGATGGTCTTGTTGTTGGGCGGCGCCGGCAGCGGCGCGTACATATCAGTGATCATTGCCGAGAACAACACTAAACGTGACACATAGCGAACTCGGAACTGTTACAAAGTGTCACTTGTTAAACTGCGCGATGCGGTGTCCGCATACTGACGTGAGCGGTGCGAGCGCGCGAGCGACGTGTGGCGCGCGCTGTAGGACGCGCGAGCGGACAGCACGCGGGGGAGTGGGAGGACTAGGGGGGAGGGGGAGGCAGTGGGCGGGACCAGCCAATCCCAGCCTCTTACCGCGCCCCGCCCACGCCGCGCCCCGCCCGCAAGGTCGCAGCGGGCGTATCGATCGCACGCGCTCGTACGACCAGACTCCATTTTATTTCGGCGTCCCTCGATTTGCATAAACTTTTTTGTTTCAAATTATTGTTTAGTTGGTACTTCGACGTAATGTTGGCTACAGTTGAGCTTTGAGTCGTTCAAGTTATGGATGTAGAGGTGTTTGAAAATTGTCAATGCCGACTCGATTAAACACAATATTGTGAAATTTCTTAACTGAGCTTGAATTGCCTCTAAATTCTAAACACGTTTTCCGTTATTTAAAGGGCATTAAAATAGTTCATGACTGCTATCGTTGTATACATTTATAGGTAGGTACTAATAAATAAATAAAATGCCTAGATACCTATTTGCTGAGAAACCAAATTAACTAACCAAAAAAAATCCTATTCAATAATATGGCAAAATTAGAGAGAAAAAGGTCAAGGAGTCGTTACAATGACAATAAGAAAAATGTAGAGTTGTGATATCATTATTCTACTTTGTACGGAAACTGTACATTTTATGGTAACAAGAGAAACAACACTAGGTATGAAGCAAGACCTAGATGGAGATACCAGGAGGACCAGAGACTCCTTAAAAAAAATTGGTTTTTAATGTAAGCTACTTAGATGCAATTTTTTCTTCTTTTTTATAAATAAATGGAGAAAAATGAGAGGAGAGCAGGCAATGGCCCTACAGTGAGAAACTCCATTTTATGTAGGTAGGTAGTAGGTATAATATTAGGTGGTTATAAAAAAATTGAGGGCGATTTTGACCTACACACATAGGTAGGTACCTACCTAGTCCTACTCACATGCCAACCAACCAAATTCCGTTAATCCTGTCAGTGTTTTTATCCTTTCTGAGGATTTACAGAGTTATTACAGCACTTTCGCGTCGGTCTCAAAATCTCTAAAAAATCTCCCGAGCTACGTCAGATATGTTTCGGGTTGACTGACATAGCTTTCTGATAAGTAAGCTGTATTTAACCGACTTCCAAAAAGGAGGATGTTATTTTACTTCAATAATTGAAAAGAGAGAGAGAGGCTGAAGACATTGATATCAGCGATAATGCAGTCATTGTGCCTTCCCATAGAATTAGCAATATTGTAAAAAGAGCTGTTTAAAACAATTTTGGTAACTATCAAGTACCTATATAGGTACAATCTAGGTATATAAATATATGTTTAAACTAATGTAAGGAGAATACCTACCTACTTATCTACAAAATCGTTGAGAGAGATGTGCTATTGCTAAACATTTTACAGGCAGCAGCTAGATATAAGCAGAATTCTTTTAACGAGACCATTTATGGACTTCCATATGAGAGCTAGAAGAGTCATTGTTAAAGATGAGCTAGATTAGAAAAGGTTAGAAATAAAGGTTTTCTTTTTTTTATTCAATATTTCTGTTCATTAAGTATATATAGTCTACCTACTTTAGCTAGCAAGTGGTTAATGTGGAAAGCTTAAAACTGGATTTTATGGTCCAATTTCGGAGAGATCTTTGTCTAGCAGTAGACTGTGATCCGCTGGGTTTGTTGACTGATTGAAGTGGTCAATGACCAATTAATATAGACAACAAGCGAGCATCTTCCCGCAGGGTACAACCTCCCGTGGCCCAGTTGTAAGTCCCTGAACTGCCTCCGAACCAAGAACCGAGAGGGAAGATGTTAGTTAGGTACAATTTACCTCGTAAAGTGGGGCTACATCGAGGGTACTGATGCAGGGTATGACCCTTTCAAAATGTAGCCGCAGTGCGCCTCCACCTCTGCACTACCACCGACGCCGTGGAAGTGACGAAGTTTTTTGCCAGCAAAATGTAATTTACTGTCATGCCATCGATACGACAAAGAACATAGGCCGACAGGTATTAAAGGCACGTATTACAGGCAGAGTTATATACATGATTTCAGTTTTGTTAAAACAACGTAGAAGTAATTAATAAAAATAAGCAGGTTGATACCTAAGAGAAAACACGCAGCATTTAGCAACTTCACAGACTGGGTTACCTATGTTTAGATTTAGTTCATCAGAAATATTTTGACCACATATTATATCAAGAAGAAAACGTACAATTCATTTAATTACAAAGGCAATTTTTGTGGAACACAAATCTCCCTGTTTAGAAATCCCCTAACCTAACCTAACACACATTTCCCCTTCACCATAACATCTGACAGAACGTTATTACCAGCTAATAGCGCCGGTGAACGACCAACAAGGTGCTAAAGATAATGAAATATAATGCTCACCACAAAAAAACATTATAAACACGACCAAATAATTCGTAATGGCACGAAAAAACGGAGCTACGAAAGTTTGCGTGAAAAAAAATGATAGCGCCCTTCCGCACCCGCCGAGTTCCTTCAGACGATAAACCTTCTTAGAGGGACGTCGTCGCTTCGAGAATAGCTTAAACGGCTAATAGTTTTATGACACGCATAACACCAGTAAAATGCTCCAACATACAACAAACTATATTGAACTTTATGTTACAGCTCTCAAGGTGCAACATCCCATTCGGAGAAGACCGGAAATGACAGTCGCGAGGCATTATAGCGACATTAGACAGGGGTGCCATCGGGTTCATAAAATAGTGAAATCGTGGCGAGGTGAGGGGTGCAGGGCGCAGAGGGGTGAATGGGCGTGTCCGGGATAACGAAATAAAAATGCTCAGGCCGCTCATGGGCGACCGTGCGAACTCCGCTTAACGCAATAAACATTTTAATTTGAACGCGAAACTCACGCTGAGATGTAAAATTACGACGAAAGGGCGGCGTGTGCGGAAGAAATCAAATTACATGGAAATTTCATGAGAGGCGTTTTTGCGAGCCCATCGGAGATAACGAACCAAATAGAAAAAAAATAGAATGAGTTAAACATTAATTGGTTTCGAATTTGTCACTTTTCAAGGGGTACCTACTCCTATTTCTATGTAGTCGTTCGGTAACTATGTAAGAAAACGGGTACCAATGAATGATCACACCTACTTAAATATATTTTGGCAGGGAAGGTAGTAAGTAGTAGTGCCTTTTGTGAAGTTCCGTGCCGGCTTGTGGAGTTTCTTGCCGGCTCTTCTCCATAGGAAACCACCAATTGGAACCGTGTACCTAGCTTCTGACGTTTCATAAGTGCCCATGTAGATTTATGTGAAATTAATTATTTTGATTTTTTGGACCTAACTAAAGACACTCATTTCATTACAATGTCAAATAGAATATATATTGTCCCAAAGTTGTCTCTAAGCAAGCAATTCCAATTGCTTTAATCATGGTCCTATATGATAAACTGTGAGTAGGTACATCACTTAATATTAATAATAAAAGGCACAATAAAGTATGATGTGAACAAGATTTCTTTTCTTTGTTTAACCAAAACACACCTAATAACCGTTTTTTTCTTTTAGTTAGTTTTAATGATGGTCTGGCAGTTTGAGACTTAAGTACTTTATGCGGCCTACCCAAGTGTCCTTTCTTTAGTATTATTCGTCGAATCGTTAACCTCTTTAAATTTTTGAGTTGAGCTGCACGATATAATTGCGTTCACTGACTGGACAGGTCCACTCAAATCTGTGGTTCTTTCCTCAAAACACAATTTCAGACACCAATCTACATGGTCTTCACATGTCTGACCAAGATTATGTCTGGATTTTAAAAGAGAATGTGGCCTCTGATTTCGTTTCAGCCTTTCTTCTTAGAGTAGTCAGATAGGAAACGCCGATCTCATCTAGTTTTTTTTTTAAATAAGATTGATGTGTAAAAGTGTTTGTACAAACCTACTTACAGAAATAAAATCATTTAGATATCGTTTAACTATTTCTAGCTCTGAACGCATCTCTAACTACTTCCAACACCAGTTAAAGGAATCTACATGTCCTGTATGTACAGTGCAGGTGTATCTACAAGGTCCACAGTACTTAATATCCTGTATCCAGTTATGACTGGATACATCTCAGTTTGACCGGCGTCGACGCTCTTGGCGGAAATAGGCGGAAGTGACCGACGCCGGCTCGACTCTCGGATCACTCGATCACTACCATTTATCTTGGTGTCAGTTTGTGTTTCATATACAGACGAACCTTTACGTGATGCTTATGTGCCTATAGAGTTTGCAGAGTTTTTTTCTAATAGACAGAAGATAAATGGTACGGTACATGGTTGTAAAGGTAGCTAAGTATATTCTTGTATTTGATATAGAAAGAAACAATCTACTTATGCTACAATTTTAGACATTGTGTCTTAACATAATCAGCCTATAATGTTCCCATTGCTGGGACACAGGCCTCCTCTTTGTGAGAGGGAATGGACCGCAATCCACCACACAGGCCCAGTGTGGGTTGGTAGATGTCACATGTCATCGAATTTTTGGTTTAGGACATGCCGGTTTCGTCACGATATTTCATTTACTGTTTTGAGAGTAGTGGTGATGAATTCATTCACACAAAGTAAAGCGCATGTGTCTTTGATTGATTGTAAATACAGAACATGTAGATACCCACTTAATGAAAAGATGATTTACTTTGAAAAACATAATTTTTCAGGTATGTACTTATTTTAATACTGGGTAGTAGATAACAACCACCGCGTTTTAAGCTTCGATGCAGAGCATTACCTATATTTATTTTTTTGCTATATTATAAAAAGAACTTGCAGATACGTTATGAAAAGGGTATAAACCTAATCCACAAAGCAAACAATGGCAAAATATTGCGAGCTCACTGACAATACTGTGTCGTGAAATACCGTCAGGAATATCAAAAGGGCTGTCTCCAATAATGGCCACACTTGGTAATTGTCGCGAGTTGCGAGCCAGTGGCACGATAGCCTGTAATTGTCTCATTGAACTGTGACAAACTTAGTTCTTGTCTTGTAAACAATAGTTACCGTTGAATGTGAAGCCCGAGTTAATATTTGACTGTGGGAAAATTAGGCTGATAATATTCCAAGTCTTTTTGAACCCTCTTTGGTATTTGAAAACACTGAAACTTAAACCCATTTGTTTTTGACATGGCTAATTAGAAAATAACGAAGCTGAAAACAGTGGGATTACCTAGTTAGTTTACCATGATCTGTCCAAGATTTTGTTTGGACTTAAAAGAGACTGTGACCTCTGAGTTTGTTACCGTGTTTCTTCTCAGAGTAGTCGGATAGGAAACACTGACCTCATCTCGTTTTTAAATATTATTGAAGTGTATAAGTGTTTTTACTGGCTGCTAAAACAAAAATATGTATCATCAAGAGGCGAAAATTCTACAGACGGCACATCAAGCAACTAAATCTGTCAAATTTCTTTAATAGATTTTCAACTTTATCGCTAAAGCAATAGGTTTAAGATTGATTGGGAAAATTTTACAGTTTCGGGTAGCTTGATGTGCTGGCTTCAATTATCTACTTAACTAACAATATCATTATTAAAGCTAAAGAGAAGGACTTTGCGCAGATTGCAGTGGAAGGACCATCTAGTACCTAATTGGCCAAAACAAATATATTTAGGTAAGTAACATTGGTGCTGGATGAGACGTTTGCCCAGAAGTGGAATGATCTACTGTTACAGTAACAATGCTGCAGAATTGCATAAAACTATGAGTAAAGTCTAATACCAAAAGCTTTCGACGCAGAAAAGCTAATCTCTTAACTGGTATCAAGGAAGATTCAAACAGATCGATTGAAGGAGGAAAACACTCGAATGAGCTCCTTGTTTCAACGTGGCAACGAACCTCTTCCTACTATATAGAGGGTACAGACCTATACATATAGCGGTCTACCTAGCTACTTGCTTAAGAGCTTCAACAATTCCGGATAGTGTCGGTCGGTATGTATATAGGTATACCTGTATATCCTCTCTTTGGTCGTATTACTATTTGATATTCATCGAAGGTGCTCAACAATTTTGGCATTTGGGCAACTGTTGGCTGGAAATTAGTTTTTCAAGCTATAACTACATCTGACTGGGTTTTGTAAACGTGTTTTATAGGTTAGTACTTAGGAACTGAAAAGACTGTGTTTTGATCATTTGGAAAAAGAAACTTGAGACCAGCACCCTGATTGCGTAACACACTATCAATCTCAATCATTTTGAAGCATGTTGCTAATCCTTTGCTTCATATGTTCGAAAAATTTGTCAGCTCAACAACATAAATAACGCAATGGATGTTGTTGAACTGTCAAAATGAAACCCATTGCCACTGATAGTGTGTTAGGTAATTACCCCGCGGAAAATAATTTACTTCTTCAAACAAGGGCTGGCTTTTACCTTAGCCAGAGACATTGCCATAGGTACAACGTGGAATTAGCGCCATGCAGTCTCTTGGATAAATTACCAGTCGACAGCGATGCAAAGGAATTTTTCGTCGCCATATTTTAGTTTGTTAATAGTTTTTGTTAGGTTAGGATATTATATTTTTATAGTTTGTAAGTCTATTTAGTATTAGAAGTTTATCCAGTGTAGGTATATATTTTATCGTTCTTCTTCTGAATAGTTAAACTGATGAGATCCATCACAATGCGGTTCATCAATGTAGTGATAGGATTACCTAAAGCAAATGACGTAGTTAGTTAGCGCTAGTCAGTCAACTATAAGCAAGGTGAAGACAACGGGGAAAACACTACCTAATCTACCTATGCCAACAAAAGTCGATAACTCTACTCGACAATTACAATTGACACTTCCCGTGACCCAAGGGCTGGCTTTTAGGCAAAACCTTGGCCAAAGGCTAAGCAGTAGGTAAGCATTGCCATACAACGTGGTAATGCCGCCAGTCTCATGAGTACATTACCAATCGACAGCGATGCGGATGAATTTTTCGACGCTATATTTTAGTTTGTGTCTAGTTTTAGTTAAGTTAGGATTTAATTTTGTTATTTTTATTAATTAATTAGGTTTTACTTGTTATTTGCTGACTTAATATTTTAATTAACAGAAATAGATATATACACTAATTGATTTACAATTATTTAATTAACCTAAAGTGAAATCTCAATTTAAGTTTGATCATGAGAACACTTCACAAAATCTAAGTGACCAAAGTTTCATTAAAAAATACTGACGATTTAATTCCACCTTGATTCTAAAAATCAGAAGTAGAATAGAAATCAAAGTTTCTAAATAATTTTCAGAAAAATCACACTGATAATTATTTTATTAAAAATACCTAATTCCTGTAATTCCCTGATATAATAGTACCAGCCTATTAATGTCCCACAGCAGAGCAAAGGTCTCTTTCGGATTGAATTCCTGATATACCAACCTACTGAACAGCTCTATTCCAGATACATAGCTATTAAGATACATAACTTTCAAATAGAACCACACATATCCATAATGTTTGTTACTCTGTCGCTATAGCAATACAATTGGTGAATGTAAGCACAGAGGGCCACACGCTAGGCGCTGCCCGCGGCGTCGCCTGCGATTGCCTTCAATGCTCATTGTGCGGCGTTGTTCAACGATAGCCTTTTCAATTGAACATTCTTATGAGCGATTGTATTAAAACAAATAGGTATTAGTTATTACAATCGTGGTTAGATGCTGAAATGAACGTAGATCATCGACGACGAACTTAGAAGTTATTGTTGCATTGTTTATAATTATCGTATTATTATGTACTTGCTGCGCCCCGCGGTTTCACCCGCATAAGTATTGATCTCGTAGGAAAATCGGGATAAAAAGTATCCTATGTCCTAATCGAGGTCATGGTCTACCCATGTGCCAACATCCAAATCCGTTTTAAAAATCTAATTCTTTCTCTTTATTATAATATTAGTTTAGAAGAGATAAATATGTGAACCTAGGTTCTTTTTACTAAACGGTTTGGTGGTCTTAAACTTAACATATTCATTTGTTTTCTAGCGTTGGGACCTTAAGTCTACTTTCAGAATAGTAATTGTATTATTTCTACATTGACTTATTCTTTTTTTTAATATCCTGGTAATACAAAAGGGTATGTCAAAACAAGTATTCCAATTAATTAACATGAGTTACGAACTTCATAAATTAATTTAATAGTAGGAAACACGTTCTAGATAAATCTATGCTGATCAATTAATTACAAAATTACAGGTTCTTACCTATGTTGAGACAGCAAACAATCATCAATTAATTAATAAAACATCAGTTCCTCCGAACTACTTCAAATGCGCATGAGCAATAAGATTAGGTACGTACATAATGGAATCAGCAGACAGTGTCTTACTGTAGCTTGATCTCTTATTTAGAAACTTGGCAACTTCAAAGAAATAAGAAAAAGTAGGAATGAGCAGTTTTTCTTTATGGATTTATTATAGGAAAACCTCTTACTTAACTATGTTGTTACTTAACTATAACTATACAATTAAACAAAGTTTTCTTTTGCAAAAATCTAACAGAAGAAGCTCGTGCTTATAAATTCCATAACGGAACTTCACTAAGCGTGCTTGAGCATAAAATTTCACACTCCAAAAAGGTGTACAGTAAAAACTCCTTTCGCATAAAATACCACAATACTTGGGCGCAACATTGTCATGGATCACGTGTCCTGCGCGCGCGCATCCACCGCCCGTATCGAATGCATTACTCGCGGCTCTCATCGCTCACAATACCCATTTCACAGTGTCCATCGAATCGATGACGACAAATCGAAATTACCGATTTCGTCATTCGATATTCGTTCCGATATAATTCCACTAGACGATGGCGGAAAATCGTAATAGAGGCGTCGTCGGTATTACCGCTCAGAAATCATTAAGGAATTGCAAGAGGTAAATGAATTAGAATTATCCGCTATCTATGCGCAATTTATCATCCTACGTAATATGTATAAGCGGCTGGATTTATGGGTCATTGATGTGTCTCAGATTTGTCTTCTGTATATGCAAGAAGCCAAGAGACTGTATAGATTTGGGAACGAGTATTAGCACTCCTGTACACAATGCCATTGCCAATGCACGGCGGAATTAGTTTTAACTCATCGCTTTTTACGAATACAAGATCGTTTCAATTAGATGATGTTTAGAGTAGAATTCGACGAAGCATCGATATATGGCATCATCAGCAGAGGGAATTATGTACAAAAGCTTATCAAGCATTTACTTTGTCACATGTTTTGTTTCAACATAAGCGTAACATTAGACCAACTGGTTTCAATTGCTTTTTCAGTTATAGGCTCTACACAGTCCTAGATCTGGGCCAAAATTCTGTTAAGATAATTATGCAGGCCAGTCGTCAAAAATCAAAAATTTATGCTACTGTTGATCGACGGATAAGATGTGTAGAGCCTTCAAGAACATGAAAGACAATGAAAGAACCCATAGGTTGTTAGTGCTAAAGTCACAAATATATAAACAAACATAATAACAAATGTAGTACTTACTAATATCTTCATATCCTTGTGATCTGCGGTCACGGGGTCGATACTAACCTGGAAATAAAGAGAAAAGAGTTAGTTTTCGCAATTAATGTGGAAATATACATCATATTATTTATTTATATATACTTTATTGTACACCACAAAAATACACAACAAAAAGAATTACACATCAAAAACATCAAAATACATCAAATATACATCATAATTTGTTTTTAAAACTATACATAAATACATACCAACTTATTAATTCATCTGTATCTAACCTTTAATGTAAAACACCTCGGAGCTTTCCACGAGAGACAGCCGAGAAAATGTAAAAAAAATGTGCCAAGGAAATTAACGTTGATTCTTTTAAAGCCACCGTGAAGGTTATGTAAATTCAGTTCAACAAAACATCAAATTCGCATTTTATGAAACCGACCCGAAATTGATCGCAACAAAAACTGAGCCCTTGTACAAAACTTTGTTGATTTCCTATTTTCCCATCAGTCAAAGTAGGAAAACAAAAAACTAATTAGAAAGTCCCTAAAAAGTTAATATCATAAGTCGGGGCCGTACACACGAGCGAATTTAATTTGGAGCTTTTTTAATTACGCCAGGAGAATGGTTCTGAGCGGGCTGGTTTCGGCGCCGCGCGGCCGCCAGCCCTGTAATTATGGGGCCCGTAATTGCGGGACCCAACAGTGTGCACCCCGGCCCCCGACCCTCCCCCGCTAGCTAGCCGCAGATAGCCAAGCCAGGGAAATTAGAATACCCATTTTTTTATCATCGTTAAAGTTTTGCAAACTTGATGTTTTTGCTGTAGGTATTGTTTTGGAGATGATAGCTATGTGATTCATATTTCAGAGGACTTCGAACGCTCAATCTTTTGTAGATGAAGAATCCCCTTAAATACAGCACGTTAGGAATAATAAGTTAAGTTTTAGATAGCGCCCATGTTTAATTGTAGTCAAGTAGCTAATTCCCTTCCTATTTTCGTCTTCAGAGAATCGTTTTAGCGAACTTGTGTAAGAACCAAGTTTCTCATGTGCCGAGTTAGCTCAACCGCGCCATGTCAGCGTCGCCCGCTTGCCAACGATCGCTGGAGTTCGCAGAAATCCTTACATTGCGAACTCCCTAGTTTAATTACAAAGCCATTGTCCAGTCACTGACGAGTGAATTCAGAAGATTAACTTTATTTAGTGTGCGGTTTAATGAAACCGCGTAATGAGCCTCTAATGTTTCAAGTGGAACTTTGACACAGGCCTCTTCTCAGGAAGAAAGCCGGTGTCAGTGGGATTTGTAACCGAGTATATGAGGAAATTGAGCAGAGATGCAAAATTTGTTTCAAGAATTCTTTCGAAGGACATAGTGGCCACGGTGGCCTACGTAGGCTGTGTTATCAATAAATCGAACCCAGGACCCCGGATCGGGCAAAGTTTTATTTAGTTTTTCCATTAGGAATTTCTTAGTAACAGCCCGGAGTTTCGAAGTTGGCGGTGTGATACCCCCGTGCCTCAGAAAGCACGTTAAGCCGTTGGTTCTGTTCTGATCTCTCTCCCGTCGTGTCGGATTGCCGTCCCATCGGACTATAAGAGTGAGGGAAGAGGGAGTGCACCTGTGTCTGCGCGCACACTTGTGCACTATAATATATTCCGCGCCGAAAGCTAGCCTCCGTTGAGATTGGCCGCCGTGGCCGAAATACGGTCTGGAGGACTTTATTTGTCAATAAATGCCCTAAATAAATGTAAGACTTTTTCTTAAAGATTTTTCATTTTGATCATAGATTTTTTTAGTGAAATAGTTTATTTATTGAATGAAATTTAAATATAATAGCAGGTGATTGGTCTTCGCATTGTTTGGTCACCACTCCTAGCAGTAGGTGCGAGTGAATCGTTCGCTTAATTACGATGACTGGCTTTTGTAACTCCAAAATATATTTTAACATTTTAAGTCCACATTATGATAATTATATATTCGGCCAATGACTAATGTATACCGAACTACTTACTGTTAGATATAAATCAGATATATTTTGAGTATAGAGCGGTTTACCTGCCATGTTTAGCAAATGATAATACAAAATTTAAAGTTTGTTTAATTGCGTTAAGATGAATTATTATATTTAGGTATCTACTTATTCATATTATATAACATCTACTAATTAATCTAGCCCAAAAATAATACGTAATTGTTAAATTTTAAAATCTTTCTTCTC
Organism: Hydraecia micacea; assembly: GCA_914767645.1. NCBI lineage: Eukaryota > Metazoa > Arthropoda > Insecta > Lepidoptera > Noctuidae > Hydraecia > Hydraecia micacea. The sequence continues at coordinate 12,426,506 of OU611782.1, read as the reverse complement.
GGCCCAAATAGTTAGTAATTACCTACTTTCAGTTATAAGTTATTTCAGAACTGAAAGACACACTGATTTGGAACACCAATACCGTGTCCTCTCAATATTAACACCATATTATTAAACTTCATCTCACAAAATTGGCATTGTTCACATATTTGCCTAAAATCAATTGGATAACAAATAGTATTATAGCTAAGAAACAACAATGAAAGAAAGGCGTCTCGCGTTTCATTGTCGAGGCGACGGCATACCCCGGGAGGTGTTTGTGCCATAATCACAACGTAATCACACCAATTAAATATTTTTATTACCATTCTACCTTTGTGTGTACTGTGCCTTTGTCGGTATATTCGGTGAACGTCTTTTGTTTGTCAAATATTCAACCGTGAAGTTTTTGCGCACTTTTGAACCGTCGGCGTCGACGACTATTGCTCGTCTCACAATCAATGAAATAGCTAATTAATATTGTATTGTGATAAATTACGAGTACCTAATTGTTGGGTGCTTGCAACTTTTTTTGTTAGAACATGGCGGTGGTAATGTAATTAGTTGTATTTTTGAAGCGAAATTAATTATAGGTATAGTTTTAGTTACGGCTTGTATAAGTTTATTGAATAAGACTCATTATTGGCGAAGATATTGCTATTATTTATGTTTTAATTAGTATTAGTAATTAAATAAGGTATATAGCGTTTTTTTACCGATAATTTAACTCAATATTTTATCTACCTTAAGGATCAGGTTTTCAAATGCTTGCAGTTCTTAGTGTACTTATTTTCGAATTGGATTTTTGTTTTCATTTATTTTTTCAGTTACATACTGATTGCACTTTTGTTCGAATAGCGACATTTAAATAAACGTACCTATTGACTAATGTAAAATAAATTATTTTCTTTCAAGTTTTTCCTTATTTCAGGATTTAATATTCAGATATACTTAAAAAAAAAAAAACAAAAAAAAAGTTCTTTGTAAAAATAGGTACTTATCAATAAAAACTCAGCATTTTCACCAAATATTAAAAATAATATTTACCTCGTTGAAGTAGTTATTATTGATATTATGGGGAGCCGGATGCGGCGCCCCGTGCTGCTGATAGTACGCACAGTTCATGTTGCCATCCGAGTCTAATACGACACGAGCACAAAGTCACTAGCACACGCGTGACAATTTTTCCATGTCAAAGAAAATTTCGGGGAACAATTATCTCGTAACGAATCGATGCGGCGAACGAATCTCGCCTACTAAATGTTAATTGTAGGGTTCTTGGTGCTGTGTCGGTGTTGTTGCCGTCTCGCTTGCACGGTATCTGCGTCTCGCTCGGGCCGGTCTGCGCGGTTTGTTTACGGCCGGGGCGGCGACTGGCGCAGGGCGGCTCGAGGGCGGGCTTACGTCGCACACGCAAAACTAATGTACTACGCACTTTAGTGCGTCGGGAAATTAAATCTCTGATTGTTTTAGTGTAGGGTAGATATCCCACTATTCAAGTTATAAATTTATTTTCACACTACAATAATCCATAATAAAACGGACCTATTATGCGAGCTGTACCTTTCAGTAAGGTAATAAGGAATATTTACAATTATTGTTATAAAAAATACTTGAAACATATAGTTAGTTTTTAAACTAATCACAATGAAAAAACTTAAGCGGCCATTTGCTTAGTTTTTAATGTTTTTTTTTTTCAGAAAACTTGTGCCCTACAATGCCTCAGCCTAGCACTCCAAAATATCTCAAATGGATCCTTAGTCGAGTTTGTTTATAAATGGTTAACTATCTCGCACGCGAAAACATTCCTTTATGAGTAGGTATTTGGGCATAATCACAAAAGAATGTTTTCGCGTACCCTTTTACAATTAGGTTAACTTAATTAGCAAACGTAAATGCGGAATGTTTCCACTGCTGCCTGGGACGCAGGCCTCTTCTCCTCGAGAGGGAGTGGCCTGTAATCAACCACGCGGGCCCAGTGCGAGTTGGTAGATGTCACATGTCTACGAATTTTTGGTTCGAGGACATGTCCGGCATGCCGGTTTCCTGACGATGTTTTCCTTTCAGTTAATATGGTTACCGTACACCTTTTTACATTAAACACTGAAACTTAGCATCGTTTGCGAAGGAAACAACATTACTTAAATTATTACAATAGGTTCTTAGTACCCGTCAATGAGCAAAGAGTTTCCCAGAGACAAGTGGAAATGATTACCTCTTAATATCCGGATTTATATAGTAGGTAGGTAATTGTACAACGGAAGAACTTGTGAAATTTAATAAAGCGTTCGCCTTCCTTTCGGAGATTTAAAATTGAACAACTAATCTAGTTTAACATGGGAAGAAAGTGTAATAAAAATGTTACATCTATACCTACCTATTTAATATTATAGTTAACGATCTTCGAATCGAAATGTATCTCAGTGCGTAGATATCTATAATAAGACAATTTTTACACCATCCAAAAGTAATAAATGTTTCCGGTTCATAATAAAAAACATCGGGATAGTAACCCATGCGACTATTATAAAAATTGCTCCATTTTTTACTGTCCCACAGCGGCGGGGGCGGATACGGCTCCTATGACAGGATACGCTTTCCTTACAATGTTGGTATCATGCGAAATGGTCACGTGATACCGTAACAGATGTTCTACGAGATTTGATTTGATTTTATGGATAGTTATTGTGTTAAAAGGAAATTGAGTGTTTCTAAGTAGGTGAGTTTTTTTGTTTTGTAATAGTTTCTCAGATTCAGCCTACATAGATATTTTCTTCAAAGTTAAGATTCTATTAAATCCTCGTTTATTTAAGAGATTGTGAAAATGCGTAGGTTTGCTAGCATTTGCTCTTTAAAACTTGTCAAAACTTCACTCACTTCAAGTCTAAAGCAAAACATTAATCATCGATAAATCACTATATTAGGTTATTAGGTAAACCAACGATTGTAGCTATGATACATAAGCTATACCTACAGTAGATAACTGTTTTTCAAATAAAACTTGTCATGATTTCGTCACGATAATATTTTACACCACCATTAACTTAGCCGGGCTGGTGGTTCCATCAGACACTTTACAATGTGGCACCTGGTGGAAACGATGTGACGTCACGATATAATGAATATTTTATTAGAAAACAGAATGAGAAGGCGGCACACAAGACAGTTAAGTGCATTACTATTACTGTCACTATATATTTTAAAACAAAATCCCCCCGCCACGTATGTCTATTTGAACGCGGTAAACTCAAAAACTACCGAACGGATTTTCAGGCGATTTTCACTAATGTACGGAGTGATTCATGAGGAAGGTTTAGGTGTATAATTCATTAAGGCTTTGTGTTGCTAAAATATGACAATGTTTGTTTAAGATGTCAGAAAAAACCATGCCGATTGGTAGCTTTACTGGCGTGCGCCGCGTAAACCAATAGAGTTAGGTATATAAAAACCACGGTAAAAATCCCGATAGCTTCCGTAGTACGTTCCTGTGGGATAAGCACGCGGGTGAAACCGCGGCCCAAAACTAGTAATGCATAAATGCCAACGATTGCCTGTCTACAATCATACTAGCCAATAATTAAAACAAAACACTATACAACTTACCACAGAGATCAATAAAGCTGTTGCATTGCATAGCATCATGACTGTCAATCATCAGCATTTGTCGTCGTCGTAAAAGTAAATGCAGATACAAATAAAATAGTGATGAGTGATGAATGCTTGATAAATGATCTATAAGTACTTAAAATGATATCAGACAGAGACTGGCCATGTAACTGGAGGCATGAACAACGTTCAGAAAACTGAACTATGTTCCAATATCTACATAATAAGTCCAACTTAACAACAGGGTAGCAACAACACAACACACAATTTTTTTTAAAATACTTTATAGTAGGATTTTCGTCGGTGTCCATGCCGCCCTAGGCCACCGATGAAAAACCTACTATAAAGGATTAAAAAAAAAAATTGTGCTTCAGTACATTTTGACCGCGTATGTATTGCACTTTTCTATGAACCAGCAGATTTTTTTTAAACCGACGAAAAATGTCTACTTGGTGTGTCAGAATAATGTACTGAAACCATGGTAACAGGTTATCGATGTCCCAGCCATCCTGTATATGATAGCTACATATACGTGCCCTGCTGACTAAAAATATTAACGCAAACTGAGGATTGCCAAAATGCGTAGAATAAAGTAGGATTGTTTGTCATTGACATAATCGCAAAATTATAGGTAACCTAGTCGACACGAAATACAAAATTGTTTACTCGACGCTTGCATATTTGTCACTCATAAACGAATGTATCTAAAATAAATAGTATAAAATTAAAGTCACTTTTCGTCTATCTGTGCGTCCACGTTGTTCTTCTAAACTACGCAATGGATTTCGAAGCGGTTTTCACATCATTTAGGGAATGCATTCCTGTAGGTTTATGCCATGCCATATTTATCATATAATTGATAAATGTTAAACTTTTACATATAACTCAATGTTCTGTCAAGTCGTTAAAAACAGTGCGAAACAGGGTTGGGTCGCTACGCAGAAATATCGGTAAGTATAAAATGCCATACTGGAAATCAAACAAAAACCGAGAATTGTCTAAACGCAGAGGATAAGACATTACAGAACTAGTTACACTAAATGCAAAATTGCTGACTCATCTCTTCCGCACATAAGCGTGTAACTGAATAAAAATATCCATTAACGTCAGTCAAAAAAGTATGTATTTTAAATAATTCAGCTGTAGTGATGTTCACAATGAGGTCCGGCGATGTCACCGAGCGATAGGGCGAACATTTTGTATAGAATATAGAATAACATGCGCAAATGATAGTTATTAGAGCAGAGTAGGTGAGGCGTGTGCGCGTAATTATTGTAATCTCGGGGCGCACGCTGGGCGCAGGCGCGAACGCGAAGGAGCGCGGGCGCAGCGCGGGTCTATTGTTGACGGTTATGTGCGAGTGCGAATGTGGAGGAAGTGCTGTGTTGATTATAAGGGAGTTTGATTGGAAGTTGTTTGTTTGGCTTGATTATTTTTGTTGGTGTGTTACAAAGGTCTTGTTATTGCCTACTTCGTGTTTTTTTGATCTATGAAGTTTTCTGTCGACATAATTGATGCATTACCTTATACGGATCTTTTTATTTTCGTTTATGTACCTAAGTACCGTAATTATCAATCAAAAATATGATGGCAAGGAAGTAAATCGATTTGGCAAATGTGTCAATTGTATCAATTAACTGGGTCACTATATTACTATTCAAACTTTCTAACCAATACTACATACAAAACAAACATGACCAAATGTACACACTTTCTTTGTATTGGTACATTCTCATTATGTAACGCGTTTCGTCGCGTGCGCATGTCAGGCCGCCCTCGATCCGCCCAGCGCCGCCCTAGGACCCGAACGTATCGGATTGCAATCACAAAACAACTAATACTTTTCATTATTATATTTCGCATTATTCGGGGCTCTATTTATAATGTGCCAAAATAAAATGGTGTATTATGTTATACAATGAAGGTAATAGAAGCTGGGGCCAACTGCCAGCTGTGTTACCTATTTATGTAAATCTGGCATGAAGTTTGTCCAAAGTGAACATTTTAAGTGATCAACACTTAAAACGGAGACTTTGGACATCTAGTTTGAACATTTGTGATGGAAGGAATCATGAAAATAATGTCTTTATTTGCTTAATTATTAATGAGTTTTGTTTTATACTGAATTGATTATCAAGCAATTTCTTATAAGATTAAATGAAAACTAACCTGAAACTACTTTACACCGCACAAAACAAAAATAAATGGAATAAAAATGGTTAAATAAATAAATAAAACATTAGGCTGTAACTTGAAACAACATAGGTAGTCTATAGAATGGTTTGCACGCACAGCCGTCGCGTTCGCCCGAATGCACGGTATTGTGCAACCCGAGTGCACGACAGTTGCCTATAGAAGGGGTGCTACGTTTCCGGTTGCAATCTTACACCGACTTCCGCTGAACATCGGCCACAGATAACGGTTGGATTTAACTAGTACATGAAATGTATAAGAACACTGGATATAAACGGGTTTGGGTTGAATTTTGTGCAGTAAAAAATGTCGTATAAAGGATAGTTATATATATATTTTTCACAAATTTTTATAATAATTGGGAGTTCAGCATAGTAATTTAACAGTGTTTTGTTAAACATTTCTAAGGTAGATCAGGATAGTAAAAAATACGTTTAATAAAAAAAATAAACAAATGGTAAAAGGTCTCAGAAGGCAAAATGGCAATATACAAAATCATATTGAAACCGATTTAGACGTATAGCATTGAAATCTGGGGAACAGCAAGTAACAGCAACATTGACATCCTAGAAAGGTTTCAGACTAAAGCCATTAGATCCATGTTTAACATCCCTAAATGCATACATAATATATACATTCTGCAAGATCTGAAACTCAAAACGGTGAAACAAGAAATCGCTGCACATAGTCAAAACTATCAGAAAAAATTAAACAAACATGTCAACTCCCTGACTGCTGATTTAGTGGGATCTGGAAGTACTGTATACACAAGACTGAGGAGGAACAGTGTTCCAACTCTAAAAAAAAACGATTCCCAATAGAAAAAGCGAGAGTGGTCAATGGACAATTCCTCACTGTTTCAAAGACCAGTTACAGAAATACTCGAACAAAGGAGTAGCTAAATGTCTGAGGACAGATTGTTGCGTTTGGAAATAGAAAAAAATAAAATTAAAATATTATTTACATGTTGATATAAATTACGATCCGTGTCACATATTATTTAATGCACGAAGAACAGAATCTATACCTACTGCGTTTATAAAGTTCCATTGTTAAAAGGTGCAATATTTTACGCTAAATATCAATAAAACATAACCAAAGATAATCTAATACACACAGATATGTATAACGTTGAACATTTCATTGACAACACGTGTGATTTGGTCTTTTGAGTGCACCGTATTGTTGACGGACCCGGATTATCTCCATTCACACAGATTCATTCATCTTTCAATACCGGGACATCGGACGACAGTTTCCTATGCAAAATTTCGCGTAATCCCGGAATAAAGGTATTCAAAATGTTTCCGCTGATCCGTTGGGAACAGAGTGCCGGGACAATGTCTGTCTCGGTGTGAGATGTTCACTTGACGATATACGTCAGTCCTTGACACTGTTTACGAACATAATAGGATTAAGTCTAAGGGGATATTGTGTTTTGAAATGTTGAAATTTGTTGAATGCTACACTCGATTTTATTGAGATAACAAATTGTAATACGTTTCGATAGGTACTTTAAGGTAAGTACTCGAGTAAGTACCTGAAATATTAATGTATGAGTGGAGTTGAGTTACTCAATCTGATTACTATAGGTACACGTGCAGCTCTCATTTCTGTTCTACAGGGTCGAGTTTGAGGTTCGGTATTGGTTTAATTTCCTGTATTTTTTTCGGGCCAAGTAATATGAACAATATCATTAAATAAAATATGGATATTCATATATATGAAGTGCATGTATCGTGACGCGAGCAGAGCCCGGCGCAAGCCGACACCAGCGCCGCGCCACGACGTGCCAAACAACAAAATAAACCGGCCAACCCGTGTAATAATGGTGTTTCCACCCTATAACAATAACTACATAATAGTCGAGAGCTTTTACGAGCTTTTGTGAGCTTGTCGAAGCTTCTACTTGGCGTTTTTTGTGATGAATGCCGCTCGTTGCGCCGCGCTTCACTTTATGACTGGAGAATATTTTATTGAATACTTACGCCGCGCTTAAAGATTTAGCATTGCTCGGAAGAGCCTCTTAAATCCGTTCACTGCTTGTGCCATCGTCATATTGTTTGGCAGATGAAATACTTTCTTTGAGGTCGGTAGTAAGTTCGCAAGGATGGAGCATAAGTATGTACAGCTAGGTTGCAGAGTACCATACGGAGCGGTCGAGATGAAACACGATCATGCGCTGAGACACTGACAAAGCACCGATTACCATATAAGTGCGCAGTCCGTGAACGCGTTCCATGTGAGAGTTGCTCAGTTGCGCACACGACGCTCGAGATGAATTTTTCCAATTATAAAAAGAGATAACCGCAACGTATAAAGAAATAATAGCGGTTGTTAATTGAAAACTTAATCGAGAATTCATATTTCATGGCCGTACTCTTTTAGAAAACTACTTTCTCTATTTTAGGCGTGCTTATAAATATGTATTAAATTATATCTTAGTAATAAGATAATAGAATAAAGATACGTATTTTTATACGCGATTTATAATTAAAAAGCTCAGAAATTAATCAAAAGAGTCTTCCTCTGGCAATATTAATTGGAGATTAAAACCTATGCGAGTAAATAAAGTTTATCAAAAATCTCTGCCCAAACATTTTGTTTCAGATTAATTTGATTTTAGAGATTAGATCGATAAAATCGTATAACGAAACAGAATTATAATAGGCACGATATTATTAAAACAGCGCGCATTGCGAATAGGAGAGACGCTTATAGCCAGTACATGGGCGATGTCCGTTGTTGAGATAAAATTAATGGCCGCTATTAAACCGCGAAACACTCCGCGGAAGACTTCATTAATTTCCCGCAACGGAATACGCCTCTAAACGCCGAGATGATCCGCCGATAGATTTATTAATTATTGAGCGTTATAGCATTTCCTTATCTGACACGCATTCCAATTAGCCATCACTATGAAGTTTTAAAGAAGGCAAATCAGGTGAGCTTAGAGGAGGGTCGAGGTGTGTAGTGGGAGGTGGGAAGGGGGCAGGGGGGAGGTCGATAGCCGCAATAAATCAAGATATTATCTTCGCCGAGCATTACGAGCGCCGATACCAAAGGGTAAGTCGCTGGACCTCGGCTTTACGCACCGTATGTACACACATCTATATCTACCGAATATGGCGGCACACTTATGTGGAATTGGGTTTTGTTGGAAGAGTACAACAAAACCCAAATCTTTATAACACTCTCTGTGTTATATAGATTTGGGTCTGGTCTAAACGAACTGGGAATTCTAACTAAAAGATGCTTCGGATATAAGTCAAAATAGTAGATCGTATGGTACGAAAGTTCATAGGTCATAAATAGTCAAAGTCAAAGTCAAATCATTTATTTCAATTAGGCACAGTAAAGGCACTTTTGAACGTCAAAAATTATAGTAAAAACAATTGATTCTAGTCGCCCATTCCAAAAGGTAGTTTTCGTATGGAGAAGAATGGGCAAGAAACTCCACCGTTACTCTTTTAAAATGTTTTACAAGTTCTGTATAGGTACATTAATTATATAATTATATGTGAAGACGATGCATCTAGAATAAAAATTAGTCTGCCAACAAAAGGTAAAAAGAATTAAAAATAAAGCAATGACAGGTAAATCAATTATGTGATAGATACATGGTGCTCACATATTTACAACTATTGTTAAAGTAGATTATTTTTATATAATTTTAACAAGTGTGTGAGTTACTGTATCCACAAAAAGTAAAACTAATGTCATAAAAAAATATATAAATTAAATTAGAGACCAGTGTGATTTTGTCTAGACTCTAGATTGTCCTATGGAGCAGGACCAGCATGTTTCCAAGCATTCTTATCTTGGATGTAATCTTCTAATTTGTAATATCCTTGTTTACAAAGTGTACTTTTAATATGAGTTTTAAATTTTCTTTCATTTAATTGCAATATGTCACAAGGTATTTTGTTGTAGCATTTAACACAGTACCCCATAAAAGATGTCTGTACTTTAGATAATCTGAAAAAAGGTTGATCTAATTTATCTTTATTTCTAGTATTAAAATTATGTCTATCACTTATTTTATTAAAAAGATGTTGATTTTTTCTAACATACATAATATTTTCATAAATGAATTGGCAAGGTACCGTCATGATATTAACCTTTTTAAATAGTTCCCTAAGAGATTCGCGGCGACGTAATAGGGAAACTATTCCCAATAATCTACTCAAGTAAGTATTAGAAATTGAGATTATTATAGGCTACATCCATACATAAAACAAAAAATGTTAACGAAATAATGCAAAGATTAGTACCGTGTGCTACGAAAGTTCGTAGGTCATATTCGTAGGCAAACAATTTTTTGTCTATTTGTAGGTAGGTACCTACTCAATTTAATAATACTTATACATCTACGGAACATAGTGAATAGTGATTATGTTTAGCGCTGTGTAGTTTTATAATATGAGCATACTCGAAAGACAAGAAATAATGTTAAATAGTCGTGTGCTACGAAAAATCGTAGCACATATTCGTAGACCTACGATATTTCGGTACCGTATCATATATATGATATTGCATCAGACGATTATTATTTGGTTTGATGTAAAAAGTGATGAGTTGTACAGTTTTTGAATACTTTTACTAAATAGAAAACAAAATGATCATGTTTTGCAGTAATTTTCCACGTAGTGATATAAAAAATATTGCCCCAAAGGCAATGAACTTGTTCTATTTTTTGAAATACCGAATACCAGTATTGGCTGGTAAGCAATAAATCATCTAGATATATCTCCGTCTATCGATATCATTGTAATTTCTATGATATAATTTCGGTTTTTTCAGCCAACCGCGAGAATATATATTTCAAACGTACAATCGAAAAAGCAATAATCAGTGATACAATAAAGTATAATTACACACTAAACCGTATAATTTGTGAACCATTAATTAAAATTCAACTAAAGATGAAAACAACAAAGTTGTCTGGGAATCACAAATCAAATGCAACTCGGCGATGGCCGGGGGCGCAATAAATCAGTCGAGCGCTTAGGCCTTCTTAGCTTTTCTAGATAGAGATTTATCCCGTAATAACATGTTGTTTTTCACTAAATCAACCGCCGAATTATCCGGTAGAGGAGCAATGATTAATCGGCGGGGCTGCCGATGTAATGACGGGCGCATAGCGAGCGGCGCACGCGGCCCACCGCGCTGTGCGGACTACTGCGCGCGCGCATGCCTAGCTGCAGTCCGCATTCTAGGGTTGTGTACTCCATCACTATCATTGATGTGGTGACCACCAGCGTTTTATACATCGTTGGCACTAATGCACAAGTTTATTATAGTAATATTTGTCCATTACATTATATGACTAGCTTTGTAATTATTGAAACTTAACGAGATTTCCATATACAGAGGTGGTGATTATTGTTTTTGAGAATAATAGTTAGAGTGCAATAAAGTGTTAGTTGTGAAAATTGCATGTAATTTAATTCCAACCAGATGAGAACAGCTAGGTAAGAGCCAGAAGATTATATACCAAATGTTTTCTATTATTGTGATTTACGACAGCTATTTCAGAAAACAAATTGAAAGAAATAGCCATATAATCGCTTGAAACATCACAGAACAAAATATAGTTTTAAAATACATGAGCGCTTTCATTAAACAAATTCCTGTAAAGTCGACACGACTTCCATCTGACGTTCATCTGTGGAGCTTTTAATTAAACGCTATCTTTAATTAAAGCTACACGCGACGGACGATATTTCATAAAAATAAAATAAGTTACTGTGCACCTAGGAAGTCTTTATTAAGATTGCGATTGCAAAGAGGCGTGGTAAGCCACTTGTTCGAGAATTTGAATAATCGGCGCATTACAAGTTAGCATTATTACGTTCGGTCAAATATACCGCGATTTCAACATATAATTATCTACAGTGAACGGACCGTATAATGTTCCGTATTCATCTATTAAGTCAGTCGGTCAAGAATTTTTAATGCTTTTAGTCCGCCATTTTGCGCTGCGATTTGGATATATAAGCAATTATACACTTCTGTTAGTATCTACTCGTACTTATACAATACAACGTCTGAATTTTGTATGTCAAGTTGGTAATTATTGTAAATTCAAAAAATTACAGTAATTTGTGGTGTTTTCGAGTAACGACGTGTTGTTTCTTCAGTCTGGTAAGCTAGGTCGTAGTCCAATTTTTTTTTTTAATTTTGTCCAGTCGAAACTATTTAAAAACGATACCGTTACTTTATATTGACCAATAAAAATCATTTAGATTAAGATTGCTAAAGAAAGCTGCAAACAATTTTTTTCAATTTATTCACCCAAGATTCTTCTATAACATGATTCTTATCATCCTGTGTACTACCTGCTTCGAACATAATAATAAAAAAGCTGTTGCAACAAGTTTACCAAACTAGTTGGTAAATGATAAGTGAGACAGTCCGGCGGCGCGGGCGCGCGGCGGATTGATCGCAGGACGCGGCAAAATTCTCAAGTTTGCATACGAAGGCATCGGCCATATTTCAACCATAATGATAGCAAGCGAGCGTGATAATAATTGTTATTACTATGATCCACATCTGCTATTATTTTATAATTGAGGGCTTTTGGGTGAAACCCCACAATTATAAGAAGAGCCTAAAGCAACAAGCAACATGCATGAGGTGAACGAGTTTTTGCCTCGTTCCCTAAATTATGATATATTTACCAAAATGCATCCCATCAATAGGTAGTGTGATAAATCTGCTGTTATAAGGAAAATTTATTCGTTTCGGTTTTTTATTGAAATAAAAATAATTGTTATTATAAAATAAACGACGTTGGCGACCAATTAGGATTGGGATCAATGAAAGATGTTACTGTTTACTAGATTGATGTTTAATTCTTGCAGCAGCATCCATATTATTCATAAGATATAAAAATAATTGTGGTTCCAAAAACAGAGATACAGTTAGTTTCAGTTATTTTGATCTTCAGATTAATATTTTGAGCGATATCAGACAGACACATCAGACGGTCCCCTCGAAATAACTGAAGACGTGACGTGGTGTTTAAATGGGTCAAAATCCTTTTCGGGGAACGTGAAAATTTGCTGAAGCTAATTTCCACATATTATGACGTCAACGAGAGAATTTAGAAAAAACCTTACGTTCGTTAAAAATTAAGTAGGTTTATCACATTGAACTTACCATTTATTTTTAGGGGACAAAAAATATCCATGGAAAATACAAAACTAAAACATTTTTCGTAAGAAAAAACTCACATCTGACTTTTGCACACAACAAAATCTTTCGTGAAAAAATATCGCTGGCCAGCCGCGATCATTCGATTAAACTTCGAAAAAATATTAATCGCTCGAATATCTACATAGCGTAATCCTGAGAACGGAGAGTTCATTATTTATTATGAATATTAGTCAATTTTTATTTAGTGAAAAAAAGCGAGCGGCCAGCCCGGCTGCAATTAACTGGCCCAACCCTGTAATTATGGACAGTAAATTTCTGGACGGCAGGACTCGGGTATATTGTTCTATCGGGCTTATAAGGATTAGCTCACCGCTGCCAGGCATCGCTCATTTGAGGCCAGATATCTAGATGTGATCTGAGGTGGTGAATCGGCTCGGGGAATGCTGTCGCGTTTTTGTGAACGATGACCATGGTTTTATATTTTTAGATAGGTAGGAAAAATGTGGATTGTAGAGTTTTATAGAGATCAAGATACTGTCAAATGTTATGACGTATTCAGCTCTCTTTTCAGCTAGGTGTCTAAGATGGCCAGCATTTAAGGACTTCATAATCCCCTCTTTGCTACGCCTATGATTTAACAGCTATCATAAATGAATAATAATAAAACTTCCCCTATTGTAAAGTGACCGTTAAAATGTCGAAAACTTACGACTATTATAGGAGACGCTAAGGAAAGTTCCCAAGTTAATTACATGTGGGCTCTATCTGAAGCGGGAATCGCGTACTGTGGCCTTCTAATTGAGTTTCCTATTTAAATAATTTGGGATGGGTCAAGTGATGCTAGCACCTTTACATAATAATAAAATTGTACACGAGTAGTCTGAAGATAACTATGACTAGTTATGTATTTTTTAAAATGTAGTAGGTACTTACTAATAATTAGAAATTAAAACTGTAACCTGCTAAAGTAAAGCTGTAAGGATAAGTTACTGTTAATAACATCCTCAACGCTAAGTATGCGTTGCGTTTATCTTTAATTCTAGTGTAGCCACCCTTTCAGTTATTATAAGTATCTCGTCACACTTAACTTTTTAAAACAATTACTACGGTACACCTAAGTATGATAATTAGGTAAGTATTGGCAAACACGCACTTGCAAACACGTCCTTGAAACTCAGGATGTAAGATGTCACGTCAAACGAACATAGTCGATAGAATGTAAATTAAGAAAATGATATTCATAACAGGAAATAGGTATCGATACTGATGCCGCACCGAGTCGATCTCTGACCCCTATTCATTCACAATTAGGCTCGTGTCACGGCACATATGTCGTGTCGTTGTCGTGTTTCGTCGTGATTTCGAGACACAATGGCATTCACGTCATGACGCGGCAGAATGTCGGCCATTCATGCTCTTTGCACCACACACGGTTGTCTATTTTTTAATACACACGGAAATTGTAACGTTTGGTGTTTTGGTTTTGTTATGGTAAAAAGAGAGTTGGGAATTTTCTGTTTGTGAAAATAGATCACTGGAGAGAGATTTTACGACCATAGAGAATGGTGTGACAAGGCAACTAATTACAAAATAATAACAGGCTCTACGGATTAGGAGGGTTGGTATAAACTAGTTTTTTTTTCTAGCAAACATATTTTACACATTTTCGCCCCAAATCTCGTCTATTTACAATTCCCAGAACATAGAAAAAGTTGTAGACTGATTAATTAATTGCTATACATTAATTTGTTCCATTTCAATTGGAAAATTCCAGGAGTACAGACCCCCTAGCGTTGACATTCTTCACCAGTTATCAAAAAAATATCAGCTGTTTGTTAGTAAAGTCCAATATCTACGCAGTCAACATGTATGGAACAGCATAACCGACGATAAATTTCAACTCTGGGGCGTTCAGAATCATATGAAGAATTCATGGTTACAGTTTACTGTATATGTGTATAATTAAAATACATATTCGTAAAGGTTGTGAGAAACTGAGAACTTAACAGCATAAAATAAACTACCAATATTACGGGTTTGGTTCTAAGTTCTAACTACCAAGAAGCCACTAACCAGCTACTATTTATTTACGATCGTATTAAGTTTAGCGCATAGAATGTGCATAGTTATAATAATTATGTTTTTGTAACGCTCCTTTGATTTAATTATTATTACCCGAGTATCAAATCGCTCATTATCTTAATAAGGGTATATGCTATGTATACCAAGAAGTAACTCATAAGTTCCAAAATTAAACCACCCAAGATTCAAAGGAGGTAGGTAAAGTACCTACACTTTCAAATTAAAAATTAATTTCAAGTCCGATAAAATAAATACTTAAGCCTCAAGAATGGACCAATAAGGGTTCGAAAAAAAAAACAATGACCACAGCGGTCGTGGTCGGAACATACGCCGCGAATGGCGACCTGCGACCCACGATTTGCATACAATGTGGTTGCGTGGGCGCATGTAGCGCATTCTTTGTGTGCACGTGTACTTGGACGCGACTCGCTAGGGGCTATATTTAGTAATAGATAATAACGTTTCTTTTTACATTACTTGAATAGTCTGTGAGTTCAATGTGTACTTTTTCTTCGTCGGCAGCCCAAATATTCCAACCGGTCGGCGCAGCGGTGACAGAGAAGTATGAGATAGTTTCGTCAGCTGTCACCAGCCAACTTGGCCAGTGAGGTGGTCTTCCCGCGTCAAATTATTGGAGCAGTATTTACTGAACTGGTTTTCTTAGGTATATTATTATTCGTACGAAACGCCGGTCTACAAAACGCGCTTTGCTAAAAGCTGTGTGAACTATGTAAATATTATATCATACCATACTTTGACAAATAGATAAGTGTGAAATTTTTAAACTGGTTTCTCGATCCTATTCAAGCTCATGTCCCTGTCACTTCGCCAATCAACCTGGCAAACGATTCAATCTGTATTTCCGACCAAACACCTGTGTGGGCTGAAGCTCGCAAACCTCTAGCATTTCACACCGTTTCAATTTCATTACCAGATCAAAGGGAAATGGCCATCAAACCAGCCTACCGAATACAATCAAATGGCGACACCACACACTAATGGTCTGCCTAAACATATTTCACAGTACGCAATCATGCTGGCATGTTTATTTGAATCGGCAATTTTTCAACGCGTTCGTACCGCAATGCAGTTGCCTCGGAGATTTATTGCACGAGAGAGGAGTTGTCGGTTCGAATCAGGCGCAGCTTGATTAATGCTTGTCGCACGATCTATTTACTGCCCACGACCCGGCAAACTGTTTCATACTAGGAAATAGCTTGTGGACTATTGTGTTTGCTGTTACATATCAAATGATTTTTTTTTGTAATTTGAGAGCGGATTTCATGTTTCGGTTTTGTGTTTCAGGGACTGAAATGTTTTGTGCTAGATTAGCTTACTGTGTTGCAGGATTAAACTTGGTTTACTTAGGTATATATTTTTAGCATTCGATGACGTAGTATTTGTGAATTATAATACTATAAAACATGTTTTAAGTTGACATATTTTAAACAAAAGAAAGAAAGAATAAGACATATTTGGCAACATGATTCATGAAATACGAAATGCAAAATAAATATAAAAAAGTGCAATGCTTTAAAAAACAAGGCGGTAAGCTCTTCTGCTTTTGTCTAATTTGATATCTCCTTACCCCAAAAAGTTAAAAGTCTGTAAACAATTTGTCAATCTGTCATACGCAAAACAAAGTCAAACAGAATTATAAAAGCAAGTACCGTATCGAAAGCGGTGATAATTTCTCATGGTGCAGTTCCCACCAAGCGTGGGGAGCAGGAGCCAGGGTGCGGGGTTAGTTGACCGCATTACGAGAGCGACAACGCGCACCACCCCCGGGGACTATTTATCAAATGATCATTTGATTTTCTTGTGTTTGATCACTGAACACATTAGAATTTGCAACAGCTCAACTTTTGGTAGCTTCACTTTTTTGGGTGCATTTTTTACTTTATTTAGTGTTTCGTTTTTAGCCTTCATGATGACCTACTCGCAATTATTTTTAGGTTCTGCTTTTGTTTTAAGCCATGATGAGTTGATACTTGAAAAACGGAGTATTACCGATTGAGCACCTATTTTTAGAGCACCTATGCATGGAGCACCAAAGGTATTCCCATAAGATCATGAAGTTCAAAGAAGTATACTTAAACTTTTCGTTATAACCCTTTGTAGTGGTTTTAGATATCAATGTACCTATTACACCTTTTCATAAAGAAACAGATCACGCTCCATATTCAAGTCTGAATTAAAATTGTAAAATAAGTATAGTAGTTTAGCAAGCTCGATTGATTTAATGTAACATGTCAATTTAAAATTTACATAAAAAACGCTTTTGCGTCAGCCAGTTTATCTTTGCAACTTTGTTTTCTTCCGTTATGAACGCGAGTGACATTTTTATACTGACAAGAATAAAAAATATAAACGATTAAAAAATACCCATAATAATCAGCCTATAATGTTCCCACTGCTGGGACACAGGCCTCCTCTCTGTGTGAGGGAGTGGGCCATAATCCACCACGCGGACCCAGTGCAGGTTGGTGGATGTCACATGTCTTCGAATTTTTGGTACTAGGACATGTCGGCTTCCTCACGATGTTTTCCTTCACCGTTTTTGAGAGCAGCATAAAAAATACCCATTCTAACCTAAATAAAATAATTGGAAAGTTAGATAATGAAGAAATTAATTTTGAAGTTTGGATTTCGAGCAACTAAAAACTGTCCGTGTCAGAATCGAACCCACACTCCCCAAACCCTTCCACTGAGCCCACTCCACTCGTTCACCCTCGCCCTCACTCGAGGATACGTCTTATAAAATACGATCTGTTTTGATTGTGGCCTGGGGCACAAATCAATTAGGCCTCCCCTCGGCCCCCCGCGGCGGAGCACCCGCGACATCCAACCCAGTGGCTCGTTTTATGACACATCTCACAACGGACCGAAAAGCGATTCATTAACATTCGCCGACTTTATTAGGACCAATTGGCGCGCACTCCGCGTCTTCGTTATTATCATTGATTGGTTATTTTATTACTGCGCTGTAAATCAACTTGTTGTTAACGCGAACTGTGCGGTGACGGTTGCAGGAAAGCTTATCCGGTTCGTGATTAAAGATAATTTGCGGAATTGTGTTGTATTTGTGTAATGTGGTGTGGTGCGATGTCCTGCTGAGTATTTTTCGCGACTAAGTATTGGGACAGGCGTTTAATCCAGATATTACCTACTGATACTATTTTTCCAGGAAAGCAAAGAAAAGGTGGCCTTTTAAAAGGCCCGTCGTAATATAGAAAATAAGAAAAAGAAAGAAAGAAGAAAAGTTTACTTGGACACAGTTCGTGAAACACATGTAGGGGTCAAATGCATGTCATACGTACCTTTGCGTTTTTGAGTCTTTTAAAAGACCCGTCGCAGTATCTGGGTTAATGATCCGGTACATTAAGTAGTAGGTATTCTACTACAATCGAGTACCTCAAAACTGGGGAGGGCAGCATCCAACACAGGCCATAAACGAACTTACACAAGGTAAAAATTACAAGTGCAAATGACCACACGATCAATCCGTTTAAAGCTTAGCAGACCACATCGAAAGTCAGAATAACCGTGAGAAAGAAGAAGATTTTAAGAACTAAAAATGTATTCGGAAACGTTAGCCACATACTGCCAATGATTACAATTTCTCATTACATCGCGATCATTCCTAAATTGTTAAGTACGACGCAACATGGAGACGTCCGTAGAAACTGAACTCCCATGTACCCGAGATAATTTTAAACACACGGCTAGATCATTAACCGTATCGATTTCCTATTAATCTTCCATTTAATATACAATCTAATATAGAAAATAATGACGTAATAGAGGCCGCCGGCGACAGGGTCGTTTCCCACGCCGCCGCGGACAATTTTTATAGTTTTTTTTTATAAAGATGAAAATAAATTAAGTTTCGGTAATCAGACGCCGCCTGATTCCTGACCCGCTTCTTCGCAATATTTCTAAAAGCTATTACAAATACATTTATATTACCACACAAAAAAGCTCTCGGGCAATTTTCGCCACATAATGAGGCCATTATGGGGAATTTTGTTTTACCAACATAATAGCACCGCCTTTTATTCGGGCGATCCCGTCCGTAAAGGACTTCGTGTTTTAAAGGACAATATTATTCCAGACTTGATGAGATTTTCGTGCTAAAATTTTAAGACTAAATTGCCATCATTATGTATTTAACGCTGCGGATTAAGATAACAGCGGACGAATAGGTCAGCCATCTCGGAATTACTGATTGCTTAAATACACGAACGTAGCCATATACTTGTGTATGTATATTATGTGGGAAGGTAGATAAATTAGTCTTCCTTTAAAAGCTTTCCTGCCATCTTTTAAAGCTTTTATGGGTACAATATTTTATTCTGAAATTCCGTATTTTCACAATTATGATTCCATTTTGAACAAGAACTTGGTAAACTTTTATATCTGATCTTGATAGAAAGAGACTAGTGCCGATTGTTAACAATACGATGTTTCTGATAAGTGAGTTTTCTCTAAGAAGGCATAACATCCGTAAACGGAGAAAACCATGTGAGGAGGTCCTTAATCCGGTTTTTCAATATTCCATACTTGATAACAAATGTCTCATCTTTAATCTTTTTTCATAAGTAAGTAAGCTACCTACTGCACAGAACAGGTACTTCGGGAAACCATAACTGAAACTGATACCTAATATCTATTATTTTGAGTGAAGGCTTACTACAGAAGTATGTTCATGACAAGACATATATTACAGGAACCGTAAGAGTTCAGCTATTATTTAATCTAATAAAGTTTCACAACTCTCTCTCCTTTCAGTAAAACCGTTCCCAGCTCACATCTAGGATCCATGCGGCAGTGGGCAGCCGGACGGTTCGTAATGGCGCGCTCGTGAGCTGTCCATTACTCCGTCACCGCGTGCGCACCCGACCTGCAGCCTCACTAGATCACGCTTAAACGCACTGTCTAGCCTTTTGTGGGGAAAAAAGGAAAAGTTTTCTAGCGTTTGAGTTAAGTTTTAGAGTTTTTGCTGTAGAGTAGACAGTACTTAATGATACTTTTGGACCACAACTAACTGAAAGCCATGTGTCATAAGTCATCGTCATTTTTGGAACTTGGTTGATAATATAGACACTTTCCTCCACAAATTTAGGATCACAATAAATTCAATCTGCAATGTGCTACTTTTATAGGTACCTATTAAAAATAACTTTCTTTATCAAAACAAACCTTATCAAAAGCTGTGATCTCAACCCAAATTATGTTAGTTGCCAAGGATCATCCGAGGACCGGCTCCGAACATTGAAAACGTCGAACAAAAAAGTTCAATCACGAAGCGAGGTTAAAAATAAATTTAGCTATCGACCCGCCATTATACAGGACACGTGACGCACAACATCAACGGATTAATTCCGTTACGCGCTCAGAGAACCCTAATTATTGCATTATTGTGGCGATCTATCCGAGCCTAAAGAGGTAGTGGATTAAGTTGGTTTTGGCACGTCGTAAGATTGCAAGCGCGGCTTTGCGACGGAGCGCTGCGCCAGCGCCGCCGCCCTCGCTCCCGACATTATCCTTGTAATTGGCGATTTTATGCAATTTATGGCGATTCGCGCAATTTACGAGCAGCGGACAAGTGGGCGACGCTGAGCTTTTTACCGGGATATAGCGAAATTGACTCAGGGTTTCAATTAAAATTTTATATTCCGCAAATTACCTGCCAATTATATTCCATTAGTCAACGTTAAAGAACCACAAAATTGGTTTTTGTTTTAATTTTTTGCTGAAATTGTTTCGCTCTTGTAAATAGTGATGAACATCTTGAATTTAAGGGCATTAAAATTTTAGTATCTTGAGTATTAAATTAAGCTACGCAGGTACACTTGATTGCATCATCAAAAACGACATGCACATTTTAAGATACCAACGTGTATTAACAATCTCAAAAGATATATTTCACACTGTATAGCACCCTATTTCAACATAATAGGTATGTTTGACTTTTAGTGGTTACTAAAAGTCAGACAGGCTACAAGGTATTATAAAATTGAATCTTCATTAGTTTATAGTTATAAAACCCGGAAAGCTCCGAACTTACAATTTCGCTGGTTGCATGAATCCAGGGTCCAATGGCCAACCCATAATATTATATGCCCTCTTAAAAATGGTTACTTATTTGTTTTATTTCCTACGCTTTCCCGTTTCTGAGCAAAGGCCTCCCCCAAATTCTTCCAGGGATCCTTATCTAGAGGCAACTTGATCCAACCCTTGCGGTATGAGTCTAGATCGTCTTGCCACCTCTTCCTGGGCCAGTCTCGGCGGCGGCGAAAAAGGAATGGGGTTCTTTATTTTTTCTAGCATATACTTATGATGACGCTGCTTGCACAAGAACCTATGACGTAATCAACTGATCATCTACGTGATGTCATCAACATACGCATTGAGATTTTAACTTGTGACCGTCATTATAGTTTTGATGAAATAATTGTTTGTAAATGATTATACGATAATTTAATATGGCCCTTGAGCAATAAATTGCACGTAATTTAAGGCGGAGAGTGGACGAGTCGCGATCGGCGCACGTCGCGTAAACTGGCGTACCTACCCAGCATTGCGCGCACGCATGCCCAAGATAAATATTGCATACATAATAACCTCTCTCCCGTCCGCGTAATAACCCAGTGTGACATAAGCAGCTGCGACTGATTAAACAATCCTGTTCTCCATTAAAACAATATAATTTAGTAAAATTAAAAAGCTATTATCGAACCGATATTGAACATGTGTGACTTCGTGCCGGGAATAGTCGAGAAACTGCTGATGAGGTACGTACGGCAATGCCGATGGTACCGCCTACAGGCCATGTTATTATTTACTCAGCTTATGTTTTAATTATGTTAAATTGCAACCTCTAACTTGATGAGCATGCGGCTCTCTTTGCAAATATTTTTTATTCATATTCTCGATAAGTATATCTACATTTTGATCGCGTTGTTAACGAGCTGATCGATGAAACATTTAAATTAAGTTTGTTTAAAGCATTATAAACAGAATATAACCGTACACTACACCACTGTTACGTTGCGGCTACGCCACTGTTACGCCACGGTTACGCCACAACTAAGCTGCAGCCACAACGGCATAGGTTGATTATGCTATAGCCTTAGTAATGACACCGTATTTTAACGTTTTACTAACAAACTGTTTAGTAAAACGTTAAAATACGGTGTCATTACTAAGGCTATAGCATAATCAACCTATAGCGTTCCCACTGCTGGGACACAGGCCTCCTGTCTGTGAGAGTGAGTGGGCCATAATCTACTACGCGAGCCCAGTGCGGGTTGGTGGATGTCAAATGCCTGCCTTCGAATTTTTAGTTCTAGGAAATGCCGGTTTTCCTTCACCGTTTTGAGAGCAGTGATGATGAAATAAAATACACAAAGTAACGTGCGGGTTTGAACCCACCTCCTACGACACGAAAGTCGGGGCCGTTACCACTGGGCCACCACTGCTGAAAGCTAAAACTAGGTACACATAAATTATAATTATGAACTATTATGAACACTATTACGTGGTATTTATCCAGAATGCCCAGTTTTTTAAGGATATCGACAAGTATGGTAGTTCTGAAAGAGATCAATAAGAAACCTCTCGTAGCGCTGTAGTGTGATGTAGATTTTCAAGTACCTACTTTCAACGATAGGACTTTTGCCTAGAAAATTCAATTGCTGTCCTTTTTAGACTACTGACCGATACCCAAAGTATTTATTTAAAAAAGGAAAAGCTTAGTTGGATTTAAATATTTATTATTAAAAAACAAAAATAATAATAAAAAATGCTTTTGTGATAATAATTTATTCTTCGATATACATCATTTGTTATTATTAATTTCAAACCCGATTAAAGCCACATTCCTTATCAATATGCGATTTGTCTAGCTCCACGATTAAATAAAATGACTATAATCGTCGATATTTGATTAAAAGACGAGATAAATCAACCCAACAATTATGTGGATATTTGTCAAGCGCGAAATTTATTGCCGATAATAATTCCACGAATGTTAGTGCGGTATTATAAAAGTCGAACTCGCCTCGTACGAGTGCGTTCGTAGGACAAGCGGGTAAGGCGTCTCGTCCGAAATAGCCCGGCCAGATATCCGCCGGTCTTATGACAGGCCGAGCGATATTTATGTCGCGCGGCCCCGCCCACCGCCGTGGCTCCATTCAGCCTGTTTGTATTTATTTCGTGCCTATTTATTTGTATTTGCCTTCGCTTTTGAATAATGCATGAGCGGAGCGTTTCCGTCGTGTGTAGGCAGCGTGACGCCGCCGCTTGTCGCGAGTCCCTCTTCGGACTTTTAGCCTCGGGACTCTTTGTGAGGTTTTGTGGAAGTTGCCTCTCAGCGTTTTTCGATTAGTGGTCAGTAATGGTGAAGTTTAGACGCCTTTATGTAAGTAGATCAAACCTCGCTTGGGGTTACGTAATTATGACAAAGAGGTGCTCGATATTATTGCTTTAAATTATTTGGTAAAATGTTTGAAGGTTTCAATCAAAGGAAAGCGTCTCACACAATATAAATATAAAAGATATTACCTGCATTTTCAACATCTTTGTTCATAGCAGCTGTAAAGATAACCGATTAGATTATCCTACCATCCACAACAACCAATCAACGTTAAATTAGATTTCAGCTTTCGTATCGTGTTCTCACGGAGTTAATTAACATCGGGTGTGGATTAACGGAATTAATTATCGATAAGAGCCATTCGATTGGTGGATGCGTTCCTTTATTATTTGTTAGGTAAATCACAGCGGTATCGGCTGTATCGACTGCCCCGCCTCGCGATTTACTGCCCGGCGCGGTTGCGTCAACCAGTCGCGGTGATATCACGCTTTGTCTCAGCACTGCACCGCTGGGACATTGTTCGTATTGACTATAGGAACATAAAGTGTCAAATATGTTTTATCTTCGAGAAAGTGTGTGAATTAAGTAGGACAATAAATCTTTCCTCCGGCCGGAGAAACACCGACTACTTGAATCAAGTTTTAAATACGCCTCTTTACAGAAATGGCAGTCTCCTAAAAAATACCCTTTATCAAGACGACTAACTCCAAAGTGCTAATAGAAGCACGCTGTCTATCTGCCAGTGTTACTAAATCAACAAAATATGCCATCTTTTGAAAATGACGTCGGAATCTTTCAAGTGAATATTCAAACTAAAAAAAGCAACGGTTATTCGCGATAGTCTCGCAGATCAGTCGCGCCGTCCGCGACACGCAGCTTCATAAATCACCGAGTATGCACGCGACATTAAACGTCCACTTTATACGCGATTACCGATATATAATGAACTTATGTAAAGACGTTATGATACCTTCAATTACTCATTGACAACGTGTTATTGTTGACTTATAATTGCTGGCTGACTAGCTTGCAACAATTTTACGAAATCGCCTATCAACGCCAATTACTTTGCATCGCAATCCCACAATTGTTTGTTTCAACACAGATTTATGTCAGTGTAACTCAGTGTTACACTTTGTTTTTTTATTTGGATGACGTGAAGCGGTTATTTTGCCTATAATTAAGTACACGTAACTATGCAGATTACAGTTTTGTTCTGTGAATAAAAAGTAGAGTATGCCAAGCAGCTGCTTATAAACTATCAATTGCAACAGCTCAAGTTTTTAATTGTCGTTTCAAATCAAAACAGCATTTTGTATGTTGTTTGTCAAGATTTCCGTGTAATTTGTACTCGTAGATTTCAAAGCTTAGTAAGTACCTACTTGCCAATATTTTTAAGAAGCTTACACTCTCCGAACTTTTCTGAATAACCCGTCGCCTATATATTCAGACACCACGAAAACGATGTCAATGCCTCCGAGCAATTATGAAAAAAAAAAACAATAGCAACACTTAAATATACTTAATATTTTTTCATCTGACAACATAATAGGCGTAATAAAAAGGAACACGTGCGCACAGACATCGCATGATGTGGCCCATCAGACTCTCGGCTACGACTGTCTTATTGATTGTTTTAAGTCAAAACACAGCAAAAACATATTGCATGACTACAGTTCTCGACTGTACAATGGCGCCTATGATATGAGCTTCTTTAATTGGACTGTACACGTGTAGATTAGGTATGTATAATGAAATTATAATGTATGTATTTCAACATTGCATTGTGAACTTGATTTATCAAATACTAGCTGTTGCTCGTGAATATGTTTGTAGGCAAGCTTTAGAGCCCCGTTGGGCCCTTCTATGGGTTGAGTTTCGGAAAATTATTTCTAAATGCACTTCTTTGGTTTCAAGAAACAATAGAAAATGATTTTTACTGGGTATTTAAAGAATATTTCAGTACCATCTCGACTCTCGACAAATCTCGGAGTCGCAAACAATGAAGTTCCTCTCTTGATAACTCTCATCTCGGCGTTGTCATGGCAACCAGTTGTCTCCCGGTCCACTACCTCTCTTCAGTTTATGTGTTCATTAAGTGCTCCACCTTATTTATATCCCCATGGGCCTTTGTTACTGAAGGGGAAATTAGGTGGCTTTGTCTATAGCTGACTTTGCACCGCGAGGGAAACAATGACAGTAAAAGGGGCTTCTTTATTTCAGAAGATTTGGGACTGTCACAATATAGTCGTGTGGAGTAACTATGTTGATTTATTTATTAAATATGAACACCCATACTATTTCCACAAGTTACAGATTAAATCCGTTCACATGACACATGACGAGACAAATAGAAAATCTTCAATGTCGAATTTTTTGTGGTGGTTCGCCGAAGTCTCAGAATGAATGTTACTGTCACAAATGTATGATTAACGCATCATGCCGGTTACATTCCTTGACGGCGGCCGCCTGTTACAAGTTCATCCCATTTAAATTTAGCGCGGCGCGTGCCGTTCGCGGGACTCTCCGGGGGCCCGCGGGGGTCGCGGGTGCGCCGCCGTGGGCGGGACGCTCTACCATCACTCAAGTGACGAAAATTGACGGAAAAT
This sequence comes from Hydraecia micacea, assembly GCA_914767645.1. Lineage (NCBI taxonomy): Eukaryota > Metazoa > Arthropoda > Insecta > Lepidoptera > Noctuidae > Hydraecia > Hydraecia micacea. Next base: position 12,400,496 of record OU611782.1, on the reverse strand, counting down.
GGGCGGACACCGCTTGCCCGCGACGTCATCAATTACCGCGTCCCGACGGTCACCGGCGTGCAGTCTCAACGACATCGCCGACCGAGACGCATACCTAATATCCTTCTAAACACATGCCATTATTAGAGCACGACTCAACTTAAATCAAAAATAGCAGCGAATACTCCAAGACGTGTAACGTGTTCCAGCTTTTCATTATACTGGATTCAGGAAGACGGAAAGTAGCTAGACGCACGCTCGTACCGCAATCTGGAGCGATATCTCGGACAAGGATTATTGAGATGCAATCTAGAAGCCATCGATCGCTCGATAATTCGATCTAACTGCGCTCGCTATTGCGCAACCAGTCATCAGATCAAACCGTCGATATCTCGATGATACCTTTATTAAATGGTAGCTACAGCGAGTCCCTGTTCGGACACTCATAATTCACTTTTGTAAGTCACTTCTGGATAAATTTTATAGGTTCATGCTTTTCAAACAAGACTATTACCACCGTCGGTTCGGAACTGTGACATACAACTATATGTAACGAGTAAACCTAACCGCTAATAAATGTCTAAAGCAGGTATTTCAAGTGGAGTGTTTGCTTACGTTTTCTCGAGAACGAGCGAACGCAGGAAGCCGCAAGCAGGGCAAAAGCTCGGCGATCGATTTTGAAAATTGCCCATAATTAGCATGTATCTCACTCGTCCGGACGACTGTGCGTTTAAAAGTGGGAACTCAACCACAGGCTGCACAATATTCCAGTAGCGTTTACCGAGTAACGGCAGGCGAAGGCGACGGACACAAATTGCCGGAGGAGCTGCCACTACGCAAATTGTATGGAGAGCTGGATCGATTGTTCCCTCGCAAACATCTTGACGGACACCACTGTCAGACATTCCGCGGCTCACCCTACCCGCAGTCGTAATCTCTAAAACTTTCGACTTTACAAGTTACCTAATTTAAATTTCCATCAGCCGAACAAACAGTTCAGTGAATGTGCTATTTTGTAAACTATGATTATGTTCACGACAAACAACTGCATCACATTACTACTCCCACACGCGGCCCGCGTCGTTATTGATGTGGTCGAGACCATTAATGCCCAGCAGACACCTTTCGGCTTTTTGATCGCACCAATTTTCATTTTATCGATTCTTTCGGAAATCGTGTCTCGTGTTATTCGAAACTTATTGGTGTTAACTCAGTAATGAATTGGCTGATTTTGAAGGTTCGTTGAGATAGGTGCAGCTATTAAATATTACGCAGTCGCGAACGCAACTTATTTTGCCCTTGAGGTGAGCACAGGCAGGCGCCCGCCGGTCGCACTTGTGAATAATTTATTTGGAATCTAGATAATGCTTGTATTGGTAGCAACGAGTCACGTCTGAGACATTTGATCGTGTAACAAGAAGTGCGGTGTTTGTGCATGCAGCCGGGCCTGTAATGGTGGCGTAATTACGCAGCCATTATCAGGTGACCCCATATTGCGGTCGGTCGGCCAGTGCAAACAGTGCGTCGACCACCTTAATGGACTCAATATGAGCACACCTACACCCAACCACGTACCACGTACCTATAGGTTGGTAAGTCTATCAGCAAGCTTTAACAAACATGGGTAAGTGCCGTTTTAATTGTTCTGGGGCTGTTTGTAACGACGATTTTTCGTGTGTCAGCAAACAGAATAGCATATTAGATAGCCTCATAATGTCCATGTTTCCTTCTTTTTCAGCAATTAACATGTCCATAATTATGTTTTCACCAGACGGTTCGTGGACAAAAAGTTAAACCAATCTAATGGAATCATTTTCAGGCTATAAAACTTTAGTAGTAGTAGTATAAAAAGTAGCTAACTATTAAGCTTTGCAAACTATTAAACATCCTCGACATTTTAGATAAACTTTTAAATTAGATTAGGTAACTACCAAACAAAAGAGCAAACATGAAAGCAAACCACAAACTCTATCCTCGAGCATTAAAATACAGCGGGTGACAACAAAGTGCGAGGGTATGGCGGCGACCGTCCGTCGCCACTCTTTGATGTCTCAATTAGTAACGCGACCGAGTAATTGTGGCGAAATTAATTCGCGCCCGCACCCGCGCTTGTGCCTAGCAACCGTCTCGTTTTACTGACGACAGAGGACAGACGCAGCTAGGTTCGACGAATTATTCACTTTGATTGAACTCCCGCAGTAGTGAGAAAAATGTTTAATCGACAGGTCGGATTAAACAAAGGAAAATGAAAAAAGAAACCGCTAGAAACGCAGTTAAGGAGAAGGAAAAATTAAACAGACATTTTGTTTTATTACACGTCAAGATTTTGTTGAAAATTACAAGCGAAAACTATAATAGAGTTAGGTATGTGAATGATAATCGTATCACTGTCTGCCTTACCTTTTCCCAACTATGTTGGAGTCGACTGCCAGTCTAACTGGGTGTAGCTGGACACCAGTATTTTACATGCAGCGACTGCCTACCTGACCTCTACAACCCAATTACTGGGTAATACGATACCACTGGTAAGACGAGTTGTCAGACTTTTAGGCTTCTGACGACCCGCAACGACTGACAAAACTCCACGAATGACAGCCGGGACCAATGGCTTAACATGCTTTCCGAAGCATGAAAGGGTCTTGGTATGTAAAGATGGTAAGGTCACCCATCCACGGACCAACCACGGCAACGTAGCTTAACGTGATCGATCACCCGGTGCAGCTGACCTTCAGCCTACGCCAGCTTGATTTACCGATTGAATAAACCGTCACCGTATGGGGTGTATATACCCTAGAAAACTTAGATTTCTTTCTGCTAGGTCTATGACTGAGTAGCTTCACAGTAGCTACTTCATAAATTATCGATCTCCCCCTTCATTTCATCAACAACTTAGCTGTATCAATCATAGCCACAATCTTAGCTGTATTTTTCATTGTCGAAGATCGTGACTTACAATGCAGGTTCTTCGATCTGTTAAGTAGCATCGTTGCTTTATTGAAGGTCATTTCAATCGGGTCGGTGATTTAGGCTGCCTATCAGCGAGCAAATCTTCGACCATAAATTTTGATTTCAAACAATTTGCACTTGACGATAAATCACTGATGGAGATTTGAAACTTTCATGCCAACATCGTTAAACTTAAGTGCTACAGCCCAATATTTTTATTCTCTCAAATCGATATCGAATAGCACTCGATTCCTGAGATACAGGAAGTGACTCGACACCAAATCGTAATGCATTTCACACTCAAGAGTGTTCCAAAGAGAGCCTTAATAAACCAATTAAGGTTCATTACCTAATGCAGGGCGGAAGAGGAATATTACTCGCCCATCATTACGACCACAAACTCCCCTTTGTGTAAAATATTGCATTTCACATGTTTGTTGAAAAAAACTATGGCGAAAAGCGTTAACGGCTTTATCGGACGGGCGTGCGACTTTCGTTTTTTGGGTACCGTTTAGATCTAATATGTACGTGAGCCTCACGCCTATCTTCTATAAAGGGGTAGGCAGAAGTATTGATGTTTTCTGACATAGATATTCTATAGGCGTTATGTGATATGCGTATATCACATAACGCTTACAACCTCTGTTCATTGAAAAAATCCTATTGCTTAAGGAATGCTGCCATAAGAAATCTTACATTATGAAAAATATTTTCATAATTATACCCTTTTATACGATGATTGCAATTAATCACCTGTTAACAGACAGAACGTCATCATAATATTTCGTGATGTAGGTATTATGATTTAATACTCTGCTGTAACAATACCAATTGTGACGTGATAAAGACAATGAGGTTTGCGTGAGGACCTTGGCAATAATTACTCTAAGATACTAGACGAGATAAACTTCACCAAAACCAAACTAATATAGGTACCCAAGTACGAATTGATCATCAATAGAGGTATAGTATTTGCATCTCACGAAGCGACGTGCGCTTTACATGTGGTAACCAAGTGTAAAAACACGCTGTGCTGTCAGCCAATAACACACACTCGCACACACACTTCCGACCTCCCCATTGTCTCGGACGGAACCGAAGCCTCCTGTGCTGTCACACACACTCACAACGTGTTTGTACACTTGGTAACCACAAGTGGAGCGTGCGTCGCTTCGTGGGAGAAAAATACTCATAATCTGGTAGCAAAGATATTATTTTCTGTACCTATACCTTTTCACCTCTAGGTACAAATGAAAACAGAGTTGTTGTAATTGATTCAATCAATTTAGAAACAGATGCTTCTCAACTTCTTTAACAGCATTTTATTGCTAGATTGATTACATACCTACTTTATCCATAATTTTCAACTACGATTCTTTGGTTTTCACAAAATAAAAATAAAATATAAATAGCTATTTAAAAATATGCTTTACTTCGCCAAAAATCTACGGAACCAGCAGGGTACGATACGAAATAATAGCCTTTTTACCTCAGTACAGTGAAAATGAAAACGCCTGCTATTTGCGGTCGTGTGATGAATGACGCCGGTCACCTCCCCCTTCACCCCCATTATACTTGACGCAACACAACATATGGCCGATTTGCCTCCGCATGGGGGCATCAACCATTGTTTGTTTTGTACCTGCGGACAGTTATAATCTACTCTACGGGTTTTTAGGGCTTTGTGCTAATGACTACTTTATGAATATTTGAGGAAATCAATAAAATTTTTTCAGGAAATGTGGTAGAAGCTGTTGATATTTTATAGTAAAAATATCATCATCATCAGTTCAGCTAAAAGACGTCCACCACCACTTCGACCGGTCCGGTGCTTCTCGCATCCAGCGAGTTGCTGCGGCCTTCATGAATCAAAATATACAAAGAGCTATACAGCATGACAGGAACACCTACGCGCAAACTGAAACTATGAATTCATCACAATCATGATTCTAGACCCGCCCCCCCGGCCCCCGCGTAGAACTTTAAGTGGGTTATCAAAAAAAAAACAACTGTTCATAGTAAAGTGCAATAGGTACCTACGCGGTCAGAATGTATGGCAGAGCTACGAAAATTTCAACGCAGGTTCAGAATCATGTACCCCTGGTAACAAGTTGTGCGTCAATGTGCCACCATGTATATAAGTAAGATATATTAAACTCCGGAAAATGAAACAATAAAACAACACTATACTATTACTTGTATTGTGTAGATATCACAAGAAAATTCTCTTCAGGTTCAGAACCGGTCGTAAAACTTTTTTCACGTCTGTCACGAAGCCCTTTCATACCAATACATCATTCAAAGTAATACTTCGAATGTTAAACATTTACTAAGAAAAGTATTAAAGTGACATAAACGTGTAACAGCTGGTTTGAAAGGAGAGAACTGAAAGGTTCTGTTTGTTCAGCCGAGGAGGGGAGCACAATGAGGCTGGAAGCGAAGTAATAAAAGTCACATTAAGTCAAGAGCGAGGATCTTGGTGACTACAGACGGGGATGAATTTATCTGAGACACACACGACGAGGATTTTGGATTGATTGGAATGTTACATGACCTGGTTTGAGTAAATGTGGCGTGTCGCGTTAAATGACGAGGTTTTCTCTCCTCTCTACATCCAAAGAATGGCTCAATTATTTTCCTGAAGGTGTAACCTATTATAAATTTGGTTTACAATGAATCGTTGTTTAAAACTAAATACAGTAATAGACATTTCACTGGCGACGAAGATATTAACAAATTCTAATATATTTCAGAATACCATGAAATGGGAATGTGTAAGTTAAGTGGACGGACCACGCCTTAATCACCGCCTTTAATTATCAGCCTATTAGATACTATTCATGCCGCTGAAGCTTATTTCAGGTGTTATTTGATCAAAAATTTAAAATCTAAGAATTAGTTTCCACCGTACCAACCCGAATAGAGGAATAATTTAGCCGATCACGTATTCAGTACCATAGACGTTGGATTTCAAAGACATCGTGGCCTGTAATTATGTATAATAATTCCAGCCGAACAAATGGGGCAAAGGACATAATTACAGCCATAGATTTAATTAAAGCTAGTTATGTGAAAGGTGTCCACTTTCACGCGCACGACGCGAGGACATGGAATCTTGGAAATTCAATTGCGTTTCTACGCTTTGTAATTAATAGTTTTAATGACAGATACTTAATTGCTTTACAAATAGCGCGTTTGTCTACGAAAACGTTATCACTAGTGTATATTCTTTAAAGTTTTTTCTTGAGATAGATTACATAAATCATCGAAACACGTGTGTCTGCGATAAATCATTGCATGTAGCTTGTAATTAAAAGCACGATTTCAGGTAAGATTTGAGAACAGAGTATATAATTAATTTTTGTATTTCGTTAGATGAATCACCGTTGATTAGATGCGTGGAGCTGCGCCGGAGTCGGTTCCGTGACCACTTGTTGTGGATGCAGATGTTTACGTTATAATTACTCGCCGGCTTAATGACCTTTTCACTACAAACGTCGTCTACGCGCAAGGCATTACTTAAAATGGTTAATTTACAGATTGTTTTGATAAATTAATAAATCCTCTGTACAGACCATAAATCAGTGTGAATTACCTTTTAAAAACGTTTTTTCGCACGTCCTCACGGGCGCGATTATAGGAAAATTATAATAATTGTGCGTGGCATAATTACGTGATGTAATATATAAAGGCAAGCGATATATTGCCGCCAATTTGAATTCATGTAAAATATCGCGCAATAAATTTACATTTTATAAGTTTGCCCTCGCGGTGGACGTGGGCGCTATATCTCTGTTTAGGATCAAAAACTCGTATCTGAAAATTGCGCATACCGATCTCACGGTGACCAGGTCACTCAATGACGCCTATTAACATTAAATACCGTACGTGGACAGCATTCTGATGACATAATTGGTAATCTATAATTTTCAAATGATACTTACTTAGGTATAAATTATAATATCTACTAGAAGTTTAAGAAGGTTTTAAAACATAGTACCTACCAAAGTTCCCTAGAAAACTCTAGCCCCCAAAATTACATTAAAACAATAAATTAATCAGATAAGTATTTTTTCAGCTGCTCAGATCCTCAACAGATAATCTCGAATACAATATCTGTGAGTTACATCGCGATCGCGGCAGATTACATTATTTTTATCCGCGTAAAAATATTCTCAGTATGATAATGCTTAATTCTTGACATATTTTATATAATGCGAGCCCCAGGCCAGTGAGCCGACACTATGTCTAATAAATTTATGGACCTTCATTTTCATGTTGATCGGCGCTCGAAATTATAATCGTCGCGCTTGAGGCGCGGCGCGTGAGTCGCGACTTGCGTGACGAAGAGTCGAAGACAGTGCGCAGGCGATGACAGGCGGACACAAGTCGATCTAGATTCATTCAGAAAAGTCCCATTACTTGAGTACTTTACCTTTGACAAGGATCTATTGACGCCTGAATGACATTGACAAGGGGGCGTTGTTGGTAAACGTAATCAGCATAATAATGTTCCCGCTGCTGGGACACAGGCCTCCTGTCTGTGAAGATGGAGTGTGGAGTGGGTCCAGTGCAGGTTGGTGGATGTCACATGTTTTCAAATTTTTTGGTTCTAGGACATGCCGGTTTCCTCACGATGTTTTCCTTCACCGTTTTGCAAGCAGTGGTGTTGAAATTAAATACACAAAGTAAAGTGCCTGCGTGGGTTTGAACTCACGACCTACAACTCGTAAGTCTGGGCTGATACCAGTGGGCCACCACTGCTTGTTGGTAAACATTTGTGAAATTGTCATATAAATTGTATTGGCAGAACAAGAAGGCGTCGTTAGTTCCGATTTTTGCCACATACCAAAAGATACTTGGACAGCCATAACTACTGCCTTTTTAATTGAAGGTTTTGTCTCGTCATTCCACTGACCTTTTTATTTCTTCGATTTTACTGAGTTGGATGACGGAATGAAGGAAGGGTTACTTAATCGTGACCTGAGGCGCTGCACTGGCAACCTGTTATATTGTTGCGACCTACTGTTGTGATCTTTGAGCCGAGTTGTAATGTGAGTGTTGCAGAACGATGCTTGTTCATAATTTCACTAGGCATGTCGATTCGCAAAATATACGAGTATTTGCAGTAATGATTTATTTCAAATACAGTTTATTTTCTGCCTTTATAGACAGGAAATAAACTTTGGCGTGTGTTATTCGGCTTATACGTCGATTCTCACGATTTTACTCGCCCGAAAAGGGCGAATCGTAACTTTTGAATAATGTTATTTTTTTTCTATAGGCGACTCGCACGAATTGGCACATTTTGAATTTTATGCAACAAACTATAGAAAAAAGGACACTAACGCACAGAAGTGATAAGAGTAAAATATTATAAAACGTGTACTTCATTGCATAAAATTATCAATGTATCATATATTTCCAGTTGAACTATTTGTAGATGAGTGATATATAATTTAACATGAGTGTTGAACTGCTAAGGTTATTACGACACACAAAAAGAAAATCTACAACCATGATTTTATGTGTGATACAAGAAACAGCTACCTACAGTTTAGAAGGCGTAAACTCTACAAGTACAACTAGCATCAATAGGTACAAGCCACATATAACATTGTTCTCACGGTGCAAAATTAAAAAAAAAAACAAAATAACAGCGTAAACTCGTAGGAGCGAAGAAAAAGTGCGAATATAAATGTCATAGTAAAGTGCGTAGGAAACTGTTTGCGGGGTTAAATGATGTGGAAACTGACATGGCTACATGGGGATCAGCGACTGTGTTCATGGTGGATAGGGTAGGATGATTATGTGTTCTGATTTACATATCGGTGTACTGGAAGAGTAAGTACCTATTGTGATTTTTTCAGTAGGTCAACACGTGATCAACATTATCAACAAGGTCTAATTTTACTCTCGAAATAACGTCTGTAACGCTTTCTTAAAAAAAAAAACCAGTATCTAAAAAAAGTTTCTGATACTGAAAATGAGATTTGTTCGTATTAATATTAATTTATTGCATTTCATATTGTAAAAAAAGATGTTACAAAGGCTTAAAGCTTACGTACAAAAATTGGACCCTGTAAGGTTTGATAGATGTCATGAAATTGTACCTATTTTAAATTTTATTATATAAACCCTTACTAATAAACGTATTATATCAATAGAATAGATGAATATAGTTACACACCGATTTGTCCCTTTCAGTCGTCAGTAATTTGACTTTCGAAAGAAGAAGACAAAGCGTTGTGTAACTATACAGACGCTATATAACGTTTATTAGTAAGGGGGTAAAAGTTTAACAGTTGATTAGGTACCTAGGTAACAGTTGTGTAATGTTTCAAATAAATAAACACGCCTTCATTTGTATCTAGCATTTTTATATTACCTCTTCAACTTTACCAAGTCCACTCCATCAAATCATGCTACATCGTTATGAAGCCGTTTAAAATAAATCATATTTATGAAGTACTAAAAGTAACCGTGCGTAATTATTCAGCAGTTCAATAAAATCATCAAGTTGAACGACTTATTAGGAAGGGTACATGGAAACAGCCTGCTTACTGTACATTAGTTTACCAAAGCATTAATATCATTTGGCCATGTAAAGACGCCAGCACATCAAGCTACCCGAAACTGTCAAATATTCCCAATCAACTTTGAACCTTATGCTTTAGAGATAACGTTGAAAATCTATTAAAGAAATTTGACAGATTGTAGTAGCTTGGTGTGCTGACGTCTGTACGTATCAAGTGTATACCCCACATAAATTTTAATCGCTTACTCAGAAATCATTATAATAATTACGTATAATATGAGCAACATTGTGGGCTTAGGAACAAAGAGAGCGACACCTCGCTGCCGGTGGCGCGGGCGCAGCGAGTGACGTACTCACGAGATCACACAGATAGCACTGAATGTCGTTCGTAAGATCGTATCTCGCTTGATTACAAACACTGGAAATAATTTTTACAATAGTCATGGGTGGCAGAAATAAATGTATCAATTTGATGCTCGTTCCTGCTATCTCTGTAGATACGGGAAATTGGACGGAACGGTAGATACCTACTTATAAGATTTAATAACATTTAATTCCCCTCTAGTCAGTTCTGAAGTATATAGGTGCATGTGACATTAAACAAAACATCGCAAGTCTCGTAATAAGCTGAATATATGTCCATAAAGAATAACAAAACCTCATTTTAAAGTTAAACGTCGTCGTAATTACTCACGAGACTTGTTTTAAAAATATCATTCACTAGAAAAAGTGAGACCTTACAAGAAATTATTACCTTTCGAAGACCAAGGTACCAAGTCCTTTTAATTAACCAATAAAACATTTTGTTACAATACAACTAGCTGATGATAGAAACTATGAAGAAACGTTGCAATTAAGTACAAGTAGAACGCGTATTATTGAATCATTGATGGCGTTTCGATTAATTGTATCATGTTTTGTAAACGATATCTTACGTTGTAATCGATTTTGTTTACGGAAACATGTTGCATCTGGCCACGTGCTGGTTTCCAATGGAGTTGGCCCGGAGAAAGCAAACTGCTGTTTTATGATAATCAAGTCATTCGTCTCGGGAATGTGCTCAGCGACAAAACGACTTGTTCAGGAAACGATGCACTCAAGGGTTCCGAGATTTATCTTTTTAGTGACGTTAAAAATAGGGAGAGCTAAAAAACGTCGCTAGAATTGGAACCGAGTGACTGCTTTTTTAGTACCTAATGCAAAGTTTTTTTGTGTAATCATTTGGTTTTAACTTTCATTCAAAACGCTTATGTATAACTTTACACATATTCAGACTTACGACATCAATCTCCAAACATGTCATTAAAATCGCGACTTAATAATAAATATTTGCATATTCAAAACACTTCTCAAATATTGGATTTAAAATTAATCCGTGTATAATTTTATCATAAATTAAAATAAATTTTATTTTATGTTAAATTGATTCGTGACCAGTCGATACTTTGATCAGTATGTCAGCGCATCGGAATATCTGCGAACGGTACAAATGTCGGTTTCACACTTATCTATGATCTCACGGGGAGGAATATTTTAAACAAAGCGCTTTGCCTATCAGAGCCGCTCCTAGACTACATAAAACGCTGTTATATAGAAAAGTGTTCATGGAATATCGTTTCAACGGGTTTTATGAAAATAAGCGGGTATGAGTAATTACAGCGGTAATTTAAATGTTAAGTACATCTATATATCTCCCTGAAAATTATGATAATTTTTCACAGTGCCAACCGCCAGTACCTACCACAAGAAAAAATCAAAACTAGAACTTTTTATGAAATTTTCTGCCAAATTAAATATGTAATTTACAGACTCCAAGTTAATCAAAAAGTTCAACTCTTTCAAGCTTTATCATCTAAAATTGCTGCTCAAAATCAAACCTCAATCCCATCATAAATATTCTCTCTTGTAACCCAGAAACTCGGCCAGGGACCGTCCAAATACCCCCATAATTACACCGTGTACGTTTTTATATGGCGTGTGACGTCACAGGACAGGTTCCGGTGACATCCACCTCGCCAATGGAGGGTCGACTCGCCGCCATTGGTGAGATTGGTCTCACATCACGATCTTTTGATTTGATATTGTTTTTTGTTACTTTTGTAATGTGAGGTGTATCTTATTGTTCAAGTGATTCGGTGTGATTTTTATCTGTTCGTGTGATATGATATGGACGTAGGGCAAAAGATTGTGACATGACAGGATTTGTTACTGATCATGCCCGTTGATGCTGTTAGAAAGAAAGAAAGAAAAATATGTTTATTTGTCACAAAAACACGTGCATACAAAAACCTCTACTATTAAAAAAAAATTAATAAAATAGATCTACATAAATAATAGGTAATCCCAAGCACAAAACAGAAATAGTCGATGTCAAAGTTGGAACTTTACTGCTTTGGATTGAGACCCTTCCATTTGATTACCGGCTTTTAAGACTCAATTCTCGTAATCTGAAAATGGAGAGAAATCGTCATGCAGTTTGATGATCCAATAAATTTAATACAATATTATATGAATAAGTTACTTTTATCACCAAAAAATAATCTATCAGCGAATTTATTTATTTTAACCACTTGTTACTAAAACGCCCATAGAATAAATACGTACCAGCGATAAGTTCCTAAAAATATTACTGAAAACTTTTATATCTGATTTTAAGATCAAGGGTTTAATGAGTATATTAATTGGATTGCAAATGGCGGCCACCGCCATGATCATTCGACCGGTTTTCAACCAAAGTTCATTTCTGTTAACTTAAAAAGTTACCTGCAATCTGAAAGACAAATAATGACGTTGCAGTATTAAAAACTGGATTCGCCTATAGTTGGCTATATGGGACAGATAATGATATTGGAGGTAAAGTAAAAACTCTATGGGACCTATATAATGGTGTTATTAGTGTAGTGTAGAAAAATATTATAATACACTTGCATAGTAAACAAAAATAAAAACAAAACTCATTTTATTCAAACTAGGCTGAGAATCAGCACTTTTCGAACGTCAAAACTACTTAGGTACTAGTTAAAAGTTCGTTTTTTAAATCTACTAATTTGACAGGATACTAAACTCAAACACAAAAGACTTAAATGTCAGATTAGTATCTGGGATTAAAAAACGAACTTTACGTACTTATGTAGGTACAAAGTTAATGTCGAAATCTAGGAGTAGTACTGACATACCGACATACGCATCTTGAATTAGATTTCTATTTTCAATGTTAGCTTGCTCTCTCTATTCATTTCATTATTATAGTAATTTATGATCGTAAAATTAGAGGTTATATTACCAAAATCAAAATAATAGGTACCTAAAGATCTTTTGAACTCTTTTTCAGAAGATTTCAGTATACACTGCTAGAGACCCAGCTATGCTTTTCTATTACATGCGACCGAAAAGAGTTTACCTAAATAAATGTAGGTATATAACATAGCTTAAGGCAGACTTGCGCATATTACTAAACAGCACCTCAAGCAATATCTTTAAAGGGCGACCAGCGAACACCATAACCGATTTCGCCAGTAAAGGGGAAATGTACCGATACTTATTCATAGCGTAGGTGCGTCTGTATACTTATAACTATAAAACTACAATTAATATGTAAAACTTATAGAGTCTCCTAATGAGTTTGTAGATAATCTTCATCAGTATAAGAGGCACATACTTTACAAAATGGCGACCCATCCAGGCATACATTGACAGACGAGATAAGCACTAATCAATTATCGCCTTATACGCCACTTTTTTTAGCTATTAATTTAATATCTTAACTAGCAGCAAATACACATGGCTACTTTATAGAACTGTATGAAAAACTTGGCTGATCATGCGCATATTAATCATTAGTATAGAGAACACTTTAATAATGATTAACTTAAAATAATGGTGTTGCAGCACCTGTCGCGATAACAATAAATATGTGCGGTCACCAAAGAAGATACGTAACATAGGTTGTTGGATATAGTTGAAGTTTAGCAAGAATCCGATGGACAGTTTTAAATAAAATTTAATTTAATTAATAGAAAAAAGCAATTCATTTATCAAATTAAATTTCATCCGAAAACATTCATCGGTTTCTTACTAAACTTCAACTAGGTATATCCGACGACACTGGTTACTTTTTTTGGTGACTATTAGGTACAGTACACGACACGAACTTCTATCACCGTTTCCTGGTGATTATGTACAAAGTATTGAATATCCTATGTACGCAACGGAAAATTTTTACATAGAGAGGAAATAATTAAATTACCAAATTGTACCTTCATTATAAACATATTTGTTGCTAAGGTCTTTCAAATCACGTTATATCCATATTCAAATGCGAAACTAATTAATGACCCACAATTTGGTTTATGTTCTGTGAACAATGCTGACGAAGTCATATCCAGTCAGCATAAAATTATAATAAAGTAACTTCTGTAAATGGAAGGCGTATCTACATGGAGTCAACTAGACAAAGACAGATATTACTCATTGAGTACTTTAAAAAACTCGATAGTAATAAAGTTTATTACTTATTTATCGATTAACAAAGTTTTTCATTTATACCTATATATCTTCATTAGGCTGTCAAAGACAATAACTTTATCGACTCCAAATATATATTTAAGGCCCGAGGGATGTAATTGTAATTATTTTTTTCTAGTCACGTATCCGTCAAACAAATTGTTGGTGAGCGAGTTGAATATGTTTGTTGCAAATGTCAATGGTGTCCGGAGCCGCATGCGCACGCACTAGTCGATGTGTACGCTATTAATGCGAAATAACTATAATTTAGGCGACGCCGGCGTTTGGCGTTTAACCGCCAGCCTCTGGAAAGGCGACGGAAGCCTGTCACAGGCGCAATTACAGTACCGAGAATCGGCATTAGTTCGTCGTGTTGAACTATTTATGTATGTAAAATAAGAGCAGCCTCTCGTACGGGGAAACGGCGATTGCACGCATCTCTCATTAAGCACTTTAGAGCAATTTGAGGAGAGGAGAAAAAGTCGGCCGAGACGCGGCACAACATCGCGTGGTCAATTAAAATGTTGCCGCACCAGTGCCGAGTGCCGACTCGCAACCAACGGTACGTTCGCGCACAAAACGGCCAAATAACACAGTCGACTTGTTCTGAATTGCTCGTATCCTCCGCTATCTAAATAAAGAGAGGCGACAGGAGTAGCTCATCACTGATGAGCGGCTGCGACGCACGGCGAGGCGTGACCAGAACCCTAATTGGCACCGAACTTGTTACCGCTTCTCAGTTTCAACGTCAGTAATTAGCTGTTTAGTGATGGGCTTTCCTTATATTGGGGAGGACCGTTTTTTAAAAACACACTGGCCGTTTATATGTTTAAATCTAATAGATCAAGTCTAAAGTTTTGTCTATTACCTAGCTAGAGTAACGGAAACCTAATATATTTGTGTATGTAGGCCTATATTCCTGATATTGTAAACGCGAGTCATCTAGGTAGCGGTGTACAAAACAAACAATGCCGTGATCCACCTGAGCCGCGTTGCGCCGTGACTGGGCCGTGCTGCGCCCACGCATGCGCACGCACCGCCCGCGCTCGCAATGCCGGTCGGACATGTTTCCAAACACTTACAAAATATCTACGCTGGGCATTATAGTGAATAACTGTACGGAGTATAATGTGAAGGATGTGTTAAATTGTTGCGCGGATTTGTTTCTTTGGTGTTTATAATATACATGAGGGTATGTTTCTAGTGTTATAGAGAAAATCACTGCATTTTTTTTTTGTGAATGTGAATAAACTACAAAATCTACGTTCAAGTACAGTTGAAATAGATCTACTAAGATATATAGGTAGCAAATAGGAACACGCTCTTTGTTGCCCCGTACTAATTGCAATCGTAGCAGTGGACATCAATCACCCGGCCGACGTAACAACGAAAACACTGTTAGTTTTGCCGCCGAATTATTAATTACATTCCCACAAAAAACTTACACACGACGCCGAAACGCATAAATTTCTTCCTTTTTCACCGCACAAAGGAGCCGGGCGGCCTACAATATAACGCTAAACAGATTAGCCGCGCCCGACACGGCCGTCGCGGCATAATTTTTGGCGCCAGTAGTCCTGCCTCTAGATTAAACTAATATGAAAAGGAAATTGAGTAGAAAATGGACGAGGCCTCTATGTGTCATTAAGAATTGGTTCCGCCGCTCCAAAGTGCCGGCGCAACCTTTATTATATTTGACTTCATTTAATTGAATTAACTTTTACCTTTTTATGAACTGCTAGTGATGTTCGGAACGAAATATAATGGCCTATTTTCAGATAATAACAATGACGTTTATGTGACGGATATTGCTTTATAAATAATAAACAGGCCTACCGAGTTAGGTGCCGAATATTGTAACATATAACTAGCAGGTAACTTCAGCATGCGGTGATTTATTACAGACCGTCAAAAAGATATAAAATATAATTCAAGTACAATTACAATTTCCTACTTAAACTATTTGAAACCAATTGAGTAGGATTTATTATTCAGGACGGACGGCCGAGTAAACGGCGACTTGAATTATTATTCAAAAGCACGGCAATATGAAGAAAATTTACACATAATGTTTTCTCTTACGGTGGGGGATATTTGGCGGTCCACTCGAGCCGCGGGGGTGGCCATGAATAGTAATAGAGGTTGGCTCGAGGGAGCGCGGGCGCTGCACACACTAGTGGGTAATGTGCCGCTTATGGTGCGTGCTAAATCGACAATACCCGGGGGTGCCTGCTGGCTAACAAACCATTTCATGGACTCACCTATTTGGTTCGGTTTGTTCTTAATATTATAGTTCATGAACCGTGAAGATTTCTCCGATTACGGTTATAATAAGTTTATTTTATAAGTTTGGGATTAGATTAGTTCAACACATTCAACATTCGTTATGCTTGTTGAAAACCTAAGTAAACATTGGTCATGTGTGCCAGGCTTAGGCTTTATCTGTACCTAGAGGCAAGTTACGAGACATGAAAAGTTACCAACTTAATCATAAATAAAACCAAAGGAACAAGTTTTAGGTTAAGGCACCACCCAGATTTGATGGACAGAGTATTTTAAACTGGGATTAATTCAGAGTATAATATTGTAGGTATCCAACCGCTTACAACCTCATGGAACCGTTTAAGTGGGCCGTAATTGTTACCAAAATATCTTAAGATAACCTAAAGACTACTGGTACAAGTATCGGCTCGCCACTTATCAAGTTATCAGTGATAAGAATGTTAGTAAGGCTGTTTACACTAAGTTAGCAGTAAGGTGTGCGGTAAGAGTGTTGGTCGCTCATGGACTCACATTCATGAGCAGGTCCGGAGAGGAGGAGCCCTTGCCGCTCATGGCGCTGGCGCCGGGTGGTGGCGCATGTCACACACTCACTACACTCGCGGCGCAGGCGGCGCGGGTGGCGCGTTCTCAGAGCGGGCGCTCGACTGACGCGAGGCCCCCACCGTACCACGAGCCCCCACCGCTACCGGCTGCCTCATTTCTCACTATAATTTGCGTGCTGCTCGTTTTTTACCATTATTACTCCCTCGTTTTGTTTTACGTATTATCGAGTGCATCCCGCTCGCACCGGCCGCCATGCGCGCTCGGCGCCGCCCAGATAATAGCCGCGTGCAATTACGTCGCAGCGCGGTGACGCCGAGTGTACACACCGGTACTGCTAACGCCATCTTGTGACGGGCGGACAAACTGAAAGTACTTACAACTCACCATTCATAAACCGAGCACACTAAACATTTAAAATAGTGGTATTTTACCTCCACTGTTTTAAATGTCCAAATGCCTCATTAATTTCTTCACACAAATGTTTGTGACCAATCGAATTATTACAAAAGGTCATAGTCATTGTTCAATTCATCATCAAGTTAGAGAATCCAAATTTTTCTCTTTTCAATGAAAATATATCAATTCCCATCCTCATAACCATAAGTTTACTTCAGACATACTTAAACAAATCTTTATACTTTATGCCAAAAAAAAAGGATTAAAGTTCAATCATAAATTATCAACTTTTGTCGTAGCAGCGCGTTGCCCACGGCGTAGCACGCAGCGTAGCACCTAGATAAAAATGTAATATCTCACTGAATATGACAAAAAACCGCATGATATTCCTTTGGCCATATTTATTTATTATTCATTGATTTATTTAATACTTCAAGCACAAAAATGTACAGAGGCGGACTTAATGCCATAGGCATATTCATGTTCTAAACAAATACACTATTGTACATTGCTAGCTACAGCTAGTCTAAAAATCCTAACTAACCTTCCAAAAAATATAAAATAAAATAAACATAAAAAAAAAATTATTAAACAGTTTTTAAATAACTGTAACGCTTTGACTCCATGCTACGAGTTATCAAAGATAAACTCCCATAATTCTGATTATGATATTTCTCGTGAATCTCATAAAACTCCAAAGATCTCAACACAGAGCTTTATTTTATTCAATAACAAAACAACATTAGCTGTTCTTTTGGGTCGAATATGGTCGAATATGTCGTCGTAACATGGTCGTTATAACATGGTAGGTACATCTTTATATACACCATATGACCATACACGTTTATGATACTGCTCCACAATCGAGGCTTACACCCAGACATTTGCTATAAATATTTTTAATGAACGCTAAATAAGTACTAAGATAAGAGCTAATTATCTCAGTAGTTATTTAGCGTTCATTAAAAATATTTAACCGACAAAAATACAACTTTATGTGGCTTTTATACTGTTGTCTATAAAATATCAACATGAAAATAAAGAAGAAAGAATTTATGATCCCTCACAAGTTGTTTACGCTTCTGGATACTCCAAGCTGTAGGTAACCTTTTATTGCATTTTACATATTCAATTTTCCCAAACAGTCCATTACTAAAATAGTTACATTCTCAACCTGATGTTAATAAATACTTTAGCTATGTCAGTGTAATAAAACTCTCATGTTTTTGAAACATTCATTGGAACACAACCAAACATGTTTTAGTTGCATATATCGATAAATCATTAAGTATTTATTTGATAATTCATTTTACTAAAAAACTTAAAAATACGTACGTATTAAAAACGGCGTTATCTAGCAATTTGATCGATGATTTAAACTCATAATTTATATTCGCACCGATCGAAGATTTACGAGACTGGTTTTCGATTTTCATAACGTTTCGTATATTTGAGAGTTAGGTATGATAATTTTGAAAATTTAATGAAGCTTTGGAACGCCCCAAGTCACAGAGCTTTATATGGTATAAGGTCAAAGATCATTTCGTACCTATAAAATAATTTTCATTAAAGTAATCGATTAATGTATAGATTGCTTGTGTAGATTGCAGCTATGTTGATTACGAAATAGGAATATTCTGTCTTCTATTAAAGTAATATCTAACCGGTTTTGATTTAAGATTTAATGTTATAGGTATTTGCTTTGAGATTTCGTATCCGATTAACGTGTAACTTATTTTAAATAAAATATTTAGTGGGATTAATAACTGAAGTTAAACTTGTCAATCAAGAAGGTTTCTCGTAAATAAACATGCTGTGCAGTATACTTAATTCCTGTCACATTTATGATCTTGAATTTTCTACATGACTTTCCAGAAGTAATATCAAAATTTAAGAGTAACAGTATTGTTTTAGGAAGATAAATCAGAATCGGAGTCATTTCTTTATGTATTTTACTGTATGTACATAAATAATAAAATAAATAAATAAATCAAACCACAAAATTATCAAATATCATATTTTTATTTTGTTTGTTTCAATAAAAATAGACAAATACAATTTACAACAATTGAAAGGCACATGATTCATTATAAGATTTTAATTTACAAACTAACTTACAGACATCACATTTTAAATTCACGGTAACTTAAAAAGATTTTAAATATTACCTACGATAATATGGACACATGCAAGTACACAGAGATGTCCCAAACGAACAGAAACTTTTATATACACTTACATTTTGATCACTTATTGTCCTAGAGCCACAGGTGGTTGTAAGTTATAATGTCCCTGAAACACTGCGTAGTTGTCCTTCGTAGCACACTGGTAGGTGCTGATGGGGGCAGGGTACTGCTGGTACATCCTGTGATCACGTACCGGCGGCCGAGGATATAACGCGTCCTGCCTAACCTCAGGGTACCAGCCCGACATCACACCACTCCCAAACATCCCGCCACTGTTATAGTTAGGTGCACTCGGCATAGTCGGCATCATGCTTGGAGCGACCGCTGCGTAATTCAAAGACATCTGTTTCGGAGCACTTGCAACTGGCACTGTTCCGTAGTTCGTACTTCCAACCGATGTGACCGACACTGGGGCTGGTGCGGGTTGCGGCTCTACTAGACGTTCCGTTTTATCACTTGAAGCACTCGAAGTTTCGTCCTTGTCATCTTCTTTCGTTTTCTTGCTCTTCTTCGATACATTCGCGTGAGTTTTCACATGTTTCGCGAGATGGTCGGAGCGCATGAATCGTTTGGTGCATAGTTGACACGCGAATCTCTTCTCACCGGTATGCGTCCGTAAGTGTCGCTGTAGTTCATCGGAGCGCGTGAATCTCTTGCCGCAGAATAGCCAGTTGCACACGAAAGGACGCTCTCCAGTGTGCCAACGAAGGTGAGCTTTCAAATGCGAAGTTTTTCCGTAAACTTTTCCACAGCCTGGTACGTGGCATACATGTTCACGTTTAGCGCCATCCTTGCCGTAGTTTGGACCGAACCCAGCGGCTTCAGTGAGGCAGTTGGGACAGCGGCATTTAGCACAACGACGCTGGAGTTCTCTGGCTTCTTCTGTCGCGGCGGGTGTCGGTGGCCAGTACGCAGGGTACTGCGCAGGGTAGGCAGGCAGCTCACGCCATGCAGGCGGAGCGCACCAAGTGCCTGACGACGCACTGCTGCACGAAGACAGGTCGGAAGCGGGTGATATAGCGTCACCGCGGCCGTAGCCACACCCGTAGCCGGACATCATGTTCATCATCTGCAAAGATTAACACATCATTAGTTAAAGCTCGCGTAAACTAAAGGAGAGTCGGCTCAATCACTTTTAAAACTTTTAAGTTTAACTAAATCGCAGAAAAAAATACGTGAAAAACGAAACGTTTACTGATAATTTAGTCTAATATTAATAAACCCTCAAATTATGGTCAATAGTATATGGGCGGGCGGACGGACCTGTTGCGCGGGCGGATTCACGTATTGCATTTCCGGCTAGTGTGGTGACAACGTAGTGCGACGAAACCTTCAACTGGATAATTACAGGGCGGCGCACCGCTCGCGCCGAGACGTTTTTAATAACTGGCTTGGAATAGACGTAACAAGCGGTTGTCACCTCGCCCCGGCCCCTCTGCCCCGAGGGAACGGCGCGCGCGCACCCTGGGCCCCCCCTCCGCCCCGCGCCCCGCGCCCCGCCCGCCACAGCCTCCGACACACCCCACCAAGCTCCGTGAGTTATGAGCTTACCAGTTCGGCTCTTATGAGAACGGGAAAGCCATGAGAGCGAGACGACAACCGTCCAAACAAACCTAAAGGTTACGTTAAGTGTGTGTTTACTTTGGGCTTCATCGCGTACCGCATTGGGTTGAAGGCATTAACTGGAGGTCCTTAATAGGTAAACTAAACTTACGTAGGTAATCTTAATTCATTTACCTTCTAACGTTACCATCTATGTATTTTATAAAAATATCAAGTTTGTAAATATACGGAAAACACACTCGTTGATGTCTTTTACACTGTAATTAAGAAGAGGTTCTAATTTTTATGAAAATAAATTCATCAACACTTGCTGCACCTGAAAATACATAACATTTTAGTGTCTTAGATACACACAAGCATACAATAATACGCAATAAGACATACCTACACCACGAAGCAGTAACATCACAGCCCATACAACTAAGTATCTTTCTTTTGTAGGCAGATAACATTCAGTTCCCAGTTCCCTGAGACGCTTAATGTATTTAATTTTTTCTCTATTTCGGTCGGCAGTTCGCGGCAGACGCATGATTTATGCATATTCGAGCGGAGCCAAACCTTTAATTACACGTTGTTAAAATATGGCAGTTTGTTAAATCGTTCGCTCTGCTTTTGTTTTACCAAACACCGCAGCTCTTAGAGAACCGTTCCCTTTTCTTCCTTCAACGAAATTTTATGTATCATGTGTTTTTTATTATTCCTATAATTGCCTCGCTTTCCAACAGCTTGTAGGTTTATTTGTACATCATGTTTGAAGGCATGGGAAAGCTCATAAGAACTTGTATCACAGATTACTAACTCGGAAAGCTCGCACAGTTAACTTTTAAAATGATAGCAGAGTGAATTTCAGGCCTCTGGATTGAAATGCGATGTGATTTTCGCGACCCACACAAAGATATCCTACTAATAATAAAAATGCACATCAGCAGATGCTCGTCCATCGCTTTCCATCAGGCGTGATTGAGGTCAAGAGCGGGCCCATACAGCAATAAAAAAAAATGCGAAAGAAACTCTGTATGTCTCTTACCTTTTCACTCCTAAACCGCTGAAACGACTGTTATAGGACAGATAACTAGCGGGGGACTATTTGTATTAAAAAAATATCAAATACACAATAGGTACCGGAGACGAATTCGCGGGCAACCACTAGACGCTACATTCATAACCTGGATCATCGGCAAGGAATGGTAATGGTTCAAGGATGTTACCAACAATGTTAAAATACACAAAAACAACACACCATAAGACTGCCTTTCAAAATTGCATTTCATTAGGGTTTTCTCCCATTTTTAAATCACTTAGAACCTCCACTGGACAGGAACAACCATGAAATCGAACCCATAATGACATCTTATAGAAATTATACGATGCACTTGCAGAATTTAATAACTCAAAGAGCTTTTAAAAGCTACTGCAACAAAAATCTTTCTCCGAACCTACTACCGACTCCCGTGCATACTGTGCTAGTACAAATAGGACCTGTCGACATGTTTACGACACCCTAGAACAATAGTCTGGCAAGGGACTCGGATGACAGGCTACTGTGTCGGAGCCGGCGGCTACAAAGCCCACATGCAGTGGACAATGCCGACTACTAATGTCCTATGATCGGCTCCCGCCATAAATCAGGCAGCTACTGTGTTTTTCTGAGCAAAAAATGATCTTTCGCTGCTTGCCTGTCTTCGGACTTGTCGTGTCGATCGATTGCATGTGCAATATTATGTGCCGATTGCTTTTGATCTTCGACATAGAACTTTATGGATGTACCTTTGTGTTTGCCGCATTTATTGACAGGAGTACATAACATGGGGTCATGCTGGTTTTACTGGTAATAAAAGTTGTCTATGCAAAAGTAAATTTAGCTGTCATTGTGTTCTCAGTTAGCAAATTGGTATCTATGTACAGACGCCAGCACATCAAGCTACTACAATATGTCAAATGTCTTTAATAGATTTCAACTTTATCGCTAAAGTACAAGGTTCAAAGTTGATTGGGAAAATTTGACAGTTTCGGGTAGCTTGATGTGCTGGCGTCTGTAGGTACGTACTGCTTTAACTTACTACGTACTTTCAGTAGCTTTTTTCTTGCCAAAAAAGTGCTTGTTTCATACCGCTACTCTCAGCTTTCAGAACAAGTTCATTCACATTCTACCTATAGCTCACGATACCATAATAAAATCATTAGCGAAAATATCGACATCTGAATCGCGCGGCCGTTTCCGCTCAAGGAGGCCGGTATATTACATTAATTACAGGTTTCTTATATCGTGGGCGGGTAATTGGTTCTATCGCACGCTGTCCTCACTTCCTGTCTTTTGCTGGCCCTGTATGGGAACACTGGAACTCAAAAGTACCGGCTTGGTGTCGGGTGTCAACTATTGTGGCAGCCAGCGCGGCACCCACGCAATGCAGTAAGATGTGGAGTAAATTGTGCATGCGAAGCTCTTTATGGGATATTCAGTTTTTTTGTGGATTTTACGGCTATTATCATAGATGATAGCTGAATTATGATTTTAACTCAGATTACAACATTACTTTATTAAAAAAATATCCTACATACTACATAGAATAGAATTTATTTTGTAAAAGCTCTCACTTAAAAAATAATAAAAACTAACTAAGGAAAACCTAGGAACTGTAAACGATAATATCATCATGATTTTATGAATATAGTTCCTAGTTTTTACACTTAGGTAGGTACCTATTCACAGCTACAGGGTGGCAGGGACATCGACGTGCAACCTGTTACCAGCATGGATTCAGTAGGTAGGTACCATCGCGGACACTGGCGGTGAACCACTTTTTAACTTTATTACCTAGGGCATAAGGGTGAAAAGTGGTCGACCGCCATTGTCCGCGGCTGTACATTGTTCTGACCTGCGTTGATATTTTTAGTCGGTTATAAAAAATAAAAAAGTACCCGACAAAAAAATTCTGCGCTAGAATCATGTGCTGAATTCATGATTACTGTTTGCGCGTCGATGTCCCTGTCCCTGCCATCCTGCATAATTTTTTAAGTGTAATTTTCTGATTTACTTTAGGTAGGTAACTACATACATTAAGGTAGATCTGGAGACAGGTACCTAATTAAAGACTTATCTTACACCCTAATCTTCCCCTCACTAAATGTCTAGGTAGGAACACTGTTGTTGTCGATATCTTACCTAAATAGATACGTTAGATTTGCCAATACATCTTAAGAAGGTATGACCAATAGACACGACTAATTCCAAATAGCTTACAATTACGTACCTCCATAGCTTAAATACATAAAGTATGGTATATTTAGGGCCACGTGAGTCGAAGGGGACTGCTTATCTCTAAAGTACCCATAATATAAGTTTTATTCAAAAGCTCGATGTGCCATTTAGCTGAGATAACATTTTGTTAAATGACTCCAAAACTCCGCTTATCTCGGATTATCTCTTTTTATAGAAATCCGATATACCTCAGCAACAAAGAGCGTAAAAAGCTCAAATGTTACGCGGGTTACGAATAAGTTTTACATTGCTATTGTATAGGAGCGGACATTGTAGTTATCTGATCGGAATTCCGCTCATTTCGCGTCCTACGAGTATCTGCGTCTGAAGGAGTGAAGGGTGCATTGTGTCGGTGTAACAAGATCACCGAATGTACCTGTTACAACAATGTGAAGCGCACAGGTTCGCACCAAGCGATGCTCCCTTGTCAAGCCATTGTCATAGGAGCTGTCAAATCTTTGCGTAACGCAGTGGCGAGATGAAAAAATGTGCATTGTTTTTAACGGATCAAAAGTTTTTTCAATAAGTGTTTATTGGTTCTATATTTTTACCAGTTTAGCAAAGTATGTACCTCATAATTAGCCTATAGGTAATTTCCCAACTTCCCATTGCTGGGACACAGGCCTCCTCTCAGTGAGATGGAGTGTGCCGTTATCTACCACGCAGGCCCAGTGTGGTTGGTCGAAGTATGTACCCAAGCTAAATCTAGTTTGAAAAGTATATTTGAAGTTTTTTTTATTTGTTTTGCAAGTAGGTAGGTAAGTATATTTCTTTGAGAAGGCAGAGACCTGCGGGCTAATTGCGTAACACACTATCAGTAACAATGGGTTTAATTTTGGCAGTTCAACACCATTCATTGCGTTATTTACATTGTTAAGCAAACACATTTTTCGAACATATGAAGCAATGGGTTAGCAATATCCTTCAAAATGATTAATAGTGTGTTACGCAATTAGGGTGCTCGATAGTGATCTATTCGTAGAGCAAGTTCTACGAAAACTTGAAAGGTTTCAATAGGTATTCAATCTTAATATTTTAGGTTTTAACCTAATCTCAATATGTTTTGCATAGAAACATCAGCAACCATCTAACAAGTCGGCACGATGTTTGTATAGAATAACATACATCAAAAATCACACACAGAAAGTGAAGTCCGCTCGGACAGCACAAAAAATATACGGAGTAGGTAAAAGATTTCTGCGGAGCATGACTCCCCGTGGCGCCGCGGCCGATTTCAAACGGACCTATCTCTATAACCTGACAGCCGAAATTACCCCACATCAGTAAAAACGACATCTCGAGAGCAGTTTGTTTTACACAACAAGCCGTTCCGATATAACGATGACACGTTTTTGACGCCAATCTATTGCTCTCATTAAGATCCTTTTTTTGTAAAAATGGCCAATTATGTTAGTAATTAAGGCAATATTAATGAGACTAGCCATTAGTGTCAGGTTTATAGGGAGTGGACAAAGTAAAGTAGTTTTATGGTTTTGTTAAAAAAAATAGGTCGGGAACCAGAACTAATTTTATTATAATAATTGTTATTGCGAATTATTTGGACGAATAAAATAAAACCTTACCTACCGCGTTGCTGATTCGGAATTCGTAATTATTTAGGGTAGATGTCTAGATGAAGCAGGCTATTAGGTAGATAAAGGTAAGTTCAATTTGGGGTACCAATAGGTAGGTACTTGGCATTGATGGCATTACCTACCGTAGCTGATATTAGCCTACATAATGTTGTTATCGAGAAAGACCCATATGCATACCCAACACAAACCCACAAGAACTAATAAAATTGGGCAATTTCTAGGTATGTCTCTGAAATCCTAGTAACTACTAGTAAAAAAAGTACCTAGGTACCGTACGTGGCTTACATGCGTTACGTTACGTGAATTATTTATATTTACCTACATTCCTAACTTTACGTACTAAGGTAAGGTAGTAAGGCTCTACGCCTTTCTTTGCAACACAACACGTAAAATAAAAATTATGTGTAAATTAAATGTTGCACAACATTTTTCCATAATGAATAGAATTAACACAATATAGAAACATGTTTCTTTCTGTGAAACAATATCCTGCAACCTTTGTTTTCCAATGAATACGAGCAAATGTTCTGAAAATTTAAACAATCAACGCCATCTGTCGTGGAGCGGCTAAACTACCACTTGTCATGGCGGCACCCATTTACTAACAGAGACAACAGCCTCAAAAACGTGTTGCTCTTTCTGGCCACTTTCACGAAATTGGCAAGATATCGCAAAATAATAGTCGATCCATAGTTAGAAAATAATGTGTTGGGCACACATAGGTGTTGAGGTATTTATGCCTTTGCCGAGTCACCCCGTACTAATGTGTTCATTGCTTCATAACGGCCGTACCCAATAACCTATTTTCGGTTAAAGACAGATTGCTACTGATAGTAGCCAGTATAATTATAATCATACACATCGCTACTGGTATAGATTATTGGGACGTTAAAACCAGAGAGAGATAGGTTTTTCTACCTCCAGCATGCCAAAACTGGTAATAGATAGGTAATTGGGTTCGGCCGTTACTCCGTTTTAACTTTACGCGGTAATAAGATACCAGTTGTTTAATGAACTGTGTAAGGGCCTATGCTTTATGCTTTGTACAGATTTAATGTTGCGTTATACGCGCGTCGACGGCCTGTAAAAAAGTCGACTTGTGAATAGGCCCCACCCCAAGTCTATAACAATATTTATGGCTTTCATGAATGTTTATGTTTATGTATGTTTATTCGTGAAAGTACAGTAAAACTTTATTCCAATGACTTATTAGATCGATTACAAATTATAATCATCATCTGCCTAGCCTTTTCCCAACTATGTTGGGGTCGGCTTCCAGTCTGACCAGATGCAGCTGACTACCAGTATTTTACATGGAGCGACTGCCTATCTGAACTCCACAACCCAGTTACTGGGTAATACGAAACCCCTTGGTAAGACTGGTTGTCAGACTTTCGGGCTTCTGACTACCCGTAACGACTGTCAAAGATCCACGAATGCCAGCCAGCACATACGGTTTTCCGAGGCACGGAGGGGTCTTGGTATGTAAAGATGGTCACCCATCCACAGACCAACCGCGGCAAGCGTAGCTTAACCTGATCGATCGACCTGCGCGGCTGTTATTATTTAGCCATTGTTACAAATATCAAATCCAAGCAAGGAAAGGAGCAAAATAACTGATGTTCGGCTCGAAAAAATTTATTACAACACACGTCACAAAACATACATTTGTACAACCATTTCACATTATAATTATACAATATAGTAAATAATGACTATTCAGTTTTAGATCGAGGAATGTTTTATCTCGTCACAAGGAGCTATCATACCGAATAGATTCAAGTTTAACACGTTTGCTGCGGAAAACGCGTACGTGTTGACATAAGTGTTAGAAATATGGACATGTCCTTAGAGAGCCAAACCATACCATAAAGGCCCATTTGCACAAAGTATTGCTCGCCCATTTTGTAAAGAAAATGTGCTTATGCGAAACTTTGTTTTACGAGTTTCACGAGCTTTCTTTAAGACTTACATAGTAATAGTTGGCACACAAACTATACAGATCGATTTAGGAAACGCATTTCCCGCAGTCAACAAGTCCTTCAGGATTCAATATAAATTAGATACATTAATCAATAATACACAATAAGACTTACATTATAATTTGAATCACAAGAACCTATAATAAATATATATTTAATTCATGAGTTTTCTTCAGTTATTTAATATCTTTCAAGCCAATGTGATTCCTAGATATGTAATAAATTAATTCAATTTCAACAATTTTCGATTCTAACTAAGACAATGAGCAGTATCATAAAGTAACAAAATGCAAGTTTAGATTTCAGAACTAGAGAAAATTTGAAAAGAGTTGCTTTATACAGGGTGAAATTTTAATTACCGTTTTTCTCTTAAGGGGTCATTGCACTCATCATTATGAACAACTTTTACTGGGACCAAACCCAAAATCGTGAAAAAAAAACCAGCTGTTCCCTACATTTATGTTTGCATAACTCGTCAAAATGTAGGGAACAGAAGATTTTTTTTTTGGGATTTCATGTTTGGTCCTATAGTAAAAGTTGTTCATAATTATGAGTACAATGACGCCTTAAGAGGAAAACGGTGAATAAAATTTCACCCTGTACAAAGTGGAATACATGAACTGACATAGTATTGTTTTATTCAATATGGTTTGCATTAATACTTAAACCGTACAAGCACACTCGTCCATTCATACTCACTCGCAATGTATCAACAAAACAGAAAGAGAAGGAAAATGTTCAACTTGTCAGCCATTTGATTGCTTGATGTTAAGTAGTTGGTAATGAACATCCAAAGTGCATAACTTAAAAATAGAAAATAACTACAAACTACACTATAAAGTAGAAACTACGGGCTCAAAGAATAGCTCATTAACTACATCCTTCAATAAATATTCTTCACATATGGAAAACTTGGGAAACAAAAGTCAAATCAGATAAATCCGCCATCTTCAATAATGTTTATCACAAATTACATGATTAGCGGACGGACCATCGAAACATTGAAAATAAATAGTCAATAAAGGATTCAAACAACTGGCTTTGTTCGCAACCAAGCAAAAGTAAATTATTCGGTAATAATTCCGAGATTTATAACGAAAAAGAAAAATATAAATTTCCAAATAAAAAAACGAGATAAAACGGTTTTTATACAATAAGGTTTCTTTAGCAAGTGACTTACTTATACTAAATTTCATGACCTAGGTGCAGTAATCTTATAATTCGTCCCTGAGGAGAGTGTACCGGTTCTTGGACGGCGCTAGCTTCTTGAACGTGGACTCGGGAGGAGTGGTCACCTTGACTTCACCTTCTATGTTCAATGCGGGCTGGTCTGGGTCGGGACCGTAGTGGAACTCCCTTTAAAAAAAAAGACACACAATTAATTTATGTTTACAACTGCTCTTAGAGAATGGCGACATGAAAATGGTTTTTCTTTCATCTACATTCAGGATAATAATCAAGTAGGTTTATATCATAACAATGTCATATTTAACAATTTCATATTATAAGATTGCATAGCATTATTGTGTGAGAATTCTTGAGGGTCACAGTACAATACAACGTCTGGCATTTTATTGCCATCGCGATGGCAATAAAATGCCAGACGTTGTATTGTACCATCGGAGCTATTCACATTTACTCGAGGTGCTTGAATATCTGTCGCGAGCTCATTGTGTACGATCTATTGTTTTGATTGTGGCAATACGGAACCACTTGCACGTTATTAGTGAGCGTTAGGTATGATTTCCATAGTGACGACGGGTAGTCGTCTTGTTCAATATTGGAATGGAGATAAAATTGCACGAATAACTGTTGCCCGGGAAATTTTGATTATTGTATTCTGTCATCGCGATCCTGTAGGATCTGCTAGAAATGACAATAGCCCAAAGAAAACGTCACGACAGGAAAGGTATCTTACAACGCGTCGAATCTACTCGGAATTAAATGATTTCTAACAACTAGAAAATATAAATAATTAATAACCTACAATATAATATAATAGGCTATTAATTATTTTATTATCAATAAAAATTATGAGTGTGCGAATTAGTTTTTATGTCATTTTACATAACTGCTGATATTGATAGCCTTACATGATTAAAGCTTATTGTGCGCACACTTGAAGCAATGATTTACATTTTCGCAAAGTTGATTTATTGCAAATAATAATTGTCTGCGCTATTATAGAACAGTACTCTATGTACTGTTAATTACATACATGTTGTTCACCTTCATATTTACAAAGGACATCATTCATTTCGTAGCATAGATGTAGTAGTAGTGTAGCAAACATTAATGTTATGCTTATAACGCTTGTTATAAATATATGATTTTTGGCATTTTTGTTAATTGGGGACTTTCGTTGTAATAGTACAAAATGCTCAAGATGTTATTTCCCATAAGAAAATAGTACTTATTTTTCTGGCTGGCACTTTAATTTTTGGGTGTTGGTGCTTTTCGTTTTTTTTTTTCTTTAATCTTTGACACTTGAATGATGTCTTTTAGCCTTAATAGTTATTATTTTAATCCCATTTAAAAAAATCAACATTTCTAATAGAACAATGATAAAAAAATACCACACAGAAATTGTATGGTACGAAAAGTTCTCATGACAAATTCAATTTACAAATGTGTGTGATCTTGCGAGTCTTATCTACAAGATAATCTAACCGTTAAAGGCAATCAGCTCAACACTTGAATGAAGCGAAAGTATGTGCACAACGTATTTGTATACCTATATTATTGACTGACTCATCTATTATTGAGTGCAATTACATAGAAATTGATGGTTCATAAGATTGTTTTTTTTCTATATATGGCCTATATATATGGCGCGGAAAACGAATGGTATTACTGAACTCTTAGCAATAGAAGTTGAGTCATTAATAAAAACTGAATTATGGTAATTAAAAAACGGTTATGCAAAAAAATCCAGAGATGATTACAAAAGCAATAGTTAAAAATAGACCATAAAAATACTAATGCAAAATGATCCATTTTTAAAGGGACTCTTACCAAGACCTCTCTCTTCACTTTTTTGGTTTCTTTTCTTTTTACTCTTACCAAGGTATGCCTGTGCTGTTGAGTGGATCATAAAAGAACTGAACCATATCTGTTCAAATGCACCATACAAAAACTAAGGCTTTCATATTACGATAAATGATTTTATTTTTGTAAGTAGGTTTGCACAAACACTTTTACACATCAATCATATTTTTAAAAACTAGATGAGGTTGGTGTTTCCTATCTGACTACTCTGAGAAGAAATCTTGAAGGAAATTGGTCACATCCTTAGGCAATCTTGTGATTTATAAAATTGGACCTTAAAAATTAGGATTACTGTGAAATATTAATGGAGCATAAAAGAATCAAGACATACCTGTGCAATTTTCCAGAGTATAGGTCCAGCAGGAACTGCTTTAGTCTGCCAGGCTTCTCCATGTCCTTGTAGTCGGGGAACATGTACATGTGGCGGAAGGAGTCGATAGCAATGAGTGGCAGGTCTGACATGGATTTGCCCAGGTGATGAAGGGGATGTTCGAACCGCACACCGTCAGCCGTCAGGAAGTTTACATTTTCTGTAATTTTTATGGAGATTTGTTATTGGTTGATAGTTACACTTATTTGTATTGAAAAGCAGGTGTAAAACAAATATATATTCACTAGCTGTTGCGCGCGACTTTGTCTGTGTGTATTTTATAGTTTTCATTATTTTAAAATACAATTATTCAGTATGAAAAGAAGCCTATGTCCTACTCCACATCTCAGCCTGCCTATCTGTATTGGTTCAGTGGTTTAGGCAAGAAAGATAACAAACAGACAGAGTTACTTTCGCATTTATAATAATATAGATTAGTATGGAGTATACATAGATACAGCTGTATACACATTTAGTTTCATGATTCATTAAACATTTGACACTGTCCTTGAAATCATAATTATTTGCATAACCATCATTGATGTAAAGATTTTCATGAATTTAAGCGCGACATTGGTACATTTGGAAAATGAGGTGATATGTGATAAGAGTAAAAATTGTATCCTTACGTTTTTCTCCTTCTAACTCATTTTGAATAACTTCTTTGTACTTCTTTATGCTCTCATTGTCATCAGGGTGATGGAATAGAATCAGGAATGGCAATCCCTCCTCAGTGAGCTCTTCTGCATTCTCAAACGTGATCTCTCGGACCAAAGGTATGCACTTTTCTTGAGCCCATTTGTATAAATCCTCAAAATTCAACAAGGATCCAGTGAATGTTTCATCAGGCTCCGTGGATTTCTTCCTATCAGTTCTAAACACCACAATTGGCTGACCTAGAATGAAGTGAAGACTAGTTATTAAAACCTTTACAAAACAAAAGCAATAGTGAATTAATCATTGCTTGCTTTTTAAAAGAATCAGATAACTTAAAAAAAAAAGTTAATTACCTGCAGGGTGCATCTGCTCTGAGGCTTCACCAAACCCAACATGGAATTGGCATTCATCTTTAAGGTTAGCAGCCACCCTTCTAAATGTGTCGTATTCCGGCTGGTCCCGCCTGTCCATGTAGCCAATGATGTGCCTCTTGTCCTCACTAAGATCATGTAACTCTTTGATAGCACCAAATGTGACAACAGGGTCAGTCAGCTGTTTCTTGATAAAATCAGCAAAGGCCTCAACTGAGCGCTGACCTAAAAGAAATTGAGAACCGTTAGAAATTGTATGGTCTAGAAACTAGTCTGGAATGCTAAAAAGGAGATAACAAATCAAGTATAAGAAGAACTAGTTTGGTTT
Organism: Hydraecia micacea; assembly: GCA_914767645.1. Lineage (NCBI taxonomy): Eukaryota > Metazoa > Arthropoda > Insecta > Lepidoptera > Noctuidae > Hydraecia > Hydraecia micacea. Next base: position 12,367,949 of record OU611782.1, on the reverse strand, counting down.
TTAACTTTTAAATTAATGTTTCACATACATTACAATGATAGTCAATAGAATTAAATTAAGATTACCAACAATTGCATGAAAATTTTGTGAAATGTTTTCTCACCTCTGTATTCTTTTTTGGCAGGCATGCCATTCCGGAACATTTTTAAAGTGGGATACTTGGTTATATGGAACCTAGTTGCTACAGCTCCTTCCTTGTCACAGTCCACTTTACCCATGACCACCTTCCCAGTGTCATAGCCTGCCTTTGTAACTTCATCAGACGCCTCGTCAAATATTGGCATCAGCATATTACTGAATTTGCACCATTCAGCATAAAAATTTATGAATACTATTTCATTGGAAGCTGAAATGAAAAACATTGTCAATGATGCATAAAATGATATGGATTTCTTTTTTCTGCCGACAAACTGTTATGCAGTTTGGCAGACTTTATGTATGCTATTGTTAAGGTGAAGTGTAAGTAAGGTGAGGTGGCGCAGTGGTAGACAGAGAAATTCAAATTTTCTTACGTTTTTTTGCAATTTGCAGGTCAGTGTCAGGTAATACCTGGGGAAACCTGTCACTAACCTGAAAATTGTAAAAAAAACTTAAGAAATTTTTAATTTTGCGGGCTACCACTTTTTTATGTTTTATTAATTCACCTTAATACAGGTTTTGAAAAATAAATTTAAAAAATAATATCCATTATTGATAAATTTGGGAAAAGAGAAGACAGCAATTCTGTACTGTAATGAATTAGATCAAATACTTATATTGTATCCTTTTTTGGTATTCAGCTGTATCCGGTTAGACTGGAAGCCGACCCCAACATAGTTGGGAATAGGCTAGGCAGATGATGATGACTTATTTTGTAGAAACATTGCTATCTAATATTGATATCTACCAGTGTAGTAAACATTCCTGCAATCGCTAATCACTATAAAATTGAAGTGTGAAATAATAAAGAAAGAAAACCTAGTACAAATGAAATACTAGAATTAACTTCTCTAAGACTTAGTCTAAGATAAGAGTACTGTTATAATATTTGTTTGTTTACATTAAAGGTTTTGTAATTATGAAACCTGATGATGTGGCTTTTTGTAAAATTAAGATGATTAATGAGCTAGATAATATTATTTCAAGTTCCTGAACTGATATAAATAACAGGAGGCCTATTAAAATTATTAATACTTAAATGAGCCAATTATCCAATTTTCCCACTGGAACCATGTATGAATAAATTTTAGCCAAATTGGTCAGATTTGTTTGATATAAAAATTTAAATAATTGTTTGTGTTTATAAAATAAAGATAACTTGGCAGAATCAGAGATGATATTTATAGCTTATTTCCGCAATACGGAGGAAAATATAAAGCTTCTAGAAAACGTGGAGTAGGTATGTAACTCACCCAATACCATATCCAAATTACTTTGTGTAATTTGCACAGCACCGCTATCGGTAGGGTTGTAAAAACTATGGCATATCTGAAACATAACAATCCTCGGAGATTATGCAGCAATTACTTATTCATAATAGACCATAAAATCAACAATCTATTAGTGCACTTTTTGTGAAAAGGTTTTCAGACTTTTCAGACATTTTGACATTACAAATGCTTACCAGGAAAAGGACACAAGCCAGCGTTTTGTAATTATATATGTTAAATGCATTCCAATTCATTGTGAATTGTAAAATAAGTCACTTATTATGTTGAAGTGAAAATATTACTGCCGCTACCGCTGTTGGTGTTGGCTGGCACTTGGCAGTTGGTTGGCTAACACACAGCACAGCAGCAGCTCACTTGGCAGTTGGCACTCTATGTAGTCTGTGGCACTGATGGCACTCTGGCAGGCAGAAAACCACAGACTATAATTTATAAGGATGTCCATGCCTGATTGGCGCCATATTCAGAAAAACGGAATTTATAAGACCGAAGAGCTCAATCTTCTCAGTATGGACACTATTTCGCGTGTCTAACTAAAGTACGGTGATTTTTTTTTACTATATGGCATCTCGTAGTTGACCTTGAGAAGTCGTGACTATTTAACCGGACCACAGACATAGATCTACATAGATAACGCAAATGCATGCACTTCGCGTGTCTGAACCCCGGCCAAGCGTCGAGGTTGGTCGCCGCTAACTTCAGTCCCGCGCGTCCGTTGTTGCAGCCGAACGTCCGCAAAAAACTAAACAAATGCCTCGTTGCGTGATAATTAACTGCAATAGCCCAAAAATTTCGAACACCCAAAGGCAGGAACATATTTCCTATCACAGGTAAGTTATTTTAAAATTATATTATGCGTAAATTCATATTAAAACTATTTTTAAGTATTCCAAGCTGCGTGTCGTTCCAGAATATTCCTAACTATAAATTACCGTTAAGTAAACTTTATTCACATTACATTGCCGCGTTTGCTTTGGACGTTTGATCTGACGTTGTGTGTTAGGAGACGATGAATATCGCACAAGCGATACTGTCGCGCATCGCTTCGACTTCGTGATACAGGCAATTTGTCATTCGTCTGTCAATTGTAGCAACTAGTGCTGTTCGTTCTACAACATATATCAATAATCGATTTTAATCGATATCGGACTGACGAATGATATAAAGAAAGCCAATTTAGTAGATATAACAAGCTCATATGCATGACCTAATTTTACAGGACTGCTATAAAAAGAAGGATATTTTTTTTAGGGTTGATGTATTTAATGTGTTTTTGTCTATCCTTTCAACATTATACGACTATTTTTATATATTTAATGTGTTTATTTTCTATTGCATTTAAAAATATATTTTTTTAGTTTCCCACATGATCCAATCATAAAAGAAAAATGGATTGCGGCCACGGGACGGAAAGACTGGTTCCCGACTAAACACAGTACTATTATTTGTACTCATCTACTCACGCTTATACAACAAACTATATCTGTGCAACAAACATCCAGCTTGACCAATTTGCTTTATTCATAGGATCCTTTGCCTCAATATGTGAAAAAAGTTGGCTACCTCAAAGATGAAACGCCATGTAGGATGTGGACTGGTAATTCCTCGAAACTCTCCCATTCAAATATATCATTCGTCTGTCTATGTATCATTCGTCTGTCTATATCATTCGTCTGTCTGAAAATCGATGTCATTCATATTAATCGATTTGTAATTTTTAGGTTATCTAAACTACTGTTTCTTATCTTAATCATGCATGTCTATACTAATGCTTTGTGTTTCAAAGAAATATCAACAAATATATTTTAGTAAACTTACTTGAGATTATGCGAAAGTATCCAAAATGTAGAATGAAATTGCTCTAAAGCGCGACGCGACTGCTCACTTTTAAACAACTCGGCGTACTGACGATTGCTGTGAGAGCGAGCGGGACAACAGATATAAAATATATGAGTATGAGCGAGACGATCACGGTGGCAGCTTCAGTTGAATCGTAGCGGGGCGAAGGGGCATCGGCGGCATCGATGGCTTTGAATCGGTTTGGATGTCCCGTCACTAAATTGCAGCTGTGACGTCACAGTAGGTATAAAAAAGTCGGCACGCTTGGTTTCAATACAAATCGTAATAATTGCGTTATCTATGTAGATCTATGTCTGTGAACCGGACTATCCTGTGATTGCCTTAATAAACTTAAAGCCTCCAGCCATGGGCGAATATCTAGTATACTAAGCGACTACACGCTAAGGGCACCCCCTGTGGGGTACGAACCTCGGCTTAGGGCGTCGCTGGGGGAGGGCAGCAAGATGGGACAGGCAGGATCAGCTTATTATTATTTAAGCTTGATGAGGTCGGCGTTTCCTATCTGACTACTCTGAGAAGAAGCGCCGAAACAAACTCAGGGGTCTGAATCAGGAATTTAAATCTATAGGCTCAGCTGTGGCGCGGGCTGGCACTTCATCGAGCAAGGATACGGTGAGGGCAAATCTAGCGGTTTATATCTTCGTAAGTTACTAAATGCTTTCTACGTCGACTAAAACTAGTTTAGGGTTGTGATTTTTGTGTAACTCGACTAAATTTAATTAAATAATTTTTACTATATTATCCTAGTCATAGACTTATTATATTAGTTGTAGGTAATATCATTATTTATTTATCCTTGTAGGTCACTGACCTGTATTACACATGTGTTTATTATAGGTCAGTGTTGTAGGTGAACTTGCACATAGAAGAAATCAACCTGCCTATGTATAGGTATATAAAAACTTTTTAACAAAAAAAAACTGACTTCCAAAAAAGCTACAAAGTGAAAAATAACCTTTAGATCTGTATTTTTAACCAACGAAAAAACGGAGGAGGTTATCAATTCGACGCGTATATATTTTTATTTTTAGTTTTTTGCCACCGACTTCCGAAATTAAAGTTATTTTTCAGCTTGTAGTTTTTTTTGGAAGTCAGTTTTTTTTTGTTAAAAAGTTTTTATTTCTCGCTTTGTAGTGGGTCTGCTTATTTTATCTAAGTTAGAATAGCATAGTGTCAACTTGCTCATCGCCTTTTACAAAATATTGCTTTTCCCGATGCAGGATGCAGGGACGTTAATTGTTGACGAGTTCTCCTGGTATTTCTCCATCAGCTCCATTTCACCATTCGCATTGCGACGAGCATAATATTAAAGTACCTAATCGAGTCGCAACTCGTGAAATACCAACTTATTATTGAGTAGTTCCGGCGCTATACGTTCCTTTGCCTATAAAATTTGAGGGTTTCCCTCGATTTCCATGGGATCTGATGAGATCAGATTCCAACTTGATGACAATGGGACCACCTCGAGAGCATACCCTTTCAAACGAAAAAATACTTTTCAAAATCGGTCCACGACGGACGGAGCAATCGGTGTAACATAAAAAAAATAATACAAATAATACGCGACGAATATTGATAACCTCCTCCTTTTTTTGAAGTCGGTTAAAAGGCCATGGAATGTAATACAGGATGAAATTGAAAACTTGTGCCAACTCGAAATAGGTGGTACACTAAACTGTTAACTTACATTTATTATCATTATAATTTCCCAAATCTAAAAAAAAAAGTGTTGGTTCCTACCTAAGTACTTATCAAGGTAGTGCAAACGTTTCTACTACTTCTTGCCTTCAAGTACACGATTTTTCAGCTTTCCAGTATAAAAAAAAAACAATTTTATCAAAACAAAAAGGAAAAAAATTGCGCGTCCATGAGGTACGTAAGCAATCGCGGGATCAAGTCTCATCTTTCGTGGCGCGCATTGTACATTTTTAACTGTCAATAAAAGTTGTTTATTCTAGAAATTTCATATTTATTTAAAAATCGCAGTTTCATCCTAATACGGCCCGCTCATTACATATAAAATACATTCAAAGTAAAGCACATAATTGGACGGATTTGTAAACATACAAATATAATAATTATCTTAATCTGATTTTCATCAAATAGAGATTCTTAATAGAAATTACATACTAATTACAACTTAAATATGAGGCCACTTATGTGAGTTTAATAAATTGCTAATAAGATTTTACTTGACAAAGAGCAGGAGGCCTACCACAAGCTCTTAACGTGGGGGGGTTTGTGTTTGCAAATTTATGTTTTGGCTTCCAACAACACGCTTCGCTTGCTTACTTGCTTGGCTTGGTTTTGTAGACGCAAACCTACCTTGTCTCCTCCTTCAGAGGTGGCGAGGTGGCGGGGTCTTGAGGGAGAGCGCAACGGTCGTGTAGATCCTCAAGGCAAGTCTGGTGATGTTCCTTCTCGAGGTTGCTCCCCGTTATTGGTCTAATTCCTTAAGAATTAGACGTAACAGAAATCACCGGGCGATTATCTCAGGGGTGGCGAGGTCATGCCCCTGGGTGTCCACCATAGAACAAGAGCAGATGATGGACAGCAATGACCTCCCGCGTGTTTGTGCCGTGCGCGGGGACCCGTACGGAGGGATGAAGGAATCCTGGTGGTTGAGTGGAGCAGGTTGCACACAACACACCACTTTGGCCCGGATTTCCTCTTACACGGGAGGTAATGGAGTAGCTACCCATTATCAACCGGCTGAGGCATCCCATAAGCGGGATGTCAAGCGAGGATCGGCTTAGTGGGGGGGGACAGCCGGCGTAGCGTGGGGTCTTGGGATGAGTTGCGGCATAGTCTCGTGTCGTTTACAGTTCCTTGATCTTCCGTTACGTGCGGGCTCGTCAATTTCCTACTAGGTTGATCCTATACCGAAGGAGTAGCTCTGGCGTTCGCTCGTTGAACGGGCGACGTCCCCGACTGAGGGCTCCGTGGCGGGTGGAGAGCTCCAACGGTGAATCAAAACATCCTAACATATGGATAAAGAGACCAAAGCAACAAAATCACAAGCTGCGTCCCGCTCGTCGGATGCGCTTACAAAAACCAACCCACCAAAGGCTGCGTCTTCAGATGCGCCATCCACATCCAACATAAAGGCTGCGTCTCAAGATGCGCCTAAGAGGCAACTGCCCAAGACTGTGTCCAATAAACACAAACGTTCGGCGGCGTCCAAGGATGCGATGAGGAAGGCAACCGCAAAGGATGCGCCACAACAGGCTGCGTCCCGAGCAATCCCAACCTCATCTGCGTCCACGGATGCGCCACCTAACATAACTCTGACTGAGAGGCCTAGGACAGCACTCGCTCATGGCGACTCGAGGAGTACTGCAAATGTAGATGCGCCCAAAACACGGGCTGCGTCGACGGCTGCGGTCTCTGAGAGGGACCTGACGAGTCTGAACGAAGCCCCATTGGAAGGAGTATCAAACGCCAATAGATGGCAAACAGCCACAAACAAAAAGACGTCCCTCAAGGCGGTACCGGCTACGGCTGAGATGCCAAAAGGCGAGGCTGCCACCAGCGTTAAGCGCAAACGCAGCGAGAGACCAAGAGGGAAGAAAAACCCAAACAAGACCAACACCGAACCAATGGCAAGGGCGCAGAAGCGTTCGCGTCCCGAAGATTCCGTCACACCAACGGGGATCAGCAAGAAGAGCAAGCCTGCTCGCTCCCGTATGGTGGATGGAACTTTGGTGAGTTACGCTGAAGCGGCTGCGTCATTCAGGAGCAACGAGCTGTGTGTTGCCGTCATGACAGAGCCTTTTCTGGAAATGACGCAGGAGCAAGCGGAGGGGATCCGTCAGGTGATAGAGGACCAGCTCCGGGCTCTGTTAAAGGCTCCTGAACCTGAACCAACAGAAACAAACCACAATACCGCGATCCATTTTAGAGGCCGGGCTCACTTTGCTGAGGGCGTCCTTAAGACATGGTGTGAGGACGACTTCACAATGGCCTGGCTCAAAGGGGTCGTAAATAACATACCGTCTCCGTTATCGGGGACCAAGCTCACCGTTCGGCCTCAAGCTGACATACCCAAGAAGGTAGTGTGCATGCTGTTTGTCCCCGAGAACAGCGAGGACACAACAGAACTGCTCAGGATGTTGGCGAGGCAGAACCCGAACCTAAAAATAAACACCTGGACACTGACACACGAAAGGGCTAGGCAGGAGCCCCCGGGAACTTGTCTCTTCTTTCGTGTGCCGGAACCCATGGTCAAAATTATAAAAGACCAACAACGGCGAGTATACTACCTTATGGGCAGTATATACATCCGCTTCCTGGAGGAGGGTGGTACCAAGGAGGATGCCGCCGCGATAACAACGGAAACAGCCTCGAGTGCGCCAGAAAGGGAACCTGGTCTGCCGCTTCCGGAGCGTTCACCATCGCCTCTCGCGATGGAGACTGTTGGGGAGGCGGTAGAGTTGGCGACCTCCATGGCAGCGCTGGAGGTTCTCTCAACAACGGGCTCAATGAGGGATCCACCCTCGTCCGGTCTGACTTCGGACGAGGATTGCTTTCCGCCAGAGGAGAGAAGTGAGGGCGAGGACAGCAGCCTCTGCTCCTCTCCTGTGCGGGACTAGGATCCTACAGACCAACCTCCAGCACAGTCAATCTGCGTCGGCCACCTTGCGCAGAGTGCTGGAGAACCAACAAGAAAAGACCATCGCCCTTATCCAAGAGCCGTGGATTAGGGGTGGCAGAATATGCGGTCTTGGTAACATCGGAGGTAAGTTGCTACTAGACACCTCCGCCAGTAACCCACGCACCTGCATTCTTGTTCCCAAACTTGTACCTAACCTTTTAATCAACGAATTCTGTTCAAGGGACCTGACAGCAGTCAGGCTTTTCAGAACCGAACAGGAACTCCCGGACATTGTACTAGCCTCGGCTTACCTGCCAGGCGATGAGGACGTGCCTCTGCCAGAGCTCGCCTCACTGGTTGAGTACTGTGAAAAGGAGAAACTGGAACTAATCATCGCGACTGACTCCAACGCGCACCACACGCTCTGGGGTAATGTTAAAACCAACAACCGAGGTGAGGAAATGCTTGATTTTATTCTTAGTAATAACCTTGTTCTACTTAACAAGGGCTCCGAACCTACCTTCATAAACGCAAGATCGCAAACAATAATAGACCTTACTTTAGCAACCATAGGTATATCCAACTCCATACAGGACTGGCATGTGTCCACCGAGATATCATGCTCAGACCACAGATGGATCCGCTATACCATCAACTTCAACTTAACCAAACCACAACCAAGAAGGATTCCTCGCAACACAGACCAAGTCAAGTTCACTAAACTCGTTAAAGCTGAACTAGGAAAAATACCCGCCCTTCCGGCTGAAATACCAGTAACCAACTTAGACGAACATGTCAACAAGATCACATCCATCCTTATATCTAGCTTTGAACAGTCTTGTCCCCTCACGGTACCTAGGCAGGGAGGTCGCCGCTCCTGGTGGAGTCCTGAACTGGAAAGACACCGACGCAGGCTGAGAAGACTGTTCAACAGAGCTAGGAACACAAGGTCGCCAGTTGACTGGGACCGCTACACAACAGCTCGTAAAATATATAAAAAACTGATACGCCTCAGAGGGAAGAATAGCTGGAGACGTTTCTGTACTAACATTGAAAATAACAACCAAGCAATGAGAGTCAAAACCTGTCTTGCTAAAGAGACAGACCACTCAATAGGATGCCTGAAAAAACCAGACAACACCTACACAACAAACGACGCTGAGACAAGCGAACTACTCCTGACCACCCACTTCCCAGGATGCCAGATTGCCACCCAGCAAAGCTGGGAACCGCACAGGGAGAGGCCCACGGGCATCCTAGATTGGGAAGTGGCGTCAGAGGTAATCGATAAAGACAAAATAACGTGGGCAATCAACACCTTCCTACCCTTCAAGGCAGCAGGACTAGACGGTATCTTCCCGGCTCTGCTCAGGTGGAGCCGAGACTTACTGGCTAGTTACCTCGCTGAGGTGTTTCGGGCCTGCCTGGCACACCGCTACATTCCCTTGAAATGGCGGGAAGTAAAAATAATCTTTATACCGAAACCTGGTAGGGGCGACTATACCCAGCCCAAAGCTTTTAGACCTATAAGCCTCTCCTCGTTCTTCTTGAAAACACTGGAGAGGCTGGGAGATAGGAAGATAAGATCCCAAATTTCGATACAAAGACCTCTACACCCTAATCAACACGCCTACTGTGCAGGCAAATCAACTGAATCAGCACTCCATAGCGTAGTATCACGCATAGGAAATGCTCTTAAAGCCAAAAACCCAACATTAGGCGCTTTCATTGACATAGAAGGTGCTTTCGACAAAACTAACTTCGCCAGCATCGAACGGGCACTTGCTACGCACGGTGTTGCGCGAACACTCATAGAATGGATAAATAACATGTTAAAACACCGTGCTATTCAATTTACCGTGAATACCACCACACGAGGTATCGTGAGTAGGGGCTGCCCACAGGGTGGGGTGCTGTCACCACTGCTGTGGAATTTAGTCGTAAATGAGCTCATTGCAGAGCTCAACGCCAGCAGTCTGTACTCGGTGGGATATGCGGATGACATAGCAATTCTGATTTCAGGGAAGTTTGAGGGTATCCTATGCGATCTCATGCGTAGGGCCTTCAAAATAATCGAGGGTTGGTGCTCGAAGCACGAACTATCGGTTAACCCCTTGAAGACAGAATTAATAATGTTCACCAACAAAAGAACCATTGGACCCCATAGGCTTCCAAAACTTTTCAACACAGAACTAACACTTAAAGATGAAGTCAAGTACTTGGGGGTGATTCTTGATAGCAAACTGCTCTGGAACAAGCATCTTGACTACAAACTTAATAAAAGCACAATTGTATTCTATCAATGTAAAAGAATGTTAGGAAAAACATGGGGGCTCTCTCCGAAGATTACTCTGTGGTTATACAAAGCGCTGGTCAGGCCAATGTTGGCTTATGGCGCTCTGGTCTGGTGGACGAGAACCGAACTCTCGACCACTATTACCAGACTACAACGCTTCCAACGACTGGCCTGTTCAGCTGCCACTGGCTGCATGAGAACCACCCCAACAGCAGCCATGGAGATAGCCCTTCAATTAACTCCCCTTGACCTGTACATACAGCAGGAGGCGGCGCTAGCTGCCATCAGGCTAATGCACCTGGGCATATGGGGCAATAACCTTAACAGTCCACACGCTAAAATCCTGAACCGGGCGATTGTGTACCAGCCTCTCATCGCTGCACCGTGTGATAGAACACCTAACCAACCGATGTTTAACAAAAACTACGTCATACAAACAACTCAGGAAGATAGGGATCAGTCAGGAGCCAATGAAGTGCGCATCTACACAGACGGCTCAAAGACACAAAACGGTTCAGGTGCCGGCGTACACTCCCTTGACCTTAATATTAACTTCTACATACCACTAGGCATACACAGTTCGATCTTTCAATGTGAATGTGTTGCCTTAACACAAGCCGCAATAGCAGTAAAGCGCTTAGGCATCCGGTATTACGGCATTAAATTCTTATCCGACAGTCTATCTGTGCTCAAAGCTTTAGAGAACAAACAAACTAACAACAAACTAATCTTTGAGTGCCATTTAGCTCTGGAGAGTTTATCGACGTGCAATCGAATCACACTCCAGTGGATCAAAGGGCACAGTGGATCCTTGGGCAATGATGCTGCAGATGAACTTGCGAAGAGAGGCTCTGATTTGGAGGTGCTAGGCCCGTACCCACTTCTCCCTCTGCCTTTCTCACAAATTCGTGCGTGGATTCGCCAAAGATCGACTGAACTCCATAACAACAGATGGTCACGGGTAACAGACTGTAGACAGTCGAAATTGGCTTTACCAATGGTACACCCGCGACTAACCAAAAAACTTCTTAGCTTAAGTAGAAATAACCTCAGAATAATAATAGGTACAATTACGGGCCATAACCACCTCAACAAACATCTTTTTAACATAGGCGCCACGGACAGCTCCCTCTGCAGGGGCTGCCTTGACGCCGAGGAATCAGCCGCCCACGTCATCCTGGAATGCGAGGCCGTGGCTTCTCAACGTAAAGAAATCCTCGGAACAGTGAGGTCGCTCCGTGAAGCCTGCGAAGCTCCCAGGAAGCTTCTGTGCTTTTGGGCGGAGCTAGGCTGGCTTTCTTAGCCAGAATCCCTACGCACAACGGACCAAATGGGAGTCTAAGTGCGGAAAAGGGAGCCCCATCATCATCATCATCATCATCATCAAGCTCTTAACGTGATCCATTTTAGGACCTAAACTGAACTGTTCTTCTAATTTGTACCATGACATCAGTTTAACGATTCAGTTTAGGCCATGCCATCTGCTGACAGCGATTGTCCCAAACTGAGTCGCAAGTTTTGGTTTCATTCATACTTGTTTGGTACCATGGCGTCCATAGAGCAGCTCAAGTGATGCAGTTTAGGAACCTAAACTGAAATGTCTTGTTTTTAATTAGATCATGGTAGGCCATCTGTTCTTTGTTAAGTAAAATCTATTAATTACACAATATGATGAGCTCAGAGCAGTGGCGGCCCAGTGGTAACGGCCTCGACTTACGAATTGTAAGTCGTAGGTTCGAACCCAAACAGGTGCTTTACATTGTGTAAATTGATTCATCACCACTGCTCTCAAAATGGTGAAGGAAAACATCGTATGAAAACCAACATGTCCTAGAACTAAAAATTCAAAGATATGTGACATCTACTGAGTAAATACACTGTACAGAAGATTATGGCTCACTCCCTCTCACCGAGAGGAGACCTGTATCCCAGGAGTGGGAGCATTATAGGCCGATTATGATGAGCTACAATTAATTGTAGCGGAAGTCTACATTTTGCTTACTTAATTCTCTACAAGACAAAAAGATGCCAACATTTGTAGCTGCCTATAATATCAATAAAATAAGTTACTATGTTCAAACTGAAAATTAATTTCATCAATTGACCAAGGAAATAGTAATTTAAGTTCTTTTGTCTGTGCTCTTAGCATAAGTGTAACATTCACAATACAAATTCTTAAAGCTAATCAGAAAATGATTTCATTCATATTTAAAATCTTATCAGCCTGCGGCATTTCCTCACTTTTCTTTTGTAAAACTAAAACATAGTAACAAAAAAAAAAAAAATTCATTACCGGGTTAAATTGTTTGATTAAAGTATTAGTCTTGTTAGAAAGTTTAGTTGTTGGGTCTCTATAAAATGATAGTCTTCAATAAAAGTAGTCCTGACAATACAATAAACACTGGTTTAACAGCATCACTTCCACTCTGAAATGAAAATAAACACCCAGTTAGTAGAAGTCAAAGGAAAATGAAGCAGAACTCAGATATACCATCATAAGATGTACCAAATCAGCAGGGTAATTGTATAACACAGTCAGTAGCAATGGCTTTCATTTTGACAGTTCAACTACGCTCATTGCATTATTTATGTTGTTGAGCAGATACATTTTTCGAACAAATGAAGCAATGGATTAGCAATATCCTTCAAAATGATTGGAATTGATACGCAATTATGTTGCTGGCTGTCATGACAACTTGATATGAAGTATAGAGGGTAATAAACAAACTGCAACAAGTCAGATGTTCACTAAAATACTTACTATAATATAGTAGTTGCATCTATCACCGAGGCAACAATCTGAACACACCCAATCTTGATACCAAATGTGTGTACACAGTGGCATATAACGCTGCCTGGTAGTCGCACATTCCGTCTTATTTGAACACCGCTTCGATACATAATACTGTTTCTTTGCGCCTTGTGACCAATATGGGGTACTGCCCCATTTGATTTCAGTCAAGCAAACATCCTGATTATATTCACAGTTTTTAATTGTTTTCACACATTTCTCATTGTTGTCCTCTTGATTTTCACAAACGTAACATTCCAGACCTAGAACTATTAAATAAATGTTAGTATGTACATCGAAATTTCAAGAAACTGTCCGTTGCATCAACCGAAACAGTTGGTTATTTACCATTTATGACTGAAACCAGAATAAATACACAACTAAAAAGGCAGTACTTGTACATGTTGTTATTCTGATATTTTTCTGTTCTAAAACGAAGCACTTATTAAACTTTTTGTTATGAATTTTAATGCTTCATTTATTTTGTAAACTACCAAACAACGAACATTTGCCACACCCGTACTGACAGCTAAGTGTTGCCATTGCTTAATTACTACACTGGAAATTCAATGTAGCCTGCAACATCCAACTTCCGTTTTTTGCAAATATTGCAGCACTGCATAGGGGCCAGTACACTGACTGCATTAGTTACTTAATTACTATGTGTGATCACTATTATTTTATTTTTAGTAGGTACATACATACTAGGTCAAATAAGAAAAACATTGATTCATAAATTCCCTTTATTAAATGCATTTTATTTCAATTTCTGAATGGCTTGATTACGAACTATAGTTGACTTTATTTTATTAAAGTTGCACATCGTGCACCTCTATTGAAATTCCTTTTTTTTAATTAATGGTATTAATTGTCACACTGACAGCCATAGAGTAAAGTAATATCTGACAGCAGTACACAACACACAATATTTTATTTTGACACTAAACTTGTAATCCAACAAGACGAAAATTCTAATTTGTTTCAGACGAAAAGTAAATATAAATAAAAGAAAATTAGATCGTGGAAACGGTAAATTAAGAATGGAGGGAGTTCTGTGGAAGTGGACCAATTATTGGAACGGTATTCTATCATTCGAGTGTTGTAGTTAATACATTCCATGTTTCTGGGTCCCTTTTATTAAACATTGTTTTCACTTCAGGCTGGCAAACCAGGTGGTTTGTACTGGAGAATGGAATTATTTCTTATTACAAATCGCAAGAGGAAGTCAGCCAAGGATGCAAAGGGTCTGTCAAAGTATCGGTTTGCCAAATCAATGGTAAGTATTGTTGTAATTGTTGATAGGATTGCTTAGAACTGTAGATCCGACTGGGGCCTTTAACCATATGCTCCTGACAATACTTCTTATTCATGTCTCAAGGCTGTTGAGGTACTAAGTAGTAACTGTATAGTGAAAGTTGTTTTGGTTAGGTAATAACTTCATTTAACATGAATGTGTTAGTTGGAAGTAATTATGACATAACATGGTAGTGTGAGCAGTGGTGGCCAAGTGGTATCGGCCGCGACTTACGAGTTGTAGGTCGAAGGTTCGAATCCAGACAGGCGCTCTACTTTGTGTAAATTATTTCATCACCACTGCTCTCAAAACGGTGAAGTAAAACATAGTGAGGAAACCGGCATGTCCTAGAACCAAAAATTCGAAGACCATGTGACATCTGCCAACCCGCAATGGGCTTGCGTGGTGGATTACGGCCCACTCCCTGTCACTGAGAGGCCTGTGTCCCAGCAGTGGGAACATTATAGGCTGATTACATTGGTAGATACTATAATACTCAAACAATTTTCCTATTGCTGGCAGTATTTGAAACCTTAATATGGGGAGGCTTAGGTATGCTGTTTATCATCACTGTCACTGGTAGGGTAGCCTTGTCCCTGCCATTGTTGTATAGATCATTTACTGTCACAATATAAAAGACAGTAAAATAATGACCACAAAACTGAATCAGCTGCTGTGACAGCTGAGGGTATAGGTTATTGATTTGATATCAATAGGGAATGGACTACTTTTACTTTTATGAATTTTTCAGTGAATGCAATAGACAGCACAAGGCTTGATCTAGTCATACCTGGACAGCAGCACATGTACTTGAGAGCACCTTCACCCCAAGACAGACAGAAGTGGCTGGTGGCTTTAGGCAGTGCCAAAGCTTGTGTGGACTCAAAAGAATTGAAAGGTATACTACATTATTTTATTTTAGTAGGTACTTTGTTTGAAATGATAATATTATCAGCAAGTTATAACAATCAATAGTCCTTGGAGTGATAAAAATAACAAGTTAATGTATTGTAATTAGAAGTTTATATACCTTCTTATGACCTTTATATGATCAAATAATATTTTCCTTTCACACTGAGAATTTTTTTGAGTTTGTTTTGATAACTTTTCAGCTGCAGCATTGGAAGACACCAATTCTTTGGGCCATAAGAAATCTGAATTACGTTTATACTGTGATCTGATGATGCAGCAAGTCCATGCAGTAAAAAGTGCAGCTAACACTGAAGCTGGTCCTGATACCCAGGTGAATATAAGTTTATTTTTGTTACCTTCCACATTTACAGTTATAGACATTTATTTTCTCAAAAGATTTACGCAATCACTTACAGAGAAAATACAATATTACAACTTAAAAATACATAAAGCCGATTGGCCTTCAAAGCAAGAGTCAACAGGCATCTTCTGTACACACTTGTTCCATCGTAGACCTCATCAATTGCCTTCCATCAGGCATGATCGAGTCAAGAGCAGGCCCATTCCACAATAAAAAAAACCTATTCTTCTAGTTCTGCTATATCCTGGTATTTTTAGGTCAGTTAAATAATTTGAAGCAGAACTGTTCAGAATTTTCGTAATGTTAGTGCTTACTCTTTTCACAGAGTGCCCAAATATTACATACTATTGCTTTATTTTTTGGGTGAGAAATTATCAAATAACTTTTCCTGCTCGGGGTGGTGCAGGAGGGCGTGTCAGACTTTTACTGACTAAAACCCACCCATGTTCCTTCAATTGCCTGTGCCAGGGCCACGGTAACTCTTTCGAACAACCCGCAACCCTAGCAGGACATACTATTGCCTGAGGAAATAGGATGATAATATAGACTATAATAAGGTAACAATTTTTTTTTTATGTTTTTATTCCAGGCTATTGAAGATGCCTCGAGTTTACTTACTGCAACATGTGATACCTTCATAAGAACATTAGAAGACATAATGAGATTGACCTCCCATGCTGGAATGAATCCTATACCTTTCGAGATGCCAATACCAAATATTACAAAGAATAACAGTTCCATCAAGACTCCTAGACAAAGTATAAGTCGAACTCTATCCCAAGAGAATAGATGAAATAATCATACTTACTATTTAAATTATAAACCTAACTATAATATAAAAATCGTAATATATGTTATATATTCATGTTTATACAACAGGTGATAAAGGTTTTGCTTTCAAAATAATTATACAAAAAAAGGTAACAAATTCGATATTTTCGGCAGTTATAAACATCCATATAAAATGATATGGGTGGGTCATGTGTCTAATTGTAACTTTTATTTTATTAATGTGTCAGCACTTATTTATAATTTCCTTTACGGAATAGACATCACTACATGATCCCAGAACTATCAAGATAATATTATACAAATTATTCAGGATTATACACATATCTATAAAATATTAATATTGTACATTCACATTGTACTTAACTGTTACATTTCCTACTCCCATTTGAAGCGGTATATTTGGTTAATACCAGAGCTATTTTGTTTCTTGTACTTATTATATGTATCACGCTTGCATAATATTATATTCCTGTGATATAAATAAGTAAAGCAGCTGTTTATCACATAAAATTAGGCCATCATAATGCCTATAAATTAAATTAGTTAATTGTATGGAGTCAAATGTATTTTACACCTATTATTATGTTTACTTAATTTCATAAAAATTATTAGTCTGTAGTATGAATTAGTATTTTATGTGACTTATTGGATAAAAAGTTCTGTTATACATGTTTGTATGTTTACATTAGTGATACAACTTGAATGAAACTGCAATAATAAGAACTGATGATCTACATTCTAAGTGTCAAAATTTGCTTTTCCAGGCATTTAAATGTTTGTAAATGAAAATGTTATCTGTCTTAGCTAATTATCAAATGGTGATTATTGTAATTGTCTTATACTCAATGATAAAATTGTACCCTTTTCACATAAATAAACAATAGTAATGTAAAATAAATAAAAAATGCTAAAACGATCATTGTCTTTATTTCAATAAAAGAAATACATTAATTACCATGTGGGTTCACCAAACCTAAGAACTGTTTTTTCTTGGGCATCTAATTCAATACCTGTCTTTTTTCTCATATAAAAAATAGTGCAATCTCTATTAGTACAAAGAACTTCTTCATGAAGGCTGCCTTGGCATCTTTGGCACTCAGTCCAAAGCCTGGAAAACTTGCTCTGGAGCTCCCTTAATTTAAATATTTCTGAAATATATATCTGTCTCTCTTTACCTAGGCAATGATCACACAGAGCTTTTACAGTATCATTAGGCATAACAGTTTTACATCCTATACATTTCTCTTTTTTCTTTGTAAAAGCAGCCAAAGCACCTACTTTGGAAGTTACCATTGCCTTGGTTCTAGTATGTTCTCCTTTCAAAAGGAGAGATTCAGCCTTCTCACCTAATATTGGTTCAAATATTCTTAACAGTGGTTTAGACAGCTGATTTTCCAAATAATAATTGAAATCAATGGGTATACTGTTTTCTAATACATATATAGGATCCTCAGCTTTCATATAAGCAGGTGTATTTTTAGTTGCGCAGCATATAACATATGGGACTCTATCACCTAGTTTAGGCGCAGTACCAGCATCTCGTTTTTTCATTTTATTGGCTAATTCAACATGAGCCTGTTTTGCAGCATAGTCATGTTTCGTAAGCTCTTTTGTTATAACAAGCTGAGATATGTCTATGCGGTTGCACAATAAGTCCGAAATTATTTGTTTTGCATAATTAACAGCACCATCTGGATCTCTATCTATAAGCAACTTTTGAAGGCATGTGCTCATCATGTTTGATACAAGAGGGCAGTTATCTCTTCTCACAGTTTCAATTCCTTTGCAATCCATTTTATCATATTTATCTGGTTTAGTGAAATAGAGGCCTGCATATCTCTTCTTATTAATAAGTAAGTATGGATAATACACTTTTTCAAATTCTAATTTGATTGGTTTGACAAATTTTGTTGTTACAAATTCAGCAGCCTCTCTTCCTAATTCCATGCTTTCTTCAAGAGTTTTTACACCAAACTTTACCATAACAGAATCTGTATCACCATAAATTACTACTGCATCTTCTTTATAGCCATTTGCCTTTGTGTATTTCTTTTCTACTTCTGACTTAGTAAATTCTATCATTGTTCGACCATAAGCTGTTACACTGCCCGATATTTCTAGACAAGGAAGTTTGCCAACTTGAGCTCCTGTAAATCCATACACAGAATTGGCACTGATTTTTAAAGCTAATTGTCTGCCATCAAGCACAGACCTCTTAAATGGATCTTTTTCATGCTTTAAGTCTGTTTTGGCCTTCTTTCTTGCAGCAAGCAATGATTCCAAAATTTCTGGTAACAGACCTTTTCTAACATGTGCCTTCACAAACATGTTTTTTGAAGGTGTAATAGTTACATCATCATCTTTCAAATTAGTTTTATTTTGCATATTTGGTTGGACTAATGTAGTATAACACAAATTATGAGCCATCATAATACTTGGATACAAAGATGCAAAATCTAAAGTGGATATAGGGTCTGCATAATATCCTTTTTTGGGTTCAATCACAGTTGCTCCTTCAAATTGTTCATCTGAGCCCTGGCCATGATAAGCAGGCATTAAATATCCTGCATCCTTAGCTTTTCTTAGTAATTGACTCACTACTTTTATTTGCTGGCCTCTTGTGAGCAGGCACAGCAAGGGGACACCTGTCACTCTTGCCATTTCCATATAATTAATAATACACATTAACTTATTCAGAAGTTTTAGTGGCAAATAGGCATCTTTTAAGCAGTACATTGCCAGCCGCCTTCTTGTTTGTTCACTTTCGTTTTGAAGGTCTCCAATTATACTGTGATGAACATCCTCTTTTTGCTCTTGAAGGAAATGGTAACTGACAGCATTTAGAGTGTATGATCTTAGTTTATAATCTCTTACCAATACAAGTAATAAGTCAAATGGAACCCTGCCTTCAAAGTTAATGTTTTTGTTTTCTCTACGCCCCATTTGCTTTGATTGTAAAACAGAATCTTTTATCACAGACCTAACATTTCTTATGCGCCCCAAAAAGTCAAAATTACTCACTTTTAAATGCTTTGCTCTATTTATGAGATATGGCCAATCAAAGTTATTAATGTTATAACCAGTAATTATGTCAGGATCAAGTTCACGGAAGAAATCAGACCACTTTGCAAGCATTTCAGATTCTGATTCAAAACTCAAAACTTGTGATCCTACTATAGGTGCACATGTCTTTAATGTGAACACATTTCTTATATAAGGCTCAGGCTCACCCTGTCTAATAACCATTGATGCAATTTGAATAACAGGATCGTGGTTGGGCTCTGGAAAGACTCCTTTACGTCCAGCACATTCAATGTCAAAACTCAATATTTTGAAAGGTGCAACTTTGGACCATTCCCCTTCTGGCTGATGAGCTATAAATTGATTCCAAGCTACATCTACTTCAATTTGACATCTGGATTCAGGTTTAGTTTGAGAATCTTTGGATCTTAAAGACCATTTGTTTATTGGCAATTCTATCCAACTACATCCAACAACTGAAGTGTCTACCATGAATCTGATATCAAAATCAATATTGCTTTCATAGAATAAAGGATCCATTAATCCGAAAGAGGTTGGTTGTCTTTCAATTAATCTTTTGGCTGCAGCAATAAGTCTAGGAAGTGCCACAGATACTCTAGCAAGAGTTATGTTTTTATCCCCTTGATAGTACATAAGAGATCTAGCTTCCACCAAGCGCACTTCTAATGCAGTTTCTCTAATATTATCCTTGTTTGAGCGCAAGTCCTCCAATATTGCCTTATTCAAGTTACTCTTAAGTTCATTACATGAGGAATTGGTAAAATTAACAGGAACAGTTACATAGAAATAAGGTGTGAATCCATGAACATGACAGCAAACCGAATTTCCTTCCATAGTGATGCCATACATTCGCATAATCGGTACAGGAGCCAGCTGTGATCCAGGCATGCCTGGCATGGGCTGACCATTATAGTTATCAATGTCTATTTGTTGAAAAACTAACTTATCTTTCTTTGGATCCATTGATGGTGGTGCTGGTCGTGACCATTTAATGTTAGTAGACTGATTTTCTGGGCCGTCACCAAGCACTTCTTGCGATTCAAACTCAGTGTCCATACAAGCGAGTTGCTCTTCAAAACTACATGGCACTTCGTTATCTTCGTCATCGTCACCCGATTTAAATCTCTTTGGTGGCGGCGGTTTACTGAATTGTTTCTTTTTGTTCATTATTTATGCTTTATGTTGCAGAATTACTATGCAAAATGCAGTTTTCAATAGACAATAATATTGATAAAACTAAGTAGATAACGATTCCCGCCAAAATCTGGAAAATTAACAGTGTTTAGATTAAACGGCTGCAAATACAAGATCAAATGGATAGCTGAAGTGGTGAAAGATATTTTAAACTTACCTTTGAGCTATTTTTTAGTGTGGGATTCAATTTCTATGAAAAGATAAATAAATCAATTCACTATTACCAGTAACCGGCTTTTCACACTGCATGCATTTAATTTCCATTGTAGTGTCAGGTGTCAGATTCAGCTGTCATTTGTCATCAGTCTGTTGACAGAGCCTACATTCCGAATTATGCCATAGTCGCTCACAGCGCTCACATCAATAATTTTCGTCTAGATTAAGTTATCACGATAAGTATGACAGCTGAGAGCTGTCAACAATTTGGAACGCTCGTGAATGCGCTCACACTGCTCGCTCAACGTCAAAACTATATTCACTTACTATATTGACATCCACTATAATTTGTCATTGGTATTGTCAAATTGAATGAAGGACATTGTACTAAATAGTATATACGGCTATTAAAACAAAACAGCACTATTGTCATTTTTGACAACGGTCACAGTGATATTATTTTATGACACGGTTGGCTTTATCGTAAGATAGTGCATATCATGACGTCATCTATGACGATTTATGGGACATCGTTATCGCGTTCATGCTAACCGCCGTTAGTGCGAGGCGGCGAACGGTAAAAACAAATATACCAAAATGTATGAACCATGCCACGACGCACCGCTCGCAGCGTCAACGCTACACAAAAGAAACCGCGCCGCTTGCCGCTAAGCCAAAAGTCGTGGCCGGCGCGGTAATAACGGATCGGGGTGAAGCACGCTCAAATCGATTACAGCGCAATTTGGAACGCACGCAGAGTTCAACTGTCATGTCCTTCCATGGAAATAGTATATGTATTAGTATGTAGTAGGCATGGAAATAGTATATGCTGTTTAGTACAAAATAATGTCCTTCATTCAATATGACAATACCAATGACAATGAATTATAGTGGATGTCATCGTGTGTCTTCTGTAAAAGCCAGTATTTTCAAATCACTAAACTTTATTTCGTACACTTGCTTGTCCAATTCACTTTTGACCATTTAATTTTAGTATTTTATTTTGTTTATCTATGCTTTTGACATTGGCAGAATAGTCGACATCGGCTTTACTTGCCATAAATAAAAATAGAATAGAATTTTATCAAAGAGTAAAGTAACTATAGAGGGAAAGAGTGACAACTCTGTGGTAAAATTTGCATGTATGGAAAGTGCTGCCACCTTGAGTTTGGTGGGTGACCTAAGGCTCTAATAAATATACACATACCTATAGTTAAGCATACTTACTATAAGTAGCGAATCTTTATTATAATGTTTAGGGTCACAATCAGGGTTTAACAAATAACAGTAACAAGTAACAATTTTAACATAATTAGCTGAGATAAACTCGGGATTTCGGGAAGCGCATCAACGTCGGGAAAGCCGGAGTTGCGGAGTTGACAATGATAATGGCGGATGGCCGGCGGCGACAATGACATTTGTTTGACAATTTGACAAACAAGAAAATGGCTGCCAAGTTTTGTTCACCCACCAAACTGCAGATGTCGCTGTCGTCTACGGAAATTGATGACAGTGCTAAGTGTGCCCCCCCTGAATTTTATTTAGTTCTCCGTGTGACCGTGTCCGTTTATGCCATAGAGATATTATGAAAGATTTCTATTGTTTATGCGCAGTTGTAGCCCGCGAAATTCAAATTTTCTAACGTTTTTTGTAATTTTAAGGTCAGTGTCAGGTTGTATCTTGATCAAAATATGATTAGCGACTATAACAGGTACGTATTTTTAGAATTATAATCATTAGACTCATTAATGCATAAATCTAAAGTATAAGAGCAATGCAATTGAAACTTTATATTATGTTTAATAAGTCCACTATTGAGATCGTATCCCGAGAATTTTGTTTATCTGGTATAATCCAAACCCAAGTTATGAGGGTTCAAAAAACGACGAAGCGCTTCGAGAAAAGTAGGCAGTGCCCTGCGCTTCGCTTGGTTCGTTTTGGCAGGGGGGCACTTCCGTGCCCCCAGATAAACTGCTCTCCAAACGTCACGTAAGTTTGTAATCGCAAAAAATAAGTTATGTGAATTATGTGATAAAACTACAAATTAACGATTTTCGAACTTTTTCTTTTGTGCTGTGAGGCCTTGTTTCTTGCCAAATTCCATGATTGTAGGTCAACGGAAAGTAGCCTGTAGGTTTTAATTTATTTGCTAGTACCTACCTACCTAGGTACCTATGAAATTTTTTCGCATAAATGGCCGTATTTTTTTATTGCGTTGTGTTAGAAGCTTGATTAGGACCGTAGCCCTTCGTATTTGATATTAATTTCAACTTGATACCGGCATCGGCACACGTTCCTGAGAAAAACGATCTTGAAAGACAGACAGACTTACAGATTTGTATGAAATTTGGCAGACAGATAGTTTATAATGAGGATTAACACATAGGATGATTTTTATCCCGATATATCCCACGGCATCGACACTTATGCGGGTGAAACCGCGGGGCACTGCTAGTAAATCATAAATAAGCCACCCCATCGCCAGCTTACACCAAGTACCACCTGCCTACAACTATAACGGAACTGACGAGGTATGCATATGTCTACCTAAGGATATGCAAATGTAATTACCTATGTATTGGTAAATGGTACCTACTTTATTTGGATACAATCAAACAATATATTTAAACAATAATTCGCTAAAGTGATCGTTTGCAAGTCAAAGTCTAAAATTATCCGAATATTTTTTTTTTAACTAGCTGCGCCCTGCGGTTTCACCCGCATAAGTTTCGATCCCGTGGGAATATCGTGATAAAAAGTAGAATATACTATAATTATGTTAATCCAGGGTGTCAGCTACCTCCATACAAAATTTTATCAAAATTGGTCCAGCCGTTTGAGCGTGAAGAAGTAACAAACATAATAAACACACACACAAACTTTCGCCTTTATAATATTAGTGTGATAGTGTGATTTTACAAACCTACCACCTACCTATATTTATTAATGGAATTATTTATAACGAACCAAAATTCCTGCTAATTATATTCCGCTCCTAATACGAGGAAAAATAAACAAATAGGTACCGTTGAATTATGAAGCATCCGCGGTTATTATTGTAAGTACTTAGTTTGAATTCTATAAATATTAGCCTTTTATGTGCATGTAGGCAACCGTTTGATAATGGCTATTCATAGTCTAAAAGTGTCTAAATTTATGGCCAATGCGTAATAGTCAAGGCTCGGTTCGTCGGTGTCTGTAGCAGGCGCCTGACTGGCTCAGGGTGATTCACCGATCTGCACGCAGCATAACGAAATCTGAATTGCCATGAATGGTAATCTCGACTTTTGTTTATACGGCTAATAATGCAGTTCAAATTTATCAGTACGGGTGTGACTTTAGGACATTAGGATGACAACTTATTTTTTACTTCGCCATTGAAAAGCCACCCCGATGCTGTTCTGTTCTTAAATAATATACCTAGTTATAGTAAAAGTGCGCAGTGCTGCACACCCCAACAAATATCAATTTTATGTCAATGATAACTAAGTTGATTTCAGAGTGATTGAAAAGGTTATAAAAATGCCTGAAGTTGTAGCGTAAACTGAACTTTATTGTGCAGGAATTAAAGTTATTTTTCCATTAATTCATATTTGCTTACATTTTTGGCAAACAAATTGCGAACGCAGATTACCTACCTACATTTTTGTTATTGACTGTCGCTGAGATGAGAATGCGAATTTGATTTTGAACGTTTTTTAAGTACGAGAATTGACCTTCTGGTTCAATTCAAGACAAAGGGAAGTCCGCAGCTTCGTGCTGCTACTACCTTATCAATTCAAGACAAAGGGAAGTCCGCAGCTTCGTGCTGCTACTACCTTATCAATTCAAGACAAAGGGAAGTCCGCAGCTTCGTGCTGCTACTACCTTATCAATTCAAGACAAAGGGAAGTCCGCAGCTTCGTGCTGCTACTACCTTATCAATTCAAGACAAAGGGAAGTCCGCAGCTTCGTGCTGCTACTACCTTATCAATTCAAGACAAAGGGAAGTCCGCAGCTTCGTGCTGCTATTACCTTATCAATTCCAGTTGATGCTGAAAGGTAGTGTGCAACTGTGTAGCATGTGGCTAAGTGATTAGCTTCTAGCTTAAATTGCTTGTCATATCAATCAATCATCTCAGCCTATCGCAGTCCATTAAAGGTGGCTGGGACCGACTGGATGCGGAAGGCGGAGAACAGGGTGTTGTGGCGCAGCCATGGGCCGAAGAGCAGAGGCCTATGCGGGCCTATACCTATCATGTAGTGTGTAGTGTAGTGTCATGGTTGTGGTACCTATTATTAGACAATGGTCTAATAATAGGTACCACTACCGACCTACCTTTTATTTAGGACTGTGGACTAGTTTGTGGTGCCGTTGTTCACCTGTACCTAGAAAAATATTGCGATTGTAAAGATGCGTAAGTATAAGGTAGAATCTATAAAGCTTACAAATAGGTACTTACCGTTATGATTCCAGTCCCCTCTGTTGACTTTGACAGCTAACAGAAAAAGATAAGATACAATCTCAGAGTAGGTATGTATTGGTACAATACTGTAGGCGGTCTATCGACAATATTGAGAACCATCGGAAGCTTCGGAAAAGGCTAGGCAGATGATGATGATTGATGACAAAAATCTTAGACTCGACTAAAATACAACACGCACCTATAGGTTTATGGATCTCGTTGAAACTGTGTTATCCTACTTTTTTGCAGCATAGGTAAGCATAATCAGCCTATAATGGTCCCACTGCTGGGGTGTCCGTTTCAATGGCGCGGCCATGACAAAATAAATAAAAAAAAAAAACATTCCAAGATTTTGTAAAAATTTGTAGAAGTTGATTCCCAAAACGATAAATTTGTCAAAGCCATGGTTAAAAAGTTATAAGCTGTGTGTGTGTGTGTGTGTGGGCTGTAATCCACCACGCGGGCCCAGAGCAGCAGCCTAATTGCGTAACACATTTTCGACAAATGATTAGTAGATGTCACGGGTATTTTCTCGTGGTCCTACTATTTTGTCCTACCAGTAGGTCCACGAGGGTATGTTATTGCTGTTAGTCCTACTGAAGTTTTGATACTAAAATGTACCTCCTGTATAAAGAAACTGACTGGATAGGTGTGGGGCGTGTCTCAGTTTCAGTCATCGTACTGCCTTCTCTTTATACATGTCTTCGAATTTTCGGTTTTAGTATATGATCTCACGATGTTTACGGATGTTTTCCTTTTTTTGCTGACTGTAAATAATTTTCTAAACCTAGTATCTAGTAGCTTACTATGTCACCGAATTTAACATACGGAATATCCAGTGCACCGATGGCTTGCAACTAAATACTTGTATAGGACGTAGGTACAACCGCGGACAATGGCGGTTGACTACTTTCCACCTTTATGTCCTTATTAATAAGGTTGAAAAGTGTTCCACTGCCAGTGTCCACGACGGTAACTATAGTCATATGTGTCATCCTCATTTCATCCTAATACGATCTCCTTCTGACGCAGGACTCTTCGAAGTAGGCTACATCTTTCCATGATATGACGTCTTAAGTGCTACTCGTAGTGTCATCATATCACATTGCGGTATCAATCATAGTTCAGCGTTATTATTAAGTAAGACGCCATCGCGATCGTCGGTAGTGGAAGCTTTCCAGCTGTTGCTTATGATATTGAAATTAAAATAACACATTAATTAAAAACTTAATCACTCGAATAAGCACTTATTCGCTTGAAGGCTTTGTACAGTCTATTATTAGTCGGTAGAATAATAAATACTCCTCCTGTTGTGTTTTCAGTCCGCACGAACTACCCGACATTTCACATTATTTCTTAGCTAGCTACCTACTTATGCGTAGTTTGTTGGTAGGTACTGAGTAGGTATGGGGTATCTATTGTAAGATAGGTAATAGTTAATAATGTAACTTAATGAGCCGTAATAGCTCCAAGGGTATTACTCAAGGATGGATCACCGAACAAATTGTTTAAGCTCATAAAGATAAAAGAAAATTAATGGAGATTGTGTTGTATAGAGCTTTTTGGTTAATTTTAATTTGTTTCTTTAGTTTGGGTAAACAAACGCTTGGAAAAATCAATGCTATTGAAAAGCATGTTTATCATTTACTTAGTTTGATTTTATTTAATTTTGATTTTTCGACCTAATGCGCCGCATTTGGCTAACTATGTTAGCACAAAGTTAGAAAGAGATAGGCTTTTCACCTAAGCTTTTTCTGTACCTACATTTCTATTTAATAAATAATGAGCCTATAATGTTCCCGCGGCTGGCACACAGACCTCCTTTCTGCGAGAGGGAGTGGGCTAATAATGTACCACGCGAGCCTAGTGCGGTTTGGTAGATGTCACATGTTTTCGATTTTTTGGTTCTAGGACTTACCGGTTTCCTCACGATGTTTTCATTCACCGTTTTGAGAGCAGTGGTGATGAAATTATTTACACAAATTAAAGCGCCCGCCTGAAAAGACCAAAATACAATGTAAATTACCTAACGTCCTACCGGAAAATATTAAGATAACAATGACTCCACAGCTATCTCTGTTCTCGGGACGCCCAGAAGCTCTGGTAAGCTCACGTCAGCGTCGTTCTGGGAAGGAGCGCGATACGGCGGCGACGGCTGGCCGACTCCACTCAATGAGTTTCCATTAGGATGATGAGTGTTCGCTCTATTAATACCCCAGACGTGACAAATACATTATCGCCGCGATTCATTCACGGTTCAACTGAAACTAAACAGATTTTTTTAATGAACGAGCTTTTTTTTTGCTTTTAGGGATTTGAACTAAATTAATTGCTCGTGTTCAGTTTTCAGGATATTGGTTGTTCTTCAGTATAATATGAATACTAACCTTTGTTGGTAATAAAATTGTAAACAAACAGACACCACAGACAGACAAACAGGTGACATAAAGGTAAACAGGATACTAGGTAGGTACCTACACGATTGTCTCTATGACCTGAAAGGTCATTATTCTAATGAAATTAAAAACCACTGACCTCATGATAGAGGTCAGTGTTAAAAACTGAAACTTTCGATTGAACAAACATCAATATAGAATCATTGAATCTAGGTATAAGGAATGATGTCTCGGGATCTTGTTTTTAGCTTTTATAGTTATTTACATTTAGATTAAATCCAAGCAATTCCAAACTCTTGCAAGAGAGTGTAATGTCGAAATAAGTAATGCGACTTTAATAAATATAACATAATTGTTTACTAAAACCGACATGCCTACTTATCTACCGAACCTGCAGGAAATATCAGTCCATAAACATGCTATTACCATTACTAATTGCTTATATTAATTAACTTGCATAAACAACATAAAATACAACACGCAATATTATATTTACGGGCTTCATGTAATTAGAAAATTGAATTTGCTCTGTCAAAACAACCATAGGAGGATATGGTCTATATCATTATATCGAATACACACCGTATTCGTTATAGGTTCACATTATATATGCCTGTTTACGTGTTTCTCCGCTCCTCTACGATTTTGATTGATGTTAGCATAAAACAAACAATTTTACTGCGGACAATAAAACGGGCCTGTTGTACTAATAATTATTTTGCGAGGGTATACTACGGGTTTACTTTAACTGCGTAGTAAATCGTGCATGTGCTATATACCATCATGTTTTACTGTGGGAAAGAATGCTGTTAAAAGAGACATTGAACAATCAAATAGAATCGAATCAAGATAACATAAAGGATTCCTTTTAATAGGTCGATATTGGATTTATATCTAAAGGAAATATTTAAACTGTACAGTAAAACCAATTCATGTTCACAAAATATTAACCTAATCCAAGGTTTTTCACATTAGCCGCATGCACGATCTCTCCACACAAACGCGCTGCTGGGCTAACGTCTCCACACAATGGGTGCCTGAAGATGGACGGCGCCGCCAAGGCCGATCCAGAAAAAGAAATCGAGATGTCCTGGACGCGTACCGGAAGGATTTGGGGAAGGCCTTTGCCCAGCAGTGGGACGGTGTAGGCTAACAAAAGAAAAAAGTATTTTCAGTAGTGAAACCTACACCGCCACCGACTTTAAAATTTTCATGAAATTTTTTGCGTTATTTTTCAAGACTGCTGAAAATACTACGCTTTTTGATTTCATCGTGCATCTAATGAAATCGTGATCAATTATATCTACATATATCTTAACCGACTTCAAAAAAGGTTGATGTTCACAATTGGATTGGATGTTTTTTACTTTGTTATTATTGGCAAGCATCACTGGTTTACATGTCCAAAACTTCCAAAAATTGACTTTGCTTCTGGGGCTACTTTCTTCTAGTTGAGTGAAAAGGAAATAACAATTAGTTTTTAGACAAACGTTAATTTGGGTACTATGCAACCGGTGCGGTGACGGCGCAAGTCTGAATCTTAATGAAGCAGTCTATGGGTAGAGTTTCAGCGGCGACCCATGGGAATTGGATGAGGTTCACACGACTATTCGCGGGCACTTGCTGCCTAACCCGTTAAATTATACGTAGGAATATACCGTCGAACAAAAATGATGAAGTTTGTGATCAACAGTAAATAAAATATAATGAACGCTGCAGAAAAGCTTTTTTATTTAATTATTCATTTTCACAAAGTCTGTAGGTACTCCATTAAAGATGTTCGTTGACTTTATTTAATACTAGTTGCTACCCACGACTTCGTTCGTGTGACATTAATACCTTTTCATTTTCTTTCTTTTCTAAAATAAAGTAGTCTAAATTACTCCTTATAACATCAGCTATCTGCCAGTGAAAGAGCCGTCAAAATCGGTCCAGCCGTTTAGGAGATTAGATGATTAGCCGGAACAAACAGACAGACGGACAAAAAATAAAAAATAAATGTATTTTTGTTATAAGTACCGTAAGTATATACTTTCATATGCATTTAGTAAAAAGCAGTTATTTTGACATTACAAACAAACACTTCAATTTGATTTATTTGTATAGATTTCTCACACGCCATAGAATTGGTACCTTATAATATCTTCAGGAATCCTCAATAACTGGGACCTTGTTTTCTTTCACAAAGAATAACTTCCCTGATTATCTATCTATATACCTATATAAAACTCGTATATCTCAACTCAACGCACGCCCTAAACCGCTGGTCCTAGAGACATGAAATTTGGAGGGTGTGTTCTTTGTGAAGAGTAGGTATCCACTAAGAAAGGGTTTACGAAATTCCACCCCCAAGAGGGTGAATGGGAGGAGGGTGAAATTTCACGCGGACGAAGTCGCAGGCAGAAGCTAGTCTACAGTATATGTGAGCATTTAGAACGCTCATTTTCATGCCCGTGTATCCTCACAGTAAATGTGAGCATTTATGCCCGTATATCCTCAGTGATAAATACGAATTAACTCGACAGCGGCAATTGACTGGCGACAAAACCTTTCCAATTAGTTAATTCAATTCTAAGCCCACGTACGCACGGACGTAAAAATATCGCAGCGGGATTTTATCGCGCACTGGATTTTCAACTCTTGGTGTTGAGTCGAGCAATGACAATCCAACAAAGCGCATCCCAGCGCAGCGCGTCAAAAATAAACACACTGTTGGATTTTCAACCTCGGGGCTACGCAGTGAGTTGAAAATCAAGTGCGCGAAAAAAAATCGCTGCGGAAAAAACGCGCCCGTGCATACCTGAACATAGATCTGTGGCTTTTGTTCCCGTTGCTATGCTGCTGCTTCAGTATTGGTCTAATTTAATTGGTTTAATTATACACACCAATGAAGTGATGACTGATCATCAAGTGCTCATTCTCATACAGACGGCGATATTGAGATCATCGCACAGTAGCGACCAACAAACGCGACGTAAATCACTCATCCCGCGACATTGGTTCTCGGTATCGATAATTGAATAAACTCGTTCATTATTATGGAGTAATAAAACTTGGTCGCACAAACGCTTCGTTTGTGTCGTTTTACGATTTCAACCAGCTGCATCGGTTATCTTTATAGACCTGCACTGAACCTCGATGTTTCAGAGCGCGTAGGATGGCTCCACTATTCATAATTATTGATCTCAAGGCTGATCTTTGGGACTTGTACCTTTATACTTATAAGAAAGGCCTTGTTCGCAGGAATAATGAGTTCTGAAAATTCTCACACGTTGCCAGATATGACTTTCAAATAATGCATCCGGTCACTAACGAGACGTCAATGTTACTGAATCGACGAAAACTGATCATGTCCTGGTGTAAATTAGTCGTTTAAGCAATAAGGCAGGATGCACCACCGGCGTGGCAAACAGTGCGCACGACTAGATGACTGAGCGGATTGCAATGCGGCGCGGGGGAGTTTCGGGAAGGCGCGCTATCTTATCTGGGGAATGTGCCATCCCTGGCAGTGCTCGGTGGGTTGCCACTTAGCGCCGTGCCGCAAAGGGAACCGAAAGAAGCTTTTGTTACTCAAAATCAATAAGCTTATCTGGGTCGTTTTGTGTGCATAACGGTTACAGCATTGCCAAAGAAAAACTGAATATTTGAGTCATTAATCTTTGACAGCATATTACTTGTTCAAGAATTAAATATTTATACCATTTATACAGTTTCATTTTTGTGAAGATGTTTATGTAGGAATTCAAGTGAGATTTATCACTCGGTTTTGTAAGGCAGTTTTAATGCGAGAGCCGGCGCATATTAAAATTGAAATCACCAGTCGGTTTCAATAACGTAATATACAATGCCACATTTGAACAAAATGTAGCAATAAATATTCGGTAGGTAGTTAGGTAGGTAGTACTAGCAGGGGTCGAGGAGGGGGGTGGAGGGGCGTCTCAGGGGATCAGACCGGAATAAATCCTGTTCACTATCACAAAAGTCAAACAAAGTTATAGTCTTTACGCACTTGAACTTTGTTATACAGTATGATTTATAACCACCGGTATTCAGCTGCATCCGGTTAGACTGGAAGCCGACCCCAACATAGTTGGGAAAAGGCTAGGTAGATGATGAGTTAGGTAGGTAGTAGTTCCTACATATTTAGGTATAAGAAGTATCTCAAAGTCACCTGTATGATAAACTTTTATCTGCAACAAGATGACTTTATCGTCGGATGACAATGAAATGCAATAATAAAATAATTATCTGCATCACATGTGGAGCATCGACTTGCAGTGAGGGCAATGCACTATATGGCGGTAAATCGATTCGTGGTTCTCTTCAGAATGGATCGTTTGTCTTCTTGTGCATTATCAGTTTTAGTAATAAATTCATACATCAATAGGATATTTTATGAAGGTTTTTGACCTTACTGCTTGTCACGTCGTTTCTCAACGTGAATACTTAAAGAGTAACCTAGCATAAAGGCCAGAGTTTAAAACGTCAGAAGACGAACTAGCAGCGGTCGAGGAGGGGGGTGGAGGGGCGTCTCAGGGGATCAGAATAAATCCTGTTCACTATCACAAAAGTCAAACAAAGTTATAGTCTTTACGCACTTGAACTTTGTTATACAGTATGATTTATAACCACCGGTAGCCAGCTTCTTTGATTTAGTTTAGGGTGGTTTAGGTAGATAAAATAAACTTGAACGTTTTCACAAGATATTATTTTCATAAACTTTACAGATAATTAAAAGCTAGCTAATTAAGATTTAGCTGTGTGCAAAACATTAAGCTGAGTGAGTAGGTACTCATAGAGCAGCTCCGATCATATTTGACAGGGTTATTTACAACATCATAAATTGATCACAACCAGCTACTGTATCTGAGTTTGATATATTGTATTATGTATTTATGCGATGTCATAAATAACATAATAATATTGGTCCTACTTTCGCCCTCGTGTTTTGAAGTATGGACCGGAGAAGTGGCAAAGGTCTCGATAAGCATTAGTTTGTCCGATAGTCTTTGGCAATTTGCCGGATGTATCTAGATAATGGTTGTAATTTGCATTAAAGATGGGACACCCACAGTGCGTGATTGTAAAGTGATGTGTAAGATGTTTGAGAATTGAACGTTGGCCTTTCGCGAAACGGATCTAGATCACAGAAAACGAGATATTCTTGAATGGCGTCTTATCAGCTGAATGAATGTTGTCAGAAAAAGTCACAGTGATACGTCTGCTAAACTTTGGCCTTTATATCTTTATCGTGCATGGTAGCCTCACGACTCGAGTCGCGGCTGACTCTACAAACTTTAACTGCAATCTCAAGTGGGCCGGTACTGCGGCTTATGCTCAGTAAATGTTAGGATTACGTTAGTACCTAAAAGATAATAAAACACACATATTCCATTGTTTGCCGAACAACGAAATTGTATTGTTAAAATAGAAATTGTCTCCGATATGAATAATAATTTACGACTTGAGAGCAATATTGGGAAATGGGTAAGCGAAAACACGCGTGTGAAGGGATCACGCGTGTGAGGGGGGGCTTACTAAAAACACTTTCTGATTAAACATGATTATTCTACTACTGTTTCTTTAGATTTAGTCTTGAACATTATAGATAGTGCCATCCACGAAGACGCGCCCCACTCTTCTTACTAATTGCTAGTTAATTCAGCTAGTTTAGTTTTTACACACACATACACACTAATTACCCACTAATAAGTAATTATTACTGTGTATCGACAAAACTAAAACACTAGCGGAATGTTGTACACTTGTACTGTAAGCGATCTTTGTTGCGTGGATGGCGCTATTTATAACCTATTTTTAATCGATGACTAAGAATTGATCGGTTTTTTAACCAACTTCAAAAAGGAGGAGATTCTCAAATCGATTGTATTTAAAATAAAATGTTTTTTACACGATATCTCCGGCAATTGTAGATCGATTTCCAACTTTGCTTGGGTAGTGTTAGTGTTAGCTTCAATAATATCTACGATTTTTTTTTTACTTAGTGTAGATTGGGTGGCAAAAAATTAAAATGCGGAACCAACAACGCCGACTTCCGAAATTAAAGTTATTTGTCACTTTGTAGTATTTTTTTTGGAAGTCGGTTGTTTTTTTTTTGTAAAAAATATTTTTTGCGTAAAGCCCTTAGCTCTACATATTAGCTACACAATAAAGATTACGTAGATAGTTCAACAATGTGTCTTAAGTTATTCAAGTATTTTCCTCAATGTATTGTCACTGGAACTTGACAAGTTATAACAGGAATAACAGGAACTGATATGGGGTGTAAGACTGTAATAAAAGCCATACTTTGTCATCGCCAACGACACAACAGTTTATTTTCGCAAAACTTCTTATCTATTTTGTTATTATGAGGTAGGCACTCGAATAACAACCGATTGACGACATCGATGTTCTGTCTCGATTAAACGATAGTGTTACAGCTACATAATGAAGGCGTGGGCGATATCATTAGAGGGTTTAGTCAGTCTATTCACGGGCGTGCGTCAATTTGTTTAACTTAATCGCTCGTTGTCGTCACTACACCCTTTGTAGCAGGCGTCATGACGTCACTACATTCACACCAAGCAAACATTTGTTTTGATTTGTTTTACCAATTAGCTGTGTCTGCACTAGCTAATAAACAATGGCAGTGTTTATTTTGTTTTGTCTACGTTTAGGCGAAACTAAGACGGATTTGGTGTTAGTTAATCAGTTTAGCTTGGGTGGCTACTTTAACGATATGTTGTAATACAAGAAGCTGTTGACGTTAGTTTAGACTTGTGCAGGTACTTATGTGGTGGTGACATTGTAGTAGGCATAATTTTTAAGAGTCAGTCAAGGAAAATAGTTTTTGTGGTTGTTGTAGGTGATATTGTTAAAGCGAAAACATGCTCGATGATCGAGCTTTTTACCTATAAAGGTAGAACTGGTTAGTACTGATTCCCCCAGTTCTTGTTTCCATCAGAAAAGTTATATACCTACTTTAAAATCCTGTTTCATTTACTTATTGTATTCCATATTGTAAATAAGATGTAGCAATAGGTTTAAAGCTATATAAGTACAAAAATATGGACCCTGTAAGGGCACAGCAAAAGGTATCTTTTTAAATAAAATATAAAAACATCTAGGTAAGTACCTACCTACTTATTTAAATTAATTGAACAATAAAATATGGAATTGAACATAAAAAGTTTTTAAGATTAGGTGATTACAAAATTAATACAGGATTTACTTATTCATAATTTTGAGATCAATATAAAAAAAAAAGATTTGCTTTTCATCGTCTTAGATCAAAACATGAAGTCGCCTATATAAGCAATAAATATTTTATTCCCCACAACTTCCTGTTATTATTGATGTGTGCAGTTCTATAGTTTAGTTCCTTATTGTTATCATTGCAATCAAAATGTACTTTAGGTCCGCCATTTTCTTATTTCCCTCCATCTTTCCTATTTAAACATAAACTGAGGTCTTTTAGCGTGTTAACGACGGGATGTAAAAATAATTAGAAATAATAAAACGAGTGACATTACACATGAAGCATGAAGGATAAAACGGTGATTTTACATCAATTATGTAGCATTATCTATTCAATGATCGATTTTAATATGAAAATGAGCGTGCATAGTGCTAATATTGAGTTCATTAGACGTTGAGCATTATGGTTTTTAGCACACTAAGGAGGTTGAAGGTGTACATGTTTTGCGTAACACACAATAGTACCTAATACCTTTCATTTAGACAGTTCAACAAACTTCATTGCGTTATTTAGATATTTTAGACATTATGATTTCCTTCAAGAGCTTTCGGATTGTATGTAATTGTAGTGTGTTACGCAATTAGGATGCTTGACTTCGATAAAAGGGATTGATTTCCAAATAATCAGAACCTTTGTTTTTTTTTTCTGTTATCTCACGTGTTTGAGTCTAATCAGTAGAAAAAATAAATAAAAAATTAAACATTTTTTTTTTGTTGTTTAATAGTAATTTGTTTGCGGGGGGCCACATGGCCAGAGATTGCACAAAATAGAGGGGAATGAAAAAGGGGAGGCCTTTGCCTAGCAGTGCGACACAATGAATATAAAAAATAACATTATATAACTATGAATAAGTATTATACATTTTATGTCCATAATATCAAGTTGACGCCTAGTTTACGTGTCGCAGTTCTTGTTCTAATGTAGGTAGTTAGCTGGTTTAAGCATAATTATATTCGATTTAGATAAGATTAGATCAATTTAACTGCAAATGATTTAATTTCAAATCATATGATTAGGTTTAATGGCAAATTGTGACCCAAAAGCAGGATAAGCTGAGTAATTCTAAGTTGGTATCAAATTAATATAAAATTAATAATTAAATAGGTACCGCAGTAAAATTTATAATTAATTATGCGTAGGTATGTATTTTGCAATGAGCTTGACCCAAAAATTAGTTATTAATAAATAAGGATAAATCTGGGCAAAGCCACCACCAAAAGACCAATACCTAGATTTTTATTTTTAACTCTACATAAAAAATCTCGCAAAAAATCAATCGTACCTACAGGTTCTCGTTTGGTTATGGTCAATTTTCTTTATTTTCCAGATGACTGTTTTCCCTACAGAACTTAAAATATCCATGATATTGTGTATTTCAATTCTAAAATTGTTTGCTTATGATGACATTATGATAGGCACATGATATCAAAACCCGCCATTTATATGCTAAATACATCAAACTGTGGCACTCCTGTCAACAGCGTTCCTATTGCTTTTAGCTCAGTAATTATGTCTGATTTATCTCACGATCGCATAAACTTGTGGAATGTCAATTTTAGTAGGTGTTTTACATTTTAGAATAAGGATATTGCGTTGATTTTACCTACTAATGTGTCATAAATACACTGTTAACAAATTGTTTTGAAGTTCTATGTACTTGTATATATTTCCTAATAATCAAGGAAGCATGATTCATTTTTCTCACAGTCTTCTATTTTTAATCACTTTTAAGGAGAAGGTGACTCATTCTTTATTCCACTAGGAGCTTATTATTGTTTATCAAACAGATTCTTAGAGCAGTGGTGGCCAGTAGTAACGGCCGCGACTTACGAGTTGTTGGTCGTGGGTTCGAACCCAGACAGGCGCTTTACTTTGTGTAATAACTTACAACTGATGAACTAACGTTCATCATCACTGCTCTCAAAACGGCGAAGGAAAACATCGTGAGTATGTGCGGCAGAAGACGAGGTACACGCCGAGGGTGCAGTTACTGGAGTCACTTCAAGGCGTTCCTGGTGCGCGTACCGAATTGTTCCGTCGCTTCCACGGACAAGTACTACAGAACAGCACAAGGACAAGCTAGTGAAGTGCTACTAACATAGTTTTGAACTAGGTATATTAATTAACACACGTTTTGTTTTATACTTTATACATAAGTATATGTTAGTTTGTAAGGTATATAATATGTATATGGGTCATTGTAGGCTGAAATGTATTTATTTATTTATTTATTTATTTATTTATAATAAGCACACCAACAGCACAGTCACTTACAATTCAAATTAAATATCAAACAAAAATTAGCATTTCAGTAACCATGCAAATAACAGGTATGCATGACATCCAACTCAAAAATATTAGAGACAAAGGAGAACAATAATTAGTGTGTCTAGTAGATCTTCCAGAACACTACAAAAACAAACCAATTTAAGCTACATAGACGTGCACTCTTCACACTGTCTAAATAGGGAACGTCTGTATGAAGCAAAACTCATGGAAAAAATATCAATAGGAAAATCTGTCAAGTTGGACCTTTCATTGTATTGCCTTGCCATACGTGTTAGAGGGCTATTAAATGTGGTGTTTAAGGTGGATGTAGGCAATTCAAAAATACGATGATGACGCTTACTACGTTGGCTAAACCTGAAGTTAAAATAGTTTACCAATTGTGCATCGATGATACCGTTTATAATTTTATGGAGTATTAGTAAGTCAGAATGGCTTCGTCTTTCTTTTAAGCTAATCATTTTAAAGTGCCTCAACCTGTCATTGTAATCAGGTATAGCTTTACGAATCCCATTCTTCATACATAAATACCTAACAAAACGGGCCTGAACAGATTCAACACTATCAGAATAAGTTGAATAATAGGGAGACCAAATAGTGGAACAATATTCCAAGGAGCTCCTTACTAGTGCATTGTAAAGTAAAATAATGCTACTATAATTACGAAAAGGTTTCGACGTACGGATTATAAAGCCAAGCATTCTTTTAGCCTTAGCCACTACACCATCTATATGATCGCGGAAAGATAGTGTTGTATCGAAGAGTACCCCTAGGTCACGGATAACCGACACTCTGCTTAGTACCGATCCATCAATATGATAATCAAATTTAATGTAATTCACTTTATTCGTAAATGTAATTGTCTGGCATTTTTTAATATTGAGCGTCATTCTGTTCTTCAAACACCATTCCTGAAGGACATCAAGATCTCTTTGAAGGTTCAAACAATCACTCAGGTCCAATATCCTACAGTATATCTTCAAATCGTCAGCGTAGGCTAAACAATTGCAATTTATTAAATCTAAAAGATCATTCAAAAATACCAAAAAAAGCAAAGGGCCCAACTTAGAGCCCTGTGGAACACCAGAACCAGGAGAAAAAGGCACAGATTCATAACCCGCCAATGCAACTATTTGAGAACGATTAATTAAATAACTCTCGAACCACCGCAACAGAGAGCCATGAATACCAGCGTAATTCAATTTCATAGAAAGAATTGAGTGATCAACGCGATCAAATGCTTTTGCAAAATCTGTATAAACAGCGTCAACCTGACCCCTAGCTTCGAAAGTGTTACTAATGAAAGTAGTGTAAATAAGTAAGTTAGACATAGTCGATCGGTTGGACACAAAACCATGTTGCTTCAAACTAATAATATGACGGAGGTGTGAATAAACTACATTGTATATGAGACCCTCAAACATCTTTGCAAATTGTGATATAATAGAGATTGGTCTATAGTTAGTTACGTCATTCATATTACCAGACTTATGTATGGGGATAACGTGTGAGATTTTCCATAAATCTGGAAATGTACCTTCCTTAAGGGATTTATTATATATTATCTGCAGTGGTATAATAAGAGCATCAATGCAAAGACGAATAAAAATAGGAGGAAGCCCATCCGGGCCAGCTCCTTTATTAAGATCTAATCTTTTGATGCTATCACTAACGTCATTTTCAGTAATGCCAATGGAAGATATACTATAATTAGACGAGGAATAATTTGGAGATATGTTACTACGCTGTTGAGTAACACCGTACACAGATGCAAAATAGTCTGCAAATAGATCAGCCACACCAGTACCACCCTCACCAACGCGATCACCCCACGAAACCTGGTCAGGGACACCCCTGAAAGATTTCTTAGACTTAGCGTAACGCCAAAAAGCTTTTACATTTGTTTTTAATTCACTCTCAATTCTTTCTATAAAATCCCTAAAACAGTTATCCATTGCTCTCCCAGCTCGCATCCGTAGGGTAACAAAAGTATCGTAGTCTCGAGGGTTTTTGTACCGTTTGAACCGAATCCTGTATTTATGCTTTTCTTTAAGAATTTTAATTAACGAAGCTGAGAACCAAACTGGATAACAATTATTCTTAGGTCTACCCTTCGGAGTGTATTTATCTATATTTTCCCATAGTATATTATAAAATGTCAGAACATAATCATTACAACTCAAATGGCAATAATCCTCCCAATTTACTTTACGTAGATCACGAACACATGCCTCGTAGTCCGTTTTAGTGAAAATATATTTAGACTGTTTAATATTATTATTTAAATTAGAAATTGAAGTTTTATTAAGTGCTAATTCTAGCGGCGGATGATGTACATCTGGTTTACTGAGGGGGGGTGCGGAAGAAACAGAAAGACCGGAGTTCTCATCCACCAGGACGAGGTCTAGGATATTGTCATTTTCATTGCAGATGTTATTCATTTGAACATAGCCGGTGATATTTAGGAAGTCTCTCAACGCCAAAGACTTAGGATCACTAATTCCTAGAAAGGGATCATTAGACTGGAGCCATTTCACATTAGGTAGATTAAAATCACCAAGAATCAAAGTGGTGCAATCCATACAACGCAAGCAAATTTCTTCAGCTCTGGCCAAGAACTGAGAAAAGATAGTGCAAGGTATATAAGACGGTAAATAAACAATACAAATATTCATACAGACGTTACCAGCACTTATACACAACCACATATCCTCAACTGAGGTTTGCCACTCAGTTTTATTAACAAAATTATACTTATTACTAATAGCTACCAATATTCCACCACCATAATTTTTAGAGTACAAATTTTTATACTGTGCACTGCGATCACGGCGCACAACAGTATATCTCTGATCAAAGTATTCAGACGATAAGAACGAGTCATCTAACCAAGTCTCTGTGAGACATATTATGTCGTAGTCAGAATTTAAAATCGACATTAGAACTTCATGTGACTTCGTTTTCATGCCCCTAACATTCTGATAAAAAATCGAAATACTATACACTAGACTAAAAAAAAAAAATAAACATGACCAATAGAGACTTAATGAACAATTCAAATAATTATACAATTTTTTCTAAACACTGCTCATCCTTAATTAGAATAGTACCTGAATTCTCACTTCTGCATACAAAAATTTTACCATAGCGAACCCAGACATACTTATAAGATTTTTCTTTGGCCTTAAGACGAGTAGCAGCGTGTAAAGATTTATATGTCGGAGAAAGGTGCTCGGATACATAAACCGGCACCTTACTACCGCCATAACCCAAAAGAGTTGTATTCAATTTGTCATCAATGTGAGATTTATTGTACCTAGTTATTGCAGAAAACAATTCGTCGCGACATCTAGGACTACGTAACTTCACTATTACAGAGCGCGGGCGAGACTTGTTGTTGTTCATACTGGCCACTCTAACACACTTCATAATATCGCAGTCTTTTAGCGCATATGACACAACATTAGCCAATTGTGTTACGATGGTCGGTAACACTTCATTCTTATTTTCAGGCAATCCGTGAATTTCCAGATTCGCCTCCCGCATATTCTGATCAAGGGTGTTTATTTGCATTTTCAGCTGAGCCATAGTCTTTTGCATATCGGAGTTCTGTGAACGAAGTTCAGTGTTCTCACGTTGCACACTCTTGAGTTCAGTTTTTAAGTCAGCAACTTGAGAGATATCAAACGAACCAGATAACTTCAACTCATCAATCTGCTTCCTTAAATCATCCATTTCGGACCTAAGCTCGCTAATCATATTCTTAACCTCAATACGTAATGTATTACGAATTTCCTCCCGTATAACAAGACGTATATCGCTAACCTTATCGTCCTCGCCTTCAGAGCTATCTTCAATTGTCTCAGACGTCGATTTATTAAGTTCATGTTGAGACAAACAGCTCGGACAATTCCACTTAGAACGTGCAGTTTTATTGAGCCTTTGTATGTATTTGTATGTACGTATGTTTTATTATGGGCTGATTTTGATTACTATAGGCCGATCACCTAACTTAGACGTTGCCTGAGGTAGCAGCGCGGTGCGGGAGGGGTGTGGTGACGTGATGCGAGAGCTCAGTGGTTCGTCAACTTGTGACAACTATCACCCCTCCCGCACCCCAGCTACCTCAGGCAACGTCTCAGGCTTATAAACAGATTCTTAGTACGGTCTGTGGTAATGCTTTTAAGTATAGGGATCTAGGTCCCCTGCAATATGCAGGCTTCTACATGTCAACTGCCATCGAAAGTCGCGTGATGCAAAACTATTCCAACAGACGGCACTACTTTTTCATGTCCAGACATATTAATTGGCGTCAGCAATATCTTATTGACTTTGAACCCGTCTCATCACTGAATTAATTGCACAAATATCTCAACACTGTCGAATCAATCGATGTCGATGACACGCTATTACTTCAACCTCAGAAGAACATTATCGTCCTAACCGCCTATTTATAAAGGCAAGTAATACGATCTCAGACAATTGAAACGTATCAAGGCTTCTCTTCAATTACGTGTTGACTGACAGAGGGCAGCCAATGAGCCCTTCACATCGGTGCGTTGATTAAATGAGTGGCAAATACTTTCCACTCGCCTGATGCAACAAAGTAATGCTGACGTCAGAGACAATGAGCAGGTTGCCTAATGGCGCAGCAGGATTCTACGGAGCGGACGCTTCGTTGTATTTTTCCGGAAAAATCAAGATTGCTATTGGTTGAACGCAGTTCTGAAAGACTCGTGCGGTGGTGAATTATTTAGTACATCCCAAAAAGTTTATTCTGCCAATAGGCTTTTCCCCAATTTTAAGTTCCTTTTAACAGATTGAGCAACCATAAATCTTGGGGCGAAGTCCATAAAGAAAATTGGAAATAGGCAAACCGATATGTGAAAATGCCCTTTCAATAATAACGTGAGTAAACAGAAAATCTAAAATGAACGACGATATGTTACTAAAAACATTCTTTTGTTGTGCATTCGAGTAGAAAAAGAGGCTTCGAATGCTCGGGAACAATTTCCGTGACTGTGCGGGCATCCAGCCAGTTTCGTACATTTTGCTTTTTAATTTATTTCCCCTCGTGAATACATCACGTTCAGCTTACTACTGAACTTTCTGAGCCCCATTGTGTATTTTAGCGACATATCATACTCTGTCATACTTTTAGCTAAATTATTATCAATTGAGAAACTTTTATTTCTTCCTTTGTCGCTACTCTTAATTTAAATCAAAGTTTATTTTGCAAATAATGGCGTTTGTTAGTTGTTATTTATGAATACGAAGTGCCTTTTGATTTCCTGAAAATTCCATGAAAATCTTATTTTAAGGAAAACGATACGCATCTCTTATAAGTTTAACAACAGAAATACGAGCACGTACGTATAAACTTCAGTACTTACTACTGAGTCTTGCATAGTTTGGCGTCTTCGGTATACACGCTGTCATTAGGCCTATCCGTACAGTTTATATCTTTTGTAGTAAAAAGTCATATAATACGATATACATCTCTAGAAACTCGTTGGCATTCAACATTCGTATTTAGTTATAAAAAAATAATTTCTGATGCTGCAGATCTTTCCGTCTCAACTCGCCGCCTCCGCTCTAGGGTTGCCAAGCTACTGACCCAAACGGTCCTAATGAAAAACGTCGGAAACTTTTTGAATAAATTTTACTATACAGCCTCTTTAAAAATCCCATAACCCACTTTTGTTAAGCTACCCCTAGCTTTGTTTGCGAACGGAACGTGCGACCTAGTTTCCTTTGTGTTATTCTTATTGCTTGTAAAATTTTTGAGTGAAACTTAAGTAAGTTTTGTTCAGAGCCAGTGGGCGAGAAGTTCTAGTTGCCAAATATTATACGCACAATGGCTTAAATAAAATACTGTGCAAGATTATAGTGCGTAACTACGTTATGTAGCTTTTGTTGCGTAAATTATTTCTCTTTTATTCTGAAAACAGGACTCCATGTGCTTTTAAAGCGATTGGTATTAATTTACCAAGTTCCGTGGAAGTGCTTACAGTTTTCAGCTTTCAATGACTCAGCTCGCTTACTTAGGGAGGTACTCCTGCAACTGGTGCAGGTGTCAGTCCATTCTAAGTACTGAGTAATAAGTCAAAACATAGCTTCTGCTGAGTTACAGAATGTAGTTAATCGTAATTTCTGAAACCGTAACCTATTTGTAAGACCAAAAGGTTTCAATTCAGTTCTTCGACAGCCACTACATCTCTAACCAAGCCAAAGAATCGCCACCCTCTCTAATCGGGACCTTGGAAATGTTTTAATAGCCAGGCGACAGACGTAGTTTGCACAAAAACCTTCCGGCGCCTCGAAGGCTTCGTCATTAAGAAAACAGACCACATGAACTGAATGAGTTGAGGGGGCGCCCACGCAGCGGCCGCACAATGAAACAAAAGCTCTTAAATGGCGTCTGTATAGACACTTATGGCATTGTGCCGTGTTTGCTTATATGAACACTTCGAGTGGATTTAACTCGCAATTAATTATGACTTTAGGTATAAATAATGCTATGTTTATTGTTTCAGTATGTAGGCAAGCAAGTTTAGTGGTAATTTGTTTGGTTTCAGGAAGTTATTACTGCGCCTGAAACCTTCCACATTCAATTAGCTGGTTGCTAGGGAAACACTAGTTCTTACAAAGTGGTTTCAGCATGGTAACAGCACATACTTATAAATATTTAGCTGCATTAACTCTTCTTTCATTTTTTTACGATTTCTTCGGTAAAGTAGGGGATGACTTTGGAAAACCTTGAAGTTCGAAATCGAATTATGAGATCACTATTGTTAGGTACAGGAAAACCACACGATAAAAGGTAAAGTCTACAGTAGACGTTGACCCATTTAAAGGTTTTTAGCCTGTTTAAGGATGATACGCCTCTGTGGCTTTAAACCATCCTACAAACCTACAATGAGTGTGTAATGTACCTAATATGTCATTACTTACATATGAGGAAAGGTGCCTATTATTTTGTATTCTTGGACTAGCAGGCAAAACCTGTCTGCAAATACTTTCTCTGTTTGATATTTTGAACTTTGTAAGTTTTACTTATTATAATTTTCTTAGGGCGGGAAAGTTTCAAGTGGGTCAAGCTTATTTTTTTTTCAGCGAGGTTCTATTTACTTTTATTATTCTTTAAATATTATGTGGTGTCTGGTGATGCTTCTATAAATGACAGTCCGTCTTTATATTAAAAAATACACAACTAACCAAAACGATACAGCATACAATCTGAATCAAACCGGACAAAGTTGGCCACCGCTTATGATTTAAATGAAATACTAATAAAGGCGGTATTATATCTAATTGAAGTTTACCGCGAATGAGTTATTAGATATTCAGAGGCTGTAGGATTTAATATCTTCGAAGTGGTCGTTTTAATTGATGCAATTAGGGGGCTGTTAGCGTTCCCGTGTAGCGCGGGCGCGGGTGTCGGGCGCTGACACGTACGGAACCCGCGAGCGGCGCGCGCGCACGTCCCTCACATGCGAACTGAATAACTTAATGAAAATAACATAAAAATACTCTTTTTATTACCACGTTTAATGTAAGTGGTTGACTTCGTGAGCTATCGAGTTGAGATGTGATGTCGCCAGTTCTAATTTTGGCATTATCTTTGGGAGAAAACATGGTGAAAAACCGTTGTCACATAACTCAAAATGAATAATGATATAGCATTAGAAATT
This sequence comes from Hydraecia micacea, assembly GCA_914767645.1. Taxonomy (NCBI): domain Eukaryota; kingdom Metazoa; phylum Arthropoda; class Insecta; order Lepidoptera; family Noctuidae; genus Hydraecia; species Hydraecia micacea. Next base: position 12,323,148 of record OU611782.1, on the reverse strand, counting down.
TCTTTATCTTCTACGTCAACTTAAGTACGATCACCTCTCAATTTTAAATTGCAGATTATCTGCAAGCGGTTATCGTGACGATGACTTGAGCCTGATGGATCGACCTAGATGAGAATAATACGAGTATATAACAATAAATCTCAAGATAAGTAAACATTGTCTTATTACTATATCTTAAGAGATATGCATCAATGACTAAGTGGACTAATTTCATTTAGGTAATGATAAGATGTAATTAAAAAAACCCGCGGGTTATCACTTTCTTTTAGCACTTCAGTTTTGGTTATCATCAATGCTCGGAAGATTAATCGGTATAAATCCTTAAGCAGAAGGGGCTCACTGTAACAGGTGCTCGAGTGGGAAAAGGTAGTACAAAGTAGCATCTTGCTAGATGCTTTCCATGACCTTAAATCCCAACTGATCCTGCGGGCTAATTGCATATCACACTAACAGAAGGAACGGGTTTATTTCTGACATTTCAGCAACATTCATTGCGTTATTTAGGTACATTGTTGAGCAGACAAATTTTCCGAACATGTGAAGCAATGGATCAGCAATATCCTTAAAAATAATTCAGATTGTGATTGATAGTGTGTTGTGCAATTGGGGTGCTGGTCACAGAATAATCTGATGAAAAAGTCTTTACTTAATTCGCCCTCATAACACATCACACAATGCGGTACTAACTTAACCAGCAATAGACAATATACTTATAACAAACCAGCGAAAACATTCCCCAACTTACTTCAGTAAAAGCCGCTTCATAAATAATAGAAATTGTTTGAATAATACCCATATGAATATTATGAATATCTACTGTAATGAGTTATCTAAAAGTCATGCAGAATAATCTATTGGATTGCTGCCAAACAAAAATTGAGCTCGCCCAATCAGAGCAATATATAATATTTTTATGTTGCTGTACAACTTAATCATATGAGATTAAAGGAGACTTTATTAGATGCCCTTCACACACGATTCATGAGATTCATAACACGAGTTTTTGCGTGTGTCTAAGGCACTAATCAACTGCTATGTGGGTTAGGTTAACTCTTAAATTTATCTCACATTAGGTACTTGGTTTATCTGTGTCATATTTCGAATAAACAATTTATCTCATGAATAAATTGAAGTCAGAAGCTCAGTGTGTGATATCAACGATAATCTTGATACCTACATAGTCCAGTCTCTGTGATGATTAGTACTTAATTATGGAACAAAGAAGGACACATTATGTTTCTTGTTTCTTCAAGTTCATTGCGGGATAACCGCTGATACATTGCCAAAGGTTATTGTCAAAGACGCAAACAAGTTTAGAGATGATTTAATGTATTGAGTTTAAGTTTTGCACAAGGCACTGGAATTAACTTATAGTGATGAAAGCAGTATTAAAACGTGGGAATTTTCTTCTTCCGGACACCGCTTGGGACTTCTTGAGAACTCATAATTTTTATCGGTGAATCTTTATGTAAGTACTAGCTTCTTCCCGCGACTTCGTCCGCGTGAAATTTCACCCCCCCATTCACCCCCTTAGGGGGTGAATTTTGAAAAATCCTTTCTTAGTGCACCCCTAGACCTCATAAGGAACGTACGTGCCAAATTTGGAATCTCTAGACCCAGCGGTTTGGGCTGTGCGTTGATATGTCAGTCAGTCAGTTCTTCTTTTATATATATAGAAGATGAAAGGAATAATTTTTTCACGTCTTTTGATCTTAAAAGCATTTGGATTATAAAAAATACCACATAAAATTGGTTCAATAATGTAGATTACGGGTTATCCAATGATTATAATATGAAACGAAATGAAAAAGGTGGACCTTACAACACCCGACCCAATCATCCTGCAATCCAAACCGCGTTACAACACCAACATGCCAGCATACTCGTACTGCACCTTCTATCATAAAACGTTTACGTTAAGTTTAAGCAATAAACAAAATTAGGTTACGTTTAGGCAATAAACGTGAACATAAGCACTAACTAACCTAATAGTGTCATATCGGATAGATAACGCATGCGCCGCGAGAACACCGTCCCTAAATAATAATTGAGATTCATTGAGTAAGTGGAACAAGTCCGCAGACTGTCTGCACTATGTTCTGTGGTCTAGTATACTGTAGGTAATGATAACCTCATTATTATCCTATTATAATTTTGTTATTTGCTCCCAATGTAATTTTCCGTTAGATTAGAGCTGTTTTGTTATGTAATTAGTTGTAATTCGGTGAGCTTTTGCGGTCATGTTTTTTGTTTGAATTAGAGTGGAGCGGAAGATTAGTGCGTATACAAAGTTATCTACTACAGTGACAGAAATTATAGTCTCTCATGTACCTCTCATACCTACTTGGTATAGCACGATTGGCAATTTGTATGCCGAACGGTGCTTGCAGTAGGTATGATGATAAGCAAATAGCCCCTGTATAAATGCCCATTTGGTATTACATATGCCTGCGACACCTAAAGAAAAAAGACCGGTTCAAGTGTGAGTCGGACTCGCGTACCGAGGGTTCCGTACAAATTTGTTGGTATGTAAATAGTTTATCACGGGTTTTTTTTTATGTAACTACAAATTTACGGTTTTCGGATTTTTTCTTTTACTTGTGCTACATAACCTTGCTTCTTGCCAAATTTCATGATTCTAGGTCAACGGGAAGTACCCTATAAATGTTGATTCCCTTGAGAGTTTCGAAACAAATGTTTATTGCGGCATAAACGGCCGTATCTTTTTTTTACGTTAATGTAGAAGTTGATTTTTTCACAGCTTCAAGGGAATGTAGACCTGAGTATATGGTTTTTTTTTGGTAATTTCAACTCGATACCTCCACGCGTTCCCGAGATAAAGGGTCTTGACAGACAGACAGACGGACAACAAAGTGATCCTATAAGGGTTCCGTTTTTTCTTTTTGAAGTACGGAACCCTAAAAAGGGGACTTGACATCATCCATAGTCCAACGCCACCCACTGCTGATTATAATCCTCTCTTTTCTCGTGCCAATCCCCTGGCCAGCTTCATCCAGGTTCTACCCGCGATGGTAACAATGTCATCCATCCATCTCGCCGCCGGACGACCGACACTTCGTCTTGCAATCCTTGGACGCCACTCAGTCACTGCCTTTTTTTTTTTTTTTGGATGGGGAATCATCTAATGACTCCTCCCGCTCTGGGTGGAGCGGAAGGGAGTGTCAGACTCTTACTGACTAAAACCCACCCGTGTTTTACTCCAACTGTCATCACTGCGCTGTCTTATGACACTCGAAAACATTTTCTTAACACGTAATATGAGGTGTCGACTTAGGATGACAAGTCATCATCCATCAACTACAGATTACTAACCACTGTCTATTTGCATGATACATTGTAAGTTTTTATTGTGCGCAAATGGAAAATGATTCACGAAACACTCCACTTTTGGTCATCACAAAATACTATGGTTTCCGTTCCAAAGTGGATATTTTTCTGTTTCCTGAATCCAGACGTCGCGACGTGTCGCTGAGTCATGCTTCTGTTGTACTTGTAAACTATTTATAATTAGAGACTATTCATTTTCTTCTTCTGCAATGTGAAAATGAAATACCTACTGAGGGGCCTACGACGGAAGGGCCCGTGGCTAAATAATAACAGCCGCACAGGACGATCGATCAGGTTAAGCTACGCTTGCCGCGGTTGGTCTGTGGATGGGTGACCATTAATTTTTACATACCGAGACCCTCCGTGCCTCGGAAACCACGTTAAGCCGTTGGTCCCGGCTGTCATTCGTGGATATTTGACAGTCGTTACGAAGGGGAGGGGGTGGGGGGGGTGTGTGGAGTTTAGATAGGCAGTCGCTCCGTGTAAAATACTGGTATTCAGCTGCATCCGATTAGAGTGATAGCCGACTCCTACATAGTTGGGAAAAGGCTAGGCAGATGATGAAAAATTAAATTAAGACTCCTACAAGGGCTTTGATTCATAGCGATAGATACATATTATGAAACAATTGTCAAGGAAAATTTTGGGGGCTTGTGGCTAAATAATAATGCTAAGCTACGCTTGCTGCGGTCGGTTCGTGGATGGTTGGCCATCCATTCACCATTCAAGATCCCACTGTGGCTCAGCTTCAGAGACGAGTATTCGTCTTTGTGAATGACCTATGTAAATGTTTACTTAAAAAAAAATCTTTTAGGCATTTTCATTATGCAAAGAAAAACAAATTCATGCTGTCGCATGGAACTTAATGACTGTTCAACTTGTTTAGTTTTATAATAATATAGGAAGCTACGATTTTCGAGTATTTCCTAATGCCTCGTCACCGTAGAACTCGTCCTTTGTTTTAATTATACCTAGTAAGGAGTACTAAAATTCTGGTAGCCAAGAAAATGCGATTGGCTGTGATTGATACTAGGCTTAAGAGACATTTCTCCATTTTTCATCATAAACCATAAGGTTTTTGATGAAAACTCTAACAAAAATCCAATGAAAAGTGGTAGCTCCAACCAGAAGGTTGGAGCTACCACTTTTTTAAGCACGTTCGATCTGTATAAATTACAAACAGTCCTACGCCCGGTTGAGGAGATTTATTACTGAATGTCTTCTTCATTGTTCAGTGTCAGCAAATATACCTAATTCACTTACTGGCTCACTCATTCAGTATCAGTTTATCAGTCATAATTTCAAACAAAGCCAGTCTGGTACTCACGTGTGGAAGTCAACAAGTGATGTAATTGCGCACCGGGTAGCAACACATGGGTTACCCGTTGTTATTAGGCATTTTGTATGTGAGACACACGCTAAATTGCCGTGGTATAGCCATGTAGGCCTTGTAGTAGTACTGTCCACAAGAGAAACAAGTATGCTGGCAGCTAACTTCAACTACCTTTTGACTCATGCATCATGTGCTTAAGCTGAGAAGTTAAATCACTTTGTTTCTCTGAGTGTTTCCTTCGTTTAAAAAGTTATCTATTCCGGACGCAGTAATAGTGAAAATTAGAAGCTTAGCAACATTTCTTGTAAGCACATCTAACACTTTTGTTGTCTGTACACCCAGCAGGTCATGTATAAGTACATGTATCGGACAATCTGACCGTGAGCACCTCTGGACGCACCTGCGATCGCTTTGTTTAGTCTGTACCTATGTATATGTGAGCTAGGTTCCTTATGAGCTTTATGCAACGTCTAAACTGACGTCTCCTAACATTCTCTGCGTGTTTCTAGGTCTTCTTGTTGTTCAGCGTCATATAATGCAGTAACTTACTTTTCCTTCATTATTATCACGGAATTTTCTTCCCTTTTAAAAATACGCGAATGAGTAAGTAGGTTGCAAATGCTAGGAAAAATACAAATGACATTTCTCTGATAATATTATACAGTAAAGCGTACTGCAGTCCGCGTCTTAATGCTGTCCAGTACATTTAATTGGACTGACGGCTGGCCCCGAAATTATTCAGTGTGTAGCCTAGATGTTATCATAGTTTCCCGACCTAGTCGTGTGTGGCGCTACGGGAAAGTCCAAAATTCTACGTGGTCTAACGCATAAGAAATGTCTAGACGTTTAAACCATTGTTCACTACCGAACATCAAATAACTATTTGCATGTTTATGCAAATATGGCTGTTTGGCTCCAGTGATGGATTGCTATTTAAAAAGTCTTCCAGGTAAGCTGCCATATCGAAGCTTTATCTGTAGAAAGAAACCACGTTACCGTACCGTACCTACTGATTGATTGATACGATAGTCACAATTAGAATTTATTCAATAATTAATTATAAGCTGTTGTATTGGACGAGAAATGTCTCGTGTACCGGACAGTTGTTAGAGGTTGATGTATTAGCATAAACGTTCTTTATAAGAAGCCGACTGCGCTGGCGCCGCGTCGCGCCGATCATATTAGATAGAACACGGGAAATTACACAGCTAGTTCAGATACCGTGTATAAACAACTATTTGCCCGATAATTGTGCTCGTTTACCTATTCGAGCAATTTCAACAGAGCATATTTTTATTCGCTACCTATTATTATATGTTTATTTTGCGTCGCGTGAATATTATTAATAAACAGCTAGGACATGATTGCTCTCAAGGTGTATATTTTCAAAGGTAATTGCTTGTATTGTATAAGTGGTAATTTGTTACTTTGTTTAAATCATTGTAGTGTGCTTTGCTCGTTATGTGTTATTATTGATCGATTTACACAATTTAACCGGGATTCGTTAGGTATGAACAATGGTAATTTACTGAACGAGTCGGCACTGAGGCATGTGTTGGCCGGTGGGTTATTAGTGGCGCCATTATTAGTTTACTGTAGTAAATCACATAGATCGATAATGTTGGATAATGATCTGCGTCGTACAAGGATCGAGTGTGAATTGAGAAACCGCAAGCTTCGCGTAGCGTGCATGTGTAGTCTGTTGACGTTTGTATATACGTACTACCTCTAGTACATACATACTTCATTTATGTCTGTAGGTTATCATATCTCCGTCATAGATTGAACATTGCTACAAATGGTGGGTAGGTACCGTGAACTCATTCGTAGTCCCTTGTTTTTCTTCTTTTTTTAGGGTTCAGTAGTCAACAAGGAACCCTTATAGTTTCGCTGTGTCCGTCTGTCCGTCCGCAGCTTAGCTCAGAGACTCTTAGTACTAGAAAGCTATAATTTGGCATGGATACACACATTAATCACGCTGACAGTGATAAAATAAAATCATGACAAAAAAAAAATTACGGTACCTCCTGTACATGTAAAGTGAGGATGGTTTCTTTTTTCTCGTCTACTCCATGGTGTGGGGTATCGTTGGATAGTTCTTTCAAAAATATTGTGGATTTGTGAAAGCCATTTTTCGATTCAGGTACCTATCCGTTTGTGAAATATTAAGCTTTAAACTGCTAGTTTTTGTTAGAGTCAAGTGTCCCCCCCCCCCTGTCAGCTAAATGGTTGCTTTTGGATATGTGAAAAAATTCACGGCAGTAGTATATATAACGAAATTAAAAGGAAAACTATCACAGCTAAGTAGACTTCACAAGTTTACGAGTAATAGTCGACCAACTTAAATTTGCAGTTACAATGTATGGGGGAACATAATTTTCAACTACAATGTTATGTTTGTTCTTGGGATAAATCATTCCAACTACGGAACCCTTCATTGTGCGTGGTCCGACACGCACTTGGCTGGTTTTTTATTACTGAATTGGCCTGCTCTTGACCTCGATCATGCCTGATGGAAAGCGCTGGGTGAGATCTATGATGGAACGAGCGTGCCAAGAAGGTGCCTGCTCACTCTTGCATTGCTCACCCTTTCAAGTAATTTATTCATCGCTTTGCTACGCTACGGCTTTTTCTTTTGCAGTAGGTATATTTAAGGACATGATGTAAAATTAAAATCCCAACTGTGTAAATCTTCATTAAAAATTAGTCTCGCTTACATTCGCACACGAGATTAGTTTTGTGCCCACAAACAAACACGAGTAGATACGTATTTCCTTTCGTAGCAGATTAGTAAATTAATCAAATGTTTGTCTTCCGTAGCTACGTAGTCAAGAAACGTAAACAGCTGATAGGCTACGGACGTAGGTATTACGTAGGGTTGTTTTCGAATTCATGACGTTGCCTTTTATGGACTGCTACGAGTGATCATACGTATGACGTTACACAAGAATAATCAAGCTGAAGTGGCAATGGGCTGGCCATATTAGCCGTAGAACCGATGAGCGTAGACTCGTTCTTGAGTGAAGACCGCGAATCGGCAAACGTAAGGTAGGACGCCCTCAGACTCGGGGAGCGACGATCTTCGCAGGGTGGCTGGTAGCAGCGCAATGACAGTTGCCGAAAATCGAGCTGAATGGCATGCAATTGAAGTGGTCTACGCCTAGGCTGCTGTAGACTGATGATGACGATGATGACGTTACTTTATAATTAGATTGCTAGGAGCAGTCATGAGCCTAGCCTTTTCTCAACCTTGTTTTGATTGGCTATGGACGTAGGTATTACGTACGGATGTTTGTTTACATTTTCAAGTTCATGACGTTACCCTATATGGATTGCAACGAGTGATCGTTGGTATCTATATTTTCTAGATTATGACGTTACCCAAGAGTAATTAGATTGCTAGGAGTGGTCATGCGCCTAGCCTTTTATCAACCGTGTTTTGATTGGCTACGGACGTAGGTATTACTTAGGGATGTATGTTTACGTTTTCAAATTCATGACGTTACCCTGTATGGATTGCTACGAGTGATCTTCATGTGCCTATCCTTTTCTTAACACTATTAGGATTGGCCACGGACGTAGGTATGCTGTTTTCGAGATCATAACGTTACCCTATATGGATTGCTACGTGGTTTCATCATGTGCCTAGTGCCTTTTCATGACTATGTTGAGATTGGCTTCGGACGTGGGTGTTATGTAGTGATGTTTGTTTACGTAGGGTTGTTTTCGAGTTCATGACGTTACCGTATATGGATTGTTACGAGTGACCGAAGGTATCTATATTTTCGAGATTATGACGTTATCCTAGGAGTAATTAGAGCGTTACGAGCGGTCATGACCCTAACCGTTTCTGAACCGTGTTTTGTTTGGCTACGGACGTAGGTATTACTTAGGCATCTACGTTTTCGAGATCATGACGTTACCCTACATATCGATGCTTTAGTTCACAATTGCAGTAACTACGAAATTTACATTTTTGAGGAGAGAGCTTTAAAGTTTTTAAAAGTTTAGACGAGAACAGTTGAAAATGCAAGTAAAATAACAAAAAATATGCGTCTATTCATAAGACTAGTCCTTTTACTCCATCATATCTCAATATTGTAATATTAGTTTAAACGTAACCTTTTCAAAAAAAGTAAAAATTGAAAATTTTGTAGTTAGTGCAATTGTGAACTAAGGCATCGATATATGGATTGCTACAAATAGATTGTTATACATAGCATGCTTAGGCTTTTTCGCAACTATGTTGGGGAGTTGCGCAGGGATATTAATAGTGCTATGAACATTACAGGCTGGCAGGGACATCGACGCGCATCCTGTTACCGTGGATTCAGTACAAGAATCTGAAACCCACTGCGTTAAAATTTTTCGTCGGTTTTTAATTAAAAAATTTGCTGTTCATTGTTGTGTGCATTTTAACCGCGTAGACCGTATTGCACTTTACAATGAAACAGCTGATTTCTTTTTTATAGACGTCGAGAAACTTCTACGCTAGGCAGACTAGAATCATGTTCTGAATTTTTGGTTACAGTTTGCACGTCAATATCATTGTCACTGTCACATATTATGATATTTACTTATATTTTAACTTGTAGTTTAATCTTCGTTTGCCAACCTAGTACAGCTTTGTTACATTGGTAATTGAAGATTTTAAATACAGCTTGTCTGACGGTAAAATATCTACCTGCCATGTCAATGTACGTCAACTGGTCACCTCTATTATTACAACACTAATATTGTACTACTATACTTTACGTTTGCCATTAGTATCTGCTAACCTACATACTTACAACACTGGTAATAATCAACTTTAAAAATGTACGCGGTCTCTATGCATTATGTATCAGGCCCAATCAGTATTCGTTGCTGATAGAACTAACGTAATAATATATGTACTTATGGTTTTATATATCGCAGATATTGACACTAATTGGTAGCAACATTGATTTAGCTGCCATCCGTGATGTTGTTTAAAGGGACTGGTATTTTTAGATTCTTATCAGTAGATGTGATTAAATCAGATTTAATTTATTATATTTTGTACCTTTATATTTATTACAGGACTAGGGTCAGCTGTGACCTAAAAAGTAGCCGTAAAGACCGATTTATTCCGTTCTAATACCAACAACTAATACCACTGGTATTTGTTTCAACTCATTTATTTTCTATTCCGAACGGATACTACTCTTTAAATAATTAGATTTTATGAGCAAACGAATACTGACAACGTATTTTGTCGCTAAGAATGTTGAACTAATTTACTGTGGATCTTATGTTACATTAATTTGGTACGCATTTATTTATTTACTCGTAATGGTTTACACTAGGTCGATTGTCGCCGTGAGGCTGGTCGCTTACTAAATCGCCTCACAAGTCAAATCGCCACCCCATTTACCCAAGTTGACAAAAATATGCAGCTGACGATTGCCTAGGCTGCGACTGAGCATTTTCACGGTCGATTTAGTCACCCGCCGCAAGCGACCTGTCGCCGCACGACAAAAGTCGAAATTTCTACTTTGGAACTTGCGTTTTTAGACACCTGCGGCCTTGCCGTATTGCCATTTAGAGAGTCGATTTTCGTCGTGCGGCTATAGTCACCTTATCACCTATGTAAAGCCCGCATTAGTCTACAATTTCAGAGATAAAAAAGATAAACATGAATTTGTTTATCTAATCAGTCAGTAGCCTAAATTACCTACCTCAAGCATACCTACACCTGATACACCGGAACTGACTTGTATGTGACCCTTGTGACGTCAAAACCCGTACCAAGCACGGGATAATCTTGAAAAAATAATCTTAATCCTCAATAAAAATATAATTGTACACATTCACTCGGATGAGTATCGGACTTTAATGAAATATTTGAAATATTATCTGATGATTCGCACGATCGATTAAGCGATACCGAGAAATCTTTTTATTCGATTAATCGATATAAATATATAAGATATGAACAGGAAGCAAGCGCGTCAAGAAAAATATGTCGTTATCAGAATTGTTATTGTTGCATCCTATTTGTTTTCATATTTGAGTCAACGTTTATTTTGATTAAAATCAAACAAAAATTACACCAAAAGAAAACTGTGTTGAGTGGCCCTGAAAATCAAACCGCGCAGTAGGTAAGTAAGTATTCTTTGCTCCCTGAATAGGCTCACTGCCTACAAAATAATTTAATTTATCAAGGGTGAAAATGACAAATTATACTTACATAGGTATGTGCAGACCAACACCTATGTTTAGATTGTATATGTCATCCACCGCAAAACCAATTCCTTACCTAAAAATACATAAATATAAACGCATTTGTCTTGTGAATGAGTCCACATTTTTAGTAAACAATTGATTCTGTGAATCGGCTACAAAGTTTTCGGAATATAATTGGTAATGTTGGTATTGGTAACAATAATTATACTGCGGTCTGCTAGTAAACAGTAAGCTGTCACTAGTTATTCACTCTTATGAGCTATCTGACCTTTAAACCTAATACCTTACTGCTAAGGTAAGGCGGCCCGGCGCCGATGCATGGCCGCGCCGATCCTTCGTGGCGCCTGCGCCTGCGTAAATCTATGTATAAAGCGTCTCTTTATTTTATTGTCCATCGAAATTATCATTAAGTATTGCGGTTTCGAATGTTTTGCACAGCTACAATGTCGAAATGTGGGTAAAATGTTGGTCGTCTTTTGACTAGAGGATGAACTACGTATGCAGGGGTCACGATCCCTAAGATATACAATGTAACCTGACCTTATTTGCCAGAAATGGCGCTAATGTTTACAATATTAATCAATTCAATATACATACAAAATACATAACAAAGTGCTATCAAACCTACGATAATGATGCAGCGAACGCTAGTTTACTCACCTTATAAAAGTGAATAAAAATAAACTAGTGAATGAGTCATTTCTGTCACCCATTCCTATTGGGTTGGAATACAGAAGTGGCACGCTCCGTATGACAAACCGATGGACTGATTACAGCCGCGGAAATATTATGAATCCCCTGAACACGCGAATGACTCATCCCGTCAGTCACAGTGTCGGGAAATTATATCTTTGAAATACCTTTCGTACCTTTTGTACTGGATCCGATAGATAGCGGAAGTATTTACATTTGAAGATATGAACTTAGGTACCTACCTATATTTCGTAAATTTATGCAACCGAAGTAAATGATAAGGTATTCTGAATTACTGCGCTAGTTATTATTTATTTAATGAATGTTATTTAGGAATAAAGAACATAAAGACATAGGTAGCTTGTTTTTTTTTAACGAAATCTTTTCGTCCTTACATATATGACATAATCAGCCTATAATGTTGCCAATGCCGGAAAAGAGGCCTCCCCTCTATGAGAGGGAGTGGGCCTAATATAACACGTGGGTCCAGTGCGGATTAGTGGATGTCTTCGAATTTTTGGTTCTAAGACTAAGTTTCATCACGATGTTTTCCGTCACCGTTTTGAGAGCAGTGGTGATGAAATAATTTACACAAAGTAAAGTGCCTGCTTGGGTTCGAACCCACGATCTAAAAATCGTTTATCAATTAATCCGGATTACGACAAAATCTGTAACATAAATTATGTCCTTTCACGATACTGCTAACTTTAGGCTGTCTACAATAAATATAGAAACACGTGTGGGGCCTATTACGATTGAGCTTCAAGATTACAATAAAGCTAATTTATTGCTATTCTAATGTCTAGACGAGTGTCATAAGTAACACGTTTAGTCCCGTTACTTCTAATTATGCAACAAAGGTTTAACGTGGTGCAGTTATTATGTGTGATAAACATGAATTTATTTATAACCGACTGTCGGCTTTTGTCGCGTAGCAGACGTTCTTTGTTCTTGAAAATAAGCTTTTATAGGAACTAAGATACATTCTAACTTTTAATCAACTCTAAATTAATTACAATGTTATTCAGAACCAAATGGCAAAACTTTGCAAGGTTCAAGTTCCTAAAGCCATTAAATTTTCCGCTCGACGTTCAATTTTAACATATTAGGCAGTTTATGGTGTTCCATGTCGATCAGAGACGAGAAATTTCGAGACCTACGATACAAAAGACGTCGTAAAAACTGAATACACGACAAGACTGATTACGTATCGATGTTGTTCGTAATTGTCGTTGTTAGTCGTCTGTCCGCGTCGCCTGCGCAGTGACGTTCACTGACGTCAGATCTAGTTGAAACATTGATTGGAATTGAATCAGCACCTATGAATTCGTTATCTTAAACACTTGAAACAGGAAGAAGTGTATCAAGGTATTATTGCAAGTGCCATTTCATTCAATATTATGCTTTGTTAAATTCTTACTGTATTGTTCATAAGAGGCGCTCACAGATAAGTTATATGAATGATCCGATCCCGGATACTTTCTGCATGAATGGGATTACCTACGTACTGCTTTTATGTAAGACTGCGGCACTCATTTCAAGTGCCACTTCCATTTTTCAGTCATACTTGTGTTTCCGGATATTGATTGGAAAACTGTCATGATAACAATCCCATCCTACTCCCGAGAGGGACAGTTTTAGTAGTGGTAACAAAAATAGCAGGTTATAGTCGTTCGTATTCTACAAAAATAACTTAAAATACTTATAGCAAGGTGCTCCACATTCACATCAGGCAAAAAGTAGAAAACTTTAGATGTGGTGATCGACCCAAATATTCGAGCGATAATAAGAGCCAATTAGCCATTAAATTAGCGTAGGAATGATAATGAAATTTCCGAATAAGCAAATAGCAACAGTCTATTATGGCCAATACGGAGCAAAGGTCACGTTAAGTATTCATAGTTTATCAGCAGCGGAGTGGTATCTAGCTGTAAGTACAGCAAGTAGCCAAACATATGCCACTCACATGTTGAGGAGTTGCTAAAAAAACGATCTTTTTATCAGGGTTCCACACCAAACGGAACCCTATTATCTACTAGGCCCCGCTGTCGGTCTGTCCGACTGACTGTCAGCGGGCTGTATCTTATGAACCGTAATAGGTAGACAGTTGAAATTTTCACAAAATGAGTATTTCTATTGACGTTGTAACAACAAATAATAAAAATAAAATAAAGTTAATAAAAGTTATAAAGGGGTCTCCATAAGAGAAACGTCCTTTTTTTGGCGTTTTTATCTTGTGGTACGGAACCCTTTGTGTGTGAGTCCGACTCGCACTTGGCCGGTTTTTTTTATATGCGAGTTCGATGGATCGTCAATAAATGTGCCCCATCAAAGCTACGCATCTTATCAAAATAAGAATAGGACTGTCTTGGTATGGAGTCGAACTAACTATACATTGATCTGTCGTTTAGACAGATTTAAATAAAATATATAAGAAGCCCAATTCCCGTAATTAAAGACGTTCTAAATCTAGTCGCAACCTCATCTCAGCGACAATTAATGACAAAAACTTGTCAAAAATGTACGGAAAATAGAGGTATTTTTGACAGATTGAGACTGAGATCAGACTGTGAACGTTCTTAAAATTAGGATAATTGCCCCTCAGAAAGCGTAAAGGCCAGCCCTATTTTTATTGTCATCGCATTGACTTATATCAGAAACCGTAATTAAAAGTCATAGGTATTATGATACTAAAAACAGTACCTACTAGGAGTAAGAATAGTTTATGTCTTTTTCTTCCATACTTCTGTATTAAGTTCATAGCACACGTATCAAATCGGAAAGGGATCGGAACCGTATCGCCTTTCCGCCGTCAAACAGGCGTCAACCTAACGTAAGCACGTAACCAAAGCGGATCAGAAGCTCCGATACGTCGACTCGGCTACGGCTAGGCGACGCCGCGCTTACGGCTCGCCGACCGCTGGTTGTTGGTGCAGCAGGCAGGCCGGAGGAGTGAGAGGGGCAAGGGTGGACGAAGAGACGTAAGCTCAGATACGGAGAGACGTAAGCGCGGGAACGACGAGCCGTAACGCACCGCACGGCGGCGGTTCGTGATTCGTGAGCTTGTCCCGAAGCGTGGCGATTACGTTACGATTCCGATTAGTTTGCGTTGCAGTACGGAGTTTCATACAAAGAATACTGAACTCTCGAGCCGAGTTGATACGGTGCCGATCCCTTTCTGGTTTAATATGTGTGCTTATGACCTTTAGTCGTCATCTCGGTAGTCACCCCCTTTCTAACCATAATTATCATCATTCACGCAGTCCATGGATCCACCTTTCTTACTTTATGTTGTTCTCAAACTAACTGTTAATATGCCAAAATCGGAACTCCTCTATATCAATCGGGCTGATACTGAAAAGTGTGAGAACAGACAAACGTTCAGTTCGTCATAAAAGCAAGTGGGTATAGTATTATGTAGAAAATCTTATTATAAATATACAGTTTCCAAGAAAATCACAGCTAACAATACGTGTTTAATATCTATACATATAATAAAATCGTAGGAAAGTCAAAACTGTACATTGAATATTTTTTTAAAAGAATACTTGGGGCGTGATCTACAATCGATTTCGAAGCCGAAAATATAGTTTTTAGAATTTTTGTCTGTTTGTCTGTTTGTCTGATTGTCTGTATGTATGTCCGGGCTAATCTCAAAAAGTGCTGCATGGATTTACATCAAATTTTGCATGAATATTACTAAGAGGTCGGGTCAACATATAGGCTACATATCATCATGCTATCACCTACGGGGGAGGAGCTGTGAATCTTTATTTTCCTTACGCATTCTGTGACAGCGTGTAATCTAACGACGCATATTTAAATGTTGTTTTTGAGTAAGCCATGCTATTATCTAGCTTTACACTATAAAAACTACGCCATTTAAGTAACTTGGGCATAGAAACATAGTTTAATGAATGTTATAGTAGTACAAAGAAAATTTAGAAGCAGCGCCATCTATGAGATTTCATAAAAATCAAATCAAGTTACATGTTAACAATTTTTGGAAATTAATAATTTAAATTTGATCATGTTCGCGAGGTTAGTAGTTAGTTATTCTTAAAATTCATAGATGGTCATGTGCATTTTCTTCATAAAAGTTGTATCGTATAGTTCGTTTTGACAAATTCAAGGTCCAACAAAACCCTCAAAATCTTGAGCAGAGTTGAGGAAGACAATAAAAAAAAAATGCGGTGTTAAGTATTACAAAAAAGTTATGTTCATTGATGATGATCATTTCTTCATCAATTTCATGTTGTTAGTACAAAGTAAACATTGACTGTTAATACTTTTGTTCGGTATTTATCTATGTGATTATTGCTTGGTAATTAATATATTTTCATGTCGTATACCTAATTATAAACTTAAATGTGATGTAAAACGTCACCTTCTCGACGGTGACCAAAATTGGGATGACACCCTCGCGGAGGCGAGCGTCAGTGAGAGTCCCAGCCGCATGCGTCATCTGTTTGCCGTCATCTTGGTGTTTTGCGGAGTCGCGAACCCGGTAGCTTTGTGGGAGAAGTATCGCCATCATCTGTCTGAAGATTTTCTACGAGCTTTGAGGCGTGCTACTGGAGACGAAGTCGAAGTAACTAATGAACGCGTGCTGAACACCCGTCTCAGTTCACTTCAAGATGTGGTCATTTCTATCGGCGGCAATCCACTGATCGAATACGGGTTACCAGCTCCCCAATCATCACCGCATCAAGACCGTGGAAATCGGGAGTATAACGCTGAGACAAATTATGATCCGGGCGAAATTACCACCATACGAAATGACCATGTCGCTTTGTTCTCTTCAGAGCAAAAACAAATTTATGACACCGTCCTTGAAAGCGTTGGGCAAAACCAGGGTAAAATGTTTTTCTTGGATGCTCCTGGTGGAACAGGAAAAACATTTGTTACCACTGGCTTACTTGCAGAGGTCAGTAGGCAAGGCAAAATTGCTATTGCTGTAGCTTCGTCGGGAATCGCTGCCACACTGCTTCCGAGTGGCAAGACAGCACATGCCATGTTTAAAATTCCCATCGATTTAGAGAGCGCCGAAACGCCTGTTTGTGGTGTGTCACGTAACAGCGATAAGGGACACGTGCTCAAGGATTGCTCTCTGATCGTATGGGATGAGTGTACGATGGCCAATAGGAAGGCAGTTGAGGCCGTGGACAGAATCCTGCAGGACATGTGCAGGAACGAACATTTGATGGGTGGTGTCACAGTTCTGTTCAGTGGCGATTTCCGGCAAAAGCTTCCCATGGTGACACGGGAATCTAGGGCTGACGAGGTGAATGCTTCGTTGAAACGATCTACGTTGTGGTCACGAGTTCGTACGCTGCGCTTGACCATTAATATGAGAGCTCGACTCGGCAGCAATGCACGTGCTCAAGAATTCTCCGATGTCCTTCTAAGTCTTGGCGAAGGCACTCTACCAGAAGAGAGAGGTGGACCGGTGGTGCTTCCAGAGTCTCTCGGTAGAGTGGTATCCAGCTTAGAAGAACTCATTCGCTGTGTGTACATCAGTCGTATACCGCACCAGCAGAATTCTTGGGTGTGTGAGCGGGCCATTTTGACGCCCAAAAATGATCAGGCTGCAGCAATTAACGAATGCATTCTCTCGGAAATTGAGGGGAATGAAGTGGTCTACACCTCGATAAACACTGTTATCGAGCAAGATGACGCCACACATTATCCCGTGGGATTTCTGAACTCTCTGTCAGCAAGTTGACTTCCAGCGCATACCATCAAGCTAAAGGTCGGCCCGATTATGCTTCTTCGGAACCTATCTCCTCCGAAGTTTTGTAACGGGACCCGCCTTAAAGTCATCTCGCTCCACAGACACACCATTGAGGCGGAAATTCTTACGGGTTGTGGCGTCGGCGAGGCAGTATTTATACCACGCATTCCCCTCATACCTCATAACTTCCCGTTCCAGTTCAAGCGCGTACAGTTCCCCGTGAGTGTTTGCTTCGCGATGACCATCAATAAGTCGCAGGGGAAGACACTGAGGGCAGCGGGTGTCGACCTCAGGACGATTTGCTTCTCACACGCAATTGTACGTCGCTTGCTCCCGCGTCACCAGTCCTGACTCTCTTTACATTTTGGCTCCTGGCAGCATAACTACCAACGTAGTTTATAGGAAAGTGTTGTAAGGTATGATACCTTTGCACGTATTTTTACTCTTTTGTGTCCTGGAATGTATTCCTGAATTATTTTCTCTATTTCCTTCAGTCACATCTTATGACTGAACTCAGCAGGATTCCCATATAACTCTCTTCACTTGCTTCACTTGCAAAAAAAACTTATTTTTTAATGCTATTTTGAAAGTTGTTTACTTATAATGCTATAGCGACACTGCCAATCTTGGGTATTTTTGGTGCTGTAGAGCCTTCACGCAGACGACGTCGCGGGCAGCAGCTAGTTTAGAAATAAATACATGCTTAATTAAACGGCAACGTTATTAATTTATTGCGCACTTTGTCCCATTAATTTAAATGCGACAATACTATTGTCAGGTGTTTCCTCTTATTATCCGCAGTATTTGCATGTTACGATGTTTCATTCAATAAATCCATATTGTAGTGATGTAGTCAATTTTACACTGCGTAATATTCGTATAAAGGATTTGAATAGATATTGACGTCAAAATTACGAGCCGGGTATTACACGGATGCAGATTAACATAAATTAATGGTCAACATCATTTGTCTTCAGATACATTACACAAACTGAACATTATAATTTATTTTGTTGTACTAAGACTGGTTGTCTACCTACCTCTTAGGTTCATTAGTCAAGTTACCACAGAATACCTAACGTGGAACATGAATGCGCGAATATGACATTTAGGAAACCTCTCAAGAAAACTAATTTCCCTAATGAGTAAACAGATTTAATTACCTACGTTCCGTTGTGATATTTGCTCCTTGCTCCAGTTGAGAGATAAGAGCAACAGGGCCCATTAGCGGATATTTATTGCCTCGATACAGACCTATCTGACGACATCCTAGAACATAAATTGACAAGTGATATTTCGTGCTGCCAGTTTGTGGCGGTTGTTGGTTGTTCATTTGGCCTGAAGTGTATGGTGCGGCAGTGTGCGCGGGCGGGTGATAGTTTGGCAAGTGCATGGTGGTGCGGGGTGCGTGGTGCAGCGAGCAGGCGTGCAGGCGTGCAGGTCGCGGTGGAGGCGCGGCGGCGGCGCGGCGGCGCGGGAGGCTGCTCGGAACTGGTCCGGCGGCCGGCGCACGCGCGGGGCAGAGTCTCGCGGCGGCCGGCAGCTACGCGCCACCGGCCACCTCGCCACTCAGTGCACGCGCTGCCTCGCCGCCGCCAGCCTGCGTGGCCGACCGTCCACCACGCTCCTAGCAACTCCCGACAGACCCGACGCACACTCACGTCACACGCGACCTACTATTTACGATAAATCTCCCCTCGTTATTGGGTACTGAAAAAATAAGGACCCTCGAAAACATTGCAAATATTTGTAACACGTGAGTTTCGCCACCACTGTTTCTGTTTACATTTTCCGAAGGTGCTATTTTTTGTTTTACCAAGTTTCTTCAAAGTGCATCGCCAGTGAAGTTATTATTTTTGAAGGTGCTTGAGGAATCAAGATATTATATTTTAAGGTAAGAAAAATTGAATTTACAAAATTACAGAAATGTTGCATCGTCCCCTAGGGTATGTTTTTGAGCTATGTTCATTATGAAAATATTTAATGTTATATTAGAAAGTCACTTGCACAGCAACGAAACAAGTTAACGTACTATAAGTAAGCAAGTAGGTACTCGAGTTGATGTAACCTCGTTATGTTGGGGCAAGTTAAATAATGTCCGATTCTTCAAACACATTTACATATTTGGCAAGTTCGAAATCTCAAATATATTTGAATCAATCATCATTTTCCTTATTGATAGTGGCTAATTTTTTTCCTTCAACATAAACAATCAAACGCCGTAGGTACTCGCAAAGATAATAACAACGGTTGGCGAACTTTGCTTGTAGGACTTGTAAAATTAAGTTAAAGTTATATAATGACGTTAAAGCGCGATACTAGTAAGTGCTGTTCGACTATTACTAAGGTAACACGACTATAAACCAGTTAATGATGTGGTAACTCTAATATGATATTTATCCACTACGACCGCGAGGTATACGACACGCGCATATTGCCACGAAGTTATTCGAATGCCACTTATCATACAAGTCGAATAAATTTAGAAAGCTATCAACAGAAATTAAAATATAGGCAACAACAAATAAAAATCAGTTGTCGCGAATACAGTCGTAACTTAGCCCGACTTTAATTGATTTTAATTTTTAATTGGCTTATTATATTTGTAATTAAAAAGTATTTGGATACTAGTTCATTATTCTCATAAATTAAATTTCTTATACATCGGAATTTAAGGCCATCAAACCACGTTGTTGTTTTTTTATTCCAAGTTCAGCGTATCGTAGGCAAGGAAAACATGTATAAAGGAAATATTATTATCATAGAAATGTACTCATTTACAGTCGACAGCTATTTGTTTACAAATACATGGTTTCTTTGTTTATTTATATGATAACGCTAAGTCATAATACCTACATATGCAAGAATACAAATGGCTGATTTGTAAGTGACCACAAGTTGAACGTCCTGAAACTTTATTGTCAAGAAAGTTGCATCACATTATGAAACAAAAGGTCGTATGATCCAATTAAAACAAGGACAATGATACTACCGACTGATACTAGTACAATATTGGTATCGCAATTAAATATTGTGAAATATTATCAGTCAAGACTTGGCCTGTAAAAGAAAGAAAAGTGTTGTACAACTATTCTTATATTTTCTTTTGGTAACAAGTTGCGTAAGGTCCTTATAGGATCGTCATCATAATAATATATCTATCATTCACAAACATATGCCCCATAAATACCAAAAATGGGTCACTGTGTGTGGCCCCTGACTGATCTAATAATACTTTGACTAAGTATTTAACTTTTGTAACGTATTTTTTCTACAAAATACAGATGAAATTTGAATATCAACATTTGTATTAAACGTAAAAAAAAGGAAAATAGGAAAACAGTTATAACTTTATAAGCCCTCTATCAGAGCTTTACGCCTTTATTTCAACTCGGGACAACATAGTACGTTTTTGGTGTCCATTAGGGATGATTTTTTTTAAATCTATCGCCATAAAATCCTAGCACTCTGTCCGAATTTCAAGTCTCATAACTGAAGCCTCGACGTCATAGTATGAATGGGCGCCAAGTAAGTAGCCAATTGTCTTAAGTAGGTCCACCAGTATGCTCGTCTTACTTAAAGCATATTACATATCACCACCATTGCACCACTACCTATGGATTTTGCAGAGATTAGTGACACTGTTAGGCATATGACAAGTATAGTATACCGGGATCAAGATCCTTTTTTTTATCACAGTCTCCCAAGCGAGCGTGGTGATCTACGCAAATATGTCATACCTAGTGTTGTATAAAATCAATTATTTTCTAACTGAACAGACAACTGTGCTGCTGGGGAGTTTGTTCCGCCATTTCTTCTCCCCAGCGAAAGCACTAGGAATTGGCGAAGGGCGGGCGTTTTGGGAGACTGTCTTTTGTAATTTTGACGTTCGAAAAGTGCTGATTCTCAGACTAGTTTGAATAAATGACTTTTGATTTTGATTTTGTCGTGGTGATCTTTGAGTTGTCCTAGAAGATGTTGTGTTAAAAACCTAATGAAGCCATTAGGCTTCATTAGCCAATATGTTTTGTAGTGTTCATTGTATTTTTGGCACGGATAGTCTATGTATGGTGTACAATAAAGCATATATAAATATAAAACCTATTCTGGACGTTTTGAAGGTAGATACTTACAACATCTTTCCTGGAAATTCGATAAAACATTATTTTCCCTTTTTACGTCATAGCGATACTTAATTCTGAACCGCTTAAATAAATTATTACATGTTTCTGATGTTACAAAAATGTATGTCTAATGCCGGGGCCACACCAACGGGATGCACCGATAATTATCGCGATTAGTTGTGGCTGCACCTATGATTAACGCCCGTAATCACGATAATTATCGGCGTTTCCCGTTGGTGTGGCTAATTAAAAAAAAGTGCGATATCTTTTATCCGTTGAATAAAATTGACGCCTGATAGTTATAATATGGAAAAACTGTTAAAAAAATGTTGAGTGTTAAAAAAAATTAATACCTAGAATAAGTCTTTATTCTAGATAAGTATAAAAGTTTGGTGGAATTCGCCCTTAGCGTGTTTGTAACTCAAAGGCACACGTACCATGCGTTACGTGTTTGTTACATCCTCAATAATTCCATAATCCATTATGAATAAGAAGATTATTACTATTACCAGCAATAACCTTACATTGAACTCCTTTGTTCTCAATTCTTTTTTATTCAAATATGATTCACGACCCAGACAGGAGGCAGTTACCATGGGTACATTAATCCCGACTAGAAGCGCTCCCTATGACGACACTATGTTTCATCGTTTCAGCGAAAGATTGTATGACTAAGCAGTCATTCATACATCATACAATCGCTTCTAGCATGCAATCATTTGTAACGATTGTATATCTAAAGTAGTTTAACTTGAATTGTGTACTTTTATTGTTAACTGGACAGTGTTGTAGTAAATAAATATCGTACTACATAGTAAACATTACATAATTCTTAAGCAATAAGATGTCGCATGTCCTGAATTCCTGATTTATATGGAAAAGGAAAACAACGTCTTTGTGGTTTATATTATGTTTTTGGCAAACATTCAAACTTTGTATCCGCAATCTATCACACAAATGGATCATCAAAATAGTACTTACCTATTACAATTTTAAACATCATCCATTGTTTGTTGGCGCCATAAAAATAACTGCAGATCAATCATTGAGATGTCAGTCGGTAAAATCTTAAGTGTTTTTAATTTTTTCCGAAAAAGCATAGCCGTCAGTCTTCTGAACAAAGTAAAAAAGTGATTATAAATGGTCTCGGAAGTCTCGGAGGGGCACGTGCCTAAATAACAACAGCCGAACAGGTCGATTGATCAGGTTAAGCTACGCTTGCCGAGGTTGGTCCGTGGATGGGTTGACCATCTTTACATACCGAGACCCCTACGTGCCTCGGAAAAGAAGTTAAGCCATTGGTCCCGGCTGTCATTCGTAGATCTTTGACAGTTACGGGTTGTCAGAAGCCCGAAAGTCTGACAACCAGTCTTACCAAGGAGTATCGTATTACCCAGGAACTGGGTTGTGGAGGTCACGTAGGCAGTTGCTCCATGTAAAATACTAGTATTCAGCTGCATCCGATTAGATTGGAAGCCGACGGTCCACATAGTTGGGGAAAGGCAAGGCAGATTGGTAAATGGTCTCAGAAATCTAACACTAGCTACTCATTCTTTGGAGATCCTTTCCTAGTTATACAATAGTGACGTAGACAAGTAGTCTAGTTCGGTAAACATTTGAAATTAATGTACCAATTCATAGATAAGCTTGGGTGACGGCCATTTTGCAGAATCATCAACATATTATGTTCCTTAACTTACCTTATTATTATATGACTGTTCTCTACTAATAGTAAGGCTCCAAACTACGTAAATTAAACTCAATTTTCTATTTAAATTCAATAATTTTATTTATTACTAGCTTCTGCCCGCGACTTCGTCCGCGTGAAATTTCACCCTCACCCCATTCACCCTCTTAGGGGTGGAATTTCAAAAAATCCTTTCTTAGTGCACCCCTAGACCTCATAAGGAACCTACGTGCCAAATTTGGAATCTCTAGACCCAGCGGTTTGGGCTGTGCGTTGATATGTCAGTCAGTCAGTCAGTTTCTTCTTTTATATATTTAGATTGTGTAAACTCAGATATGTATTTACCAAGGCTTTTCTTTCTTTGGAGGCCCGAGAATGTTTAGTAATGTCAACGTCATGTCATAGTTGCCAAACTAAATATGAACTTGACAGATAGTTGGCTCGGCCCTTCTAACTTCACGATGAACAGAGTGCACATGTGACTCGTCGCTTAGTTCTCTTATATATTTTAGTGAAATTAAATAGTTTAGAAGTGTAAAACATTGAGCTGAATAAATAAATCAAGTGCATAAGGAGGTTTTCTACAAGATCTCAAACATATGTTTTCAAATACTCACCCATATTAAAGCTGCTGTAAGAAATATAAGCTAAAACTGCCAGACAGTAGGCAGGTAGGTCAATAAACACGGCTTGAAGCCGTGTGCAATACCTGTTCAACTTTCCTTAGTAGGTACTCTGACTACTTGTATTGTTTTATTACCTTCTGAAGATACGGCGCAACTAATTAGGATATTAGTGATGTCATTGGGGACACAATAAACTTAAGGAGAACGGAGTGCAGTCAAAACAGTTGCTTTATGAAATCATTTGCCTATCTGTTTGAACGTCTACGAGTATTTTTTCATGATTACTTTTTATTACGAGGTTACCACATTCTACATAGTAATTTATGGTAAAATAGTCTTGGTAAAAAACTTAATGTAAGGGCATTGTCTTGTGCTCACAAAGACTTGGGTTTCCCGACACATTTATGATACACTATTTATATCATAAAGAATTCACTGACCATTGTCTGTTTGTATAATAGGTATAGCAAGCAAGCAAGCATTATATCATATCGGGTACCAAAAATAATTCGAGGACATTTTTTGATGTCGTTGTCTAGACGACGCGAAATCAAATTCATATCGTGTATGTTTTTCTTAACAATAGAAAGATGTTTAATTAATACAAAGCTTAGCGCAGATAACCTTTTAAACTAAAAGATAACGCGAGCATTTCACTGAGCGTTCTCACGAGCACTCCGCTAATTAAAGTTAACTCGACGTCGTATAAGTTAGGACACTTCAGGTCTACGGACGCAGTTAATACTAGAAGACATGTTTACTACTTTCTTGTTAAGCGAACCTTTTCAAAATGCAGCCACAAGTTAGTTTTCGTTCTCAGACGGAGCTCGCCGCCCATAATTATTGGTTTTCAAGCCATCCGTTTGCTTAACTGACCGCCTTTCGTCTTATCCTAATTATGTGTCTCGATAGTAAATGTACGAGTTTGTAACTAAATGTTGCTTGCTGTCAGTGTTACAATATTGTTTATTTGTCACACATAAAAAGTGTCAACGGAGTTGTTAAGGAAAGATTTTTGTCTCTAATTTATGTTGAATTTTAGTCACCTAAAGTCATTATAAGTATGAATGTATTAAATGTAATTTCATTAAAAATATACTGAGCTCATTGAAAAGCATTTTGGTAAGATAAAAATAATAAAACATTTTTGTTAAATTTTCGTAACCATAAAAGGACTACACCTGCTACGCCGTAGCAGCCTGTAGATATGAGAGATTTTGTAGATATTTATTCAAATGAAATTAAAAGTCTAATCATGACTTGCTTTTAAGATTTAATCGGTTACTAATATGAAACTAAGCCCAAATATTTACTTCCACCTGGTTCCTATAGTTTAACAACCATAAATTGATTCGTATATTTTTGACGTGATAACGTCTTATAAATCGATGAACGCCGGCTGCACGCACGAAAAAGCATGACTCATTGTCACGTTCCGCCTGAGCCGAGCGTGCAAGCGAGAGCGCGGAACAAGCGATAGATACATAGACATGTTTTTTTTATGACGTTATCACATAAAATTATCGTCCGTAAACCGACTTCACAGACGTCCAATTTTTTAAAATTAATTATTCTGATTCGTAGCTGTCCAAGCTGTGTAGAGTAGAGGGTCAACATTTTATCCATACGTAGGTATTATCCGTAAATGAAACCACTAGTTTTGTACAAAAGTTAAGGAACGGAAAAAACTACCATTGGTAGGTTAGGTGGATTTGTTACTTGAAATAGGACTTAGAGCCTGTGCACACCTCGTTTCTTAAACGCGCCGTCGACGCGCGTTTTAGAAACGCGTGTCGACGGCGCGCTTTTATCCTACAGAGTAGTTTGTTGTCGTTTGTATCGATACAAACCCGATGCTAACGCGCATGTGTATCGATACAAACGCGCGTTAGCATCGCGTTTGTATCGATTCAAACGCGTATTTGAATTTATACAGGTGTGCAAAGGTCTACAGGCTGCGTCTGACTTGCGTGCGTATCGCGTCTGTATCGCTACAAACGCGCATCAACGGCGCGTTTAAAAAACGTGATGTGCACAGGCCCTTAGTCGTGAATTGTTAGCTTCAATACTTTGTAAACCCGGATATTGTTATAGGTATAATGAATATGAACTAATTGATTCCGACCACCTACTCAGTCACTATACTAGCCATCCATCTTATGTAACTGAGATATATTTACATTTACTGAGTTAATATGAGGTCAAACAGCCGTGTAAAATCCATTTACGTGTTACACAAACGCAATTATAATGAACGCAGATGTTATTAGAATAATTATAATGATTTAATATCACACATAAGCCAGACATTTCGCCATTAACTCTACTTTCATCAGTCCCGATATCAGCTTAATGAAGGCTCATTTTATGTAAACAAAGAGATTACTTACACTGATGAAATTGTACTGCAATCGAACGAACAAGCTGACTCCTATCGATAAGGACGTCACTGAGTAATTCAATCTGTTGTGACGTCACATGTGATCGTAATCAGTAAATATTTGAAGAATGTTTATCGTGTGTTATACAGACGACGAATCAATGAAGAGTGCGATTGTTACATCGATATCTTAATTGCTAATCTTAATTTACAGTAGAGCCTGCTAGTGATGTAACACGTCATGAAAACAGATCAATAACGATCGTTGTATTGTCAGCCCATCGAATTATAATTTAGGGTAAAGTTTAATAACAGCCGCACAGGTCAATCAGATTAAGCTACGCTTGCCGCGGTTGGCCTGTGGATGGGTGACCATCTTTACATACCGAGACCCCTCCGTGCACGGAGGACGGGCACGGAGGGGTCCGTGCCTCGGAAAGCATGTTAAGCCGTTAGTCCCAGCTATCTTCGTGGATCTTTGACAGTCGTTACGGGTAGTCAGAAGCCCGAATGTCTGACAACCAGTCTTACCAAAAAGTATCGTATTACCCAGTAACTGGGTTGTGGAGGTCAGATAGGCAGTCGCTCCATGTAAAATACTGGTATTCAGCTGCATCTGGTTAGACTGGAAGCCGACCCCAACATAGTTGGGAAAAGGCTAGGCAGATGATTAAGGTTAGAAGCACAACCATTGAAAGCTTGGGCTTTTTCCAAGAAAGAAACGCTCGTTTTATGTTAAAAGAAAACACTTATTCGCTAGATACTGTGTTTACTTTTGTGGTGGAGGCGATAGAAATACGATTCAGACGGGAAATCTGTAGTTTAGCCATCATTGAGTTTTCTTTTCTTTTAAATTGACCTAGTTTGGGCCCAACAATGGATTTGGCCGATTTTCTTAACCATGGTCAGTTACGTGCCATTGTAATATATGCTCTGAAAGGAACCAAAAAAGTTATAAATAAAACTGATTACGTCCCACACATGCACAAGTATTTTTGCAATGTAAATAAGTCGTAAATAAGACTGTTGATCTGTTTCTGACAGTTTTGCTGACTATGTTTACCTAATCAATACAGTATGTACTTATACACATTTGTAATAATGCTTTAAAATCATTTGCGAGGCAAAGTTGCATCAATCAAGCAGCTAGGAAATGCCATCGCCAGCCAGTTTTAAAATATTGGCGTGTAAAAAGATCCACTTACAAATAAACATTTCTTAAGGTCGTTTCGTCGCGTATGGTCAAATTTGCAATCGGTCAAGTGACTGAAAAACCGTTAAAATCGCGCTCGGTCAAAATAGCGATTGGTCCATATCGCAAATGGTCAAATTCACATAATTTTCTAATCGCGAACGGTCAAATAAGCAAACAGTCAAGATCGGGTAAGCAGGTATTCATTAATTGTTCAATTTCACCAAAACATTATATTAATGTCAATTAGACTGATCTTTATTACTTTGTATTACAAATCGAATGTCCAATCATTGTGTAGGTACACTGGTAACACTGGTCATAAATCAATACTTTTTTATTGTTACTCTGTACCTATTGTTTATCTGACATCGTCACACGCTCTATTTCAGCATGATAAAACTCAGGCACGCACAGACACGTACTGACAAGTAAGACAAGTCCATACACTTGGCAACTAGTTTATCATGATGGACGAATAATACAAGTTTCATGAAAAAAGTCAATATTCAGGTGGATTATGATTATGACTAATATAGAACTTATCTAAAGTGTGCTACGTTCTTTAATTATGAGGAATTTGGAACAGTCTTCATTCATTTTATTTTAATTACAACTTGAATGAATAGTCGGCGACCCCCCTTATCAGAAGTCAGAGTGGCGAGTGCTGGGCTCAATCCGAGTTTATAAAGTTGTGCAACTGTATTGATAATAAATTTAATAATAATGGAATATTTCATTGAACATTTTTTTTCATTGATGTTCTGATGGATTCCAGGCTCGGATAATTCCAGTAGTGCTGTGATATAAATGTTGTATGGGAAGTAGGAGTTAACTGACGCACTTGTTAAAAGATAAAAATCATGGATAATTGTTTAGTTTGTATTGTAACAATTACTTGCTCAATCGGTGTTTCCGTTGTTTATCACTGAGTGCGTGAATTAGGAAGTAAGTACCTAATAATTTTTGGCGTTTGTTTTCGGTATTTCCGTGTTTTTATTAAAATTTTAGTATTCAAGAGAAGAAAAAAGTGAATCATTGCATCCTGTTTGTTTGTAAACTTGGGTCCTAAATTCTACAAATTTTGATAATACGAAATTAAGACAGGAAACGGTGTTTTATTTCTATCTACACAAGTATCTCACGAAATCAGTTCCTATGTTCCTATCTCGTAATCTTTTAATCTGAATGTGCTATTAAAGCGGATTTACTGATACAACTTTGTAGCGTTAGTAGCACGTGGCTTACTTTTTTAGCGAGTTAAACAATTAGATAAAGTTTAGCGTGTAAACTCACAGTTTATAATTTATCTGTTGGATGAATCTGAGCTTAAACACTGAACAGATTAGTGCTACTTCCAAACACATATTAAAAGTAGTTATTAGGATAGGGCTGCTAAATTCAGATTCCGGAATTGGCAGACTAGGTTTTTGTGCTAAAAGTCCTATCCTATCCCATCCTATCCTACTAATATTATAAACGCGAAAGTTTTGTGAGGATGGATGGATGTTTGTTACTCTTTCACGTAAAAATACTGAACGGATTTTAATGAAACTTTACAGTAATATAGCTTATACATCAGAATAACACATATAATACTTTTTATCCCGATATTCCCACGAGATCGACATTTATGCGGGTAAAACCGCGAGGCGCTGCTATTACGTAATATTTTATGTGAGAAGTATAATAATACTAGCAGCGCCCCACGGTTTCACCCGCATAAGTTTTGATCCCGTGGGAATATCGGGATAAAAACTATCCTATGTCCTTTCCCGGTACTCAAACTATCTCTATACTAAATTTCATCTAAATCGGTTCAGCGGTTTAAGCGTGAAGAGGTAACAGACAGACAGACACAATTTCGCATTTTATGGATTATGTTTTGGCGAAGAAATAAACATGTATGTACTATGTAGACGGATTTATAAATGTTATTCCATCTACGTTATAATACGAAGTATCCTGCCCTCGTTGGTCAAGAATCATGATCAAGTTAAAAATATACCTAATCTCTTTGCTTGCTGACCAGAATCGTCACTGCTGTTCCACTTCTACATGGTTCCTTCAAAAACTATTTACAATATGACCAGCTTAGTTTCGTCAGCTGAATTCTGGGGGAAGCCCATGAGATTGCAGCAGCTCGGTGCGTACGCGCAGTGGACCGCGGCTGTTGTTGCCAGCCCTGGTTTCGGGTAGCCGGCGACAATCAGGCTGCGTGGGCCTATCGTGCGGGCGAGGTCGCTCCGCTCACCCCGCTATCGACGAACGCCTCATTAGCTCTATTAATAATTCAACTCGTATCTCAACCCTATTGTTCTGCCAGATTATTTTCCATTCGTTAACTATACGCGCCTATATGAGTTAATTATCTCTGCGATGTGACATTTTGTTGCTCTTGAAGATTGGCTCTTTGTAAACTTCAGTGTTGTTCTTTATAAGGCAATATGCGGTTCATGGCCATTTCTTCGTTAAGCGTTTAACGTTTAAGTAATATTTTTCATTTTATGGGAGTTACCTTGTGGCTTTTTTTGCCATGTGGAATGGAAATTTTTGCGTGGTCGTTTTAGAACATTATCTCGTTTTACTTCAATATCATCGGGTATGGGATGACTATTAAGTATTAAGTATAAGTTAAATCATGTAGAAAATGTTATTTCACCATGATGGATTAGGTACGAAAGAAACAGTAGGTCACATGTTCTGATTAGCAACTTTAGGTATATCAGACGTAACGATGTAGATGTCAGGTGATAGGCTATAGGTAGGCGTGACCAGGTGAGAGGGCGTGGCACTAAAGCAACCCTCCCCATACCCGCCACTCCCACTACTGTTTAAAATTGAGAGGACCCTTGGAACGACCAAAATTTTTTACCAAAGCCTTTTAAAGTTTTTATCATGTCGATTTTACCTGAGAGACTGCGTAGGTCTTGCCAAATAGTTCATATTGAAATTAATTTGCTGCGTAATTTTGCGAAAATGCAATGCTAATTAAAATAATAAAATATCCATATAGGTATAAATAATTTATTACAACGATTACAGCTAATATAATTTAATAGCTACTCCTATATATGCAATTGAAATTAGTAGTAATAAATGTAATTAATTTAATGATAATACTCAAAATAAAGCGTATGGATAGCACAGATAAAACTGCTTTATCTCATTACCGACAAACTTGTTATAACTAAATATGTTGATAATTATAATTTCCGCATAGTTCAACTAAATGCTGGATTTAACGTTAAGAGTCAAAAATTACCGATTCATCATTCAACTTTTGTGTTTAACCGGTTGAATGCCGTAATTACAGACACAATTAAAAAGCCATTGCGTCTAGCGTGGAGAAGGGTTAAAAAACAAAATTAACTTTTATAGCTACAAAAATAAATCTATAACTTGACCTTTGGTTTATGGATTTTAATAATTTTCATTGCTTTTAATTCGCGGTCTACCAATGTACCTACCTAATTTTAATATGATAGGTAAGACAAAATAATATTTTAAACAACTCTGTGAAACCACATTAAAACCGAGCTTCCGCGTAAACCGGAGGATCTGTTTGTTTACCTTATTATTTAAATTACCAACGAAGACGTCATTTGTTGAAAGATAAAAAACATCTCTAATTCGAGCTGTTCGTAAATTTTTCCCATAGCCGAGGCGAAGTATGGTGAAAACCCGACATAAATCAATTCGGACTTGACAGTAATAAAATTGTTAACTACTCCGTACCATTACTCATCGCCACCAAATCACAATCCTAATAGCCTTAATGGATTCCGAAATTCTTCAATTTTATTGTTTCACAATACTAACAATAGTGACACTGCAAATGCCGGAATTTCTGCCATATTTTGCACTAAGCATTTGGTTTTATGTAAACCTCAACAATGCGAGGAACTACTTTGGAGCTGTTGACTTACCTACCTCTCTTTATCCTATTACCATAAAAAAACTGTTTATACTTCACCTGAAAAGCTACTGGGCATCCTACCATTATTATAAAGAACATAAGTAAGCATAAAAACTATAATCCGATAGGAAAATACAAAGTGTAAGTTACCGTCGATTAATGCGAAGGTATGAAAAACAAAACATGAAGTTTACGAGGTATTTGGATTCTATGCTAGTAAGGAGGATAACCCGTTTGTATTCGTACGTAACCTATGTGAGTATCTATCTACTTGTATTACTAGCCGCTACGGCTATTGCATAGATTTGGCATAGTCGCAGGCCTCACAGGTAACTGCACTCGCTCATAATCACCATAATAAGGAAAATGAAACAGCAAACGTGTCTTATTTATTGTTTTCACAACACTAAAAGCATACTAAACCGAAGATTCGATAAACACAAAGACGTCACAACTCACAAGCTGTACGCAAATGAACTCACTAAATAGAGCGGGTTCAATTGTGTCCGTCCCCAAAGCATCTGCTGCTTAATTGTCATTGTATTGGATTAATGTCGGCGGGATGATGACCTGCCAGTGATGCGGTCTCGAGCCCCGCGGTCCCCGCACTCGCACCAGCCAGTATTTGTGGAGGCCACTTAATGGACATGTTGTGTTTGGGCTGTTAACTCAATTAGCTGCCAGACGCTGCCTCGTCAATCAACGGTACTCATTGTTTTTACGCCTCAAGGAAATCTTTAACATCCAACACTGAAACTACGATTTCTATTTCTTAATTACAACATTCGTAGACTTTGTTCATTCAGCTTGGTCAAACACTACGTAAAATTAAAACAATGATATGCACAGCTTCTCAGGAAATACCCATTCGCACATAGGTACGAACCGAATTTATCTTAGATCTACAAACAAGAGGTAATTACGGATTCACCTCCAATATTTGCTGAAGATAAATCGCAGCACAGTGGCATAATGATAATCGCAGTAATAATGATATACATAACTTGCTCCTTGCACTTGCATGGGTGCTACGAAAGAGAACATTCACAATTTGTTTAAAATTAAGTTTCACGTGGAGCAACGCAGAGACTGCTTCATATTCTACGAGGATTTTAAGACTTTTAAAAATAATGTCTCTTGAAGATAAGCCAGATTAGAGGGCTTACAATAGCACACATGGTATTTATACTGTTGTCGGTTCTTTAGAAATACACACACCAAGTAGTTATGTGTGTTGTCTCTAAATTGTGTAATCGGTTCGCATAATCGGTTGTTACCCCTTTGCAGGGACCTGAATATGTGTAGATAAGGTATGTGGATAAATAATTGATTGGCTGAAACTGGAACCTAAAGTGAACTACGGAAAAGCGTAGATACCTATAGGCACATAAGCTAACTGAAAATACCTGTAAAAGCTTACCTTAGCTGGTTGTGAAGCCGAAGCTTTCCAGCTAAGCAGTGAGTGTGTGTTTGTCAAACAATAAATTTCGCTGAGAAGTGCACCCTGGAGGTGTCGCCCTGCGATCATCGAACCTGCTAAGAAAAAACCTGATCTTGTTTCTCTCCGCTTGTACAGTTAG
Organism: Hydraecia micacea; assembly: GCA_914767645.1. Lineage (NCBI taxonomy): Eukaryota > Metazoa > Arthropoda > Insecta > Lepidoptera > Noctuidae > Hydraecia > Hydraecia micacea. Next base: position 12,290,325 of record OU611782.1, on the reverse strand, counting down.
CTGCGGAGCATTAAGTAATCGGAGCCGAGAGCGACGAGATAATGTTGCGCACGCGTGAAATATATCCGAGCGTTTTTATTGCGACCGCGTTCCGCTCCCGGACTGGTATGCGCGTGTCTCTGCGCCGAAGAAATTCTGTCGACGAGTGGTTTGCCTCACGGCGACCTTGTCGCGCGCACGCAGCCTCCCCCCTCCCCCCGGCGTACCCGCAGCGCCTGCGCCGGCCTGCCGGGCGCTCCTCCGTTGCTGCCTCCGTGAAAGTAGGTGACGGCGCGACGCCCGCTGCGGTGGCACCCGTCTTCACACTCGCTTGCCACTTGCGGGCCCTACGCCCGATTTTAAAAGCGGCTTTCTAAATGTTCTCGTATGCTTGTACCTGTATGTGACTGCGCTTAAGTATATGGTCCGTCTGCAGCTGTCATAGAAGGCAGTTGATAAAGTTACACGGCTACATCGTCTTTCACATAAATATGTTGGCAAACTAATGAAGTCTCCGGGCTTGCACATTGTAAAAAACATCTAGATTAACGTCATACCTGAACATTCTTGAGGAAAAATATTTAAAACCTCTAAATCGGTTTTATTATAGACAGATAATTTAGCTAAATTATTAAAATTACCTCGTCTAGTTAGAATGCTGTGAGGGTTGTGTGTGTTTACCTAGTCATTAGGTAGGTGATTGAGGCTTGATTGCTCCTATTGAATACCTAATCAAACATCATCAGTGCTACGTTATCGAGATCAAGTCTTGTTAATGTCACAGTCGCAGTTTTTACCTTAAAGGGGCACAATGTCGTGGAAAAATAACGTTTTAATTAGTTATATTTTATTCGTTAAAACATGCCTCATGAATTACACATGCAATTAACTGTAAACCCTGTGATTGTAGGCTACTTAGGCATTCGTGTAGTGATGTCCAATTAAAATAATAATTTATTAATGTGATTTCTTTGTATAAACAGTAAATAATTAATACATCAGCCGCTATAATGATGAAGGTCCAAGCCTCTTACGGATCGTTTTCATATCCAGAACTGATAACAATTTGTCCAATCACACAATGGACAAAGTTATTTACTGAATCAACAGTCTGAAGACGGTTAAATAAATATTGTATTTTATTATAAATCAGTTATACGAATCGTGTGGGACTTTCGTTTTGCAACAGTTTATCAGTAAGCGGCTTGCACAACTTATTCGAAGAAGCATTCCATTGAAATCCATTGTGAATAATGTCCACGTAGAACTCAACGAATTCAATCAAATGCTTAGCACGGGCTTCCAGGATTGCTCGCGCTTGCCCACTCGGCAGCTCTTCGGGGAACCTGCTGCCTCTCAGCCTTTCAGTCAGTTGCCTTCACATGTCTTGTGCGATTGGTCGACCGTCACTGTGAGGATCTCCAACTCACCACTACGTGTGATGTCTACAAATTTGAAAGTTAGTACCTCTATCATAACATATAATATCAATATACTTGTGCCCAGTACACGTTTTCTACAAAAATCCCAAGACTCCACTCAGGAGGCATAAACAATTTATAGTATGTAGGTACCATCTATGATTAATGTAAGTTAAATTGTAAGCAGTCATTAAGTAACAAAGAATACGATAACATTATATGCGTAGTATGCTAATAATGTGTTTGTTATTCTTATATCAACTTAAACTTTTTATCGCTTCTATTGTCCGATCGGTATTTTCTCGATTAACAACGGGATGATTGACATGTTGGACAAAAAATAAAACAATACTATGCGCATGCGGTCGCTACTGGCTTTTATCTGACATTCTCGGAGACTTCGAGCTCTTTATTGATGTTTTGTTCACTGATCTCCTCGACTCTTCTCGGAAATTACTGATTAATATTATCACTGCTTATTCTAGTTTCTAAGAAAACTGACTTCACTTGAGTTTCAATTGTATAAAATGCTTTTGCACCTATAAGTTTTTCTTCGTTGCAAGTTTTTCTGCCGTCTGCGCCGGATGTAGCGTTATGTCGAGTAATGAAACTTTTATACTTAATTAGCTGAAGTATAAAATATCAAGCTCCTATAATTATAATTTAAATCAAATGAATTCCAACGGTGCGTTTTCTTTATCATTTTAACAAGGATTCGTTAACTCATTCCGTGTAATAAAACGAAGTATGTTTTATTTACATTCTACAAAAAGTGTACTGTGTTAAGCGATTCAATTACGTTTTTATGAGTTTTTTTTATGAAGCGTGCCTAAAACGCATTACTGAGGAGGATCTGAAACCGGAACTAGCGTAATTGACAATATAGTTGAGATGAGGTTCTGAGTGCGACCGGGTCGGGCCGGCGGCGGCGGCGGCGGCGGCGGCGGCGGCGGTGACCACTCGATCGCCGTGTAAACGCACTTAATATGAACCACTTTTTGCTTCACTCTGTTATTATTAATGAATAAATGCTATATGTCCGAGTACTCGAGGTCAACGTACGTGCGGAATGTTGTAAAAAAATGCGTTAAGGACATCAGCCCGGCATTCTATCAAGTAGAACCGATGGTCCACTATGCGCGGGGTCATTAATTCTCTCATTAGCTTTGAATAATTAATTAGACTATGGATTGCGCGATATGTTTGTTATGATATAATTTTCTATAATTTAATATTATTCGACGTAGTTTGCTGATTTGAATAGTTCTAGTAAGACGTTAGACCGCTTATAATGTTTATTTCTTATTTTATGTATATTTTATGTATATATCTTATTGTAACTTTAAATTGCCTAAAATTATTAACATTAATTTAGGGATTAAGTAACAAACTAAACGATAATGTTTCGCAATATTTAGTACTGCCGCAATAACTAGCTATTTATTAGTCAATCTCAATAAAAGATAGGCTAATAAATATTGAGGGATTATACTTGTATTGTATGATGATGGCGATTACATCTTTATTAGAATATTTAGCTTCACATGAGGCGTACGTAAACAAGTAGGTATCACGAATGCAAACGATGAGTTGTGACGAAGAAAAATAAATAAACATTCAATCAAATTGTAGAATATAAGAAACATTATGACTTCATCACTTCTTTTCAATTTAACTATTTATCAGAATTTCACACACGTAATCGGGTGATGGACAGTAATAAAAAAAAAATATCCGAAAGACGAAAAGAAAATAAAAAAAAATACTTAATTAACTTCATCGAGTTTGTTGTATGTGGAATTGTGGCCTGTGGGAGTATAATTTTTAATAGTAGGTAGTATTTTAAAACCGAAATAGAATAACTTTTAATAATGGTTTTGATACAGAATCCGAGTTATTTTGCCCGTTATTGTGTATTATCTACTTATTAAAAAAGTAAAGGTTATTGGGTGCACCAAGGGAAAGCAGGAAAACAGGATACATAGTGAATTATGTCAATCACACATACCTAAGTCCTTAGTTTTATGCGGTAATAATTTAGGAAAAACAATTTAGACTACGCTGCGCCTACGAGTGCTAATACGCCAGCCGTAGTCGTAGCGGGACAGTCGTTTTTGACGTAACTCATAATTTTTAACAGACTCAGACCATTACTATCATTTTGTACGAAATTGTGACGTGTTGTGTTATTTTTTAGGGTTCCGTACATCAAAAGGAAAAACGGAACCCTTATAAGATCACTTAGTTGTCCGTCTGTCTGTCCGTCAGACTTTTTCTCAGGAACACGTGGAGTTATCAAGTTGAAATTTATATCAAATACTCAGGGCTGCAATCCCTTGAAGCAGTAAAAAAATCAAACTTCGTCAACGCAATGAAAAGATACGGGCGTTTAAGTCCCGGAATCAAAACCTATAGGGTACTTCCCGTTGACCTAGAATCATGAAATTTGCCAAGAAGCAATGTCATATAGCACAAGTAAAGGAAAAAATCCGAAAGCAGTAAATTAGTAGAAAAAAAAAATACCCGTGATAAACTATTTACATACAATCTAGGGACATAAGTCGAGTAGCACGGTAAGGATTGTTTTGCTGTGAACGCGCAGTACAAGCCGTACCCGTACCTAATATGTATGTATAAGTGTATTAACACAGAACGCACACCTCAGAATTTATACACTGGTGTCGAGCGAAACAAAAACATATCACTTTCTAATTACGTATGACCTTGGGCGGTTCATAGGATTGCTAAAATTGATAGTGTTTTAATAAGTTCAAATAGCTCATAGTGTAACGTATAGGATAAAGAAACACTAGGTTCTAGGTTCTAATCTCGATATGGGATTTTTTTTTCTTTTCAACAATTTTATCTTCATCTGTTCTTTTATTATTCGATAAATTAATAAACGAGAATAATAATGTAATAATTGTTTTTATTATTATATAGTTAGTGAAATATGGGGTTAAGAATAAAAATCTTTTATAACTGATTACAAAATGTTTATTCGTTATAATTTTATAAAGTATAAATAAACTTCTAGTTTAGGACTTATTGTGGTTATAGCTTAAGTATTCATTTTCATTACGAAAAGAAGATTGAAACTAAACCTCAAAATAATCCTTATTACGAATATGCTACAATATAATTTTATTATTATTTACTATTTTTTATTTAATATACTTATATTTTTTTATTTTCTAATTCCTTGCTTTCCATCGCTGTATCGCAAAATATAAACGTTCTTGTTTATGATTTTCAATCAACTATGGTTTTTGAGCTGGTTTTTGTTTGCACGGCGAACGGTTCGTAAAGACGTGTCGAATAATAATTCGGCAAAATATCTCGTTGGTATATAACCAGTCGCTTTCGACTGGCAAGGCTACCCTCTTCCTTATTTAGTGACCCTCCGACTCACAGAAGGTAATTTCTCTAAAACAAAAAAGAAGTACTGTTAGGCTACTAGCAAAATACGAATAAGTATTACCTATGATTTAGAAACAAAATTATAATGAAAAAAGAAATGTTACATATAGATAATCATCACTTAAAATCTAGGACTTCGAAATTATAATTTTTTTATCTATTTAGACCTTATAATACGTTTAAAAAAATAACTACAAGGATCAGCAGTTCTATTTTAATAAAATAAATGTTTGAAAAAATAATTAAGTAACTCATATTCATAATACTCACATTAAGTTCGGTTTCATAAGATATTTGTGTTATATTAAGTCCACTTTTACGCAGCGCAATCATATTAGCTTTAATTTCAATATTCTGCATTTTAAAAGGAACTACAACACGGCTAATAGATAGAACACAGACACACGTCGCCAATAAACAACCAACCAACAACGTTATAATATTTAATCGCGGTGAATGACTCGTATAACTTAACTGTCTACCTTATAATTTATTTATTTAGATATCTGTGGGTATAATCATAAAGTTTTACGAATTAAGCGCATAAGACGAACATGACAAGGAAATATAATTATAGTCAAAAGCGTGATTATTCGAAGTAATTATTAAAACATTAAAAAAACTATCATCGCGCGTGAGATTCGAACTCACGGATCGCTACGCAGAACGCACTTACCCAAATATGATAACCGCTAGGCTATCATGACATATACCGTAGCGGTTGAATTTATGAAATACAATCAGTTGCAAATGAATGTGAGTGTGTGTGTCTATAGTAAAGAAATGACTCATTAAAAGAAGGTCGTAAGTAAAACCAAAGTGTCAATCTATTGCTTTGTGAATTTGCTACTCCACTTATGTCCCTTACTGTACCTTCAAAGTACGGAACCCTCGGTGAGCGAGTCTGACTTGCACTTGATCGTTTTTTTTTTCTTTTATCCTTAATATATATTTTTATGTAGGTACTTATTTTTTGTATGTTATTTATAGGAAGACTTGTTCGTCAAGAATTCTAAGCTGCACTGAGGTATTCAATAAGCTCTACTTCAGTCAATATTAGGCTGCGTTCAGACAACACGCGGGGCTAAGGCGGGCACACCGCGTGTGCCCGCCTTAGCCCCGCGCTCAGCACGCGCAAATTTCAAAGCGAGTTTAGACGTGGGTGCTGACGCGCGTGGCGTGCGCTTAGCGGGCGCGTGTTGTCTGAACGCAGCCTTAAGGTTATTTTCCTTTGCTTCAGGTGTTCCGCGTGTGTGGCGTGGCGCGCGAGTGTGATGCGCGGCGGGCGGAGCGCTGGTCGCCGGCGCCGCGAGTAGCCGCGACCATGCGGGGCCGAGCCGCACTCGCCGCCGCCCTGATCGTCTGCTCGCTACTTAGCACGACATACGCGTCCTCCGCTGTCATCAGTAAGTACTAAATCTTGAAGAAGGAGGCTTTTATTCTTGCTAGAAATCAGCGAGTAGCCAGCGGGCTAATTGCGTAACACACTATCAGTAGAAATGGGTTTCATTTTGACAGTTCAACAACATACATTGCGTTGTTTACGTTGTTCAGCAGAGACATTCTTCGAACATATGAAGTAATGGATTAGCAATATCCTTCAAAATGATTCAGATTTAGATTAATAGTGTGTTACGCAATTAGGGTGCTGGCCACACTGACAGCTGCAGCCCTAATAGTGTACCTACAGATCATTAGAGCTAGGTGACAGACTCATTCTCCCTTTGTTTTACTTTTTAAGGCTTGTTCAAAGGCTTTACTAACCTTGTATGAGCTTTAAGTATGTGCACACGGTCTTCATAGATAAGTATTGATATGAATGGATTAGCCGGAATAGAATAGCTGTTATGGTGTACAAACGAACTAAGCTAAACTTCTACAGAGCTACATATCTATCACTTATTTGCAACACAATGTTTACAACTATCAAAGAAAGCGTTGTTTGCAACAATAAAGCTTAACAATAAGGTTCGACAGGTCGATTGCATTGCACAAGGCACGGCAATTGGTCCGTTGCGAAACCGCGTCCGGACCGTTCCCACATAGATCACACATTCGTTCGCCTCTCGATCATGACGTGCATAGTGAGCGCAAGCGCACCTTGTTTATAGCTCTAAAACCTAGGATTGTTCGACAACAAATAGTTTTATGTTTCAAAGTGAACTGAGACACGAACACGATGTTGTGGGTGTTGAAATCATTCGCATAACCTATGAGTAGTCATTTTGGGTAGGTACTGTTACCGAGGTAAGGGTTCCCCCATTGTTAATTTTTTTGTAATTTTCCTTTCTCTCTAACGCTTGTTGCTAGTGAGTCAATATTTTACCTATACCTACCTACTTAGCTTATTTATTTATATATATTTTATTGTACACCAGAAAATACAATTGACACTACAAAACATACAATGGGCGGCCTTATCGCTATCTGAGATCTCTTCCAGGCAGCTTATTTCCTAACTAAAATACACAAAATTGATTTTAAATAGTTGTTGTATTATTTCGATAAAACATATGGAAACAAGAGTATTTTAGGGTAACCGATTATGATATAGCGCAAAGTAAGAAAATACGTTTATTTGCGGTAAACACGACGCATAAAAAGAACACAAATACAAAAAAAAAATAACAAGTTTGGGGAAAACATGCGTCACATCCACGCAAAACAGCCATCGCTCAGCATAATGCTAAGACCCTATACGAGACTCCAGCGCTGGTTGTCAGCGACAGCCAGCGTTGACGTGATGACCTCAACCAGGGGAGCATATCTAATCGATACCTATAAATAAAAAACAACAATCAAAATAAGAAATAAAATAAATATACATTACAAAAAGATAATATATAAACATGAAATATATGATTTATAGACGAAAAATAAATAAATTGAGCCATAAAATGAAAGGAATCGTAGCGAAATAGAAAAATAATGATATAGAGACGTAGAAGATTGCGGGTTATTTATCATGAATAGTTTATTATTTGCGTAATAGGCCTCCACAACGTCATTAGGTTGTATTCAGAAGCCATTGAGATCAAATTGATAATCATAGTCGGTTTCAGGGGCTTACATGAATAGGTGCTTAAGATAATATTATCCCTAGGCTTAGAATTACTATCGTTGGTCGCTGCAGGAGCAACTTTCTAAAAATTATTCTCATCTAGCCACCATTACGTATTGAAATCGCCGTTAAGTGCATATCTTGTAATCGCTTCATGGGTATTTCGCGAATGCCTTAAATGCCTGAAACGCTGCAATTAATTCGCGTGTAAAGTGTTTAAACTACCGTATATTTTCGATATTTGCATAATTTCTTGTTACTTAACCGGAATAATAATATCATTTAGCGGTAATGGAATATTACTTTAGTACTTTAAGCTCGTATAAAACATTAATTTCAAGAATTATGAGCGCAACCAAAATATATCAAGTTTGTAATTGTGCCGTGGTGGGGAATAAATTAAAAAATAATATCACACCTAACCAATTTTATGGGCTCGATAATTTCATCGTATTTTAATATAAAATACATTTTTGTATAAAATAATTATTATCACGTTCTTAAAGTTAATGGTATATTTTTGTATTTGGTGTTTTGGGATGTTTAGTAATTCGAAAGATCAGGTTACAATTTACAAAGTATTGTCAGGCGAAACCTTGAATTACTAACACGTGCTTTAATTAAATGTATCACACACGGAGAACTCGTGTAGCCAAACGTAATGAAAAACAACAAAAAATCTAATGAAAAACAATAAAACGCGTAAATAAATGACCAAAAGAAAGTTTCGTAGACCCTCTACGAGGTTACGAAAAAGGTCTACGAAAGTACTACGCACTCAAAAATTTTCGCAAACTCAATCAAAACCACTTGATATTTGATTACTTGAACTACTAATATTATTTGTTAAAAGGATTTATCGTTTGACCTTGAATAAAATGGTGTATGGATTCTTAATGAGGTCGAGGATGATCATCTGCGTATATATTACGTATCATCTCTATTAAGCCCCTCGATGATACGAATCAATTGAGTTATTATCCCGACAGAACGAGTTCATCCAGCTCCAGCAGAGGACAAGTTCAGTGTCGAACTGTGACATTGCATAACGACATTGATTCACGATTAAGGCGCTTATCTATACGTTGTTATCAACACTCATCTAATACGAGCGCTAAGGACAGTCGTGACGGGAATGTAGGTTAAACCGATTCAAGGGCTCATATTCGTATTATGATGCGTCACAAGCATTTCATACTTCTTTCACAACTTTTTATTTCCTTCGGCAATGTTTGTATGCTGTTTTATTTAGTGAGATGTCTATAGATTTAGTTTAGAACCGTCTTCTGTGACTATTCCTTGTTATTGACACCAGTCACGCGAAGCTAATATTTTAACACGCATTTGTTTATTTTTTTTTCTATCCTGCGCTGTCCCACTCCTGGGCAAAAGCCTACCCCCACTCCTTCCGTCTTTAACACGCATTAAATTGTGAATAATTATTTTTAACAGAAATTTAGTATAATTCTATAACAATATGAATTACCTATTTAATTTGTTGATTTACAATTCAGCGAATTATTTATAAAACCGTTTACCTTGAAAACAGCTCGTTGTTATGAGATATTATGAAATGTAAATAAACTGCGTGCTCACAAAAACCTATAAGGCAAAGTCGTCTGTCGTTCATTGAATGAGTGATTCATTGTTTCTAAATGAAGTTGGTATTTAATTGAAGCAACAATGCAGTAATGTGCTCGCGGATTAATGGAATTTATTCGGTCTGTGAAAACAGCGCATTAAAATATTAGCCACGAGTAAACATTTGGAGAGGAATTCTCATTCGTAGACGAGCACATATTAATTACCTACAAAAATATTGACGCGGCCGCAGGACAGTCCGACCGGTGCCGGTGGCGCCCGATGGCTACGTAATAAGAATGCGGATCCGTGGATCTAAATCAAGGTAACGTGTGATCAGGCGGCCGCGACATCAACACTGAGGCGCAATGTCGATGTCGTCTGTACGAAACTCGACGTGCCGAACTTCTACCACGAGCTCATCAATAGAGGACTCATGTAGGGACTTTGTTCAGTTTAAAATACAATTTGTCAGAATCTAGGCTGTTTAATGACATGTTTTCACAGATAAATGTATTTGTGATAACCTCATTGGGAATATTTTTATGATATAACTTTGTTTCTATTTCATTCTGTTAAACTAGTTTATACCTATTATGTGTTTACAACGACTTGTTTAGGTTCTTTATTATTGCTATGCGGGGACATTCGGTGCACTATAATATATGCAAGAATGATGGTTGTCATCATCATCATCATTACAGCCAAAAAGGCCACTGCTGGACATAGGCCTCCCCCAAGCACCTTCACTTCAACCGGTTCTGTGCTTCTCATCCAACGGGTTCCTGCGGCCTTAACAAGGTCATCGGTCCTCCTTGTGGGATGCTACTTTTTCCGGTACGCGGTCGCCACTCCAGAACCTTTTGGCCCCATCGGCTATCTGTTCTGCGAGCAATGTGCCCTGCCCACTGCAACTTAAATTTGGCAATTCTTCGGGCTATGTCGGTTACCTTGGTTCTCCTGCGGATCTCTTTATTTCTGATTCGATCATGCAGCGAAACTCCAAGCTTAGCCACTCTCCATTGCCCTTTGGGTGACTTTTAGCCTTCTAATAAGGCCCATTGTGAGCGACCACGTTTTAGTGCTACATGTCATCACTGGCAACACGCACTTGTCCAAGACTTTCGTCTTGAGACACTGCGGTATGTGGGACGAGAAGATATTGCGTAGCTTCCCGAACGCTGCCCAGCCGAGTTGGATTCGACGATTGACCTTTTCTCGAAGTTGGATCTACCTAGCTGGACATTTTGTTCTAGGTAAACATACTCGTCCACGACTTCGAGTGTAGCATCTCCGATCTTTATGACAGTGGGTGTTACATAGGCATTTGACATGACCTTCGTTTTGTCCATGTTAATTTTAAGACCCACTCTTTCGGAGGCTCTACTGAGGTCATCGAGCATTGTACTGAGGTCCTCCATAATCTCAGCCTTGACTACTATATCGTCGGCAAACCGAAGATGAGTTATGTACTCACCATTGATGTTAATGCAAGCCCCTTTCCAGTTCAGAACCTTGAAGACATCTTCTAGTGCAGCGGTGAACAGTTTCGGAGAGATAACGTCTCCCTGTCTCACACCTCACTGCAAAAGGATAGGTTTCGAGGCCTGATCCTGGAGTTGGACTGAAATAGTGGCGTTTTCGTACCGACACTACAGCATCTCGTTGTACCGATAGTTGATTTGGCACTGTTGAAGAGACTGCAGTACGTCTCGATCGAATCAAAGGCTTTCTCGTAGTCCCCAAACGCTAAGCAGAGAGGCAGGTTATACTGTGTAAGTTCCGATTCTGTAGACAGTATTTTTAAACCGATGTTTCTATAATAGCGCGCCAATTACATTGGAATTTGGCATCTCGAAGGACGACAGCATTAGATTAAGCTACTCTATCGATATATCTCTCTTTTGCCATTAATATTATTTACAATTTTAATCAATTTGGTTGACGTAAACATAATGAATCTACTTATCCGTAAGGAAGTTAGTAATAGCTTGATTACTTATCTTACAGATAATGTACTTTCTCTGTCTTGATTTGTGTAATATTACTATTGAAGAAAGACACCAATATTTATCCTATTTCTTCCTTGGGAACTTCTGTTATTGGTTATTGGAATTCTTGAAGCTCAAAGTATAAACTGATTGACTTTATTAAGTAAATAAATTCACTTGTGTGCAGTAGTGCAGTGCTCGGTGCACTGCTATATAGGACAGTCGTTTCCCACGCATGTTGCTCAAACCGCAGCCTCCTCCGCAGTTCGTGGTCATTCGTACGACACTCGGCAGGTATCGTGCGTGCATCGGATTGGCAAGCTTGTATAGCTTCTCAGACTTATCATTATATTTCATGCCTGTCAGCAACTTTACTAGGAGATACGACATGTTCTGCAACTGCTTCATAATTTTAATCACTGTCAAGACTATCTGCTTCGTGTGATCCAGGATGTTTGATTTCAACTTTACTCATACCTTTTTACCGCGTGCGATTTCAAATTCAGCAGTTAAATCTTTGTATTCACATTTAAATTTTGAATTCACAATTTCACTGATTTCGAAACGACATGGCCCTGCCATGTCGCAACTGAATTCAATATTATGCATTCGAAACTAAATTACTTCACTTTTGGCCTGTAGACCAGCAACTGGATACTAACTCAGGTTCAATTACCGGTGCTAAATAAACAATTAACGCGTTGTTGTAATTACAGAGGGCCAGCGTGCGCCGTGCTCCAACGAAGGCGAGCCTGTTAAGCTGCAAGACGCCAGACTGGAGCAGGACTGGAGTAGCTGCTTCCGCTGTATCTGTAAGGTAAGAATTTTGGAACATCCTTTAAACCATCTAAAATAAGTGAGCCATCGCGGTTGCACCGATATCAGACGCACTCTTCACTAGAATAATCCACTCACTCGAGTGAAGGTTCATTTTTGTATCGTATCATTCTATGTTGGCATGACGCTGACAAAATGATATAGGAATGAACGTTCATCTGCTCCTTTAATGTAATTTTTAAATCATTCGGATTGATGAATGGAAAGATGAAATAAAACATCGATGGATCGGTTCACTAATGAATTCATTTTTCAATTTTGATACATTTTGTGTTCACATTCACACTTATGCCGAATGAAAGGCAAAAATGAACAAAAGTTAAGTGTCTGATATGGGCTTCGATTAAATTACATCTTAGAATTTATACTGGGAGTAAGTACCTACAAATTCAAAACCAATGATCATCATGAATAACCGTTAATGTATCTATCTTGAGTTAGTTTCCATGTAGTCTACTGGGAAAATATAACCTAGCGCATCTTTGGACCTACAAAGATCGTAATAGGTTAGCAACCTTTCAAAACAACATTTGTATGAGACACAGCTAGCTGTGTATACCTACGTGTCAACACGTGGTCGTCGTGCCCCATCGTGACTGCTTCTTCAACCATGTGGGATAAAAACGTACACTCAGCCTCAAAAGGATGTAAACATCATCAAGAATTCATTTGATTGATTACAATCTGTGTTCCTATATCGATGTGTGGTGACAATTAAGTACCCAATGTGAAATATGTCTTGTTATTCTTGTCACACATTCTCTCGTCTTCGTTCTAATTTATTTGGAGTCGGCGCAACATGTCTTTTTCTGCTACACTTCTGTATTAGTCCCTTCTAGTCATATTATCTTTCACTCCGTCCATCCATCATATCTTTGGTCTTCCTTTGCTCGTATAGCCATTCAAATTCATACTCAAAACGTTCCCGACGACATTTTCCACATTCCTCCGCATCACATGCTTATACCATGACAACCGATTTCCACACAACTTTTCGGCCACCGGTGTGACTTCCTATTATTCTAACCATTCGCGTAACATCACACATCCCTCTTAGCATTCTCATCTCAGCTGCATGCAATTTCCTTTCATTCACTGTTTTATGGCTACATATTGATAAAATATTTAGCACCAATCATTGTATCTTACTTTAATTTTTTAAATTTCATGTACTTTTACAACATTTGTAAATATGTGAGCACCATGTATCTATCACATAATTAATTTACCTGTCATTGCTTTATTTTTAATTCTTTTTACCTTTTGTGGTAGAGTAATAATTATTATTCTAGGTGCATCATCTTCACATATAATTTCAAATATAATTAATGTACACAAAATATTGTATAACATTTTTAAAAGAGTAACGATGGAGTTTATTCCCCATTCTTCTCCATACAAAACTATGTTTTGGTAGGGGCGACTAGAATCAATATTCTATTTTTTGTAAATTATGACGTTCAAAATACTTTTTATTTGCCTATTTGAAACAAATGATTTGAATTTGGCTTTGTGGACAATCAAATGAATTCCTGTCAATGTGAACATCTTTTTGAGTCTGACTGTACCTACTATGGCCACTTACATATGAATAGGTACCCACTTTTGTACATATTCTCATCACGTTATCAAAGGGTCCGAAAACCAACGGCCATTAATACGAAGGTTAACCTATTTGCAATTTGCCACCTAAGATTTATTTAAATTCCAACGTGATTGGAGCCGTGTTTAGCTTACAAATACGATGATATTAATCGTTCTGCACACGTGCTAGACAATCTAATTGACCGTCGCGTCGGGAGGCGTAGTAACTGCTATAGATATTTATTTAAATATATTATAACATATGAAGTACCCTATAGCTACAACCAGGATTACCGCCATTATTGTAAAAGTTACTTAGTTCTACTTCCAACTAATCAATTATGAATTTGTTTAGTCTTGTTATTGTGTACAGGCTGTCCTATTTAAATGCACGGATTATTATTAGCCTAAGCAAGTTAGCTTATCCATAAGCAATTAGGCTCTTATAAATAGATGGATTACTAATCAAATCTGGAGAGTGAAAAATAAAATAAAATTCTTACATAATCATACATAATCAGCCTATAATGTTCCCACTGCTGGGACACAGGCCTCCTCTCAGTGAGAGGGAGTGGGCCGTAATCCACCACGCGGGCCCAGTGCGGTTTGGCAGATGTCACATGTCTTCGAATTTTTGGTTCTAGGACATGCCGGTTTCCTCACGATGTTTTCCTTCACCGTTTTGAGAGCAGTGGTGATGAAATAACTTACACAAAGTAAAGCGCCTGTCTGGATTCGAACCTACTACCTACAACTCGTAAGTCGCGGCCGTTACCACTTGGCCACCACTGCTCCATGGCCACCACTGCTCCATAAAATTCTTGACGCTTGATAAATCAGTAGGGACTGGGAGCCATTTGACACAACGAGTATGTTCTGTTTTAGGTACAATCAATTACTCACGTCGTAGTACTATTAATAAGTTATTCTGCGGTTAAAGTGAACTTGGGTTCAAATAAGTTATTCTAAGTTTAGAATAATTTACGCCAATCTTACATTCATATATTCCTATTTCAACAGACTAATCATCTTAAAGTTGGATGGTAGTGGTACCTAATTGGAATCGGTATCATTTGACATTTGAAACGTTGAGAAAAAGTTAGATGAAACTGATTACCATTGAATTTACATGATTATGTGGTTGACTAGTAGATAAAGTAAGTTGAACCTACAAAGGTATTCCAAATATGCCCATTTTTGTGTGGTCATTTTCGGTTATGGATCGGAGGATTTGTAGCAATTTGTTCCATTAAAGAGAACCGAATTAAATTATGTGATAGATAAAATTAATGAAGATTATCAATTAACGTTAGCAACTGGTGACTTCATTTTAAAAACAAGGCTTAGAATATCATTAACAAAATTAAAATATGTATATTGCGAAAGCCATGTCAAAAATAACTTAAGAAATCATCGACAAACATCGAAGCGCTTGGTAATAGCACTATCATCTAACAAGTTACGCACTTATCGATAAATGTATACTCGTATATAAATGTGAGGTGTGAAATACAGTACACAAGTATCGTAATTCTCTCTCGGGGTTTACTTATGGAACGTTTGTATGCCTATACGGTGGCCACTGTCACCAAATCAATTTATCACGGACCAAGTACAGAATAATAATTCAAAGCCGCGCGTGCGACTAACTCACACCTAGACAATAACTAGTAATTTGATTAACGTTTTACTTGGAATTTCTGAATGTTTAGTGATGGGATGCGCTTTTTGTGTTAGAATAGTTTAAGAGGAAACTGCCTTTTAGGCTTTACATTGTCGCAAATTGGAGTGTTTTGAGATAGAACGGGAGTGAATAATATACCACAGTGGCGATGTCGGTGAACATACTTAGTAATTGGATTCCCATAGGTTTAAAAATGTCGTACTTCATCTTTCTTCTTTTTAAAAGCTAATCCTGTTTAACTTTGTTGGTCCTTGAAGACCATAGATCTAAGATTTTATAGTACTATGTTGTAGCCATTTCTCTATTTCTACGCTTAGCTAGGATTATGCGACGTCATGTTGTTTTCAATTTTCAAAAGTCTATTTTTGGGCATTCGCCTAGACATACTGTGTGTGCTGTAATTATAATGACATTTACAAATAGAATATACCTACATAATATCAAACTAGGAGTCCTGTCCAATTCTCTCACTTAGACAAGTTAGGTTATTGCCTAATATGACATGTGTTGTGTAGAGCTGGAATAAAGTAGTACGAGTATCTGTGTATCTAGAGTAGTGCTAATTGTTACTGCAACTCTATGACGTGTCACATGCCATCGAAGGACATGGGAAGTAACCTGTTATGTCAACTTCATGTCGCACTTATTTAGTTAGTGAACTTGTAAATGCCGCACATGTTAGGTACAATTTTGAACAGTTTGCGAGGCTCTCTATAAGGTTATGTCCATATCCATTTTGGTCCTTAGAATTCCCACGACACAATTGGTAATAAATTTGAACTAGACGTGTAGGTTGTTGTTGAATTAAATTGATTTATATGAGGAGATGTAAGTAATTTGGTGCTAATTGCGTGCAACGTGTGATGTGCTGGCGTGGCTGGGCGCGGCACGCGTGCGGGTACTGCTCCCGGCGCGCGCCGCCTGTCTGCGCGCTGCAAAAACTGACAATGCGGAACCTCTTGACAAGCACTGCGAGCACAGGAATCCGACGCAACTGTTCCTAACATTCCATTATTATTTATCCCCGACCGCATTCCTCAACTTAGATTTTTATTTGTAGTAGGTAATTACCCACAGAATCCGCCTTCAGCTTAATTAAGTGCCTCTCACAAGTTCACAACATAAGTTCAAAGTGTTTGGTATTTCATAAAAGTAAAAAAGACTTAATAAATACGTGATCGCTGCACAGCTGTTGGCGTGGACACGGTCACACGACATCAGTATGTATGTAGGAGCTCGGCAGCGCGGCGTACGTAGATATATAATGGTATTTCCCAGCCGATCTCACCTCGTCGGATGACTTGCGCGGAATTCGAAAGCCCATCGCGAGATTTATCGCTTATTCTGAATTAAAATATACATTTGCTTACTTAATGGGCATTTTTTGTCACGTGCCGCGTAGCGACTACGGGACAAATATGTGGCGGATGGTATTTTTTTATGATTTATCAATGTTTTGGACGGCTGATGGAATGTAGGCAGTGAAGGTTAATTGCTTTTTCTTGTATCGACATTAAAAAAGTAAATAATATTCGGTAGAGTTGAGATTTAAGAGGGCACGAGTATAGCGGTGAGCGTCATGTTGACCCGAGGGTGCCATTAGTCTTGCTTTTTTATACAAACCAGTAGCCGGTTGATAGCATCTTGCAGCTCCCGCGCACCGCTTACTTTAATGAGCCATGCCATTTATCGACGCGCGGATTATATGCGCCTACGACGGACGTACCTACCAATGAACGTCACATCATTACGGTTTAGGAAGTCTGACCAAAGATCCACTGCGCTAACAAGGGTTACGTAACACAAAATGGGACCACCATAAAATGTGTGTAAATTTTATCTCTGCATCTACTACGATCGAAAAGTCAATATATTAGCGACATACCAAACTTGTGATCTAGTTTTATAATTAGCATACGAGATTTAAGATAGGTACCTAAAGAACTTGCAAAAATAGTTTCAATGTTTTTCACAAACATGAATATTAATTTATTATTTTGAAAGCAAGGTTTTTCAAAAGAGTTGCCTGGCTATAATTGGAATTATGTACAATTTTAAAAGCTTTTAATCTGCTAACTGGCAATAAAACATTAACTAGATACGAACTTGTTCAATTACTGAGTTAGTCGGCAATCGTAATAGGTTTACCAGGTTGTAGCTGTCAGTGGTCAGCATGTGTCACATAAACTATTCAGCGCCCCAAATATCTCCAAGTTTATCTGCTCTAAAAAGTAATCGGTATAGACTAACGAGTGGCCCAGCTCTGATATTAATTTAAGTCGGTATTTTCGCGACTCCTCCACTGCATAGCACGATTTCATAACTGGATAAAAACGCATTGCTTTAAGACCAGAACGGATCCTAAATAAACAGTTAAATACTACTGTACCGTAATAATAGCTCCAGAGTTCCTTCATGACAATATAATTGAATCATGCGCAGTAATTCCTTGTCTGGCTGGCAACGTGTCCGTCGGAACTGTTGCTTGATAATTAAGTAATGTTACACGAGAGGCTATTTTTGTCCTAGCCCTGCAATCTATTAATATCTCATAAATTGTATTTTATAGTTACAAGTAAATTGCTAACTCAAGTACCTGTAATGATCGCACGGCGTTCAACTCGAGCCAGCAGCGGCGGCACCCGTGAATGTATTCAATAACGAGAGATATTTTAAGATTATTGCTCATAATTTCAAAACCCCTGTGTTATCTTGTATCTGATTCATAACATATTTACTACAATAACTATTAGTAAGAGTTATTTTATTTAGAAGCGATAGATTGGGATATACCTATGTGCAGCATTGATCATCTAAAGGGAAAATTAGGTTTGTAACGTGTGGTAGTTAGGTGCACGTTGTATTTAAATGTGAAAGTGGGTGTTGTTGGCGGCGGTGGCGGGCGCGGTTGCTGAGGCGGGCGCGGGCGCAGCTGGCGCGAGGCCTTGCCGCGAGCGCGCGGTATGCGGTCGCACCGGTTCTTCTAGCAACGCGTATTTTTTACACGCCACACATCATCGACATTGTTGTTATGTTTTGCTATGATGCAAAAAAAATCAAGTTTAATTCAGTTGCAGGTATTTACACGGACTTTGAGCCGTTATACCAAGAATCAAGAAGAGCTTTCGTTCCATATCCGCGTCTATTTTAATAATTAATATATTTACAGTTAGTTGCTTAGTCAAAACTCCGTGATTAACATGAGCCAAGCTTTTAGTGCATAGTTGTTGCATGAGTCAGATTAGATCGTTTTTGAGAATTTCTTTTACTACGCCGAAATCGCGAAGTTATTCTATAAGCATAGATACTGAGTTCGCAGCAAAGGACCAGTTTTACATCAGTCATGAAGCCTATTTTATCGTACTTAGCTTCAAAAAGTCAACAAATCATGTAACGTAGTTCCTACATCCTAGTAGCTCAATGTTTATTCAATTATCGTTGGAATAGATAACATTGTCCGCATCAAATGAGTATATCAAAGCGGAGACGAAGCGCGTGTCGCGCGCAAAAAATGGTTGTTGTGAAGGCGCCAGCGCGACAGCGGCGCGCGCGCACCCACACGCGGCCTTGTGTGCCGCCCCGCCGCCGCGCCGCCCCGGGATCATTTACTAGACTAGATAAAATTACAGCTTATAAGTACCTGCCTTTAAATGTGTATAATTAGCACTCCATTCTAAACTCGATAAATCTACATAAAAATAATGATATCAAGGATTTTGTTCAGATTATACTGGCTCTTAATTGTCACCTACTTGTGCAGATTGTGGCACTTATAGCTATAACTTATTTGCTTATGTCTTTTTAAGATATAAATTCGTCCAGTGTCCTTTGCATAGCATTTAAAACGATACCTACTTACTATTTACTCTCCATCAGCGCGCTTTGGAAACCGAGTGGGCTGAAAACTGGATAAGTTTTGTTTTCCTGCTTTGTAAATTAGAAATACTTATCTATATTACGTAAGTCTAGCAAATACTGAAATAGAAACTTGTTTTTATTTATGTTCTGACAATTTTGCGTTACCTTAAATTATTTATTTGTGCTACGAAACCATTTTCAGGAAGTAAAAAAAATATAAGAAACAGTATTATTTCATCATGTTTGATAGCATTTATGTGTAAGTGTAGAAGGAACCTAACCTTTATTTTTTTCGTGAATTATTAATGGATGTTCTGTGAATAGTCTGAAATAAGGTTATTATATTATTAATAGTATTACAAACCATGATTTCATATTCACCAATACCTAAGTATTTATTAATGAACTACTCAAGCGTTGTTATTACATTTTATCGGTTAATTTGTGGTACAATGTCGATAAATTTCGGTAGTAGATACGTCACTTCCCGTATCAGATAGTGGAAGCGTTGAATATCCTCACCGCTTCCTGGAAATTCGCGTAATTTTACAAATGACAACCTCGAATAATCATGAATTATATAATTCCGAGAATATACGGAAATATGCCTAATAAATACGAGTATATAGGGAATTGTCGAGTTTGTAGTTTTGGTAGAGGGACAGACCGTGACATCTACTGAATGTCGTTGTAGCTACGAAAATGAGTGAAACTATGTTTTGACATGTCTAAATTGACATGAACTTTTCGGTTGCCTATATTAGTCTCATTTTTTTTTTACTTTTTCATCATCGACAAAGGAAAGACTGAAGCTGTGGCGAGACAGTGTTTTTTTACCTTTACCGTTTGTTTCACATGAGACACGAGTTGCCATGGGTAATAGAAGAAGAACCCACTTTTACAATGTAAAATATAAGGTGCGGGAAATGTGTTTCGTGCCTCCAAATAATGTCTACTAAATTAATCTTAGACCTCATCAGTATGAAACAAAGGCCTATCAGGAACTGAGAAATCTTTTACTTACGAGACTAAATTTGTAGTAGATTTCTCAGTACCTTATAGGCTGTTTTGTATATCCTACAAGGTGTTTGGTGATTCGAGCTTTTATGAATCTGTATAGATGATTCTGTATGATTCATACAAGCTTCGCTAGCCTGTTATTTAGTTTTCTCAAAAATCTGTTTAAAGCTTTTCAGAAAACTAAACAGCACCCTAATTGCGTAACACACTATCAATTTAAATTTGAATCACTTTGAAGGATATTGCTAATCCATTGCTTCATAGGTATGTTCGAAAAATGTGTCTGCTCAACAACGTAAATAACGCAATGGATGTAGTTGAACTGTCAAAATAAAAGCTATTCCTACTGATAGTGTGTAACGCAATTACCCCGCTGATTTCTAAGCAAACTAGATAACAAGCAAGCGACGTTTGTATGAATCCATAGAGATTCATAAAAGCTCCAATCACAGTTTGAATCACCAAACACGTTGTAGGATATTTCGTATGAAATGTATGGTCAAGTCAGCCTGTCGCTATCATCCTTGCACGTCAATTAAAACAAAAAAAAAAAACTCACTTTATGTATTACATGCTTCTAATGAACCGACACGACCAAGATAAGACGAACTGTATTATTATTAAAAGGCTGTAGGCATATCTGCGAAAGCCATAAACAAAAAATTGTTATTTAATGATATACAGTTACTAGCTTATTAAGAATATAACATTACAACGTTACTACATATTGGCTACATGTTTAAGATACTCCGATGGTTCACTACACCTGCCAGGCTACCACAGAGTGCGTAAGTGATTAAATCAAAGCGTATATAATTTCATTGAAATGCTTGATAATTTCAATCAGCAGTTTCTTAGTAGTTATATTACAAGAAATACTGGCTGTGTTGTATAAAATGTGGACGTTAACATTCATTTAAAATGTTTATCTCTTAATTTACATAATGGAGTCGCGAACTACACAGACTGCTCGGGGACGGTCCACACGATCATTCTCGTTTCAATTTATGTTAAGCACCTATTCGGTTGCTGTTTTGCGATATTCTGATAAGTAGGTACATAACACACATTATAGGCTGATATAAAAGCTTTGATTTCCTTATAGTTGAGACCTTTTGACACGAATTCTGTAGCACATTTTTGATCTAAATTCAATTTCTCATACAAGCATTTAAGTATGATTTATAAATAATACTAACTCAATATAATATGGTGCTTTGTATAAACGTCAGGCAATAGGAGTGGGAGCAAAGTAATTGCATAAATAGGAGAAAAAGCCAGGCTATTAAACAGGTACATTACGTTACCTCTGTTGCATTAAACGATCTACCAACGCATTCGAATTCTACCACGAAAGCACTGACATTTGGAGAAATAAATTATTTAGGTACACTTAAGTATACATAGTTTACACAAAAGCTGAGGGGTAATTCTCGTATATTTATGAACATTCGCATTTCAATCTCAGTCGCAATATGTCAAAAATACAATCAATTTATATATATGTTACGGCTGAAGTGCGGCTACACCTAGTTTTAGCCGGGTACAACTAGGTGCATCCTACGTCGACGAAGCCCCGCTTCGCGGGGCTCCTATTTCTGTGTAAAGGGTTTAAAGTAACCTAACCTCGGGGTGCCCTGCGCTCGCTCTTGCATCCTACGTCGCCTATCGATCGACCGCAACCATGCAACTAATGTCACCAGAAGTACACACGAACCGCATGTGGCCGGCTACACCTAGTTGTACACGGCTAAACCTAGGTGTAGCCGCACTTCGGCCGGCTAAAACTAGGTGTAGCCGCACTTCGGCTATTAGCCGTGACATATACATATTTTACAAGTTTTTGACGTTGTTTGTAGCTGAGATGAGATTGCGACTAGATTTTGACCGTTTTTTATTACGGGAATTGGCCTTCTGGAAGTTTTCTTTAGTAAATGAGGTTATGTGACGTCACGTGATTGTTCTGCTACAATCGGATGCTACCTCGTAGACCCTCGTAGCACTCTCGTAGATCTTATCTTGGCTACCGAATCTGATTATGTTTATGACACACAATTACAGACACCTGTTGTATTTATTAGTTCCTTTGTTATTGAGCGTAAATAATCATTAAAATGTCAAGTCTGATGCATAATTTTTTTTATTTTTCCATTTCATAAATATTTATATAGATTTATTTAAAATTAACTATTGATTTTTTTTATTTATGTTACGAAGTTCTAGAATAGCCACGATGATATTAAATCTCTTAAAATATTACAGTGTAGTTACCAGATCAATATAAGTAATGATTATCATACTACGTGCAACATGACTGGTATTTGTAGTATTTTTAATATCACTCGTTACGTGCGTCCCATGCGCCTTTTTTTTTTTTTTTTTTTGTGGATGGGGAATCATCTAATGACTCCTCCCGCTCTGGGTGGAGCGGAAGGGAGTGTCAGACTCTTACTGACTAAAACCCACCCGTGTTCCTTCCTTAGCCCTTTATGTTCCGGGGCAGCGGTAACCCTTTCGGACGATCCCGCTACCCCGGCAGGCTTCGGCCCTGGCGGGCCCCTTCCTTTATGCTGACATCTCTTTGAGGCGCGCGTGGAACACATACCACGCGCCCCAGGCGCCTTTGTTTTAAATATTAACGCTATTTTTACTTAGATGTCGAATTATCTAAACTAATAAAGAGAAAAAGTTTATTTTTTGTATGTCTGTTGGTTACGCTTTCACGCTGAAACGGTTGAACGGCTTTGGATGAAATTTGGCACATGGGTATAGACCACGACCTGGATTAGGACATAGGATACTTTTTATCCCAATATTCCCTCGTTATCGAGACTAATGCGAGTCAAACCGCGGAGTGCAGCTTGTTTAAGGTAATTATTTGTTTAAGGGTTGATTTTTCCAACGCAAGATAATTTTATCCCAGGAATAATTTGGAATTTTTGACAATTCTTTCATACAAAATCTGTTAGACGTCAAATTTATTCCACGAATAAACGTCATTATCTGTCGATTGAAAAATCAGCCCTAAACAAAATAATGCACTCACTAAGAACAAAACGGCAATAAAAAGTTCTGCTGACGTAGTATCTTAGATAATCTATAACTACTACGACGTGTTAACAAACGTTGTTTTGGCTTGCACTAACAACCAAAAATAAACAAATTTTCAGTAAAATAGAAATAGTGTTAGAATTTTTCCGGAATTTGAGGTAGTCGGCATGACGTAGGACTTAGTTAATTTTAAACAAATACCTAATTTACTAAACATGCGAATCGTTACTGAAAAACACCTACGGGTACCTCACTAGCCTATTTTTCAGTGCAGTCTTTCAACAAGTCTAGCACGGAAAGATAATCAGCTGTTACATTCTACATCAATTAAGTATCTCTTATTTCCAGATCGCAATAAAACAGAGTCTTGGTTAAGAATAATATCGTATTATCGCTCTTGGTATTTAGAACAACTTCATGCACTTTATATTTTGTATACTTAGTTAACATTTTAAATGCATTAACAATTGCTTATCTTTTATCAAAACTTGGCTATTAATCATCAGGATGCTAATTGTTTGTAGTATTTCAAGAGCGAAGGCTTATCATTAATAAAGTGAGTATCCTTGGACGCTAATCTCCAATCATGATCGCAGTGCAACACAGTCTTCCTGATATCATTAATCCCCAGGTTTCCTCTTTCGAATTAAATGAATGAATTGAATACATTATGCATGCATCAAGTATATTTGCAATTGAGACCACACGACAACTTGTTAATGTAGCGGCTAACCAGTAATGGCATAGCTTAGCAACCTATTTGAAAGCACCTGCGCCCTATTCAAATTACTAAATACCTTACGTGAACAGATGGTTTGTGCCATTTTTGTTCAACGAAATTGAAGCTACTAAAGTTTTCCAATGAATCCGGGTGCAATTTTCACCTTAGCTACGTACCCCGATTTGTCTAACCAAATCTGTGTTCATAATCTGTTCTATTTTGTTCAGTGCCTACACATTATTTATAACAAGTAATGGCCAGTCGACAGACTTACAGTTATTATACAACGCGTAACGTAAATATTACGCTATTTGAGGGTGATTTCAAAGAGAGCCGCACGTGAAATTCGGCCGAAGTATTGAAAAGTAATAAACATAAGAGTTCCAGCGACCTCGGTACTAGTTCGTTATACATATATTGAACTAAAAAATTAGGAGGGCACCTCTTTTGTTCCTGTTGCTATTATAGACGGTTACTATATTACGAATATCCGTGAATCTACGCGTGATATTTGTTTTCTGTTAGTATGTCTGCGTAGGTCGTGGTTTGTTTGCGATAAAATTTTTTTTTTCTTTAAAAGTACACATTTATGCCATAGTGACATTTTGTTTTAAAGAAAATTGTAATTCACGGTATTTATTGATCACATGCTGAGAGTCGAGCATTCATTGCCATTAACTTTCTGCTGAATACAAAGAAGCGAGAGGTTCTTTTATTTCTTCCAGTGTGTTCAGAGCAACATAAGTGTCCGAATTAAGTGGCAATTTGTTTTAGGTTATTAAATAACTATAGTTCTTAACAATAACATATTTAGTCAGTTGTATTTATAACTTGGCAAAATAGCTTTAATAAATATCATTGACTGAGTACAACTTCTCGTATTATTTAAAGATGTATCCTAAGAGACGGATTATGTCACAGCAGGTTCCATTCATAAAACAAATCATTAATTTACTTGATAGATGTGATGACAAAAAGTCTAATTGTATAATCTGTGGGACTGTTAGTCCGTCACAATAGTGCTAGGAGTTTGCAACACGGCATACAGTCACGAACAGAGCCCTCTGAACCGAACGATGGATTACGAACTTCAAAGCCTGTGAAATAAGGTTGTATATTGGTTAATTGACCCGAGGGCCACTCTTACATCTCCGTTGCTAAGTTCTCAGCAATGGCGGCGCTGCGCCTGAGTTTCCTTCGCAACCACGGGCTATACAAATTAGGACGCCATAATGTTTGGTGTTAAAACGCTTGATAGGTTTACAGATTTGTGCAAATATTGGCTTCTAATATTGATCATGTCTGCGAGCTTATGCTAATAAGTTGCTTGACTTCTTGGATGGATAAATATTTTTTTTTTAACAAACTGTTTCCTGGAATAACTTTGACGAGTCACAGATGAAGGATTTTTAAGCTGTTGTAAAATAACATTTACCATTTACGGAGCACCAATGCCGAGCACTTATTTTTTTTGTTAATTCAGTCTTAGGCCTCTAAGACAGTATTAACAGAAAAAAGTAGATATTATAAGTAAGTGAATTTCACAACAGCCCGATAGCAAAGACGAAATAGAAACAGCTTTATTAGCGCTCTCTGTTGCATCTAATAGTTATTGCAATAGTTCATAGAGGATTAAACGTAATTTCTGAATCCTGGTACTACCTCATACATTGCTGCAGATAACGTTTTTGAACTTTCAGATGAGGTAATCCTAAAATGCATACAGGTTGGCAGGGACATCGATGTGTAAACTGTAATCATGGATTTAGTCGATTTAGTACATGATTCTGAACCTCCCTGCGTTGAA
The DNA here is from genome assembly GCA_914767645.1 of Hydraecia micacea. Classification (NCBI taxonomy): domain Eukaryota; kingdom Metazoa; phylum Arthropoda; class Insecta; order Lepidoptera; family Noctuidae; genus Hydraecia; species Hydraecia micacea. The sequence continues at coordinate 12,264,310 of OU611782.1, read as the reverse complement.
ATTACCTATCCGTCGGTAAAAAAAAACACAAACAGAATACTTTGCCATCATTCACTGATATATCGGATATACATTAAAACCGAGTATATCCCGAGGACAGCCGAACACATCCGAAGCGGTGTCGCTTACAGTAACAGTGGCGCGAATTCAATGGTTTTTTCCCATCTCAAAAAATGCCCAACGCGCCTAAAGAAGTTTTCACATCAAAAATTGCTGTTCCTTACATTTTGACCGCGTGGGTATTGCACTTTTCTGTGAAAAAGCAGATTTATTTTTTGATAACCGACGAAAAAAATTCTACGCTAGAAATTTTTCTCTCTAGAATCATAAATTAATTATGGTTACAGTTTGCCGGCTGCCACTCTATATATGTGGAGGTAAAAATTAGCAAAAATTATAACGAATTTAATACAGCCACAATGATTCATAATGTACAATGTGTACACATGTACGTGCACAGTGATAGGTACCTACGAGTACCGAGAGGTTATTATGTAGAAAAGCAATTAACATTGACTGCGTCTGCGCCACGTGCCCATGCAAATGTGTTTCAGAACAAAGAGCCGTAAAATAAACGCATACAATAATTACGACAGTGCTTTTTGATCTTATTATGGATGTCCATACTTCATACACAGTTAGTGTTCAATCATAATATTACCGTTACGTATTAGATAATTTTAATTGGTGTTTTGAAATGTGCATTTATTCATGAGTTCCGTTTTGTTTTCCTAATCAGTCTTTATGCTCTTGGTTTTTATTGTCCGTGTAATGCTGGATGAATCATTGCATTCCTTTGCCTCGGTTAGACAATATGACCGCGAACGTGTCTGCATTTAGTGGCTTGCTTACAAAAATATTGCATAAACGTATTGTCATGCTCTGTGAAAGTGAGTCTAAATATTTTGTGTATGACTTACTTTCATGTATTTGTGTTTGAATGAAGCTATTTTTGTATTTAGTTTAATGAGTTATTGTTATGATTTTTTGTTAAAGTAACCTTAGTCAGCTTATAATGTTCCCACTGCTGGGACACAGGACTCTTCCCGGTGAGAGGGAGTGGGCCGTACGTAAGCTACCACGCGGGCCCAGTGCGGGTTGGTAGATGTCACATGTCTTTGAATTTTTTGGTTCTAAGACATGCCGGTTTCCACACGATAAAAAAATATATACCTCAGTGATGTTTTTCTAAACAATGGACTCTTTCGTTGTTCTTTACGTTCGAATTGTCCACTCAAACTTTATACTTCCAGATGTAGTTAGATCTTTCGTAACCTAACTTACCATTACCTAAGAACCAGACGCAAATACAGCTAAACGTTAACGTTAATAAAGGCAACAGTACGAGGGTCGTATTATTACAGTAGTGCGTCGTCCACGAACATTAAAAACAACATAAAGTAAAACCAATCTCTCAGATGGTCGTTGCGCGGCACTCGCCAGCACATACAATAGCTGACACACTTTAATGTATTTCTACATTTCCATATCAGCATAGCAACCACTACCACATAAAAGATAATAACAAAAATTAATAAAACGAAGTGCCAATAAAATCCCAAATACATTCGCTGCATATTAAAACTGTAAAAAATTTACAAACAAGGAGAGAACAAGGAAAAAGTTCAGAGAAACCTCTTCCGTATCAAAACACGGACACAATCAGCCGCGGCTTCACTCGCTCCCATTTGTACTATGTTTTGTGAACAATAAAGTACTTGGCTTTACCTGATACCACCATCCGCTCAATAACTAACCAATTTTAATTAAAGCTAGCGTATAATTGGTAGAATAACGAGATAAAATTTATTTATCATTAGGTCGTCTTTATGCCACTTTGTTGTTTCCTCATAAAATATCGTACATGTGTAATGTAAGGACAATTTATTTGCTATTGTCAATGTGGCGACAATCCTAAGACTTATGTAATTTATGTAGCAGCCCTCGGTAAATTGTTAAGGAATGCTTATTCAATTGTACATCCGTGATGGATGCTGACACAAATGTGAATACTGAGACACAATTAGTTGCTACTTTATTATTACATTATTTCTTGTTGTACGTAGCGAATACTACAGCATTTTAACGGTACTTATAAGGAGAATCTGGTACTACCTACCTGCTAATGAATTTGAATTGAATCAAACGTATCAATATTGATTACATAAATAAAGTAATCAACTACGGCTGTAAATCAATAGGGCCCTTGAAATTAATGTCTAGGCCGGGCTGGGTTACATTTCTGTTCCTTTTTTTTAATAAAAATAAGTTTGGTCAGAATAAGAAAGAAACTATAGGTGTGGTAAAAAGGATACAGCGAATTTCAATTCCTTGGGGCTTCTATTTTCAGGAAACTGTATAACTAACGTTTTGCCTGGGTATCTCAAAAACGGGCTATACATAGAGAGTGTATTCGAGATCCGTCAATTTCCAAAGAGCATTTTGCACTTTTCATGATCTTCCTAAGTTCATTGGATGGACACCTGTCATGAAGGGAAATACTAATCAGCTGATATTGTCAACATGCACTGAGCAAGCATAGTGAGCAATGCTAGTTTCCTCTCTCTAGGCCCTTAACGCCCTGTAATGGGACAAAGTTATAGGTCGCAGCTTTATAACTGACAAGTCTAACAAATCCTTCCTATTTATTTTTAGAACGGCTTCGTGGAGTGTCGGAGTGGCGTGGAAGAGTGCGGGCAGATGGACGACTGTGCGGTTGTGATGCCTCGAGAGGGATGCTGTGCGAAGTGCAAGGGTTGTTGGTACAACGGCACAGAGCACGCCTCCCACACCGAGTGGAATGAAGATAACAGAGTGCTGCGGTGCGAGGCCGGAGTGGTCACCATCACCAAGCCCGAGTGCTACGTGCCCTGCGAGAGGCCCAAACATCAGCGGCATACGCATTATAACTGTCCTGTTTGTGATGGTGAGTTTCAGTTAACGCTTTATTATTTATATGTTAAACAAGAACCAGCTGAAGTGAAGTTATAACTCAATTTCCATTGCAATTTTGAAAATAATCGTAATTTTGTTTGGAAGTAAAGTCAATTTGCTGTGGCACTCAGTAAGATTAACAGAATTTATGAAAGTCATGTAATAAACCATCTAAACAAAGACAAAAACACAACGAGTGAAACAATTTACTAGCCATTTCACGCCAACAGTTCCCACCACAATTGCCGAGTGTCTCTACGTTATTCATCTCACATAATGTGAGAGCGGGGCCGGCGCGGGCCTGCGCTGGCGCAGCCGTGTCTCGCGAGCGCTGCGCCTGCGCCCACCCAGACGCGCGCGCCGCAAAAACAACCACCATGATCCCACACAAAAACAAACACACGCCGCCACGCGAACTTAATAAAACCATAACGGCAAGCAATTTACCTGTGCTTCCAAACCTTAACAAGTTTATTAAATTCCATAACAAATAATAATAATTTACAAGATGACGACTCGATATCGCTTTTGAATATAGCCGACACATTCCTAACTATCGTTTTATTGCCTGTGTTTATATTTTATTAATTACCCACCAGTCGCTAAGCGGGGAGATCAAGGGATCATCGGACGTTGCACCACGCTTCGGAAATAGAGGAATTAATAAGGTGGCTAACGTTCCACCTGCGGCTGCCTAGTGATTTTTCATGTGTATTTGTAGGTACTTTGTCGCGACAATTCGCCCACACACGGCACGCTGCTATCCGACGGTGGAACACATAACACATGTAACGTGACATAGCAACGTACTAGACAATGGACCACTCTGCCATAATTCCAATCCCGTTTCTTGCTCCATACCGAGTCAGAGATGACTATTACAACAACAGAATAATTTAGTCATCTACTGAATGTAATTTAATATATCACATATAGAAGGTTACATGATACAATACAAGAAAAAAAAACATGTTATACAATTATTTGCTATTCAACAACCCGCCTATAAAAGGCTTGCGATGCGGTATGTACATAGAGGTGGCGCCAAAGAGTAATTACTCCGTACGTGGATGCAAAATAAACAACAAAAGCATTTAAAGTCTGCAATAAAATCCCAGATGAAGCGCGAAGTTGTATTACAAAGAAATTGATTGTTGAAATTTTAGTGGTAATGAAAACAGAAACCAATTCTTAAAATGTACTTTTGTAATGAAGGGGTCTGGAATTATTTCGAAATTGTTTTCTGCGCGCGGACCACCTGAGACGCGCGTTTCGCGAAGTCGTTTCCTCTATCGTATGCTTACTCTATAACTAGAGACAAAGAAATTGACAACGAAATAAGGTCTTATTATAGTCGACGGGGGTTCGTTAAAATTATATTTGTGGTGGTCTGCGAGTCTCCCACGGCGTTGCGTCTCTATTATTGTCCATAAATCAAAAAGTTAACAACCTACTTAAAAGGTTGGGGCGGGTGGGTTTTTGTGCGGTGGTCAAAGCGGCCGACGAGGCCGCCGTGCTGCGGGGAACTCGACGTGTGCCCTCTGTTTGTTTGTTTTACGATCCCAACACTGCATTAGATTTTTTCTTTACTTGTTAATTCTTCACGATTCTTTTCTTATCAACATGGGAAATGTTTTTATGAAGTTTTAAGTGAAAAGTGACGATTAGTGTGCAAGTTGCTTTAAAGGTCGACCAAAAAGAAGGTGGTTCGGCAAATTCGACGTTTTAATGCTAGTAAATTGAACCAATATATAAAATAATTTATAATACTTGTAAGTAAAAAAAAAACAACAAATACACTTGAGGAAGAAAAGTTTTTACGCGAAAGAACTTAACTACTTAATCTAAATTCAAGTGATGTTTCGTAATCCACGTATTATTAGGCATGTCTGGGACAGAAACCTGAGAAATTGAAATAATTGGCTTGTGATGTACAACCGTGACGTGATGTGACTTTGTAATACATAGTTTATGACCTCATAATGTTTTAAACCGAAATTCAGAGGAATATATCTCCGCTAAGTGTTTGGGCGTGTCCGTTTAACATTCTTGCTTTGAGTTGTAAGCAGTCGTCTCCATAGTTTTGAAAGCATTTAGCATTATGGTTTTTTAAACCTTGATAACCATCATAGATGACAATATATTTAATAATATTTATGTATTGGGGACAACTTGGATCCAGATAATTGAAATGATGGCTGGTTTGTTTTCATTAATGTACTAGAATAAATCAGAATCTAATTGACTCTATTGTCAAGATATTAATAATATATACATTTATCATTTGTTTCAAAATCGACAAAGGTTAGATAAATATTTATAGCGTATAATAAAAAGTAACGTATGCACAAAACATTTATTACATAACCAAAGTTATTATCGAATAGCGCATGTGTTGGGGGGCACATTGTATGACAAAGCACATCGCTCATATAAACGACGCGCACCAGCGATGAATACTTAATTGTATGCCTACAAAAGGACAGCCTACTTTGTGTAGTCGTCTCTAGTTTTACGACAGACACTTGACCGTTTTCATTGTCACAATTATATGCGGCGAGGCGGCGGCGGCGGTCCGGGCTCCGCGCCTTGAATCCAATGTCCGTGACTGTTGAATGAAACGCATTCTAACATGAGGACAAAATAAATGTAAATATTGTACGCTGAAGCTCTAAACGGTTTATCATTTTAAGTGACTCGTCGAGTACCACACAGTTTGTCAATGCAGTACGTGGTTTTATATGCACGGAATAAACCGCGCTCAACAGTGACTATATAAGGTGCTTTAAAAATATCTGCCACGGCTTCAATGGGAGACAGTATTTTGTATATAGATTACAGAAGTGAAGCAACTTTGTACCCCGGAATAGTAAAATCAATTTGAGAAATTTACTCTATTCTGCATAACGTGGTTCACAAACTACGCGCGATGTATCGCTTCGTCACATTTTGCGAAATTAAATGACGGTGCGGGAACAGCTAATTACTATGGAACAGTTTCTTGCAACTAAATCAATTCAAATTTATACTCAAATTTTTTTGTATGAAAAAATTTATGACATAAGATCAATAATGTATCTTCACTATTGTGATCTACATATATACAGAATACTGTCTCCCATTGAAGCCGTTGCAGATATTTTTATAGCACCTTATATATTATTGTCTTTTCCCATTGTAATCCCAGGCCAGGTTTATATTCTGTTCGTATATTCCACAATTATAATTGTATTCTAGTCAGAAATAAATCAATAGTAAATATGGCGTCACGTTCTACTATAATAAACATCACAGCGAAATGAACAAACTCAGGGGCGAATACTAGCGGATACAGTTGTAGTTAAGAATGTATTCGAACCGTTTGCGTCAGTGGTGTGATGTGTGCAAGTCCGGGCGTGGTGCCCGCTGCACGGTGGTGTGCAGGTGGGCAGTGGGTAGCGCAGGCGCAGCGGCGGGCGCGCCGTGTGCGGCCGTCCGCGCTACGTCATTCATTAGCCCCTGATTGATTCATCGTCTACCCGCACTAATTTATGGAGTTTGCGCTTTGTCGTAGTCACTGCGCCGCCAGGCCTCATTCCCATTTAGCGAACAATGGCTGGGATTTTTGTTTTAAGCTTTTACTGCTAATCTAAAGAGTTTGTTTCCCCTAAAAGGAATCTCTTTTGTATTCATTTATTTGCTGAGGGATCGAAAAGACGTTTGAGTTTTAGCGCTGCTATAAATTGATGGTAATGAGTTCGTGATTAAAATCTTCAAAGAGTTTTATGCTTGATTAATGGAGTTCTTTATCCTTGAAAAGGTCTGTCATTTATTTTACGATATTTTATTGTATGATTATAATATTTCAGAGTGCGTGATAAACGGGCAGCGTGTTTGGGAAGGCCGTGACGTGCGCATCCCGGAGGAACCGTGCCTGTCGTGCCGCTGCGTGCGCGGCGCGCTGTCCTGCGCGAAGCGCGCGTGTGCCGTGCTGCCGTGCACGCGTGCGCACCAGTTCACGCCACCCGGCGAGTGCTGTCCTAGGTGCACGCATCCGACTTCCGATAAAATACTACCAAGTAAGTTTCATAGTGATTTTTTTTAAATTCTTCCTTGACTACCATCGTGGTGATTATAAACGACTAAGCCACTAATTTCTTGGGTGTGGAGGCACTTATTTTGGTGAAAATGCCGCAGGTCTTAGAAGACAGGCTGATTACTTCTCTTATTAGCTTAAGATCAGTAGTAAACTGCGAACTGCTGAATCGGCAGTGCTTTATCATGATTCATGGTACAAATAAGTAGGTATCTATAGTAAGGATGGAACTACAGCTGATGACTGAAACAGAATGCGCTAGCACAAAGTGCGATGCAGAGAAGGCCCTATGCCTAGTGCTTAATACATCAGACTGTTGCCGTCATTCCGTGTAGGCACAATTCAGGCTTAGTCGTAGCCATCTCTCCTTTAGAGACCTACAAATAGGTATACTTACTTATTTGTGGCAGAGCATCATTATGTTCGGCTGATGATCAGCTATCACGGTGAGCTCTAACGGATTCGAATGTTGTTATGCGAAACTATCGATTGGACTCTTATCTTTATTTAATGATTTAAATACTTTCTAACATAATTTTCACTATCAGTTTCAGGCACCATGCTGTTGAAGCCTTGTATAATTGGGAAGGAGTACCACGCACACCTGAGTCCTTTCCGGGTGGATCCGTGCACGGACTGCACGTGTCTGAACGGCACGGCGGTGTGCACGCGGCACACGTGCCCCGTGCTTACGTGCGGGGCGCGTGCGTTGCCGCCTCCACCCGGCAAGTGCTGCCCCGAGTGCCCCCAGGTCGAGGAGGCGAATGCCGCTTGTGTCATCGGCAGAAAGACTTACCAGGTTGGTTTTATCGTTTGATGTTTTTACGAGTAGAAGACCGACTGGTTTAGACCCTATTTTTGTAAAGAAACGACTGCGTTTGTTTCTCCTGTTCCAAATTGATTAGCAATTTGCGTTGTGGAAGTCAGAAAACAGTCTCAAAGCTGACAATTTGAAAGTGACTAATGTGTCATTTATCTCAGATGACGACTTGAGATAAAGAAGTGACTGTAACACTGAGAAAATATACAAAGTGCTATCTTACGAGATCTTACAACTTACTGTCGTTTTGTGATTACAGGACGGGGAAACATGGCAACTGGATGCCTGCAAGTCGTGTGAATGTCATGGAGGTGAGCCAAGATGTGCCATGGAACGATGTCCAGTTCTGACCTGCCCTCCCGACCAGACGCTCCGCCAGCTACCCGGACAGTGCTGCCAGAAATGCGTCGACATCGACGGCATCTGTACGGTGTTCGGAGATCCTCACTATAAGACTTTCGACGGAAAGTTTTACAGTTTCCAAGGATCTTGCAAGTATCAATTGGCTTCAGATTGTGCTAATGGCACGTTCTCGATCAGAATATCAAACGATGCTAGAAATACATCTCACTCGTCGTGGACTCGAACGGCAACACTTCGGATAGGGCTCACTAAGATTAACATGGGAAAGAAGATGCGAATTAAAGTTAATGGACATAGAGTGCCTCTGCCACATAAAGTAAACGGAGTTGCAGACATAACCCGCAGTAATGGATCTGTTCTACTAAAGGCTGATATCGGTATACAGATGCTATGGGACGGTGACGGATTTCTCGAAGTGACAGTGTCTAGTGTGTATAAAGGAAAATTGTGCGGCCTCTGTGGCAATTTTAATTCGGTAGCTAGAGACGATATGAAAACTCGTGATGGTAGGCTGCTCACTGATACTTGGAGGTTCGGATCTTCATGGCGAGTAGGAGGGACGCGGGCGTGCACGCGGCGTCAGAAGCGGCCGGGCCCGAATATTTATCGTCAATCAAAGGTAATGAAGGCTCGACGTTTGTGTCGCGGATTCGTACGCTACGAGGCGTTCACAGATTGTACGACTAAGGTGAATCCCCACAACTATCAAGAAGCTTGTGAGGTGGACGCTCGCAGTTGTTCAGGCACGAAGTGCCACTGCGCAGCTTACCGTGCCTATGCGCGCGAGTGCTCGCGGCTGGGCGCGGAGCCGCGCGATTGGGCGCGCACGGCGTGGTGCGAGGGCCCGGCGCCGCCGTGGCTGAGCCGGCGCCGCAAGGGGCCCGGGGGCCGAGCGCCTGCGCAGAAAGACTCGAGCCTGCTGGACCCCAGCGCGGTGCCCAAGCCCAACAACAGTCGCTCCCGGCCGCCGCCTCCTATACTGCACTAATGTATTTGTGGCGATGCTTCTACTAGTCAAAAGCCAGTGTGGCGACGTGAGGTAATTATCTTAACTAAATCCTATGAGTAGATTTGTAACATTGAGATTTAAATAGCACCTACATAATATATATAACACCCAACTAATATTTGGACTCAAGTTTCAGTTAATTAATGGGTATGTTTACATAACACTGGATTCCACAGTTAATTTGTAACATTTTGTCTGAATCCTTTGGTTTATTATTAAAATAGAAGATGATTTGGAATGACCTGCATTGTTGCAGCTGTTGCCAAGATATTATATAAATAAGATAATAAATAGAAGAAGTTAATTTGTAAGTAAGGATTTGCATTAAAATGTAGTTCACCTTGTTTCAGAGTATTATGAATATTTCGCAACTGGACTGTTCGTGGGTTGCGTCTGAAAGACACAGCCAGCTTTAAAAGGAATGAAGATCTATCTACTTAAACAGTATTCATAAAACTATTTCTAGTTAAGTAAACAAGAATATTATAACTAAGACCACCTGTATAGCTCACTATTGCCTCGCCAGTTCCGACCAGCATCCTGTCGCTCATTCCTTAGAAGTATATTAATCATTTGGATCGGAATACAGTATGCTTGTTGCTCGTTAAGAAATAATAGAACCGCACTACCGCAGGAACGCTCGATATGTGTGAAATGTAGTGCATTCTGTTTGTTTGCTGGTTGTTATATGTGATAGGCAAGCACTATGTTTTCATTTATGAAAATAAATTTAGTAATTTATTGCATTGTAATACTAAACGTTTCTGTAAAATGTGATAATTAGCTTTGAATATTCAGGCAAGAGAGGGACGTTTGGTAAAATATAGTTCAAATTGAGATCTCATCTGTAGGTAGTTCTTTACGAAATCTTAGATAAATCTAGCTATCCGAAGCCAAGATGCTAAAGAGATTGTGAGAGATATGTATAGATGTACATACAAACACATTATGCATTAAACATTGTTACACTAAGGATGAATAGCTGTAATGTTTTAATCGAAGACTCTTTGTAAAGCTTAGTTGTTAAATACGTTACCAATGAATTTTAATATTTGACTTTGATGTATGTAAAAATAATTATTTAGCTGAAGAAATGTTAACTGTGTGGTTATAAGGTATTTATCACAGTTCGTGTTACGAGCGAATGTGTGACATCGAATTTTTATGTCTTTTGTGAATGTGCTAAGTGCCATCAGAAGGCGGCTAAAATCTACTAAATTGTGATAATGATATCTGTCAATGCCTCATTGTTCTACGATCATAGCTTACATATACACTATTTACTTATATTATTGTATGTATGTGAATGTCCCTCAAATTATGCGCGTAACAATTATGATATAATAACCCCCTTACTAATAAACGTATTGTATTAGATGAATAGTTACACACCCTCCTTCAGTCGTCAGTAATTTGACTTTCGAAAGAAGAAGACAGAGCGTTGTGTAACTATACAGACGCTATACAACGTTTATTAGTAAGGGGGTTAGTGTTTAAATATATTCCAGAATATTATGTATATAGGGTGCTTTATTGTCGTCTGCGGAACATTAACTTGTGTCTCGGTCCTGTCCTGATATTCGGACTTGGTAACGAGCCAAAAAAGATACGTTCTGCAATATATTATGTATCTAATGTTATTTTTATTTATTTAGTAGATATCAACCGATTGTAAAAAGCCGCTAAACTCTCTTTTTTAATATCTGATTTTATTTCATCAAGACTCCTTTACAAAATAACTATTACGTACTACTTATTTCGTATTATTAAGCAGGGTCTACGTTTTATGTAGGCTTTTAAGTTATTTAAGAGATTTATTTTATATAATTAATTTGGTAAGTAAAATTATTATGTTCAGCAAATGTGTCCAATGTTATTTAACATACCTACCATGTGAATAATTCGAGTGAATGTTATTGATTTATTTTAATTGAATATTATAAAAGAAATGCATTTAATTAAAATATGAATTTTAACTTCTTTTTAGTAAATGGTAGGTATACAAACGCCATACGAAATTAAAATTGATGTCTATGTCAAAGATTGTGAGAATGTGGTATTTATAAAAGTGTCATAAAATCGTTAATAATCCTCGTTGTTGTGCGCAGGTATATTTTATACATACTGACCCAAGGTACAATAATATTTTGAATGTTATTTACTTATTTGGCGATCCTGATTATAATGAAAACGATGAACAAAGAATTACGTAATAAATAATAATTATTATTGAAATGTGTTTTTATTTATTAACCCTGCGATGTTTAGTTTCACAATAATTATAACTCTTGAAAGCGGAATGTTATCCCCAATGGTCCCATTACTTGTGTCTGGCTGACCGCCAAATATCTTAAAGTTTTATGTCATCAAAATTATCTAGGACAATTTGGCGTCCGCTTTAAAAACAGCGGAGTCATTATATTTATCTTGAATAGAAATCTTAAGAAATGAAATTATATCTCAACATTCTCGACACGAATATTATTTTAAGAATTAGTCGTTCTTACACCGCCTTGCGATCTAAATCCGTCGGCTGTGGTAATGTCGCAGACCTCATTCAAACATAGGTAATAGAATAAAAGATTTATTAATAAAGTAGATATAAACATTATACGCAATCACACACATCAATTAAACAAGAACAAAATATTATTTTGTACAATACATACATAATACTTTAATGATATTGACCAATGAAACAGATAGTGATGTTTTCATTCCATCGCATGAAGTGATCTCGTCCAATGTTCCCAAGACTCGAAAGGTTGAAGTACCGAAATATAGTAGAGATTCCTTACATTAGATTATATAAATATATAAAAGTGTGAAGATATACAAGTTTATTCTCCTGTCATCATCTCCATGAACTCTGAAACAATATATTAATTTGCTAAAGTAGTCTGCTCATGTACAAATAGGATCAACTATAAACTTTATGCATTCTGTATTGGTATTGGGACTAATTAATATGCGTTGTGTTCTACTCTAAATAACGTTTCGATTTGGCTCATGTCCACCCATTGTTGAGTCACATATAGATTTCTCATATTTGGGATTGCCATGGTCAGGTATCGGGGGAGGCTGAAGATGAACTCAACGACCTAGACCAATAACATAAATTATACTTCAATGATTCAACATTTATCTCGACCAGCTGAAGGCATAACAAAGTACCCAAAACTGCATAGGCAAAGGCATGCTTCCATATAATTCCTTCCTGCTGCCTTGTTCTACTTCGGCCAATCTGTAGTCCCGACTCTTGCAAAGCTATAACTACTATAATATTGGTGGTCATGTCTCACCATCGAAGTCCACGGTGCCGCTGCCGTCGGTATCGATCTCCTGGATGATGCCGTCCAGTTCAACTTCTGTCAGCTGCTCGTCCAACTCGCGAAGGATCTCGCGCAAGCTTGATGTGGGAATGTAACCGTTGCCTGTCAACAAAACACTTTATTATTGAAAGACATTGTGGATTTTAAGAAAAGTCATATGAATATGCCCCAAGTCCCAAGAAGAAGCGAAAGAAACCGCATGTGCTAAAAGCTATTGAATGGGCAAAGGCATGACAATAATGCATGAGCTTTAAATTGTATAGGTAGGTATCTGTTGCAGTAATAAAATTTGAATACTAGACAAGATAGCACTAGTGAATGAGCATCGGATGGAGTGGGATAGAAATCGCACTTCAGTTAGAGATGGATCGTTCCAGCGATAATATATGAATTGTTTTGAAGAATGCACGTGAGTAGGGGATTCTGACCTTCCTTGTCGTATAATCTGAACGCTTCCCGGAGCTCCTTCTGCATAGCTTCCGCGTCCTCCTCAACGATGAACTTGGCTGCCAGCGTCACGAACTCTCCGAACTCAAGACGGCCCGACTCTGGAATTCAAACAATTCACTTTATTTATAGGTACTCTCTTGTAGGACAATGAACGCTAAAGAGCTACCCACTTGATAAATTGTGATTCGTACCAAAATATAATACCATGATAATATTAGGTACATTTTTTTTCCTATCTAATACATACCTACAGGTAGGCAAGCTAGGCGTAGGTAGTTCTAGTCTAGTTTAGCTCTTTATCTTTCCAAAATTATAACAGTCCACGTTAAATAAAATTTTATTCAAACTGCTTAGTAGCGGCAGTAACGTATACAGCACAACTACGCTATATAAATATAGTTTGATGACTCACAAACGGGTGAGTATGAGCAATAGTTTAAAAATAATCTGAAAATTACATATATATAATAAGGTCCTTTAAGGGCTAGTGTAGTAGAAAAAAGTGGTTGATTGTGCCTCATAATGGACACGTTAAACGAAGAAGGAACACAATATAAAAACTCACTGTCAGCATCGACTTCCTCGATGAGCTCTTCAAGGATTTTCTTATTGAAGGGCTGCCCCATCATCCGGAGGATGTCCGCAACGAAGTCGCAGGGGATGCTGCCCGAGCGGTTGTGGTCGAAGCCATCGAATGCCTTGCGGAGGACTGCAACAAACATCCTGCGTTAACCAATCCACCAGAACATTACGTAACTCAACTACAAATCAAACGCTCGCCATCTCCTACCGTCAATATTTAGCGTATGTGACATGATGTCAATTGCACGTTTGATTTGGTCTAGGCTCGAAATTACTTTTTTTGTTCAAAATTCGTTTTGATGCCCAGAGAAATGCTGTGTTGCACTGGCAATAAAACTAGTTAAACTGATCGTTCGACTGGGCGGTTAGCGATGAGATTAGGACATCGGTTCAATGCACTGAGATGTGGTGCGAATAAGTTGTGCAATGCAGCTATTTCGGTGCATCAGCGTGGTGCAGCGGTGCGCTCTGGCGACGCACGCGGAGCTCGTGGCGCATCGTGGGAATGTAGGGCGACAGTAAATAACAAAAAACAACACCAACATGCATGTCTGTCATAGCCGCCCTATCAAACACTACTCTGTCCTTTTTTCACAACATTCTTAAACGTCAAATTCTTAAAAGCTCTGGGTAGGGCTCTTCAAAAATAGTCAAACCGTTAAGATCGAATCCAGCTACGAGAGATGTAAGTACGAGAGGCAACATTTTGGTTTCTTTTTGGTTTATTGTATGTCATACTGTTCCAAATAAGAAGACTTTTAAAATACTCTATTATTTTTAAGTTATCTCTATCTTCTTCTTAGCGAGTCTGGGCTGAACCTATTAAAGTTCAGTAGGCAGGTCAGTGGCATGGCTGGTGACTGGTCATATTTTTCGCAGTACTTAATTATTTGACCAAGAAACGTAGGCGCGTCAAATTCGTTACGTTCTAAATAGTTTTGAATGCATATTGTATTATCGGATTATTTAATGAACCTGCGTAAACGAGAAACAGTCACTTCGTAATTAATCTTTCTCTCATTCATGTTTATTTACTTTAGCTGTCCTGTTGCACAAACTACTTATCGCTCTTTACGCACGCATGTATTGGCACAAGGTTTACGAGTATGACCCTAAACTATATTTAATTCAGTTGTGGAATACTCTCGAGAGAATCTGTACTCGTCGGAATAAGTTAATAATCATTTCCGATGACTAAACGACTGTCATATAATTTTTCATCATAACTTTCTTGACTTTTAGTTTGATAGCCGTAATAACGAATGTGCGTCATCAAATTTAATATAAGTATATAAAATTCCTATGTAGCTCACCGAAATACACTCTTCCAGTGTTTTAATGACTTGCTTGAGTGATAAATAGTGGAGGAGATTTTTCATTCAGAGATTATATAAATATTTTGATGCTAAAGGAAGTATCCGTCACTTCAAAGCAAACAAAGACGTTTCATTGTCTTATAAAACCCTTTTAATCCATTTTTACGACTGATACTGGATACCTGCGTAAACTTTGAATGAAGTGGCGTGGGGCTACTCACTCTAAAAGCGCTGTGGTTCGACGCAGGAACCGTATGGCTACTGCGTGCAGTTGATTTTAATTGCAAACGTTTTTAGACACATGACACGCTGAACCCAGCGCAGCGCAACTTTGTTGCCATATAACTGCTTTTACGCCTCAGTGGGTTCTGTACATGTAGTTCCATAATTTTATTGGTCTTTTTCTGGTAACAAGCGAGGAATTTTTTACGAAGGTAACGGCAACTGAAGGTGCAGTCGCAGGTAAACCTGCAGGGTAATTAATTGCGTAACATACTATCAGTAGCAATAGGTTTCATTTTGACAATTCAACAATATTCATTGCGTTATTTACGTTGTTGAGCAGACACATTTTTTTGAATATATGAAGCAATGGGTTAGCAATATATGTACTTCAAAATGATTCAAATTGAGAGTAATAGTGTGTTACGCAATTAGGGTGCTGGACCTTTACACGACAATGACCCATTACGAACTTATTATAAGTAATATAATATATAATCTTATTATATATAGTCTTATTTTACTTAATTTCTTATTACTTACTTGTTTATTTTTATTTAATTGAATTAAGTTTTAATTGTTGAATACTTAAATATTAAATAAATATCTCTTCCTGTTCGGTAGTAAAATTTTATTCGTCTCATAAATAGCAAACTATAGTTTTGTATACTTTAGAAGCATTTTGTAAATGTAAGCGTTATAAATGTAAGCGCAAACCATGGTTCCGTTTATTATAATATTTTGATGTTGACTTAAAAGACCATGGCAGTTGAGAATATGTCATGCTCACTGATGGTGGCGCGTGTGTTGGTTCATTCGGTTTCCTACAAAATGGTTGAGCTGCTGGATGGTGCTGATCAACGCGTCATCTTCATGAACGGGCGCCGTCGTCGGTTGAGACTAGCTTATTTTTAATCTTATATTTTGAATTGTTTTTCATTTTTTTTTTACTACTAACATATAGTAGAAGCAACAATAATAATGTATACAGAATTTTGTAATATCTTGATTTAAAAGAGTGTCCTTGGAGTTTCTTGCCCGTTCTTCTCCATAGAGATCTGCGGTTGGGAATGAGCAACTAGCTTCAACTTTCTGACTAATTCCGACTATCTAATTTTGACAATTCAAAAGTGCCTGTAAATGGTTTAATTGAAATAAATAGTTTGAGTTCGAGACGCCCTTGTTTCACTACACATTTTGAACGTGTCAAAAATGCTAGTTGGGTAACGCATTGTATTATTTTCAATATTTTAATAAGACGTAATATCCGCTACAGCGAGATAATCAATCTAAATCTGTGGACTGTGGCATATTTCACCGGGTCTAGTTTCCTCAATTATTTAGGGTGACGTGGGTCGTTTGTGACAGGCGCAATTAGAATCAAGGATGAAGACGACGATAAAACTTTTTATAATCTTCTAATTATCCATGCATCTTAAAAAACGCTATTTACAACTTTTTTATGTTATTATCAGTAGAGCGCGATAACGTAGCTCTATTTAACATTGTGCAGCTGTTCTATGTTATTTTGGCAACAAAATAGTTTTGAAAACATGATTTTTATTTCTGCCAGAGTGTTAATTTTAATCTTCAAGACTTCTTGGCAGTTGTCTCAAAGTCCCATGAATTTTATTACATTTTTTTCTAGATTTTAGCTGTTTATTAATTACCCACCCACAGGCGGTGAGGTTCGCTTGCGAAAGCGCTACAAACTCAGCAAAGCGCTGCTACTGCAATCTGCTGCAAAGTTTCTTTTTGTAATTCAGGGCACGGGTAAGGCGAGCTTTACGGCTTTATCAATTAGGAACATTTCATATCGGGTTTCATCACAATCTTCTCAAAACACATTTCAGATCATTCTTTTATGACACAGTTAAACTTGCTCTACCTACGCCAATATTATTATGATAAACTGCGGCAGTTTGTAGATAGGTACTGAAAATGGTATACCTATGTCCGCTATCATGAATGGGTGTAAGGACAGCAATGAATCACTATTTAACAAATTGCATTAACAGTATTTCGCGCATTTGGCTTGCAATCTTAATGTCCAGCGCTGGACTCGCATGATTTAGGTTCGTTGGCAGATATCGTGGAACATAAACGCTTTGCGTGTAGTTTATTGTGGATATCCAAACATTAAACAAACTCGAGTAGGTGTTGACATCCAGCAAGTGTGCTCTAAAATAACTCAAAATATTAACGACATGTTATGAAAATTAAATTTCTTCTTTGAAGGGTTTATTTATAACCATGGCAATTGGTAAGCTGGAAAAACATTTATATTACACAACTTTAATACTGTTGTGAAAAATAAGAATATTTATATGTACGTAAATGCTTGTAAGCCTGTCAAACTTTATATTTTCAATAAAAAACGCCCCTTACGTTAATCCCGACTTCAAAGCTCATAATGATTTCAGGAATAGATAAACGTAAGCAGTTTAAATAAAATGACATGAAATATGCACGAAAATTGTTTTACGCGTTTACGTCAAATAGGTAATGAAAACACGCTGTCCTCACCTCAATTCAAACATGTTATACCGACGTGAATAAGTGAATTCGCGCCGCTTTCATGTTGTATAAGCTGCCATGTCATTGTATGTAAACAATGTAATGTTGTAGGAATCGCAAACTATTGTAAACATTGGAAATAGCTGTAACCGTTTGAATACAGAAATAATTTTAGTAATAAACATTAAACCAGTGGCACACAGCGTAAGCTTTCAATTAGTCATCTTTCGAATTTAGAACCGAAGTATCGCTAATAACGGTGCACATTTATTACAAAGTTCTGGGAAATTGGTTCCACGTTATTGGTTAAACAATGGCGATAGCACGTTCTATCTGATTTCCACGCTCCGTTGGCAGGCTTCCAGCCGTGTTGCCACGCCGGCCGCCGCACCCGCCGCGCCCGCCAGCCGACCAAACACCCAAGCTGATTTTATGATACGCCCATAAACAAAAAAATCTTGCACTCCGTTATCCGTGTAAATATTTGATGCAACTTTCATCATTGCAGAAACCCACGTCATCATTTTGTTACCTACCTCAAGAGTTGGTATAAAATTAAATTATAGGCACACAAAGTAACATGATACCTCTCAGGCTTTATTGTGAAATTACCTAAGTATCAGTACCAGATTATACGTAATAAGCAAATAGGTTGCTTAATAGTAAGTTTAGTTACTAAGAAGAAACTTATTCTAATTAAAAAAAAAGAAAAAGTTCTTCTTTAAATACATACATGGTTCTTTAGTTAATCTTTGGCTAAGAACAAGTCATAAATCCTATCAACTAAATAAAAACATGAATCAAATTCTAGAGACAAACAAAGCAATTAACAAGCTTCAAGAATGATCGAGATAATATTATTTAGTTGGTTACAATCCTTTATTATCTCTTATTAATTTGTTTTATAGAATGTAAAGAACATTCCTTTCGTTTTCGAGAAACTGATTTCACATCACTGTTTTTTCTACACTCGAGAAAAATAACAACTTTCTTATAAAATAACATAAACAGAACATCCTCTAGTCTGTGTTTGTATAAGAAAACGTTTTCATTTCTGCAGACAAGTTATTATCAATGTATCAGAATTTCAAACGTGCTGTTTATTTTTCTTGATTTTCTGAACGACACTTACTAATAGTTGGCACTGATACATTCGATTATTAGTAGGTATGTGTACGTCTGACGGAACACGTTCACACTTGTACTGAAAAACTAATTAAACTAACTAATTGGAGCTCTATTTTATAACAAGCCAGAGTCACGTTGCAACAGTAATTAAACCTGTATTTGCACCGCAATGCTTTGAATTAGGACAGTCAAACGTCAGATCATTACGATGTTTAGATGTAAAATGGATTTTCCCGAAAACAACATGTTTTCCTCATGCAAATTTCATCAATGTTAAATGGAAGAATACCTACTATTATTGTAAAGTTTTCTTTTCCAATTCACATTTTCACTCTTTACAGTTTTTACATTTTCAGGATGAAAGTAGGTACTAGTATCTTGAAATATTTGGCAATAAAGATCGGTTGGGGTTGTACTTTTTCTTTTTGTTCTGTACATTCATTCTAGCGCTATTCAAAGATGTTCCGAAATCAGTTTTGAAAAGGAACAATGATTAATATTTCACTAAGTAGGTACATTATTCATACCACCAATGTGGAAAGGTGCAGTGTTAAATTAAAGGTAATGCACTGTTTCAAATGGCTGGCACACCCACCACAACACATGTTGGTTAATATCTTCATTAACTTTTGACAAATCGTATGACGTCTCATGGATTTTAGATATAAAATTAATAGTGAAGTATAAAATATATTTGGTTTTATGTGATGTACGTTTTTGTACCTTTTTAACGCTAAGAATAGGACGTTTTTTATTAGGACCACACTATCAGCCATTTTTAAGAAAGTCTTCATCTATTTTCGTCTTCCTAATTAGGCCCACATGCAAAATTAAAATCATTAATTTCTTTCGCCTCGCTCGAGTCCCCTTTTATTAACTTTACCCTCCATTGTATAGTTGGCGTATCGCCAATACAAAGCTTGCGTTTTTCCATCATTTGTGTAAACATTATAACATTTACATTTTCACATTTTATTTTAAAACGTTATTTATTCGAGCGTTTGGATTAAAAATAAATGTTAGCTATAGGTTTGCTAGGGTCAGTGAACTTACCGGCAATCTGTTCTGGGGGGAGCTCATCGGCCTGAAAGTTAAATGAAAATATGTATGATTTTATTATTAAAACAAAAATGTAGAACACAAGTGTGTTATTAATCTTTCTAAACGAATAGCAATAACGGAGAGGTATTTATAATAAAGCCTGTCTTATTATTTATCAAAGTTATTGCATTGTATCAGAATGTTTTCAAGAATGTTTCGTCGGCTTTATTTGTGTTGGCAGACGTAAATAAAAATATTTTAGTGGAAAGTAATGTGCACGAAAATATTTATTAAAATACGTAAGTTTCTATGCAGATAAATAGGTGATAGAAGCGACTTTTCCGTGGGATTGCGTTACCAAAGCATAATAAATTTATTTTATGTGCAGTTGAAACTGAAATAGACATGTTGGACTGTTGCGTACATGCTAGTAAATTTATTTCATGCCGACTTAAATACTTAAAACTTTATGATGCTTTACATTATTTTGATGAGCATAGGTATAACTCATTTGAATGTAAGTTACTTATTAGACTATTGATTGCAACTATTCGTAAGCTTTGATATAATGTTCATGTTTTTAATTCAAATTACCTAAATATTTTGTAATAGGTATTCTGAAATTATTCTATAACAATCTATTTAGGTATATTAGGAATTGCATAAAATAATTTGAATGGTCTTTTAAGATGAAAAACAGTTTTTTAACTATTTTCGTAATCCTGAAAACTCTGTTTTGTAAATAAAAATCTATGAAGTTATTAAAAAATCTAGACTATTCTCTACACGTAGAATCTTCAGTAAAATATTGATGTTAGTCGTTAGAATATTTTAGAATTACAAAGAAAACATAACCAAACATCACACACCCTACAACTACTTTTAAACTATTTAATTTGATGAAAACAAAGTTTAAGTATGTGAATCCGTAAATACCTTCAAGAAGAACAAGTATCAATTAACAAAAATGCGAACAGAATTAAAATCTCGAGAAGCATGTGAAACTGTAATTAATTACAAACGGGCGACGATAGGAACTTGCAAACATGAAATTCCTCTCATTATGTTAATAGCGTTCCTAAAATAAATTAATTGATAAATTGCTATTAAAAAACTTTGCTGTATTTAATTTACTTTCGTTTCACTTATAGAACTCGCTAACTTATATTACAAACATTATAACTAAAAACTCACTATTCATTGTCAATATTTTTTATTCAAGCATAGTAAAATTTTGTTTTATTGTTAACTTAAGTTGGCATCCGCACAATGTTTAGTGTCATGTTATTGTCACATAGATTTAGCTGTTAGAAATAACAAAATATACACTAAGTTAGTTGTCACTTCCGCGACGGCTGTCACTCAACCACAAAATCGTTCGGCTCTAGACGAACACAGTGACAGCACCTGTTAGCGTCCACTCAACAGCTATCACCATTTGTTTTCGTCTGAAATATCCCCTCATATTTCATTTTGAATAATTAGTAACATGCCTGAGCCACATATATTTTATTTAATTATTAATAATGTTAAAGTAAATCGATTTATTTTAATTTTCTGGACACCTACCCAGTCTGATGTATCCAGAACCATGTTTGATGTCACTAGTTAGCACTATGAGACGCACAACACGACTGCCCGCTAGTCTGATGTTTCCAGCGTTCAGGGTTATTTCTGCTGCCCCACGAGTTAGGCTGGCCTTTCTGATACTTTCATATAAACCGGGCGATGTGTGCGGCAGTGGCGGGGGCCGGGGGGCGAGGGGCGCCCGGCGGCCCCTTGGCCCCCGAGTCCTCCCCGGCTTCCTGCGCTTGCGCCGACCAATGGCGTGAGCCTCAAACGGCAGGATGCTAAAGTATTTTTAGTAGAAACGTGGTTATGAAAAACGTAAACAAGCGGTGCGTGCGATGCTGAAGCGTGTAATGTGCCGCCCGCCCCCCGTAACCTCGCCGCCCGCCCAAACGACCCCGCTACTGCAGTGTCATAAATGCGAATAATTAGTTATAATTTTAAAGTCGTTTGTCGTGTGTAGGCAGTTTATGATTATGGTGTTAGGAAATTTCAGTTTTTCTTTTAGCGAAACAGTCGTTATTAATTATTATCGAAATATTTTTTTATTGGTGCCTGCTTAATATCTGGCTACCGACGTGATTCTTAGAACTGAGGAAAATTTTGAGCTTTATTATTAATACATTTTACGGCTCGATCTTCATCTGGAGATTATCCGCTGAATCCATTTGAGGGTCGGATTATCGTAAAAAACTTGTGAATGTGATTTATGCAACAAGTGTGAATAAGCCACGGTTGGATGAGCTGCTAATTGAGCAAGTGAGTAATTATGTGTATGATCCAATCGCCCACGCGCGTTAACTACGGCTTATTTTACTAGGTGGCGTCAATCATTAGGGTATCACACGCCATTAACTTTTGCGCTATTAAAACTTGAGACGCGAGACTTTGGAGAGAATAGACGTGACGTCACGTCACCTCCAGCTCCGTCACCGTCACCTCTTCCGGCATCCATATACCTGCTATTGGATTAGCTCAGATTTTGTTTGATTTACGACAAATGTAAATATTCCTCTTGAAAATCATAAACCGACATTTTATTTTATATGCGGGCTAATGCTTTGGTACGAATAAGGAAAGTTTACTCTGGTAAACGAAAGAAAAATATTTATAAGAGTCGGAACGAGCTAGATGTGCACAGCGGATGTGATGGTTTAGCAAACAGCAATACCAAACTAATGCGTTAATGGGATATTAAACTTGGGAACTTAGTAAGAATAGTTAGAGCTTTTGACTACTGTTTGTTTGTTGCACATTTAGCTTTTCTTGTGGAACTGAATAAGGGATAATGTACCATCGAGAAAACTTACATCTATACACCGTAAGAGCTGGCGGCCAACCGCAGCGGAGACTAGCCATAGACGCGGGATATAGTGCACAAGTGTGTGCGCAGGCACAAGTGCATTCTCTCTCTATGTGCAATACTAGAAGCATCGCTGGTGTTAATAAAAAAACTGTAAAGTCTTATTTGTCTCCTGTTACTACACCGGCAAAACCCTTCAAACTGCGACACAGTTACGCTACTTGGTGGCAATAATGGTGTTGGTATTAATACTATAATACCAATTTCCCTGGACGAGCACCATTTTAAAGAGCTCTATCAAAACTAAAACTCCCATTCAGTATTATTTCAAAATCCATTAAGAGTCCAGTTATAGCATCTAAGAAACTAAATTCTAGTGCAGAGTAATTAATTTGTATTGCACATATGACCCGCTACGATAAATTTACCAGAGATCGGACATTTTGTACAGTATCACAGTAATTTATACAAATATAAATTCTTATGCAAGTCGTCAAATGAACAAAATGAATGGTTGAAACTGTGCCCTGAATTACACGCCCATTGAGCCGATTTCCCGGAATACAATTAAGAGGAAAACTAAATTACTTATAGAACACCACGCCTACATTCCCAAAGGGATAGGAAAAAGTGTATATAGTACACCCACGCTTCGTCAGTTATGTTGAAATCCCATGTAATGTGAGGCAGACTATTGTCATTAACTGGGCACATATCCAGAGAAATTCGTAACGGAAAAAACCCAATAACAAATTGCCCGACACGGTGATCGAATCTAGGACCGCTTGTCCTAACCAGTAGACCAACTAGATAGTGAACTTAGATTATTATCTTCAGGGAAATCCAATATTGTGCTTCAGTTGTAATTAGAAAACGTCGCAAGACATGTTGCCAACAAATCAGTAGTCAAAAATCACGGTAAAATCATGATTTAAGCGTAGTTCCAGCGTTGCAAATTACCATCTGAAGTTTGGCAAAATTGTCCATTTAACAATCATTTTATGTTGCAGATATTTTACTGATCATAAACCGGTAAAATAATCGGAAAACTTTGTTAGCAAAGTTACGTACTTCTAAATCATTTGCGATTTGCCAGACCTACGTAAGATATCTTTAGGTAGCAGCCTAGCAGGTAAGTTACATACATTAATAATAATAATTTTTAATTTATTTATTTCTGATAAAAAACATAGTATCTTAGTGTATTATTGCCGAAGCAAAAGTGACTTTTCTGCCCAAATCCCATGAGAGTTGAGATTACTCGAAAGAATTTCGTGAAACAATAAGTTTGACAAATAATGTAGAGCTGAATATTGCGTTTAGCGTCGATATCTACCTAATGTTTCAGTTTTCGGTTTTTACTGGTACTGCACATGGAATGGTTTCAGTCACATGTAGTTAGAATCCTTAGGAAGGAACGTTTCTGTAATTCAGAACGAAACCATTTCTTAGGAGAAGGCCTAAAAACATCGTAGACTGAATATTCCTTAATGGAGATAAAAGCTCCACTCACTGTAAAGGCAGCTTTTCAAAACATTGCAAGACGAAGATTGATTTTATGAAAATAGACATTGTTTTAAAAACATGTCCTTTTGTCATTGTAAGTGTGTTACCCTTAAAAAAATGATTAAACGGCAATGACAATCCATCATCACGACAGATGAAGCGCGCTTGAAGCTTGAATAGAGATTTGGCACAATTTGACTTGTCGACAATAACGTCCTTTCGACCCTGGTGCATTGCTCCCGCTGACAGGCACTTGAGAACGGAGTATCTGAGAACATGACATGGTATTTTTGTTCTATTTTGTAAATAAATCCCAGTCTCGCCTAATGCACAGTTATTTTTATTTTCGTGCGGTTATTGCTTCATTTCATGTTTATTTTTTTGCTCTATAAATTTGTCAAGCTTCGTGATGACTGTGTAGCTTAGAAGAAAATGTTTTGGCTTTCTTAATTATTTTCTTACTTTCTGTTTAAAGGGAGTTCTAATTTCGTTCGCTTTTCGTCATGGTGGGGTCAAGAGGTCAAGGAAGAAATGCTTGCATACTGGACTGTTGATTTGCGCTGGATTTAGGTCTCTACCTACAAAGTACAAACGTTTGAATCATGTTTGAATCCATAATTAATAATTTTCCATTACCCAAGATGGATCAAAAGTATTTTAAGTACCTACCTACGGGTGAATGACTAACTGCTCTACATGTTCTACATCTTTTGGGGTGCAATATTTGTAGGTATACATTGGAATAAAATTAAAACATGCTGTGTTACGAAATTTCCAGAATCTATTTTGCCAGACATTACTCTGCCAATCCAACGTCGATCGATTGTTTTACTTAGCTCAAACATAGATTTTATTTATTTTTTCATCACCAGATCGAAATAAACTATCGAAGTGTAGACCCAGCCAGACTTACAGAAAACATTTTATGAGTGATCGATGTGAAATATTTTCAGAAGGCAAACTCTGTAAAAACCGTGCGAATATAATATTACTTTACATTTTATATATTATAAATAATTTTGTAAAACACCAAGTACAAATCCAAATTATATTGTAATGTATTCACAATAGCGTAGAAATTAAATAGATAATATTAAATATGAATTTATTGTGGGCTTGTGCAAGAGTAGCGTTATTCAGTAGTGTAATGTAATGGGTGGATGCCAATACAAATGTACTGACTATAAATCAATCGCATTTTTATGAGCACTGGAAATCTCGAGACAGGTTATTTTGAGCAACAGTTATGGAGTCGGCAGTCCGTAAAACAATTCGTATCCAGGACAACCGTACGTTACTCGAGTTCAATGATAAAACGAGTAGTAAACAAGTATCAGTCGAAATTGTATTCTACATTATTATGATCGAGACGGATCCGAGAAAACACCAACTAAACAGTACAATGGATGATCTTTAAATAAGAGACTTTAATTTGCACTCGAATCTTTATTGTGAATCGTTCTGTCACTTTTTTTAAACGGCTTCCAACGTTTTTTCGAATACTCCAAAGGGAATAAAGTTGAATATTTTTTATTGTTCCCCTTTGAGCACCACGGTAAAATATTGATTGGTGCTCCATGCACAGGTACTCTAAAAATAGGTGCTCAAACGGGAATACTCCATTTTTTCGTGAATTCTTTATTGTTCAGGTTCAGGTCTGGCAAACATTAAATTCAATGAGTACTACAACTATAAGTTGAAAATGTATGTGCAGTACTAATAGGGACCTAGTAGGTACTTACTACAACTTTAAGTTTGAAAATCCTCAGCGAATGACGTGTCTCAATAAATTTATTTTTTAAATAATCATCATCATCAGCCTTCAGCAGTCCACTGCTGAACATAAGAGTCGCCAATTGCACGCCATTAAGCTCTATTCTCGGCAACTCTCATCCAGCTGCTACAATGCAGCCACCTTGCGAAGATCGTTGCTCCACATAGCCTGAGAGCGTCCTACCTTACATTTGCCGATTCGCGGTCTCAACTCAAGAACACGTCTACCCCAACGGTCATCGGCTTATATATTTTGAATAATGTATTCATATTCATATTCATTTATTTTGCGTTCCACAAGGTAAAAAAGATATTTACAAAAAGCTTATAGCTAAGAGCCATTGTAGACCCTGTTAGGGCACAGCAAAGTTTATATTTGGTACATAACAGTTAAAAATCTAAATTATAGAAACTAAAATTAAAATTAAAATAAAATTTTACATGAAAACTGAATATATAAATAGAAGTATATATAAGTAGGTAGCTATTTTCTTAGAATGTTTTTATTTTGCAATGGCTTTGTCTTCTAAAAACTCCTTTACTGAGTAGTATGACTTTGCTTCCAGAAATTTTTTCAATTTATTAATAAATAACAATAAATAATAATGTAACTTCATTATTATGCTACGTAGCTACTACAAAACTACGTAGCGTTATAATTTAAAAGCTCTAACTACATTTATGACACACACAATGTATGGGTGGTATGTAAATATGAAATATTTTTAAACTCATGCTTCTAGAACGAACCTAAACACATTTTTTTTTACAAACAACACGATGCAACAGCCTGTAATGTTTAGTCATCCATCAACTACGCGAGCCCATTTATAAATCCTGTATCTTGTTGCAGCCATTTTGAACTGAAACCCTATCAGTCAACATCAATGTTCAAAACCGTTTAATTCAGAATCTGCAGTGTAACTGACAAGTCTTATTGATTAGCTCTTACGAAGCTCGTTGACCGATAACAGTCAACAAGATTGCCAAATTCGTACAGAGGTATTCGCATCATAAAATCATGATTTCATGCAAACCATCCCGTTCTACCTTTATTATTAGCTTTCAGTTTTGTTCGCAGACGAGTAGGTACAAATTGAAATGACGTGAAAAGAAAATATGTGAAATTTTGCTCTAGTTAAATAAACACACGGAATGATCGTAACTACAATAATACGAATGAAGGAAGAGTTGCAGATGTTATTATTTCAAACTATTTCTCGGAGTATCTGGCAAGCTGAAGAACATTTTACAGTAGTTAGGAGGTACACGTAACTATATGAACTAGTTATGTCATGTGAATTAAAGTTCCCAATAAAGTATCTAGATGTATAGCAGCACTAATAACAATGAAATAAATTATTTACTACACTGTTAAAATGTGTACACACGGCTACACATCAAGCTATACATTTCCAGTTTGAGCTGACCTCGCATTGTATAGGTTTTTCGTACAATCAGAAGTCAGCTTATACTGGTTTTGTATAGCTTGATGTGTAGCCGTGTGTACAATGGAAAATTGGAAACGCTCATTGTTTTTTACAAGCACATAAGTTTTTTTTTAAATAAATAAATAGGCACCTAGAACCTCAGAAACAATATCTAGTCATTTACGTATTACAATTACAAGCTATTTTCACAGCAGTATACCTACAGAGTGAAAAGAAAAACGTGTTGGAAAATATCGAAGAATGAAACTGTTTCGTGATTCTAAAATAGTGTTATGTACTAACGTCTTTTATAAAAGTGGTTGGTAGACAGACAACAACATGTTTGCAAGCCCTGACTCATTATACGGGTCATCGAAATTATTACAGTACTTACCCGTTCAAATCTAATTTATGGCTACCCACTTACGATTTGTAATAACAGAAATGATTTATTGGCAACAGCAACCCTTTAGATCAGTCCTCTACTCTGATATATTTGTGTACACACACACCTTTTATTTTAAACTTAACTTCGTTTCTAAATCTTTTTTATTAATATTCTGTTCACGCCTACGTTGGTTTTTCTTATTTTTACAGACATTATGATTTATCAGTTACAGATGGGAAATTAAGGCGCGAATGCAAATAGGAACTTTGGTGATAAAGATTGCGGCACAACTTAGATAATATGTGAAACTGAGAGTTTCAGTTTCAGACTGATTGGTGTTAGTACAGTGTAAGTACTGACCAGCCATCCTAACATTCACTCTTCTCGTTATTAAATAAGCAATTGAGCCAATCTTAATCATTAAAATTCTGAAACCAACAAAAGCTTCTGGCGTGGGCAGTAGATAGGTAAGCTTTTCCCGTAGAACATTTTAATTTTGTTGTTGAAACTATTTCTGTTTTCGGTGACGAAACCGTTAATAGCCAATTATTTAGATTTCTTACAGACAGGTTGTGTTTTAGTTCTCAATCTTACGAAATGAATTATAAAGATTGATTAGACAAAACTGTGAGTTACTAAAAATCCCTAATGTACACATCGGCCCACGCGCCGTGTCTCATTTGTTTACAGAATTGTGCACGGCTGCGGATTGTGGAATGATATGTTTCAACGTGAAATAATGCTCCCGTCCGAACTTTAGCCCACTTGGTGTTTTATTGTGTGTACGCGATTCGGAGTTTTATCTCGTACAGCTGGTTGCCGGATAATCCGAGTATAAATAGCGTATAGACAACAAAGCATCAACAAGTCCAACTCGTATCGGGTACCGCTGTTGGCTGTCGAATGTCGAGTTTAACGGGCCGACTCGCCTACTTTATGGACGTTTTAAATTATTAAAATTGTTCTATTTCCAGACTCGTTTCGTCTATATTCATGATATTATTCAGACGTAAATTGTAATCAGATGGGCCGATCTTTTAAACTAGTGAAACCAGAATGCCGTGGTTAAATTATCGTTAGTAGAATCAGGTAGGTCTCATTAAAAAGCTCAAGGTGAAAAGTACAATTCTGAGAAGATAGAGATATAACTAGCTGTTACCTACGTATGTATATGGTTCATGTAAATATTAAACAGCTACATAGGTAGGTCGCAACACCCAGATTACTGACGTTGCTCAAAAAGCCGCTAAGCTGAAGTGGGACTGGGCTGGCCACGTCTGCAGTATGCCCAATAAGCTGTGGGCCAAAATAACCACCACGTGGAGCCCTGACACAGGTAGAAAGCGTCGCGGCAGACCCCGTAGAATGGCGGGACGAGCTAGAAAAAACCACAGTGGTCCACTTTAGCCCTGGATCGAAAGAACTGAAAGTCATGGGGAGAGGCCTTTGTCCAGCAGTGGGATGATGCAGGCTAAAAGTAACAGTAACATAGGTAGGTACTTATAATCTACCTTATAACTAATGTCTCGCTTTTCCCGCAGGTTCCTAAAATGTCTACATTTAAGTATTCTGTGTGTGGTGTACCTACATACCTAATAAAGATTATTCTATTATATTCTCCCTTTGCGTAGGCCGCACCTACCTTCCTAAAGGTATTACTATTTAAGGGGAGGTACATAACTTATACCTAACTTACCTACTTTAGACCTCCAATTAAAGCTAAGTTCACGTTTTGAGTTTTGTGAAATTGATCGCATGATTTCTTTGAGCACTAGGTACTTAATTCCGTTTTTGAGAGCTGTGTAATACGTATAGGTAAGTGTATAAAACTAAGTTTTGCGCGCGACTTCGTCTATGGTCCATTATGAAAAGTAGCGTATGCCCTTCTCCAGATCCCAGGATACCTGTCTGCCATAGGATTATCGGCAAATCTGCCCTAAAGCCCAATAGCGTTAAGACACATAAAAAAGATAGAAAGATCTCACCAAGCAGAGTATTTCTTGTTATGACAATTTTTCTTGATTGTTAGTAAGTTAGGAGCTATAGAGCTCTAAATGTGAATATTATTGAAATTCTGGTATTTAAGTAACTTTACTTAATTAATTCTGTGTCTTGCAAACATCATCTCTTAAGACTATAAACGGACATTTTAAAACATCGCTTTGTCATTAGCTTCAAAGCGGAAGCTCATCATCAGATGGCAAATGACGTTGTGAATGTGTCTTCCGAACAAATGTGACGGGTTTACAGCTTGCCCTTTAGCTTCGTTCAATTGTGTGATCAATTCTTCGATTTCCGTCTGAAAAAGTTTAATCTTTAGTAATTACCAAAAACACTGTTTCTAAATACTAAAATGTGGGTCTGTAATCATTTCATGCAAAACTTACAGTGATGTCTTTTTCGAAGCGGGTGTTGGGCCAGAGCTTGACTCCTAGAGAGTCTTTGGTCAACTGGACCCACACGAACTGAACCCGCGGGTCCAGTTGACTAAATCAAATTTCGAATAGGTCGACTGGACCCACTGCCAAATTTCATCATTAGTACAGTCAAGGAGTAAAGCCGAACCTTTTATTTTTATTTCTAGGACTTAAAATATACATAATACTATTCAATTAAGTACACTTACTTTTTATTTACTTATTTGTAGGTACTTACTGCCTGCAATGAGCTAAAACAACGTTACTGGATTTTGAAATGCCGTAGTGAGGTCCGGAAGATATCAATCACTAATATAATAATATAGGAACAATATTTTTAAGAGTCGGTCGGCCGGACAGAAAGTTAAGCCTGCTGCATCCCCCAATAGCGTTAAGATATTATGCCAATGGAAAGAGCTTTCAAGTTGAACCTTTGTTACTTTGTAAAGTCGTTTTACTTAGAAGCAAATGTTCTTCTTGAAAAGCTCTTTATATTGGTATATAGATACCTATATCTTATGGCTATTGGCTTCAGGGCAGAAACCCATAGTACGGTGCCCATTCTCCTTTCATAACGATCATTCCTGTGGTTTAGACCTGAAAAGGTAACAGACAGACAGCAAGTTTTGCATTTTTATGGATAGAACCACAGATAGAACAGAAAACCCTATTCTATCCTTATGCAAATCTTACGGTCTGTCTAAAAACCGAGGAGAGTCAGCAAAACACGAGTGCAGTGCGGTTGAAAATAAGTACTTACTTACCTATAATAAAATAAGTTAGTGGCAGCCGCAATACCGGAGGCAAAGTCCGTCATGGAACAGTGACTGTGGCTGGAGAGACAGCATGACGCTATTACCTACTTTCCGGTGGACACAGGTGCACTCCGAACATGGGTATACCGGCTACTTCAGGAACGGTGCGTCAAATGCGTCAATTGCCATCAATTAAATTTTTGTTTGCTGTCTATCTCGTAGTAAATACTGTGGTAATAGGTATGTCAATCGTTTCAAATTTATTGCATTTTGTAGACGATCATTTTGCACATCAATGTGTAGGTATCAATCACGTCAACATTGATCGTTTTGGGGACCCTTAATTTGTTTCACACAATTCAAAATATGCGTTCGGTTAGTCTGTGTGCGATATTTTGTGGAAAATAAAGAAATGTACTTAAATAATAATAACTTGCCTGTTAGAATATTTGCAACTGCTGCAACAACCGCATCAAATCAGAAGAAACTTAAAAGGTACCTAATGCACTCACTGATACGTAAGTAGGTAATTGCATATTTTTGATTATTGATTTTTCGCTAATCATATTCTTACGATGCAAAATACCTTTTAATTTTGTTTATTTTGAAAACGTTTTAAAAGAATATACTTATTTTCCTTTATTTCATTATTTACATATAAATTATATTTTTAAATATTAGCATATAAAATATAGAAACACATTTAAAAATATAAAAAATAGTAGCCCACCGGTATCGGGAACAGGGTTCAAGCTGCCGGCGGTCAGGGCTTATTTACTTATTTTTATTGTTATCCTTATTCGCGGCATCTTCTCAGTTTTTACATTAGGTAAGTTGCCTGTACTATGAATATTGTTTAAATGCAGTCTTTTTAGTCATACCTCTCCAAATTATCTATTTGCAGAAAACTGGCCGTTTGCCGACAAAATTTTTTAGCAAAACCTTTTTTTATTTTTTAATGTTTTTTCTCTTTTTTTATAAAACGGCGTTGACTTATTATCTGATGCCAATTTTTTTATTAAAAAAAATACCTCGATGTTCAAAAGTTGTAGGAGGATAAATTGCGTTACTTGGGGCTATTCTTGAATAAATTAAATTAATCTAATAAAATAATAGTCTCGGGATATATTATTCCGGTAACTGGTAAAGTGAGAGTTCCTGTACCCATTTGATTCTAGAAACTTTCTTTGGAGCACGGTCATTTTTATGCTTTTTGCAATCATAAAAACGTTTACAAAGTTATATTATTTTTCACCAGAACGCATCCGTTTCACACTGACAAAGAGTCAATGTCAAAAATGACAGTACTTTGAGTTTGACAGTCGCTGTTTGTTAAAAATTTTTCGATTTGTTTATTTTCATTACGGTATCTAGGAATTTTAAAAGCTCAGTGTGTTGTAATTATATACTGTCAATTGGGAAACAATGCTAAATGATTGAGAGATATATTCAATTTCTTGAATTAAAATGGAAAGTTACGTAGTTATATCTTTTATTGGTGAAGGATCGTTTGGTCGTGTTTTTAAAGCTAAACATAAAGAAACTGATGCAGTTGTAGCTTTGAAAGTTATAAGAAAGGTATGTTCTATCTTCAGTTATGTACATTCTGGACTTTAGGTACCAGTTTCGTGTTAAATTTAATGTTTGTAGGGCCAGAGTTCACCTACTTCCCATAAGTAATTTAACTATAAGTAACACTACATTAGTACATTTACATTAGTACACAGACAAGGGGTCGTTTTGCAGCTTTTTGTATTCCATCAGTCAGTTCACATCAATGAGAACTAATAATTTTTTTAACCACAAATTACAGAAAGGGCGTTCAATCAAAGACTTGAAAAACTTGAGACAAGAATGTGATATTCAGAGGCAGCTAAAACATCCAAACATTATACGGATGATAGACAGCTTTGACACCGAATCTGAGTTGGTTGTAGTCACAGAGTATGCGGAGAAGGAGTTACATAGCATCCTCGCCAAAGAAGGATGTTTGAATGAAGATCAAGTTAAGAAAATAACTTGGGATTTGGTTTCAGCATTGTACTACTTGCATTCCCATAGGGTGCTACACAGGTTTGTTCCATAGTAACTGAGTTTTACTTATTTGATTTTCTGTTGCTAGTTCTATCACATAAGTTAATTTGTGTTAGGTTCCATGGCATGTTATATCCATGTAGGTCCAAACCTAAAAGGATCCAACAAGGACCTACAACATTCTAAGTTCTTTCAAAATATAATTTAGCCGTCTAATACAGAATAATTCTTGAAATTAACATGAAATACTAACATCAATGAGAGAAGTGGTGGCCCTGTTGTATCGGCCCCTACTTAAGAGTAGGTTGTGAGTTCGAATCCAGACAGGCAATTTACTTTGTGTATTTAATGTCATCACCACTGCTCTCAAAACAGTGAAGGAAAACATCATGAGGAAATGTGTTTTAAAATATCTAGAAACAAAATACATCCATCAACACACACTGGACCCATATGGTGGATTATGACCCACTCCTCATAGAGAGGAGGCCTGTGTCCCAGTAGTGGGAACATTATAGGCTGATTATGCTACTAACATCAACAACTCATAATTTTTTTCAGAGATTTAAAGCCACAAAATGTGTTACTGGACAGTGCTGGCCGTGCCAAACTATGTGACTTCGGCCTTGCGAGAATCATGACAAATGCAACACATATTCTGACTTCCATAAAAGGTACTCCATTATACATGGCGCCAGAATTGATTGAGGAGAAGCCTTATGATCATCAGGTAAGTTTTAAATACCCTTTTTGAACAACAGTTCCATATAGAACACTTTTTAAAATTGGCTAAGCTTTTGTCCCAGCAATGGGAACATAGGCTATGCTATGCATAATAAAAAAGTATTATAAAATATGCCTATCCTTATTTCAGGCTGATCTATGGTCTCTTGGATGCATAGTGTATGAGTTGATAGCGGGCCAGCCACCTTTCTGTACCATGTCAATATGGCAACTGGTGCGGATGATCAGACACAAGCCAGTGCAGTGGCCCAGCTTCATTAGCACTGATGCTAGATCTTTCTTGCAGGTATGTACTGTTAAATTTCAGTAGTCAGTCAATCAAATTAAATAGAATCAGTGCTTCCAAGATTCAGTCCCACTTTGGGCCCTTCATGATTCTCGATGATTATTCTGTTAACCCCACACATATTTCAGGAAAAAAGATTATTATTTCAATAAAAATGTATATAGGTTTTATACAAGAATCAGCAGAGGATGTTTGAGAGCAAAACCCTAAAAAAAAGCCATAGTGCTGCTGCATAATCAAAATAATATTTGATTGACTCAATATTTCAGGGCCTGCTTCACAAAGATCCAATGAAAAGGATGACATGGCCAGAAATTCTGGAGCATGCATTTGTCTCTGGCCACGTGACTATACTGCCAGAAGATGTCCAGAGTGAATCACCATTCACAAAACCATTGACCCACAGCCAGCAAGAGGCAAAGCAGCTTCAGAGGGAAAAAGTTAGCAGTAATACAAGGTAAGGAAACTGATGTACCTATTGCTAGAAAAACATGGAATATGGAAAAACACAATCCTTATAGCTTTCAAAAGCTTGCTTATGATTTAGTAGATCCAGCAGTAAGAGAGACAAAGACAATGAATGGATTTTAAGAACTCTCAAATAGATACCATTTTTTTTTCCAGAACAATACCTGAACCAAAACCAGAACCGAAAGAACATGACTTGCGAAACGCGAGAGTTATGCAAGCGATGGAGTGTGTTCCCATGTCGGATGACGACAGCGTTAGAGCAACCAGCGCGTTTAGTGTGCGAGATAGTCTGAAGACAGATGATGAAGATCAATCACATCCCATCACAGCCGCCAACGCGAAACTACTCAGACACGAATACAATGTCCTCAACAACTCAAACCTCGTTGTATGCAACCTAGAGAATAACATGGCGCAACTAATGGCAGCTAACAAAAAACAATCAGATCTGAACAAAATGGATAAGATAGATGAAGAAAAGCCCAATACAGAGAAACATGTTGAAGAAAAGAAAACACAAAAGCCTCTAAGTGCCAGTGATAGCCAAAAAGAAATATTGGAGACAAAACAAAAAGCAAAATCTATAGACACTGCATCTCAAAGTTTGGAGCATCCGAAAAGTTCAACCAAATGTAGCAGTGATGTTAGTTCTGGGCTTAGTAAGAGTGTTCCACCTTCATATACGCAAAAAATATTGCAATTTTCACGCGATAAACTCCGGTTTGGTAGTGGAGGAAACAAATTAACGAGAAGTATCAAGAGATCCTTCCATTTTAGTAGAAGTTGGGACAAAAATAAAAATGAAACTCAGCGACGAACAAGTGAACCTGCTATAGAGGTCTCAAGCTTTGTAGAAGATAAGGAAAAGTGTTCCAAAGAGGAAAAAGATCAGGATGTGGAGAAATCTGAAGTTATTGAGGAGACTTCTGATGATAAAGATATTGCTGACAATGACAGGATGCTTAAGACTGAGGACAAAAGTGATGGTAATATTGCTATTTAAAAATCCATTAAGTATAGTAAAAGTCCATATTATAGTAAATTATCTGTTTCTTTCATCATAATATATTTCGTTCTTTGCGTTTCCAGTTAAAGAGCCATCTTCTATTGAACTGGAGGAATGGGAAGCATTCCTCAACTCCAACATTAGTGAAGTTATGGATGGCGATGTGGAATCTCTTACTCAACTGAATATGGTATGTAATACTGTTATGCAATGTCAATTTTGTCACACAGTAGCAAGAATTAATAGCAAGGGAGGAGTATTTTATTGCTCCATTGTTTGAGATTGGTACTGATTAATAACCAGCGGGCAAACATCTTCCATATTCATGTTATAAAATCATGCAATGATCATCATATCTTCTATATAAATAAAACAAAGTTGGGTTAGTTACACCATTTATAACTCAAGAACGGATGGATCGATTTTTATGATCTTTGATTTGTTGGATTTGCTACCGCCCCGAATAGCAGAAAAACTATTAAAATATGGAAACAATTCACGAAAAAAAAATAATGAAGATAATTAATTTTCTCATACATTCGTTCTTATTGATTCTGAGGTGGCACGAAGTTCGCCGGGTCAGCTAGTCCTTATATAGTAGGTATAAAACAAAGTCGCCGTAATATATGTACGCGCATTACTTCTGAACGACTGCACCAAATTGGATAATTCTTTTTTTGTTGTGTTCGGTATTGTCAGGACAAGGTTTGTATGAAAGAAAATTTCGGTAATTTTTTGAAACAACAAAATTGCACCCGTGCGAAGCCGCTAGTCTATATAAATAAAACGAAATTGCATATAATTGGGTTATTTTTGAATCAGCCTCTCGATCATAGGTGAGGTACACAATAGTGGTTTATGAATATGTAGCTTAAAATGTCTAACAAATGGATTATATTGATCATACTTATTATACATTCAGGAGGATTTCTAGTTAGTATGACATGAACCTTCGATTTAGTCCTGTATGGAAAGCTGAAACTTACATTGTTAATAATAATTACAGGTAAGCATGGTAATAGGCGTAGTGGGCAGTGCAGCGCGGGCGAGCGGCGGTGGACGAGTTTGTGGCGCTGTGGCTGCGCTTCTAGCACTGCCGGCGCTTGCGCATACACTGCCGAGGCACACCTTGCTGAATATACAAGACGTGAGTTTATTTTACTATAGTGCACGAGCATTTTTGAAGATAAAAATCATTCTTTTCAAACAGGCCTCAACTTTCTGTTTCCCAGACTGTTAGCCTCAAAGTAAAAATGAAAACTGCAAGAAAATTGCCTTACTGATAAAGTGATATTCTCCATTTCCAGGTGTACCTCGAAGCTAAAGTGGTATACAATTTCGTAGCGGCCATTAATACACTCATGAAAGACAGCAAAGACAATGATGATGGAGCTCATGACAGGTACGGATTGCATTACAATTTATAGTTTCCTCCGAACTTGCAACTAGCGCGTGGCGTCTGTAAACAGTTCTGATTGTTGTCCCGTTTTTTCTATTGTGCCCTCACAAATACAGCTTTTTCCATATGATTCAAATTCAAATTCTTTATTGCATTAATGATAAGATGGGCCAGCTAGCAGGATCGGCTTGGTAGCTTGGTGACCTTCTTTTTTGGATTCTAGTTATTATTCTATTAATTTGTCACAGACTGCAGGGCGTGGCTCGCATGCTGGAGGTGTGCGCGTGGCTGTGCGTGCGCTCGTGTCGCGGCGTGCGACAGTTCGCCACCGCGCTCAGCGCATACAACGCGCACCCAGTCTTTACCAGGCTCTTGATGCACTGTAAGAATATGTTATTTTATTCACCTACAGGTCAAGACAACAGAAGCCAACTGTCGTACTTAAAAACCGTTCAAATTCAAGTCGCAATTTCGTCTCGGGGACAATCAACGTCAAAAATGTACCTAAAATTAGAGATTTTTTAAACGATTGAGACTGAGATTAGAATGCGAATTTTCTTAGAAACATGGGAATTGCCCCTCTGATCGAATATGTTCAAGGTATCATCCAAGACCTACATAACACAACATTTGAAACTCTAGTTTTCGTGAGACTTGTCATTCTAATTTTATTTCCAAAATGATGACATAGGTATCTCGATGTAAAAAGGTCATGTTACAGACAAATTATTATAGTTCACATTCGCATAGCTAGACGCTCTGACGGATGATACTCATATCTCACGCTAAGTGACATTTAAAAATCGCCACAAGACATCTTGACACAATGTTAAGATTATTTAAACCGAATTATGTCAACCCAAATTCGGATCTCCAATTAATTTTGATTTCCTGTTGTTTGAGAAACATTTTTATTTACAGATTCGAAGTCGCCGCGAATAGTACTGAACATTGTGGGACTCCTCATCACGGTGCTGCAAGATTTACCGGAACATGCTGACGTGGTGGAGAAAATACTCTTTGACGAAGCAAGTTTTAACTTCCTAAGACTTGTTGAACAACCGAGTGATGCGTTGAGAATGAGAGTTTGTATACTAATAAGTTTGCTTTGTACATTCTCCTGTACTGCATTTTCAGTAGCCATGGAGTCGAGGTGGAGTAAGAAAGAGACTGATTCTATTGACGCTTTACACAGTCATTGTAATGTGGCACTAAATAGGGCAGCTAGACTGGCCACTAAGGAGCTCAGTAATATGCCTTTTTACGTTAGCTAGTAAGAATGAAATATACTGCATACTTTCCGATAGTGATCCATTATCCTTTTAATGGCTTTTTAAATTATATGTCAATATAATAAGTAATTATATTTGGCTTAGCTAAGTAGTTGTTAAGCTGCATTTTTATATCCTTTTTTAATTATTAAGAAATACTCCAGATCAAAGAATCTCTAAAATCAAATATAAAACAACGAAAATGAAATAAGGAATTGAGAGGATTAAAATTAGGTAATTAGATCTACAAAGGAATATTAAATTGAGTGAATGAGACATCAACCCCAAGACTGATGGCAAGAGGCTTGTTATAAATAGTGACAGGCAGCGCCAAAAATATAGGGACGAACTTCAAGATGAATGGAACATCTAAGAAAATTTAACTTTATTGCAATATGATACATTACCTTGTCAGTTGTCGTGTACAGGCACTACTTGCGTTTTTCTCGTTAAATTTTTAAAAAGCAATTGTTTAAAAAAAAATTGCTTTTGAATCTTACGTAAGTAGAAAGTATTTTATGCTAGTGACTACTCATTCTGAAACACTTCATGGGTATATAGATTAAAAAAAAAACCCATAGCTTTATCGTTTTGAACTGTCTGTTCGACTCTGTATTTTTTGACGCTGACTGCCTTACTATGATTTTCGGAAAAGTTGCGAACGCAATCGAGTTCTAGCATATTTATTTAGTAGACGATAAAACATAATTAAAAGCAATATTATTAAGTCACTGCCAATTATTGTTATCAAAAGTCCGTGTTCACGTTATGTCCTTGTGGATAGAGTATCACGTGTTGTGACTATACATGCGGATTCGCACATGATATTTTTACAAAAAATAAATATGATAAGTAGTGTGAACTAAATATTCGCAAAAAAAATAATGTAACAGTGGACTTTACATTAAAAGAATGTTCATGGTTTTACTAATATTTCATTATGAAATGTTGACTCATTATCACTGTAATCTAGATGTAACATTTTCAATATATTATCTTTACCCATACTGATTAAAATAAACACTATAATTAAAGAATGACGCAGAACTGTTAATAGCTAGAACAATCGATTTTGATGAAGATAAAATCACCGCAGTTTTATCAAGTTACGCTTTATATGAACACTCCATTTATGTCACGATGACAAACAGTAGGACTTAAATTCAGCCTTGAACCGAATACAATCGTTCAAAATCTGAATGTAAGTACGTAAAAACAGGGATCACTCCAAGGTTAGATAAAGCTAATCTACACAGCTTAAAAAACAACAAGGCGCCGGGTGTGACGGCCGGTGGAAAACCCGTTCTTAAGGCCCTCCAGAAGCTGTTCGATTCCGTCAACTCGAGGGTAACACGCCACAAGCAAGGAACAGGAGGTGTGGTGGTACTCTTCTTTAGGAAGGGCGTCAATGCCCTGCTTAAGAATTTTAGACCCATGTCACTTCTGAGCCATGTCTACAAGCTGTTTTCAAGAGTCATCACGAAGCGTCATGCGCTCAAGTTTGACGACTTCCAGCAAACAAGCCGGATTCCGTAAGGGCTTTAGCCTCGTAGGCCACATTCATACACTACGGCAGGTTATACAAAAGGCCGAAGAGTATAATCGGCATAGCGTTTGTGGGTGTTTGTGGTTTGCGGCGTTTGGGTCTATTCGATGGAGACTTGGGCTGTCTCCCCAACGGTGCCAGATTGACTATCGGTAAAAAATAGAGTGGGTCGACGACTTAAACCATGTGGCGGCAAACGATATTACAATTACTCGATTCGAATAGGAGCTCCTATTGCAAGGTAGTCTGGACACTATACCGGAAAAACTGTGCGTAGGTGGAGTTAGGATGGTTCAGTTGCTTGGCTTGTTGCTCTAAGGGAGAGTTACCAATTATGACATCAAAAGAGTCGGAGAGAGTCCAAAATCCATTCAGCTAAATGCAGGTATAAGCTCTATTTAATTAATAAAATATTTGACTAGAAATTAGGAAATACTTTGGCGATGATTGACGCCACTAAAATTTTTTCTTAGTAGTTTAGCGTATCCCTCAAAACAACTGAAAGTTTTGTACGAAATATTTGTACAGAATATTGTTATTTCGAATTGTTACATTTGAAGCTTTGAAGCAGTCTTGAACAGCTTCAGTAAAGGTTTATACCTTAACTCAGGGCGCTGGGCGAGGCTTCTTAAAGCTGATATCAGACGCTTCAGTCGACTGAATGTACTCTACTTACATTTTTGTTTCATTCCACGTTCACACGACATCCACAAAGTTACATAGGAATGGACGTTCATCTGCTCATTTCATTCCATTGATGTTTCTTTTTGTGTTCAAACGTTTCGAGTGAATAATGCCGATTGAAAGACAAAAATTAACAAAAAGTGAATCGTCTGATATCTGATTAGGGAGCGAAACAAAACTGCAAAATGGTTCTAAATATTAAGTATAATCCTGTATCTAAATCTATTGTCTCGACCGGTCGGTGACCAGAGGTCCATTTTGACCTCTCTGTCATTGTACAGTATGAGGTTATTTTAAATGCAAAGTTCACATTCGAATAGTTTTTGTGAAATGATGTGACTTTTGAATTACCGCGCACGAAGGCTATTTGCTAAAATACAATTCTTAGAATGGTCTTGGTTTTTTGGCCTTTTTGGGTTGGGATGTAACAAAAATCCCTCACACTATCTTTCAATATGATAAATATATGGCTGTTTTAAACATACATAGGGACTTATTACCGATATCTATATCCAACTTCGGGGACTGTTTTCTGTGATTCAAAACATTAACAAAAAGACTGGGATTATTTTGTAATTACTTGTGTAGCTACGTAACTGGTTTTACTACTTAATACATAATAGGTACTTAAAAGTACATAAAATTGAATTTATTATCTTGCACTTTAGTGTTATTGTAAAGCTTATTCCACATTATCTCGAAACGCGGCCGGTTGCCCACGACATTATAATTGTACTAGCTGCGCCCCGCGGTTTCACCCGCATAAGTTTCGATCCCGTGGGATTATCGGGATAAAAACGATCCTATGTCCTTACCCGGGACTAAAACTATCTCTATACCAAATTTCATCTAAATCGGTTCTGTGGTTTAGGCGTGAAAAGGTAACACACAGATAGACAGACAGAGTTACTTTCGAATTTATAATATTAGTATGGTATTTATAATATAATTGTATATTAATAAATAGGCCACATCAAATTTTATTTCGACGACCACTGGCTTAGTACTGATAGTGCAAAAATTTTCACTTTATGTCGTTTCATTTGCAGCTTTTCCCTCCAGTGTGTTGCTAGGCTTTTTTCCTAAGGCGCATATTGATTTATTTTTATTGGAACTTATCGCATTTATTCAGCAGCTTGTGTCACGTTAACGTGTAATAATAGAAGTCCAGATGACAATACAACTTGTCCTAGAACTATTATTCTGTTGAACTAATGTGTAATATGTTAATTTCAGAGGCGATGATCTCTAACTATGGCCACATGGCCTTCATTAATGTAAATTATGTTAGTCGGACTATAGGTAAGTAAAACAATGTAAATCAGTGTGAAAAATGAAGAGAAAATTAAAAGTTGTAGTTTGTATATTCAATCAATACGCGCCTTATTTTTTGTATTTTAATTGCAGCCTTCAGCCCCATTTACACGGTGCAAGTTTCTGAAACGTTCAAGAGCAATAATTACATGCCATAACCACGTTCAATTATTGCCATTCAAGAATTGCATGCACGTGTTTACACGCGTGCGTTTTCCATAAAATGGCATACAATAATTGAATGCAAGTATTGCCATTCAATAATTGCATGCAACTTCTGTTTACACCAAGGCAATTATTGCATGAATGTTTTGGCTGAACTGATTTTATTGAACGTCTTCTTAAGATTTTTTTTAACTCGTTTCGTTCGCTGATGTTTGAATGATAGAAAATTTTCATGCCAGAATTGTTTATTGTTTTTTGTTTTAATCGGAAAATAACTTGCCCGTATCA
This sequence comes from Hydraecia micacea, assembly GCA_914767645.1. Lineage (NCBI taxonomy): Eukaryota > Metazoa > Arthropoda > Insecta > Lepidoptera > Noctuidae > Hydraecia > Hydraecia micacea. The sequence goes on along the minus strand of OU611782.1, from coordinate 12,222,172 downwards.
TGCAACAATTGTACGAGTTGTTTAAACGGCACCAGAGATTTTTTTTTCTATTTTACGGCATTCCACAGGTAATAAACTTGCACAGTGTACATGGGGCTTTAGTAAAAAAAAAATATGTAATTTTATTGATATCGCATTTGCAGCAGCTTATGTAATTCGTCCACATAACTTGCTCACATTAAAATAATATACCTACTTATTATAAGCTGTTAACATAGTGTCATGTTAAAGTTACGCATTGTATATTTTTAAATAAAATCTTTCCATCTACGAACTTCCAGTTTTATTTGTGTTTATTTACGTCGTTATCCTAAAGTACAAAAATAAATTATAATTAGAACCGGGGCGATGCATCTTATCGTAATTAGATACACCGGGAGTGTTAATGACCTGCCATTGAATGCAATTATTTAAACAGCTTAATACAAACAAATATATACCTAATCGTCTATTGGCTTACTGCATTCGCATCAAGATCAAAGACCAGTGTTCTTGGTCGTGCTATAGGTGGTTTGTTGGAGCGTGCTGCACTTTATGGCGGGTTACATAAGGAGGTGATCGGCCGGCCTCGCGCCCGGCGTGCGCGCGTGCATTCACTGATCATGCACATTCAAATCTGCTGCCACGCAACCGCCGAGATGTGACCTGCGACAAACTTACTAAAGACCAAAGTACGACTAATTATGCGAATCAGCAATTACCGAATCATAGTAAGTAGATGTTTCCGTATTGTACTTGAGTGCATAGTACCGGATAAATTGCTTACCTAATCAAGAATAATGTCAGCTCTGTGCTGGGCATTTGTGGTGTCTGCTTATTTACCTATTTGGCGACATAGGTTTCTACACATCGCTATGTCTAAGAGTTCGTTGAACTTGCTAAATGCATTTCGAATGGTTGGTACGGTAGGCACCCGACGCACTGGCGACATTCGTAAATCGTGGAGTTGACAAATATTCCTCATAGATACCACACCTACATATTTGATTGTAGACACCTACATAATATCTTCATTAACGAACACGTAGTAGAGGGTTTATGAAGGCGGATTCCTACCTACTTTGTTTTTTTTTTCACATGTCGATACCGCACTTCTTGCATATTTAAACTAGGGACAATAAACAAAAGCGGATAAATAAGAGCTACGTAACAACTGACTAGGTCATCATCAAGAACCGCCTTAGCTCTGCTTCAGAATTTCGTGTCGTCAAATGATTTTTAAAGGAGGTACTTAGGTAACGTTTTTCCTGCTGATAGCTACTTACTTATCTACTTAATTCTAAAGGTGTGACGATTACAGGAAATCTAGTTGCAAGTCAGAGCTACCTTAGCTTATACATTACCCCCTTACTAATAAACGTATTATATCAGATGAATAGTTACACACTGATTTCTCTCTTTCAGTCATCAGTAATTTGATTTTTGAAAGAAGAAGACAAAGCGTTGTGTAACTATACAGACGCTATACAACGTTTATTAGTAAGGGGGCTAATATATTAATTGTAAGTTTCATCGTATGAAAATGGACCTTCCGAACCAATTTGCGTAGCAGTCGTAGACCCGTCGGTCGTAGCGTAACCCTTAGAAAGAAAGAAAACACGTTTATTTGCGATTGGGGGAAAGTTTGCGTCACATCCAGTAAAACAGCCATCGCTCAGCATAATGCTCATAGCATTATGCGAGACAGCCAAAGCGCTGCTATGCAGATCGATCAGTGACACAGCAGCAACCTATAAGGCTACATAAGATATAGGTATCCAATCCTGTATCCAGAAGGACTTGGCATGTATACAACTTTAATCAGCTTTAAGAAATATAGCTTAACAATAGAACATAGACTGGTAAAGACTGCCTGAACTGAATTGATTTATCAAAGATGATTGCTCTGAAAGTGAAAATCAAATGAATTCAGAAAATTTTACAGGGTCGGTATTTCAGGAAATACTTAAATAAAAACAACTCTTAAATTGTAAGACGAAGTAGTGTAAGAAGTTTTAATTTAGAACAAGTATAATGGCACGCTGGAATTTTTAGTCAACTACTTAAACTGGCTTAGGTGAGCGAATTAACCTTCTCTCACTAACTTTCCGAAAACCCCTGAGCCATTAATTGGTAATTAAAATACCTACACAACTGCTGAATTGTTGTCGAAACAAGTTATTTGTAACAAACATTGCAAGTAGGTACCGAGTGTAGGTACCTACCTACAGGAGATTAGCCTCATTGGTACTACCGACAATATATTGTGTGTTGATGAACTGTAGTCCAATTCCATTGCTCCATTGACGTCAACAAATAATAATCACCCGTATAGTCTGCAGCTTAACGGGCATCCTAGATGGAAAACTTCTCTGCAGAATTTACTACCGCATTTATCATTGTATGCTCGACATACATAAGGAAATTTCTAGGTTTGGGGAAAACCACACATAGTTTCATACACATTGTATTGTATTGTTGCCTATATTCCTGTACCTAGGTACTTTACCATCATACATACATACATCACCTACATCACCACAATTACCTGCGATTATGACTTTCCTAGTATGTAGGTATAAGTAAGTTATTAGGCATCTAATTGCCTATACCTACATCATTAGATACAAAAATTCAGCCTCGAATTACGCCTGACTCGGGAGGACGAAGATATTGCGATGATAGTCTCAAAAACAGGAAAAGAAGTAGGCCAAAGAAAAGGACGGATTGTGTGAAAGATGGAAAAGAAAACAAGAAAAAAAAGACTATCGAGATGACGATTGAGAGAGAGGTATTCGGAACTTTGTGTGGAAGAGTAAGACATAGCTAGGTTCTTCTACGTCACCGGCCACCCTCAATAAATTGGAATAAGAGGATGATGAGAACTCAGCCCAACGCAGTCCACTTATGGAAATAGGTTTCTCGCAAGCGACACCACAATTCCTCGAATATTCCCAGTCGCCCCCACATGGATTGCCACCAGGTGACAATCGAGAATAAAATTCCCAGTTGCCACCGGGTGGCGACTGGGATAAGTTACTGCCCCCACTTCAAATCGCTGTGCACTGCGGCGTGGATTGCCAACCCGAAATTACACCAGATTTTTAATGATTTCCTCGCAATTCCTGGCCTCTCCATATCTAGTTTATGCCAGCTTCTTTAATCCACATTATTACATAGCATTATTGAGTTACAGAAGATAACTGTCAAATTCTGAAGGGTAACATGAAAGTTATCTGGCAGTGAGGCGCGTGTCAATATCGTGTAATTCGCTAACATTTGGAAGACAAAGTTGCAAAAATTCTCGGATCTTGTTACTATTAGATAAAGGGATAAATGGGAGCGGTTTCGATAACTCGATCGTTTTATTAGATGTTATCTTTTCCTCAGAAGTTTTGTGGCGCCGTAGGACATAAAATTTATATGGATACCTACGGAACTCTTCTTGCGCTGAAACCTTGCTGAAATTCAGAAGAATCTATTTGTTGGAAGTAGATACCTAGGTACGAATTTGGTAGTTTTGGATCAGTGAAAGTGTAAACAGAAGATTAGGATGATTGTAGGGCAAGGACCAATACCTAATGGCCAAAAACTTAAAAAGGGGAAAACAAAAAATCTAAAAACCTTTTGTTTTATCAAATCATTTATCAAATATTTTATCTACGCAACACCTTAAAATTAGGTTAAAGATATACCTAGATACATGTAGCTACCTAATCTTGTAAGATAACAACATACAAATCCGAGATAGTGTCAAACTAAAAAGAATTTTAAACCGATAGCGATTTTTTATCGAAACACAGCACGCTATAAACTCGAATCACGTATCTTTATTTGCGCGACCGCTGCGGGTTCAACGGCCGCGTATTCACTGTACCATTGGGTCATGAGTATTTTGACAACGCACCGCGGAAATTATCTAATCGGCACGCGGCCGCGAGGACACGGGGTCATCGACTCCGGGCTGCTCGCCGCGGGCTCGTACCGCCTCGACGAAAGTGAAATGTGAAGTACCGATACAGACAATTAGGATGGCCGAATTTGTTTATTGACTGGTGGGTGGTCGGCACAGCTGCACGCCAACTACCAAATATGGTATTGTTTTCTGGACTCTTACTTCATATCAATATTTTACTAAATGGTTATGAAACGGTATTAAAAATTGCATATTGTTCTGATTTCAGTTTTATTTCGCATCACTGTATAATATGAAAAGAATACCGCTACGAATTTCGTAGCAGTTTCGTAGCAAATGGAAGGTGGTATAGCTAAACGGTAGTTTTTGCCGTAAAGCTAGGCTGCAGCGTTTAGATAATCAATTGTAAATTCGTTTCTAATTATTCAAGCCTGCCCTGAACAATAATTCTCATGCTTGTAATTTTGCAGGTCCGTCGTTCGTCCAAAATATGATTTTCGCGTAGCGATCATTTGCACCTAATTATCTACAACAACGAAGATTTACAGTTAAGTATAAAAAATATAGGTAGAAAATATGAAATAATTAAAGAGCAGTAAGTTCGTAGGTATATAATCAGTAAATAAAAAAACAACTGAATCATGTGCAAAAGGCCTAAAGAAAAATACAAGTAATATAGGTTAGTACGCTCGGGGTCGATGACACTTCAATACTTGCTCGACAGATTTGTAGGCATAACATAATAGAATCGTGAGAATTGATGACCCACTTTAATGCTGTACTAGAATTCAAATGTGTGTACTAGCAGCTAGGTGCCCCGCGACTCTGCCTACAGTAAATTCATCATAGCAAATTTTAGCACAATTACGACCATTACACGAAATCGATTACCTACTGTTTTAAAAATAATAGGAAAAAATACATTATTGACAGAGTTCTTTAAAAAAAATAGTTCTTTCACTTACAAGATCAATAAGTCTTTTAGAGGTTCAATTTCCTATTTCTTTTCTCGCTGTATTTTGTATCGAAGTTGAAAAATATTCTGTATTCACCGGTACCATCTGACTGTGTCTGACCAGTGCTGGCTGTGTTATGTAGGTTTGTTATTTCTTGAATACATTCTTTTAAAGTAACAAAATATTTATGTAAATGTTTAAATTTTTCTCCGTGTTTTTTTATTTATCTTCTGTATAGGTATATAAAATGTGATATATCAACGCATAGCCCAAACCGCTGGACCTAAAGACATGGAATTTTGCACATATGTAGATACTCGATATCCGTGAGGCATCCACTAAGGAAGGATTTTTGGAAATTCCACCCCTAAGGGGGTAAAATAGGGGATGAAAGTTTGTATGAAAGACTGCCAATTTCGCAGTTAGGATCTACAAATTTTGTGTTTAGGCTAAAATGTTTAACACTAAAATGGGATAAATAATGTTAAGTCATACAACGGAAACATACCAAACACCTGTTTTTAAAAGAAGCCCTACTGTGGTGGTGATCCAGGGGGGGGGGTGGAGGGGGGTTCAGGGGATCAGACCGGAATAAATCATGAAAAGATAGGACACTGTTTATTTGAAAAATCTTATTCCACTGATGTATAAACTTCTTTTTTTCTTCTAGCTTATGCTGTCCCAATCTTGGGCAAAGGCCTCCCTCCACTCCCTCCATCTTTCGCGAGCCCGTGCGTCCTCCTTCCAGGTTTTACAGAACCTATCCAGCTCGTCCCGCCATCTCATACGTGGTCTGCTGGGTCCCCGCCTCACTGTCTCAGGGCACCAGTTCTATGTTATTTGGGCCGACAGTTTGTCCGGCATGCGGCAGACATGTCCTGCCCAGTCCCATTTAAGTTGGGCAGCCTTTTGAACCACGTCAACTATCTTTGTTTTGGAGCGCAGTATTGTGTTACGAACACGGTCCGTTAATTTAACGCCTAGTATACGTGTATTCCCGTTGTCCCCGTGATCCGTGTCCCCGTTAACGGGGACAGCGTACGGGGACAACGGGAATTTAATAAAATTACTAGTATACTGCACCCCATTGTTCGTTGGCAGACCTTGAGTTTGGACTTCTGGATGATAGTCAAAGACCAAGTCTGTGCAACATAGGTTAACACGAGAAGAATACACATGAAAACCTATATTTAAGGATTAAAGCGATTAAAACAAGATGAGCAGCTGCAGTGGCCCAGTGGTAACGAACCCAAGCAGACACTTTACTTTTTGTAAATTATTTCATCAGCTGCACTAGTCTCAAGCCAGTGAAGAAAAACATCATCCTAGAACTCTTATATGGTGTATATAATAAAGAGTATTCTATTCTAAACATGTGTCATCCGCCAACTCACACTGGGCCCGCGTTGTGGATTATAACCCGCTCCATCTCACAGACCGGAGGACTGTCCCAGCAGTTGGAACATTATAGGCTGATTATGATATTAAAGATGTAAAGATGGACAAATTAAGAAAGTATTTTATCGAAACCATAGGTTCTTTTTTAATATTTTGTTGAATTGCACAACTTCCAATGCTCAGACAAAAACGATCAACCTACATATAATAATTTATTGATATACCTATCGTATTTTTAATGATCCAAGCATTGGTAGTCCAATTATTCAGTATTTAGTTTCTATTGAAGTCAAATAAATTGATCTTTATTTATTAAAGAATCATTGCCGATATTTTTGCCTGAATTGTGCCTTTTAAAAGTTGTCCTTTCCTTTTTTTAAAAACGATTCACACAATTCCATTAATATTTCATATTTTACTGTCTGGACTTCTTTTTTTAATAGGTTACTAATTTTTCATTGACCATTTATGAATCGTAGCCTTCCTCACTTACCAAGGTGGCAAAGGATATCGTTTAATAATATTTTTTATTTCACCAAAAGCCATCACATTGCAATATCCAAAGACTAAGAGCATATAAAGCTTGTAACTAGGTCACAATCATTTTAATACTCCTAAACTAGGTGTAGGTGCCTGTGTCTTAGGAGTCAGTGATTCTTCGTGACAAACAAAACCATAATACTACTTCGGGACGTTTCAACAATAAGCAACTAGGTCTTAGAAAAATAATAACTTGTAGTACGAGTATCTACAGTGGCCTCCAAAAGTTAATTGACATTTTTCCATTTCAGCTATGATGCCACATACAATAAAAAAAATCACCTATTGATTACTTGATTATTTTTTATGATAAATCGTAGGTAATTGAATTAGTCAATAACAACGTTATAGCAGTTCAAACATTTCATCATCATCATTTCAGCCGAAAGACTTCCACTGCTGGACATAGGCCTCGCCCAAGCACCTCCACTTCGAGCAATTCTGTGCTTCTCGCATCTAACGGGTTCAAACGTTTGGATCACTAGAATTTTAAATCATAATGTGGTGTGTTAGAGGTGAAGTGGAAAAATGTCTACTAACTTTTGGAGGGCACTGTATATAGTCGTTAGAAACTGTAATAGTCCCCGTATTATTATATTATATTATCATCCGTAAATACAGTACTTACTCATTTACGAGTATTAGTAACAAACGTGACAACTCTTTTTTTAATGTGAAAATGAGACTGGTATTAGATTGGATAGGTAACGCACATGTTTCAGTGAGTATCCTGCGTGTTAAATTAACGTTGGAGTCACTGTAACAAAAATAAGTACTGAATATACATACCTTTAGTTATTTTTAATTACAATAAATTGATACAAAACAAAATAATTGAAAGCCAGAAAAATAAATGAGCTATGCAAAGCCGATAATGAACCCCATCTAAGCAAAAGAGGCTACACTAAAATTAAGTAAGTACTTATATCTACTAGGTAAATTAACAGGAATGATGAGATCCGCAGGAGAATCAAGGTAACCGACATAGCCTGAGGAACTTAAGTGGCAGTGCAGGGCACATTGCTCGCAGAACAGATGGCCGATGGGGCCGAAAGGTTTTGTAGCGGCGACCGTATACAGGAATCCGCTGGATTTGGGAAGCACAGAACCGGCTGAAGCGGTGATGCTTGGGGCAGGCCCTTGTCCACCAGTGGACATTTTTCGGCTGAAATGAATGAGGTAAATAAAAATGCTCATTGATCACCTATTTTCAGTCTTTAGAGACCCGATGCGCCCGCCCTAGGGAGAACATCCATGAAGATTTTCACGCGAAAAAAAAAATGGATTGTACATTGAAAAATGTTATTATTTGGCAAGTATAGGAGAATTTTAAAATACATAGACGTCGTACCTACCTTGTTCAACATATAAACATATTTTTATTACTGTCAGTAAAAATTATAACGTGATACTTTGCATCTATTGACCTACATAATCAGCTGTTATAAATTTTAGTGCACGTCATAAAACCCACTGTTCTATACAAAGACAAAAACACATTACACATAATATATGTAGGTATGTTTACGTAATACCTCGTCATTGGTTCGGGCGCTGGGAATCCATAACTCATTAACGATATTTTTTATCTAAGTGGTAAACCCATTAAGGCCTGATTTTTCAACAGTCAGATAATTTTTATCTGTGGTATAAATATTGCGGTTTGACAGCCTTTGTATACAGGGTGACTTGTAATTTGACGTATTCCTTCGAAGACGTGAAGTATTAGGTACCTATTTGCAACAATTAAACACCCCATAAAGCCTAGGCGAAAATTCATGGAATTAGACAAAAAACAATTTTCATGTATTTTTGAAAATTTCCCAGGATTCGTCAATAAATAGATTGTTACTTTGAAAGGTTTGTAAAAGATTTAAGTTATGATTATTGGAAAATCAGCCCTTAGTTATTTTATAATATTTTAAAGGTTAAAATCCTTTTCAAATTGTATGACACGCCAGTTCATTGCAGCAGCGGCAAGTAGCGAATTCGGAAATCGATTTATTGCTCCAAGTTTTGTTCAGTGGTAGTTTTATCTCGTCAATTTTCATCAAAGTAATCATTCAATTGAGTTCAATTTGGTCTTCTTTGATATTAGATCCCGCGAGTGCCAAAGTAGATAAAATAGTGCACAGTCGAGACCTCAATGAGTAATTACGGAAGTGTTCATACTTGTTTTTTTTTTGCTTTATTGATTTGACACGATTTGACACTTTATTATATTTTTTCATCAAACTCAATAAGATGTTGCAAATTTTTCTATCAACGAGAGTTTTTCGAAATAAATAATTGAATAGCTACCTACCTAGATAGATTTCCCTTTTGTAGATATATGTAGGGTATTCCCAAGAAAAACAGGGAGATCGTTGTAGTTTTTTATCTTTAAGATTTGGGGTTAGATTAGATTTGCAGTAGGTAGGTACGTTGACTTCAGATCTAATAGTGCAAAGAACTTCCTGAGTTGGTCATGCAGGTTCATCGTTATAAATACACAAAAACTTCTCAAGGTCGACCCACCAACAACATTTTATTCTGTATAAAGTTCATCAACCGATACCTTAATTACTTTAGTAGTAGTAGAATTTCTATTAATCATCGTCATTAAGACGTGTAAATAGATAAAGTAAAATGGACTTTAATTGTACTGTGAGGTAGGTATAAAATAAATTAACAGCATGACCACGTGTATAATTTGCTGAGCATAACATGCGATTGAACGTCCTTGTCAGAGCGTTCAACCCGGAATACAACCGTAGCGATAAAGGTCAATAAACTGTTATCCAATCTCGATAGCTGCTTATGTAAGTCCTTCACACGTTGTAATGTGATGACCTTCATAGTTTATTCCCCTACAATAGAGGTTGTTGACATATATAATACTGGCTCATATTCTTAATACCTATTTGCGCAACAGTTTTTTTTAAGAACGTGTTTATCGATATGAATACCTACGGTTTTTATATAATACGTGTGTGTTTGACCCCAAAATGAGTTCTACTGTTTTGATTACAGATTATTTAACCCCATTTAAAGGTTTCCTCCGTAAAGTGCCTATGTTTACCAATGAGCCACATCACACGCCTGTTAATATGTGTTCTTAATGTTTTCGGTCTTAATTGGCCAGTCAATTAAATGTGACAATATTAGTTGCACCATAATTATACACTAATGATACCACTACCGGATATCAGGGGAAGTTCAAGATCACGAGTCATCACTAGAAACGCAGTTTACCTACCATCATAATGATGATGATAGCCTTCCAAGTTTTTGTACTTAAATAGATTAAATGTGTTTGCCAAATATAAATACGGAAACAGAAATACACTGAGTGAGTTATCAAGGCAAAATGTCAAATGACAAGGGCAAATATGTTACAACGTTATGTAAAGTGTTTATCATGGAAGATCGTACTAGAATGAGGTCAATGTACTTTCAGTAGGTAGGTACTCTATCATAATAATATATACCTTTCTATCATTGGCAGCTGCATCGGGTACTTATCATATTGAAATGCAATGATTATTTAGTTCTAAGAACTCCTATCCTCCACGATGAAAAACAGATTTTCTCTCATTCATCCTTTTATGTAAAAACAACCGCTTAATTGTTTGTATGAAACGCCCTATGCACCAGTTTGACCCACTTGCTTATTCCTTGTCCATAAATGAGCTCGCAAATGTCCAATACTGATTTTTTCCCAAATAACCTTGAAATTTACCTACAGATAAATGAGGTAAAACAGGACAACCACATAATAAAAAAAAAGACAAGCAACTGGGTAGGCTTGACCTAATCACCCAATAAAAAAAAAATCGTAAAGAAATGTAGATCCTACACTCCTAATTCAAGTTTAATGAACTTACTATAAAAACAACTTTCGATTTTCGCTACAACTGACTACCATAGCATTTGCACATTTCTATGTGTTAACTTTTAAAGTCTTCTAAAAATAATAATATCTAAAATGCATCAATATCTCTCAGCACTAATGCCCTAGGTGGCCTAAATGTCTGTAACAATAAATCTCGACGGCTAAACAAACCTATTCAACAGCAAAAGATTTTTAGGTCACTAGGTCAGTAGTGAAGAAAGTTCTGATAAGCACTTTTTACGCAAAGTAACGTACGATTAGAAAGATAAAACATTTTTAAAATTACATAAACTGTGTTAAATCGATCCGATCAAACAGGTGACAAATCAGGTCAACGAACCCACATTTGATAACCGTACCTACATGTGTCGCAAATGATAATACGATATTCTAGTACTCATTGATGTTCACTTGAATATTTATCAGCAAATCAATTCAACACGTAATAGATAAAAATGGCAGCGGCCGCTTAGTACTATATATAAAACGACGCCAAGCACCTTGGATCATTATTCAAAACCGGATAGTATTCTGCACACTCGGTCAAGTTTTCGCACCGCAGTGACATAATACGAAAAATATCAAATAAAAATTGCATTTAAAATTCAGTTGGTTTGAGTGCTTTATACTTATATATTTAAATTAAAAAAAGTTTTCAGACCTTTTTGGTAATTTTAATTTCAGCGATATTAACACAAGCAGTATTTTGCTTGCAAATTATTTGTTTTGTAAATTCATTTAAGTGCGGCTGGCTAGTAAAAAAACAGCTGATCCTGAAATCAGGACAAATTATATCTTGTCTTTCAATATTATATTTTTTTAGGCTTTTGTAACCTTGGCAAAAATGTTTCCCAGCTTCCTATATTATTGTCTTATAATACTAGCAATTACCTATTTATCGAGTGATATAATACGTGCTTTTACGTATTCAACGTTATTATTTTGGATAATATTTAAAAATGTTAAATATTATAAAAATCTTCCGCCTGGTAAGTGCCCATTTTTTATTTTATAATGCATTTATTAAAGTCGTACATCATGCATATTATTATTTTAGTTATACATCTATATCTATTCATCTATTAATTTGCGAAAATAGGATGTTACCTCTAAAAAAACAGAAGGTTTTAATATTTTAAAACTTTCAGCACTACGTCACAGGTCCAAATCGGATGTGGATTTCAATGTAGTCTTTTGCAATCTTTAGCCAACATTTTCGCGAGGTCTCGTCTCCATGTTTGAGGGCATTCCGCCCTTCAAGATATTTAATTCTAGTTATTAAATATAATTTAATTTTGGAGAAACTCTAAGAATTCTTGCAAAGTTAAGAGTGAGCTGATGACCAGCATTATATCCCAGGACCTTACACTTCATTTAGGCCAGTACCTACCGCTTTAAATAATGAAATGTGTTAATTTTCCCTACTAACAAATTCTCTTACTTTCAGGACCATGGGGTATCCCATTGCTGGGCATCCTGCCGTTCATGAACCGTAGGCCTCCCCACCTGGTCTATCTGAACATGTCCAAAAAATATGGCGACGTGTTCTCCGTCCAAATGGGCAGCAACCTCACTGTCTGTCTCGGCTCCATGAAGTTGATGAAGGAGTTCTTCAGCAGGAATGACTCTACTGGCCGACCTCATACTCCGTTGATGAGTCTTTTGGAAGGATTGGGTAAGAAACACAATATACTTACTTAATCATATAGAATAATATATTATTTTATGTATTTCTTTAAGTAGCAATAAGCTGTCCTTCTTACATCATAAAACCCGTTACGCTTTTCACAATATCTAAAAACTCGTTTCAGTCAGACATTTTACATTTATTATCATTGATTTTTAGGAATAATCACAAGTGAAGGTGTCCTCTGGAAAAGGCAGCGTCAGTTTCTTCATGAAAAATTCCGGGCTCTAGGAGTCAAGCTCTGGCCCAACACCCGCTTCGAAAAAGACATCACGGTAAGTTTTGGAATGAAATGATTACAGACCAACATTTTAGTATTATAAACAGTGTTTTTGGTAATTACTAAAGATTACATTTTTTCAGACGGAAATCGAAGAATTGATCACACAATTGAACGAAGCTAAAGGGCAAGCTGTAAACCCGTCACATTTGTTCGGAAGACACATTCACAACGTCATTTGCCAGCTGATGATGAGCTTCCGCTTTGAAGCTAATGACAAAGCCTTCACCATGTTCAACGAGAGGGTGTCCAGAGGCATGAGGCTGTTTGGGCTGGTGCTTATTGGTGAACACGTGAAAGGCTACCTGGTAAGTTACGCTAATTAATAGATAATTAAATGCATAACTACATAGCTGGCGGGCCCCGAAAGGTCTCTGTGATTTCGAAGAAATCGGGAAACAATCCCTATTGACTTTTAGAAACCTCTTTATGGAATATTTCTTCTAAATTTCAAGTGGTCATTCACGGTGACGAAACTGATTCTGATGTGATTAAATATAATTATATTTTCGCTAGTACGCGGTCATCACGCTACGTTGAGCTCAATGATCATGGTACCCGGAGGTTCACAGACCCACTGCTAACGGTCAAGGTTGCGGGTTCAACGCCTGTACCAATGACTTCTTCAATGTCATAATGTAATTCTAAGTTTAGTCTATGTTCCGCGGATACTGAGTCCAAATAATAGCTGTTTTTAACCTACCATTTCACTTAAATATATCGATGCCTTAGTTCACAATTGCACTAACTACGAAATTTACATTTTTGAGGAGAGAGCTTTAAAGTTTTTAAAAGTTTAGACGAGAACAGTAGAAAATCCAAGTAAAATAACAAAAAAACATGCATCTATTCATAAGACTAGTCCTTTTACTCCATCCTATCTCAATATTGTAATATTAGTTTAAACGTAACCTTTTCAAAAAAAGTAAAAATTGAAAATTTTGTAGTTAGTGCAATTGTGAACTATGGTATCGATATGATGTCTCTACCTCACCAAAGGTAACCTACTATGCGAGTTTAATAACTCCCGTTGCCAAATGGCGATGATAAAATAAAATATCTCGATTCTTACTACTCTTTCGTCTATTAAACTTAAGGAAAAATGTACTCATACCAGGGACTGTCCTGTGTCCAATGTCCATGTTCTATCTCGATTTTAAACCCAATTAATTTGTCTCTGAGGATTAATTATAGCCGTAGGCGCCTGAAATTCTGCTAACCCTTTGAGGAAAAAATAACTGCATACAAGAAATGTAGCAGGATCTTAACCAGGACCTTGAATAGTTCTTACAACTTTTACACGAAACTTTTTCAATTAATACTCAGTTATATTAAATCGTTGAACTTACTAAAGCATTCGACGCACATTCAAACTGTTAGACCGTGCTATTTCACGAATGCATTTTCTTAAATGAAACAATTAATTAAATTGTATACTGAATATCTTTTTCAGAAACTTCCGGGTAAAAAGGTGGTAATCAACGAAATTAAAAGAAATTTGGTGGATATCAGCAAGTTTCACCACGACCATATAATCGAGCGTGTTAAACAACGCGCTAGTTCAATGGACCGCAAAGAACCAGCAGATCTGTTGGACTACTATCTAGACAAAATTGAAGAGGAAAAGTCCATGGACAAGAATGATAAGAAGAATATATTCCCTGGCGTTGAACCAGGTAAATTACACATTCATAATTAATTATTATCATTAATTCAGCTCAAATATGTCCACTGCTGGGTATAGGCCTCCCGTTAAGGGTCGCAACATCGACCGGTCCTGGGATCTAGTTTCTAAGTTCGTCAACGAAGATACGGACCCGTCTGAAAGTAGTTGATCTGTCAAAACAAGTGCCAAGTTAAATTTTTCGGGCGGGCAATTTCATATCGGGAGTAGGAACAACTGTCAATTTTATTCGTGTTGTCATTCATTCTTATTTTGGGCCTGTAACTAATCATATGTCCGTACCTACGGTGTCGACCGAAACTACGGACTTCGTGCTTTGGTCGTAGATCCCCAGTACTTTTATAATTATTTTTTTAAACCCTTATTTTATGAATTTAAGCCATTATTCTTCTATAAGATTATATGTAGAGGGTCTCTTCTTATTTCTATATCAGTTACCTACAGATATTTATATTTATATAAAGAAAAACTTTAAACAAATTCTAATACTTACAACAAACATTTTCAGAAAAACAAATAGTGCAAGTCATGAACGATCTATTTTCTGCGGGAATGGACACTTCGCTGACGTCACTGCTCTGGACTTTTGTCGTGATGCTGAAGAACCCAGAAGCTGCTGATAAGGTGCGGGCTGAGTTGAGGAAGGTGGTAGCTCCTGGTGAACTGGTGACCATGGCCCATCGCCTGCAACTGCCGTATATTGAAGCTGTGCTGTTGGAAACTATGAGGACAGCGTCCATCGTGCCTTTGGGCACTACGCATGTTAATACTGCGTAAGTTAATATTTTATTTTTTTATGTGAGAAGATGATCATCTCATTTAACTTATGGTTATTTCATGGTCTTTAGCGTTGAGCTATAAAGCTCAAAAGTTTTATCACTGTTCGAAAAAGACCAATTTATTATTCTACTAACTAGCTTCTGCCCGCGACTTCGTTCGCGTGAAGTTTTTCGTTTTAACTTAAAACGTATCCTATGACATTCAGGGATAACGTAACCTCCCATTAGTGAAAGACTTCGGAATCGGATTAGTACCTAGTTCCGATGACCCCCTACATGCAAACTCACTTTACAAACTCGCCAAATTTTTCAATTACTTACGTCATACAACATTGGATGCATTCCAATTGGAATCTTGAATTAACTAAATTTAATTTAGTTAATTTGATTTGCGAGATTCGATTTAGTTACCAGAACAAAATATTTTGTAATCTAACGCCCTAATATATTTTGCCCGGAAACATTAAGATGATAATTTAAGATAAAGTGTGAACAGAATGCATATCAAATATTTATTGTCTAACCTGAACCAGTTTATTGCCAATAATTTTTATTGAGTAGTTATTGCCACCTGTCTTAACTATAATAATCGATTGTATTAAATGGTTTAGAATAATATTATCAAAACGTGCTGCCTATTACAAGAACATTAAGTTGTATTAGTTGTCTATTAAACCGCCATAAAAATATTATGACTTTTTAAATAAATCTATATAGTCATTACCAAACCTAGATCTCATAGACAATAATGAGTAAGTACAGAAATAACGATTAATTAACTAGATACCTGCATATATTTATTAAATTATCAATAGTTTTAATTTCCAAGATAATATTTATATAATTTAAACATACATCGCCATACCATACAACGTGGCAATGCTGCTAGCCGGCAGCATTGCCATGCGATGCTGATTCTTTGGCCAAAACATACTGGTCACTTGAAGAGTCGACCAACCGCTTGGCGAAGTCTCGAAATACTTACTAAGTGGGCACTCGGACCCGGACCCCATACAAGTCCCAAAAATATAGTTTTAATGTTTTTTTTTCTTCTACAGGGATTGGAAAATTGGGAAGTACACTATCCCAGCCGGCACTCACATCATACCACTGATCAACAAAATGAACATGGACCCAGACATCTACCCGGAGCCAGAACTTTTCAAGCCTGAAAGATTCATCAGAGAAGGCAAGTTTACTGTTACCGACAGTTTCATGCAATTCGGAACAGGTCAACGTATGTGTATCGGGAACATGTTAGCAAGAATGGAACTCTTCCTCTTCTTCTCCAATATCATGAACAACTTCGAATTCAGTATGCCAGAAGGGGAAGACATTCCTCCGTTAGAAGGAGTTCTGGGAGTAACTCATGCTCCTATTCCTTTCAAACTGTGCTTTACCAACTTGAAAATGTAAGTCAACAATACTTATGTGTAAGGCGGGCCGCGGGAACCCGGACCCGGGACCCGCGCGAAAGCGCGTTTTTATTGAATTTGTATGTAAAAATTCACGCGCGGGGGCAAGTGCAAGGGCTTGTTTCAGTCTTCGGATAGGATTATTTATTTGATAAATTGGAAAAGGAATAGAATTTGTTTGAAATTAAGTTAAGATAATATAAGTTAAGATAAGTTTTTCAACTCATCCATCCGGAGGCGTTGAAACGGGCCATGTCTTAGGCCCGGTTTCTGGAGCGAAAATCAACACAAAAATTAGCTAACAGTGTCAAGCGCTAGTATCCTGCTGGGATTGGTTGACTGAATTATTTATTTAAAATAAGCACATCAACAGCACTGTCACTAACTAATTAACATCTATAAATTGGCATTTCAGTAATCATGCAAATGTATGCATGACAATGACATTGACATATGAAAATTAGAGACAAAGGAGAAAAAATTAAAGCAACAGCCAATCGCACCACTGATTTTGATGCGTCGAAAATTTTCGTTCGAGAAAACGGGCATTAGTGTATAAAATCAACGTCACACTTGTGTTCTAACGTCGACAGTAATTTTTCATCCCCCCATCTCGGAAAGAGTATTTTTGCTCTTCGATAACTGAGTGCAAAAGCCGTTTTTATCCGCTAGAGGATAAAGTAAAATTGAATTTAGAACATCGTGTGCAACAAGTTTGTGAAATCAAAACATCATTAAACCTATTTATTTCTACCTCTATGGTACCGAATTTATCATACAACCTTTTTTTTTTTAAAAACTCAGACTCGGAACCTTCTTGGTGTACTTACTTTTTTTTAATTTGCGCGCGCCTTTTTCTTTTCATGTCATATTGTTAAAACCTTAGGTTAAAAACAAGAAACTGTAAAAGAAGTGAAAAACCTAAAATGAGTGATTCTAGCGACGAGGAAGTTTATTTGACGCCAACAGAATTGACTGAAACTATTAAAAGTGCGCAAACGAGCTTTCTCCCTCAACAATCACGCGAGAAGTATTTGAAACAGTACGATATGTTTAACACGTGGCGACTAGCTAAAGGAGCCAAATCTTTCTCAGAAAATGTTTTGCTGGCATATTTTATTGAATTATCCAAGTCCAAGAAATCAAGCACTCTATGGAGTACGTATTCAATGCTAAAAGCAACAATAAAAATGAAAAAAGACATACATATCGACACCTATTCTAAATTACTTAGTGGCATTTTTAAAAAGAGCCTCATCGGGTCATGAACCAAAAAAGTCGAAGGTCTTCACAGCATCGGAAATTGAAAAATTTCTTAACGAAGCACCTGATTCCGTATATTTGGCGGCAAAAGTAAGTCAGTTGCACATTCAGCATCTACTTAGGTATATTAATCAACTACTTAACATAATCTAGTACTTAATAGATGTTGATAGGCATAATTATGCATGCATATCAATTTTATTAATTTATTTACAACAATACTCTTTATGTTCCAGGTTGTTCTTATTATTGGTATAAACGGAGCATGTCGAACTAATGAAATAACACAACTTGATGTCAAAAACATTGAGAAACATTCAGATGACTTACTATTAATTAATTTACCTAATACAAAGACAAAAAGAGACCGCAACTTCGTCATTCGCAAGGAATACGTAACAATTGTTGAGAAATATCAAGCCTTACGCCCGCCGAACACTCCAATCAATCGATTTTTTCTACAATATCGCAACGGAAAGTGTGTTAGACAGCCTATGGGTGCTAATAAAATTGGCAGTATCCCTCGAGAAATAGCAACATTTCTTGAACTTCCAGAACCCCTGTTGTACACGGGTCATTGTTTCCGACGAACTTCTGCCACACTTTTGGCAGATTCAGGAGCTGATCTCCTGTCCCTTAAGCGCCATGGAGGTTGGAAGTCCAATGCGGTTGTAGAGGGATACATAGAAGATTCCATCCAAAATAAGTCTAAAATATGTAAAGGCATCGTAGGAAACATTACACTGAAAGAGCCTCAGCCAGATTCTTGGACTGGCCCTTCTACATCAAAAATAAGCCGTTACGAAACACCTAACCATTGCCCTGTCTCGCCAACATTTACGCCAAGGGAATCCGATGAATCGGTACTATTAAGTATGACAGATAGTTTACCGAAAAACAGTACAAGTCACTAACACCAACATTACAGTACCTAACAAAAATATTACACTCAACTTAAGTAACTGCAACAACTTTACTTTAAATTTTTCTTAATTATACCTAAGTATTATTTGATAAAGTTTAAAGATTATTAAATTCTGTAATACTTACCTACCATAATGTAGTAGTTAATACCTAAACTGAAATAAAAGTATCTTGAGATTGTAAATGTTTATTTTTTTTGCATTTAATAATTTCCTCGCTGAGGTGGGATGAAAAGTTACGTGTTGCACTCGAGTGCAAAGATTTTTCACCTCGTGCTCTTTTGATTCCCTCGCTACCGCTCAGGATTCTAATTTCTGAATCACTCGCCGCGCTCGTGATTCAATTTTAGAATCCTTCGCTTGCTCGGTCATCAAAATTGAGCACGCGGTTAAAAAACAACTTTGCACTCTTGTATAACAAATAACTATTATTACTTAGTATGTAATTTGAAGTTATAAATTTCAGTCCTATTTTGCGCTGCTTTGGTACCTCTACTTTTACTAGCGTTACTTAGATTTTAATATTGTACTTAACACATCACTTAAACCCATAGTTAAGTTTTATTATTAATTTTTGGGGAATAGGTTTAACATTTTTTTGTTGCTACTACTAGCATAATATTATACTTTTACTTTAGTCTAGTTTTACAATTGTTATCAAAAGTTTTAGTTTATAAAAACATATTAGTATCATCCGCCTTTAGATTGAGATTTTTGCAGTTTAATATAACGATTAATATAAGAAGCAATATTAGCTTTAAGAAACCATTTGTATCCGCCAGATAGGTTGGTTCTCAACAAATATCTTGTATTGGATCGTTATTCAAAGGCTTACAAACTTTCACCGCTATACTTCCTAGGAAACAGTATTGTTAATATCTTTAGCAGAACTATTGTTCAATCGCAAACACGGTATAAAAGGGTTGTATGTAGGTACTATTGTACATATTTAATTAGCTTAGAAAATAGAACAGTGTTAAACATTGTTCATAGCCTTTGACAAAGGTAAAAGTCTAGTGCTGTATCTTAGTGACATTATTACTTTAATTAACTCCCTCAAAGAGAAGTTTCGGTAGCAAACTAATTGGGTATTTTGTTTTGTTTCAATATTATTAGTTACTTTCTTTGTTTTAATTACATTCGACGAGATGACCTTACCAAACAAACCACCACCACTAACCTAACCTAATAATCTCTGTCCTGTAAAGTAATAAATGTGTGTACCTTATTTGCACGCCACACTTGGCAGAATGTGATTATACCATTGACTAATCTTATGACCATAATAATGTACCATATTCTGACAAATAAATGATTATGATTATTATGAGAACGACGAAGGTATGAGACGAATGAGATCGACGTCGAAAATAACTTTGATTCTTGTCGTTGATCATAAAAACTACACTGAAGTTTTTAAATAATTAATTTTTCGAAGTCATTTAATTCGTTTCGATAAAAACATTATTATTTTATAGATGTATCCGCCGGCTGGGGTCATCTAGTGCATATGAAAAACATTGTTGTTCTTTACGATTTGCTATTATCTACTTACGGTCAGAAACGAGGAGCACGTATAAGTACGATTAATCGACCGTGATAAATCGAGTAGGTATTTGCTACCCTAGTAGATAATGTATGAAGAATTGTCTTCCAGTTACTTTATAGATAATCTATCTATCTAGCATACCTATGCTAGATAGATACACAATGTTGTTCATGACCTTGTGCATTCATAGTTTGATATAATTGTTATGTTATGACTGTGTATGACAACGTTATAATACCTATATGTATATTTTTTCTAGAATCGTTTTATTACTATGTTTTTTTTTGTTAACTGCTGTTTTGTTGTCTTTATTTTAATAAATGCGTACAATTAATTTGTTTGTTTGTTTGAATTTGTGAAAGCATAAATACTAACTACTTACTCAATCTTAATTTTATGAACCAACTTATATTGACAGTTTGCACCACACATACAAGGTAATTATTACACATTTCATACAATCCTAAAATTAGGTTAAATCACATAATAAAAAGATGAAATGAAATAAAGTGAAACAAAATTGGTCAAAATTAGATAAAAATTAGACAAAATTAGGATAAATTGGAATAGAATTATTAATAACAGATAACTATTAAAAATTTAATTAATATAAAATTAATTTATTTATTTACTCCAAGGAGATTATACTGGGAGTGGCAATGGACTCCAGGTATCGAGTGGCAGTGTTCAGGAAACTCAGTTCAGTACTTGCGAAGACATCTGAGGACGTCATATAACAGAATGTTGTTGATTTGGGTGAGGGCTAGGTATAATAGACTGGTCTTAAGGGTTATGGTATCTGTTTGAGGTATTTTGAATAGAGGACGTCGCCGTCGGAGAGGGCGAAGTGTGTGTCTAATGGCTAGTTGGATGTTAAAGGAGATGTACTGAAGTAGGGAGGAATTGAAATGGGTACCACGAATTAGGCGGATGAAATATTTTACCAGACTAAGATTCTCATACCTCAGTCTGGACTTGCCTTTCAATGAGTTCAATGTCCGCCTCAGTCTGGACTTGCCTTTCAATGAGTTCAATGTCCGTTAATGTTACGCTCTTTTCAGACTACAGTTCCTACAATTCGCATTATTTAGTGACAACCCTAGTCCGGCGGTATAAAGTGGTCGTTACTTCCAAATTCAAAAGGCCCTTAACTAAAAAAAGAAAAAAAGTATTTATCGTTCCCTATTCAAATTCGCACTGAATGGATTGTATAACTCTGCGATTTGCATAACTGAGGACCATTGTAGGCTTCAGCATTCAATTCTCGTATTTGTGGTGCTCGCTTTAGGAACCAACAGGGGTGCCCCCTAGCCGTTTTATGTGCTCATAAAACATTCTATAGATTATATAATACCTATTTTGATAAAACTGGTTGTCCCTTTTATGATGTTGACCTCGTAATTTTAAATGAATTCAAAGGTCGGAAGGGAGACCCTATTGAATGTATTTCATAATCACGTGGCGCTTGACCTTACTACACAAGTTCAAGGTTTTAAGGTGGAGTTTCATTACTCTAACTGATATAGGAGTAGGCAATAAGATAATATTTGTATGACGTCTTCAGTCATACATATTTAGTTCATGTTTTGTTTCAGCGTCGGTTTTGTGATACCGACTTAAATAGATACAATTGTTTGTTTTTTTACATAATAAAGTAGGTTGGTTGTATATATTCCATCTCTTCTTGTTTTGCTTAAATTGGAAAAGTAAACCAGCAAGCTTCAGATAGTGTGGCCGAACTACAGATTGTTGAACATCAATTCATTAGTAATTAATTTATTACGCAATTTTCTTTGAAGTTTCATTACTCTAATTAAATTACTAGATGAACGCCTTCCAATGATACCCTCTAAAATGAAAATGTCAAGATATGAAATGGATAAGAAAGTACTTATGTACTTGCTAATAGTATCTACATAACCATATTGCGTAGTATAAATAATTTAATGTAAGTAACATCTTGTCCGCTCGTCTAGTACACTTTAATAACCTTTAGAAAAAATATACTGGCTGTATTTTTAATATCCTTTCTATAGCATAATTTTTGTGGAACGTACCTTTAAGCTTGCCACGTGTAAACCCGTCATCCGAAACTAATCGTCAAGGTTGAAGGGGATGAACGATCATGTAACGTGGGACTTGCGCCTGCGCTGCAGCGCTGACTGACAGCCATTCATACTGGCCTTGATATTGGACAGTTGAAGCCTGTTATTATTATCAAAATTACCGTTTGTGTAAAACATGCATTGAGTAGTAAAAAAATTCAAGAGAAAGAAAATAAACACAACGAATTGCTCTCAATTTTAATATTTTTCGTAAATTACTCATTACTCGTGGAGACTGCGATATCGGCAAGCGTAGTGTGAGGTGTGTGTCCCAACTAGATAAACCGACGACCATAAAAAGGTGGCTGATGGGACAGATTAGATGCGGATGGTGGACGACATGGTGTTGTGGCGTAGTTTGGTAAGTTGATGTTAAGTAATTTTACTTTTCAATTGAGATTTCTCACAGCAAGGTCTAGTGTAAAAAAAATCATTTAATAACAAAATAATAAAAAAAGAGCTCTATAGAGACAATCTTGAACAATATCAAGATTTGCATTCAGATATCGAAAACAATAAAAGTCATTAGATTACACTTTTGATTCTCGTTGACACGCAATCTGTCTCTATCAGAGGAAAACGGATTGAAAATATAACTCGGACTTAACAATTGAATTGTTCTTCATTAAAATAATGAGTTTCCGGATGCCCTGTATTGCTTCCCATTGCAATTGAAATTGCAATAGGTACAAACTTACCTACTGATGTCCTGAGATCAGCCAAAATTCCACAATGTCGGAAGTCCCATCTCTATAACCAGTGTGTCCACTATGACGTACGGTTCTGAGACGTGGACACTCACGCAGGAGGCTGTGTACAGGCTAAGAGTTGCACAGAGAGCAATGGAGCGTTTCATGCTTGGCATCAGGCTAATAGACCGAGTTCGAAACGTCGGGATACAAAAACATACGAAGGTCTTCGATATCGGAAAGCGTATTATTAAACTCAAATGGAGTTGAGCAGGACATCTGTCAAGGCGCAGTGATGACCGGTGGAGTAAGGGTGTGACAGAGTACCGACTATTTAATTATGACAATTCAAAAGTGCCTGTACATGGTTTAATTGAAATAAAAGCTTTAAGTTTGAGTTTGAGTGTTTAAGGACTGGAAGACGAGATGTCGATCGTTCAGCTGCGAGATGGGTATACGATATTGTTACCATCACGGGCAAAACCTGGTTGGCACATCACCGTGGGGATTTGCACAAGAAAAGAGAAGTGAAGCCGAGTTGTGGATGGTGATGATGATGATGTTCAAAGAAAAAAATATGAAAAAAGTAGACTTTTGTAGATACTGAAGGGAGAAAATGCTGTCATCATTTTCTCAGAAACCTTCTGCAGCTACTGGTGCACGTTCCATCTCTTTCTCCTCAAGACTTCAGTAGCAAGTAGATACTTGCGTAATGACATTAATGAGCTTGAACTTCAGCCTAAGCATAGAGTTGTGACCTTGTGACGCTATATTTGCGTGCCAGTTACTTGTGTGTATTCTGGTACCCTACAGTGGCGAAGGGTGAATTTATGACAGACGTAGGCCGGAGCAAAAAAAAATTACCAAAAGAAAATTTCTATGATGAATTAACTATAGAGTGGTTATGTTCTGAATTTTCGAAGGGAAGCCGGTGGGAATCGAGTTGTATGGTACCTTCGCCACTGGTACCCTACCTGATGTTCTCAGTGCTTCATTGATAAGCTTTTTATTACCTATGTTATGTGAAAATTACCGCCATAATAAAAAAATAACTTTATTAATGTGGCTGACTGGCTACAACACTTATTGCACGACAATTTTAAATAAATGACAAATTGATAGCTTTATTATGAAGTATCGAGAAAAATACAGTATGTAGGTACGTATAATTTTGTGAGTAACATTGGAATAAGTAAACTACCTATTTTAAAATTATTATCTCATTTATGTTTACAATTAGCCGCCACTTTGATCTTGAAGTATCACTAATATTTATGAATGGTTGAAGCTTTTGATAGTGATAACACATTACACACGCAAGGTTATTATAAAATTGTTAAATTACTGAACGTGCTCAAAATAAGCAAAACATATTCTTCGACTCAGCTGAGTGCTAGTAGAACAAAAACATTTTCTTTCTTTTCCGACTCAATAAAATATTCCGTAAGTGTCCGTACCTACTCTATGGTCTATGATAGAGGGTTTGGTTTCCGCACTTATTCCTTCAGTGGGCCAAGGCGGCCGACCAAGTGGTTATATTCTCTATGCGGCCGACGCGACGGTCGTTATTCCAACCACCCCAGATGGGAGGCCAAACCACCGATGGCCGCAGAACAGACCAAGAGACGTAGGTACTCCTGGTCTGTTAAGAATATCTGTAAAAGATCTGGGTGACCCGAGGTTTTCTGATCTAATCTGAGTGACGCCTGCGCAGTCAAAGAGCACAGTCATTCGCAATGGTTTCCTCTATAGCCAGTAAGTGACCTTGGGGTTGGATTTACCCCAAGGTCACTTACTGGCTATATCCCCAAAATCAAATCAAAGCAAATCAAGGCAAATCCCCCAATTCCTGACAAGCAGGAAATGGGGGATTTGACCTTGCGGTTAATTCCCCAATTCTTTCAGTCGCTTGCTCTGTCACAGGGCTATGCTGGCTTTTGTAGTGATGTAGTTGGTATGTTTTGCCCAATTTTGTTTGTCCAAAAAGATGTTCAGGTATTTGGTTTCAGTTGATAGGGTTAGGGTAGTTCCAAAGAATCGTGGTAGTTGTAGTGTCGTCAATTTTCTCTTTTTTGTGAATATAATCAGTTCGGTTCTGTGTTATGGGGTTCTTTCAGCGCGCCGAGAGTTCTGTACTGATCATTGATCATTCACCTTCATTATTGATGGATTCACAGAATTTCCGCCATGCTGTTCTCCTGTCAGTTCTAATTTGCTTTTTGTATGTATATTGGGTCTCTTTGTACAGCTCCCAGTCATCCGCGAATCTAGTGTTTTTGGCTCTGTTGAATTGCTTACGTAATGTATCTCTGAGTTTACTAAGTTCAGCGTTCCACCAGGGGTTCCTTTCGTTCTTGATTTGTGGCGCCCTTAGTTTACAGTATGCATGGTATGCTTCAGTTAGATATTCTGATGATTCGTAACTATATAATAAGTCTGTACCTAATACTAACAGTGTAAATTTAGTTTGATTGACGTTTAAATTAATTTTAGTCTGGTAAAAATTTTAAATAATCGACTGAATTAGTTTTAGTTTTTAATTTGGATTGAAATAGTGATGTTAAGGAATATTCAAAAATAGGATTATTAAATTGAATAAATGGTTTATTTAGTCATGCATTGTGTGCAAATAACAGGTCTTATTATATTTATTAAAAAAAAATATGATTGCACCAAGCACTGCATCCTATCCAACAGTTAATAAGTATTTTCTTTCACTGCATCCTATCCAACAGTTAATAAGCTCAAAGACCGTTTTTAAACTTGCCCAGTGTTTTCATGGACCAATAAAACTAAGTTTCATTGCGATATTTTATGACTGTCGTAATTATGATATTTTTGAAAATTACTTACCTACATTACTTTGACTTTCATCGTCGTAACAATAATTGACGGAGGAGAACCCTTGGGTATTATCATACCGTCCGACATCTACAGTAATGATTAACCTTTAATTGTCTTAGTAAAACTAAAATGCTTATTTATATACAAACTCATTAAGCATATCCCCTCATATCCACACAATTACGATTCGACAAACAATGTTTATTATAACCTTATCCCGAGATTAACCGAGTTCATGAAAATATGTAAATTAAATAAGATTGTTTTATTTTATTTTAATTTCGGCGAATCAATAGTCCAATGGCGTAGGTACTCCTATTACGCAATATCTAAGGTCATAGCATGCAAGAACACATAAATAAAAAAATACTGCATGAGTTTAGAAGTCAACATTGTTTCCGTGGCTCAATGAAACGTTTACTGAAAACGCCCTTTTACAAAATTGAAAGTCAAATATTTTATTTATTTCAAGTAGGCTACTTTTGAACGTCATTTACAAGAAAATAGAATTGATTCTAGGTGCGTCCAAAAGGTAGTTAAGTATGGAGCAAGTAGGATGAGCAAGAAATTCCATAGGTTTACTCTTTCAAAACGTTTTACTATTACAATTATAATTATGTGAAAACGACGAACATAGAATAAAATTACTATAGGGATTCAATAGGTACAAATTAATAAAATATGGGCAAGGATAGATAAATTAATTATGCCGTTACGGATTTTCACATACCGACACATACCCTGATGTTAGAATAAAAACGGACTATGCTTGCACTTTGCCTTTTTTCACCTACTTTACTCAAATAGGTATTGGAACTCGGAAACAGAAGAAAATAGTTACTTACGGGCATCGAATGAATTATACTTTTCCGCATTGCAAAAAAAAAAAAACGAATGCCAAAAGAGCACCCTTTTGCCTTGGAAAAAAGCTACGAGCAGGAGCTTTTATCTGCAGTATTTTATCATATCGTAAGTAGGAACTTGTCTACCATAGGTACCTAATAATTATATGAAGGTGAATTCGCCTAATTAAAAACGTTCAGAATATAGTCACAATATCATCTCGGCGAGAAAAAAAATTAAATGTAAAAAAAAATCAAGTAATTTAACGCTACACAATTTTTGACAGATTGTGACTGAGATTAAAATGTGAATGTTTTCAAAATTACAGGAATTGCCCCTCTGATGTCTAGTTGTACGAATAGGAACTCAGTACTTATTGAAACTTAAGCTGACATTGAGAAGTGCATCATGATTATCAGCCCGTAAACGTTATCTGCTGAACAAAAACCTTGAAAAGTCCGCTTCAGTGACTTTCGAAAAGGTTGCCATAATTATCACTACTAAACATAGATAGAGGATACTGCTGCTTCGTTGGTCTAGTGGTCGCAAGCGCTACTGCTGAGCATGAGGCCATGGATTCGACTCCCAAAGTTTTTGGATTTTTCCATCCAGAATGCCTCAGTCGCAGCTTGGAGTTTGGATTTGTGTCCGGTCGATGGCAAAAGACTCGTCCCATATTATATGGGACTTAAACATAACTGGAAAAATGTGAGTGTATTAGGTATACTGCTGCCTAACCCTGCGGGAATCACATTCGTGATGTTACGTTATATTATTAAAAATAAGCGCAGATGACGTAATGCAAGCTGTATGCAAGCTGCGTTTCCTGTGCAAGAGCTTATCACAAATAGTTACATAAGTGCGGGCACGCGCGGACGCGCAGGCGCCGAGCTGACATTAGCCTAAGGTCAAGGTGAACACTATTATCCTTGTGATGTGACGTCATCGAATGGCGCAACTGAATGCACATCAATTGTACTGACATTTGCTCGATGTTTACTATTCGCATAGAGCTGTGCACACCGAAATGTTGAAATCGGTAATTACCGAAAAAAAAAATACGAATTTTGAGGATTTTGGACTGTTGGTTCAATTGTTTTGATCCAATAGTGTGTCCAGTAGGATTTTCAAATACTTTTGTGCCCATTTATATGTGGATTGTGGATCAAACAGTTTGAAAGATTTTGAGTGCGAGCCGTTCCCAATGATCTAACAATAACAGACAGTGCATAGTGATATCTTCCAATTCGTAGCAAGTGTCTAATGATTTCAGCTTCAGCATTGTCTAAACCAGTGTTTCCCAATTAGTGGTACGCGTACCCCCAGGGGTACGTGAAGTTGCATCAAGGGGTACGTGCGGCTATCAGTAAAAACAAGAACAATTTCCAAAATATTATTTTATTACGATCATCATCGTAAAAGCACGGAGCACCGAGCACTATGACCGACCGTGCGCTATCCCGCGCCTCCCGCACCTCGCGTCATTCGGCCGCCCCCGCCACCCATCAAAGTGTAATTTGAAAATAATAAATGTTATTTTAACCGACTTATTTTTTTTATTTATCACTAGCTGTGCCCCGCTGTGTTACCCGCGGTAGCCTATCTGTTAATCCAGGGTGTCAACTACCTGTACACCAAATTTCATCAAAATTGGTCCAGGCGTTTGAGCGTGAAGAAGTAACAGACATACACACATTCACAAACTTTCGCATTTATAATATTAGTGTGATTGCTACAATAAGGGGTACGCAGGTTTGAGGTCTTTTTCGAAGTGGTACGCAGCAAAAACTAATTGGGAACCACTGGTCTAAACGACTAAATTGATGCTTTCAATGACGCCAGATGTGAATGCACTCATTGTCTTATAAAAATGATTGCCTAGATTTGAATATCTAGGTTACGACACCCACAACCAATAAAAAGCATGAAAGATTTCACTTTCTGAAATTTTATTTAACGAGGAAAGTGCTTTCTGTTTTTACATTACCTACTACATATGTCACCATTTTCATACGTTATAGGTAATATTATTACGGACGAGGCACGACTTCGGATAATAATAATATTATTACACCAACGAAGCAAGGGGAGTATGTCAGTATCGTTGCATTCGGGGTTCTGTAGTTACTGCATGGGAAAAGACGTAAGTCTGAAATAATATCACAGATATTAACTTCTCCGCGTACAAACAAACTATAGGTACTTATCGAGAAAATTTATCATGGCAGGCAATACGAGTATTATAGTGGCTAGGGGCCTGCCGGAAACGGGCAAATAACAAAATTATTAATAAGACTTTCTCACGGGGGATTCCAAAATGTTTGGTTTTTTTATTATGTAATCAGAGAGAAATAATCAGGTTTATTTATGCGAATTTCTTTGAATGCATAATCGCTGGTGATATCACATTGCGACATGATCGTTGTACGTATCTACTATCTACACACCCTTTGTTTTATGGGGTAATTAATGTACCTCGCCCTAGAGTAGACGGAGGGTTTCGTAGGGCTTCTACCGGCTAAACCCTTAGTAATCCTTCTTCGTTATATTATGTTAGGGATCCCTTCTAGTATCGATGAGCAGTTTCGTGACCATAACGACCTCCGTGCTGCAGCATAATAGCGTTTTTGGAACGAAGATCTATATCGCGGCTTGCGGTAGGAGTAAACTGGTAGGTAGTAATCGACACGTAACGAAAAAGCGTTTTGCATCTCCATGCGACTTTCTCTCTCTGTCTTTGAGACAAAGATAGAGAGAGATAGTTTTGGCATGGTTATCAAAAGTGCTGCACTAAAGCCGATAGTAAGGTCAAAGTGAAAACCCAAGATATCGGCTGCGAAATTTGCAAATGGTTCATGGCTTTCGAAGGTGCTGATGCCAATAGTGAGGTCAAAGTTGAAATGTAAAATAGCGGCTGCGAAAACTTTGAAATTTTTCGTCATGGGTATCGTTTTCAAGGTTTTCGAGGGTGCTAAGACCGATAGTGGGGTCAAAATGTAAATCCCAGATGGCGAAACCTTCATGAGAGCTTCTAAAAACTTATACTAGATGGCTCTGCATTAAAAACGCGTATTAAATTCCCACTTTCTCACTCCCTCTCTGTCTTTTTATATTATTTACGAGTGTGTGTGCGAGTATCACGTAAGTATCTTCGTTTCTGACGGAGGTCCCCCGACCGCATACGTTTTTTTGTCATTCCAGTCTGATAGTTAGAAGAATAAAATGAAATAAATAAATATGAAGAAAATGGAACCCCCGCGTCTTTCCGATGATAAACACGAGACATTAAAAACCCATTCTTACTCGTTTACATAGACAATGGGTACACCGGTCTGTTATCTAGTCGGAGTGCATCTATTGAAAGCTATACTCACATGTACCTACTAAGTACATGTGAGTGAATGTGAACGGGTGACAACCCGCGCAGGCGCTACAAGTGTTTGAAGAAGATACGGTTATTAATTAGTGGCAGAGATATAAATTTAAATAGGCTTGTCAGTTCAATACTAGTTTGATTATTGAACGTTATTTTTGACGGGATTGATAAATGCTCAATAGTATCTAGCGTTCGTTGTAGGTAGATCTTCTGCCCAGAAAAAAAAAAACAATCGATGCCGCAAAGGCAGGGATTCAGCCGGGGCGGGTATTTATCACTGGGGTATCAATAAAAAAATAGAGATTTTTTTTATATTATAAAATTATAGTTTAGCTACTGAAAATTACTTACGTAGGTACTTACTCGTACGTGACACTAAAGACTTTTTTTTCAAAATATTCGCGAAACCACACAAAAAAGAAGTGTAGTTATTTCACGAAGAAAGTTCAGGAAAATAATATAGGACAGATACGAGGATTATCCTAAACTAACACTAGACGTAGGTTTAGAATATAATAATTATTATTTAACTTATTTTAGCTTTATTTTTTACCTTTTTTTGTTAAGTATTTAAAAATCAAAAGTCATTTAATCAAACTAGGCTGAGAATCAGTGCTTTTCGAACGTCAACCTTACATATTAAGACTGTCCCCCACATCCTAGTGCTGTTCCATACATTTTGACCGCGTAGGTATTGAACTTCTGTAGGCAACAAAAAAAAAATACCGACGAAAAATTTCAACGCAAGACGGTCCAGAATCATGTACTGAATCCAGGTAACAGGTTGCGGGTCGATGTCCCTGTCACCCTGTATTTCTATAACTTTCCTAAAACGTATTATTGCATAAGGATAATATGCAGCAAAATGTGGAGCAAAATCTGTCTAATCGTAATGATTGGGTGAACATTTATTGCTTCTATTATTTATGTACTTAGTACCTACTAGCACTACCAATATTAATAATTAATTAATAGACTGTTGTTATCTTACTAAATGTAGAGATTGGACGAAATTGAATGTATAAAATCGATCGACCGTATCGATATTTATTCATCTTTAAAATAAAATGTGTGTGATTTTGTAGAAAAGTAGATATATACTTACCTACGTTACTTTTATCAATCAACCTGCCGAGCCTTTTCTCAACTATATTGAGGTCGGCCTCCAGTCTAACCGGATGCAGCTGACTACCAGTAGGTATTTTGTATGGAGCGTCTGCCTATCTGCCCTCCACAACCCAGTTACTGGGTAACATGATACCCCTAGGTAAGACAAGTTGTCAGACTTTTGGGCCTCTGATATAACGACTGTCAAAATCTACGAATGAGAGCCGGGACCAACTAATTAACGTGCTTGACGAGACACGGAGGGGTCTCGATATGTAATTGATGGTAACCCATCCACGAATCGAGCGCGGTAATCGTAGCTTCACTTTCGATTGACAGGTGCGGCTGTTATTATTTACCCACGACCCCTCTTACTACTTTACTTTTTAAAACAAAATATACATAATTATTTTAGTGCTACGAATAAAAATTAAAGATTTTCAATAGTTTACATGATTTCGGATAGCTACTTATCATTCGAATAAGTCGATACCTAGTTTTTACACATTTCCCATCACTAAACAATAAATAATATAAACAAAATGGTAGTACTTAGTTACAAATACATCGTTTTCCTTATTAGTATATCAATGCCGGGGTCGCCTTGCGTCCTGTTGATAGTTTTATTACAAGATATATAATTGTTTTACTACCTGCGTGCGAAATTACTATAATAGGAAAAGTGGTGCAGTATTGATTTGTACTATTTGTTTAATGGAGTGTCTCTAGTCACCGGTGGCGAGATGGACGGACCACTTTGTTACCATGGCAGATAGAACCTGGACGAGGCGCCGTGAAGCGTGGGAATTGGCACATATGAAAAGCGAGGCCTATTCTCGGCCGTGGAAGGATGTGGATGATGATGATGATGATTTGTTATGGTCAGCTGAGTTTCTGGGAAGATTCAGTATCACCGCTTCCTCATACTTATGTGCCAACCGGCTATTCCTATGGGTTTTGGGGGTGCTGCCTTATGAACATCTTCGAAACAACTTTGAGAAAGTAGTTTTCCTTAATTTTATTTAAAAAATAAGATACTTATTATTTTAACCTTGACTAAAGGCTTTCGTATTTTCACCGTATGATTTTAAAGTTTTTATAGAAGACGCTTTCAGTCATCAAGGCAATCGCGTAAGCGACCAGTCAAGCATAATAACTTAATACTACGATCGCACAAGTTGTTTTTTATAAGTTAAAATATGGGGCAAACGTAGCCAGAGATCACACACAAGTTTGGAAGGTGTCTTTTAACGTTGTTACAAAAAGTTAAAAGAAATAAAATACAAACAAATTAACATTTTAACAGGTCCCTATTGTCATGATTTCCAAATATTAATAAGATTTGTAGTGATTTTAAATACTGAATATAAAATTTAAAGTATCAGCGTAGATAGTATCTCATTTGACATTTACCGTAAAAGTAGGTACCTACTGGATTTTAACGGATCAGAATGGAAACATAATGTTTGGAGCATCACCTAGTTTCTAAGTTAGTTCTCTTCGAGCTTTTAAGTCAAACGGTTGTCTTCAAGAAGTCTGTAGTCGGTATATTGATATTAAATTGACTTGAGAAATAGTTTGTTAAATATTGCCCAAGTTTGTATGTGTGCAAGAATATAAATATAGAAATGGAAAAGGTGTGTTCATTTCACTATGGACACCAAATATATTTTTAACGGAGAAGTAGATGCAATATCGGATGGAAATAATTTGCGTAAGTAATGACCAATGCCTATTCATGACGAGCAGATTTTAGCAAGCTCAGGCTTGTTGGTATTGGCCAATTAAGTGATCCTTGTGTTGACTGTGTTGAGGCGAATCGCTGTACCCAAGGTCTTTGTCAATTCGGGGATTTTGAAATTGTATGATGATTAAGTCCAAAGACTTTAGAAAACATTCTTCTGAACCAGTGGTGTGATATCTTATAAACAGAACCTAAGTATTAATAATCAAAATTAAAGTGCGTAATACTACAACTCAGGTAACTTTCTCCACGCAGAATATTTATAGAGAAACCCGATAGGTATCCCCAAAAACCCACAAATTACATGATCACAATTGACAGTCAGATGGCAAGTCAATCATTGAGTAATTTTGTAGACCCTTGCGTAACGATTGCGGTGCGTAAGGTCACTAACATCATCTAATTTTGCACGCTTTCGTAACATTCAACTAAAGTAAAAATCGAGCACGCCACTAATATAACTCCTGACATCAAGGCGACTACAAATAAGATTTTTATACAGAACAGAATTTAGCTGACGGTTGTACGGAATTACAGATTGCAGAAAAATCTTGTCCTTGATCTAAATAATTGAATATTTGTTTTAGCAATATATCACGTTTATGAATTCGCAACTGTTGTTGAATGATGGCTATAGCGATCGGATACAGTTGTGCAAATCGCACTTATGATCATGAAACTGATCTTTTATTTGGATACGTTAACATAATAGACATAGAATATGTTTCAACTGTTTTATTACATACACCTGCACCTAGGTCTTCTACTAGGTCTACCTACCAAGCCCTTGCTCTGACCTGGTAGATGTCCTAGGGGAACAGCTAGCCCAAAATTGACAAGAAATTAATATAAATAAAATAATCTTGTAATTATTTATTCCTTATATATTGGATATGCAAAAGCATGGCGCCCAACGTGTGTTTGTAATTGTGTAATTACACGTTGTGCGCCATGCACACATAATATGTCTTTTATCAATTTATTTACTATACAGGGTTATTGGAAAAACCCTACATTTTGACGAGTTATAAAAGCATAAATGTAGGGAACAGCTGATCTTTTTTTCGCGATTTCAGGTTTGGTCCCATAGTAAAAGTTGTTCATAATGATGAGTACAATGACCTCTTAAGAGGTTGTTGGTGTTTTTCCAATAACCCTGTATAATGTAACCGTAAACACATTTGTTATTGTTTTTATACATTTAGGAATAAAAATAGCGATGTTTGTCTAGATTCTTCGAACACAGCATTCATCATAAGTAGTTGTTTATCCCCACAGATAAACTGAGGTCTTCATCCTAAGTTACGTCAGAAATAGGTATTTTTATCCCGCGTTTTATTTGCTTGTTGTTTTCAGAATTCCTTAGAACAAACAAATAGAGCAGTGGTGGCACAGTGCTAGCAGCCCCGACTTACGAGTTGTAGATCGTGGGTTCGAACGCAGGCAGGCGCTTTACTTTGTATAATTTATTTCATCACCACTGCTCTCAAAACGGTGAAGGAAAACATCGTGAGGAAACCGGCATGTCCTAGAACCAAAAAATTCGAAGATATGTGACATCTACCAAACCGCACTGGGCCCGCGTGGTGGAATTATGGTCCACTCCCTCTCACAGAGAAGAGGCCTATGTTCCAGCATGGGAAACGTTATAGGCCAATTATGCTTATGCTTAAACAAATAGTTGTTTGTTGCTTCGGACGTTCTCCTATTTCTGAGTACAATTCATAGCCAATTCCTCTTCGGATTTTACTGGCGGACACATGCGTCAGTAGGTTTGTACGAACCATTTTAAGCCGTCTAGAGTACATATTTATAACAGCTTCAAATAAACACAGATAACAAATAACAATTTGTTCAGCTTTTTATGGTAAGTATTATAATAGGTTAGACACTATTGCACTGTTGAATGTCTCATTAGCATGGCCTATGTAGGTAGCTACTACTATAAGAGCACTAAATCTAGGGTGCCAGTGTGCAGTGGAAGTGTCTCTAGAATAGGATGAGAAACTTAGCTTCAAATCATCACTAAAGCATTTACGAAAAATAGGATTTAATAGGTATATTTTGATCAAACAGGTGCTACCTAATAACTTTTATGTTTTTCACAATTCCATGAAATATAATAGTATTGTAAATTTGAAATGTGTTTTTAAGACATAAATCAATTATAACTAGTACCTACGACTGAACGATTCTACAGATAATCTTAATATTGCGCAAACACGAGCTTTCGTTCGCCATGACGTCATGCTTCTACATCTGTACCAAGTTATTCAACAATGAATTATTAGAATCAATCGATACGTACGTCCACAATACAGAATACCCATAAATGGGTGTTTCATTCATTCATGACTGTTACGAAACAGAATAAGAACTATTCCCTGAATTTTTGTTTTGTTATACTTTTGAAACCCCTGGTTGTCCTGCAATTCAAGCATAATAGAATATTTTGGATAGGTAGGTACCTACCACTTAAAAATAGTAAAGTGAAAGTCAAATCATTTATTTCACATAGGCACATTAAAGGCACTTTTGAACGTCAAAAATTACGATAAAACGAAATTGATTCTAGTCGCCCCTTCCAAAAGGTAGTTTTCGTATGGAGAAGAATGGGCAAGAAACTCGATCGTTACTCTTTTAAAATGTTTTACAAGGTTTTGTATACATTCATTATATAATTATATGTGAAGACGATGCACCTAGAATAAGATTAGTCTACCTACAAAGAGTAAAAAGAATTAAAAATAAAGCAGGTAAATCAATTATGTGATAGACCTGATAGATACATGGTGCTCACATTTTGATGATGATTTTCATATAATTTTAACAAGTGTGTGAGTTACTGTAGTCGCAGAATGTAAAAATAATGTCATAAAAATGTTAAAAATATTAATTAAATTAGCAACCAGTTTGATTTTGTCTAGACTCTAGATTGTCATATGGAGCAGGCCCAGCATGTTTCCAAGCATTCTTATCTTGAATGTAATCCTCTAAATTGTAATATCCTTGTTTACAAAGTGTACTTTTAATATGAGTTTTAAATTTTCTTTCGTTTAATTGCAATATGTCACAAGGTATTTTGTTGTAGCATTTAACGCAGTACCCCATAAAAGATGTATGTAGGTACTTTAGAAAATATAAAAAAAGGTTGATCTAATTTATCTTTAGTAGGTCTAGGTACCTACTGAAAATAAAATTCTCGACACTGTTCGTAGCAATAGGTACTTCTGTGGAAAAACATAAAAGCTCTCGTCTGAAAAAAGCTATAGGCAACTGTAGGTAATAATGAATCATTGTTTTACGCAGACTAAAATATTAATAGGTTAGTATGGTGGAAAGTAAATGATAAGCATAAACATATAGTTATTGGATTGGCGAAAGCTTTTACTTTTAGCGCTACAACAGGTTTGGCTGGAACAGACGGGTCAAGGTCGGGCCTCACAAAAAGCAGTTTGGCGCCGCGAGCACATTCTTAAATTCGGACGGAACCAATAAAGTCGTGTGGAAAAATCCATTATGCGACATTTCTCGTACGACTTATTAAAGAAAAACTCCTTAATTTTTAGGTACGTGTTAGACAGTAGACACCCACTCGCACACGTGTCTCTTTCCCTGTTTATCTGTCTGTCTAGGAGTTCGCAGAATGAAGCGTCAGCTTGTAATAAGAGGCGATTGACTCTGTCTGCTGTCCATTTATTACGTCAATCCGAATTTATATTATGTTTATGTTGTAATCGAATTAATTTTGAATAGATAATATTTTCACGTCCTGTTTTGTAAAGAAATAAGCGAACTTAGACTTTTTAATGGGTTGTAGTACCTCTTCTGTTTTATACTTAATTATAAATTCATATTTTCTACGTATATCAACGTGTTCACATGGGTTCGAGGACCTGAATATATAGATATAATAATTATTATGAAATATGCTGATGACACAGCAAGAAAAGCATGGTTTTAGTCACGAATAAGATATAGGTAGGTATTATAACATTTCGTAGTAAGTCATTATAGATACAAGCATTCCTTTATTTTTATGTACCTTTAAAAAAACAGATGGATTCTTAAAACTTAAATGAAGCAGCAGCAATTCTGGTTATTTCAGAAGGATAAAATTAGCATTGAGCATGCGTAGGTAAGGCAGCCAAAAATGAGACCGGCGCCTTCCCACCCTTGACCTGATGGGTGGTTGCGCAACCCCGAAGGTGTGCAGAATTCGCAAGGTCGCCAGAAATGAATTGGTCATCTTTTTCCTTGCCAAAGTCAACTTACTCTTTGATTTATTTGTTTGTAACTGCTCGTAGATTGTGCAGGGTCAGGTCCCAGCAAATTAATTCGATAGTGATTTTCCTACGTGAGTATGTTGTGTTGGAAAATTACGCGTATAGAGTCAGTAAACCGGAATGAAGTTTTACATCGATGTACGAAGAACTTACAAAGTAGTTTTGTATGCTTGTTATGATTAAACATTACTGTCCAGAAAGTGAAAATTGAAACACTAATAACTTATATGTAAAGTGTAACAAATATAATAACAAATAAGTACATAATAACATAAGTTAAGTTATTAATTAACGAAAGAAAAATACATTTCGGTTCCTCATTCAATCATTATTAATAAATATGATAATTATAACAAATTCTATAAACAAAAAAGATAAAACAGCACCATGTCAATCCAATTTAAGCTTAATTACTTATTTATTTTATTTGACTAGGTTATTATTTAATAATTAGGACCGAGCTATTTATAGAAAAGATAAACTGTATATTTGTAAAGTCATACTGACGCCAGCACATCAACCTACCCGAAACTGTCAAATTTTCCCAATCAACTTTGAACCTTATGACTTAGCAATAAAGTTGAAAATCTATTAAAGAAATTTGACAGATTGTAGTAGCTTGATGTGGCCGGCGTCTGTACCTCTACACTACTTACCTACTGTAATTCATGAAAGCCAATTGACGTAAATAGGCTACAAGTACATGTCAGTCAGTGGGCGTGGTTCTATCTAACAACGTGACACAATGTGCACGTTTTAGAGTTTAGGCAGCTAGTAAACATAGCTATATTAAAATGGACACCCATCATTTGTGACACTTAGGTACCTAAGTTAAGCTGCAACACTTTGAAGTCGTACCAACGTGCCGGGTGGTACCTCGTTTATAGGTACGGTCTGTATGCAGAGTGCGGTACTATTAGAGATTTATATCTTCAATATCCGCAACCCCCGACTTTAACACTCTCTTACACGCGTTCTTTCTTACCCAGAACCTTGAAATTGCACCTTCTGGTACACCCCCAGTGTAAAGTACACCTCTTTATATTCTAAGAAATATATCCTTTGAATTTCATGATTCTTTTAATTATCTTCAGTGGTTAACGCAATGCGTTATATGTCGTGCGATTTTCAGTTTCAATTTGCTCCACGAATTTATTTAAAAAAATTGACTTCATTAAATCCTTTACACATATGACATACATACTATATACTTATCACTGTCACACCAGAAGTACCGCTACTTAAAAGATAATTTATTGTATGATTGGAAGACCTTGGACAAAATCTATGAGTGTTGCGTAACCACTTCTGGTTCATCTTGTTTACAATGTACTTGTGTTTACGTTGCTCTGCCGGGTTCGAAGAACGGCCATGATCTATCGTCACCTAATGTACAATATACATACATATTTTATTTATCATCACTTTTTGTATGAACGTATCTAAGTGTTTAATAAATTACAAGTTCGTTCGACGCGACTCGTTGGCGACGCATGAAACAAAGCCTGTCGGTCGGTAATTCCGCATTATAGATGTATGCTGGTATTTCCTGGGAAAGGATCAATAAAGCACCCTCAGCAATTTTCGTAATAACCATCGTTTGCCTTCAAGTATTTCCCCTATTCATGTGTCGATGTATTAATCGGTTGCAATTTGCTATGGAATTAGTATCTAGTCTGCTTATTTTTACATTTCAAAACTGCCAAATTGTATTAATGATGCGTTATTTCAAGCCTAAAATGTTATATTACGCATACATTTTCTAAGCCAACCTCAAATAAGATATTTTTATGTTACTGTGTCAAGGAATACAGGGTAATTTCATGGGCATTCGCAAAAACTGTCACTATGTAGGTAAGATTTGTAAACTTATACCTACAATTTTACGCAGCTCTTAATTAGATTTTATCATGAATTTAATTTTCAATTTTCGTTAGGGAAAGTGTGAAAGCTAATAAGATTGTATTGATTTCTATAAAATATTCATTAAAGCCTTAAAGCCTATTAGGTACACTTATTAAGATAGAGATAAGATACTTATCATCTAAATATATGACATTAATTATCGTAGAAGGAGAGCCCACCTGTGAAAAATTAAAGCGATTTGTGTTCTCTCATTAAAACCGGCTAAAAAAATATTATTGGAAATGACCTCAAGGCCACGGAATGAATTCATTTTTACGAAAAATATCGAATTCCTGATATAATCTGCAGTATATTTTTAGAAATGTACGCATTGCTGACGGCCTGTGTTGCAGCGCCACAGGGATCTGCGATGATAAAAATAATAAAAAAAGTTGCCAATCGCCGAATGCAGGGTTTGCAGCTCTAAGTAAATCCACTGTTAGTACCTAGTGAATGTTTATTATTTTACAGAATAATGTAGAGACAAAATAATTTTGTTTAATAGATAGTAGATTGTACAACTAGTGCATACAAGAAGCCATTTTACCCTGAGACGTTTATATCCACCCGAGCCGCAGGCGACCGTGGATAGTTAAGTCAAGGAGTAAAATGGCTCGTTTATGCCACTCTGCTTTTCACTTCGATTGCGAGAAAATGAAACAGGCATAAAATCACTTTTCACTGTTCAAAAATGTAGCAAAATTGAAGAGGAGAATAGCTAATCCCCACCACGAAACTTTAAAAAAGTTTATTTTTTTATTTTCAGCATGTCACTCGACTTGGGTACTTCATATCATACTGCCAAGTCATAAAAAATGTTTATTTGCGTTTTTAAATAAGAACTATTATAGATGGTTTCATAAAATTAACGAGAGAAAACACGGAAGTGATATAAATTAAAGCAAATGAAATAAAATAACGACTTTAATCTGCGACGTTTTATTGTGCGTGTGGCTATTGGGCCTGATTATCTTAGTCTTAGAAAAAAAAAAACTTTATGCACTAGAACATAAAAAGCGACTTTATGTCGCCTACGCACAACATAAAGACGAACTTTTAGAGCATGATAAGTAAAACAGCATTTTTTTACGATGTATGATAGAAATAATAGGTAGGTTAGGCGTAGGTAGTTTTAATAGGTTTTTGCTTATCTTTATATTTAGGAATAGTTATTCTTCAATTTTCATGATTGCACCTACCACTGTTTGTCTCTGCACCACCCAAAGGTTGACTGTCCACCCCTGTACATTTGTCTGCTAATACTTTATGATTAAATAACTTACAAGACGATACCAAAAAGCTCCCCAGCTGAAAAAGTATAAGTCAAAAACAATTATGTATGTATAACAGAGACTTTAGTCCTTATACCTAATATTACACGTACCTAGGTTTGCCGATGAGTACCTACACATCATTAACCATATAGCGTCGTATGAGTAAGCCACAGGCTCTTATTACGAACAACGCAAATAATTTACTAAACGAGTTTATGTAAGTACTTTCCTCAAATTAATGCGAAGATCCTACGCAGATGTGTCTTGTCTCGGCAAAATTAATGGATAGCTCTCCTTGTTGTTTTCGAACAGGATTGCGAAATATGTTGACATAAATCTTTGAAAATTAATGAAAAGCTAAAATGATACGTAAATTTGGATGAAAATCCGGGACTTTTTTGTTGACAATATTGTAGGTCGAGCACCGACGTAGGTATAGGTACCGAACTATTAATTACTTCGGTCGAATTCCACAACTTTTATGGCTAGAAGTCTTACCCTAAGAATAAATTTTGAATTTTTGACAGTTTTTCCATACTAGAACTGTCAGACGTCAATTTTATTCCACGGATAAAAGATATCCGACTTTGGTGAAATCAGGCCTAGTAAAATAAATTAACAGTGTCTTATTCCTATGTACTAGAGTGTAGTGAGAAGATTCTACCCAAATAATTTCATAATGTTAGTCTAGTGGCCGCGATCGCTACTGCTGAGCATAATGTCCTGGGTTCGAACCTCAGCGGGGCAACTGCGTAACACATTATCAATCGGAATCGGTTTCATTTTGACAGTTCAACAACATTCATTGCGTTATTTACGTGTGTGCAATGGATTAGCAATTTGCTTCAAAAAGATTCAGATTCCGATAGATAGTGTGTTACGCAATTAGGGTGCTGGTCGGGCAAAGTGGTATCGGGTTTACCTGTCAGGAATTTCGTAGCAGCGGAGTCTGGATTTGTGCCCGTTAATATCCATAGGCGGGGATTACATGGGACATGGGATAGGTAGGTACCTACACTTCAGCCTTAACTCTTTCGGGATTACAGGCGTGAGGTTATGTGTAAGCGAAGTACCTACTTAAGTACCGTCTGTATGATTAAGTGATCATGCATGTAAGTAGGATTTTTAACAACGAACGCTGAAACATTGTGGAGCTTACTTTAATAAAGCTGTATCTTACCTATGTACA
The DNA here is from genome assembly GCA_914767645.1 of Hydraecia micacea. Taxonomy (NCBI): domain Eukaryota; kingdom Metazoa; phylum Arthropoda; class Insecta; order Lepidoptera; family Noctuidae; genus Hydraecia; species Hydraecia micacea. The sequence continues at coordinate 12,180,567 of OU611782.1, read as the reverse complement.
GTCAACAAAAGAGATAAGTATGCAGGATCGTGGGATACAGTTGAAGTTTAGTAAGAAACCGATGGATATTCTCGAATAAAATTTAATTTTATTAATAGATAACAAACAGCTCTTTTAGCAAATTAAATTTCAGTTAACATCCGTCGGTTCATTCACTACTAGCTCTTTCTTGCAAATCCAATGCTGGTGTGCGCTCACCGCTACGCCAGCGCCGTTTAATCGACACATACAATAAGCTATTTTGTGCAATTGATGTATTATTTTTGTAAGCAGATATACCTTTAGAACTGACATTATCAAAATGTTGAAGGATCAACAGTAGCTTCTAATGTTTCTACATACCCTGACTACAATTAACACTTGCTAATCAGTTTGTCTTAGTGTATGTAATCTGTAGAAAATGTAGTGGGTAGTATATTTGTTAAGTCATATGTTTAAGACACATATTTTTAGTATCCTCCTTTTTGTTTTCCCTATAAAAATAAATAAATAAATAGTAGATATATATACGTATAGGTATAATGTTCACGTTTTGGCTAGTAAGCAGATGTGATTAGGTACTCATTCCAGGCTACGAAGAATGGCCATATTGGGACATTATATTCCTGAAAGGCTTTGTTGAAGATAGATTCTATAAACGACTATGAATAAATTATACCTGGTTATTAATTGCATATAAATTGGTGTCAGTTATTAATAAAATAGTATATTTTAACTACGAGTTATTCTTTTAAGTTTTGACACAGTTCGAAAAAGTGTTGTTGTGATTGTTTTGACCTAAATTGAAACTCGTTATTTTGACCCTGCCCGCAGGTGTGGGGCATTAAAGTAGGTACTTTTAATGATGGCAAATTATTTTGAAGCTCAAGTTGTTCGAATTGATCGCAATGTTTTTGTCCCGTAGCTTAGAGTAACGATAAAGCCAGTTGGCAGGTCGTGAAAATAAAACATTGTTACTGCGCCTGGTCTCTCTCCGGTCGTGTCGGGTTGCCGTACCATTGGTCAGTGAGAGTGAGGGAAGAGTGAATGCAGCTGTGTCTGCGCACACACTTGTGCACTATAATATCTCCCGCGTCGATGGCTAGTCTCCCAGTAGTCTCCACTGAAATTCACTAATTGGCTGCCATGGCCAAATTTCGTCTGGAGCTCTATTATCATTACTAAACTCTGCCGGAATTACGAAAACAACTAAACAACAAAAAACTTTGGTCAATTTTACTGATAGTGAATGGATATGCTAGGAAAGTAACCAAACGGAAAAAAATGTCAACAGAAACTTTCCTGTGGCCTATTACCACTAGCGTATGTACCTAGTGGTAATAATTCTACAGAATACATATTTGTTACGGTCGCGAATCATATTTTAATCAACGTACAACTTAATACTGACTAGCAAATTGCAAAAAAACGTAAGAAAATTTAAATTTCGCGGGCTACCTTAGCGCTTCCCCCTCTTAAGTGCTCGTGTCCTAAGAGCTCTGTATCATTTTATTATTAGCTAAGATTCATGCCACAACAATATAAACAATCTGTGAGCGAACAACTGGCTATAATTGCCATGTAACAGACAGGCAGATAGAGTTTGGAGATAGCTCGCTGCAAATTAAGAATTAGTTCTCACCTTGATGAACGATTAACCTAGATTTGAAGACAAATGAAACTGGTAAGTACCTATCCACATACATCTGTTTAGAAGATTTTTTTTCGAAATCTGAAAATTATTACATAATTATGAAACCTATTTAATAGAGCTCTTGGTATAGGTGCCTACTTTTAACTTCTTAATGCTTAATTCTCCGTATGATAATACCTATATAGTGCTTAATGTCAGTCCCTGAAAAGTCTGCAAAATGCCTTGCACCTTATATTTTGTTATAATTACTAGCCATCTACAATATGAAAAGCTCAAAAAATCGAAGTTAATAACCGCTGAACATCTTTAGGTACCTCTCACGATTAAAGTATCGATATCGCTCCTGTTCCTAAAGGCACAAATACTTCCCCGCGCCCATATTAGGTACTATGCTATATATATATAGCCATTATACCCTTGACTTTGAGATAAACAAAATGAATCATATTACAAGTATGTATTTACAAGTGAATAACAAGAGATTCCCAGACTTGCCGCTCGCCACATTCTCAGTCTCACGTCTTATCTAGAAAATTAGCTGTCAATGTTCCATCAATCAAGCACTTCGTTCGATGCCACTCAATCATTAGTAGGTACGTACTTAAAGGACTATTTGCAATTTATAATATAGGTACATATTTAGGTTTGTGACATCCTAAAGAGTAGTGCTGTAAACGTATGCAATCAGTGTTCGTAGGTACTTCAAGTTCGTAACCTGTTTCAGCTTCGACACTATCCAATGTTCATCTGTTGTGATTGTGAGTAAAAATCGTTAATGTCATTTCTAAATATAAATTCATAAATCAGTCCATAATATGTATATAGAACGGCCGTGAGTACTGTTCCTACTACGATACTAATTAGCATAATGTGCTACGAGAGCTAATCGTATTTTGTGACGCACGTGTTCGTACAAATTGTTTAAATATGTTGTGTAGATAAATACGAAGCGTGTTCCAGTGATCAAGTGCTGGCCCTGAACTCGGTGACCTCCTTACTGCCAGCTATTACAATCAATTGCTACCGTTGCTTGTCTACGGTTCCTCAAAATAGAATCATCAAAATGAACTGAACTACCTGAATGACTTGATTGCACTTCCCCGTCGCAAAACGGCGCACTTACTGTTGTATAAGCACATTCAACGTTGTTGCAGAATGTTGAACAGGAACAGTGTTTTATTTCGGTACATTGTGTTTTGTTATTGTAGCTAAGACTGTTTTATTAGATAGAGATGAATAATAAGCTTCCAAGAAGAAATTCTACACTGATAAAGTTTATTTTATGATGCAAAAGTATGACAACAAAAATGCTTCAGCATAATATGCTGCGTCATTCACATTATTTTATGTTATCTGATTGAAAATCAATTTGTCGTAAAGTGGTGACTTTGTGGTGACTAGGGAGCTCTTGTGTGGTGCTGGATGCTGAGCCCCGTTGTGGCCAGGCACATGCTTCAGTGCCAAAGATGTGGCGAAGGTCATCAGATCTACGACTAGAGGTAAGTCTCCTGATCATGACGGTATGTCCTCACTTACCGAGGGTTTTGGCACTACTGTACAATTTAGTACTGGTCATTCATACTTGCCTTCCGACCTGATGAGGACGATCGTGGTTCTTATTGTTAAAAGTAAGACAGGTATGATCTTTCGGATAAGGGGAACTATAGATCTATTTCTGTACCGACCACAGTCACAAAGGTGTTTAATGATCTGCTTGATACACAACAGAAAGAACGTCTTGTGCTGCACGACCATGAACAGATTATCTGTTCTGTGTGCACGACAATCATTTCGGGTTTCGGCCAGGACTTTCTACAGAAAGTGCACTTCTATGTCTCAAGCAGGCCGCCAGGTATTACACAAAAAGAAGAGCACCTGTTTTTGCTTGTTTCTTCGACTACAAAGATCGAAGAAACAATCGAAAACAGAAAACAGACTTTTGATCTGGTTTCCTACGATATGGAAGAAACTTGCAGCTATAAGCCTATCGAGCTTATACCGTATCTTCAAGCATTGGTATGGTAACCAGGTCAACAATGTTCGGTGGGCAGGTGTGCTGTCGGAGCCATATCAATTGGAGTGTGGAGTAAGACAGGGGGTTGACCTTCCATGCCCTTTTCAATTTGTATATGAAATCCTTGGTTGAGGCGCTTAGCAGTCATTATATCGGTTGTCATATTGACGGTCTCTGTGTTTAATAATTTAAGTTACGTGGACGACATGGTGCTGCTGAACACGTCAATCGGTGGTATTAGGACACTATTGGCCACATGCGAACGTTACGCAACTGAACAGAGGTTATTATATAACGTTCGGAAAAGTTAGTACCTATATTGTTTTTGAGGCGGGAATAAATACCATCTCGATGTGGCTCCCATACAGGTAAACAGTGTTCCTCTTGAGCGAGTGGAACAATTCAAATACCTAGGTCAATTGGTCACCAATTCACCACTGACCTTAAGAAAACTATTATTTTAGCAGAACATGTTTTCGGAAACTTACTTAAACTTTAGTTTATTATTTGAAAGTACAGATTATTTTTCGTAGAATTGTATTTTGAATAATAATAATATAATTTAATTGTCAGATCAGTACCTACAATCCAATATTGTCGGTAAGGACATAAACATCTATAAGCATAATATATGAATAAGCTCATGTCTGTTTGTTAAATACAAAATTTTTTTTCGGTTAATTTTGTGTAAATTTTTCGGTTTATTCATTTTAACACAGCTTTACATTCAACCACAGATCGTTGGAAGTTAATTTGTTTTTCGGAAGCTTTATTATTTCCCAATTTAAAATACATAAGAAAAAGGAACAATTTAACGTTTAATCTTTTTATATGGCCAGTACTTTTAAACTTATGATACTGAACTTGAAATATCCCTAGACAGTATTGATGTGTACATATTTGTTTATTATTGCGTTTTTATCGACATTTGTGAATAACAAAAAGTACGTTTATTATCACTGCTGTCCGGTATAGTTTTCAGACATACCTACGGTTAAATGCGTGTCCGCAGGTACAAAGTTCGTTCGGGCAAGAGTCACGAAACACCCAATAAGGCAGTGTTTACCACGTTGATAGTCAGTTATGTAGGACTGGAGTGTTGTACACTCAAGTCCACGAAATTCTAATCACGACATTACAATTTCGACTGGAAACATGGATTTGTTGACATTTTAAATGTTTCTGTTAGCTTGTCATTTAATTTTAAGAAAAGTTTCAATAGGTACTAAATTGTAATTTCGTATGCTTACATGCTATTTGTACGCCGTTAACGGCAAAACATAGAGATCTCTGTACCTTTTTTTATTTTAAACACCTATTTTTACACCTATGTTTAACAAATAAGAAACTTTGAATTTGACTTTGTCTCTCTCTTTGTGTGGACTCGAGCGATACTGTTTCAAAAATAGTTCTTCATAGTGTAGTGAGAACATTTGCTTGTCAGTAGAGGAACTAACTAATTGCCAACTGCAAAAGGTGTGCCGGGTGAAAATGAGCCCATGTTTAAAATGAGCCCATGTTTAAGCTTTTTAAAAGAGCTCAACTTACTGTTCTCCAACATACAGTTGCGATGAGTGGGTGTTTGTTTTAGTGGGTGATCAGTGCGTAAGATGCTATGTTAATGCACCTCAGGGAACAGCGCAAGATTGTTGATAAAACCACCAATTGTTTCTTGACCAACGGTTTGGTTATCGTAGTATACTGTTGGATATCTATGGTTATACAAACGCAGTCACTGAAACTCATATTGACATGAACCTTAAGTCGCAAGTTATAAGTTTGACGGTCAATCACGGACTGATATCGTGCTAAACAAATAATGACTATGAATTAATTAATTATTTAACGCTAACAAAAATATTATATTAAGTGATATCATATGCAAACCTGCAGGGCCTTGCAAAAATAGGACAAAACATGTTTGTCTTTTTGGGAAATAACGTACCTAATTATGATTAGTACCTATTCTATTCAAATTATTTTGGATTCTGAGTGTCTGAGATATTGTTACTACTTAAGTAGAATTTGATAACAAAACTCCTTGCAACGATCACGATGTTTAAAACCAGTTACCTACCTATTATTATAAACACTTAGTGCACATTTTACTTAGGTACCCACTGTACGTTTATGGTATAAACTCTAGAGGTTATTGCCCTATTGCAGTTCGAAATATAATTTAGAAGGAATGTAATAAACAAGAATATTAAATTACTTACATAATGTCAATAAACCCTGAATAATATTGTGAATGACGTGAATCATGAGTTAGCTGCTACGAAATCCCTACGGTGGCGTAAAATAAACCCACTACAGTTGATTCATATCCTGTGACCATTCATTTATTTATTTGGTAGGTACCTAGCTAATGTACTTATTCGTTCATTCGCGTGATGTAATGCGTTTCAATCCGTTTCATTAACTAAAAACAATGAAATGATGCAGATGAAGAAGAGAGATGACGTAAACAACGTGAGTAATCTCAGTTTCGCATTGGACTGTGACATAGGTAGATTAAATTTTAAATTTACCTTATTATATTATTTTTGCATAATATTGTGTCAGGAAAATGAATTAAGACGAATCTAACGGCACCTCTCAAGCTGAAATCGATCAAGCCGATTAGGCTACAGAGCGTGCCAAAGAACATACACTCAAAAAACATAACCCTCCTTCTGGCGCAGTCGGGTAACAAAGAATTCTACTTTAAGTATTCTCTAATATTACTCGTTTATTTCTTGTATTCCCGTTGTCCCCGTGATCCGTGTCCCCGTTAACGGGGACAACGTTTTTGTACCTTACTGTACCAAAATATAATTTTTAGGTACTTACCGAACTAGGGTTGAAAGTGGACGAGGTATGCCTGTCCTTTGTATGAAAATTCAGTCTCACCCCCTGGGGGTCGAATGTGAACTATGTTTAAGGGTTGAGAGGAAACAAATAAACAAATATTTTTTAGGGGTCGAGGGGCCGAGAGTGGACTAAACGAAAAAATAAAGCGACCATGAATCTAATTATTAGTCGTGCGATCCAAGAAAAAGTTGCAATCTTTTACATTTTTAATAATAACGAAGGGTACATTGTCGAATTTTTGGGTCACCTTGTGTTGTATAACTTATCTACGACTTTCACAAGGTTGTCGTTAATGCCTAGTTACTGCTATGTTATCAAAACCGCAAGCTACTTCATATCGATAACATCGCAATTATGTATTTTATTTATGAAAATAATGTTCTCTGCGCTGACGTTTGTATAATTCAGCAAAACAATAACGAGAAGTGGAAATAAAAATAAAGTCGAGATGGTGATAAGTGGCGTCATTTTAACTTCATAACAAAATTATATACAAAACTACTCGTTTCTTATGACGGAATTGCGAATCAATCACGGAAAGTCGAGCATTGGTTGAATGTAAAATGTTTCACTCAGAACCCTCAGTAGTATTGGACCCAAAAGGTCAGTTAGCACAGCTAAACCATATAAATTGTATTAGCACACTATTGAAATCCAGCTACATTCATGCCCAAGTAAAAAAAAAGATAAGTATAGAAAGCTCTGCAAGACTTGGTCAAACACCGTTATAACAAAAAAAAAACCGGCGTCTGTTTTTCTTAATGCGCAAAATCATTACGTAAGAAAATGTCTTCGATATCAACCTTACAATACCAGTTTCCATTATGATATGTCAGATGTTAAAGAACTCTTGATTATTAAGTTATGCTTGACATTTACGCTAATATAAGGTTTGAAATATAACATGAAATAAAAAAAAAGATAAAGAAGTAAGAGACAGAGAAATAAAACCAAAATAGGTTTCATTTCAAATTGCGATAATTTCAGGTGAGTACCAGCTACTTCTTATTAATCAGTGAAAATAAAAGTATTAGAATAATAATGTCTTCCCCTAATCTTCTGCAAGGTGAGAGGGAAAAACGTGACTTGAGACCTGTATTTCTGGATATTCCTGTACTATGCTCATTCGATTTTTCCTACTCATTATTTCATTCATGTCGTACCTACAGATTTAAATGATTCTGGTATTCCATAATGCTACGTATTACTCGCTACATTGTAAGTGAGGGTGAGGTTAAGAAAATCAATATTTATTGTATCAGAACAGTATGGTATCCAAGGTCACACAATAATGTATACGAATGGTGTGTGGGATTGTGCTATTGGCCTACAATTTCCTACTAATTACTACCACTGTACTGAAGCGTGGGCTTCAATTGATTTATCTATATCATTTCCAGGTGACCTGAAGTAAAACGCCCAAAATTAGCATTAAATGACCTCTCAATCAGCTCAGCCTATTACAGTCCACTGCTGGACAAAGGCCTCTCCCAGGCTGGCCAAATGGCCTCTATTATTGAATAATTAAGTAGTTATTGGCAAAAACGTGATTCACGCTCCGAACGCAATATAGAATGCATTAGTCTTATCTACTTAGTATGCACTTAAGAGGGCGATAACCTGCGAATCGCGCGGATTTTACACACAATTACTGAAACTTTCCGAAATATTATAGGTAGGTCTGTAAGGATCAATGCAAACATCAACCACAAACATTAGTCACTGTAAACAATTTTCACGAAAACCGAAAAAGGTGGAAATCAATAAGGAAATGAGACTGTAACTTTACAAAAAAGGTTGTATTGGTTTAATTTAAAGAAGGTACTGGCTAACTTTATTAGCAATGGAGAAAGCCATTATCGCACGACAAAATAAAACATTAATGCTATCTCATATTTATTTTAAGATAAATGTCTAAAAAATATATTTTTTGCAAATATAATATTTAAATGATAAAAAAAATTGTAATTTCAGTATTACTATTGTAATAAATAATAATTATGTTAATTCAAGTTGTACTATGTACCTAGTACATACTAATTCCATGCTTCAAATAAAATTTAATTAAAAAAAATACAATGTGATTTTGACAGATCAATAAAATTGGCGGGATCATATTTTTTGCTTTGTTTTCTAAAGTTATTCCTCCGAATACTTCACACATACTCGTATTAAGTTAATAAAACGGTCTGTTCCCGTTGTCCCCATTTGTTTTTTATAATTTTTGTTAAATTTAAGGTGTTTTATTTTTTGTTTGTATTTTTCAGTGATAACACGAAAATAAAATGTTATTACAAAGAAATCTTTCTGAAACATCACATATTAAGTTCCCGAATGCCTCTACTTTGAAACAATATGAAGGACACTAATCAGTAAGTAAGCATGCCATCTTTATTCTTTGTTTGAAAATGCAATGTGTGAAAGTGTTTTTGATCAAAACTTTTTTAAGTTTAATAAAAAAACAGCACATTTTTAGCTATTCATGTATTTTCTAACTAAACTACGCAGATCCTGAAATAAGAAAGTCAAGAAATTACATGAAAAAACGTATAATTTCTCTTTCTTCTATCAAACATTCATCTAGGTATAGTCATAACTCAAATGAATATGTAACCTGTACAGATATAATTAAAACCTTTCACACATTAAATGTTAAAAAGACCGCAGATCTATGGGGTAATTCTGTGGATGTTGCCAAGTCCATTATAAACATTGTAGCTCCTACTTTAGCTGTTATATTTAATAATTGTATTGACCGTGGTGAGTTTCCTGATCTTATGAAAAACAGTAAAATAATACCGTTGTTTAAATCGGGTAGTACATCAGACCCTACTAATTATAGACCTATTTCAGTACTACCTACCTTTAGTAAAATTTTTGAAAAACTTATTTTAAATCAAATGCAAAGATTTTTTAATAAAAATAATTTACTACATAACAAACAGTTTGGTTTTACAAGGGGTCGTTCGACTACCGATGCCGGAGTTGAACTTTTAGGACATATTTATAATGCATGGGAGGACAAATGCGATGCTTTGGGCGTCTTTTGCGATTTGTCCAAGGCATTCGATTGTGTTCTTCATGAAACATTAATCAGGAAACTACACCACTACGGAATCCGGAACGCCGCTCTGGATCTTCTTGCTTCATACTTGAGTAAAAGGATTCAGAGCGTTGACGTTAATGGAAAAAGATCACCCGGATCTATAGTAACAATGGGAGTCCCTCAGGGCTCAATTCTTGGTCCTTTCTTGTTCCTTATTTATATTAATGACTTGCCGTACCTCATAAAGGATAATCATGATATAGTGTTGTTTGCAGATGACACTTCACTTTTATTTAAACTCAAACGTCAGCAGCTGGTTACTGACAATGTAAATAGCGCCCTCGCAATAGTAGTTAACTGGTTTAATGTCAATAACCTACTTCTTAACGAAAAAAAAACTAAATGTATTAAGTTTACGATACCCCACGTTAGACAAGTAGAAACTAGTGTTCTCATAAAGGATGAAGAGTTGAAACCCGAAGATACTACAGTTTTCTTAGGCATTACTTTGGATGCCAAGCTTCAATGGGGCCCCCATATAGATAAATTGTCAAAAAAGCTTAGCTCTGCAGCATACGCCGTTAGGAAAATTCGTGATTTAACTGATTTAGAGACAGCCCGTTTAGTTTACTTTAGTTATTTTCATAGTGTGATGTCGTACGGTATTCTGTTGTGGGGAAATGCCGCCGATATTCAGACAATTTTTATTTTACAAAAAAGGGCAATTCGTTTCATTTATAAGTTAAGTCCCAGACACTCCCTCAGAGACAAATTTAATGAGATTAATATAATGACTGTGCCTTCTCAGTACATTTATGATAATCTTTTGTATGCACATAAAAATATTAATCTGTTTAAAAAATACAGTGATATCCATAACATAAATACTAGGAACAAACACAAATTTGTTGTTCCTACAACAAGGCTCAAGAAAATAGGTTGCTCGTTTAGATGCCAATGTATACGTTTTTATAATAAACTTCCTAGCCACATTCAAGAACTAAGCCTTAATAAATTCAAATCTTTTATAAAGCGAAAACTATGCCAGAAAGCTTATTATACTGTAAAAGACTATATTGAGGACAAAAAGGCTTGGGATTGAGCTGCTCCAATATGTTTAGACAGTGAATGTAGTTTTTATTTTTTTGCTATTTTACACTTTATTTTTCTTAATATCTATGTACTTAAACAATGACATGTACATTTACTGTATCAAATATTATATATTTTAATTATTTTGAATGTGAGGACTATGTGGGTCATTGTTTCCGTTTTAATCATGGTTTGGCAGTTTGAGTAGTTTATGCGGCCTACCCGAATGTCCGGTCTTTGGTATTGTTCGTCAAATCGTTGAGCTCCTTAAGTTCTGAGTTGAGCTGCACGGTTACTGACAAATGCGTGCACTGACTGGACAGGTTCACTCAATCTGTGTGGTTCTTTCCTCAAAAGACCATTTCAGACACCAATCTACATGGTCCTCAAAGATTATGTCTGGATTTTTATATACACATTGACATTTATTCATTTTATATATACAATGACATGAATATTTACTTTGTAAAGTATTTTTATTTTATTTAATTATTGTGAATGTGAAGACTATGTGGGTCATTTCTTTTTTCTGTTTTCCTTCTTAGTTAGTTTTAATCATGATCTGGCAGTTTGAGTAATTTACGCGGCCTACCCAAATGTCCTTTCTCTGGTATTGTTCGTCGAATCGTTGAGCTCCTCAAGTTCTGAGTTGAGCTGCACGATTTTTGACAAATGCGTGCACTGACTGGACAGGTCCGCTCAATCTGTGTGGTTCTTTCCTCAAAAGACCATTTCAGACACCGATCTACATGGTCTTCACATGATCTGACCAAGATTTTGTCTGGACTTTAAAAGAGACTGTGACCTCTGAGTTTGTTTCGGCCTTTCTTCTCAGAGTAGTCAGATAGGAAACGCCGACCTCATCTAGCTTTAAAAAAATATGATTGACATGTAAAAGTGTTTGTACAAACCTACTTACAGAAATAAAATCATTTATCATTTATCATTTATCAATAATAAATACAGTTAGTTTTTGCAACGCAGTAACTGTCCAGTAAGCATTAAGTAGGTTATCAGTTGACCTGAGAAGTGCGTCGTTGATAGATTTGGCTAATGACGTCACAGGTCGCGTATACTACTACTGCTAGGGCTCATTCACAATGAACATGTTCAACGTACTCAACAAAACTTTCACAAACTTTAGGAGAAGTTAAAATAAGTGCACTTTACCAAAAAAACTGGCAACGTTCAGGACTCGTAAAAATGTTGATGACGTCACTATTTTCACTAGAAATACAACTTTGTTTACGGAAGACAGTTTACCTAACTCCTTGAATACCTATTCTAACTACAATATACCTAATGCCGGATATCTAAGAAAGTAATTAAAGGCTGTATGCAATACTAGTTCCTAGAGTACTGACCAGTAGTAGTTCTAGTCCGTATTCCGTGCCGTGATAAGGGCTGGCGTAACCGACCCTTCAGGGAAGTTAGACAATCAAGATTTACTCATAACATTAGCGCGGTTGTTTCCATTCAAAAACGTCGTAAACACCTTTTGGCCATTGCTCCTTATAGTAAATCCCTTAGGAGGGCGTACGAGGCGGTTACGCAAGCCTTTATCGATTGGTCGCGCTTGCGTTGCGCTCACTCCGCTCTAAACAGGTCGTTCACCCCAGCCATTCACGCAAATACGTAGATTTGGAAACCTCGTGGACCAGCTGAGTTGTTGCACTTTCATACTCGCTTACTACTCCTTTCTTTATCGCAATAAACAGCCTACACAGTTGTCACTGCGAAATATTTTTTTATTTACTTTTATTTTTACAGATAACATATTGTGTAATAATTTTTCAAGGTATTTTAATTTTATAAGTAATCTTAAAAGATCTTTCAAGGAACAAAGTTGTAATTAAAGGGTATTATTAGCACTAATTGAAGTTCCTGGCCGAAGTCATCGACAAATAAATTCAAGCGATCACAATCTGCTGTTCGTATTTATTTGCTGCCCGTTTGCCTTTATTTCTCTCTGGTCTTTTCTTGTTCCTCCTAATTGTTTGTAATTATTTTATTTTAACGATACAAATAACTTGGTACGGTCGAACAAGCTATTTGGTATACAGGCAGCTAACTTGCAACTACTTTTAAACAATGGTGTGCTGAGTTAGTAAATTCTTTTATACCACTCTATTTAATTAAGGATGCCATAAGCTGAAAAAGTTATAACGCACAAAATAAAACTAAATATTGGCAGTGTAGTGGAAAGATGAATATTTTTGCCTGTATACCAAATAGCTTGTTCGACCGTACTATATACTATAAGGTTTAACCTAAAGAGAGCGGTCAATAACACAAATGAATAAATAAACCAAAATGTTTAAAAGCTTGGTGATTGCAAATGGCATAACAATTGCATTCTTCCCTAGAAAATTGAGTCTAACTCTCTCAGTTGACTGTGTAACTACTTACTTTAGTACCTTACTTGCCACTCATTTTCTTCTTTAGGGGTTAATTCCTTATGCAACTTTATATAAGTACAGGTTCTTTGCACTGAGTAAAAAAATTCTTACTTTCTATTGCATTTATTATGTGATAAAGGAAAATTGCATGTCATCACAACACATTCTGTTTACTGTAACTTACATAATACACTACAAGTAGTGCGAATTACGCTTAACACGTAACGTGAGGAGCGTTTCGGGTTACGTCGCGTTGCAATCCCGGGAAGACATTACGGTTTCGACACGGTCTGAACTGGCCAGCGTGCGACACTTCCACGTAAAGATACGTGAACCCCGTGAGACTGTCTACCCAGAAACGTGGCGGAAAAAACGCTCCATTTGCACGTAACCTTTGCTGATGAACTTCACTTTTCATATAAAAATAAATAAACAACAGTGACTCATGAACACTATTTTCAATACGGTGATGACTGACGGCTAAAATATCTGATACTGTATCCTGTGTAATTATGTGCAACATATTACTCAGCGCATGGGGGTGACATTGCTTGTAATTCTGCCCACCATCCGCAGTAGAGTCACTTGTTATGAACGTGAGCATTACTCATTCACTAAACTTTACATGTAATCGAAAATCCAACTGTTTTCAAGCTACACGAGCAACTGAAATAGAAATTACCTATATTAATTTTTAATATATTCACTTATAATGATCCCAGTTATTATTGTTTTAAACTTTATAATAACTCGAAACATCTTTTACACGCATATGCTATTTAACAAATATTAAAAAAGGGAACATTAACGAAATGTCAGAGAGCTAACTACACATTTCCAATGCAAAAAACGCAGCTGTTTCTTTCTCATTTGGATATAAAAGTTGAAAGCGTTTCAACAGCTGCGGCGGGTATCGACAGCTTTATGTCCGAAATACGAAACATCGATACGTCGCGTCGTTTCGTATTCGCTGAACAGAACTCGATCGTACGATTATATTATCAACAAGGTGTTCGTTACATATGTCTTACATTTCGCCAAATGTGCATCGAACTAGGTTCGGTTTAATGACCCCTACATAACATTACATACAAATACCTACATAGCTTCTTTACTCAATTTACGTGTAGGTGTACTTACCTGCGTACCTTTTTGTAGTAAGCATGTTAAATAAGTATCTTATCTAGTATCAATAAAATTCTTCTATGGAGAAAACTCTCATTATCATTGGTACCAACTTATCACAATAATTTAGGATTTAACAAAACATGTTTCCATGATTGATTCGCGTAATCCCTTAGGAACCTTATTCCCTATTTCATTCGTAAAATTTTAAACACACAAATAATCGTATAAATACTAACAATTTTACTACTGTAGGTATTATATTACTTTAACTACCTACCTGACTCGATCGGTCGGGAGATCTTCGTGTTCGTACCGCCTCAGAACAGAATCAATAAGAACGAATGTATGAGAAATAAATTATTTACCTATAATACTTAATCTTTTTTTCGTGTTTTCAGGATTTAGGAATAGTTGTTCTGCTATTCGGCATGAAGACAAATACAACAAATGAAAAATCATAAGAATCGGTCCAGCCGTTCTTGAGGTTTAAATGGTGTAACTAACCCGACTTTGTTTTATTTATACAGATTTATAAAATACATATAATAATGTTTACCAGTTGGTTCATGCAATAAAAAACCAGTCAAGTTCGAGTCGGACTCGCTCAACGAGGGTTCCGTACAGATTTGTAGGTATGTAAATAGTTTATCACGGGATTTTTTTTAATGTATCTAATATTTTACGGTTTTCGGATTTTTTCTTTACTTGTACTACATGATCTTGCTTCTTGCCAAATTTCATGATTCTAGGTCAACGGGAAGGACCCTATAAATTTTGGTTCCCTTGAGAGTGTCGAAATATACGTTTTTGCGGCATAAACGGCCGTATCTTTTTTTCACTTTAACTTAGATGTTTGATTTTATCACAGCTTCAAGGGACTGTAGACTTGCGTATATGGTTTTAATTTCAACTCGATACCTCCACGCGTTCCCGAGATGAAGGGTCTTGACAAACAGACAGACGGGCAATATAGTGATCCTATAAGGGTTCCGTTTTTTTCCTTTTTAGGTACGGAACCCTAAAAAAACTATAAGTCGTCCAATTACAAATTGTCAAGTCAAGTAGTACAATTGTTTGGATTTTACGGAAAATTTATCACTGTGTATCGATAAGCCTGACACAACAAATGGAATATTATATCGTGTGACTAGTGTGGGTGGTCATATTATTATAATCTGTTTCGAAACAGTACACAGCGCGCCGCTATCACAACAAAATAATTATGTTTTCCATTACGTACGCAAAACACTCATTATGCAATCAAAAGAAATGAACTTTTAAGTGTAAAAGCTTAAAGTACATTAAAAAGTGATGGCGGCTGGTGTCGCGCCGGTCACGTGACGTGAGCGGGTCGTAGCCTGTAGGGCTCCCGGTTATCACCCGTCTTATCACCCTGACGTATAGGTAGTGCAAAAATGGTGTCACCTACTTTTTGCATATTGAAGGTCGCTGATAATAAATTTTTATTATAAAAATCGTGTAATCATCAAATCTTTGGATCTTCGTGTCACGGACAACCAGAATTATGCCTACTTGGATGAAATTCAGAGTAAACTTTTTCGACACACTTATGGTATGGTAATTTTATTTAAATTATGGAGCAGAATGTCATAAAGGGTGAGTCTGCTCTTTATAAACGATGAATGAGGTTATCAGGTTACTCTACCTGTAATCATAATTGTCTCTAAGTATTAATAGTAGGTACTGTGAAAGGTGGAATGTCCTCTTCAGGGAGCCGGGTGGAATAAAAATCAAACTGCGATTTATCTCGTATGTTCAATAATTATTCCTATAAAATATACATACCTACTACATATTATTTTCCTTGTCAGCCTAATCTGACGCCTAATCTCTTCTAATTCTAAATCTTCATGTCTGTCTCGTATTTTATCACTTTTAAGAGGAAATGCGGATGGTCTTTTCTCCATAGAAACGCTCTCGCCTGTTTTCTTTCTGGTTAATGACCATAAAGCACTGATTTTTTACAGAATAATAAATATTAACTACTTGTATGTCCCTATGTTTTCCTTTTTGATGATACATTAGTTTTATAAGCACTAGAACCCTAAAAAAATGCTCAAAATTGCCGTTATCAACAGAGGCCTAGTGTACAAATTTGACAACTATTAATGAAAAAAGAAAAACATAGGGATACAGTATAGGTAAATATCCTTCTTATTCAGTTTATGAAATATCTTTTAAATTGGTCCAATATTGGAGGAGGAAATAGGCGAGAGCCAAACCTCGAATTATGACTTTTTACTTAGACCGTTTCAAAAGTCTCTCCGACCGCATTTCCACCAAATAGGCTATATAGAATCTACAGTGCATCGATAAAAGCTTATTTCTGTAGGTTGTATTGTACACTCGTTTTGACTAAAAAACCTCCTAAAATAACTGAACGCTCATCTACCTACCTACACTATAAATCTAAAATCCATTTAATTTTACTCGGAATGCATTTCTCAGTTTTTACGTCATTTTTAATCTCATAGGTACCTCATACGCGTTAAACATAAGTCCACATTCGATAGTTTTCTCGTATAGTTTTGTTCTAAATTATACCTAAAGTAAAAAATCATTGGCTTAACGACAAGTGCATGCACTTCCTCAGTGTTAAAATTGATTAATTGACAACATACATAGTTCAAAGCGGTTACTTTATGCAACGTTGTATCTAATATTTAGAAAACTCTGAGTAGCAAAGGGAAATATGAAAATAGACATACACAAAATAATTATTGAAATATTTAACATAATATGTACTTTTTATTTTTTTGTTTTTAATATTGAGTTTCAAAGCACATTTTATTATAATTTTCAAAAATTCATGTGTTAAACTTGAACAATTTTTGTTAAATTAGGACGAGACCCATTCGTCCAAAGAAGAAACATATATTTATTATTTCTCAAATTAGTTACTAAAGGAAGAACAAATCTAAATAAGGAACAAGAACTCCATGATCCGCATTTTTAGAGCATAACCCTCCATAAAATTACCATATCACAAGAATTATACGGGCCTATATAAAAGAATAACGCATTGAAATGCGTTCCTTTTTTTGGTAGACTTTTTTCCTTGTAAGGACCATGACCAGAAATCAGTGTACGCCCCAAATTTATTCAGCCAGTGTCAGAGGTTGTACGATAAATTGTGGGGCTTCGTTGTATATTATGTGTATGTAAGTATGTGTAGCTCACGTTTTTATTCCACGTGATCTCATTAAGTGCAGGTGACGTAAAAAACTGTTAGATTTACTAAGAAATTAATTAGTTTATTTGTCATTTATACCTAATATGGAAAAAGTTTTTCGCGAACACGTCGCAAATATTTAAACTAAATTATTTATTACAATGACGGTAGGAACAGAAGGTATTACTCTTGATATCTTACGAAGGTATCTATTTTATGGGCATATGATTAATATTTATTATGCTTTTATGCCCTTTCTACCCTATAGTACTTTTGTTTTGACTTCTCGAACACGCCGCAGCGGCGCCTACAAGGAAATGATGATGAATCACTTTTCGCAATCGAGATCGAGTAGACATTCTCAATAACTAGAACACTCGGTGCTTGGCCAGACTGCAAACGCAGGCGCGGGGTGGGCGCGGCGCGGCGTACTCAAACATAAGAACTTCATTTGAGCGTCCATAATGGGTACGCGGGCGCGGTGAGCGGCGCGGGCTACTTGGCGCGGGGAGCGCGCGGGCAACTCACGCCATAAGAATAAGAATAAGAAATTTTATTTGCGCGTAGCTCGTTCATACAAGTATAGTTAGCGCCACGAAAGATGAGACTTGAGCCCGCCTCCCGCGCGGGGGGGACCGGGGTTCTCAAACTACGTAGTTCGATCTTTTTCTAGTAAAAATGTGTCTTCTTCATCCATATTATATTTTGACAAACACTGGACACGACAGAATGAAGCTGCGCTCCACTGCGGACAGGCAGATCGCGCGCGTTCCCGCACCCGCGCCGCTGCCCGCCCCGCGCTGCCAGCCTAGCCAAGCACTCACGCTTTTTGCCTAATTTCACTTTTTTCTTGTTTTTATTGCATAATAAAACAGTTAGTAATTAAGTGCCTAAACAGTTAATCTGCTCAAATTGTGTATCTTAAAAAGCGTAGGTACACGCATATCCATAGACTTTATTTTGCAACAGCTGTACCATTGGCATGGACAAGGCTTATGGAAACAATGTAAAGTATATTATATACCATTTAGAACAAGGTTCATACTTCTACATTTGTAGCTACTGAAATAAATAAGAATTAGCACTGAAATTTGAATAATAACTACTGACGAAAAGGCTATGAAGGCTGCTACGAAAATTCGCACGTACATTTATGTCAAGGAGTAAATAATCGAGGATAAACAAACACTGCGTGTGCGCATATGTTCACTGACGTCGATGTACCTATTGTTAGTACCTACGTAACACATATGTAGCGCTGAGAGCGACGACCTAATAATTTCCATTAATGACAAAAGCGTTGAATGGAGCCTCTTGTTAATTACCTAAATCTGTCAATAGATTTGTGGTTATGCAACGTTGATTAGTCTTAAAATAGAATAAAATGTTAGGCTGAAAAATGTGATTTTCTCGTTGCAGTTTTCGTGAAAATATTTTAATAATAAGAGAACTCTAAATCATGTAAAATTTCGTAACTCGTTTGTGTTGTTGAAGTGGTGATGTATAAAAAGCTCTACCTGAACTCTAAACGATTGTAACGTCATCTGTTTGTCACGAAGTTTGTACTAAGTAGCTAGATAGTAGATACCAACGCCCACAAGTGTTTATAACTGGTTTTACTTGTATAATCAAATAATTAAATTTAATATCGCATTAATTAATCGTTATGTCATTTTGATCTATTAAATACTGACAAGTTGATCACCAAACTTAAATTGTGTCAAAATTTCCAATGTCGTAATGTGCTTAACTGAAACTTATGTTTGAGAGAAATTTTATATTTAGATAAATTGAATTAGTATAAGCATAGAGTACCTAGTACTCGGTTGATAATTTAATTACTGAGCTACTCACTGTGGATTTAACTTTGTTGTGTTTTGGCTAAGTTGCTTGAAATAAAAAAATTGACAAAAACTCAATCTAGTAATCCTACAAAGAATATTTAACAAATTCTGAGATTTATTTTAGCTTAGAAACAAGAGCTTTCCCAAAAATAATCTATACATCTATACAAATAAATAAAATTGGAGTGTCTGTTTGTAATATTAAAATAACCGCTTTTTACTAAATTCATATGGATGTATAGGTACACGGTACATATACCAAAATAACATTTTTTTAAATTTTTGTCTGTCTGTCTGTTTGTTCCGGCTAATCTCTGAAACGGCTGGACCGATTTTGACAAGACTTTCACTGGCAGATAGCTGATGTAATAAGGAGTAACTTAGGCTACTTTTATTTTAGACAAAAAACAAAAAAATGACACGAAAAAAATTAAAATCGTAAACTCTGCTAACTGAACAATAACTTTTTTGTAAAATTCCACGCGGACGAAGTCGCGGGTAACAGCTAGTAAGAAATAAATTATCACGGAACATTGCACATGAAATAAATATCAGCAAAGACGCCAGTCGGCTTTGGCAACGATCGGGAAGTAGGTAAAATTACACAAAATGATACTTCTACAATATTTATAATCGCCCATAATTCGCCCCATGTTAACAATTATTCTGGAAACCGATATTAGCCTTAGTGGATATATTTTGAGAGGATGTTGAGGGTTGATTAAGAATTTGTCGAGTGGTTTTGCGCATCTAAGTTTTTTTTTATCCTCCCACTCCCAATGCTAACTTGTACGCCCAGGGTATATCGCCTCTGTACTATTGCTATGCTCAAAGTTCCCAAATAAACCAATGGATATGGTTCTCTTTTGATAATGGAAATTATATTAAATGAAATGGTTTATCCTGTAATTAGGATATCGGAATCACTTTTACACGTCATATTATTTAAAAAAATAAGCTAGATGGATTCGACATTTCCTATCTGACTACCCTGAAACAATATGGCGAACCAAACTCAATGATCAAAATTTCTTTTAAAGTAATAATCTTGGTTCTGACCAAGATTATTACTTTAATAGAAATTGTCCTCTCATGATCTGTCATGAGAGGACAATGTAGATTAGTGGAAAGGAAAGAACCACATAAATTTGAATGCACCAGTCCAGTCAGTGCAAGCATTTGGCGGAAATTTTGTAGCTCAACTCAGAACTTGAGGAGCTCAACGATTCGACGAACAATACCAAAGAAAGAACATTTGGGTTGGCCGCATAAATAACTCAAACTGCCTGACTAACATCAAAACTAACAGAGAAAGAAAAAAAATACCCACATTGTCCTCACATTCACAATATCATCATCATCATTCTCCTGCCCTTATCCTAATTTATTTGGGGTCGGCGCAACATATCTTTTTCTTCCATACTTCTCTATTAGTCGTCATCTCGGTAGTCACCCCCTTTCTAATCATATCATCATTCACACATTCCATCCATCGTTTTTTTGGTCTTCCTCACATTCACAATAAATAGAGTAAAACAATACTTTACAAAGCTGCCAGTCTTCTGGGCACGTTTCCGGATGACAGCGATGCGGACGAGTAGGTACCTACGTCGATGCCTAAGTGTCTTTTGGTTTTTTTTTTTTAATTTTAATTAGATTTTTTAATTATTTGTATAGTAGGTTAGTTAGTCTTTTATCTTAGTATCTAGTGTATATAGTTACATTGTAATTATAGTTAATAAATTGTACAAATGTGATACTTTACAAAGTAAATATTCCAGTCATTTAAGATATAATTGGAGATAACGCCCATAGTCACCAGACTAAGCTAGACTTCGCAATACTTACAATTAACTAAAGTTATTGTCATATAGACACTCCCATACAGCTATTTGCCACGTGCGTGTTTAGAAAACATTAATTTAGAGTCCTAGTGGTGTTTTATACCTGGAAAATAATAATTATATATTTATTATATCATTATGTTCAGTTCAAACCTTCTTACAACAGTGATTTAATAATATCATACACTTTTATCATAATTCTGACAGTTCATTTACGATGTGATTTCAGTGCTAGTGTAGCTTTGGCTGATAATTACTTTAAATTAACGACCGCTATCTTTTGGCAATAAAAATGCTACTATTGGTAAGCAAAACGATTCGTTTTTGTTTATAGGAACGTAACAAAAAAGAAGATGGTAGCCGTAAGTCTAGTTGTGTTAGTGCCAAAACTATGCTTTCACTAGAGAATCAAGACTTTTTATTGAAACATAGAAACTTGTCTTCACGCCAACTACTAAATGTAACAAAGTGCTACGATACTTGCTAGGATCCATTTTGTTTTCAAAAAAGGCGAAAATATTTGAAAATGATTTTAGTATAAGTTTGTATTTCTCAAAATAATAGTTATTAAATAATTATACTGAGAGCAGTTGTGGCCGACTGGTAACGGCCGCGACTTACGAGTTGTAGGTCTTAGGTTTGATCCCAGACAGGCGCTTTACTTTGTGTAAATTATTTCATCACCACTGCTCTCAAAACGGCGAAGAAAACATCGTGAGAAAACCGGCATGTCATAGAACCAAAATATTCGAAGACATGTGACATCTGCCAACCCGCACTGGGCCCGCGTGGTGGATTACGGCCCACTCCCTCTCACCGGGAGGCCTGTGTTCCAGCAGAGGGAACATTATAGGCTGATTATGATTAGGATGATGAATTATACTAAGCAACGAGAAGGCTATTATGAGTTTTTGGAAAACTCAAATACATTTTGGTAGGATCATGGGTACTCATGATCAATCATGGATAAGATATTCAATGCTGCCTACCTGTTAAGCTCACAAACAACATACAAAAAAATTCCATACTCTAAGCACTACACTAAGCAGATAATAAAGAGCCTTCAACGTTATAAATATCTCTTACGATTGTAATAGGAAGTAAGATAATGTTTGTTATATGTCATTATGGAATTGAGGTCAATGAAAAAGCGTACAATATGCTTATTATTATCGTATGTTCATCTTTAATCGTTATAATATAAATCCATACTCATGTTTTGGTAATGACACTACCAGCCGCACTACCAGTAGTGTCGTTTACAATTAACGGCACTACCAAGACTATTTTGGATTAAAGTGTACAGTCAACACAGATGTTTTGGACCCCCACTAATATTATTAATGCGAAAGTGTGTCTGTCTGTTAAGTACCTCTTCACGCTTAAACCGCTGAACCGATTTAGATGAAATTTGGTATAGAGATAGTTTGCGCCCGGGAAAGAACATAGGATACTTAGTTTTTATTCCGATATTCACACGGGATCGACTCTTATGCGGGTGAAACCGCGGGGCGCTGCTAGTGTTTGATAAACGCGTCTACTAAACTAAAGCCAACAAAAAACTTCCTTATTGATGTAAGAACCATTGAATATAAGAAAATAGTTGTTTTTAACGTTCATCATTATTTTAAATAGTATTATATCTTAGTGTAATAATAATAATAACCCCACCGCCGTATCTCTACGTTGACGTCGTGGTGGGGCTTGCGCGCTCAGAACTCTAGGTCTGTGCCGGAAGGGATTACTTTGCCGGAACAGGTCTAGGGTGAGGAGCCAGACCAAGAGAAATACAGAAACCCACAGGGCAGCATGTGGCGAGCTGTTGGGCAGTAGCGACCCCATGGACCCTATCACCCGGGATAAGTCTTGTTCCTTACCTCTGGCTTGCCTTTATTGGCCGGCTGGACTGAACAATGACGAGGAACAGAGCTCCCACCTCATTCTTGCCTTTATTGGCCGGTTTGAGTGGAGATTCGATACTAACGTGCTCGGAGGAAGGAAGTATTCCAGTAAGATGCTGGTAGGGATCTTGACCGTACTCCGGGGATTGTCCTGATAGCCGTGGGATTCCACTCCACTCCTCATAAGCACCTCAGTCAGGACATGTTGCCCCCTTGTCGCTACGACACTATGTGCTAGCGTCCGTTTTCGGGGGCCCGCTATTGAGTGTGCAAGTCACCCCCTGCCATTTCATCTGTGTAATTTATATAAAAAATCGGTCAGGCAGGGGCTATAGTTTTTCCATAGTCATAACCAGTTCACTTTAGCCATCAAAACCCATAATCCAATATTTTTGTTTCCATGTCTTGCAATAGTCCTACATCAACCGGGGGTTGTCCTTGGGTGCACTTGCATAGCGCGAATAGGGATAATCATCGCTTCAAATCATCATTTCAATGAAATCGTCTAACGGGCCTCGGCGAGAGGCTTCAGCCCCTCGTACGCCTTCCAAAGGTCCGGGACCCCATGGTCCCGAGAAATGTTAAAACATAAAAATAAATAATAATAAATCGTTTATTTCGACCACCACAGGATCATAATTACTATGCACAAAAATTTCCAAATTTAAATAATAAAATAAAAACAGATACAATATTAAAAAGAAAGACTATAAACATATTACATACTTCGATTGCCCAGTATGTGAACCATACAGCAATGGTTCAGGTACTGGCAATCAAACCTCTGCGCGAATGCCCGGAGAGAACTCAAAAGGTTTTCTTCAGGAACCAATGTCCTAACATAGTTTATCTAAATAATTAATTTCTAATTCCACAGAAATTACGACGCTGATCTATAAAACACAAAAATCATCATATTATCTCGTATATAAAATAAATTTCAGAAGTAATTCTTGTAATCTAAACGCGGAAAGCTTGCCAAGTATTGTTATCTGAGCTTAGAGCTACGAATGTGGTACAACCAACAAAAAACGTTAGTTATGCTTGTGTTTTGTAAGAACAAAACTAAATTCCGTGCGAACTATGTACATACATTTATGCAATAAAAACATAATGTGGATAATGATACAGACGACTGTCTGCCGTATACACAGTCTTGACTCAATCTCCACAGTATTAATGAAACATTTCACACCCCAAGCGTGAACCTCGGTTACGGCAGCGCGACGCAGGCGTCGCAGCGTAGCGATCAATGCACACAGACGGGTACTATTGTGTCTCCTGGGACGCGGACGGTGCGGTCGCTCAAACGTAGCGTGTTATGACCGCAAGTGTGCAACAGTGGCGAAGGGTGAATAAAAAAAATGCCAAAAGAAAATTTCAATGATGAATTGACTATAGAGTGGTTATGTTCTGAATTTTCGAAGGGAATCCGGTGGGAATCGAGTTGTATGGTACCTTCGCCACTGGTGTGCAACCACTTTCCTTAGAATACATTTTAAAATATATTTTTGTAATTAATTACCTAATGCCTATATTTATCGAACTCTTGCTAGGGCTTATCAGTCCCATTAATGATGGAACTGTTTATATACTTTACTCGATCACGCGACTCTAATATGCTGCAGAACCAAATATAAATCCGTTTCACCGATAAAAGGGACGGTCATTGATCTCTCGGCCTAGGAGCAAAACGTGACTAGTTAATTTATTTATACGACGCTGAAAACTGATATTGCAAGGAAAGATATCGTTACATTTGTATCGTACGGTGGTAAGCAAACTTAATCGATATCAGTCGCGGTTTCGAATGCTTAGCACGAAACACTTAACCACTCTGCTCGACTAGATTTTGACATATCAGCTGACTCGACGGCATGTTGCAAATTACGTCATGAAATTCAGAATTTTACATCTACTTTCAGCGTTAGTATTTATTAGGAAAAATATTTTACCGCGCCTATTTTGTACAATAATTTTGGGGCAAATATCTTTAACTATATGCTGAAGTCGCCGGTCGGTCAAACCGCGTCATTCTACTGCGAAAGTTGTATAAAATAGGTATTACTACACTATCCAAAAGGTAGGCAACTTAAAATCTTTGAAAATATGTACATAAACAACCTATTCTCTTGCTGAAAATATGCAAAAGAGAAAAATAAAGATATAATCATTCTCTCTGCATTCTTACTTTTACCACTGCTAAGTAAACTACAAAACTTAATTTAAACTAAATATATAAAACACGATCAAATCTTGTTGAAATTACAAAAAAATGACTTGTTTTGACGTGACACTTCTTAGTGCTGACCATCCACCCAATTTTCTTATTTCGATTCAAAAATTGTATAAAGAGCCTAATCATTATATCGATTAGGCTTTACACAATTTTTGAATCGAAATAAGAAAATTAAAATTCAAAAATTGTAGTAAGTAACTGAATAAAAACTCTGGTATATTTTTCATGAAATAATTTATTTTTTAAATGACCACTGAGCCTAATATTTTGAAAAAAAACAAAATAGTTCTGTGATTACAGATTCCAAGAAATCCTATCTGAAGTCTCATGTTCTTAAAATAACATGGCAAATCTCTCAATAGAGTGCGTAGGTACATACTTACATTTGCAGTTGCAATGTAGGTATGAGAGAACATCTTTTTCAAGTATAATGTTAAGTTTATTCTTGGGATGGTACAACACGATAAATAAATAACATATTCTTCATAGAATATATTTAATAATATATTCTCTCCACGCGACGTCAACTCACAGTTGTCCGGTTTTTTTAATATGTTAAAAGTGGAATTATTTAGATATTTTTAACCATCTTTCAATTCATCTAACTAATGCATCACTGCCAAATATGAACCGAATTGATGTTTTGGGTCTCCGTAATCGTAAAGGATTCCTTATCATTTCATCATGGCCGTCTGTCTATGTGCCTGTCGGTCTGTCTCTCTGTCCGTCTGGCACAAGCTCGTAAAATCTAGATTTTAACCAATTTGCACAGGCCAGCCTTTCATAAAGAATTGGCGTTCTGCAGCTTGGGATTAAATTTTAAGAGCTGCAATTTTCTGATTTCGAATGTAAATGATCCGAAAATACTGAAGTAGGTATGTTTAAAAATTGAAGATTGCGACTATATAAAGTTTAGCTTTCATCATAGGATTTTCGTTATTTAAATAAATTCTCATAGACATGTTTCATACCGATTGTAAACTCGATATCCAAAGTCCGTTAAAAAAACGGAACCCTTAATCTCGTCATATTCATCTGTCCGTGTGTCAAGCCTTTATACTAGGCGACTAATTACACTAAATGATGAAAATTCGAAACAAGGTATTCTTTACACCACCGCTAAACAGTGGTGTAGTGAAATTACGATAAACCTAATAAAACCAAACCTAAACCTAATTAGGGGTGGCATTCCCTATGCATGTAACCGAGGGATGAAAAAAATATCTATGCACCCATGGAATTATTAACTTAAAGCACTGGCATAAATAAAATTACAGTGCTGTAACTGAAAACTAACTGGCTGGCCCTGAAAAAATAACGGAACAGTGTCTTATGCGAAGCCGTTAGAGTACAGGCTCTAATAGTTCTTGAACACAGGATATCATTGTAATCATGTAATGAACCTGTTGTTTTTACATTGTCACTACTAAGTCAGCTTGTTCCCATATTATATGATGGAAAAATACATAAAACTCACTTTAAAAATAAGTAGATGTTGATCCAGTACGGTGTTTTTATTAGTGAGCAAGTTATTTCATCATTTACTGTTATCTTACTGTAGCTATCAACGGAAAAGTCCATTGTAGAATATCACTGGGTACATTCTTATAAAGCAATGATATTTTCTCAGTTATTAAACAATGAGAACGAACTAACATAATTTATGTAAATAAATAAAATAGTCATACGGTTATCTGAAAGGAGCTTTTTCAGGAGTTCGGCACGGTACACTGTGCGATCCTAACGTTACGTAACTGTTGCAATAAAATTCTAAGCTTGTAGTTTTAAAGCTTTAGAAGCTTTTCGGTATATGAGTAGATTTGTTTAGAACGACTCTGAAAATAGAAGTCACCTGAAAGTCCCTTGAAAACCCTACTTTATTTATGTTCAATTCTAATCTTCTAGGAAGTGTTGCTGTATTTTGTACACAAAAAGGTTCTATGTACAAAATACAGCAACTACTTACAAACGAGGCTGTGTTATTTTTTTTCGGGAAATGCCCTTCATTTTCGTAGCTTTTCCGGCAACAGTTGGACACAATGGGTTTTAGTACAATGACGCGTCCCTGTACGTACAATAATACAGGTATTCATTTCATAGTACTAATTTAGGTAGGTACCGCTCGCAATAATCACGTAAAGGTTTTCAAAGGCCATTGAAAACAGAATCGATCAGCCATAATTGGATTTTTTTATGAATTTCCGTCAACAGCTGTAATCAATGCGATGTAGTGAAAAATTTGATTAGGTAGCGGTTTTATACAAATCAATATATAATTATAATGTAAGTACATATAAAAATAAACATTATTTGTATCTTTGTATTTAATTATGTCTCTTTTATTTCTTTCAGTAGAACTTATCAAGAGTTTTGCTTTTTTATATACCTAAGGTTATTTTTAATTTCGTGTTAGATAATGTTATTTAACAAATTGTTCTTATGTAACTGATAAAATATTAAATAACGTATATCTTTGTTTACATTGTAAAGAACATTATTTTTCACTTTGAATAAGATTACTCATTACAGAACACAACAACTTTTAACCTAAGAATAATTTTAATTACGTTATTACTCATTTGAACTTTGGCCATGAATTTTATAGTCTATTTTGCTTTACAATGTTTGATAATATATTATTCCCAAACAAAGAAAGGCGTATAGTTCGTATTAAGTCGTTAAGCTATGAATGCTGCATCTGCATTGCAAAGATAGCACTGGCTGGTATATTCTAGCTAAGAGGCTTATAACTAGAAGAGGATTTGTCTTTTATGTACTGCAGAATAGTATATGTTACTTACCTAAATAAGATGGATAAGAAATTTATACGGTATTCCAGACAAGGTGTCTGGAATACCTTTGCGTAACTTAACGCTACATACTTAAAATTTAATTGAATACAACCAAATGAACCCGTTGCTACATGATGCTTGAATTAACTCACACAGAAAAACCTTTTTTAAAATTAAGCTTTAACTTGATTAGCATAACCAAGTATAAGGTACTTTTATGAGAGAAATATATGTATAACTTAACTGAAATAAGCAATATTCAATGATTATTTTGTTCTCCAGGGCCGTCTAAAAGCATGCTGGGTGACAATATCGTCAAGGTCGCGAAACACCTGGATGAGAGCCGCACGGAACCGGGAAGTATGGCAAGGGTAGACCTTCCCCCAGCATTGGATGATTACGAGCTGAAATTATGATGTTGATGAATTTAGTTCTATTTTGGAAATGGAAAAATTAGCAGTAACATAGCAATATTACAGGAATAAGAGTTATGCTAGTCCATAACTTTATTGGAAACTAGCTTCTGCCCGCGACTTCGTCCGCGTGAAATTTCACCCTCCCCCCATTCACCCTCTTAGGGATGGAATTTCGGAAAACCCTTTCTTAGTGGATAACTCTTCATAAAGAACACACCCTCCAAATTGCATGTCTCTAGGACCAGCGGTGTAGGCTGTGCGTTGATATATCAGTCAGTCAGGACTTTGAATTTTATATTATTATATAGATACCGGTTGCTACGTCGAAGCGCATTATTGCAACCAAAAGTTACACATAGATGTTAATTATGAAACACATACGAAAATATCGGAAAAAAACGGACTGAATTGAAAATTTTCCGTGTACAAATATTTCTTCAACTAAGTTCCAACCGCAGGAGGACAACTGTGTCGAATATTTAATTAGAAAACCGCAAAATGAATACCTAATTTAAATTAGAAAACGTAATAATAATTATATTATGTAAGGATGTGGCAGTTCTGTAGTTTCTGCCTACCCCCTACCTGTATGTATGTATGATGTATGTAATAATATTTTTCGCAATCTGCTACGAATAGTTTCGTAGTTCCTGTTTCTTCAAATTAATCTTCACTCTATCTAGGTAAGGGCTTGCACGTTTGAAAACTGTAATTTATCCTCGCTGTCATCCTTACAACGTTCAGACATTATGACCATATTAAGCTCTAGTACTCGTAGATTGCTAAGGTATGATCTCTAAACGTTCTCAAAGGGCTATGCCACACGGGCGTTGCCCATGCGTTGCGTCGGCGCTGCGCCCGCGCCGCCTGAGCGGTGACGCTCCGTATTTCTACATAAAAATCTGAGCGTCATGCCGCACGGCGCGTTAGGGCGATGCGTTGCGTCGGCGCTGCAACGCCTGAGCGGTGACGTCATCGCAGCGCTCGTGAAGCACTCTCTGCGTCGAGATCACTGCGCTGCGACGACGCAACGCCCGTGTGGCATCGCGACGACGGAACGCGTGCGCATTGGAAAAGGGGCCAGGGAGACGAAGCGGGGAGGGGTGCTGTGGGGAGACAACAGAGCGCAGCACAATGCACATTATTTTTTAGAATATCGAAGGTGGCCGTTGTGCGCTAAAAATAATTTATCGACGTGGGGATAATCTGCGTTGCGTTGCGACATCGTAGCTTTCGTATGGCACTCACTGCGTCGAAATTACTGCGCTGCGACGACGCAACGCATTGGCAACGCCCGTGTGGTATCGCCCTAAGTAAGCAATGTCCATGTTCAGTACTGTGCTCTACCGGCCTTCCATAATGCTTTGTAATGATCATTGGAAAATCTATTTTCGTGATATGAATGTGATGGCCTTATTTGAAAACTTTTGAATGTCAATGTAATGACAATTATTTTACTTATTTATCATTGGCTGACATATTTTATGTTTTATTTTAGAAGTATACTAAAAAGTACTTATTTCTCCTATTAGCAAACACTTTCACTTTGTTTTATTTAAAATCGATATCCTAGTTTAACGCTAGAATAGTGAGCGTATTATTAATAGTTTTATATTTCATAGCGTTTAATAGTTCATAAGGTCACTAAAGCAATACTATTGCAGCTGTGGTATATTCACTGTTATCATGAATCGAAGTGAATGAAATGAAATATTAGTCTTCATTGTACCTACATAGTATTTTAGTAAGCAATATCTTTGAGCCCTTATAATAGCATCCGTATGCTATTCTGGATTTTTTAAATTATAGATATAACTAAGTAGGTAGATAGTCTAATTAGTAATTATGTAATAGACTTATATAATCCATTTTCTTATGTTATGTATTGAAGAAAACCCTAAAAGGCAGAATTACACTGCATGAACTTCTTATCAAATGACTGTAATCTTAAATTTTATCAATTTAGCAACTTGGTTACTGACATTTTTCCGACTAGGTTAGGTATGTGTATGTGTACGCACTAAACCATGTCTGCAGATTGTAGCAGCAGATTGTACCAACACAAAATTCGATGTGCCCTCAAGTATCAGGAATAAAACAATCATGTTTAGAGATAAACTGTGAAATCATTATGTATTGGAACTCGTGCAATAAAAACTTAGGGCTCTAAATGTTCTTTACAATCTTTATCCCAGTTTATAATAGGTGCACCTACCTTATAGGTATGTACATGTATACGTTTTCCTGTTATTACAATTGCATAGCAATGCAGTTTCATCTTGTTAGTCGGTCTTCTGAATCACCCGTAAGTAAGTTAAGTACTAAAAATAGAAACATAGGTATGAGCGTAGAACTAATCATGGACATCGATTATTTATGCGCTTATCGCCTTTTATTGCCAAGTATTGTGAGGTGCCTCGTAAACATAAAAAATAGGCGATTCACTACAAGGTTCTAATATCTACTTAACTGTTATGAAATAAAATATAAGTAGTAGTACTTACCTTTTTTTTAAACGTATTTTGTATTCCTCTGATCTTTGGTTTAAGTGGTTAACATTCTGTAATATTGGTGAACGTTTAAATGTAAATGTCTAAGCAAAGGTTTTGGATCACTATACTTAACACTTCATAATTTATTCATACAGATAGAAAACGTAGACATGATTATTATTAAAAACACATTTTAATGAATGGGGTATGCGATCTCGTTGTATAAAATTAAGAGTGATATTTAAGTGTCGCTTAGAGGTCGAGCAGCGTAGAAGTTCGCCCAAGGCTCTCAATCGCGAGTCGTCGACCCGCCGTCACCTTGCTTCGCGCCAACTTACGCAATTTGTTAATCTTATCATCTGCATGCGCACCCGCACGACCTCGATCTCCCCTCTCACCCCTCGCCGAATTTCGATGCCCACATTAACATCAATAGTAAAGTAAGTGAGGTCATCCCCAAAGTCAGTTCTTATTTAACATTCGAAATGGGTAGTACATTCACGATTCGTATGACTTAATGCTTAAAATCTTTATTCAGTCATGTATTTCAGTTCGTAAAACTTGCGTAGCGTCTGTATTTTTATAAACGAAGACAACTACTGTTAACTGATTTGTTTTATATGTGAATTTAATAAAAATTTGTTCACGAAACCCAAAATGAAACAAAGTCTACATTAAAAAAATAAAAATGGTCTACGGGGGAAGTGCTACGGGTTTCGTAGCGCACCAGGCCGCCGCGCCGGAAAAGCGGCGGAGAGAGGAGCGCCCGCGACGGTGGGACGAGCCTGCGCGCGGTCCACCCCGCGCGTATTTATTCGCAAGGCCACGCCAGCGGCGCGCCAGTGCGCAGACGTCGGTCGCACGCGATATACAATCATTGAGTTCTCGGCATCGCACTATCGCGATTTACGATCCGCGCACTAATATTACGTATCGTTTACTAACTAAAAAAAAAATACAACAGTTGTTTTATTTATTTTTAAAGAACAATATAAACAGATAAAATGATAACAATGCTGTCAAATTCTAAACTTTTGTGGGGACTATGGCAAGTGGTGAACTACTGTGCTTCGCGTACTTCACTGCCGCTGCTGCTGGTGGCGGGCGCGGCGCTGCTGGTGCTGCGGCTAGCGGCACTGGTGCGCGAGGTGCGCAAGCTGCCGCCGGGGCCCTGGGGCCCGCCCGTCGTCGGCTACCTGCCCTTCCTTGGAGTTCGCCACAAGACTTACCTGGAGCTTGCTCGCAACTACGGTACTCTGTTCTCCGCGCGACTCGGAAACCAGCTGACGATCGTTCTTAGCGACTACAAACTCATCAGAGAAGCTTTCCGAAGAGAAGAATTTACCGGACGCCCCAGCACCCCGCTAATGCACACTTTGGATGGTCTCGGTAAGTCCACAATACAATGAGTCTTTTGAAAAAGTTCGCATTTTTGGGTTTTAAAATGTATTTTTTCTGATTAAAATTTTTTGTGTTAATATTTGCAATATCAAAGTTTTTTCAAATTTCATCGTGTATTTCAATTTGTTCTGCTCATTAGTTTGATAATTTCCGTAAATTTTCCGAAAAATAAATAGTAACTGCAATTTTAGCAAATGTTAGAGTAACCCTTAATATACCGGCAAGAAAAGTGCACATGTGCATGTGGGCGTCACTAGCCCGTCCCTCCCGCGGCGGTGCGTGTGCGCCGCCCACCTCGTGAGCCCTAACTATAACGCCTCCCTCTGTGCAGGCATCATCAACAGCGAAGGCCGTCTCTGGAAGAGCCAGCGCCGCTTCCTGCACGACAAACTGCGCGAATTTGGCATGACTTACATGGGAAACGGCAAGAAAGTCATGGAAGGAAGAATTAAGGTTCGTAATATTAATTTTGTCCTCATATCCATAAACTTAAAACTATTTTTATTTGGGAACTTTTGGTCATAACAGTTTACAGTATTAATGGGGGTTATTTGTTTTTTAGTGCGAAGTTAACGAGCTGATCGCTAACCTGCACCGGTCGGAGGGAGCGCCCATTGACGCGAACCCTCTTCTCGCCCTGGGCGTGTCCAACGTCATCTGCGGCATCACTATGTCCGTGCGCTTCAGTAACGGAGACGCTCGCTTTGAAAGGCTCAACAATCTCATTGAAGAAGGCATGAGGCTGTTTGGCGAAGTGCACTACGGCGAATATATCCCTCTCTACAACGTAAGTAGTAACAATAATTCAGCTTATATTAATAACAGATTACATTCCATTCCACCATTTTTAGAGTTTGTTTAAAAAACTAACAAATCCTGTTTTTTACATGTAGTACCTTCCCGGCAAAGCTCAGGCACAGGAGAAAGTAATGAAGAATCGCGAAGAGATGTTCGCTTTCTACCAAACCCTGATCGACGAGCATCGCGAAACTCTCGATGTCGATAACGTGAGAGACCTTATCGACGTCTATCTGATCGAGATCGAGAAGGCCAAGACTGAGGGCCGCGCCGGGGAACTGTTCGAGGGCAGAGATCACGGTAAGTTTCATACAACAATCAACTAGTTTTTATTATAATACAAAAAATGATATCTTGTAAATTGTAGTTTTATAGTGAAGGTCTCTAATACAGAATCTTTTTTCACAGAACTTCAATTGAAACAAATTCTTGGTGATCTATTTTCGGCTGGTATGGAAACTATCAAGTCATCTCTCTTATGGATGATTGTATTCATGCTGAGGAACCCCGAGGCGAAAAGGCGCGTACAGGAAGAACTCGATGCCGTTATCGGTCGCGACCGCTTACCAACAATCGAAGATATGCCAAACCTTCCTTACACCGAAACTACGATTCTGGAGACACTACGCATGTCCAATACTGTGCCTCTGGCAACAACACACTCTCCTACAAAGTAAGTATTTAAAACATTAAATTCAGAAATGGTTTAAAAACTCTATTAGCAAAAATACTTATCGCTACTTTTTTCATAGGGATGTCCACCTAAACGGCTACAGAATACCTGCTGGGTCTCAAGTTGTACCACTCATCAACTGCGTACACATGGACCCCAAGCTTTGGGACGAGCCCAACAAGTTCAATCCCAGCCGGTTCATCGACGAGACAGGCAAGATCAGGCGCCCCGAGTTCTTCATGCCCTTCGGCGTCGGTAGGAGGATGTGTCTGGGCGACGTTTTGGCGCGCATGGAGATGTTCATGTTCTTCGCGTGCATAATGCACCAGTTCGACGTGCAGATGGAGGCGGGCGCTGCGCCACCGTCCCTGGAGGGCACTGTGGGCGCCACGGTCGCGCCCAAAGCGTTCCGCGTCAAGTTCAGCCCGCGCTCGGCGCCCGCGGCGGCCGCGCCCGCGCCCGACCACCCGCACCTGCGCCACGTCGGCGCGCACTAGCCGCGCCAGGCTGCGCCACTTCGCGCCTCACAGCGCGAACATACCCACCAGTATTCAATGATCACTCGTTTTAGAGCGAATCGACAACCATTTATTTAAGTCTTTATTATATAAGTGAAGACATCGCCGTCGCGATGCTCGAGGCTGTGCATAAAGTGTTCAATTAAATAGTAGACCGAACGTTAGATATATTGATATTCCCATCGTTGAGATTATAAAATAACGTTTGTGTGAGTTTGCAGTATTAGCGTGTTGGTAGACTAGAATGATAGGAACTTCAGCAAATCACACCATTACACATTGTATTTAAGGTTTACGTTCTAAGTTCTAGTACCTATACCAAAATAAAATGTAGAATTCTAGGTCATTATTTATTAGTGTCACTTGTGAGAATGTATGGTCTGTTGTGTGTGATCTCATGTTTGTTGCGTTGCAGTAGGCTTTAGACATAAGTTTGTAAGTGTTCATTTATATGTTTAGTGTAACATGTACCTATCAGGTATGAAATAACATTCCGTGGTAGTGTAACAACCAGAAACTAGTCTAGAGCGATATCGTCGCTATATAATAGAATAACGCCTAACTTTAATGTTCTTGTATTGTTGTACTAAATTCATTGTGTTGCAACCAAGTTGCCCTGTACTGAACTTCAGTCGAATAAGTCTGTTAGCTCGCAGCTCACCATTGTCTGTTGGACTATTATATGCTTTGTATATAATGCTCTATTTTATTATAAGATTATACGTTTAAGTAATAAATTAAAATTGTGAAAACATTGATTTGAACACCCTGTTTTATTAATACCTACCTACCAAGAGTTCGACGAAAAATATATATAGTAACCACAACACGCAGAGTTGAATACAGGCCTGATAACATCATTAGTTGGCTACATGATTAAATATTTTTACACGAAATACCAAAGGAACCGCTTGGCATAATTAATCAATCGTTTTTCTCACAAGATACATAATCTATTCAGATTAAATAGCAATAACTTAAAATTCGTTTAGCTTACAAAATAAAGTTTATTGAACCTTTGGTCTTTCGTAACTGCAACATTCAAATAATTTAATCTGAATTAAACTGGTATGTTAGTTTGTAAAGGTGCAGTTGCGTGAACATAAACACTATTAAGTAATGTTGGAGGTGAATGACCCGTTGACAGCCTACGTCACAATTATAGGTACGTAGACCCGTACAATTTGTACTAACGAGGGTATCGACAAGCTGACATTACTCACGGTCTTTCCCATTACTCATATGGTGCCTATCGTATACTACATATTTCCTTTATTGTAGTAATTAAATATTATTAGCTATTAGTTATTAAATTCGCAAAGCTTTCGCTAATTACATGCTGATGATGCGAAAGCTTTGCGAATTTAATGTAGGTACTACTGCAGAATAAAAATTTATACAATTCAGTATGTACTCACGTGGTCTTTTACAACCAAGGAAATACTTGTACATACCTCATACGTCACTTTTGCGGAAAGCTTAAAACAACTTTTTCAGCAACTTTCATTACTTCCCTGAGAAACGTATCTGTATATACATAAAAAGTAAAATTTCAACTCTAAACATTATTGCGTTGTCTTCATGTTTCAAAAGCAGTTTCAGACAGATTTCCGCACTAAGATTTTTAAATTAAACCTGGTGGTCAAGTTGTTCATAGTGTGGTACGGTTTGAAGCAGCAAGCTCCTTTTATTTTACGCTAATGTTGATAACAGAAAAATCATTTAAGTGTGGGACAGAGGTCTCCTCTTTTGGAGAGGGAGTAATGGGCCTTAATCTACAACTTGGGCCCAGTGCGGGTTAGTAGATGCCACATGCCTTCGAATTTTTGGTTTTAGAACATGAAATAAAAATAATTTTACTTTACAGCAATTTTTTATTCAGATTTATAGACTAACATCTACTTACTAAATGCATCAATATAAACTGCAATCACACAGGATCACAATAGAAGGAGACCCGTGGAGGGGTGAGTGTTAGTCCGATGGTTCCTCGCATCTCTTCCTCTGAGGGTCGGTCGGACGCCAGTCGCACTCGCCGGAGACGAAACAGTCGCGCGACTAAACCGCATGCTAACATCCGCGATAGCTCGTCGCCGGGACACATGCGCTTACCTATGGATTAAACGGAGGCTTCATAATATTATTATGTCCGCATATAGTACATTTGGGTTTAAAAATAGTTTCTTCATGTAATTGGTTAAACCAATTGGTGGGTATTATAATCTTGTCGTGTTAATTAAGAGAAAAACCGACACCGAACTAATTAAACTTTACTAAACGCTTGTAGTAAAAATAAAATCATAAGTTGCTTTATCACTTTCAAGAAACAATATACGAGTAAATAGTTCTTTAAATTGTAGTGCTACGAGCAAAGTAACGATACGGAAAACCCGACACAATTGGGGAATTGTGTCGGGTTTTCCGTATCGCTCTCGTTTGATAGGGGTATCAAAGGCTAACTGAACTCACAAATCCTCAATTTCCCTCAAACGAGAGCTTTCTTCGTATTTACTTACGAGACAGAACGTAAAACAGGATTTTTAGAAAACAAATACTAATTCCGTAGCATGTAAGATTTTTGTCGACTACGCGGCCATGTAAGCTACGTTCTTCATGTAACAGATATCCTTTCATATACATTGAGTCGCAGGCTTACTCTCGACACTCGATCTCAATCGGGATTGGAAATTGGGATCGAAATCTTGTCATTTGGCACTCTTGAATGCTCCACTAGCGCACGATTGGAATCGTCTTAGGTGGATTTTTTTGGTACTAAATGAAATCGACTTTACTCGAACGTATGCACTTTTTCGGTACTCTTGACGAGATTTTGACGTGGATATATCGAGTTTGAAGTCGTGTTTATGTCAAAGTTGAACGATTACAATAAGTCTACTTTTTCGGGATCGAGTTTGTTATTGCGGGTGATTTGTGAAGTTTTTATTGTGAATAATGGCACGTTTAGAACTTATTTGTGATATTTTGGACAATGCTCATAAGTAAGATATGAGACAAAGGCGGAATTTGAGACGAATGGCGCGTTATGCAGACAACGCGTTTGCCATGACTGACGATGAATTTAGGAAAAATTACCGAGTAAATAGGGAGC
This sequence comes from Hydraecia micacea, assembly GCA_914767645.1. NCBI lineage: Eukaryota > Metazoa > Arthropoda > Insecta > Lepidoptera > Noctuidae > Hydraecia > Hydraecia micacea. The sequence continues at coordinate 12,143,182 of OU611782.1, read as the reverse complement.
TTTTCGAAGTGATTTATAAGGATTTGGAGGAGGATTTGTTTGTATTGAGCAAAAGTGTTTAATATTATTAAAGGAATTAGGTAAAATATATTTAATAGAATTGTGGCCTTACCTTGATATTTTCGTCTTCCTCGATTGAATACTTGTCTTAAAGTAAAACTAACTTGAACTTGTGCATATAAACATCCTTTAATACATTCCAAACTAAACACTTGAAAATATTTAGATAACATCGACTTTGAAACTTTTGTTTATCGTAACAGTAATAATTCACACTTTTTATTCAAGTAGGAACCTATTTTAGGATTAAGTGGATGACAAATGACAAACGCGCGAGAAGTTTTTTTTTAATGTAACGTAACGTAGGCAATGACATACACAATGAGCCATTGCTGCCTAAATATTTAGTATTAAAATACACATAAATGCAAGTAAAGAACACTTAAATGATTATTTATGTTAAAATAAATATCAGAACAGATTTATTAATAGATTTAACGAGTTATTCAATATTTATAAATTTGGTAATTAACGTTTTGATGTGTATGGCCACCCCATGTGAATCAGTGTAGTCGAATATGCAGTCGATTCCAATCTCAATCCCGATTCGGTTCAAGAGTGCCAATTTTCTGAAGATTGGAATTGAAATTGGATCGAATTAGAATACGATCGAGATTGGGATTGATTTCAAGAGTAAGCAGCCTGTTCCTGTTGCAGCCGGGCAGTTTTATTTAAACATAATTCATTATGTAGGAATAATAAAATAAATATTTAATTCATCAGTATTAAAAATAAGTATCTACATAATAAATGTCAATGTATTATTGTTTGCAATGACAAATCAGTCACATTCAATATTGCATCACTAAATAATTGTGGATCGTAACGAATTACTTATTATGTAATAAATATTATTTGTGGTTGAACTCTGACCACATTTAAAAGGGACCATGCTTACCATTTGAGTGTGGGGGAAAAACAACATGAAGACATGTTGGCGAATAAACTAAGTACCTATTTACCCGAGGTTTCTGGTTAAAACCAAAAGGTTTTTTAGGTTTGACTTTTTTATTATTATTTTCAAAGAGGTCACAATACCGCGTATACAGTCGGTGTAGACTTAGTAAAAGGGTACTGCTGACACCCAATGAGCATGGGACCCTAAAAAAGCACATCCACAAAAGATAGGTACAATTCTCTACTGAACACTTGACAACGGTAATCTAAGTATTTCGACTAAACGTTAATATAGTTATTAATCTTTCAGCTCTAGATATAATTTTATGAACTTATTAATAATTATTAAATGTCTGACGATAATGTATCGCGCTTATCTGAGTCCAAAATTATAATTATACGTATTAGGTACTGAAAGTCTAAAATAAGCAATCAGAAATCAAAGTAGGTCTTCTGATCAGTGTGAAAACGTATTTTAAAGCTAACCTACTACATATTTTTAATTTGTTTTCAGTCTGAGAATGCGAGATATGTGCGATATCCGAGGTTACGTGACATTTTAAATTAACGCTCAATTAGGTATGTGGAAGCTCTCAATACGTGTATGTAATTGTTATTTCGATTCAGCGATATTTAGAAACTGATTTTATTTTGACTACATTTTTTTAATACACTGTCAAATCTGCCTTAAAAATTATCTCGCTAATGAGCTACTAATGGAGGAACATGTCTACCTTTCATTAAACCTCTTCAATTAACTTCAAACAAAATCTAAGTAGGCAAGCTCCCTTGGCAATGCTACATCACATTGAGTTTTTTTGAGTTACTGATACAAAATTAAAAGCTTGTAAAAAAAGATTATCTTATATTATTATTATCCAATTATCTTATTATCTAAAGCAAGTGCTGACTAATCATAAAAAAAAACAATTCAAAACATTACTAACATTTTATTAGTTGAAGCGACAAAAGCCTAACGGTTGAGGCTCGAAAGATCGTAAGTCACAAGCCAAACGCCATTGAACCATTGTAATGAACCTACTGTTATAATAACAAAACCAAGATGGTTATTCAGTAAAGTTGAAGAGGTCAGTAGAGAAACCCGTTCTTTTAATATTGTGTCAGCCCGACAAGAGGTGCTGAAGCAAGGTATATTGATTATGGCTTTGGAGAACACTCACAGTTAGTCACCGAGTTAATAAATGACTACCCGGACGTACGCAAGATCTACAGTTAACTAGGATAATTGAATTAATATTATAGTGCAACCTATTGAATTAATAGTGCGAGCATTGATTGCCAGGTCAAGCAAAGTGTTAATGGGGTTTTCCACTTGGAATTTGTCTGTATCTGCCCGAAATCTGTAATAGTGTCCAGTTGATGGCAATAGGCTCGCCCCCTATTATATGGGACTTAAACATAACTGGCGAAATGTGTGTGTACTATAGGTAGGTAAGTAGGTACGCCTCTGCCTGACCGCTCGAGGAATGTAGGCGTGATATTGGGTTATATGAAATTTTTAATCGGTATGTGATTTCATATGACGACTGTTTCAAGTACCTAACCTATTTTCTTCAAGTCACCATTTTGCACATAACTCACATCGTAAGAATAATTCGTTTTTCTTTTTAATATTTTTTTTTATTATTATTAACTCCTATTAAACAGAGCACCTGCCATCTTATCTCCACACCACCCTTTAGTTGACTGGTAGAGGATGCCTTAGGCATTAAGTCACCCTTTGTACCTTATTGTGTGCGAGAAGTTTATATAAAAAATAAATTTGTTACCTGTCTGAAATGGTATGAACTCTTGAGGTTTCAGCAGACTTCCATCGGGACCTAGAAATCTGCTCGGTTTAAATTCTTCAGGATTCTCCCAAACATCTGGGTCCATGTGCATAGCCCATTGAAGTGGTATGACCATTGCTCCTTTAGGAATCTTATAGTTTCCTAGATAAGTGTCCTGTGGATGAAAGACATGTACGATAAGATACTGTTCAAATAAAACTATGTTTATAAAAGAGTTGCAACATTTATGATGTGCAATCTTTTAACAGAATTAAGCAACCCCTCTTTTTTCATTATAGTCCTCAATTCTAGCCCACTAATCTAACTTTAAGACATTTCCGCATCAATTTTATCATTTCAGGAACCGACAAAACATGACTAGGAAGTAAAATAAGCTTCGATTAAAACCAAATATTTAATTGCATCAAAGCAATCTGAAGGCCAATTCTCGTAATTTAAAATATTCAAAATCTAGTCGCAGTGTCATCTCGGCGACAAACAAATGTCAAAAACTTGTCAAAATGTAGGAAATTTGAGGTATTTTTGACAGATTGAGACTGAGATCAGACTGTGAACGTTCTTAAAATTACGAGAATTGCCCTTCTGGTCTATGAAATAAGAGTATATATAAAATATGCATACTTCGACGCATCCGTGGGGAATGCCGACTGGCACTATCGATCGAACGCGCTGAACCTCGCAGATAGCCGCCATCAGGTGAGGCAGTCTGGAACCGTCCACTTCTCCATCCTCAGGGTATACTGAAAGAATTTCTTTACGCACTAATTCCTGAAAAGATTTTGATTATTTTAGGAACTACTGGGCGTATATTTAGAACTAGCATTGTTTAAAGGCGCGGGGGCACTTTAAATAATCTTTATGTTTAATAAATCAAGCAAAAGTAGGCTGCTTGACACATCATCGTCATCATCACCCACTGCCCTTCTTCACTCACTGCAGAGTATAAACCTATCTTAGTTTGTGCTAATCTCCACGCTATACAAACTTAGGTTGTTATTATACTTTATTAGTTAGTGCCCCTTCGCGTTACATATACAAATAAAAAGTGGGTTAAAAGCTTAGGAATATATGAAGTGCCTTTCAGCAGTGCCTCCACTTTAATACATAGTTGAGAACTGACAGCGATGATTGACACTCGATTAAGAATTCTATGCTAACCCTGCTTCAGACGCCTCGAATTGATCAAACGATTCGACACAAGACGAATGTTTGCTAAAGCCTGAATACTCACTAACGAAAGCTATTAAATATATGCCTTAGATACATACCTGTTCTTCAGGATAAAGAGCCATATACAATAAGAACCAAGCCAGCGTTACAGACGTGGTATCAAGACCAGCTCCGAACATATCAGCTAAAAGATACAACATCTGTTCATCAGTCACGTATTTAGCACTCTCATCACCACTCTCGAACCTTCTCTTTTGTTCTAGAAGGAAATTGTCAAGGATGCACTCTCCATCGGTAGGAATCAAGATATTCGGATCGAAAAAATGTTCCTCAGTTTTCGAAGCGTGTTTGCTGTACTTGATACATTTCATATGGCCCTCAGGATGCTCGCTAAAGAGGTTTTCATGCGGAGCATAAGCTGCTTCCTTTATTGGTGGTAACCCTATAATTTTTCGTCGTCGATCAATGATGCTCGCGTATAATCTGTGTGTTTGAGCCTGGCCGCGTGTCAAAACTTCCATTGTTCTTTGGATTGATGATGAGAAGAATCTGAAACAAATAACGTTTTGTACAGTTACGTTGAAGGCATTTCGTAATTCATTTGTTATCATATCATTATATCTAAGAACTTAATCCTTACCTGACGAAAGGCAAAAAGTTTACAACACCTGCGACTCCCATTTCGTGACAGCCCTCCTCTTGAATTTGTCTGAACCAATGCCATGTTTTATCTTCAGGAGGGAACTTAAACCCAAATATAATTTCGTTGACGACATTTCCTAGAGAATTCGTCAACATTTGGGACAGATCCATTGGAGAGCCTGCCGCCTTTTCTACATTCTGGAAGAGTATTAATGATGTGATGACCTTTATTATTGCAACACAACTTGTTTTCACAAAAATGACAGCTATTATGAATTAGACCATTATTATACTACACTAATTAACATTTCATGAATCATTGTTTTGTTTCAAAACAAAAGTTGAAGGTCAATTTTTAATTGTGGTGGCCTCAGTGCATTTGTCATTGTCATTTAAAGGTTACATTTATATTTGATTTATCTTAAAATTAAAATAACGTCAGCTTATAAACATTAATTAAATGTCTCGTAAAAACAGTGCAGTCATTGTATCCGCCGAAGCAAAAAATTTAGGAACGAATGAGTCTTATATTTGGTTGCATATTCTTTAACATCCGCGTCAATCATTTATATTTGCTATAAAATGTCGGATAAGTTTATACTAACTACGGATTAGGTACAGAATACTAATCATACTTCCAAAAGTTCGTAGACGCCCGACGCTATCCGTTTTTCCAACTTTTCTCGCGACACACTGTGCTTACTCATGCCGAAGCTTTTGAGCCACGTAGTTATCAACTTTCTCTGATCCTTCCACAGTCCGCCCTCCGCGCAAATAATACCTTTAACAATATTTTACATTAACACCACAGTCAAAATTTTTGTGCAAGTCCGATATTTGTTTACTCACCATTTCCTTTCATGATGCCGTGCGTTAAGAACAAAGGAGCTCTTCCAGAAAAGTTTTCTTTAGCGAAAGCTTCTCTCACTAATTTGAAATCTGATAACACGACGGCGTACACGTTTCCCATACCAATACCATAAATTGGTCCATACTGTTTAGAGAGCTTAGTTAGTGTGAGATGAGGTTGATGGCGGTCGAGGAACGGCAAGTAACCAACGACCGGCAGGCCCCAAGGCCCCGGAGGCAGACTCTGCCATTGTTTTATTTTTTTAAAGATCCAAAATCCCGCGACGAATGTGACTAGCCACAAAAAGAAAAAATCCATTCGGAGCTAAAACAAAGAAGATATTTTGTGCATATTATTACCCTATTATACAGTAGACGAGGACTTTTGCAAAAAAACGTCCGAGAATCGTTGAGGCACTTTCAATAAAATGCTTGTAAAAAAAATGTCTGGGTGTGAAGGCAGCAGACTCTTAGTCTGGTCTTTGTTCTGTTCGAGACATCTAAGATAAGTTAAGATTGTAGAAATGCTGAGCATTTTGCCAACATACATATTTATGACCGGTGAATAGTCTGGACTTTGCAGTTAGTTGTAACTGGCCCTTTGTTTTGGCAGTCGCACTGGGGTGAAAATACTTACAAAATCCCTAAACGCTAAATACTGTTATTGTTAATTAATTACACATGGGGTTATGACCAGAGTTGGGCAAATTGTAATCAGATTAATGATTAAGGATTACGATTACATTTTGTAATCATCAATCAAGATTACAGATTACGGAAATTAATCAAGAAAGTAATCATATCGGTGATTAATGATTATTAGTTTGTAATCGTTATTTTGATTACTTTTTTGATTGATGCATACTAACTACATTTAGGAATTCGAAAAATAAAATCATTAACATTGGTGCCGATTCTCTTGTACACCGAACTAAACTAACTAAACTATCACTAAAATTCCTTACTTTTTGCTATTAGAATCTTACAGCTATTCTGCATGAAAAATTCTCTAAATTTAAAAATAATTTTGACACAACTAAAATCGAATTTGACAATTGCGACTCGTCGACCCGTGGTACTTGTTTGCCCTACCCGTGATTTTTTTTAGAGCCGCAGGCGGGCAGGGGGCAGCCTTGGCGTGTTTTTTTAGGGATTTTTCACTTTTTGTATGGAAAATATGAAAAATTATTACCTACATGTTGAGTTTTAGGGGGCTTATGGGTTTTATAAAGGGGGTCGAAATTTTCATTATTTTTGCGATAGGACACACCATTTTCGAGATATAAGCAAAAGAAAAAAAAATACTGTACTGTTTTTGCATCTGAAGTCGAGGTGTTGGTGTGACTTTCTGTTCATTTTTTTCTTCAACGACAACTAATTTTATTCCACACCTTTTTAATCGCGATTAAAAATAGTCAGATTTTGTTAAACAATCTAAATTTTAGGTGAAAAACGTGTAATTCAGAATAGCAAAATTGCAATGTTCAATAGATTAAATAACTCAGTGCCATCTTAGTGCTGTCAAACTAAAATATAGTTAAGTTGTGTCACTTTAGTCAATTTCAGAATAGGAAATCGTCGTCTGACAGGAATAAACTAAATTTTAGTGATTTTTAGTCTAGTTTAGAGGCATTTGTGACAAGAGAATCGGCACCATTGTAAATCATCTTTATTTTTTGATCAGTCTCATGAATTAAAATTTTTTAATAATTATTAAGTATACTTAAGAAAACAATCAAGAATTATTTTTATGTGTGCCATGTGTGGCTTAAATTAGATTTTAAAAGCACCCTCTTTTCAAACATCTCATCCGAAAGTCTGTGTGATTTAGGTAAATTGGTCATGGTCGCATATGAGAAAAGTCTTTCGACAGGACCCGATGACGGAAGAGGTGTGTTATATTTTTTTTTTTTTTAGAGGTGTGTTTTATTTTCGAATTTACTTAAGGATTTAAATAACGAAAGAGTACAAAACGTCCATGACATCCAAATTGGATCAGAAGTTTTTAGAAAAACGCAGATATACAAGATACATACTGATTGAATATAGAACCGCATTTATTAAAAATATGCTTAAAAAATTAATCAAATCTACCCATGTAATTAAGATTACTGACTATTGTAATCAAAACTAATGATTACAAATGTAGTCATGATTGAAAGTAATCAAGATTAAAAGTAATCATGATTGATGTATTCATGATTACTTTCAATCAGATTATTAATCCGATTACAAAAGTAGTTGATTACGCCCAACTCTGGTTATGACTATGACTAAATCACTTTAACTTTAGATGATAATAATAGTACACTATTTATTGTAACAATGAATAATTTATTGCTCATTAGGTGGATCACACACTACAACGCGCCAAGCGACGGGGTGAAGGTAGCGCGCGTGATTTTTACATACAAATTCAATAAAAACTTCGGGAAAGTGTGATCCAACTCACTAGGCTTCAACAGCACCAAATACTTACAAAGCAACATTTCAGAAAAAAAAATCGAAAAACAATATGGTTTACGATTTCAGCCGCCACTAGAGCAAATCATACATTCAAATGAAGACTTTCGGTAATAATCGATGATCACATAAATAACATAATATTATTATCATGAATATTGTCATAAACATACACACATTACATTACACAATACACACACATACACACACACACAGACACACATTACATTTTTGTGCTTGAAGTATTAAATAAATAAATAAATAAACATGATAGAAATATTATCAGCCCAACAATTCTACTGACGCACATAGGCGTCCTCGCACCTCGTAGACCTCGAATACGACGCGGTACCTACTTGTCTTTCAAATTGGAGTTATATTTTACTACATTTATACCCTATCAGCTATCTCTCTCATGGAAGCTTAACATTAATTGTAAACTAACAGCTATCTACCTTTAGAATAATTCGTTTGTAATTGCTACAAAACACAATAGCGATCTTAACTAAGATATTCCCTCCCTTCATCTCCCAGCATACATACCTATATTTTTGTACAATATAAATTATTTCCTCACTACGGACGAATACACAAATAGTCACAATCCGTTTTGACTTAATAATGTCTATCTTTTGTATTTTGCAATTATCTAATCGAATAAATAAAATAATAAGTACTATCTATAAGATAAACAAGTTACACGAAAAAGAAATAAGAATCAAACCTCACTCATCCGAGACACCGCCAAAAAAATATCATTCGTTCAATCTCTAGCGAGTCTGTGGCATGTGTGATGTGTATGTGTAACCAATGCTACCAACATAAACGCCGAAAAAATTAAACATCGTGACGCTTCGCCTAGTATTTTGTGATCAATGTATGCAAACACTCCTTACATCATAATAATAGTAATACATGGAAGTAATACATGTAGTACATGGAATTGATTTGTAAATATATCTCACTTACTTGTTAGAAAGGTTGGTACCGGAAAAGTCACTCAGAATGTTTTGATTAGTGTCACAGAAGAGAGGTGCGGGCGTCCGGCCGCTGTAGTGTCAGAACAATCAACACAGGCGGACCGCGGAGGCCTCTCGTCACGTGGCCAGACACCTACCAACTGCTCCGAATCCCGCCATCCGAAGCCCTATTAAAAATTACAATTCTAAATTTATATTCCAAGAAGACATTTGTTTTTCAAATTGCATTTAATATTTATGTTGGGCCTTTCTTGATATAGGTACTCCGATTCACCGATCTGTCAAAGATTCGTTCAGTGTCGATTGTAGAAACAAATTCATTATACATTAACCGGTACTCAGTATCTTCTTGCTTATTTTCCGTGTTGTATATTTCAATGAAAAAGAGTTTGAATTAACTTCGTTTTAAAAGGCGATCATTCTCAGTCCCACCCAGCGGGCCGTGTACAGGTAAGCCTGATTATTTATACACAGGAATATACGACTACAGATGAATTTTACATTTAAATGCGAATAGAACTTTACTGTTATAATTTTTATGGTTCCCTTATACGAAACCCATTTTATTTAGACTTATTTTAGAATTAGACATAATGGGATTATTAAAACTGGTGTGAAAATAAAATAACCCTATAAAATTAAGGAAAACGATGACAAACCAGCTAATTATAATATTTACATAAGCTTAAGCCATTTGTATAAATAACTAGCTACTTAGCAATATTTACTCGGATAACGTTACTTAGATAATCGCAAACTACGCACCGCGGGCGCACATTATCGCATATCAATGTAACAATTTATCATAATTTAAACAGGCGCATTAAATACACATACCTTATTCTAATTACGCAGTTTAGCATTTTTTGTGCTAATAAATCGTAGTGCATTTAACAGTTTGCAAGTTATGGCTAATAGTTGTATTCATTATGAACAGAAACAGATTAGTAAGGCAAAGTTTTTTTTTTTATTATTGATTGGTTCACGTTTGATCACTATCTCACCAGCGGGGATATTATAAGATTAAAGACTACGTTGAAGACAAGGTAGTTTGGCAATAATTCCTTTTGCACATGTGGCTTCCCTGGCACCTCATTAACGACATAACTACGTAAATATCTATTAACTGCTCGCAAATTACGATGTTTATTTTTTATTTATTTTTTACATAGGTACTTCTTTGACATAATATTTTTATTATTTGACATTATATACAGACAATTCAAATTTTTCAACTCTTTATTAGTGGTTGTAATGGCTATCATATCACTTGGTTTTAATAGGTGTTTTATATTTTATTTATCCTTTTAATAAATCTATTAAAAAAAAAAGAATCCTTTTATATTTTTTCTATGTGAGGACTTTGTAGGCCTTGTAGACTTAAGTTTTATTTTATCAAGTACCTGGTACTTGTTGACAGGCCTACGCTGTCCTCCCATACCTATTGTAATTTGAAAACATTGTAAAAGCCAATTATTTTTAAAAGAGTAACCGTGGAGCTTCTTGCCGGCTCTTCTCTATAGGAAACGACCAACTGGAACCGTGCAACTAGCTTCTCACGTTTCATAAGTGCCCATGTCGGTTTATGTGAAATAAAATATTATGATTTTGGGGTAATTGCGTTAGACACTATCAGTAGCAATGGCTTTTATTTTGACAGTTCAACAGCATTTATTGCGTTATTTACGCTGTTGAATAGACAAAAAGAATTTAATTAATTAATAAAGCATAATTTGAATCACTCAACCTTCAAAATAGAAACGGATGATTCATGCCCTACAATATCAACCAACCAGAAGGTCAATTCTCATAATTTAAAACGTTCAAAATCTAAGTCGCAGTCTCATCTCGGCGACAAACAAATGTCAAAAACTTGTCAAAATGTAAGTAAATTAGAGGTATTTTTGACAGATTGAGACTGAGATCAGACTGTGAACGTTCTTAAAATTACGAGAATTTCCCCTCAGGTCCAACGAATGATTCTGGGTTAGTTCACCAAATCACGTGATCGCTAAGTACAAAGGAATAACAAATAAATAAAATTAAATATGAGCTAAGAATGATATTTCTGATCATTGCATCGGTGTAGTCAATCATTGCCTACTATTTAGTACTACTAAATAAACATGCTTTGAAATAAAAGGTTTACAGAGTTCCTAGCTTATTAAATAATTAGGAGTGTCAACACACTAGGCTTTGGCCCAGGCGCAGCCATAGACGTGGCTAAGACGCTCCGTAGACGCTGCGTAGCAACGTGTAGCAGTGCGTAGAGGCACGTAGCAACGACGTAGCAGCCGCGTAGCAGCCGTGTAGAGGCCACATGGTTGCGTTAACGTGCTGTCAACGCGACGCTGATGCCTACGTAAATATTAGACTAATGACCGGTGTGATTTTTCATTAATAAAAGCATGTCTCTCTCTGTAGTCGGTCCCTCATGTCTGAGGATCGTGGTCAGCTTCGGAGTTGCATCTGGAGCGGGTGATCCGCCTCCACCGGTTTCTGTCCAGCGCATCCCTTACCACTGCGTAGAATTTAGAGGACGATGATTCCTTCACCTAATCGGTTCATCGTTTTGATGAACGACCGCGCGATCGCTTGCCTTCGGTGTTCCTAACCACAATCAGTTTTTCCAAACTGTCATCATCGCCTCTGCGTACTATGTGGCCGAAATAAGAGAGAATGCGTTGTTGGCATATGGTCGACAAGCTGGTTTTTATTCGAAGCTCGGTTAAGATCAATTCTGCGTTTGGCAGTCCACGGTATTCTCAACATTCGTCTCGCACCAAATAAAAAATAAAAGCATGTAAAACACGTTTTTTTTTTTAAAGTCCACGCACCTCTATTTAAGTTCGATCTTAACATAACACGGCAAATTCCTACTTACTTGTCTGCGTCAATGTAAATCAGTCAGTTTAGTATTGAAAACTGTTATAGTCGTCAGTCTGTTACAATATTACAATACCAACGTTTACAAGGTTTTCGATAAGAGCAGAGGAAATAAGTTTTACAAAGACATGCATCTTCTAATAATTACCCGTATATCCTCGTGATGACTTGTTGAGGTCGGTTCAATATTATTATGACCTGTTGAACATCTACGCAATGTGCAAGCAGGGTTTCCATATGTAATCATAATATTATTAAGATCGAGAATAAATGTTTAGATAAATCTCTCATCTTCGAGTAACTCAATGAAAACATTAATTATGTAATTGCATACATACAACTGCATAGTTTAATTGGACCTTATATTTTTTTCTTGCTTTTAAGATGTCGAAAAAAAGTCTAGATGTTCGTAAAGCAGGCGGAATATCAATTTGTTTGCTTGTAAATGTCGCGCGTTATCTAGTGCACTATATTTTTTTAACGTTACAAGGAAAGCCTATGTTTTGATAAATAAATTATACCATATCAACAAAAAAAAATGCGATATCAATATCTCTGATCTATACTTTTTGAGTTAGGTTGGCGCTCTCCGCGCGAGACGAACGGGCGAGGTCGCGCGCAGTCGCAGGCGCAGGCGGCGCGGAGTGTGAAGGCCGGTCAGCGGCCGAGCTGTGTTATCGGACCAATCATAACGATCACCTCACTTATGTAGTATCCACTAATGTAAAGCATTAGCTCCACCACGTGCCACTGATTTTATTAATTATTACGAGACGCAATTACGCGCGCTAGCTTTGATTGAATAAGGAATGATATTCTCGCACACCCACACGTATTACATTGCGCGGTGTAGTGTTATAGCCTGTGGTTAAGTAGTACTGTGCACTTGGGAATGTGTCCTGAACGATTAATTGAACGATTGCTGACATTCTACAAATTAAAAGCTACTTTGCAGTCTAGGTCACACGTAAAAGTTGTCTTACTTATATGATTTTTTTCCAAAGAAATGAGTCGACAAGAGTGTTTTATTTCATTAAAACCACAGACACTTGTTTACCTAAATGAATGCACCTATCTCCAAAGTGTTATAATTAAATGGCAAGATGATTCAGAAAACCCTAGAGTTAATTAATAATTCATAGGTATGTAATTTTCCATTTAATAAGGTACAATTTAGCTCCAAGATATCGCAGAAGCCGTTGTTTTAAATCCCTCGACGGTTTTAAATGATTTTATTTTTGCACCAATTAACAATTTTATACGTAGGTACGGAATACAACACTTTTAGCCAGTAATTTATTTAACTTATCAAGTTTTTTGCCCAGTGTGGTACGAAAAACTGCAGGCGATCGTGAGGTGAGCGTCAAGTGAAGGTTCGGTTTTTGAGGACATCCCATTAATAATGTCCCTAATTTTATAATGAATACCAGTATTACTAGACACCCACTCCAGTTTGTTTAATATATGAATTTTAAAAATTCAAGAAAATTATCTATCACTTCAATATCGATGAATCAAGTGATTAAGCGCGAGCGGGGACCGCACGCACGAGACAATAGCCGCGACGGATCCAGAGCTGTGCGGAGCATTCGAGGCCCTTGTTGCCATTCTCATTCAGCCACCGTACAGTTATCCCGCGGCCAGTGTTACTGACACAATGCAAGGTTAACATGAGGTGGACGCCCGCAAACTGCCCGCATAGCACTTAAAAGGACATTTACGTTTTATCGAGCTGTTCTGATCAAACAGGACAAGCCAAAAGCCGAAATCCGTTTCCAAGTAGGTAACTTGCTGATATTCGTAATATTTTTTTTTCACTTTGTATGCCTACTGCAGCAGAATTTTATTTCCTAGATAATTATTGAAATACATTTGAGCAGTTTAACCACCCGTAACCTTGTATAAAAGCTGTATTTTTCCTTATACCTTGCAACTACACTAGCTGTATAACAATTAATATCTATCTCGATTTTAGGTTCTGTTGTACAAGATAATCTATTCGAACGAATAAATAAATTTCACGTCTGCATTTAAGAGGAGCGTTAATCGATAAAAAGTGCAGATATCAGAACTAGTCGGACGTGTCGGCCCTCCGCGTCACTGGAATGTTCGTCTCATTATGCTCATCGTTGATTAAAGTCAATAACTTCATCGCGAGTGCGGCGCACATTCAGCATCGGCTGAATGGCATCTCTAATGAGGCACTCTTGTCAATGAGCGCAGCGAGCCAGATCTCAATCGCGCCATGTCTCTATTCTCTTTTACTTTCGAACGCATCCAGTGGGGCGCAGCCCGCGGGCTTCGCTCGTCCACTCGGCGCGCGCCTCTCAACAGAATGTATTCTTTTTTCTCCTTTACTCCCGAGAACAGTCTAGAATGCCTGCATCCCATGTATACGTCTTCCTTCTTTTATTTTTAGTTAGTGCGAAAAAGGTAGTCGACCAGTCCTAGCGGCGGGGGTCAACGCATTCGAGGCTTTTTACCTCTGCCTCATGCAGCTGTTGCACAATAATAGAGAAATTCCTGGAATCTTCTACATGGGTGATCGAGCTATTTATATCTGTCTGAGACAGGAAAATGCAAAGGCTAAAAATAGCTGCGAATCAATTAAACCATCCCGTATTCATTGAATATTGATAGGCTTAGTCATGTCATGTTTTATTGTAGATTAACTATGCTACAAGGAAGTCTTTTATGTAGACTAGAACATGCATTTAGTATACATACTATAATCACATTGAATACTACCTTTTATTTATCAGCTAATAGATACATTGAAAGGCATTTACAGCCTAATATTAAAAACACCAACTCATTTTATCATTAAATACCAAAGTCACATATCAACATCAGAAAATAACTGTTATTTATTAACTTTCTCGGGTCAATTCAACATTTTGCAACCGTCATTTCACTGTACTTTCTATAAGTGATGCGGCGTCGCCGTCGTAGGGTCCTCGGAGTAATGTCCAAACTAGTGTCAATGATCAGCACACTATCATTCCTAGGACTTTGACTTCTCTTAATTGATTCTCGATTGCCAGTAAACAACTATTATAATTTTAATCATACTGTTTCTTCCATTAAGCAGTCCGTTACTGGATGTGACTGTATTTTGTTGAACCTATGCAACTGCGAAAATAACTTCGTGTGCGTTTAAACATGTGTGTACATTTTACAGTTTACTACAATACATTTTTATGGGTTTCGCTTAAAAGGGTATTTCGCAATGCTTATTTTTGGTGGCAAACAGAGATTGTAGAGCCAATCAAAGAAAGGAATGCTGATCAAGTTCTCATTTTCAGCCTACTTTAAGGAGAAATACACAAATGGGCAGTGCAATAGCAGACAAGTGAAGCGCGCTCGTCCGAATCGAGTTACTTACGCGCGCCCAACGGGCCATCGATGTCCTTGCATTCTTTGGAGGTAGAGCAAAATGGTACCGGTTCAATAACCCTTGACAATGTGAAGGGATCAGCTCTTAGGCTAAGAGGCGCGGCAGCTTACGTAATGAAGCAGGCGTGAGGGTCGAGACCATTTGGCGGTCATGAGGTACTGGCTGCCCTTTAAACATTTAGAAGAAATACTTTCCTTTCAAACCATCCACGCAAGGTACTTCGTATAAAAATATTCAATATAATTCAATCAACAAGTTTAAAGAGTATCAGCATCGCGATGTGAATAAATATTCAAGTATTGGGGTCAGATCTCATGCGCTGTATATGTACGCACGATGTGTTGTGATGTTAAGAGGATGAGGTGTAATATTTGGGCAGCATATTGTACTTAAGCAAATTTTACAGGCAATCATTTTTGTCAATATTTCATCTCAAAATACGATGCTTACGTGACAGACAAACAGTCGTAAAGTGTTGGGGATACGCAAGACTCGGTTTCTACTCAACTCATCTTACAAGTTTTCCACTGAAAACTACTTGAAAGACTCGTCTCGACGCGCTCACGAGATTGAAACGGTTCATAGAGCTCGTATCCACAAAGTTCTGTGAAGTTTCGCGCAAGTACTACGTTACTACGTTTGAAACAACGGGCCCTAAAAGCAATTAACATCAAACAACTTTTGCTATCAAAATAAATTCTAAACGATGTCATTTGTGAGATTTTTTTTTCTTTTTTGTTAGCCTATAGTGTCCCACTGCTGGGCAAACGCATTTGTGAGTTATCGAACTCTAATAAATTACAAATGTAATTAAGAATTTCTAAAACCACTAACTCACCACTAACAACTTATAGACTTACTTAGGTCTGAATTAAAGATATTTTATTTTATTTATTTTAAAACCTTATCGTATCGTGTCCGTATTTAAATTTTGCCTATCATCAAATCACATTATATTGTTTGTATTTTTAATCATTGTCACGATTTCAACCGAAAGAGGTCCATAGCTGGGCATAGGCCTTCCCCTAGGATTGTCCCATCGTTGTGCAGTCCGCGCAGCCGGCAAGTTTGTAATAGTTGCTGAATCTGTGCTCTGTGAAAGACAGTTCATAGGAACCTATGGTTACAAACACAAGAACTCAATTACCTGATACAGAACTATGTTCAGCCTCTACGATTTTGCAGTGGGATTCTACTGCGTCCTGTTTCGGCTTGTCATCCACATTGGCCCTGTGTCGGACAGGCAGCATTAAAGTCATGTCAGTCCCCCGAGCAAAATCCTAACCTCACAAAAACATTATCCAATTGATTTGTGAATGGTAAAAAATCCCCAGGTAGTTTTTGGTCAAAGATTTTTTACTACAGCTTTTGTTTGAAGCAGCGGTCATAGTAACTAGTGAACGTTGAACTGAAGCAAGTTGTTGGCATATACAGAACCACAAATCGATTTCTTATTCTTAACTCAATGCACAGGGCGGCGACGGCGACGGCGACGCCATGTTTACAAACAAAGAGATCAATGCACGCCAAGTAGGTTACCGCAGCACCGCGCCGTATGCGGCCGCGCGCCAGCCGGCCCGTATTGCGCGGGTCGTGGTCTCCGCACACCGACCGCCTCTCAAACGGAACGGACGCACTACCATCACATAAACATCGTTAATCGCTATTAATTTGAATATCATTCGGCCAAAACAAGACCTCAAAGACATACGATACCCGTGCCGCAGGTTTGTTTTTTCGCAGGTTTTGTGTTGTTCAATTTATTATTCGAAATAAATAATTTATTTTGACACACCGAGTTGTGATACTAATTTAGATTGTTTATTTATAGATATGACTAAAAATAAACCGCTGCATTAAAATAAACATCAAGATACACTATCAATTCAGGCCAAAGTTTCTGGAGGGCAACAATCGTGCGCTTCCGCAGGAGAAATCGTCACAATGGCCTCTCACAAGCGCCGGAAGAAAGTTCCTAGCGATTTGCATAGCGCGCGGCGAGCCACAAGCGCAGGCGATCCCGCTCTCGCAAGGCTCTACGATGGCCCACATAGACATGTCTTATAGTTTATTGTCGCGGACCCATTTCCGTGGGTGCACGACCACGACCACCGCCTGGCTCGCGGATCGACACACTTCGCTCACTCCGAAAGTTTCTCCGATAGAGAAACTCACAATATCTAATAGCACCGACATCCGTCTATGCAGATTTCCAGAGCAAGCCTTCACAGAGACTGTGACCTAAATACGAACGTTACAAAGCGTATAACACGTGGAGAGAGGTTGTTTATTTTACACACTGACAACGCGTTTCTTCCTCCGCGTGATCATATCGGTCGTCCGCTCTCAGGTCAGGCTGAGAGAGTGCAAACGGCATGAACGGCGGTTAAAAATAAAATTGATAGTACACACAGAATCAATGACAGCATCAACTCGTTTTCATTACAAATGGCTGGTGGCAAGAAAAACTTGCACTAGTGTTACGTTAGAAAGCGTAGACATTTCACCATAAAGCCTAGAAAGTGTACATAAGAAGAAAGTGAAGAAGTAGGGGAAAAAATGTGCAATACGAGTGCACGGAGGCGCGGGAACGTGGAGCGGCACAGACAATACGCACTCGCTCCGAATCTCGCAGTTTCCAGTTCGATCGCCATCACTTTTTCTCCCTAGATGAAACCGCTGCACTCGCTTGCACACATTTCTCGACGCTCCACACGTTTGCCTAGTTCTTGTATCAATGCACTCATTTTTACTTTCTTTTCCGTTCGCTCTTGTTCGTTTGTTTCTTCGCGCTTCTATACTATCATAGCTATCTAGGTGCATTGATCGACTCTCAGTGAAAATAAAAACAGGCGCTTTCGTATTCCATGGAACGTTAGAACTACATAATGTCTCTCGAAAATTCAACAACATTTACAGACTTTCTCAATTAATATGATAGGTTTTTTTTACTGTAAATAACAATTTAAAAAAATAAATGAGTAAATAACAGTTGATATCAATTAATTATTTACAGTTCAAAAGCTTTATCTAACTTTCATACTTTTCGAGACTGACTTTTGTTGTGAAAATTTCTGACCAGCACCATATGGTCAGAGGTTTTCACAATAAAAGTTAGTAATGTGATGAAATTACGAGATAGAAACAAGAGTATTTTCCTGAATAGTGTTTACCTGAAAGTGAAAATCGAACATTGTACACACATCCATTTATTAGTACGTGCACAAACGTAGATCACGCATCGCACGAGCCGCACATGCCGATGCGGATTTAACAGGCATTTTTCTGTTTTTTATTATGTGATCCTGTCTCCGTTGAGAATATAGGTATCTATTAGAAGAGAACGAAGATCGAATATTCTGTTATTACTTGATATTTTAATGACAGTTTCTTGTGTCAGTTCCAATGAATCGTTCGGATGGTCACATGCGAGCGATAAGTCCGAGAGAAAATATACAAACATTGTCGATCCAACACGACATACGTGCACTTCATATTCAATTGTCGAGTTTGTATGCACAATAACTATCTGAAATTCAGTACTTAGGACGCCGCATACAGTTCGTGATCCGTGATAGTCACGTGTTGTATAATTTTTATGTTTTTGCATGCATTATCTCGATTAGTTTAAATGTGGTGTTATATGTTTGTGTACGATATAGTGGCATGTGTCATTAGTTGTCACGTGTAACGTGCAGTGTGGCGGTACGGCAGCGAGCCGGGAAAGCCGCCGGTCGCCGAGCGACGTCGAGAGAAAGAGTGTGAAGGAGAGAGATGGGCATTTCACCGCGCGGGGTCAACGCGCTCGCTATACTGTCGCTGATTGTGCCCCAATTGCAGTAAGTGGGTCTAGGCCGGCGTTCGTCGACCCGCGTGACACACTTAGCGGCGCGGGCGCACGACCGCGGTGCTTTCACGCCCCACGCGCGGGGTGGGGGCACTGCACGGAAAGCTGAGAAAACTTACCACATGGGCGGGCAACGCTTTGTTCGCTGTATACCTGCGTATGTTCTGTTCTATAGAGAAGCGTTGTGCATATTTATTTACTTAGTAAATTCAACGTTACTAAGTGAAATGAATTAATTTGTCAACAGCTGCTAAGTTATTTACATTGTTAGATTTGAATGGTGACTGATATCCATGCATACCCATCATTCGCTACGAATAATACTTATTATACACCAGCTGCCGAATATCATGAGAAAGGATTAGTTTTGGTATATAATAAGGTTAATAATACACCTTGTCAAATGCTGAATGGCTAATCTGTAAATGTTTCTAATTTTTCAACGTTAATTTAACATAAATGTGTATGTTTGCAGCGAAACATTTCAAGGAGCTTTAATTAACCAAGGAGAGACATTGCCTTTTGTATAAACAGACAAATATTCGGCTACCGATCACTGTCAGCTAAAATAGCTATTTACACAAATTATGTACAGCGGCCTTGGAAATTACAACTCTTGTCATGTTATCATACTGTGCACTGTCAGACACGGCAGAACACATGCATCGCCTTCGTTTGCAATTCATCTAAATATACATAGGAACGTTTATAAGTATTCTTTCTTTACAAAGAAGGTACAATTCATATGTATGCAACATTGATAATATTAATAACCCACAACAATGCGACTGACATTGATCCTTATGGGAATGCAGCTCAATTAAGCGCAGTGGGGCAACTAATGCGAGTAATGAATAATAGTTTACACGATAGGCGTTTGTGTCTCGTTAGCTGTTGGAGAGAACAAGGTCGCCTGATGTGGAGCAAGGTCAATGTGGACGAAGTCTTCGAGTGATAGCGCGACCTCTGCATTCATTATCGACTCACAAACGTGCGGCAGCTGCACTCATACATTTCTACCGGACGAGCGCTGACATGGAAAAAGAATTTTATTATATGTGTGGTACGCATACTAGGGTGTTGTGAATCGAGTTCGATATGCGTAATTTGCTTTATCAGAATATAATTAATTGTAAGCACGTTTTTCTGTGACTTGATATACAAGAGAGAAACAAAACAATAAAGTTTATTAAGATTGTGAGTTTAATATCAATCGCAGCTGGCGTTGCAATATGAAACGAAATTAATATTATTGCAATCAGCTTTATGCTTAACGAAAAGTTCTTTAACTTTTTCAAGTATCCCGTTACAATATTTCGTTATTAAACATGACTGCATTACTTGCAAATTACATTTGTCTATATACGGCATAATTATGAAAAACACATAAAGAGCATTCTTATAATTGCTGTCTATTTCGAGCAATTGAAAAAGTAGTCAGTACTGTCTAAAAGCTTTCGGTGGCAGATCGTGGTCTCCATTAATCACACCAATAAGTAAAGTTGAAACAAAAAGTAGGCTGTCATGGTAATTGATAGCAGCCTTCGCTACACTGTCACAATTAAATGGTGGTTCAAATGGAGCAGGTGTACAAAAAACAAAGTTCTGAAAGCGAGAGAGCGTTCGGAGAACCTGTTGTGTCCGTACCTGCACGACTTGAGACGACTAAATGCATTTTGCACATAGTCGAATGATGTCATCCAGGATATTCGAAATGTAAAGTTGTTCTGAAAATAAAATAAAAGTCGCTCCCACAAGGTGATACGAGTGCTTTTCCCTGCCAATGAACGTTAGTCATAGTCTCGTGTGTCGCTATCGAATATTTTAGAAAAGTGTTGGAAGTTTCCGACAAAGAAATCGCGTTTTATGTGCCTATTTAAAAGCACAGATGACTTTGTTATGAGCTTTTTGCTGAAACACATATGTGTTTCTTGTGTTCGGTTATCTAATGGTAAACATGCATTTTTCTTACTCCTAAAAAATATATCAGCTGCATCGGCTAATATATCGGCAGTATAATAATATCAATAAAACAAAATAAAAAGGTTTAGCAAGGATGCAGGTGAAGTGTGCGGGGCTCGTAACAGTTGGCATTCAGTGTCAATTCTACGTACATCGTGTGGTGTGAGACATGTATGTTTAATTCAAAATTAACAAGCGATGTGATCGTCTTCGCCGGCTTTAGTTTCAATTTTATAACCATAATTAATGTTAAATTTCATGATATAGATCAGATGCATGTTTCTTGGATGCATAACATAAGTAATTGGTTTAATACGTATGAAATTATAATGGGTAAACTGAAACAGAAATTGGATTCGTTCTTATACTAAAAAAAGAGGACTACCTTCATGAATGCAAAACCGTTTGAAAATAAAAGGCCTATAGTAATCTCCAGACTACTAGGCCTTTTCCAAAATCTGTGACAGATATTGTTTTGTTCCTTGCTATTGAATAAACCGTATTTATCAAAATTAATCTAGTCGTTATGACTCGCGACATTTAGACGGGTATTGCCAGTACTCAGTAACTTTAATATAATAATGGTAATGCCCTTTAATATAAGCATGGTGACGTCACCTCGTCAACTTGCGAAGCTGATTTGAATCGCAACAAAGTTTGAGTCTGCGTCATCCGATTGAAATTGAAACAAAAAAAGTTGGCGGCGCCTGTTTTTCATTCAACCCTTGGAATGACCGCTACGTCATCAACTAGACGTCAGGAATTATGAGTCAAGTGTATTTTTATTCAGATCTCTTTAAGTTGCGTCATGAGCTCTTTGCACCTGATCAGTAGGATTTTGTAAACTTTTTGACATGAGTAGTAGGTAGGTATTTAAAATAAGTCATTTGGAACCTTAGAAATTGTAAGCGTGCTTTTAGTCTATCATTTGTTAATATCGGTACTGTTTTGAGTTAAGCATGTTTTGGGTGCTAACTGGAGAACAGGGTATCACGGTTAGGGAGAAAAAGGTAGAAATCACAAAAATTACAAAAATAAATTTATTGTTCGTACCTAAATAATAAAAATCACCGATCTACGTCTGCCGTAAATTGCTATAGATGTCACTTAGTCTCTTCCCAAGATATAACTGGTCACAAATTCCTCAATAATCGTCACTTCAGCATGAGTCTTGATTGTTGGAGCTCAGCAGACGCGAAGTTCTTCTGTTGCTGTTTAGTTGAGTACCTCGGGCATAACGACGGGCTCGGGGATGATTACCTCGGGGAGGACGGGCTGGGGCATAACGATGGGCTCGGGGATGACGACCTCGGGAAGAGAAGGCTCGGGCAACACGATGGGCTCGGGGATGACGACCTCGGGAAGAGAAGGCTCGGGCAACACGACGGGCTCGGGGATGACGACCTCGGGAAGAGAAGGCTCGGGCAACACGACGGGCTCGGGGATGATGCTCTCAGCCTCATCGACGATTTGGACGGGGGTAGGGGTGATCTCAGGCTTAGCTGGGACGACGACAGGGGAGACGTCGACGGGGGCATCGACGTTCACGATGATCTGCACGAGGGGCAGAGGGTTGGCGGCGGCCACGGCCAGCAGAGCGAACAGAGCAACGAAGGTCTTCATTGTGTGTGTTTAAAGTTTTTTTAACTGAAACAACACATTTAAACTTTTTAATAAAAAAAATGTATGTTTATACACATGTACATAATAAATTAGGTTGTTATGTAAACGTCTTATAACTCCGTTTCGTATCGGATAAATAGTTTCTGTTTTGATTAAGTTTTATATTCAATGGCTTTGCTGGCACCGGCCTCAAAAAAAATTGTAGGGCCCTAATTTGTTTCGTACCTACTTTTGATTTCGTTTTGTTAGTTAATTTCGTGTATATTATGTAAAAATATTATTTCATACTTTTGAAATAATTTCTTTTTTTGAAGTCGGTATTAACGACAAATCCCGGATGAATCTTATTCGGTCAAGTAAATAAAATTAATATTTCTATTTAAAAATCTTCGTGTATCATTGAAAGCACACAGTGATAAACTTATTTTCAAATTATTACGATGCGGAATAAATTAAATTGAGCAAAGAATTTTAGATAAAAATACCATCCGACAGATATGGCACACAATCGATTTTGTACGGGTATCCACCCGTGTGTAAAGTCACGTATCCATTTGAAATTGCAAAAAAGTAGGTAAGTTCAGGATTAAAGACTAGCACAAAACAATGTATTAAATTGTCATAAAAAAAACTATAAAAGGATTTTAAATTTTCTAATAAAGTACTTAGTAAAAATTAATAAAAAAAAAAGTTAAATTGGGTTATTTTGTTTTAACTTACCTTGCTTTCACAAATGTAAATATAAACTATAATTGGTTGTGAAAAACACTCGGTTTTTATACAAATTTAAAGCCATAAAAACGTAAGTATATCGATGTGTTATCAGATTACCACAATTAGGAATTAACTTTTATCAACTGTCGCAAATGCTACCAATAAATTTTTAGTAGAAACTTCCATGAATAAAGATAGCAAGCTACTTTACAAATCAAATAATGACGTTTTAGTCTAGTTCAACCTTATAACCTTACGTATATCCCAATGCGATAGCGTTTAGAAAAAAACTAATAAAGAGCAATATGTAATGGATACGAATCACGAAATAGACTACGACAATCGATAAACCTTTGTATTTTGACCTTCGATAAATATTACTCAAAAATAACTTATCTTTGAAACCAACGTATGTATAGAGCCTCAAAGTCTGCTGAAAGTTTAGGTCAGGAACCTTGTTAGAAAAGTCTTAAATATTTAGCATCGAACTATAGGATATACCCCTTTATTCATAAGCGTTGCTTAAAGTTATGTGCCTAGTGATTAGCGACTTATTAATGAAGCATTTTCACTTCTTTGATCATCGTCTATAAATAAACCCCGTCATGTATAAGATAAATGTTAGTTCATGGTTTAATTATGACCTTTATACCGTACATCTATCTATATTGGAAGAACCCCAGAGAAAACTTATACATATATTCATTCACCCCATCTCGCCGAGAAATTGAATAGGCCATCATGCGCTGGTTAGGACATGTCAAAAGAATGGCATAAGGAGAATGTCGAAACAATGTGCAATACGAAAGTAGAGGAACGAAAGGTCGGAAGCAACGCCGACCTATCACGATCAAATAAAACGTATGCACCTCTGGATGTGGAACCTGTAATGTTTGAAACTTGGGCGGTAAATCTCTTCGATGCGAAATTGCAACAAGATACGTAGACAATTGACAAATTCTTGGGTTACTTAAGTACCTATAATAAAATCCAAGTGAATCATGAATATACTCAGACTAGGTAAGATACATCTACCATTTCTCTAACGTCTTACATATATGGAGTAGGTATGTAAGACGACTCAGGTGAGCATGGAGTATGTAAGACCTCAACCATCTAAAAGTATACTATGACTGCTCTTAACATTTTTGTAGGTCTCTGGGATCTTCAGTGAAACGCATGCCCACCATTTCCCCTTCTGTGATAAGGTATATTTTTTTTTGGCAGGATACAAAAAGGTAATGTGATCTTTGCGCAGGTTTATTTCTCTGTTCGATTATTTATATACGCCAGTGTAGCCCTTACCTCAATTTCCTTTGACCCATATTCAAGTTTCTAGTGAAACTAAGGGCCAGGCTTGTGGCTTCTCCTGCCATACTTAGAAGAGAGTAAGCCTTTAGGTAGTCTCAATAAAACCAGTCGTAATTTTATACTAACTAGACAATAGTACTCGACAATGTCAAGCTATCGCTTTTGAGCATCACAAGAATCGCTTTCGCTCAATCGACTCTTGCTATTTGCCCGGAATGGGAAATAATTTCTTTCATTGCCATAATAACTCGCTAGCTCCCCTAAGATCGGGAAAGTATGCATGATAGCAAAGCTCTAGTAACTTAGTATCTAATGACTAGTTGCAAAAAAACGAGACATTTCGTTGTTACGTGGTGTCGATGGATATAATGTGTAAAGGACGATATGGCATACATGGAATGTTATATATGGGATTGACTACCGAGATGACAACTAACAGAGATATGGAGGAAAAAAACACGTTGCGCCGACCCGAATCAACTGGGATAAGGGCAAATAAGAATGATGCTGGTCGTGGTGGAGTCGTGTGAAGACCCTTTTAAGCAAATAAGAAACACCTCTGTTGCCTGCAGGGATTTCACAAATTATTGCCACAATCGATGTGATTTTAAGTTAAGGAATGTTAAATTAATCCGTCTCATCTCTGCTTTCGTAGCAAAAGCTAGCTTTCATAGAAAATTTTCATATTTACCTTTTCCCATAACTTAGCTTCAAAATAACCTAAATAGGTCTACTTATTTAGTTTATTCCTCACCCTGTCATCCTGCACAAACTGTGTCGTTTGTTCACCTCTAGGTGAACAAACGACACAATTCGTGCAGGATGCAGGATGTGATTTGCTCGTGCCAAATCTACCGACAATCATACAGTAATATGAACCGACTGTAATATGAAACTGGGGTCGATCGTTGCTAAATTAACTAACCATACTTTCTTCCTAACTGATTTAATATTAACCGCTAAAGTATCGTAATGATTATCCTGCTCTCACAAATGTCCACTCATGAACGAACTTTTGAAAAATCATTATTCAATCATTATTAATCATTATTTAGTAAAATCATACCTACAATTTTTGATTATAAACCTTAAACGTTAATAAAACTTTTCAACGTGTTTCAATCAAAATCGCGAGAAATACGCTTCGGTAATTGAAAAGCTCAATGAGCAGAACTGGCTCTTGCGAATCTGAACCAGTCAACCAGTACTGTCAATTTTAAAAATACCAATCATTTCTTCGTATGGAATGATTAATAAACACACGTTTTAAAAAAATAATCATTTAGACTTGCCATCATCAACTTTATTGTTTCATTACTTATGATTAAAACCAGTCAGATACATTATCAACAAATAGATAATCGTAAAATAAGCGGCAGGAAACCAATAGCCTGCATTATGAAAACTACTGAACGAGGACCAGTCGGTACCGGTACGTTCACCCACGCATTGGAAAACTCGGAAAAGTAGCCACCAGACTACTTGAGGCTCGAGAAACATCGTGTCCATCCGGTGGCTTCTACTCGTATATTACATTAAATCCCGTATATTTCCCCTCTCGGCTCGTTAAATTTGTGGTGTGAGTTGGAAAGCCTGCGCGGGCGCCGTCGACGTGCGCGCATGTACAACTCCCGCCACGTTTCGCGTGGAAACTGTGCCACGTCGCACCTTCTCTCAGTAAAAGTACTTTCTTCAAGCCGCTTTCGGAAACTCGTCTAGAACAAATTTCCTCGCTATAGTAACCTTGTACTATGTGACATAAGGCGTTCGCCTGCGCGTGCGCTATAATTAGAACCGTCGGTCGTTTATAGCGCACCGAGAACCCGCAATCGATACCGAACCGTGCCCCGCCTGCCTACGATCGTGAGAAATAATATATTGCCGCCGTAACATTAAGCTGTGCTGCTTGATCCGAGAAACAATGGGATGTTACGATGATTTAGTATGCGCATTTAATAAAATATTCCTACATTATGATAGGCATAAACATAATTTTATTATTCGGCTTGAACGGCAGCCAGAATCTATCCTTCAGTCTGCGTTTGATTTATTTGTAAACTGATGGCCTCGTTTATTTAAATCTAACATAATCTTTTAGACCTTTAATTTAATGAAAGCTTTATGTGCCCTTGTGGCTATCTACGCAGAACAAGTTTTAAATAGGAGTATAAATTACGCTGATATTAATAAATTTTCAGTTTTACGAAGAGTTTGTATGCATACTTTTTTCCTAAGTAAAAGGAAATAAATGGGGTGCTACTGACAAGCCTGAAAGGAACTCTCTTGTGCCTGAATGTCACGTCGTAAAAGTTTTATTGTAACATAAAATGACCTGGCAATTTTATTATTAGTCTTACTGAAGTAATATCTGGACTTTGACTTGTCTATAACTTATCTACTTAGGTTTAATTATTATTAATTGGTGACTTTTATTCCCTATTTGTTAAGAAACGTAATTTATTTTCTTATGAAGTGATTAAGAAGAATTTGTACTTAAAATGTGCTTAGAAAATACATTAATATTTTTAAACGTTTTAACGTTTAAGGCACCCTTCGCAACTAGCGTAATAAGCATTATTTGTAGGATGTTCTAACGTTACGCCACCCACGCGCCACGATATTTTCTATACAATCACGTCTCCGCGACGCTAGCACAGCGTCTATGCGGCGTCAACCAAATCCAGATACAAAGACACCCTTTGTTCATCACCATCATGCATCTATGTTTTCTGACGGAGACTATTATAGATGAAGAGTTAATAGAAATAAATGAATAAACGTTCTTCTTCCTTTGTTTCAATTTATGTCGACCATTTTTTCATCTGGCCTGTGTTAAGGTGGGTACCTTTTTTAGATTGTGATTTATGACGCTTCTGTCTCTACTTTACCAGTATCAATCAATTGTAATTACAGATGAAGGTAGGCATCAATTCATGTTTGTTGTTGTTGTTCACACATTGTTTACATAGTATTACTAATCATACTTAAGAATAAAGCAATGCCTTTTCCTTATCACTTGAATGGGCTTATTGGTTGACTCGCACGAATTTACTCGCTCAAAACGGGCGAATCGACACTGTTAATTTTTATATTAGGCTGTTAGCACATTTTTAATTTTATACACTTTATTGCGTGTATTTGCTGTGTTCTTTTTTCTTATTCCATAAAAATTATATTATATAAAAGTGTCTATTCACGCGTTTCGGGCAAGTAAATTCGTGCGAATCAACCAATAAGCCCTTGAATGAAAAGATTCCAATCCCGACTTAAGACAAGTTCTTCTTACATCTTTCTTTCTACTTTCTATGTCACAACACGAACTACAAGTACCTAAGATTCTGACTGCGATAAAAATCGGTATCGATGCTCTGTTTAATCAAAGGAGAGCGATTACTGCCACTGTTGACTTATTATAGGTATTAACCGGAAATCAAAACATGTCACGAACGTCCTCGTGTAGACAGGCACGTCCCACCGGACGTACATCAGTACAGACGTGGTATTGTATCGATATACTAGAAGTAATATCCCTAAGGCAAACCTAGATAGCATAAGATTTACTGCGATGCTGATTTCATGGTCATATAGGTATCTGAGGGCTCACATTTTTTTATAATGTTCCGACTCCAATAATCAGTAAATTGTGAATGAGTTCTTCCGATTCTGACCAATTGTTTTTCTTCAAGCTTCTTTATTTCGGATCTTTGTCGTATGCAAAGAGTTCGTTGCATACGATCAATCGAGCAAGGTTCACTGTTCTATTGAAGGAAATAGGTTATTCTGGTGCATGCACTGTTGTGATCTTTATCACGGCATGTTGTTGGCAGCGCTAGAGACACGTGCTGGCTGCACGTGGCGTTGAGGTGGTGCCAACGGTCAGTGGCGGAGGCCTGCCAGATAACTGCAGACTGTATGAAGCCGTACGATAATAGCTGCTGCACTAACTGCTTGTATACTAATTCATAGTATGACAGTACTTTTGTTGTGCATAACACAAGTTTTCTATTAAGCCTTCGGCACATCTGTATTGTACGAACAGTCCAATTTCGGACACGAAAGTAACCTACGACTAATCGAAGCTTGTGATTGAAGTTTTTGACGATGGAGGTTTTAAAATGGAACATTCAAGCTCTTGTAACTTTACTTCCAAGATTTTTTTAATAAAAAGTCTTGTTAAATACCTTTAGGAAACTTAATTTTCCTAAACGCATTATCTAAAGACATCATAAAAACAACGAGTAGTAGGCAAGCACATAAAGTAATTTCAGGTGCGAATGATATCAAATGATAAAATAATATTACCTACGTGACGCGAGAATGGTTGGTAATGATAGCAATTGATAAGCTGGCGTTCAGGCAAATATATAAACAGAAGCTGTCTGAGTGCGCCTGATGAAAGGGCTTCCTCGCAATTCATTTTTTGAGTTATGTATAAGTCTTTAATTTATACATAATCAAAAAATGAATTGTTTGGTTTGGTTCTTGATTAACTACAATATTTGACTTGAGTGCTTTTAGGTACCGATCCATTTTATAATAAGTACCTAATACTTGTAAAAAAAAAGTATCTAACTCCTCTAGGTACCAAGTAAACTCATCAATGTATAGCTTGATTATACGATTTTACTAAAGTGCAACATTATTTTCAGCAACATAAGGACGACAGTATTCTCACCAAAGTATTTTACGGTAATTATTACCTCGTATCTAAACCTTTATTGCATACCTACATAGAACTTCGACAAATTAAAATTGCATTTCCATGCAAATTTTTCCTACCTAACAAAGTCCTTTGGGACAAAATCCATCGGAATAATCAGAATATCGAACGTTGACGCTTCATCAGCATGCTCTGTGAGACCCCACGGAATGCCATTTAATAAATTGCTTTTCCCTACAACACTGAAACCCAATGAAGCCACCGGGAATTCACCTCTTAATCCCGTAATAAATTGCTTCTTGCAAAAATGCAAATGATACTTAAATAAAATGTAAAAATAAAAATCTTATATCGAACAGATAACAGTATTTTGTTAGACAATGCAATTCCTTACGGCTATTAAAATTCCTAAGTCAGTATTTATTCTTCTCGCTGAGTCGAGAGGTAGCTATGCAACTACACTAATGTTCAGCCATTGCTGATGCATGGAAGCACAATCTGAATGCATAGTTTATGATAGCGCAGCGAATTTTTACTTATGTGAACTGGTTTTCTCAGTGAGATCATCATAATGTCCTAATTTAGCTTCATCAATTCTTCTCGGCAATTTTCCGTCATAATTTCTGCCGTTTCTAAGAGAAAAACATTAAAATGTATTTATGAAACTGATGTTAAACTATTAGGTAAACTATGTATATTAACGGACACTTGAGCAAGGCATGTGAAGGTGAACCACCTGCAACATTAAATGGACCAGTGAATTAAAGAGACACATAACACTCAGTTACTGATGATTATTACTTTAATTTAAAGCTCATCAGAGCTTTCAAATTATTTGTATAAGTAATAACTGCAATATAATTTGGTATTAAAACTGTAAGTTGTGCCGATTAACGCCGCTCCGCAAATTGGTATAAAACCAATCAGAAGGCCTACTTTCTTTGCTTTTAGTCCAATAACCCAAATTCAGTTATATTTTTGTAAGTGCACGTTGTAATGGAATCGATATTTTCATTATTGTCACTTCCGTTAATAGCCACCGCCGTTATTTATAAAAGGAACAATAAAATATTGTTATCTTTTATTGCAGATGGCAATTAGCGTTATAAATGTTGCGGATTATTTTACTGACGCAACGTGAGAATGTACAACAATTGATACGATCTTATCTCTCGAGGAAGTACAACTTTATGGTGCTAATACATAGGTCTATAACCTATAGATCTCTCTCCCAAAACATTTATTAAGAGAACCGTTATCCGAAATGCCATAAAGCGTTCCCCCGGATATTTGGGACTTTTTATGTGTCTGGACTTGGACAAAGAGCCGTTAACTGTTCCGAAGGCTGTAAAGCAGTTTTCTTTATTTCCGAGACCAATATGGGATCCTTCGTCGCGCACGTGTTGAATCAGGTCAGCGAGATTCGTTCCTGAGGCACCGCGCCAGACAGCTAATAAGATTGTTTGTTGACCAACTCCTTGATTCAACCCCTTATACAGAGAAATATAGGTATAGTAAAACGTTGAACTAATATTGAACCTACTTCTTGATGCTGCAGAAAGCTAGCTGTTTTCTATTTCTCATCCAACGGAAAATAGCAAATTGAACGCGAAATGAACTGTCAATCAGTAGCTTCGCTACGTCTCTAGAAACTTATCCAATAACTTACGAGCAAGTATAATTCAAGATAATATTATTTTCCGCCATTCTGCCTCACCAGTCATGAAACTTAAACGGTTTTTAATTACTTTGCGGAAATTCATTAACCCGCAATTATTAGAGATTTGAGTACGAGGTTCCATTATTCACCCTTGAACTACCATGACACAAGAAGATACGATCCTAGGAATGTTATAGTATGTATTCGTATGTATGTATGCCTCTTTGCTTCAGCTGTAGTTTTATTAGTAACAGTAAAATAGCAAGTCTATTGGAAGCAACTTAGCTACATTATTGAAATAAAGATACGGGGAAGTAGGCTCACCTTTATTTTAAATCCTTCGAGTATTCGCCGAGTAATAATCTGGTAAAATAACCTCCACAAGAACGATATAAAGATAAGACCGAAACATTCGTATGGTTTCAAATAATACCTTTATTTTGTTGACGACCTGCGTGGGGGGTTTGGGTAGCTGGCTTTCTTTTCTACACTACATGTTGGGTATGATCTTGACCTCGAACAAATATTTGCTCCCATGGCCTGTAAATTTTTAGTTTCGAAACACAAATTCCTTTACCCTAAAATTGTTTTGGGCTTTCTGTTTTATTGCTTATGGTATGCGGTATGCGGTTTTTTTTTCCTTAACTAGGTCAATGATAGGTTCACTTATTGTGTGACTTCATTTACAATAAATAAAATAAAAAAATTGTGTAGAAAACCGTCGCTGTTACCACAATACACCAATCTTACACGAATATTGATTTTATTCGAAGGAGAGACTGCTTACCTAACTTACCTTGACTGGTATAATGCATGCTACGTCAATACGAACTCAAAAACGTGTAGATACCTGATTGTGTCTAGTGCGAAATTCTTGAATTTAAAATAAAATAGCAGTTGTTCACAGTTTACTCGTTTTTAGATAGCTCTTAAATCTTAAGACTCGTTTCGTTTTAATGCCTCTCAGTAGCATTTGCTCAAAATTTGTTCAAGGCGGGTTACAGCTGCTTCCCCTTTCCAACTTATTTCCTTCATCCGAACATAAATGTTTAAGTTATTTATTTACTTATCCATTTATTTTAGGCATCAAGGCCCATATAAAACACATACAATACAATATTAAATATAACTTAAAAATACTATTAATACATACAACATTATAATTACACTAAAAACTAACTAGATTTGATTTTATTTGTGCTAGATAGCCAAAACTCGGCCGACATTGAATATAGGCCACTTCCAGATTAACCCCACGTGTCCCGGGTGGGCAGAAAAACATTCTCTTCTACATTTTCCGACTATACCTAAATTTTTGACCTATACCTACCACCATTTCAACATTTTATAGTCTCATTAATCTCAAACTTTAGATTCAGAACACATCGAGCTTTATAGCGCAGTTATTTTCTTTGAAAACGTAATTTGGGTTACATCATTCCAAAATTACAACCTCGAGTTTTTCATTTTTATTACGATTACAAGTGTATACTTCCGTTCCTTTTGAATAAGTAAGTATGTATGTATGTAAGTAAGTATTTCTGCTTTACTGTCAGGCTACATTCGGGTATTGATCGTAGTCGGGACAGGACTGCTTTCCACACTTTAACTAATAAGCCTCCCTACAATTACGTTTGTGTTGTCAGCGTAGGCATTTCAGCTGGTAGTAAATAGAATTCTAAAATATTTATAAAGTTTGTTATAAAGTCCCGGTTTTCAAGGACACATAATTAATGACGTAGTTCTCAAATAACCCTTTCATAATTTATACCTTTTTCATAATATTCGAAATTCGGCAATGAACATTCAAACACTTCTACTTCGCTCGACAATGTGTGTAGGTAACACAAACATAGCAACATAGTAGCTACTAAATTGAAGTCTCATTAAGAGTGGTTCGCGTGCCACTTTTTGCGTTATTCGGCGATTAGGTCATATTGAGGTGGTAGCCACACTAGCCGCCGTAGAAGGCCACACTGTTCCGCGGAATGCGCGCTTCATGTATCACGAACACGTGATGGACGAAAGTCGCTTACACTTAATTATCACTTACTTGCAGAATCAGGACTAAGCAGTAGATTTGACCTCACGTTGAGTACGTAGTTATACTCGTGTTTTCGGTCATGATTTTTGTCTTCAAGAGATACCAAAGTAAGTACGGTACGGAGCCGGAAAATGGCAGATTATCATAGCCATATTTTAAAAAGTCAAGCTCTTATTTATGAGCGTGCTACCGTGAGTGATTCGCAAACGATCTTATAAATAAATAAACTATGCACCATTGCTACCATGTGCCTAAATTGATGTAAGACCAAGTTCACAAAGTGGCTATTGACAATTTGACACTGAGTTACGATAAGACTGAAGATTTACTACATGTATCAATCGCTTAACCTAATGTAGTTAATAAAGTCATTATATTTATACAGACTTACATAAACACAAGTTTTCACCATATTTATCTCTCTCTCAATACATATACATACCCCCACATAGGTACTTTAATAGGCCACATTATATACCTATGCATTTCCTAGTAAGAAGTTATACTGTACTCGTCCTACAACTACTGATATAATGTTCAAATTATAGGCGAGGACGCTAGCACCCTAAACACAAGTTAAATCTTACTTTGGGTGCCAGAGTTCATCGAAAACACTCTTTCTTTCCCTTAATTGTAACGCTGCATGGTGTCTAGATAAGTGTTTTTGTACAACTGAAGGTAATAAAAAATCTTTTTTAATATTTTATTTGACGGAATTGAAATTGACGAACCTTGCACTCAACAAATTGCTCAAAGCAACGAAAAATTTCGAACAGCAACGTTATCACCACACCGCTGTATTTCCTATCGGGTAAATTAGTTCGGAACTAGTGAAATTCGACTTACATTCGACTCGTTTCATGAAACATGAATTTTATTCATTAATTCGTTCTACTGGACAGTACTCGTTATTTTGCCCCTAAAAGTCGTTGCCATCGCAGAAATGTCAACTAGAACGACACAAATACTAATTAATTTATGTCAGAACGCCATCGATCTATCATGATAGTGTCATCGCACTTTTTAAGTAGGTACCCACGATACGTATATACGTAAAGGATCACTACTTGTCGTTGTGATCTGCAATCGTCTACAGTCTTCTTTTATTTTCGTTGCTTATAATTTAGTCTGTATGTATTTATGTATCAATAATTTTGAATATGTAGATACGAGTATATATCTGTGTATCTATTTTAGTGTATTACGACAGCCCCATTTTATGTCCAGGAAAATCACTGTCCTTTCCAAGGTTGCCTGGAAGAGATCGCAGAAAGCGATAACGCTGCCCATTGTACATTTTGTAGTGTTTGATGTATTTTTGTGGTGTACAATAAAGTATATATAAACATACATTGGATAGCTACACCTGGCATGAAGTTGGTCCGTACTCGGCTTATTTCAGTACTACAATAGAATCTGCTTACTTAGCGGTCCCACCTATTGACTATTCCGCCCAATATTGGCCGTTAGGTCAAGTTGGTCTACCAATTTGTTTTGCGATGTTGACCCTTCTCGTAATATACCCCCCATAGCCCGGCTATAAAACTTGACCCTAAATAACGACTCTTTTATGCCGAGGCACTTTCATCTATTTAGGATGATGTAGACGTAATTTACTAAAGAAGGTAAATTACCACTAAACAGTAGGTACATAAAATAGAATTAGATAGAGAGTGATATAATATGGAATAATCAAATGACAAAATAAAAATAAAATATAATATTGTATAAAATCCGCAATTTTTATTTTTGTCGTAATAATGCCATAATTATGGAACACGTAAGCAACGCTTTTCTATTCAAAATGCGAGATTTCATTAAGAGCACAGCTGTGTGCGAATAGTACCTACACGACTAGTACCGCGATGGGCGCGGGCGCAGCTCTGTGGCCGCGGCGCGCTCGCAGACTCCGCGGCGAATTTCGCCGCTCTCGCCCACTGATCTACATTTCACCTCCAATATGGGTCAATAACTGCCCACGCTCAGCCCCTCCGAGCGCGGCCATTCACCTCGGCACTCCAAATCATTGTTCGCCAAATGTATAGCGTTGTTGGAGGTCGTCGACCCCGCGTTGGTGAGGCTGCTGTCAGTCGTCAGCAGAGAGTCTTCTTCGAACGACACTCGACACGCCAACATCAGTGCAAACGCAAACATCCTCTGTCCATCCGCTATAAATAACACATATCAAGCCTCATCGTGTATCTACCTAGCATAAACAATGTGGTAGCCATTCCGCGTGCTGTCATTATGATATTTTAAATTCATTTTTAAAGTGTTCGTTGCAGTTTATAGTATTTAGGACGTAAACAAAATAATTAGAAAGTTTGGTAAGTTTTTGAAAGCATTCACTTTGCGAAGCTTTGTTGTGCGCTACGTTTGCGTACGGTCTATTGAAATAAGTTTCGAATTTGAAGTGCTGACAATATATGTATACTATGTGCTATTCCATAGCCATAAAATAATCAGGGAGTCAATCCATACGTCTGAATATACTGAAAGTATAAATCCGTAATCAATAAGTATAGTAAAAACTAAACAACTTGCTGGGTCGATCGCTTGAAGAGCTTTAAAAGCTTTTAACTTTGAGAGTGACATTTAAGTAGTATTAACGGTCCACCATTTGTTACTCTAGTTTGTGCGGCACTGTTTTGCACACTATCCAAAACGGCGAACTCAAGTTTTATTAATGTATTAGCACTTGGTCGAGTGGCCACTCTACTATAAAATAAACTGTTGTAAAATGCTAACGAATCACCGTAATGATGACTGATACAGTGATAACTACATACTGATAAGCACGAAAATAAAACACGGGCGTGCAAAAATGCCTACGTGAAAACTTAATGGCACTTAGGTAAATTGATAAAATTTTAATTTCTCTATATCGAATACGATACCTATAAGAAATTATACTTCAATAACATTTTATTGCAAAGAATAAACTTCCAATCTCACCACAGGCATCGCAGCAAAACTGCGTGTGTAAAGATGTAAAACTCGCACTAGATGAGAACAGCTACTCACAAGGCATAGTTCTGTAGCTATCCAAATATTGTTGTGAAGGAAAGTGGCGCGCTGAACGGACGCACACTGCCTCCGCAAGAAGTGTCACGTTGAACTCTTACATAAGGACTCACCGTGCTTTCCAAAATATTATTGGATTTTTTTTGCCTTTTTAGCAAACAATGCCTTGGTCACGCATCTACATGCGCGTCGCAAAAGAAAGTTGCTTGTTGCGCACATAATTGAGACCATTTAGGCCTATCTAAATCTTAATGCTTACATAAAATAACCAATTTAACGAACGGACCTCTCTTTAGAAACACTCCTATAAATAAATAAAAAACGTCTTAATTGTCGTTGCCATGTAACTGTATTTTTTACATTCTGAGGAATACTTATTATAGAAAGTTTTTTGTTAAAACAAGAGTTAACTTAGTACACCTTGAAACATGTAAAAAGATTCAAGGTCTAAAAAATATTTCTTCATAAGGCTTAAAAAAATAGTTGCGATGTTGTAATGTAGGCTTTTTAGGAATAGTTGCGCGCGAAATGTTAGTGGTAACGAGGCACAGTGCGCCCGGGGCGCTGATGGCGCTCGGCGGCCCGCGGACAGGTTGCGTGGCCCAAGGAGAAACATCGCTTGCTCTACATTCGTCGAGTTTGGAGCCGATGACTCCTCGTGACCGTGTCCTCCTTAGCGAGTGCTGTTTTATCTCACCGAATTTCTCTCTTCTGTTCCGCATCATCACGAACAAAAAGTCAAGACCCGTTCGGTGGAAACGCGGCCTAGTTGTGACGACCACTTGGCCACATAGCGCCGCCCGCTCTACAACAAACCCAAAAGTAACTACTTTCGCCCCGGCCCAAGTGCTAATTATATTTGACGGGACACTTAAAATGGAGTAGTAGGTATCAGATGTGGTGACAACAACAACTTAGACAAGCTATTCACTGTGCACTGCGGTGAACGTTGACTGATGACACTTACCTTCATTCAGAACTGTACTTTGTTATTTATTAGCCTATCCCATTGATGCCGCTTTTGTATCTGAACTTTTATGTTTGGTGGATTTGTTTAATTATGGCAAAATCTTACAATAAAAAACCATGAAATCAGGGTTTGTATATCTAAACTATCTTCTAACGAACTTTTTTTCTCTTTGCCTTAAATTATAACAAAAACCTTTAAATTTCAGCAAATTACAATCAACGATGACTAATTTTAATTCAAACACAAAGCCTAAATATTAAAACTAAGTATATTATGATATACTTAGTTTCAATATAAAGGCTTAGTTTCAATATAAACAAGAAACAGATATTGCAACTAATCTAAATAACTAAATCCAGCTAGAGCACCGTTCGATAAAGCCAAAGTAACGCGCAAAGGCATTCATTCATTCAATGACTGCGCAAGAGCAAATGCACTATACGCGTTGAAAAAAAGTAACTTTTTTTCAGCGTCAGCGCAGTTCTTTGTTGTGTCCGAGACTGGCCTTTACTCCTTTAGGCACAGTTGCAATATCTTAACTAGATCTTGACAGTCGTATTGTCTGTCACATGGCTATAGTTTTTGTTCTGTCATAACTATACAACTATAATGTGGATAATAAATGGTGATTTTTAACTCTTAACGCTGACTTGTTTATAATGTTAACAATAATTTTCTTATCAATGCGTGTAAATCTTTTTATCAGGATTATGTTACAAACAAGAAAAATATGTTTATATATAGGCATATATATAAACATAACTACCGAACTACGAGTAGGTAATCGTCAAGAATTTTGACACCGATTGCAAAAATGCTGTTTCTACGCACTCATTTCATTTTGTGCCAACAATACAACCATGCGGAAGTAGAATTAAAAATCTACAATAGCGGTAAACTGTTGTATTTTACAAAATTATGCACAGCAAACATTTTGCTCCGCTACGCCATGTGACTACAATATTGTGGCGCCGCTGTTCACATTAATATGGTAGGTATACAAAATAATTATGATTTTTCTAGCTTATAAAGATATCCTTACCACAAAATTAGAGAAATAAAACATTGAACAGGACCAAAACTGTTTGCGCATGCTACGAAATGTTCGTAGGCCGTAGTCTCGTAGCCGTAGCCGAACTGTAACAGCAAAAAGAAACATTTAACTTCGCAATCGACTTATGTTGATTTTTACATACGAAATGTGTCCAAAATGTTGCTCCCCGATATATACCCTAAAAAAATTCGAAAGTTATGTCCCGATGACATAACATTCGTAGCTCGGTGGCAGAACGACGAAGTTAACTTCGCAATTCTATCTTGAATATTCATTTAGTCAGCATACGAATAGTTGTTTTAAAATGTTATTCCCCTACATGTTAGGTACTGAATAAATACATATGTAATAATGTCGTAGTACGGAAAAGACGTAAGTAGATAGTGTAGTTGTAATCTCGGCGATGCTACGGTTCCGCATTTTCATTCATGACATTCACACCATGTCAATCGCAAAAAAACTTTTACTTGAGAACAGTTCAAAAATGTAAATAGTAATTTGAAGGACGGTTTCAATGAAGTTCTTAATTGGTATCAGCAAATACTCTATTTTTTTTTCTATTTAATAAGTGCTATATAGGTATGTCTTAAAACATAGTGCGACGTATAACGTCTCCCAAGAATAGAAAAATCTTATTATATGTTTCGAAGCACTTAAAATTATTCGAATCTTTGTCAAAAAATATAAGACATAAAACTTATAAATTACAAAACTAGCTTCGAGTGAATGATCGTCGCTATGTGAGCACTTGTCAAAATTCCTCTAAGCTCGCTCGAGATTTCATGACGTCTATAACTTTTACTTTTTGAAATACTTTCTTGATTATCAAATGATGATGATGTTGTTATAGTTAGTTAGGGTTTGCAATAGGTGCGCAGGCGCGTCCAGTGCACGGCTAAATGTCGCGTGCGCGGCCTCAGCACTCACAAACGGCCTTTGCAGTTCGGTGCGGTCGACGACCCGCCGGGGTCGTTGACTGGGCCCGCATTTAGTTTTCACTTTCGTTCACTAAGGATAACTGTACCATATACGTCACGTACATGCCCATAATTCCGTTGACGGACCATTCGGTTCCTTACACCTGCGGGGAATACGCAATTCCGCTGTCACACATTTTGTGCAGTATGCTCGCATCTCGCCAAAAGACCGAGAACCCCCTCCCAGATGTGCAATCGTAAAACTCGGGTCTTTAAACTTTAAAGGATTCGATAACCTATAGCAATTAACTTTTAGTCGGACATCCTACACCAATGAACCTCGGTGCTTATCTTCGAATCTTTTCGGAATGTAATAATTGTGTATTTTTAACTCGCACCCAATTTGACCAACTATTAAAAAAATAATCGTCAGTAGCATTTTACATTGACCTAGGTTTTTATAACTGTGACTCGTGACTGGTCAGTGTTCGCCCGGTTACAATCAAACGCAATAAAGCCTTAAAATAGTATCAAGTACATATCAGATCAAGTTATTAAAATGTTAAATGATCGCATACCGTAGCAAACGTTCAAGCTATGTCCGTCACCTGCCTAGGCAATAGGCAGAAGGTTGTTGCACTAATGATTGACGGTGTCGTAACTCGGGCGTTGGACCAGTGTCCTTTTGATGCATTTTGGGTACAATTAGGTAATTTTGGCGGATAGTGGGGAGTGGCGGTGGCGAGGGGGAGGTGCGGTGCGTGGGGTTGCGGGTTTGGCGGTGGTTGCGCAAGCGGCGGTCGTCGACTCGGTTATGTCAGCGGTTTACGTAAGCGTTACCTCGCAACGCTCTCAGGGCAGGCGCCAATTGTAGCCCCGCGATCGTTTCGCACTTCTCGCGGACTATTTGCGGACGGCTACGGTTCGTTAGCGCTCCGCACTCGCACCTCTTGACCGACTCTCCGCATTGTTCCTCTGCACCCTCCGCGACGTGCTAACTTCATTAGTGCCGCCGGTGGCGCGGCTCTGCGCTGCAGCCGTGCTCATCATACTAAACATTATTATTAAGAAATTGAACATCCTTCAATTACAATGGGTGATTCAAGTAGGTATATATTTATTTGAAAGGTGGCTAGCTTGGTCGGTACATTGTGTAATGCTAAACAACCTCCAATTAAGTTCAACCTTTCATGAATCGATTAGCGCTAACATCAAATCGTCCATTGTAACCGTTGTTAAGAACAGGTGTGCCCTAAAGGAGTAATTATGCGATATGGTTGCGGTCGAAGTAGAGAAGGGGCTGGAGCGGTTGCGTCAGCGCAGCGTGCGGAGAGCGGTCGGGCTCAACGCACAAGGTTGCCGAGGTTCAATGCTCTAGAAATACGACACCCGACCCCGGGCAACCGCATGCTGCGGACCAAACCTGCGTGCGCGCCGCCCGCTCCGCGCGTATACTGCGCCGCGCCGCACCAACATGCAACTCACTAAATAATCAATAAAATTTTTAAAAAGAAAATGAAATTTACTGTTACGATAATTACCCGATAACTCTGTCATGATGCCAGTTAAGCTGACTTTTAATCCTTTTAAATTTATTTGACACAGATTAAGTCTTCATCAGACTTAGTCATCTCAGTTTTCTGTTATTATTCTCCTGGAGAGGAGGGCCTATCCATCAAGCACGGTAATTTCGGCCAATAGTTAAACTAGTTCTTCTAAACGATGACAGTTTTTTTTTACGGTACACGCACAGCTTCGCGGGGTAACCTTCAAAAGAGAGAACGTGGCGTCGTAAGCACGTCCAATGTGCCAACTGTTTTTTATGTAGTTGTTTCGCAATTTTTTTATAAATAATTTTGCCTTCGACCTTTGTAAGCCGCCCAATTTAGCCCGATTGGTATTCCTGCGGCGGGCGGCGTCGTGTGCTTTTCGTAACTTGTGGTTCAGCAACGCGCGGGCGCAACGTGATCGTCATTACATTAGCACCAACCACACACATCGAGTACAAACTGCTCCTAAAATACTCATTCATTATACAAATGTATTATAAATATTCGCATTACCAACTGCAACATAGGTACTCGTAATTAGCGTAGCTCTGGGAGTTACATTAAAATGACGAGATCTACTACGCAACCATAAACTATAATATGGAATTGCTTATTGATTGAGTATAGATCCAGTATTCCAGTATTTCGATCCAGCGCTGAAATCCAGTGACACTGGAGCGATAGAATAACTTTTCAATCCAGTCCAGCATTCTGTATCCAGCGCTGGATTGGAACAGAGCAGCCTCTAAATAAAGCGCTACATGGAAATAATGGATCAATGTTAATCAGCTTTTATCTAATGTCGTAATTTACTTGTTCCAGTTTTAGGACTCCAACAATACGACAACATTTCTATACTTATAATAACATCTAGATACAGAAAGCCTCTACATACACATATTTCACGAATATTCATAATTATACGTGCATAATTCAAATGTCACGCGTGTTGGTCATCTTGCAACAAAGCGCCTGCTCAACTAAAGATAAATAAAGCCACGTAAGCACTGACATTATGTCGCAAAGAAAGTAAAAAGTAAGCCGCTACGTTTACATCAAGTCTGCATTTAATTGCTAATCAATCATTACGCGACACTCAAAAGTGTAGGCGAGTGCGCCCAGGTGGTTCTCGTCTCATTGTTTCCTTTTTCAAGTGAACCGTTAAACATTGCCAATTTCTCCGCTCACTTCTTCATTCTGATTACAAGAAGGCGTAGAAAGCGTCACAATGCTTATACAACCTTTTAACAGCGCACGTGAGCGACAACACCAGGGTACGATTTTCCAAGTCTCTACTGGTTCGCAATTGCCACTTTGGCCTGAGTTCACCGACCTCGTTGGCCCGTTCTACGAAGATGCTCACAATTTTGCACACCGGCGCCAACGTTTCACGACAATAAACATGATGATGCGATCTTCTGTGTTAACACGGAGCCGAGTAACCGTAAACGGTCAACTGAAAGGTTCTTCGTACCGAAAATGTTGTGGCAGGAAGGGTGCGTAAGCGCCGGTGCCGGTGCGGTGGTACCGGAACGGTTGTCCGCAGCCTTTCACGCACTTAATTTGGCAGGACCCCCTTCTCACCGCGCCTGCCGCACACCTCCTCTGAGAGAAAGTAGCTAGCCTACGCAATGCTAGGGTCAATGACCGTACTCGAAAATGCTTACTTCTGACAAAAGTGACACATTAACAGTGAGCATTTCATATTCAGTATGTGTGGTCAGTTTCTTGCACGGATGTTGAATGGTCGATGCGATTAGGTCAGGCTGGCAAAGTGGCCTATATTGTGCAGCGCGCATCGTGGGCGGCCACGTAGGCAGCGCCGCGCCACTACGTACCCGGCACTTTACTCCTCGTTCAATTAATTCCAAGTAACAGCTACCGTATTCAAAATCTTGATAGGTGCTATTAAGCAAAAACCATCAACCTTTGGTACATAATAAAAAGTCTCCCGAAATAATGGGCTATAATAAAGGAAAAGTTAACTGTGAAGATCTTTTACAACCAAATAAAAGTGGGTACATTATGTTACAAAGATGTGTCTTGTACTCTTGTCTGGTAGAAACTCACAAGCTGCCCTCGTAGTAAGTACATATCCGATCAGATAACGAAGGGCACGGCCTAAATCTGGGCGTGATCAGGGTCATCAGAAAAAGTAACCGTATTAAAAATATAACAGAATAGTGTTCCACTGCTCCACTAAGCGCATGACAACGCGTACATGCCCCGAGGCTGCGGCGATTCGGTAACATAACTGAATTGAAACATAATATTTTACTATTATTGCTGTTATACATGCAGAGAATAACGCTAATTACATTTATAATGGCTTTCTAAAACGATTCATCTTGTGCTCCAAATTAAATAAAATGCTGTAGGTCAGGTATTGTAACGGAGTTTTTGTGGTCCAACTATAATCCTCGTAAAATTTTATGAAGATACTTACGCTCTTCGGACACATTTCCTCCATCGATTTCCGGTTTTCGTCTTCAGTATAACTCAATTAGGTAAAGTGTGAGACTGTTATTTATAGACTGGAATTTATGGCTTGACGCTTGATGTTTTAAGGGTTGAGGTTTTTAGCTGAAAACTTACCGTCGTATTTGTTTATGCAAATACAGCAGGTTATGGGGTCTTGAATATTTTGGGGGTGAAAATTCGTCAAAACTTTTTCGCAAAAAAAATACTAGATCAGAACGAAAAATATTCATCTTAAACAGGTAAGTAGGTACATACTATAGCTACTATTACACCAGACCCCAGTACATAAATAAGTATGAATTAATTATGAAGTGCATCTAAATAAATTAGCATTATTATAATGAACAGGTCACGTGTGACCACTCCGGACAGGCCGCACTGCATCAGATAACACAGCTCGATCAGCCCCGGTACGTACATCTGCGCAGTTGTCCGTCTGTCCGTGTGCAATCAACTGTTAATTTATTGTATTAGCTTGCATGAGGAATGAGATATCCGTCTTTACGTGGAGAGTAGTCTCACAAGAACAAGCGCGCACGTGCCATGGAAAAACACAGAAAACAAGGACACACTGCAATGGTTCATTCAACCGGACGTTATTATTCAACGAGCGCACTGTGATGAAACTACGCAAATCTTCATTATTACTAACAAAGAACAGAGTTTCGAAATATTGGAGCACGTACAATGTCGTAGGGCACGTAGAGGGCCCTAAAACAGGCCCGAAATGTGACACGCCGACAGA
This sequence comes from Hydraecia micacea, assembly GCA_914767645.1. Lineage (NCBI taxonomy): Eukaryota > Metazoa > Arthropoda > Insecta > Lepidoptera > Noctuidae > Hydraecia > Hydraecia micacea. Next base: position 12,099,465 of record OU611782.1, on the reverse strand, counting down.
CGCAACGAACCTACGCAAGCTGTTTTCTGTATACGTAAGATGATTTATTTTCATAAGCTGCTTTCATGCTGCTGTAACATATTTTCAGTAAATTACGGCCAAGTCCAAACTCAAGGTTTGCCAAAGAGCGATGGAGCGTAGTATATTAAAGATTAAACTCACCGACCAAATTCGCAACACCCCAATACGCTCCAAGACAGGTATCGCCGATGTTAGCGGCAAGACTGCGAGGCTGAAGTGGGACTGGGCGGGTCACACTTTTAGGATGCATCCAGACAGATGGGCCAAAATCATCACACATTGGGTGCCTTAAGACGGGCGTCGTCACCGAGGCAGGCCTAAGAAACGCTGGCGTGACGATTTGGACTCGTTCCTAACCGATTGGACGGAGAAGGCACAGCACAAGGAAATGTGGAAGAATATGGGGGAGGCCTTTGCCCAGCAGTGGGACAGTACAGGCTAACAGAAAAAAAAAACAAGTTGTTCGCATGCTATTTCATTAAATTACTAATGTACGACCAAAGGCTGTAATGGCTACGTATAGAAGTTGATAAGTTTACGTAATTATGAAAAATACTGTTTAAATTAATGTTTTTCCATGAAACAATTTCTACCAAACTCATCTGCATAGCTCTTAGAAACCAAAGCTGAAAGCTGAACTTGCCAACTACGTAAAGCAATCCTGAAAAAGCTCTAATGCGGACTAAAGAAAATTTATTTACGACAGATTTATCTTTATTTGAATACATTGGAAAATGCATCTTCGTTTTAAAATAAAGATATAAATGCTACGTGACTAAAATATTAAATAAAACCTTGCGCTGAAAGAAAATCGAACGCAGCTAATTCTACGGGCGGCTCGTATATAACTTTTAATAGTTAATATACCCGTTTAACAGCCTCTCGCTGTACCATCTGTAACAGGAGATGAATATTAAATGGCTCCTTTCAATAAAATGACTTCATCAACTTAGTATTATACTTAGCTACTATAAACGTGTTCCTCGCGCGAAGATTTCACAATTTCGCTAATAAATTAAGATTAATACTGAATCTGTTAACTTTTAAACTTTTTAATAGGATTTTTTTCACACTGGGTGTTGGGTATTACGTAGTTATTGAGGTAATTTACACATATTTTTCATTATTTTATGATTTACTTAAACACTGTTTTGCGCTAAGTTTTTTTTTCTTCAGTCTATTTAGAACTATATCATGCGTCGATTACTTGGACATTGAATATGATTTTCTGTTGAGGCTAAAAGGTATATAGTTTTCTGGTTGATGTAATAAGTAGGAAAAATAAATCCAATGCGAGAATCAATATTGATCCATAGATAGCTACGGATGTAGAGATCGACGACGTAGCGTTTGAGATAGGGGCTTTCAGCTGATTTTCAGCGGTAATTAACTACCTGTTGTATCTAATTTAAATTCTTCAACTCGCTTCCGATCCAATATACTTACTTCAATGAAAGCTTTTTGCATTAAAAATAAATGAACAACCCTTTTTTTTTTTGCAAAAACACGGGGGATTTTCCGGAAAAGGTTTTAAACAGTTTTCAATTTAATTTAATGTCATCATCATCTGCCTAGCCTTTTCCCAACTAAGTTAGGGTCGGCTTCCAGTCTAACCGGATGCAACTGAATACCAGTATTTTACATGGAGCGACTGCCTATCTGACCTCCACAACCCAGTTACTGGGTAATACGATACCCCTTGGTAAGACTGGTTGTCAGACTTGCGGGCTCCTGACGTCCCGTAACGACTGTCAAAGATCCACGAATGACAGCCGGGACCAACGGCTTAACGTGCTTTCCGAGACAAGGAGGGGTCTTGGTATGTAAAGATGGTCACCCATCCACGGACGAACCGCGGCAAGCGTAGCTTAACCTGATCAATCGACCCGTGCGGCTGTTATTACTTATCACAATCCCCTCAATTTAATTTAATGTGTGTTGAGAATATCTACGTAAAAATGTTAAAAATTAACCTAAATATCGAAAGATATAGTTTTCTGTAAAGTCACAAGTAGCAATAGAGTAGAGGTGTCCCACCTTACCCGCCTACGTCATGCTAGAGACACGTTTAGAAATCCTAACATGGAAACCTAATTCATGGAGACGGGAATCGAACCCGTTAGCTTCCTCGGAACAGTCTCCTTATTGGACGCAGGCGCGACGCGACGGTGCGACGCGATTCTGGTAGAACAATTTCCATGAAGTTTTCATAGAAATTGTTCTACTAGAGACGCGTGGCGCTGTCGCGTCGCTCCTGTCTGTCCAGCGCAGTTTCTGGTTTCGTATCGATATCCCGACGGCATAACCCGTCAGAACTTTTTACATAAGCTACTGTTTTAAAAATAGATTTTATATATGACTAGAACTGAATGGCGATAAGAATGCGAAATTGGAAAATGTGTCCTTAATGATTTTAGGAAAATTTATGTGAAAATTCTTTACTTGTGTCATTTTTAGGGTTCCGTATCCAAAGGGTGCCAACGGGACCCTTACAAAGCCTCCGTCCGTCCGTCCATCCGCCCGCCCATCCGTCCGTCCATCCGCCCGCCCATCCGTCCGTCTATCTGTCAGCGGGCTGTATCTCATGAACCGTAATAGGTAGACAGTTGAAATTTTCATAGTGTGTATTTCCATTGCCGCTATAACAGCAAATAATAAAACTAAAATAAAGTTAAAAATAAAAAAACACGTTTTTTGTTTGTAGACTTGACATACAAAAAACGTGCGTTTGCGGACGTCTTTTGCCTGGTGGTACAACCTTCATGTTTTTCACTCGCTTTTTTCAAGTTTTTTAGAATCCTTCGACATATGACTATAATTGTAGGAGTCATGCAGTCGTGTGGCACATCTCGATGTTTCAGATTTTCTGCGAAGTACGAGTAGTTAAGTCCTTACCTACGTTTTGTCCTTACGTCGAATTTCAAACTTTAAAATATTTCGACATAATTCTCCGCTCGTTTAGGTACTCCTGCTGACATAAATTAATCTATAGGCTACAAAAACCATGTTGTAGGTACCTACGACGTTTATTTAGGTTTACTAACACAATAAAGATATGCACGCGATGTTTCCACGCAGTAAAAAAATAATACCAACTGGCCCAAACTATGAATCATTTTGGCATTTACAAATACTTATGTACTTACCTACTCGTATTTTTTAAGTCTTGAGTGCATCGAGTACTAAGAAACACGTGTCACAGTAAAGTTCCGACGATTAAGCTCCAAACAGGTTGTATCGATATTTCCAAAAGGGCTTTCAATTATTTTTATTCACAGCAACATGGAAAAGATTCTTTATTTATAATTTTAGCCGGTTTTGTTCAACTTTTTGTCGTATAAGTGCTCTTTTCAAACTTTTTAACTGAAATGGTCGAAATTCTACTAAAAGCTTTCCGTTTCCAAAATATGACAATGCTTACTTACATGTTTTTTATATCAAGTAGATACCTTGATAAGCACTAGATATTAGTATCACACAGTAGTTAATTGTTGCCTGATATCTACACAAAAACTTTTTGGAATATTTTTTATGACCAATAATTTTCAAACTGACAATTGTTCATTCTGAAAATTGCTTTTTCATGGCAGTTCTTTATCCATTTCTCTATTAACTCGTGCCTAGCTTGACCTAGGTATGACGCGTAGCTACTTCAAACGTAACCACCAAAGTCTGTGTTGCCTTGCCACCCACCAGTCCCCGTACACGCAACATGATTAATATGTTACCTATGCACCGAGTTTATAAATAATACAGTTTAAAAACAATGAACGGTACGTTGGTCGTAGCGTGGAGAAATCTAAACATCACAACCCTAAATAAATTGCTATTAGTATGCATACCGGAGCGACAAACGCAGCCAAAATCGAACGGCCTGTGATGGTGTAACCGCGTGAGTGAGGTAGTAATGGACCGGGTTCGTTCGCCGATAAAAGCGAAAGTGCTGCGTTCACTGGGACAACGACCGGCTCCTGCGGACAGCCCTGTCGGTTTCCTGCATCCAGGTCATCATCAACAAACATTGGCGACTGCGTCACCGACCTCTTGTTAGTCAACGCAGACGCCGCGCGCATGGGAACAGTCTTAAACTGTCTTTTGTTTTGCTAGTTGGTAGATATGTTTTATTTTGATGACTACGATAAGATCATGTTATAAGGTCCCACTGACGCGCAACGCGACGGCGACGGTGCGACGCGTTTCTGGTACAACAATTTCCATAAAGTTTTCATGGAAATTGGTCTACTAGAGTCGCACCTGTCTGCGGGAGTCTATAGGCTTACTATCTTTCATTTCAAGCTCCATATAAGATTTATATTTTATTTAAAGTTTGACTTAAAAGTAACCAATTGTGTGATGCACCTACAAACGTATATTTCCCTCATGACTACAAAATCCGCATAGCAATTTCGAGATTTCGCAATATTTGCAATGCTCAAATGTACGGAAAAGTAGTACCTACTAACAAAAAACTATTCGTTTTTTAGAATTCATAACTTATATATAAGTGATTTATATAAACTTAGCTGTACCTATAAGCAACTATATCTGTTATTTATTAATATCCGATGAAATTGAAAACATGCCGTATCCGAGTTCAATGAACTGTGTAAGAACATTATGTTAACAGAGCTTGATTCATTGATTGCTTTAAGTACCTAAAGTAAGTAATTATAAATACATATAGCTATAGCTTCCCCTATATTCGATTTTCGACTAATTCTGTTCCTTCTCACTTTTCCATTCTTTTTATGGTCAAATTGTTCAGCTATTATAGGTAAGTTTCCATGGGTGTTGTGTAAAGCCTAAGTAGAAGAAAGTACTAGCTTTTGCCCACGGCTTTGCCCGCGACCCGCGTGGATATCGGAAAAATTTCCCACGGGAGCGTATCTGAAAAGTGTTGAAAAATTAACAGTGTATTAAAGTTGTATAAATACATATGGCTCAAAGCGCCGGCGCCGCCGCCCGGTGAAATTGTGAAAACAACGAGTTTCAAATAATATCGTTAACGCCCGCACACACGTCGGAAATGGTTTTCGACATTCATGCCTTTGTCCATTCTGAAAGCAAGTTAAATTCTTGTTTCATAGGACATTGCCTACCGGGTCTAACTTTTCACAATAGCTACCGGGTCCTATCTACATAGATAGGTACTACACAAGGTACAATCTTTAGGTAGCTTTGGATCTTGCAATTGCAATTCAACCACCTACAAGTGATACAAGAAAAAAGAAGAAAGAACTCTTCGTATGACACGTCGTTTTTTTACACATTTTTAGTAGGTAAACGTTGCACAGTGGGTTGCACGTTTCGCATTACTAGTAATCCTCTTTAATGCTCCAACTAAGCGAAATTTCTAAATAAAGGCTTTCAAAATAAACAAATTGCACTTGTCGTTTCGAATAAATAGAGGAAACAAAGTGAGAAGGGTCAACTATTAAATTTGTAGGCGACACCGCCTGCCAGAATAACAAAATGTAGCCAGCGCGACATGCAGCTACTTAACTTCACCAGGCGCTTTGTTGTCTGGCTCGAACCCCCAACGATTGCATCGATCCAATCTCGTTTAATGTTTTGAAATATAGCCTGTTATCGTCTGCAATACCAAGTTTTCACATTCTAGCACTGGCAGGAAAATAGAGGCACAAAATATTATAGTATGTAGCCAAAAATCTATCGATATTTATTTTACCTTGCCTTTTCTACGTTACTAACTAATATTTTCGAAGAATCAAAGATTGATATCGCCACATGATAACATGAATCATAATAACGAAGGCTATGAGCCTCTCGGCATTGTAATTAACTTACATTTTATGAGTGACTGTAGAGCAGCGCCCTTGCTTGCTAGAACATTGTTATGAATTACAATAGAGGGCGTAAGCGTATCCACCCAAAATAAACAGTTCAAAACATAATCGGACTAGAGCTCCTAGATTTTTGCTGGTTCCAAAAAGTTACTTTTGGACTCCTTTAACTAATGGAAATAGTAGGCACTAGATGTTTGTAAGACTTTCCCAAATTCTCCGTGGCCTTGATTTCGTTTTGCCACTTCCTATTCCATTTCAATAGTTCTTCCTTTTTTTTATTTCCGTATTTAGATATCTACCTACCTAAACTGAACTTACCTAACTTATGCACCCAGGTATCTCAAGGTCGATTATTTCCTAATAAAACATCAGAAAGGTTACTGTTACTCCTTGACGTCCATCAGAATTCAGTTCAGTTTACCTATTTAGCGCCCCACTATAACAATATGATATCATTATTATAGCATAATTTGTTAGTAGACAGGATGTATGTAGTATCCGATAGTCATCGCCTCATCGCGATTGCTGTAATGAAAACAAAAATTCGCAAAACAAACAACAAGGACTTGATGGATGATAATAGCGCATTCTCATCTATGTTTACTGCATTGTTCAAATTTCCCTCTTGCCAGTGGAGACAGCTAGTCGCGTACCTGTCTGGTGGGCGCAATCGTTACCGAGGCGCGTCGGTCTGCATCGGCGGGCATGCGCACACCAACCGCGCGAGCGTTCGACCAAGTTTAGTGAGAAGTGAGGAGGAACGGCACTGCACGCTGGCTGCGAGTGGTCGAGTCGCCGCCGCGCCGCGCCGCCCGCACCCGCAGTCCTCCCGCCGCGCCGGCTCTGCGCGCTCCACGCCAACCGCATCATGGTGAGTCATTGCTACAGTGCGAATCTATTCATTTACAACGACCTTTAAAGTTTAGTTACAGATAAAAATAAAACGATACGCTCCACTTAATATAACCAAATGCTAGTGCGTAAAACCTCTTGAAGTAGCATATTCGAGTACCTAATCCCCATCACAAAATGGCATTAACCTAATTATGTGGTGTTTGATCACACTTAAAGAAATCGAGGAAACTGCGTACCTACCGATCCTAATGAAGGTCAACCATTAAAACCACTTATTCTCACGAACTAACGTAATGTAAACATAATTTCAGGTAATGGACAACCGTGTAAACGAAGATAACGAAACAGAACACAACTCTTCAATTTTTATAACTAATTTTCAAAATGGAGACGTCGTGAACTATTCACTTGTTTTGATCAAGGGAATTATAACAAGAGGCAATTCTAATAACCATGAAAAACTATTATGTACATTAAAAAGTGAAAACTTTCAAAATAAATCGCAATGGGACGTTTATAATGGAGAATTCAAAGTGATAATAGAACTGAAAAGAGGTGAAAATGTTATTGATTTGGAATATACAGAACAGCAGCGGAAAATATTGCTCCTGGACTATACCCCAAGAAAAACAAATCTTCGGGTCACTCCAGTTTACATCATATGTCAAGGCCACGACGGATGTTTTCAAAGTCCGCTAGATATTGAAAACTCAATAGAAAGTGCCTGTTCCCGAATAGCTCTTGGTTCAAAGTTAATTCAAAGTTTAACAGCCGAAAAACTTTTCGAAAGTGGAATTGGAAGAAAAACATTTCAACTTGAGCATGAAGTAAATCCCAAAAAACCGGAATGCATTATATTTAGAAGTAGTCTGAACGTCAACAAGGCAAGAAAAATGAAACAAACGGAATTATGGTCACATTTTGGAAGAGAATTGATGCTTTCTGACTTAGGTAGTAATGAAAGAAAATTCCTGGGCTTCATATCCTGCACTCGATATAAAGGTACTGACATCGATAAACCTATGACACACGAAGAAATTATATCCCTTACTGAAGCATATGCTGCATTAGGGGGAGGCGGTTTGGCGCTTTTCGGGACAGCTTGCCTTTACACCTGGCCAACGACTGTAGAAGAAATCGTTCCAAAATTCTTAGATGCAACACCAGTAAACGTAAGACGATTTATGGATGACAGTGGATACCGTGGCACATTGGGAGGATGTTTTGCAACTACCTTGGGATCAGTTTTTCACGAACTTGGTCACACTTTTGATCTCGGACACACGAAAGACGGTATAATGGGAAGAGGTTTTGACAATTTAGACAGAGTTTTTGTTATTGGAGAAAAACGATCAGCTTTGGCTAAAGATAACATGAATAACTTCAGTGGAAAACCAGTACAACATTCTACCGTTTCACTACAACGCAATATAAGTGTTACAATGAACGTGGCGGAGCCATTACGAGTTTTAGGACCAAGAAGTAAAACCACATTAGGGAATTTTGCGGCTATGTCGAAATCTGACATAATAAGAAGAAGTCCAAACGTAACACCTATAACCAGGCCATCAAGTGTGTATTCAAATATAACAAATAGACTTACAGATTCAAAGAAAAACGTTAATCGGACAAACGGAAACGATTCAATTTATTGGACCAGAAACTGTGCTGTGTTATTGTCTTACCACCGGTGGTTCAACAATGAATATGGAAGAGAAAGACAAGCGATAACGAGGTATCTGAAATTTGATAAAAACAAAATGATGATCATTTCTACTGCCGGCATTAGAATAGTGGAAGTAAGAGATGAATCAAATGGAATGGTGTTAGATTCGTATGAATTTACAAATCTTGTGCCAGAAAAGAGATTCTTGGTTCCATTTACTTTTTCACCAAAAACCAAAGTGTTAACAATAGTTGTAGAAGATGATTTGGGAAACGTGCTGAAACAGACGTTTTCATATTAAATAGTTGGAGTAACAGTATTAGGCAAGTTGACAATAAAGTGAACAAAATGAAGAAAACAAGAAGAAGGAAATATTATAATTACATAAAAAAGAAAAGTTTATGTCTCCTAGACTAGAAATACTTTTAGTTACCTAACAAGTGTACTATAACTAAAAAGTGAAGAAAAAAGTCAATGAATTATTCCTAGTGTGTGCAAAGTTTATTAAGTGGTAACCCCAAACGACAGTGGGCAACTGGAAAATAAATATTATGACATTAATTTGTGTGATTGTGATTTGTGTTTGTGTGTTTCAGTTTTCAGTTTCAGCACAGAGTACTTTTTGATAGACAGTTTCAGTCTGTGGTTTCAGTCAGTCAGTCAGTCAGTCATAGAGGAAAAACATGCCGCCGTCAGTGAAAATAGCATTGTTTGTTTCATAATTTTGATAATTCAGTAATTGAACGAATCATTAATAAGCAGTTTTGTGAATGTGTGTGATATGATATAATATCTGTTTTGTTTAAAATAATTTACGCTAATAATTTTGGACTGAAAATGGCTAGCACCTCTACAAGTAGTGATAGTAGTGAAAAATGTTTTTTTCTTGCTTTGAAACACTTTCCACCAGTCATAAATGGAAGAATTAATGTAATTGAGTTTATAGATGCATCTGTAGACATGGTGGCAGTAGTAGGTATGTATAAACGCTTCATTCTATATTATGTTATATTAACCAAATAATATTCATTTACCACATTTGTCTACATCATTATTTCAGAACGCCTTGGCACATTATTTGCTCCTGTAAAGTATGACATGCAAGGAAATATTGATGTAAGTGTTATGCTTATGGTTATGAATCATTCTCTTCTCTCAAATAATTACTTAGTCATCTCAATAGGTGTGATCATAATATTGACTACCTACTGCTTTGTTAACTAGGCTTAAACCACTTCAAATAATTGTTTTTAGGATTAAAACTTTTTTTCAGAAAATTAAAAAGCTTTTCATCTATGACAAAAACTCTTGCTTACTTGAGTTAATGCTTGCTGAGACTGCTACTGGAAAACCTGGAGCAGAGAGTGTGTTGTGGCTTAACAGGTGCGTCAAGATCAATAAAAAAAAAGTTTTGCAACCACACACAGTATTTTAAAACTTGTTATTATGATATTAATTACTTCTTGTTTTTATTTACAGGGCCCTGTTGTTTTTCGAGATTCTTTTTACGCAACTCCTATGCCATGTTCAAGCCAATGATATTGATGTGAATTTGAAAAAGATATTTACGGTTGCATATGAAGGGTCTGTCAAAAAGTATCACAACTGGGTCACACAGCAAATATTTTCTGTGAGTACAATTTGTACTGATATTCAGTAAACCTATATCTAATTAAACATACTATTACTACTATACTTACTCATTTTATCTATCATGTTTTATAATTATTATCTAAGAATTCTTCTGATTAATCTAGATATTGCAGATTGTTGTATGTTTATTAATATTATTTACTTTTCGTTTCCAGTTTATCTGTAAAATGTCTCCAAATCTTCCTGATATAATAAAATCTGTTGAAATGGAAGGCAATATAAAAGAATTTGGAACAAAAATAGAAAATTTCCAGGGACCTTTACATTTAGTGAGATGTACACTTGATGACTTCTTCAAAGATAACAAACTATTCAATGAGCCCATTGATCCGGTAAAATAAACTTAAAACCATTGGAAGGAAGTATGAAAGTATTACCTACTTACTTAAAGCTGGAGTATATTTTTTTTATTTTAAGCATTTTAGTTAAGATATAATATTATGACTGGTACTTGGTTGGCTGACCAATAAGAGTTTTAGATATGACAATTATATTAAATTTAATAGTAGTAAATTTATTGAATGTTTTGAATGTGCAATTGTAAATAGTATTAAATACCAAATAATGTATTTTATGATAATGCCTAAGAGTGTACCATAGTGCTGTGTTAGTAAGTCTAGAGTATGCGCCAGAGGCTGGTTCTTGGTTGAAGGAATGAGTATATTGTTTATTTTATATTCCATAATAAAACGGCACCTAAGCAATGCATTTTGATGTATGGTACTTCAATGACATTTTGTTTATACCTTTTTATTTATTATTCGAAAAAAAGATAATATTGAATGTCCAGTGCCTTGTGAAATATTTGAAGGCAAAGAAAGTAATTTTATAAAAGACTATCCAAACATTTTACCAAGAGGTTATATTTGATACAATTAAGAAATATAGGTCATAGATCAGTTGTATTGTATAATACCCAAGATATGGTATAATAGAGGTGCTCATTCTATGGTTTACAGATAGCATTTTGTGTGATATCCCTATAAACTGATAAGTTATTAAAAATAATTATGAGTGTACAATATTTAAACTTGGGACTCTTATTCTTAATTTAGGTTAAACTTGTGTTTACAAAAATGTGTATCCATTAATGTTTAATTATTATAAAATGTGTTATACTAATTTAAATAAAATACCAAAGCTTTGCTTTCATACAATTTCACTCTTATATTCAGTCCTTAATTAATAAAATGAGCATTTAATGTTGTGTAACAACAAAATAAATCCTTTCCATGTAAATTGTGTGAGTAATTTATTTCCCCCTTTACAATCATAACAATAATTATTATTATTGCTATGATTCAATCATGACTGGGTCTGGCTAAGTATCCATTATTATAATAAATAAAAACTTATTCAGATTTAAGAATATAATATATAACTGAACTTATTGTCACCTGTCCTTTGGTTGTGACAAATAAATATTTTTGGCGAAGTTGGATGCTTGTTTCAGCGCCAAAAAACTGAAGACAACTTCAGCAATCGTGAGTAACCACAACATTGTGTGTAGTGTTGTCTCCATGGGAGTACTCATCAAGTATGGGTTAAATAGGAAAAAGCTGACCAGAGGCATTTGCATAAGTATGGTCAACATAAGGAATCCTGCTAGTTCTGGGACCTGAAAGACATTCAATTAAAATTAATCATTGTTTTTACAGTTCCTGTTTATAATTTAAAATCCTATGATGAAATAAAATAGGTAGGTACTGACCCTGCGAGACAGATTTCCATAGTGACCAAGATATATTCTTGCTGACTCAATGACAACCAGTAAAGTAAACACAGTCAGTGAAAGGTACTTTGTTAGGTGTCCAAGAATATTCAACTGAAATAAATAGATACTGGTTACATAATAAGAAATACTAGGACACTTGAAATGGCTAATAACTGCAAAGTAGGTAGGTATATTGTGTTAAAATTGTTAATTTACCTTTGAATATAGAAAAAAGCCAATGACGAAAACCCAAGTTATGCATAAGTAATAATTGAAATAGAGACATTTTTGTAAATGTAGCATCGTCCTGTATTCCATTTTGAGTCACCAATGTAGGCGCAGATTTTCATCAATTATTACACATGGTAGGATTAGATATATTTTTCATTATCTTGTGTTATTTATCAGTTGAGCTCCGCCTAAGGGGATAATATTGTTCATCATAATGATAACACATCTATCTATTAGTTAACACGAGTTGATAATATAATTTGATATGATGAACTCTGAGAACAATAATTTATTACTAACTCCAGATATTAGATAAATAAAACCTTTATCAATTTTATCAACAAAACAAAATGCCCTATCTTGTTGTCTGTCACAGAGTCACAGAGAGTACCACAGAGTACTTTTTGATTGCAGAGTACTTTTTGATAGTGGAGTACACGTACTTCTTAGTCTGTGCTGGGCAGAGTACTTTTTGAATCTGAAAGTTGTCTGTTGACAACACCAAAGGAGAGAAGTTACCTTGACTACGGTACTTACCCGATATATTACTTTACTCTATGGGTACTACATTAAAATAACAAACAACAACAAAACTTGAACAGACCAACTTCAAATTTTTTTTTTTTTAATTGGTTTAAAGAGCTAGCTAGCTCTTTAAACCAATTCTTTCGACCCTACCGCCTCGCAAAGAGTAAAATAATCGCCTCGTTTTTCCCTCTATAGTTACTTTACTCTTTGTTTTTCGTGTAGAATTTCTCTTACAAGTTCAAAAGTTCAGATTCGCCGCTGACTTCTGTCAGTCAGTGGTGTTGTCACGTATGGTTCGCATGGAATTAGTATGTACTTAATCTCCTTGGTCTAGAACTCGCAGTTTACAAATGACTGTGAAAGACTATCGCTATCCTTAGGCCGGCTGTATACGTCTGGTTTCCTGATTCGGTTTCCGCGGAGACCCGTTTCATACAAAATCTGCTCTTTAGCGCACACGTTCTTATATTTTCCGTTCGGAAAGGGAAGGTTTGTTTGGCGCGTTACCAAAATCGGAACTAACGCCGCCATCTTGATTGGTCAATATAATGTCTGTGATGATTTCACAAATGTATAGCAACAAGAACAACGCGCCACTTATTCAGGTGCCAAAACATCCTTGTTAGCAATCTACATCTGGTAGACATGCGATGTGATAACGCACACGCTCCAAGAGTTTCTAATGCCGGGCCACACCAACGGGAAACTCCGATAATTATCGCGATAAGTTATAGCTGCACCTACGATTAACGCCCGTCATCGCGATAATTATTGGTATTTCCCGTTGGTGTGGCCCCGACATAAATGGTAACTGCCCGTCATAATTACTCGACTCATAAGTTCATTCAACTAAACTCCAAAGAGAATGTAAATACTCAATTATCTCTCTCACGAACCATAACCATAACTTCTGAAATTCGGTCAAAATCAAGTACTTATTCAACTCCCAATACTCTTCAAATATCTTGGTAGATGACTCTCTTACTGACTCATACCGATTTTCGAGTAAGTCGGCAAATTATGAAGTTTGTCACTATTCGTTTTTTGCTATTTCTCACAGAGGCTGTCAAATAAGGAATAATTTTTACGGGCCGTCAGATAAACTTGGAACTCGGTACAAATATTTAAAGCAAAAAAAGTAGGTTCTATAAAAATCAGCCCCTATCATGGTGGAAAGGTGGAGTGGTAATATCATAGATATAGAATTTAATATTTTAGAGAGTATTGGACAATTAATTTTTTTTCTCTATGATTGGACACAAAAACTGTCAGTGTCAAATTGGGTCTGTTACTGTCAATTCTTTTTGACACTGACTGAACCGTACTAAGATATAACCTAAAAGATCTTTATCTTTCCCAATCCCAAATGTTGATTTGATGAAAACTTGAAGTTGACAAATTGTAAGGGCAATTTATTATAAATGTACAAGCATTATTAATCACACCTACACATATTGTGATTAAGCCTATAATATCATGTTAACCCAGTCGCTCCGTGTGACCCTTGGTAAGTTGTTTTTAGAACATTAAAAAACACTAGGGTTTTAATGATTATGAAAGAAAATTCATAAATAATGAGGTTTTTTCAACTTGTTTTAGGCCTTTTGCGGCCGGAAAGCTCTCAACTGGTGCTTGTAGCTGGCATAAAATATTTTCCACCACCAAAAAATTATGACCGTAAGTTCTTTTATTTATCAAAGTTTGTTGTAACTGCACAGTTTTACATGTATTAATTTTACTTATTGTGTCACTTTCTACTAATAATAAAAGTTCTATGGAACGCCAAATATCTCAGGAATAAACATTCTATATTTTGGTGTTTGTTATTTTTAAATATATCTCAAAGAGACAATATTCGAGCAGGGAGATATTACTTGTCTTTTTCAATTTTTAAATATGTCTGAGACTCAGACCATATTTGGTCTGAGGTCTGAAAGAGACAATATTCGAACAGGGATATATTACTTGTTTTTCTTGATTAAATCACTGGTTAACCCTTCCGAAAATATTTTTATAATCTCAGTTAAGTTACTTAATTTTTTTTTTCTTAGCCTATACTGTCTCATTGCTGGGCAAATACAGGTTGTCCCAAAAATCAATGTCAAGCCGGAACAGTGTGATAGGCCAAGACGTGACAGTTATCAGAAAATAAAATCTTAGTCATATACTTTTCAAATTATAATTAGTATCAAACAATAAATCAGAAAAACTGACACCTTGTGATGATCTTTCTAGTCCTGTGACTAACAAATTTTTTTTTTTTTTTAGCATAGTACATTTTTTTTACAGTACTGTTGGTTAACATACCCAACTTGATGTAATATAGTAAAATATTTTGAATTCAATGTTGGGTAATGTAACATTTTATTTAAATTTGAGGCAGTTGTTTTAATTATAAAATGTAATTTACAGAAACCTTATTCATGTTTACAAGACAGGAAAGTTAATATTTGTAGTTACTGGACTTGAAACATCATAGGGTGTCAGTTTTTCCGATTTATTTGTTGTTACTTATAATTTGAAAAGTACATGACCAAGATTTTTTTTATAGTTTTCTGATAACTGTCACGAATTGGCCTATTACCCGGTTCCGGCTTGACATTGATTTCTGGGACACCCTCTATAATATAATATCCATAAATAATATGAACAAATTCATCCATACAGATATTGAGATTCCTGAGCGTCAGAGGCTTCGTATTTATAACAAGGTGCCTATATATCCCTCAAACTTGAAGCCACCTAAGATGCAAAAGCGTCTTCGCTACATGCGGGGTCCAGAGCCACTACACACAAACCTACAGTTGCAGCAGTATGGTGTTGTTGTAAGTTATAATCATGCTTCTTTTTTCATGTGCAAAGATTATTGACATTTAAATATCACCAAACTTTCTTTGTTAATGTGCTCTTTCACACCAAATGATGCATTGGTTGCATAATTTTAAGTACTAAAACTATAGGCAGAATCTATAACTTTTGAACAACACAGCATTAACTAATTGGATAACGTAACTTTTCAGGCTACTGGTGGTGGCAGAATGCGTTCTGAACATTTCGAAATGGCCCGTCTAGTGGTTGCAAGGAAGTTAGATCAGAAGAGAATGTTTGCCATCTGGAGAGTAGACCCGCCATGGCAGCCTGTTACCAAGAAAGGTCAAGGTCAACGTATGGGCGGAGGTAAAGGAGCCATCGACCACTATGTGACACCCATCAAATCTGGCAGAATTATCCTTGAAGTTGGCGGCAAGTGTGATTATGCTGAGGTATGTGTATTTTTTAATCAATGGTGTTCATTCTGCTGTTCAGAGCTGTCAAACCAGTTCACACATGAACTTCAACAATAGTTAGCCAAGCTATCCATGATGCGGGCGAGCAGCTGAGTGTGTGCTGTGGTGACGTGTTAGTAGTTTATACCTTTTGTAACATTTTGTTACAGTCAGAATGAGATTGCGTTCGTGACACCTGTCAGTGCTACAATTCAAGTAGCTATTAAAGAACAATTTCGTAAAACGCGTTTTCTCTTGTTGGCCGCACTGTAGTGTATAACAGTATCACTTGGGGCTGTGCTACAGGCTGCTATTTTTTACTGAAAAGGTTGAGTTCAATTCCTGCTTAAACCTATATTCCTATTTAGATTTAGACTGTCTATATTGAAACATTTTTAACAGACTTAAAAAAAAGGAGGTTTCAATGGTATGACGTGTCAAAGTGATTCTGATATCCTATTTACAGAATTTACAGAATAAACAATTTCATTTCGTCTCGGTAGCAATTAGGTAGTAAACAAAAAAAAAAAAATCTTCAATCAAACAAACTAAAATTATTTTTCACTTTTTCTTTAAGACGGCGTAGTTATTTGTAACATGTTTTTTCTGATTTTCAAACATATTTCCATAAACCTATTATCTGCATTTCAGGTTTATCCTATGCTGAAAATAGTGGCTGAGCGGTTACCATTCAAAGCTGAGGCCGTTTCCATGGAAATCTTGAAAAAGAAGGCAGACGATGAGAAATGGTTAGAAGAGAACAACCAGAATTATTATACGATGAAGTACATCATACAAAACAATATGGGAGGATGTCACAGGATGTTGTCGCCGTTTGACCACCGCTGGTATGGAAAATATTTGTAAATAATCTTATTTAATTAGTGTAAGTAGTGAAAATACAAAAAATTAAATTAATACTTGTAGATTTTATTTTACTACCTTGTATTTAACAGGCCTGAACATAAAAACATTCATGAACATACAAGTACTTCATGTTTATTATTGTTTATGTCTTGGTTTCGAGATAGCCAAATACCTACATAGATCGCTCTTAGTGATAAGACCGCCCTTTGTGTCACCCATTGTAAAGTTTCTATATTTATGTCTGTAATTTATATGGTGTCCTTAATAAAGAGTATTCTATTCTACTTAAACACAATGCAAGGTAACAACAAAAAGGCTCTAAATCAGATAAAAATAATTACCGACCTGTTGTGCTGATACCAATCCTATCGAAGGTCTTTGAAAGAGTTATGCACAAAAGACATCTCTCTGTTTTTGATAAGTATAATGTTCTTGCTAAAGAGCTGTACGGGTTTAGGAAGAATAGATTAACTTCACTAGCAGCGTTTAACCCAGTTAAATCAATTTTAAATAATAAGTTACATTAGCTCTGTTCTTAGACCTAAGCAAAGCTTTACATTTTCTTCATCATTCAATTCTCCTCGATAAATTGAATAAAATCGGTGTATGAGGTCCTGCTTTAGAATGGTTCAAATCATATCTGTTGAATAGAAGTCAAATCTCGAGGATTACTAAATTCCTCGAGATTTGACTTCTATTATTATAAGAAAAGAAAATAAAAAGAAAATATAAGAAAAAGGTAACAATACCATCAATTTTGATTCCCAACCTCGACATAATTACTTTGGTGTACCACAGGGAAGCATTCTAGGGCCACCGTTATTCCCCGTGTATATTAATGATATTCGTCAAGCAATAGAACAAGATTGTGTGCTTTTTGCCGATAACACGACAGTAATTTTGTTATAGATTGTAAGAACGTTGAAACGTATGAGTCCGATATAAATAACGCATTTAATAACATCATCACGTCATGGTTAGATAACAACGTTTTAAAAGTTAATGTAGAAAAAACTAAAATATGTACATTACATTTCAAAACGCAAAAGAGTAAATGCCTGAACTTAAAATATCTCATAGAAACCAATTAGTTGAACAAGTACACAAACCAAAATTTCTGGTGATACCTAACACTCGATGAACAAACACTTCACCTGGAAAGAACATACTGACGAAATATGTATGAAAATTAATACATTTGTTTATGCTTTAAAAAAGTTTAAAGATGAGGTATCTAAACCGCGTCTTTACTAAATGTACCTTGTGGGGACGCCAGTGACGTCACGGACCTGGCCGACGTCGGGTATAGGTAATTAGGAGATCACATTTTAGAGTGACTACCGTTAAATGTACCTTACCAAGACACCGCTACTCAGGTATATTTAGTAGTACCAGTTTAAAATTATTCATTACTAAATATACCCTATTTCAATAATCGCGCGATTATTTATGGTGGGGAAACGTGGCGGGTCTAAGTTGGTTACAAGCAATAATAATAAGACGTAGTCGACGGCGGGGCTCCTATTTCTGTCTGCAGGGTTTAAAGGAACCTAACACGAAGGAGATGACGGTGACTAACCTCTCCGAGTCGGGGTGCCCCAAGTCCCGAGCTCGCTTCGCTCGCTCTTGCATCCTAAGTTCTCATTGCGTTATACTTTGTCGAGATATTGAATATACAGAATATTTAAAATATATTTAGCATGGTAACATTAGGTATAGCACCGGAACGCGTAATGCCCGACGTTTCACAATCCTGCCGAATCCTTTGCTCTGCACTCGTACGTAGTTTGCACAGAGCATGTAACACTTTAGTAGTTTGCTTTGGAAATGACGAGCATAATGACTGTATACCAATACATAGAATGCCTGTGTTGAAATACATTTTGCTCTTTCGTGTAACGAGCACAAAGCGTTCCAGCACAGGCTATGGATGTCTGTGGTAATATATACAGTCTGGCATTACGCGGCCGGATATGTTTAGTAGCACGTAACCACGCAACGCTAGGTCCTAAATATACCCGATTAAGATACTCCAACTCGGGTATATTTAGTAGTTAGAAATTTCGAAAGCTTCATGCTAACTATACCCGACCAAAACCCTATACCTGAGTTTCCACAATGTAAGTACATTTAGTAAAAACGCATCTAAACTAACTTCGGTGATGGATTGATGGTGTATCACGCCTATATCAATATGTTCCATTATTCGGTATGGTATCATTGTTTGGGGTAATTCCGCGGAAATATCTAGAATACCAATAGCAGAAAGAAAAATGCATTCGTGCAACCTTTTACACGGACTCTTTACACTGAATCATGTAGACCAGTATTTAAATCACACAAACTTCTTACCGTTTCTTGTATTTACATTTACGAAATCGCAAATTAAAACTTAATTCTAAACTCTTTGAAGCTAAAACTAATTTTAAAATACCTAATTCATATAAGATTGCTGGTAAACCTATAATTGGCGACTCTGTAAGACCCATTGTAAGACCGAGGCTATTGTGATCTATAGTACTTAAGATATACATAGAAGCTGTGTTGGTGTACAGCTTTTTTTTAACATTACCATAACGTTTTTTCCAAGATTATAAATTTGTTAACCTCTACCCAATCAATGGTCGTAAGCTACAGTTGTCCGTGCTAGGCGTTTAGGATTCACACTTCAATAAATGAAACAACATGTAATTAATAATGGTTTATTAAATTTGACATTTTCATGAAAGGATTTTCGTGACAAGCCTCAGTTTGCATACATGTATTAAACCTTGTAGCAATAATTACTTTATAAACTCCTTTCTTACAATTATGGCAAAAACTCAACAAAAACAAATGTATTACAGTAACAAATACTACAGCGTATAGTACTTTAGTATCTTATGACTCGTCCCTAACCTAACGACAAAAGCCAAACAACACGCTATTAGTATTTTAGAGAGTATCAGGGTTCACGAATAAAGATAGTGCAAGCTGATACGTGTTTCACAGAACACTAGGCTGCCCTCTGTTGCTAAAAGTAAACAGTACAAGTTTGTAGTCCACAGCTCCTATTATTACATTATTTTAGGGTCACATTAATACACAATACAATTCATAATAGGTACAGATAAAACATTTACTATTTAGTGTACAATTGTAACAGACATGAAACATCTCATATTGTGTGCATCTCTACTCTGTCCATATTATGTGAAGCGACTTCTACCACATATATTTTCTATTCTGCATTGTCATCTCCACCATAAGTACCTATAAATTATATAACGTCATAACAATATTTACAAAGCCTAACATACTAACTTACAAGTAAATGCAATTTACATTTTCAATAAATTAATAATGTGTTTACAATATCATACAAGCGTTACATTTATATATGATATGGCTTTTTATTTATAAAATAGACTGCATATAAAATCAATCCCTAGCAGTCATTTTATCACAACTTTAAACCATTGTTAGTACTGACTTGTGAAAAGTTATTGGTACATTGTGAATATTTCATTTATATCTTATAGTAAACAGTTTTTGTTTCTATAATAATTATTATTAATATTTAGTTTAAATAAGTCTATAAATGAATAATTCAGTGCTTTCTGACGAAACGAAACTAATTTCCGTACTTATTTAATTTTAGTTAGGCTGTCTTTACGTAGCAATAAATAAATCGAACAAGTTCACATCAAATATTTTAAAAGATTTCAGTAGACAGTTATGTAAGCCATTTCTGAGAGAGTGGAACAGGAGAGAGTTGAGCAAATAAATTAGCTCAGATTAATTATAAGAATAATATATTTGACTAGTTCTGTATCTCTTAAACTATACTTAAATACTATATTCCCTAGAAACTGGCGATTTGCAGTCTTAATTATAATAACTATTGTGTTTCATTATCCAATACACGTTAGGCGAGAAAATGAAAATGATTTTGCATCAAGAGATTTATAAAATAAATGCATTTTTACGTTTAACTTGCGTACATTAGCTAAGCTCTAAGTTAAGACAAAAGTGAGGTAGCGTTTTTACCTTCTAGTGGAAAAATATATACAGATCTAGAACGAATGCAACGTTTTTTGGTATGGGAATATTACAATAGCGACATATCTTAAGGTTCGCGAATCGTAGGCAAGGATACACGGCGCTTAGTGTACAGCAATAAATTAGCCCGTTACCATAAGGAGATAGTAATATCAATATACAGACAAACCTCGCGTGAGTAATATTTATAATTTATTATATTCATTGACATATTATGAGTATTAACTACATGCACACAATTATCATTATTAGGTACTTTAAATATGTGCAGCTTTGTAGATGACTAGAGTAAATACGTTTAACGATAGTATTATTATGTATAAAACAGTTACAATTTGTATAGTTTCGATTTCGATCACTGCAAGGATCCACTTTGAGACACATATTGTATCGAGGATAGTACATTGACTGTCAACAACTTTACTCGTAAGCTTCGCTCAGGTGCTCTAACAAGAATTTCAATTGAGTTTTCATGAAATTATTTTTGTGAGCGATGGAGTCGCACAGCACTTGCGTGGGTGCGACTGCGTTACCGTTGCTAACGTTCTCGTAAATGTGCGCGTCTGGGAACGCGTTGTTGTTGTGCGAGTCAATGGTACTAGCCTCCAGCCCGGCTGCCCCGGACGTATCAGTGGGTGCATTGTATACGTCGATTGGCGGAGCTTTGATGATATGCTGATATTTAAACGTAGACAATATCTGCCGGATCTTTGCAATGATCTGCTCTACTCAGGCGTTTGATTCCTGCGAAAAATTTTAAAAATACATAAGTCAGAATTCTGCAGCAAAATCTATAGGGTATAGAATTTCTAAATAGAATCGTGAAGTTAGAGACTACTTTCTATGCTAGTGGTAAGTTAGCTGCTTTCTAGCATTCTACATTGATGACGAAATAAATAATGGTTCAAGAGAGGTGAGAAGTGGAATGTTGTGTCTAGGCGATCACCCGAAATATCGAATTTGCTGCAGGTGAAGTAATGGATAGGTACTTAAAATGAATCTTAACAGGTATAATTAAGTGTTATAATACTGCACGGCATTCGTATGTATAGTCATATAAAATGTAAGTACTCATATAAAATATTATCCTAAATTTCATATTAAATGCATCAAAATTGAGG
This sequence comes from Hydraecia micacea, assembly GCA_914767645.1. Lineage (NCBI taxonomy): Eukaryota > Metazoa > Arthropoda > Insecta > Lepidoptera > Noctuidae > Hydraecia > Hydraecia micacea. Next base: position 12,077,695 of record OU611782.1, on the reverse strand, counting down.
CTCTATCATTCATAAGAAGGTACATCGAACATCGAGACAATACATGATAGAACCGCGTCGTGCCGGCGCGTGACGTGGCGAGCGGTATCGATGCAAGCACACAGCAACACTACACTAGAAGCAGGTGGGACGGTGTGTGGCGGTTTATACCTTGAGGTTGTGGAAATAATGCATGATCTGATCGTAGTCCATGTGCAGCTCGTCCAGGCCGAGCGCCTCGGCCGCGGGCTCGCGCGTGTCCGCGCCGCGCGAGTACATCGGGTTGCCCACTATCGTGGCTCGCTTCACCTCCGGAGAGTTGCTCCCTGCACCACAACGCCACATTATCATTATTGTTGACTATTTCCACAATATGTCTTCCCAAGTATAGCTGTACAAAGATCTTTTGGCGCGTAGCCCAAACCGGAACAAACGCAGCCATCTTGTTTTTTCAATACATTTCACGAAAACAATTGCACAAATGTTTACCAACAGCTCCCTCCTGTCAACGTCATTCGAGTGCCAAAAGATCCTTGTAGCTGTTTATTTTAGACTAGCCTTCCGCCCTCGGCTTCGCCCGCGTGGTTGTCGGAAATTCATGAGTTTTATTTTGTTTGTGCGGAACCCTAATTCTTTTTCTAAAATAAAAGTAACCTAAGTTACTCATTATAACATCAGCTATCTGCCAGTGATAGTCCCGTCAAAATCGGTCCAGCCGTTTCGGCGCTTAACCGGAACAAACAGACACAATTTTTTTTTTGTTTTACTTTCATATGCGTTTAAAAAGCTGTTATGTTGACATAGTATTACAGACACTTAAATTTTATTTATTTGTATAGATGAGGAAAGATCGGGTTATGTGTAAGACTCACCTTTGTTCTTGTTGGCGGCCTCCACGAAATCTCCTTTTGACTCTTTGGATCTATTCTTGTGCCTCATTTGTACTTCAGGTAGGCCTGTAAACATTTAGCTCGTTAGTACCCAATACTTCAATCGAATGAAAATACTTAATTCGAAGAGATAATTACCGATTCCAGAGTCGTGCATATAGTCAGGGCTTTCGGGTTTGGCGAACGTTCGTCGTGAGTCGTCGGTGCCTCTGTTGAGGCCGATGATCTCTCTGTAGTCCTTGTTCTCCATCACGAGAGGAGCATCGTTGTCGAATTCAAATAATCGTGCGCAGTCGTCCTTGTCAGTTAGCTTTTCCACTGGGTTGTCTTCTATGTCATTTCTAAGGGGGGCCGGGTTCGAATCGCGTTTGTAATCTTTCATGTCTCGGTTCAATAGGTAGGGGGCGTCCAGTTTGTTTAAATCAATAATTCTGTAAAGAAGAAATATATTTGGTTAGTGGCCAACAGACTTTGCTTAAGGATTAGGTACTCCCATTTGTTTTCAAAAAAAGTAGATAAACTTACCGGTCTGAGCGGCGGCCATTTTCTGGAGATCGTCGGGAGTCGTAATCGCGGTCGTGTTTCTTTTGATGATTTCGGGAATGGTTTCGTCTTGAGGGTGGCATGACTGCGTCGGGCAAAATCTGGAATAACATAGTGACATTTTAATAAAGATATCTCGTACGCAGAGAATTTTCGGACTAGATTTTCTTCTATCCTTACTTTGCTGGGGTTTCGTGGTGGCACTGGCAGTTGTGGTTGTGGTGTGGACGAGTTCCTGTGGGGCGGGACAGGAGGTCGGTAGTCGTCTGGGTTGTTGGCGTCCGTCCTGTAGACCAAATGGAGTAAATTATACCATAATTATTACAATAATGCACAGAAAAAACTACTAAGCGCAAAGCTTGATTACAGACACAGGTTAGAACAATAAAATTGACAAAGGCAAGACGGAGCGTGCTACCCATAGAAATTACATACCCATTTAATTTGTGCTATTATAGTAAGGACAATCATAGAAAGTTTTGTGCGAAAAGAATGTTAAAACACCAACCCAGAAGTGATTTTAATAAAAACAAAGAACACACATCACAATGCTTTGAAAGAATAAGTGCCAAAAGCTTAAAAACTTGCAAAAATCACTTACTGCCAGTGTCCATCGCCAGAGTGATGCCGTGTGTGGCGCGCCGGTTTCTTACAATACGTGTTGGTGTCAATGACCTTCTTATCATTCTGTGACGGCAGTTCGATGGAGTTCGGGTTGTCGAAGCTGGTCACCATCACGTTTCCATTCTCTCGTATCGCGTCCTCAGGGTCCACATAGTTGTAGTTCAAAGGGTTGGCGGTGATCCTCATCTCGGTGTTGCCATTGTCGGTCTGTGGTGCCGAGTTTCTGTTCGCAGGGTGACGGTTGCCGTTCCGCTCGATAGTCGCGCGTCCTGGAAAGTTGAAAGCTTCATTTTTGACTCAATTATTGAGTGTCTTTAGGATTATGAGCATTTTAACAATTTTATTTAGTTGGAAAGTGGTCGAATTTAAGTATTTTAAAAATATTAAAGTAAGGATTTAAGATTAAGGTATTGTAACGATATTAGTTAAAAAATACAAACATTCTGCCTGTAGCCAGGTACAGTTAATCGTACGTCATTGGTAACAGTTTAACAGTTTTTGGTTTCAGTTTTTTGTCTTTATGTCGTAGCAGTAAGGGCGGTTTTCGTAATAAAACAAAATATGAAAATGATATATCATGTGGCTCGGTTCCATATTTTCAAGACATAGTCTAGTTGGTTCCCTTATGTAGGTATCTGTCTAACAAACGGCAGTTTTACCATCTCTATAAAATATTACATACTTAGTCTGAACAAAAGTTGTAAAGACAAAATCTTACCCAGCCACACCCAGTCATGTGCGTTAGTAGTGGACTCCCGGTTCGGCTTGTCCCGCGCCAGGCCAAGCGTAGTCCCGACGAGCCCGGCCACCTGCAGGCGCCCGCCCTCGGCCACGCCGGCCGGGGCGCGCGCGCCGCCTCCTATACGCTCTGCGCTTGAGGGTTTCACGCGGGTCGCGTATACTACGCAGGATACTACGAATACCTGGGGAGGGAAGATTAATTTGTTAGTCGGAATATTATGTTTCTTCCAGTAACATCGTCCATTCAGCGTATCAAGGCTCGCTTGAGGATACCAGATGATAGAGACAGAATTATGTTTAAGGCGAGGTTTTCCCGTTTTTATAACTTTTCCTCACTCCCCGCATAATACGTATCGGGGCATCGCTCTCTCGCAGGCACTGGCTAGCAGGCGTGAGCGCTTGAACTGCTCAATATCGTCTAATTTTTGTTCCTACAAAAATAAATAACCACTTATATAAAAATCTTTCTTACCCAGCGCTAGAAAATATTAAAACCTATCTTTTGATATATTACTTAGCCATGTTTCATAATATAATTTTTTAGTAAGAAATAGGTACGTTCGAAATATCGATTTAGTGTCATCTTTGCGATTTTTTTTATCAAGCCAACTATTAGTAATTACGTTTCCATCTTTAGTCAGCGCTTGACCGTATGTTCAATTTTGTTAAAATGATTTTTATTTTGCGCAATATTTGCAATAATTGTAAATAAATAGCTTCAAAAAACTTAAAAACGGAAAACCTCGACTTAAATATGTTGTGCGCTGAATGCATAGTGATTTTTGGTGAAAGTGGGCCTAAATGCCTATTCAATTTGATTTGCTGTGAAAAGTTTTACCTTGTTTTTTTATTGACGACATTGAATCTATTGAAAATAGTTGGAAACATAATACCCACGCTTTCAGAAATCAGGGGTCAGTGGCATTGTGTCCCTATGGAGATTATTCTCGTTAGCAGCGATTAACGGTAGGTGGTTAGAGTTAGCGTTAACATGAGTACCCACTAATTAACATTGTACTGTGACCATGAGTCAATCTCGCAGATGTGACAATACCTCGCCTATTAATTTGCTAGCACTAGACATTTCTAGTGCTAGGTGCTAGCAAATTGATAGGGGCCATTATTATAAGGAAAATAGTGGACAATTAGTTACTTACCACGATTGCAAAGCAGAATGCACCGAGCACCACGTATATTCCTGTAAAATAAAACACAAACTTTAGATTCGTTCACCTTACAGTATGCTGTCACTATAAGTATTTCTAGTCCTGATATGGCAATACTAACCGATGACAACAGAAGTTTGTGCAGTCTGGTGCTGTGAATGCGGCGCGGGGTTGTTCCGGTAGATGGAGTTGTACTGCTGCGCCTGCGCTATCGTCGGCTCGTGGTTGTTCTCGTCCTTGAATGATGGGTAGCCTAGAACATAAAGATTTTGTGCTCAGTCCCACATGCCTTTCATATGAACATGGTGAAGATCTGCTGATAACATGATACTCGGCGTTATTATTTAAGGTTTGGGTACACTAGAATATTATGATCACTTCGCGTTTACATAACCAACCTTATTTTAGCTGGTAACCAATATCCTTTGTTCGGTACTGGACAGATTCTTGGATTGGACAGATTAGTTAGTTCGGCAGATTCTCTACTCGACTGATTCGTGGATTCGTCATATTCTAGGGTTCGACGGATTAGCTATACGGCAGAAGTACAGGTGAAAACAAAAACAAATAAAACGCACTTTAATTAAAGAACAAAAAAATCATATTTAACTTTTAAATATAAAATTAACCTTGCACAACTGTTTTAAACAATCAATCACGCTAACTTCATTCTTCATTGCTGCAGTAACAATTTTGTTTATTTGAAAAATTTTTTGTATGAGTTTTGCATTACGCTGCTTCCCGTTGCAATAAATTTGTTCTCTTTTTAACTTTGCGTCTTGAAAACGGGATTCTTTTTTTAGCAATTGTATAAATAGATAGAGTGGTGGCTTAATGGGAAATCTTTTTTTTAGTCTCGCATGCCACCCTTCGATTGGGTTATTTGTACGAAAATTTTCATTATAACAAGTAAACACATTCTCGGTATATATTCCCATCCACTGAGTTGAGAAATAATTATTAAATGTATTATATTCCGGTGAGTCATTAACCAGTTCTCGTATACTTAATATTGCTTCGGGAACCAAAATCGGCGGAAGCAACGGCAGTTGCATATAAAGGCGCATGATATACCTACTCTCCATTTTCAGTTTTATCTAATCCAATATTTTGGCTCTTTTTAAGTATCGTTTTCCAGTAATGAAAGTAGCAGCCAGTTACTTTTACACCAGGATAAACTGATTTCACGGCTTGAATGGTTGCTATTTCAAAGTCGCACTTATAATTTTCAATTATCACGGAAAATTGGTCCCTTAAAATAGTGAACAATCGTTCATAAGTTGCCTGCGTTTTATTACGTAGAAGTATGTAAAGCACAGGAATAAATTTTCAGGTAATTACATCTAGGTTTATACAACACATCCTTTTTCTGTACAAATGTTGGTTTATCTTCATCATTTAATTTGCAGTCGGCAGTGTCCATAAAATCTTCAAATAATTTTGGGATTGGTTCGAGTTTTTTGCATATTAAGTATTTACATTCGGCTATTAAACTGTCTACTACGTTTTTGGTAAAATCGGGCATGCACATATGACTAGACTCTCTAACAATTCGGTTTAGTTTGTCCAAAGTGATAGAACTGCTGCATTCTGCCTTATTTACACAAGGAGTTTACATACTTAACCATACGAGTATATTAGTTGTAAATCATAGATTTAGAAAAATTATAAATAAGTAGGTATCCCCTGCTAAGGCTGTTTTTTTGTTTAATCTTTTTGTGCACAACTGTTCATTTTCTGTCGTATAGCTAATCCGTCGAACTCTAGAATATGACGAATCCACGAATCAGTCGAGTAGCGAATCTGCCGAACTAACTAATCTGTCCAATCCAAGAATCTGTCCAGTACCGAACAAAGGACCAATATCAGGAGAGCAACCAACCTCCACAAAGAGCAGCTAACGCTCACCTTATCAGACGCTAACCACGAGGGTATTCAAAGCAATTCAATATTCCAAACATATCCAGCATACAATAATCCGATTAAAAAAAAATTAAACTATCCTACCTTTAAGAATATCTCCAAGCTCAGCCATCCCGCTCCTCATGCCGCCCCTGGCCATAATATCATCGTTCTGCGGCGTATCAGGCCTTTGCGGCGCGTCCCCTCCGCTGAAGTCGACATCCACACTAGCGGCCGCGGTTGCGATCGCGCCGGGAATGTTCTTGATGTTCGCCGGCGTCTTCGTATCGCCCTTGCCCGGGAGAGCCACGCGGCGGAGAGGACCGGTTCGGCATTGTTCGGGAGTTAGAAGAGTTACTCGGAGGAGTTCGCCGCTACCTGGAATGTACGGTTCAATTTCAGGAGTTGTGCTGTAAGTGACATATTATTCGTATTGAAAATATTAGGTTGTTGAATGTAGGTAATAAGTAGAGTTGTACTGACCATTTGCCACGAATGTAAAAACTACCTACTTCGGCATCTTTTCTAATCTGCTCGTATACAGGGCGGCATGGACATCGACGCACAAACTGTAACCATGCATTCAGCACATGATTGTAAAACTTTTCGTCGGTTATAAAAAAAAACCTGCTGTTTCATAGAAAAGTGCAATACCTACCTTCGCGGTCAAAATGTAAGAAACAGCAATTTTTTTTTAATAAACCAAGTAATATTTCTACGTTAGGGGGGGGGGGGGTCTTGAGCTGAATTCACGACTGATAATATCAACGACTAACGGTTGTATAATATGTCTACTTGGTAATGAAATGTTCATCGCAGTTTACCTGTAATTAGTTTCAATAGAATTCTGTTCATCGTTTTGTTACCTGTTACCTACATTTTCAAGATAAAGTCCTTTGCTATGAAAGTTACGGAGCTAATTAACTTGGGCAAAATGTCATAAAAATCTTCATTGGGCTAGCCCAATGAAGATTTTTAGCTTACCTAGGTAAGCTTAAGTTGAAAGGCATAATCAACATACCTTCTCCAACAGCAATAACCCTGGGATGTCGGGACGCATACATGGGCGCGAAGGCGACCACCTCAGGGTCGAGGCTCTCCACAACGAGGAAGTAGTCTGACACCGCCACGTCACGCAGCGCCGTGTGACTGCCATCCGAGAACTCCAAGTCTATGTCCAGTAGGCCTTCCTGGAATATCAGATATTTTTTGGAGTTAGTTTCAGCCGTATAGCAGACAAACGAATTGGAAATATTGCCTATAAGGTTCAAAGTTGAAGGTTACCATCATTTTCTACTGGGGATTTGCGTACCTATCTGATAAGTTAGAGCTGTGATATTGTTAATTGGCAAACACATTAGTTACCTACTGTTGAGCTTTCAAATCAAAATTAATGGCATATATAATTTAATTAAGTACCTTTAAGACTATTCCAAATATATAGACTCCTTCACTAATTTGGTAGGTAATTACCCGCTTCGTATACCTACCTAAGTACACGGCCTACCGTGTACTTAGGTATACGAAGCGGGCGGTTTTCGATTATTGCCGACGCCGATGTCAGTTCATTACGGTCCTAAATAGTTGTCTCATAGTCATGACCCTATCATGTCTAGGTAGATTCAAGACATGGAGACTGGAGATTGATATTGTTTGGGCGTCTTCTCTTATAAAATCATTCGTCAAGTTAAAGAAGTATTTCATTATACTTTAGGTTATTAACAAACCTGATATTGCGCTGTAAGTCGCCTGGTGACTGTAGTTTCGGATACGTATCCGTTCTCGATGGCGGTGTCGGGCGATATGTTCAGCTGCAGGCCGGATATGACGCGCACCAGGAGACGCGAGATCGACACCTTGTCGTTACCCACTCGGACTTCGCGCAGACCAATCACACGTCCTGGAGAAAGAATATTATAGAATTACAAGGTGTTTTTCTTTAATTAACTATGGTGGAATTTTACAGACGTGATGGGTATAAGTAAGTATCTAAAAGGAATGAATAAAAAAAAAATACGTGTGGCACTCGGGGACTGCCGCGGTAAAGCTATTGCATAGCAACGCACACAAACACCGTGCCGAAGTCTGCCGAACTGATACGACGTTAGACGATGCTTAGGTTTATTTTCGTTACGGAATTTCTTCATTCGGTCGCCGCGCTCAAAGCCCAAGATAAAAGCTATGCAATAGCTTAAAAACATTTTATAAAAACAAAATTTCAATTAGGTAAGTTCGATTTATTCCGTTCTGATCCCCTGAACCTCCCCTCCACCCCTCCTCGATCCCCTGCTAGTTCGTCTTCTGTTTTAAACTTTGCCTTATCCACATTATCTAGGTCACAGAGCATGTAACCTTTTAATCCAGGTTACTCTTTTTGACAGGTAAGTACAGTCAAGAGAAAATAAATGTTTCATGTTTTACAAATACGATTACCTACGGGCGACATGAGAGCCACGTGGTCAATACTTAATACTGGACCATGACCCATGGACTTAAAACTAGGGTTTTAGGAAAATAAATAAAGAAATACAACTTGCCAAAATAAACAATATTCGTGATTTTGACAAAACACTACTGTGGACTTTACCTATTACAAGACTGGGTTTTTACTAGAGAAAAGAATTGTCTGAATTGCTCTGGATTGATGTTGTAGGTATCTAGTAACTAAGCCAGGGCACCCCGACCAAATGGGTTAGGTTAGGTTAGAACTGTGATCAACCGCGTGCGAGCAAAGAGCGAGGCGAGCACTACTTCCAAAGGCCAGGCGGTTAACTAAACGGCTAATTTAACCAGTTGCCTGCGACATTATATATATCACTAATATAATATTATAAAGGCGAAAATTTGTGAGGATGGATAGATGTTTGTTACTCTTTCACGTAAAAACTCCTTGACGGATTTTGATGAAATTTGGCACACATACAGTTTATAACCAGGATAAACACACAGGATACTTTTTATCCCGATATTCCCACGGGATCGAAACTTATGCGGATGAAACCGCGGGGTGCTGCATATTTGCAAAATAAATGTCTATTCTATTCAACAAACCTAGGTACTCAAAGTTTATGTCTAGCTTAGAGTTAAGTAGGTAGGTTCAGGAGTGATGGACTATCTACAAAGATAGGTAGGTATTTATAGTAGGTACCTACCTAATGAAATGACATCACTATAAACACCTACCTAACTACTAAGTTATTACTTAGTAGTTAGGTAGGTAAAAGCGACCGCAGCATTTACTGTGATTGGGTATTCCGATTCACAGTAAATGCTGCGGTCGCTTTTACAGTGGCTTTCCCAGAGATTAAGCCCAAATTATTGATATTTAGGTTATCTTCCTAAGTCCTACATAAATATCTTTAATCCGGGCTCAGACTATCGAAAACCTTTCTCTACCTACCTAAGTAAAACCGCTGAGATTAGACTAGTCAGGATCAACTGTAACTCAACTGATTCTTATCTTTCCCAGACACATAAGTTTAAAATCTGATAGTTACGGGCGAATTATCGTCTGTCAACTAACTTATAGGATTCAGTCGAGTCACGAAGCATTTGGAAGCCCAATTGGAGATAGACACGATAAGATGAAGTTTCTCTCCCCGAGTTAGGTACTTGTAGGTAGGAACTGGAAGGCGTTTAGCCGTGTACATCTTCTACAAGGCTACCAAAAGATGCGAGAGGTCCATGTGGCACATTTAGGTACTTGTTCAGGCCATGTATGTATTAATAATTAGCCTATAATGTTGGCATCACAGCTGTTCTGTGGTTGGCATAGGTCTCCACTCTGTGAGAGGGAGTGGGCCGAAATCCACTACGCGGGCCCAGTGAGGGTATCAACCCGCACTGGGCCCATGATAGATGTCACATGTCTTCGAATTTTTTGGTTCTAGGACATGCTGGTTTCCTGACGTTATTTTCCTTCACAATAATGACCTACCAAGTACAAAATGGTGGCAACTTCTCCACATATAATACCTACCTCTAATAAGGTTACGAGATAATATTTCTATTAGGGTGTCACCAAGCTTACATTCCCTCAGGATCACCTCTAGGCGAACGGATTAGTGTGCGCATTAAGTTGTAATTAGCTCATAATACGAAGGATGTTCCTGCCTGGCTGACTGTTTATACTTTTGCCGTAATAATTACATAGCTTCCAATCTGTCTACGTCATCAAATGCTGCTCATTATTAACATTAACACCTTTATTTATAAACGTTGAGCAACGTTAAGAGCTTAAAAAAATTCGTTTAGACTTCTCCGTTTTTATAAATAAAGCGGTAATAAATCAGTCTACACACGGAAATACATGACACCATAAATTACCTGTAATAGGCGACAGCACTTGCACTTCAGTCCGTCCAGTGCTGCGCCCTTGCAGCACGCGACCTCGCAGTGACGCAATCCGAGGGTCCGAGACTCGTGTCAACACGAGTTCCGTGACCTTCAGCCACGTCCGACGTGACACGAAGTACGACACGCGACCCGAGTCGTGGTCCTTCGCCAGGAAACGGGCGTACACCTACACAACAAGGAAAAACCTTTAAATTAAACTTTTGAAAATGTCACGCAAACTTTGTGTTTTTGACCTTTGCAAAGGTACACCCACAGTTACGCCAATTACCGTGATTGGAGGGCGAGCCCACTGCCATTTATTGCAGGCAATTTTGAGGTTTTTTCTTACAGAAGGAGCTAATTATGCTCCTACACTTCGCTCAAGCGTTGGCGTTGCTAAGCACCTGGCTATTAAGTACTCAAACCGCCAAGCAACCACTCTGTTGAAATTACGTTAATTGTTGAAGAAAAGAGGGGGTGATACGCAGTCCAAGCCAGGTAAACTTTTCCGATGGGTAATTAGAATACTTTTACAATGTGTTCAATCCTAACTCGCGCCGCTATGAAGTCATAGCTCAAAGCACACGAATGATCTAATCAAATTCACAATAAAGAAAATCTAATTGCACGGTCTACCAAGACACAATTACCCTATGCTCATACGCAAATTCATTTGAGGACAGCAGGTAAAAAAAAAACAGTATACTTAATTAAATAAGACAAATGCTACTGCCGAGCATGAGGTCCAGGGTTCGATTCCCAAGTCTGGCAAAATGGTATGTGGTTTTTCCATCATGAATTTCTCAGTAGCCGAGTCCGGAGTCTGGCCTTGAGCCCGTTTGATGGCAATAAGCTCCGCCCCTATTACATGGCACTTAAACAATAACTGACGAAGGTAGTGTTGGTGAAGGTAGGTATGGGTATACCTCTGCTTACCCTTCGGGGCTTACATGCGTGATGTTACGTATCTGTAATTAAATGGCACCCTTACCTCAACATTGCTCTGCTGGTACCGCAGGCGGCACGAGCGTTGTTCGGACAGCGAGTTGGTGTTGTCTGGTCTGGCGCCGCCCCAACCCCGCGCAGACAGCGAGCGCTTGGCTCTTTCCTTCGTGTTCGCGTCATCGGGGACTTTCCAACCTATGTCATACATTATTCAGTTAAGAGTTCGTGAAAATAAAAATGTTCTACCTAAAGGGGTTTGAAGGTCAGTGGCATACCTACATTTGATTACTCTAAACCTTCAGAGTGATTATTTCAAACGTCTAAGCAACAGGGTGTACGCAAATAAAAAAAAAAATTGATGTCACGTGATCAACTTTGAACGTTAGGTAATAAAGGGAATAATATAATACAATCTCGGAAACGTGACGGGGTTTGGTTTTATTATATTTTCTGTTTGCATTGACGATTTATACATTCATGCGTGGCTGCCATTTTGAAAAAAAAAACAAAATGGCGCGACAGTAGATAGGTACGAGTATGCCAAGCTCCATAATAAAAATCTTCAATCCCCTTTCTCTCTGTCTTTAAATCTATTTTCGTACGGTAAGTACCTAAGTATTTAAGTTGTCAAAAGTTAATTAGTTGATTCTTAGTTTATCGTAAATCAAGCGCCTACCTAGGTTATTGGTGATCGGCAACTTACTTAATTAAATACCTAAGACCTTATTTAAAATTCTAAAGTCGTCTCCAAATAATGTAAATAAAGTTAAAAGTTAACAGGCACCTTAGTATTCCAGAGTCAATTTATTCAACTTGCACTCAAAACGTTCAGTCATTCAAGACACTATAAATGCGAAATAATGAGCAACAACGCAAACTGACACTGAATCGATCACAAACGATGTTTACCTTTGATTTGCGACAGCCTATTGTCATCGACATCAATCTCCAGCGGGTATTCGGGCATCCATACTGTGAACCGCGCCAAACCGGTGTAAGTGCCGTATTTGACGATCACTGACGCATTCGAAGAACCACGGATCTCTGAGCCGTCAACGTATACTGAACTGCATGATGATGATACCTGAGCGATGACAAACACATTTATTATTAGTCTTATTAGGCGAAGTGTCAAGCGCTTTTGTATTAGGCGACGTCCTAACCGAAAGCGACTGTAGCGCGAGTTCGCGATCGCCGCGCGAGTACGCGTTGCGGGTACGCGATTGACGCGCGAGTACGCGATTGTCACGCGGGTACGCCCGCCGTCGCTGCGCTCGTTTATTTGAATCGTACTTGCGTGATCAATCCTTTTAAAAATAATTTGCTTTTACAATGTTTTCAAATTCAGGTAAATGAACGCGTAATCGCGTATTCGCGCGACAGTCGCTTTCGTTTAGGACTCTGGGTTATCTGCAGTAAATCTGTTAACTGTCACCTTGACCTGCCCTACAATTTATTAGTTGTGGTAGGGGTCGAATCCCGATTAAGACGTGGTGGAGTTAGCTACAGTCAAGAGCCGACATTTGAAGGTTAAAATTAAAAGCTCTATTCTAAAAAAAGATTTTTCGTTATTATTTTCAACCATTTCAATAGGTCTGTATTATCTCACAATCTTTCCTTTGTAACATAACAGCGTATCGGATGAAAGATCAATAGATAAGTTAGAAATTCTAGAAATAACTCTATGTAAAGTCAGACAGCAACTTTTAGGTAAGGTCGGAGAAATTAATTGTTATGCAAATTAACTACCATCTTAAATTGTGCGTAGGTATATTCAAATCACTATTGTCATTCTTTGATAGTCGTATGAAATAGCTATAACACGGTAAATTGACGTAAGGTGTCAATTTGATTAACAATTTATTTCCCTGACTGTACATACTTAATGTACTTTGAATTATAATTTCTTCTTTGTAGCTTCTGAAGCATCAAGTTACGTATTAGTAGGCACATAAAATACATTACAGAGACATAAACTTAGAAAGCTCAAATTCCTTTCACCCTTACCTTTAGCACGCTCTCATCCTCAGAATGGCAGGAGCTCTGTAGTGTGACGTCAGCAACCTGGCCAGCCTGTGACACGATCAGCACCTTCATAGCCTGAGATACCTGACGACCCGTCAGCACCGCTGTGTTTAGGACCTCCCAGTTCTGGTGGAAAAATGTCAGATGAACAAATCCGCTTGTCATTGTAAGTAAAGTTTATTTATTTTATTTATTTAGGAAAATAATTTACACAAAGTTAATCCACAACCCGCACTGGGCCCGCGTGTTGGATGACGGTACGGCCCACTCCCTCTAACCGAGGAGGTCTGTGTCCTAGCAGTGGAAACATTATAGGCTGATTGCTGATATTATTTAGGAAAATAAACACTTACACATTACAGTATTACACAATATTTGAGCTACAGAGTGAGTATATAAATGTATAGGTAACCCACGACGTTTTCCAGAGAATCTACTACTCTTGAGAATTTGGTCCACATTATCACCAAACCAAGCTAGTAGTAACGCTGCCTTGACATAGTGTGTCTTATCTCTATTCTCTTCCCAGTTTTGGGGTCTATTCAAACCTAAGCGGTATTCGCTACCGCTGTGGGTAGAAGTGCATACCGCGCGGGTTTCGCTCAGGTATTTAGTATCAAGTTCCTCGGCTAGAGCGGGATAGTTGGTGCCATAATACCGCATAGGTAAGTATTGTTTCGCTTGTTGGGCGAAACCACGAACTCGATATTCTACCCACAAGGATAGCAAAATCTGCTTTGGTGTAAACAGTAATATTACCGCATACCCACTCGGTTTTCTCTACCGCAGACGGTAGCGAATACCGCTTATGTTTGTATTAGCCTTTACGATACACAGTGAAAGCATATTTCTAGACAGTTTATGGTATCGATGACTAGCTGTCCACGGCTTCGCCCGCGTGGTTGTCGGAAAGTATCCCTCGGGAATCTGCTTCGGGGACTACTACTGTACCTATGGCCTTCCCCAGGATGCCATAATTATATTATCTCCTTGTCAAATTTTAACGAAATCCGAATGGTGGTTTAGGTGTGAAAAAGTTACATAAAGACAGAGTTACATTCAAATTTATAATTACTATATTATAGTAAGTATGGATATTCTGTACGCAAAATACGCGCATTGACGTGGAGTTGCGGACACCAGCAAGACACCAGCCCGTATTAACTAAGTATGGATATTGGCGAAGATCACAGCATAAGTAGGTATTTGGAAGGTTCACTATTCACTAAATTCAGCAATGAAATTGAACGAAACGGGCTATTCGTAGTCGTAAAGACAGGTGAGAAAAAGCCCCTATAGTCGAAAGTAGGTAATAAAAAAATCCATTAGTCAGAAGTAATCAGTTGATTAACACGTCTTGTAGATGTAACCCCGGAGATCGTTAAAAAGAACGATTCGATGTCCGTCGATGTAAGAAGGTATTCATTTGAGGACAGATTAAGCACTATTACTTTACTTTCTATTAAAAGCTTTAGGTAATAAATTCTCGTGACCTAGAGAGATACCCTAGTACCTAGTAAAGTTACCATCACCACGCCTCGTTTCCCCTAAGGGTTGGGCAGAGATGTATGTACCTATAGGTACACCCACATTTCGCCAGTTATGTTTAAGTCCCATGTAATAGGGGGCGAGCCTATTGCCATCAACTGGGCGCAAATCCAGACTCCGGACTGCTACTGAGAAATTCCAGTTAGAAATCCCAATAACAAAATGAGAAATAAAAAAAGGAGAGAAAACTAAAATATACAAAAAAAAAACTTAGTCAATTTTTGACAAAACAAACTACTACTCGGTAAACGAATAGACCTATAAAGTCATAACTTAAGTACTCGAGACTTTAAATATTATTTTATTTATTAATTTTACATATCTCGGGACCATGGGGTCCCGGTCCTTTGGAAGGCGTACAAGGGGCCGAAGCCAACTCGCAAAAGCCCCTTAGGAAATTTTAATGAAATGGGGCACCAACCGACGATTATCCCTTTATGCACTATGCAAGTGCATAAAGAATAAGAATACATACACCTAAGAATACCTACATGTGGAATGCAATAAAAGTATTGAGTAACACTTTGCCCGACCTGGGGATCAAACCCAGGACCTCCTGCTCTGCAGTAGCGCTTGCGATCATCAGACCAACGAAGCAGTCAAGTTACTGTTACCTAGTGCTAGTTAGTGGTACCTAGTAAAGCACGGATATCGAAGTTACTGTTCTTTGTTTCCTAACTGTCCTAGTCCCTGACCAATAACGGCCTACAGGTTTTAAAGGTGACACTAGATACAAACAAGTAATTCAATCCTTATAATGGCCACTGTCTATTAATCTACGGCTACAATAGTGAAGTCGTACATACAAACACTCCATCACTCACGTCGTAATTTAATTGCTTTAATCATCTAGTTGGGCGGTAGACAAGGAGCGAGCGTTCATCCGTCAGTGAGCAGATATGAAGAGCCCACTCTACCCACTCCAGCCGGAGCGCCCGCGGCCCGACTTAATGACTCCACGCTAATATTGAGATAAACTAATTGCTTTATAAATATTATTCTGTAACTTCATTTAAAGCCGCACCGTCGGGACCGCACACGTCGCTGCAGAAGTATGAAAATTATACGGACGCCGAAACAATGTGTTTGTCTGCCACACGAGTCCCCAAAGTCCCACAACCCAATTCCACGATTTAATAGAACGTTCAAATTAAATTAACGACAAATCCGTGTTACAAGAAATGGAAAAAAGCCAAATTGCTTGAAAAGATCATAAACGTGGTTCGTGTTCTTAAAGTTTGATGTAATTTAAATGTTAGGAGATTTTTTTTATACCTAATTCGTTATTGTGACAAGACTAATGGCTGTAAAATTATTGCGCAACGATATTATTAAAATAAGTTACCTACCTCTTTTAAAATAGAGAGAGTTTATTTTTGCGAACTATGTTTATAATAAAGGTGGTATTTTTATGATACCGCAAAACTAAGTTATGAACATTGATTTTGATAACAGACATTCATCGACATCAATGAATAATTATGACTAGTAAAGCAGTTATTCACAATTTGACGGAGGCGAACAAGCCGCGCGCGAGCGCCACGCGGTCGGCGCGGTGGGCGGCTGCGACCCACCATAGCCTCCATTAGCTCGCGATAAAGCTCCTATTACATCACTTCATTCATACTAAGAGTGTACCATTAAAAGTTAATCTCAGCTATTTCGTACAATCACGTTCGTAGCAGACATAATAATACTTACTTCAGAAATTAAATAAAATTCTGATGAAAATAATATCATGAAAGCACGATGTGCCATTTATCAACCCAAAAAAAATTATTGCATCTACATATACAGGGTCAAATTTAATTAGCTAGCGAAACTTCACAGATGTGATGGGTATCGATATCTAAACCTAATTAAATAAAACGGAAATTAGTTTGATGATTTTATTTGTGGAGTCACTTGAAAAATCAATTAAAAAAATGTTATTTTTTTGTTTTAAACTTTACGGATGTGATTGGTATCAGTAGGTATCTAAAAAAAATAAAACTGATATTCCCAAGTCATACTTTAAGTAAGAACACTGACAGCGGACGTCGACCCCCCAAAAAAGTAATTAAATATTTTTGTTTTTTATTGTATCGTGTTTAGATATCGGTACATTCGATACCCATCACGTCTACAAAGTTTTGCTAGCTAATTTAATTTGACCCTTTATAACTGTTTAACTCAAACAGAATCGTTCGCACCGAGTCACTCTAATAAAAACCTTTGGAACCCAATAAAGATATCGTTATAGTAATAAAAGGGGATCCCTTCGTTCCATTAATTACAAAGAAAATGCCTTTCGGGTAATTTATTGCTTACAATCGATGTCTTAATAAATTGCTGATTTCGAGCACCTGTGTCGATAATAGTCGAATAATCGAGTGGGTCCGTGATTGTAATCACTATTCGCATTTATTACAAAGATACGTTTTAAATGGAAAGTAAGATAAAAATGTATAGGTGTTAACACCCGTTAATCGTAGTAAATTGCTAGGTAGTATGCCGCTCATAAGAACATACATCTTTTAAAGTGTTATGCTTTCACTGAAAGTATCTTAAAGTTTTAATCAAGAGCAGGTCGTGAATATCCCTATAAATGCTTTCAACATGCTATAAATCCTGTTTGAATTAATTTTATGTAGCAAGTACGGAAGATGATATGGCTACGGTTAACAAGTCGTTAAATTACCTTAGAAATTGGCAGCACAGCCTGTATGTCATCCTTTTCAATGTCAAGCCTGGTGTTGACTCTGTGTTCGTGAGGTGGTTCTTCCGTGGTAGAGGTCATGGTGGGCGCTGAAGATACTTTGGCTGACCAGCTGATACGGGCAGTTCCTCGCCCTGACTCTCCCTCCGAACCCTCTCCGTCGCCCTCCCCCTCAGCGCCGACCTCCACGAGCCACGTGAGGATCTCCTCCCAGCCAGGCTCACCGACGCCGCTGCTCTCCTCAGCATCCCTATATCGTTAAATGAAGTTACAATATTCAGTTCATAAACTTACTGAGCCTAAAAGCTTTTATTACCTAAAAGGTTGTTTATTGAGGTCGAATATCTTGAAGGTGAATATAACCCGGGTCATAATAAATCAATAGTCGTATTACTTATCTAGTCTTTATTCTCAAAGTTCACGTTCTATTTGGGTGTTGTCTCTTTACGTTGCGCAGTGGAAACACGAAATAATCTAAACAATAAAAAGTTAGTCGTGACATCGAGTTTCATTAAGCGGAAAAGCGCTGACAAAATTTATGGCTGTGCAAATGCAAAGTAGTCGTGGGCAAAATTGTGAACAAATCCCGCCAAAGAAATGAGAAATGGAAACATTCTGTTATAAAACGTGAAGAATAAAAATAAATTTTCATTTTGGTGCGAAACTCGTTTAACTAGATGTTTATTTATGTACGGGTACATAGAACAAATGAACGCCATGGGCGTTTATGAACCACTAGCAGCGCCTCGCGATTTCACCCGCATAAGTGTCGATCCCGTGGGAATATCGGGATAAAAAGTATCTAATGTGTTATTCTGATGTATAAGCTACTGTAAAGTTTCATCAACATCCGTTCAGTAGTTTTTGCGTGAAAGAGGGACAAATATCCATCCATCCTCACAAACTTTCGCGTTTATAATATTATTATAGTAGGATACACGACTATTTCATAAATTACATAAAAGTGTGCATCGAAATTCAACTAATAACAAAATATCATTGCATATTATGACCTTTACACAATAGGAGTAAACAGGTCAATGAAGAACTTAAGAAATACTTAGTAATGGAATGAATTCCTGATAGTCTCTCACTCAGATGACCTAGGCAGCTAGGCGGCTAGCTAGAAGGCACCCACTTTATCTAAGACCACTCCGATTGCAAGAGCATTTTATCGCTAAAGTGGGAAAACGTAGAATTGCAGATGGCATTTTTATTTTATCGGATTTATTTTTGAAAATGAATGTCTCTTTTCAATTTTATTGCAATTTCTGTCGCTATTTCAGCGTGAAGCTGAAATTGTTCTTGTTCAACGATCTTATTGTTTAATTTTACAATATCTTTGAGGGGACTATTATCTACGTCGCATCCGGATACTTTTATATCGGAAAATAGTAGTTAGTGTAGTTAATCTTGTCGCTCAGGAAACTACAATAAAGTGCTCTGAAAGTGGATGTGAAAAGGAGCTTTGTCCTCATGGTTCTAATTTAGTTAATTAACTTCACCTAGTCTAATGTAATTTCCACTAACAAGCTAAGAAAGGGGTTCTTTGTTCATTTCGAATATGATGCCACACTTGGACTAATTTGGAAGTAATTTTAACATTTGCTAGTTCGACTTGGAGTTAAATCCACCCTTAGAACAACGGTAGAATCCAGCTGCTATTAATCACATTGAATAATACCTTGACGCACTTGTATGTAGCCAATTTTAGAGAAGCTTTTGGATCACAGATTAAGCTCATTAATACGACATAACTGATTAAGTGATTAGTTTATCGATTAGATTCACCTCAATAAGCCGTTTGATCAACAAATGAAGCGCTAAATCAAACCATTAACAAAAAGTATTTAAGTCACATTAGGTGGGGTACTTACGTATCAGGAGCTTCATCTTCTCGTAGTGGTTGTTCGAGTCTTGTCGCCGTGACGGTGGCGGCGCGTGGCTTCACTTCGGCAGTCACCGCCCAGCGAGAGTTAGCGGCAGTCACGCTCACCAGCCGTAGACCTGACTTCACCTTCATTCTACAGGACAATATACAGTTTAAATAAAATCTACATATATTACTATTTAGTCAATTCACAGAGTTCTTCCTACTTCTATGTCCTGTCGGAAAATTTTCAGAGCAGCAGTACAACGAATGATAACGAATGTCTAAATGGATCTATTGAAACATAATAATTCATTACAATCAATCGCGATTATAAAATGAGGTACTGAATATTGATAGTCCATTGTTGATTGTTGGCAATGTGACGATCCAGCATAAAAATAGCAATAACCTGCATTAATTAATAACTAAACATTCATTGTTTGCGTATTATCTTTTGTCCCCATTCTCTCACTTGTGTTTGACGGCATAATGTGCGCTGTGCACTTCTTCCGGTCCTAAAGTACACTGACACAAATGTGCCTCTTAGAGTACCAATCGTAAAAGAGAAGAGATCAAAGCTATGTTTAACTGAATGCAGGTTTCCCTGCATTGAGGATAATTTATTTCATGCTTTGAACTTGTTGGCTAGTTTTCGGTTATGCATTTAACAAAATTAGATTTAGGTACAAACTTACATAAGGATCTATACAATGGGTTACGGAGGATCAGGTTCACGTAAAGCGGCAGTTAGCTAAATTGTCTCACGTTATTGTTGGAATAGTAAAATTTATTTTAATAGCTAAGCCGAAGGAGACATAAATATCCATTTAGTCGGTTGCAGTCGAGTATTCCCGTGCGGGTGCGACCAAAACCGTAACTCAAAACGAGAAACAGATACTCGTATCCGCGATGAAGTTTTGGAGCAGGTGGCGCATAATATACGAACGATTGTAAGTACCCAATATAACTACATCACAGGTACTTCCTTATTAAACTCTCTGAAGTGTAAAAATAAAACTGATTCCAGCTGCAGGTCCGCTCATTTCTTTTGAAATAGACTTTTAGCGATATCGACAGGATATTGATTCGATTAAATTCTCGTGTAGCACTTGAAGCGTCTGGTGTAAAGATTGCAATAGTGCACGCCGGGACACAATCACTGCGAGCTCCACAATCCCGCAATCACGGCCTTTTTACGCGAACAGCTAGAAATTGTATACGTTTTTATTGTTCCGATTGTTCGTATAATATGTGAGCACTGAGCTTATAAGGATATCGTTATAAGTGAATTGCTTGGTTATCGTTATAAGTGAACCTACGTGTTTTATATTGATGAGTTTATTATAGACTCAAGTATGACCGATTGATTATTATCGATAAATAGTAGTGTAGCTAATAAATGTCTATGAAGGTAGCTTTCGGTTAGTTGATTTCTTTATTTTGAGTTCACAAACAATACAATTCTCCAACTATTCCGTGAAATATCATCGTGGATTTCAAACTATCATAATTCTATCTACAATTGTGTTGGCAATGTTGAAAAGGACTGTAATATTCATGTCTGACTTTAGCAGCATTTGTTATAACTATCTGATCATATATCAATATTTGCGCAGTGTTCTTCGAATTTTCGGTCTCCAATGGCTTAGTGCAGTGGTGGTATATTACGGTTACGAGGAATAGAAAAGCACCTAGGAGAATGCCGTAACTCAATATTAGGGCAAAGCTTGGGAAATATTGTACGGAGATCTTTTCTACTAGAAGAATTACGATCGTTTGGTAGTCAGAGAAAAGCTTAGTTACTTCTAGGCAGTACCTACATAGTCCGTAAAATATTGAATAACTAAACCAATATAATATAAAAAACTCAATTATGGTCTGAGAAGGAGTTCTTTTCAAATGTAACAATGAAATTACTACTTATTACTATGTAGGTAGGTACGATGTTAATATTTATTTTCATAAGGATTTCAGACTTTCCACAAAGACCTTGTATTAATCTAAGTAAACAAAGTAAGACACAATTTATTATAGACATAAAACAAAATAATCATAAAATTATAAAATAAATCAAATAAAGTTCAGAAAAGCGTCTTCAATTTTACACATAATGTAGTTTCACGATAAAAATGTCATCTCTTGTTCTAACTACTTAAGTACTCGTATCTTTTGCGGTCGTCTAGAACGCGACCAAGAATTATTTGAAGAATAAACTTGATCCCAAATAGCAATAAATTGTGTCAAATAAACGAGGTGATTCTGGAGGAGTCGTTATTCAGTTAAAAACTAGAATAACTGAAAAAGTTTTAATTGACACTTTGAGGTCGACAGTTTGCAGTTAAGCCGTGAGATGCGACCGCCTGCTCGGTACTTCAGCGTACATGTGAACTTGTTTTGTTAGCAGTTGGCACCTCGTCCGTCCTCCAACCACTGCGGTGAGCCACTCACAACTTGCCAAAAGTTACGACAGAACAATAGGTTTAGTTTGTGGCAACTTCAAATTTTTGTTTACATTCTGATGAGAATAAAAACATAACTGTCAAAATCTAATGAATTATTTCATGTCCCTTACTTCCCACGCAAAATAGAAGATCGCGGTTGACAAGCAATAAACCAGTCCCAGTTGGGCGGAGTACCAATAAATATTAGTCAGCGTGACATAACACAGAGATGCGCAAGTTGTTCGTCGTTAACTTGAAGTGGCGCATGCGTTGACAGATTTTCTCCCGGTGTGGGTTTACAAACCGCTATGTCAGGCTTACAGAAAGTCTGACACTACCTGGGTGGCATCGAGGCTACAGTTAAGTACTGCCGTTTAATCACAATTTTAATGACCATTGTCAAGTTTTTGCTAAGATACGAGCACTATCGAAGGATAAATTACAAGGCTTTACATGAGTACATATACGAACAAAGTAAACGTGAACTCACCTGATGACAACATGTGAAATTGTAGGGCTGGTGTCACGCCGCACTACGAAGGGCAGATGCAGTCGAGAGTGAGGATACAGTGGTGCTCGGGGTAGGAGGAGAGCAGCATCGCCGGCTCGAGCTTCTCTATACCCAGCACGAGCTCCAGCCAACGTGACGGAACCCAGGGGCCATGCAGGCTGCACAGACACTCGCCCACACGCGCCTTCAGCTGTTTCTCCACTGCCGGCTTCAGCTGCACTGTAAGCTAATCGCACTGTCCGTGGTGGTCTCTTGCCCTTTCCATCCGCAGGCCACCACGCAGCTGGTACTGTTAATTCAGCGAGGCAAGCACCTTCCTCGCCTTCAGGGCCACATGTCGCAGTTAATGTTCGCGCTCCGTAACTCGCATGTAAGGTAATACACACCCGACGCGGCCGTGTCGCGGCACGTCTTGCACCGCCCTCACCACCGGTGTGGAACAGCACACGTAGCACGGGAGCATCGCGAGGAAGCTCCCGGAATACTAGGTGCGCAGACACATCGAGTCTGTGCGCAGTAGCGTCTTGCAATTCCATCAAAGACGCATTTCTCCTTGGTGGTTCCAAAGGATCTGGAACTGCATATCGCGCTGGCACTGTCTGTTTAGTAGAGAAGGGTCCGTACGTAGCCCGCACTGATGCTGGCGCAGAGCCTTGTAATACTGTGAACCGATCTAGTGATAACAGGGCGCCGGGCAGAGCCGAGCCCATGGGTTCCGGCGGTGGACCCGAACCGCTCCATCTCGCCGTGTGTTTTAGAAAAAACCCACTATCCTTATTTTCGAAATGCACTTCGACGCCAAGTACCGTCCCTGAAAAGAAAGAAAACTATTTTAAAAACGTAATAAAACATTTGTCATCGATTTAGGAATGTGTAACATGTGTAAAATGTTAAATAAGTGTTTTATTTTTGGTATTTTGACGAGAGATAAAAGGGCGTTGAAGCACAACATTGGCGCCGTGCCAACCGCATTCTGTCCTGCAGCGAGACGTCATTTGCGTTAGTCTTATGTTTACAAACACATCGATGTTCTTACGTCGAATTTAGTATCAACGTAACGATGTCCTAATCGCACTGTTTCTGTAACCGTATTTTAAAGAGATCTTTGGTAGTGAAGCAGGTCATGGTTTATGTCTGCTTAATTTTAAAGTAACACTCCGTACCTGCGAGATGGTTATGCGAGGATACGTAAAATGTTATATGGCGGTAATAACAGAAACATTTTATATGTAAGCGAGGAATATAAAGGAGATTAGGTATAAGGACGCGAGAGTGGTTGGTCTTGTTTCTATGAGGGATGGCTTCGCTCGGGGCCCGCGTCACGCGTCTCGCAGGCTGCGGCACGGCCTCGTCACTCGTCTCGTTTATTGAGCCAGGATTTGTGTCACGTTCCTCTTACGGAGCTCTTCACGGAATTCATTACGCGCCCTATTTATGATTCTCAGTTGTTGGTCTCTTATAAAATATTTTTTTTTACGTTTTTAATTGGGTTCTTATTTGGTTTAGACTGTTTTTCAAAGTTTATGTGTTTCTTTGAGACACTTTTTTTACAATAGAATAAGTATTAGTGAGGTTTATTTTGAACTGAGATTTACATTTGTAATTTACATATTCGTGTAGGTATAGCAGATCACTTCAAATAAGAAACGAATGCCTCACAGTCTGTTTCCCAATTATGTGTAAAATAAGAGCTTATTTTCAATTATTAATTCAATAATCAAAACGAAGAATGAAAGCAAGCGTTAAATTAAAATTGAAACTATCTTCACCGAAACCAGTACTTGCGCTGATCATAAAACAGTTAGACAACAGCAGACGTATTAATTGGTTGCCATGAAATTTCCTGTGAACGGAAGCTATTGCTTCATTTGCAAGGAAACGGCAGGCAATTCCACGAATACGCCACATCCCTCCAGCAGGGGAGTAAGGATAATAAAAAGCTTTAGCACGTGACGCTCTTAGGACAAAGAAAAATTCGCACAGCTTTCAAGTTTCAACCTCGTTGAGAAATGTTACTTTAGCTACCGTCAGCAACGAAAGCCGATTAACACTTTAGTTTTTTTTTAATATAATTTTTGAGAACAATAAAAAAATAACACGAAAATGCTGAAAAGCAGTGTACTTATAGAAAATTTCAGGTCAATTTATTTAGTTGATACTTAAATGTTAGTGGTTCCCTTCGTTGCTGACCGTACCACCTTTCAAGTCGCGTGCAAAATATTTTTATAACTTTATTGCCTCTTTGTGAATTCAAAATAAGTGCTAATTACCCAAGGCTGGGTGCTAGGAACGTAATGAGCGGCAATTATGCAAAGCCATATTGATTTTTACATTCCTGAGCAGATGTTATTGATCCGGGTACCTACCTAATGAATATTCAATTGGCTATGGCTATGGGCTTTTAAAAATAAAAAACTGAAATGCTAATCATCTTCAAACACATCATCAGAGTTGTGTCTAGAGAAACATTTTTTATGGATTCTTTGCAACTACAGCTGGCAAAAGTGGCAACTAATTTTCTTCAAAATTCTTACCGATTGTCTATAATCGCTATGATACACGATTCGTAACAATAAGATTGCTGACAATCCATTTGCAATGCGCAATCAATATTTTTAATAACCGTTATTGTTCGTATGTACGCATTTCCATACATTTTAATTTTCCCCCGATGCAGTCGCAACAAAAAGAGAAGTTTCGCGAATTGATATCGCGTTTTCCGATCGCACCCTCGATTGTGGGCAGCGTTGGCGGGAGACTGGGGAGCAAGGGACACATGGGGGCACGGGGGACAAGGGGATACGTAGCGGGTGTAATAACTGCCACAGAACTAAATCCTTAGATATGGCCCACGCGTGCCCACTACCCCCTCCCAGCTGTCTTTATCACACTGACCTTCCAATAACTCTTATTTTTTAAACATATTCATGCAATATACATAATTTCCACAAAATATCCAGCTCTTATTTTTATTGTTACTACCCGGACCGTAGATGTAGATAGGGTAAAAATACTCGACTGGGCACGAATACCTTAATATTTCTTTTTATCATTTTCAATACCTACCACATTCAATCGAGTAAATGTAGAATGTGGTTTGATAAAGTTGCCAAAAAAGAGGTAGGGCAGGCTTTCAGACACATTTCGACTAGCTTTTTGGGAGGAATGCCTACCAATAGGTGCTGTCTCCTTATCATTCCCCGAACTCGGTATTATTTAGTGAAGTCAACTTTAAGTAACTGGTTTCTATAGAGCTTTCAAGACGATAAGACAATTCAGCCTATGTGATATTTTCGTATAGTTTTCTTATTTATTTAAGAGCTTTTTCGAACTTTTCCCGGCTATACTTACCTCTACAGACGGTACTCATATTTGCGCTTTTTTTCCGGTGAGATATGATATGGACTATGTTGATTGTAAAGTTTGGGAAAACTAGCTTTTCACACACGGTATTTTCACATTCTACATTGATTATATGTTATTACTGATACTTAGCTTGTTTCAGTACCCACCCCTTTCAGACATTATGTACCTACCTATCTATCTACTAATATTATATTGTTAATTATTATTTATTATCCTCACAACATGTTTTTCCACGTACGACTTCACGAAAAACGCCGCGAAATCCACGCTAAATGTGTATCCTACAGCAACCTCATTATATTAATAATATAATATTGTGTTGGAAAATCCGGACATCCTGTTAATGAAACACTATAGCGCTCCAAAAGCACCTTTGTGTTGTGTTATTAATATAACGTTCCGCGAATTAATTACCCCGTACATTTTCAAAATTAACACAACAACCGCGCAGCCTGATACGTTACGATAGCCGTGTGAACGTATGCTAGATAAAGCCTCATTGAAGGGTAATAAAGCGGACTCGGACGCGGCTATGTGTCGGACTCCATTAACGGTAAATATTTGTTCATTTGTCACGCTGTGTTGCCAATGGACAGCTCTTTGACGTGAACGCAAACCGCTGCCTTTACATAAACGCCGCATATCTCCATTTTCAGTTAAATGATTTATGAAACACACGTTTGTCTCGTTAAAAAGTCGACTGGGTTGTACCCTCGTAGCTCTTATCCTGTTAAGCCTTTGGGATAAAGGGTACTTGACGTCATAGGTTTTGCGTGGTTCCGGAATATTTTAAGCGAACTGCTTAGCTTAGCGCGACCGAGCGGATCGTTGCAAAAACATCGATTGTGTTCGGGCTTCAGGCTGTAATGTACCTACTTATAGCTCATTGAAGAGGGGAAAATAACACGATAAATGTTAAAAATACGTGCTTGGTTATAATGTGCAATATCTAAGCAATTATGACATTAACATTTTTGCGACGAGAGGTAACGCTTTTTTAATTTCTCAATGAAATTGAAAAGGGAGCAAGCAAGGTATAATAAACGAATAGCTAATAACCCAAATATTTGATGGCTTTCCTAACTCAAACACGAATCCTAAACCAACAATCTAAAGGACTCTCTTAAAAACACCTCGATGAGTTTTCAAATTAACATTTAAACGTAGTTTTAATTAAGATTTTTGTTGCAATGCATAATAAGTAATAGCTATGTTATGAAATAATATTTAAACAATGAGTAATATTAAAGTAAGCTCCCTCCCAGTCACTCAGATATGTGCTTTACGTTTTCAGGATCCGTCTAAACCACATAGATTTTGCATCACGACCAATTTTCGTAGGACAACAATAGCGTCATGTTTTCCTAAACTAGTCGTAGTGCTCGACTACATCGCAGGGTATTATCTACGTAGTGGCATTGATGCCTTAAACAATGACTGCCAAAAGTCACCAGAACTTTATGTAATGAAAGCAATATCCATCCATGTCATCCATGCTAAACGATTCTCGTCATCACACATATTCTATGAAATCTACATTACCCGTGGGCTTCTTTGATTGTGCAGTTCATTAAGTATCATTACGTTGTAGCATAAGCATAATCAGATAATGTTCCCATTTCTGGGACACTGGCCTCTTCTCTGTGAGAGGAAGTGGGCCGTAATTCACCATGCGGGCCCAGTGCGGGTTGGTACATGTCACATGTCCAAATTTTTGGTTTTAGGACATGTTGGTTTCCTCACGACGTTTTCCTTCACCGTTTTGAGAGTAGTGGTGATGAAATTATTCACACAAAGTAAAGCGCCTGTCTAGGTTCGAACCCACGTCGTAAGTCGTAAGTCGGGGCCGTTACCACTAGGCTACCACTGCGCTACATCTCTCTCATTACGTTGTAATAATATGTAATTACTTAGCACAGCTACCACTGCAGTCTACGCACAATAGAGCGCATTAGCCACAAATCGATGACCATCGATCCATGTGTATACAAGAGTAGCCAAGCAGGATTAATTATTTAAGAACAATTAGGTGCAATTGGTGAATCATTCATTATGCAATATACAGTAAAACTAAGTATTTCACTGCACCAAAGTGAAAAAGGAAATAAAATTTGCTATACATAGTAACCTACGTGGAAGGAGGGAAGATACCTAAGCTTTTAGCGTGCAGTGGGACAGTGGGACACAAACGGCTGATAATCTGCTCTATGTATACTAATATAATTTTAATAATATAATTTACGCCGCGCGTTCGAACTGAGCGGACGTCTGCGTACGTACAACAGAGAATTAAGTTGTGTTTAATCGAGATGTCTCGAATATGTAGTGGTTGTAATGCGGAAATACTGAATGTGCTATTCATGGAGTGTTGCAATAAAAATTGCAAGAAAAGCTACGGTCTAGATTGTCTTGGAATAACTATGGATCAAGTCAATGAAGAAGAAAAAAGGCAGTGGGTATGTCCCGAGTGCCGTTCTTCTACGCATAAAGCTCTGCGCAACGAGAATACACCTGCTCGAAGAGTGTCAGGGCTGGGGGACACTTCTACTGCTAGCAACAACGTCAATACACAGCGCGGCAGTCGTCCAAAAAGATCTGGAGGTACTGTGACGACGACTGCTCAGGAGCCTAATATGTTGGAAGAACTGAGAGCATTCCGCTTGGAAGTTTTATCACACTTAGAAATGCAAGGAAACAACATTAAAAGTATCGAAGAAGTCTGTTATAGCATAAAAAAAGAACTGCAGGAACTTCGTGATGGAAACATGAAGGTATTTGAAGATAAAGTTGGTACAATGGACACATTACATAGTGAATTAAATATGATAAAAGCCCGCAGTCAACAGTTAGAAAAGCAGGTTGACACGTACCAATCTAATCAAACATCAACACTGCAAAAAATGTCTATGGAAACAATAATATGTGATACCGAGAATGTGCAGTGCCTACCTACTCGCACAATAATAAATCCCGTTGTGGCCACGAAAAAGGTGTTGACGCCAAGACCGGGAAAATATAGCGAAGCATTGCAGGCAAATGAGCAAACAATATCTGCAACATCTACGGATTTAGAAACCAATGCAGAAAGTAAGGGTGAAATTGTACCGGGAGCTTCAGAATGGACCACGGTGCAAAGAAAAAGATCTAAGCTGTTATCAAAAAATGTGAATAGAGGTCAAAATGCAAGTATCCTTGATCTGCAAGCCATGGAGCGAAAGAGACATCTTCATGTATGGAGGTTGCATCCAGAGACTACCATCGAAAAGTTAACAGCGCATATAAAGAACATCTGCGGCAGCGATGATAATTTAAAAGTCGAAAAAATCAAGCACAAAACTGAAAGGGATTATGCGTCTTTTATTATCGGAGTAGCAGAGGGAGTGTATGAAAAATTGTATAAACCGGAAGTATGGCCGGTGAACGCGGAATTTTCCGAATGGATTTGGTTTCGGAGATACACAAATAAAAGAGACAACGGAAAATAAAACAATGAATATTTACTATCAAAATGCAAGAGGACTGCGTACAAAAGTAAACATTTTCTGTAAAAATATAGAAACAACAGGGGCAGATTTATTTGCAATTACCGAAACGGGTTGTAATGATTCCATACATAACGCGGAGTTGGTACCACAAAACTACAGTATTTTGCGATGTGACCGGGCGGATGGGCGTAAGCAAGGCGGCGCGCTTCTTGTGGCCGCACACTGGCTCGAGCTGCGCCGAGTTAAGCTACCTGAGAATAACGTCGTAATAGATAGATGTACCTTCGAACTGGTTTGTGCAACCGTACATAAAGGTAACAAGTATTTGTTTTTGTGTTGCGTTATTTACATACCTCCAAATAGTAACGAGAATGAATATATGTTATTGTTTGGGCTATTAGAACAATTGTGTGTTAAATATAAAGAGGTTGTTATATTAGGTGATTTCAATTTATACTCTTGTGATGTAAACATAAAGAATTATTATGAATATTTTATATGTTTTTGTGAACTTACACAGCAAAATAAGGTACCAAATTGTAATAATAGGCAGTTGGACTTAGTGCTATGTTCGTTGAGTATGGGTGAGAGTGTGTGTGTCAGGGAGGCAGATGAAGCGATAGTGCCAATAGACACGTACCATCCGCCGCTAGACATTACTGTACCGCAGATAAGCAAACGCTCAGCTGTTAGTGGTTGCACTTTTAAAGATATACCTGTAAAGATACAAGAGAGCAATTCCTGGCCTCAGTGGAATTTTTATAAAGCGGATTACAGTAAGTTGTATTATATGATAATGAATCATGACTGGTCGCCTATGTATAACATAAGCGAGCCAGAGGAGTGTTTGAATTATTTCTATGATATAATTAATGGTATTATTGATGATTGTGTTCCCAGAAAAATGCGACGCAGCCGTGTAGATTCTAGGTACCATTACCCTGAGTGGTACACGGCAGATATTATTCGCGACATAAAATTAAAAGCACTGCTTCATAAGAAGTACAAAATTAGTGGATTAACGAGTGATTACGAAATGTTTTCTCAGTGTAGAGCTAGGGTTAAAATAATGATAGAATCGGCACACGACAGACACCTTGAGAATGTGCAATACAATCTCGCAAATGATCCTAAATCCTTCTGGGATTATGTGAGAAACAAAAAGGGTATAGTGAACCATAAAAAAATCACTAAAAATGGTAAAATTTTATCGGACATCGAATGTGCTCACGAATTTGCCAATTTTTTCAAGTCCGTATACAGTCCCGTGAAAGCTAAACTAGACGTGCAAGCCGCCGTGGCCGAGAGTAACACAAGTAGTTCCCGAGTACACATAGGGAATATTGATAGGAGCCAGGTAAGGGAGGCGCTAACTAAACTTAAACCTAAGCGTTCGGCGGGACCAGATGGCATCCCACCATTCATTATTAGAGACTGCAGGGATTATTTAACACAACCGCTAGCATACGTATATAATGTATGTTGGGAACAGTCATACTTTCCGGAACGCTGGAAAATTACACGAGTAATACCAGTACCTAAGGGCGAAGCAGGGAGTGAAGTTAGTGGGTATAGGCCGGTGGCGGTGCTGTCGGTACCAGCGAAGGTATTTGAGTCAGTAATCCATCATTGTGTCTTAAAACAGGTTTCAGTAACGTTGTCCGACTCACAGCATGGGTTTAGGCCGGCTCGTAGCACTACTACAAATCTGCTGAATTTTATGGCATATGTGGTTCCTAGCGTGGATTCGGGAGTGCAGGTCGATGCTGCATACTTTGATTTTAAAAAAGCTTTTGATTTGGTCGATAATGACATTTTATTGACAAAGCTTGCGGCAGTCGGATGCACTCCTAAATTGTTGAAATTCTTTGCTGATCATATGAGTAACAGAAAGCAGTATGTAGAATATGCTGGGTACAAATCTGAGCCCTATTTTACGAGGTCAGGCGTAAGTCAGGGCAGTAATTTAGGGCCACTTCAATTTATAATAATGGTAAATGACTTGCCCGAGGTCGTCAGGAATGCCAAGTGCCTGTTGTTTGCTGACGATCTAAAATTGCTGCTAGCTGTGAAAGAGCAAAAGGACTTGGAGCGCTTACAGGAAGACATAGACAGGGTTGTTGAATGGGGAAAGAAGAATAAGTTGGTGTTTAATACGTCAAAGTGTTCGGTAATAACTTTTAGTAGGATGAAAATGCCCAAGAAATATGACTATAGAGTGGACGACACGGTATTGAAAAGAACAGAAACGGTGCGGGATTTAGGAGTACGCCTTGACTCGGGCCTGGCATTTCGTAATCACATCGTAAATGTTTGTAAAAAAGCCTACAGAAGCCTAGGTTTTGTCCTAAGAAGAGCAGAGGGTTTTACAAGCATCGCTGCGCTAACTTCTTTGTACAATGCATTAGTAAGAAGCCAGCTCGAATGTAACGCAATCATATGGGCTCCGCATGAAGCTAAATACATTCTCATGCTGGAGCGTATACAAAATAAATTTACTAGGTTTCTGTACCTAAGGTGGTATGGTGTATATCCATTTTATCCATTGATGTATCCAACTTTGTTTGTTATAGGCATGGTGGGATACAATAAATTGGAAACAAGGAGGGACATAGCTCTTGCTACCTATATTTTTAAATTATTACGTGGCAAGACTTCAAACCCAGGTATATTAAAAGAAATAAACCTGTGTGTGCCCGACAATTATGTATTGCGTAGGCGACAGCCACGTTTATTGGCGGTACCCAGTAGTAGGACCAATCTACTGAGTAAAGCCCCTATAACGCGCACCTTGCGTGTACTTAATGACGTAGCAGACAGTATAGATCTTTTTACTTGTTCTCTGAGTGAGTTCACAAAAACCACGATGCACAGAATATGTTATTGTAAATAATAAAACTGAAATTATGGCCACACTATTGAATTAGGAAATTCCTGTAATGATAGTGATGTTGAGTTAATAAATAAATAAATAAATAAATAAATAATATTATAAAGAGGTAAAAGGAGATCTTTCAAAATGGGCCAGGTCTATGGTCAGTAACTCAAAAATACAGATCCTCCTTTTTGAAGTCGGTTAAAAAAGAGAAAAATCCCTAGAATTCGGGAAAAATAAAGATAATTAAATTAAATGCATACTGTTGTGGAAGTGAATTGAGTTTTATCAATTATTTTTATCGACTTTCAACATGGCGTCTCACCGATTTAGTTACTCTGTGCTTAAAACAATGACAGTAACCCATAGATCGACCATTGATCATAGAAACAGAACTGTCAGCTGTCACAACATTGTCACTTTAGTCCTTAGACAAATAACCTCCACAGAAATAAACATGTCAAACGTCCTTAATCAATCAAAATGACAGCTTACCGCCATGACGGGTTTTTGTTGTGTATTGCAATTTCAAGCGTAATTTCTTGTGTTTCCCAGCAAAACAAGCCATTTTAAAGTAATTGGACAGTTGAGAACTGTTTTATATGAATTTCCCTATTTTTAAGTATAGTGTACAAGGACCTGGCCCAGGCCCCATACATTTGAAACATCTCCTTTGTTTGTTTGTTTGTATGAAGGGGGGTAATCTCTGGAACTATCAGTCAGATTTGATCAAATCTTTTTGCATTTGATAGTCTAATTCTTAAGGAAGGTTACAGGCATTTACATCGCGCTATGACCCATAGAAGCCGAGTCAAAAGAAAAAAAGTCAGGAAGAACGCTAGATGAAAACGAAGTAAAAACGCGGGCAGACGATGCGATGCGACGGACAGAGGAACAACAAAATTTCACGCGTACGAAGTCGCGGGCAAAAGCTAGTAATCAATAAATCCATAGCATCCCTGTAAAAAATAAGAGCATGTAGATGATGGTCAGATGGCCGATGGGGCCTAAAGGTTCTGGAGTGGCGACCGCGTACCGGAAGACGTAGCGTTGGAAGGCCTCCCACAAGGTGGACCGACGACCTTGTGAAGGCCGCAGGAACCCGTTGGATGTGAGAAGCACAGAACCGGTCGAAGTGGAGGTGCTTGGGGGAGGCCTATGTCCAACAGTGGACGTCTTTCGGCTGAAATGATGATGATGTGATGAGCTGATGGTCTGAGAAACAGCATTATGTATCAATGTAATCCTACATTGACACGTAATGCTATTTATCAGACCAGTAGTTGATTATACTCGTAGCATCATATTTTCCTATCCGTTGCTTCGATGAACACAATAGCTAACGTGACTCTTTCTGCATAACAAATTATTTTTGCTAGAGAAAATGTGTTTGAATTATCCTCCCTACACGAGTATGTTATAGGATCCATGGTACCTACCTCCATGCATGGGAACGCTTTTTGATTTGAATTTTATTCGAGTTTTTATTTAGAGATACACGGATCCGAAAAACATGAGATATATAGATCCGATACAGGGGCGTACATGTGTGTGTAGGTAAGTATGTCCAAACATTGTTTGTTGACGCATATTGGAAGCGAGAGATTAGCGAGCACGCTTCGTGTTTACTAACGTTTGTTTTTATTGATTCTATTGAAATTTTGTACGGTTGCGTGCCGATTATTCCTAACTTATAATATTACTAGCTGCTGCCCGCGACTTCGTCCGCGTGAAATCCTATCCTAACTAAAAGAAAGTTTGTTTGTTTGTTACCTTTTCACGCCTAAACCATTGAACCGATCATCATGAAATTTTGCATATACGTTGTCAGGTGTACAGAAACGGACATAGGGTACCTCTTATCTCGAAAAAAAAGTGCTGTTCCCGAGGAAAACAACAATAAAGGTATTATGATAATAGATGGCGCCACGTGTCTATTGGACTTTGTCACATTATTTAATTATGAGGCGGTACGAAGTTCGCCGGGTCAGCTAGTCTAATAATAAGTACAATATAACTCCCGTTTAGCAAATCGAACAAGAACAGTCCTAGAGTTTATTTAAAAAAAAGCAACATTTAAATATGGCAAGTTCGATTCTCATTAGGGTTCCATGTTGACTGAGAAATAAAGGAGAGACGTAAGTACGTAAAACGTATCAACTGCTTATCTTCAGTTAAAGTCGTAAAAATGAACCGAACGAAATGGGTTGGTTAATGGTGCTCGGCGATGGATTACCACCTTGTCACCACTGCAATCTTTCGATCCTATACATTATAGGATACGGCGGTCGTGACTCCGAGGGATCGTTACTGTTGATTTACTTACTTGTTCTCCTCAATATTTATAAGGAATATAAACATTGAAAGGGAAAAATATGGTTTGGGAAAACTCATTTCAAAAGCATTTCAAAATATGGGAAGACGTGCAATGACGCACGATGTCGTTTGAAAACATGGGCCTAATGTTTGTTCTCAGCAAGTCATAAAAACTTAACCGCGATCCGCGGATATATTTTGGTTAGATCTCATCATAAAATAAATATTCGTTAAGCAAAACCGAATCGAATAGCTCCTAAAATTTGTATAAAACGACAATAAACTGGGAAAAATTGAGGTGAAAGAAGGCGGCGTAAAAAATAATGGCGTACCCTCAGCGGACGGGTAAGGGTGGCCTGCTAAATAAATTGTTTGCCTTTTTCAATTTCACAGCGAATCCGCAGTACGTATCACTGTTACAGCCTCAGCGTGCATACATATGTATGTCACTGAATTCAATCTGTTGTACGGGTATCAAATACAATCAATTCAACAACATGTTGTGGTTGGAGACTTGTAGCGGTTTCTTGTTATACCTATGTATGTATTTTCTTCTTTATTTCAAGTCCTTATTGACGAAGCATACAACATGTAGAAACTTTAAAGACAGGTTGATACGCAGTTGATATACTGGCTGTATAGGTATTCCAAACTTAAAAAAAAACACTTGGTAAAAAAAAATAGAATGTAGGTACATAATACAAGTACAGGAAGAATCACCAAACATTAGCACAAAGCGAAGAAAAAACACAGCCTGAAGGCGATACCTACCTCGGATCCTTTACCCCATTATTTAAGTACAAGGAAGTGAACTTGATAGATATTGAAAACAAAAACATTTTCTCTCGTTCGATATGAGCAGGTATATTTCCGATTCGGTAACGGATGTATTCAAAACGAGCATCATTACGTGCCATCAATAACTCGACATCGGATTCGGCTTACGACAATGATGAGTATTCATGAGCGCGGGCCCTTATGTCTGTGGTTTTACGACAACAGACTTGTCACATCGTATAACTACATTGTATTCCTTTTTATGTAACATACTAGTACGAGAGAGTATTGATTCGCGGACGTGAATTTGATGGATTGACACTGTAGCTTTATGGAAGGGGAGCAATTTTTTTCGCGCACACTAGTTTGAAACGAAACTTTAGTTGGCAGTCTCGGAGCGGGGGAAGTTTTTATCTAATTAAGTCGGTGTTGAAATCAAAGACATTGTAAATTATTTCTAAGTTTTTGTTACAACAAACTATTAAAGA
Organism: Hydraecia micacea; assembly: GCA_914767645.1. Taxonomy (NCBI): domain Eukaryota; kingdom Metazoa; phylum Arthropoda; class Insecta; order Lepidoptera; family Noctuidae; genus Hydraecia; species Hydraecia micacea. Next base: position 12,042,167 of record OU611782.1, on the reverse strand, counting down.
ATATTTAAACATACCTAAGTGATCGCCTGGATTGTGTTACTCTAGGCTAAAGACCACTTCTCGTGTAAGCACCAGTTTTCAAATACAATTTTCCATTTGCATTTGCAGTATTCAGAAAGGAATATTGCTAAGGACCCAACTACATTTCATGACGTACTGTCGCATAAAGGAAAAATGTGCATCAGAGACGTGCAATGTTAACAAGAATGCGCGCCTCGTCGACGACACCGTACCTACATAACGTATTACTGGCGACAGTTTCTCAGAACATGTTACGCCTGACTCACGAAACGGGACGAATGGTGATTTAACAATGTCTAAAATAGACTTCCTTGTGGAATGCGACTACATCAACTACAGCCATAATACTAATATCTGTGATCAACGAATAGCTGAACAGTTACGCACGACATTATTCTTGTTCGAGAGCTTTCTCGGATACGGATACGAATTTGAAGATTGCTCAACTTGAATGGATGTCTTATTAGCTGTGGTGAACCGACAGTTTCAGTTTTGGATTTACATGTTACATTATTTTATCCAGATTAATTATACGACTAAAAAGTTATAATGCAACTGCTCGTGAAGTTTTAGATACATCTTGGTAAAAAAATCTATCCCCCTTGTTGTATAGCGTCTATGTCTGTATAGATACACAACGCTTTTTTCTTCTTCTTTCGAAAGCCAAATTACTGACGACTGAAAGAATACGTTTATTAGTAAGGGGGTAAATATACAGTGTGAAATTTAATTCATGGGCATCCTTTTAAGGGGTCATTGCAATCATCATTATGAAAATTTTTACTATAAGACCAAACCTGAAATCGCGAAAAAAAAATCAGCTCTTCCCTACATTTTGACGAGTTATGTGAACATAAATGCAAGGAACAGCTGATTTTTTTTCGCGATTTTAGGTTGAGTCCCATAGTAAAAATTGTTCATAATGATGAATACAATGACCTGTTAAAAGGATGCCCATGAATTTAATTTCACCCTGTATATGTAACAAACATATTATATAGGTATATAGTATAAGTATATAAAAATCAATTGCCGTGCGTCAGTCTCACAAAAACTTGTAAATGGCTTGAGCGATCGTGCTGAAACTTTGGTAATTTGTTATGTGCGTGCCGGAGAAGGTAGCAAACAAAAAAAGAAAAAGGCATTAGCTAGTCATAGATAAAAGATGATGTTCTTGCAAATGAGTCATACGTAGGTATCATGAACAGGCACGAAATCTGTTATAATTGTTTTAAACATTGGTTGTGTTGGGAACATTCTATAACCACATTATCCTAAACTATACATACCACCTAGTTCGAAAACACTTTCATGGAATATCTAAACAGTTTGCGCGAATTTTGTTGTATGAGCAAACCAATAATGTTAATGGTGGTTCATCCATCCTCCAATATCGATAGCAAAACATATATTATTTAGGTTGTCAACTCTTCCGTACTCAATGACGTCATCCACTCGAACCTTCGTCCTTGTTGAGCTGAACCACTCTCGATTGTTAGTGGTTTTTATTCTTAATAACCCCTTCCGCATGTATAACTGTAACCGCGATACCCGTCATGCCACTCGACGAGACGTTCTAGGGACGTCAACCTCTTGAGCACTCGACCTCAAGTGTGCTTCTATGAAAAGCTCCTACGCGCAATATGTTCCTTCGAGATAATTTACGCTTCACTACATAATTCAAGAGCGGCTGTAGCTAGTATAAAAACTTACGTTTGTTGTGCAACATCTAGGCACCTAGGGAAATTAAGTTTGATAAACAATTCCTACCCTATTTGTTTTTGAAACTCATTAGTTTCTCACCCCTAACATATTTTGTAAAAACTCGTTACCTCGAGATTATTGTAAATAAATGGTATAAAAGAAAGGAGACGTAACACTTTAGGGTTTAGTTAGAGGATGAAAACAGCCAGACGTCGTTTCTGTGGAACAGCAATTTTTATACCCAAATTATACCGACACTGATTTTCGTACTAAGTTGTTCAAATTCGCGTTCGCTAAAATATCTGTTCTTGCTCTTTTAAGTTACATTTCCGAGATATTTATTTATGTTATATATTCAAACTGAGCCAATAGTCAAATTATCTTCCAGATTTATTCATAGATATTGCCGTTCATAATTCAATTTAACCAAATGTATTCATCAAGCAACCTGAACCTAAGACAGGATTATCCCTCGCGGATAGTCGGGTACTTGCAGGACAATGGATTAAGTACAATTAGTAACAGGAACCACTTCGCAGGTTATTGCTTTAAGGAACAACTAATCGTCGTGAATCCCTGGCCGGAGATGGATCGCCCCCGCACATTCTTGTCTTGTTTACAATCCGTCTTGTAGTGTCGTGCCGTGGGACCGGACGGCTGTATGCGCTTTTCCTAATCATTGTGAACAACTTGCGTAGGCCTGCGTAGAATGGACGTACTTTTGTACACTCAAATTAAGAATGATTTATATAAGTAACTGTAGAGTCCGGCAAACTTCGTCGTATAAGGTGTCCGATTCATTGTGGATGATTTAACGCGTAGAAACTTGTGGACACTCACTGTTAGTGACAGTTTAGTCATAACCATTTTAAAGCATATTTTGTAGCAGAGCATGAAGGAATAAGCTAAACATACTATGTACCTAAGCATTAAGAAATTTCCATATTTTCCGAGCGCTCGTTTGGCCGACGTACGGGCTGAGCGGTGCCTGTGAAGACACTTGTCACTGCCGCCTAACGGTAGACCCTTATCCGATGTTTGATGACAGAGATTTACTACTGGCCACCTGTTTGGATATGATGTGCTACATCAGCTGTTTTGTTTGATAAACACTCTGGAAAGTTTTCTCTTCATTGCGTGCCGTTACGACATTATCGCCGCATTACTATTTATTCAACCGAATATATTGAACAGGCATTAGGCAAATGGACTTAATGGCTTGTAAAGTTGGCTGCATAGTCGCATTCTACAAGATATTTACATGTTTATTTATTCAATTATCGATAAGATTAGTCTCATAAAACATTCAAAGGGATTAGACTGATTGCGCAAATACTCTTACACAGGTCGATGTTATGTCGTTACTCGTTACCTATCTGCATTACGTGGTTTACGCCTTTGGCTTTAATTGGCAATTAAATAGGTTTACTGTTAGTGTCGGTAATTAGTCGTGGGGTAAGGCAGGCGGTGACTCGGCTCAGTCGGCTCACTCGCCGAGGTCGCCTGACCGCCTCCCCGCACTCCACAATAACTTGTCGCACCCATCTAAATGCAAATAAAGGGACGGTACCTACCCTTGATCTTTGTATGCGCATCCCTCATTTGTCAACATTTTGTTGAAAAAGGTTTTATTAAAAATATTTGAATATTTATCGCTGGTTGAAATTAGGTACAAACTTGTATGATAGAGGTCAGTGGGTACAAAATATGGTCTCTCAAAGCGGCTACGGTTCAAAGGAGGTTTGTCATTGTTTATAAAGATTTTTTTAATATAACTGGTACGTTGTTTAAGTAACCTATTTATACGATAACTTAGGAAAACTAATGAACGTTAACTAACTACAAGACTCAGTGTGTCTTAACGTTGTTTAAATGATTAAGCCCAAAAGCTGCTTTCAATTAAGGAGAAAATTAATCCTAAAGGAACATGCAATGGCTTAAAGTTGCCAATTTGCCAACAAGCTGGCGTGCATTGTGTGCCAGGTTGGCCACCGCACAGGCACAGGTATATAACTTAATTCTGTGTCATGGCAAACCAATTTAACTTAGGCCATCGCTGACCAAGGTATTCGGACAGTACGTATGGCAATCGTTTAACTCCGGCTTTTGTTTTAGGCACCAATTAATAGTATGTTGTAAAATACGAATATATGGAATAGTAACGAAAGCGATCGGTATTCAGTGTTGCCAACTTAGTGTATTTTCCACTAAAACTGTTAGTGTTAACTGCCTCTTAATGACGAAATATTGCCTTTAGTGGCTGGGTGGATTTTACTAGTGGTTTAGTAGAAATTCTTATCCGTCAGAATGACGTGAATTTACGTGTCATTTTATTTGTTCATTGTTGTGTGACATCAAATGAAACATCTCACTATCTCGCTTGATACAGAATAGGTACGCGGGAATTCCCTGTAGAATAATGTTTAGTAGTAGTTTAGTTAGTTTACAATTAAAGTACAGACAAAACTCGGTCAACTCGATCTCGGACTGTTCAGTGTGTCGTATAATTTTCGCGAGTTCAATTACCTACTTATGCCTAACTATTCCGAAACCACAATATACGAGTAGGTACGCAAAATTTTCCGGATTCTTGTCTTCCAAGACCCATATTTTAATGATTATATGTTGATTTACTGATTGATAATTACTAATATACTTATTGATTTCTTTCGTAAAAACATTTGTTTTTTCTGGTTGTTTTAGAAATTGAATCTGGGTGGAGAGCTAGTTTGACTGTTGGTATCTAGGCGAAAGCTCGTTTAGGTTTTTGCTACATAAAAAAAGTATTAAAGAAATTAAATTCTAAGTAGGTATAACCTACTTAACAGGATAGTAGTTTATATTATCGGTGGTAGTGTTATGATTTTATGATAGTAGTTCTCTTACAAATACTACTCTATCTATTGTCCCATCGCAGGTATGCTGGAAGAGATTTCTTATGAAATAAGTATCACCTTTGTACTTATTTTTCTGTTCTGTTTTTTTCTTGTCTGATATATATTTGTGTACATAAATGGTAAAATACATAAATACTTTTTGAAACATGCGAAAACTCGCCATTGTCTACAATTTGTTTTTGATTATCATTGTACCACTAAAGAAGAAAATCTTATAAAAAGAAAAGTGGTCTTAACAACGAAAAGACAAAATACATAATATATAATAGTCAGTCGACCTTTTGTGTTGAACACAAAATTTACGAGTATCCACAAAGCTCTACAATTAATTTTACAAGAAATTTTGCTGTAAACATTTGAAAAACATGGTAGCGTCAACAACAGGTAACCTATATAGAGTACAGCAACTCTTACTTTATGTATCAGGAATGGGGTCATAGCTGTGTTCAGCATAAGTAGCGACAATTTTGTTGCCAGATAGACGTACAATATCAGCTTACAAAATTACCATGAACTGTGATAAACTACTCCGACCCATGGAATAACTGTTCCGTTCAGAACCGATAAATTTATGGGACGCATTCTTTTGATATTATTGTTGAGAAACATCGTTGTTCAGTGAGTAGATGAAATGAACTGGCGCTTTACTGTCGTTTCATTTGACAGAAACGACTCGCGCGTTACATAAAAAAATCATCTATATTATTTTAAATTAGGGTTTATACGGTCAGTGAAATTGTAATCGTGACCAATTGCAGTAAGTAACGCGCCCTCCCGCTGCGCGTGCGCCGCCGACGCAGCAGGGAAGCGTCACTCACTATATGCATGCCCATAGGTACCACAATCAGACAAGTGGCTTATGAAGAACCCGATTATTCATGATTATTTTATTACATATCTATTGACTATCGACAGTGATTTGCATTTTTGAATGCTTGGGAACAGTTGTGTAATTTAACTTATTGACTCTTACTTCTGAAATTTATTGTTCATAAAATAAATACACGTTCTATAAAATGAATGCATGACACGAATAAAGGAATAGAAATAGGATTATGGAAATAAAGCGAAATATTTTAACAAGCGCTAACAGCCGCGCCTACACCAAACGTGAGATTTGTGTAAACTCTCCGGATTTAACAACAGAGAGGAAATCCTTAGAGAATCCGTTTCGCCTCGTTACGAGACTCCATTTAGATATTTGAAATATTTGTGTAAAGAGAATGCCGCAGAAAACCTAAAACCACCTAGAGTAAATTCTCTGATAGATTCGATTGTGATTGTAAGCAACAAACGCGGCTTTATTGTATCAAATAAAAGCAATATGATTTCGCAAAACTTTGATAACAGACAAGTTAACCTTTTATTTTCAGACAAACTGTTCCGAGCAATAAAGTTGTATAAAATTGAAGCAACGGGACTTACCTAAAGTTACTTGTCACAAGGTGGGTTTAGGTGGGATAATTTTGAGATTGCAACTCGCGGGAGATATGCTGAAAGTCCATCAGTAAGATTGATACATTAGCAGCAGAGCTAAGTGCATGAGGTTGTGCGACACAAAGCAAGATGCTGATGCACTCTCTTTGCTCTCACAGTTATTGTCACTGCATGAGTCTCTTCATACTCCGTGTGTTTTGTTTCCTGAGGTAACTTCTTTGTTACTCGGCCGTATTTTCACCGCGGAAAACTTGTTCCTACGTTTCCAATTTTTGTTGGATGTCGCGATCCGAAACGTGTACTGCCTTTACCCATAAAAGGTTTTATGTTTCACGTCTAATAATAAGACGGAAATACAGGGTTAAATTAAATTAACTAGCGAAACTGATGTGATGTGTATCGATATCTAAACATGATAAAACAAGCACGAAATTAATTTAATGATTTTTTTTGTGAAGTCTTCCACCGAAGTTAGTGTACTTAAAATAATAATAAGTAATAATAATATTTTTAAATGTTTTTATATATTTTTTTTATATTCTAATATTTAAAAATATAATTTATATGTATATAGACGAACTAGCTTCTTCCCGCGACTTCGTCCGCATAAAATTTCACCCTCCCCCATTCACCCCCTTAGGGTGTGAATTTTGAAAAATCCTTTCTTAGTGCACCCCTAGACCTCATAAGGAACCTACGTGCCAAATTTGGAATCTCTAGACCCAGCGGTTTGGGCTGTGCGTTGATATGTCAGTCAGTCAGTTCTCCTTTTATATATATAGATAAAGGTAGTAATAATAATACATTTTTATTTAAAAAAAACACATTTAAGGTTCACAAAAACAATTTTCCAACAAAAAATGAACATTAGAGAAAAAAATGTATCACAGACACCAGAAAATATCAGTTTTTTTTGTGTAACTTTCACAGACGTGATGGGTAAACACGATGAAACAAAAGAAAACAGATTTTCCTAACACATACTTCAAGTAACAGCACTGCCAGCGGACGTTAACCCCAAAAAAACATCAATAAAATTCTTTGTATTTTTTATTTTATCAGGTGTAGAACTCTAGATATCGATACCCATCACGTTTACAGAGTTTCGCTAGCTATTTAATTTGATCTTGTTACTCGCTTTATTCGCCGAGGGGCCCGTGGCTTAATAATGATAGCCGCACAGGTCGATCAATCAGGTTAAGCTACGCTTGCCGGGGTTAGTCTATGGATGGGTGACTATCTTTACATTCAAGACCCCTCGGAAAGCACGTTAAGCCGTTGGTCCCGGCTGTCATTCGTCGATCTTTGACAGTCGTTACGGGTCGTCAGTAGCCCGAAAGTCTGATAACCAGTTAAGACTGGTTGTGGACAGTAACTGGGTTGTGGAAGTCAGATAGGCAGTCGCTCCATGTAAAATACTGGTATTCAGATGCATCCAGGTAAACAGGAAGCCGACCACAACATAGTTGGGAAAAGGCTAGGCAGATGACTCGCTTTATTCGCCTAGAAGTGGAGCAGCCATGGCGGCTTACTATGAATTGTGAAACATGTAGAAAGACATCGTATTGATTGATTACACCACAGTTATTGGCTCAATTGGAAGTAATGACCATTTTGTTCGACGATCCATTGACTCTCAATTTAAATGTGGACGCATTACAATCAACCAATTGTTTAGGAATTCTGACGGGTGTCATTTGTTACGATAAGAGCTTGTTATTTTTAAAAGTTGAGTAATCATTCAATGGTGACAAACATTTTGGTGTAGGTAATTGTTTGCATAATTAAATGCACCCGAGTTCATTGTAACAAGGGTGAGGTGTGTCTGGGTGCCATAGGAACACGACTGAATGCACCCCTGTGGCTGGGAATCCCATGATTCCAAAACCGTGTAATGTCACGTAACGCGATTCTATCGCTGCTGTATAAACGAATGTTTCCAGACAGCCTACAAGGCTCCCCTTTGTTACTTTAATATCATATCTGATATTGCAGACTATGAAAGCTTTTAATTTAATTAAAACCATTTGCCATACATGCAATTCCAAGCATTGAAAATGACTTAATAGATTTTCTTTCGATTTCTCTTTGTGTATATCTACATTCTATGCAGCCTAAAATCATGGGTATCAAATCATATTACTCCTAAATGATGGATATTCAACACAGAACCTGTTATCCGTGTATAACAAGAAAATTAATGAGTAAATCAAGCTACAAACGAGCAAGAACACTCAATGAAAGCATTCAAAACGCTTTAGAAGATCATTTACGTTTTAAAGCACGCAGTGTTCACGAGTAACACACACGATTACATTCAATTAATTTGTTCTCTCGTTGGGACGAAGAGTAAGCTCTGCGATTGTGAGCGATTTATTTAAACCCAGATATTCGGCGTTTCCCACACGACTGCCGGGTTTATTAGACGTGATAATGTCAAGGATTTGTTATCACCATTCCATATCAAACAAACCCTCTTTCATACCACTTAAGCAAGTACCCTAGTACCTACTTCGTTTGCTGAGTTGACATAACAGCGCAAAACGCAAATTGCCTGTTTTAAAACTACATCGGAGTAAAGGCCTTTCTATCGATCCTTTAAAGCTCTGAGCTCCGTTTGAACGTAAAGCATGATTTTTTAAAGAACTCGTGTAAATCGATATTCGTGATCACGGCTCCAGTGCCGCAGCAGCTCTTTGAGGGTTCCGGTGCACTTCTCGATTGCTCGATCAGTAATTTAATTAAAGTGAGTGCGCATTAGAGATGCCGAGAGGTAAACGGGAGCTTCGCTTTGCTGGGCCCGGCGGCGTCTACTGGGACTACGTTTTATTTGAACTACGGCCAGGCATCTTCTCTTGTACATACTTGAGACGATGCTCAAATTGTTAAAAGAAGCGTGCTATCATGCCTCAAAGGACTAAAATCACTGGAACGTTAACAGGTCGATATTTTATTAAACGTTTTATACTACGTCCACTTATTTTACATAATGTGCTAAGCCATTTATATACTGTTATGATTATACGCATAATCAAAACACTGGGGCATAATTTCCCATAAATGTCAATTAGTGTTTAAATGCCAAACATTTTAACCCACTTAATTCGTTTATTGTAAAATATTAACAACGTATTTCAGTATATTATTATAAAAGATAATCGGATGGTGACGGTTAAATAGCCATTAGGTAGAACACGAACTCGAAAAACAAAGCTGTTTATAAATAAACCCATAATACTTAATAAAAATCTAAACGGGAAAGCAATACAAAAGTAGCCAGAATTACAGGGTTTCGCTTCAAAAGGCAGCATTTTTCTTCCATTTCTTTTGTAATAGCAATTCGAGTTGATTAGACGGACGTGGAATCAGGATAAAGGTATTGTCTGGAACGTACCTGCGAGTAAAGGGTATTATCGCATGGTTTTGTAACCACTGAAAGCTGAGCTTGGAGTTAATTAACGTTCGGATACTCGTTCGTGTTCCACTAATGAATAAAAGGAAGTAAGTATAGTGTACCTACAAATAGTTTAGTATTAGTACAATAATAGCTGCCTAATGCTCTGTAAAATGCTTTTGTAGATACCAAATCGGCCTAAACCCTATTGTCTGCCTTAAATCTCTGCAAACATAACAGACTTTCCCAGCTGCAATAAAACGTTGGGGTGTTTTATGGCTCGGAAGATGTGCAAGCTTGCAGTAGCAGATACCGAGTAGCAGCAAAATGTTTCTTTAGGGCTTATTGACTGTATGACCATAAAACTTTATGGAAAGGTTTTTTGTTGCCTTCTATCTATACATACAAATAAATAAAATTGAATTGTCTGTTTTTAATGTCAAAATAACAGCTTTTTACTAAATGTATATAAAAGTAGGTACATACCTACATTACTTATAACGAAAAATCATTTTAAAAAAATGGCCGGACGGAATAGACAGAGTTAGAGGAGAGGAGACAGAGGAGTCAAAATCGGTCCAACCGAAACCGTTTGGGATTAATATCCGAAACGGTTGGACCGATTTTGACGGGACTTTATAAGGAGTAATTTTATTTTAGAAAAAGATTTTGTAAAAAGTCACATTATTGTTTTCCGACATCCACACGAACGAAGTCGCGGGCACAGTTAGTTGTAAAATAAAGCCCATGTATGTTATGTTTTCATAAATCAAGTTAAGTAGGTAAGTCACTCACTATGTAAGTAATTAAAATTCAATAGATGAGTACTACTTACTACGTAGTAGTAATGAGTAGTGCGTGTCCACGACCTATCATTATCTAAGTAATATAAGACACGATGAATGGACACGACGCCGGTGTCCCCCTGCTCAGTGGCGACGTAATCATGCTCCCGACTAATTACATTATTAAAACTTCATTGATGACACTTATTATTAATACGTAGATATTTATACGGGACTTGTATTATTATTATAATCTTTATGTAGATGAAGTCCCAGATTGATATGCAGCTTTAATTTGCGGTTTTATGGACAGAGAACAAAACCGCAGACAGCTACATTATTGGAATAGCCACATTATTGGAATTGTAGTGATGAAACTGTTCTCAGTTTCAGTTTAAACTGTATTAGGAAGCAATATTTCGATCCTAAATTAGAGAGAGTACTATTGAATCTAGACGGATATTTCAAAGAGCACGGACGAAAGCCAGACAAATGTATAAACTGACGACTACCATAAATTGACATTACCTAAACGGTATTGAATTTGAAGCTTATGTCCTTCTATTTTGCAAGAATCCGGCCGGGTATTATTTCATTAATAAACTGTGCTGACGAAAAGAAATATTTACAAGACATGACAGGGTAAATGAAGTGATAGGTGGATTGAACGTGTTCAGACACGGGTGCGGATAGCGCAGCGTGCGAACTGGCAAGCGGGCCGGCATCGGCGCGGCGTCGGCACGGGAACCATTTACATAACCGGACGTGTCACGAATAATATGGAAATGACCCGGCGCCCTGCGAGGAAGCGCGGCTGCACTACGACCTGCCGTCACTTCGATATTGCCTCCATTTACAACGGGAATGCAATCTCGTTGATGCTAATGTAATGTATTTGCGTACATTGAAGCGTGACGCCCGCGCCTCCCAGCGCTCATACACCGCACCTTTTGTCACAAAAGATTTAGTGCATGCAACTAACACATTCTGCATTTCAAACGATCACTCTCATTATTCGTAGCCGTAGCACAAACAGCTACGCGGGGTCTGTGTGCGCGAGCTTTGAAACTTTAAAACTACATACCTATATATTGAATCTTGAAAATAATTTAGACTTGCAGACGTGTGCAAATTACGTGAACCTGACAGCATAATTTCAATTAATTATCTCTTTCCCTTGTGTTGGCAGATAAATGAGTCCCGAGGGCGCCGTCCGGGCTGAAAACATGAAACTTTGTACACATCCAGCCCGCCCACCGACTGCTCCAGAATCCTAACTTTGAATTATGTATCTTTCAAGCTTTTTTACACAACCCGAGTGTCATGGCAACACGATACTTCCCAAACCTTTCGAAGATTTTTAAATATGTTGACACCATTTTCTTTCCAAATATGTGAAATCAGAAGAGCATCTAGACGCCGCCGCCGCCGTTTGAAATCTAAATGGGTTTCGAAAACATGTTACGGATACAAAAAAAGTTGTTCGAAGCGTGGGCCGCCAGGGTTCCTGTGCCGATATGTCGGTTGTCGGAGTGGCAGCCAGCTTCCCAAGCGAACAATGACTTCAGCATCGGGTCGAACTCAATTTCACGCGTGATTTGTACACTTTTATTTCATTTCCACTCCAACTGAATTGGCGGTAGAGTAGGCGGCTGTATTAAGCTATTCTTATAGGAACACCCAAGCTACGATAGTACAAACTTAGAATAAAAGTAAAATTTGTCACAATTTTATCCGTTCAATACGTATCGGATAAAATATGAAGAAGGTATAGTGGAACTATGATTAATGTTTGCTAGTATTAAGTATACAGTTTTCAGGCGAACAATGCTGTGTGTAATAGTAAGGGCGTCGCGCAACTTGACAAACAGCGGCTCGTGTAGCAACATCTTGCGGCTCACGGTAAAGTCGAGCCGACAACTTGATATATTGTGTTGCTTTGTGAGGGTGAGCGGGTAAACACACGCAACCCGCCGCCGCGCCCCGACGCCGCGCCACGCGCACCCAACACAGATAACGTCCTCCAGGACGAGGCTACTAAATTATTTTTTATCTTCAACTCTTGCACAAGTCTTCGCACTTATCTGAAGTTACAGGAACCGTTTTGGAAGTCGAAAGAATCGTTAAGTGGAATCAAGTCGAAAGATACCATTTACAAAAGTGTGAGACTTACCCTTGTTACAAATTGAGTTAATCCTTGCCTCGAGAGTTGAAAGCTTTGTATTCAATTTTAACGAAACCGCGACTCCATTTCGCACCTCGTGCGATATCATTTTATGTAAAAATTGGTTAAAATTCAAGAGTCATATGCTGTGAGCAAACGACCGTAGGAACATCATGAGAGCAGCAAAATTCCACGGCTCGGTAGACAAGCCGCGTCGCTTGGAACTTTATGACCGGCAAACGATGCGTATGTGCACGACAGTAAAGGCGGTACGTCGATAAAAAGTCCATTGTCGACACCGGGCCGCTTAAGGGTTCGCAAATGACGGGAGGAGCACGAGGAAACGCGATAAAAACTGAGGACGACCGACTACGTATCGTCGAACGACAAAGAAATGCTATGTTGGGCTGAGAGCTCGACAAGCGTGAAATTTGATTGGCATCTACAAAGAAAACATTGAGCAAAGAGACCGTCGCGTAGGTGTGCGCAAACCTCGGGTATGACAAGCTGGCGAAGAGAAACGGCCTCGATAACGAAGGGTTCATTACCTGAAACAAACAAATTTTTATTAAATAAACTGAATAATATCTAAAGCTACGCAATAAGTAAAATTGCAACCAACCAAACAACATGTTGTCTATGTTTATTAGACAAAGGCTAAATTAACTATGAATGAATGAATAACAAAGCGTCGACCTAATGTAATTAAGACCCTGCTTAGTAGCTACAAATACTAATTTCATTAAAACTTGTTCTGAGATAAATAATTGGATTCTATAAATCTTTCTCTAAGCAACATTAGATACTTTGATCAGCAACGGAATTTATCGTTTCGTTAAGAAATTCTTCGGTCAAAGAAATTTCCAATATAGGTAGGCATGTCTATGAAAATGGCTTCCGGCTATAAGAAAAACAGCGCGAAGTTAGCGATATACCAATATATCTAAGTTTTTATTTTAAAACACCTACATAGTATTCAGTAGGCCGGGGGCCCATGTTTGTTATTTCACTAATCCAGTTTATGTCAACACTTAGCGCCCACTAAATTAAACAATGCGTTTCGAAATATTTCACGCACATGCTGAACTACTTATTATGGTTTAGGCGATATTATAAATAAATAAGTAGTGTGCACACTAGCATGGTGTTGAGGTTACCTACCTACACAGGGCGTTATGAACTTTTGAAAGTGGGTTAATTCAAAATCGCTCAATCCGTTGCGTGACTCGGCTAACGGTCGACCAGCTTTCGTGTCTTTCAGTTGCCCTCTGTATAAAAGTAACATTTTCACGTTGTGTTTGTAAATTGTGGAATAGTTTCACAAAGCCGCTCTGTTTCACACGAAACCGTTCGATTTGTCGGTTGCTTTGCAAGTTTCGTTCGAAGGGCGTTGTCTGCGTCCATTATGCAAATGGAGCCTCCACGAGCCGCGGTGTACGTATTTAGCCGATCTATTCACAAAGCCTGCCCGACAGACGACAGGATTCCACTACAACTTGGATCGTGGCAACGGGTAGCTCGTAAATAGAATAAATGCCGGCTAGTTTCCACGCTAATGCTGAAACGCAAACAATACAAAAACACTCTTTTCTCGTTTGAATTACAAGCGCGGCTAAAGTTTTTGTTAAAATACAGCCTTTATTCAAATAACGTTTGGAATTCAGCGGCAGGTATTTCTGTTGTTTATCGCTTTGTATTTTTCACTTAACTACTATTGTATTTTGGAATTAAAAAACAATTTGTGTTTCATTGCCGACTTTATATTTTCTAATTTTTCGCGGGTGTTGGTATTTTATGATATCGTACTAAATATTGTTATGCTCATGTTCTGTTGTATGCACAAAATGTTGATACAAGTAATGGTTGTATAATCATCATCAGGGTGTATCATGTGTGGTGGTCCCCGGGGTGCGGCTGTCACTGCTCCATTCCGGAGAGTGGCGACACGAGCCGACAAGTGTTTTGATACTATCGCGCTAATGTGTTCTGCTATAATCGATACCAACACACGAAAGCGGAATTTTTATCACTCCATATAATGTGGTATCGAACAGTTTCATGAGGCCGTTGACTTGGCATGCGGTTAATGTAAAAGTAGATATTTCCTTAGTCAACAAAGTTTTTTTCTTTACAACGTCGTTAAAAGCTGGCTAATGTTACTACAAATAGATTTCAATTTTATAATGGACATTATTTTCCCTTTTTCTTGCAGACGGTTGGAGCCTGGAAGACCTATCAACAACAGCGTGGGAGCCACACAGATAATAATTTAATAACCAGCTCACATGCTATCCTTCGTACCCATGTCGGTAATAGAAACCGAATGGGTATTAGCTTAATTAGTAATCTCTTTACTAATCTCGTAATGTCCAGAAAGTGCTTCCCACGACATGATACATTACCCTTCCCCGGATGTATACAAAAGGGACACACGTACTGGCTTACGTAATAAAGTAGCTTCGTAGATATCCTGATGTCGAAATTAAGGCTACTCAAGAGCTTTTTCAAACCCATTTATGTATGAAAAATGTGTGCTTATGTAAGTAGAGGTCAACAAATATTTTCCCGACTTTCCTTCATAGTTCCAGTTCGGCGAAAACTAAATGAAATAGTTTACAAGGGTTTCTCCCACAGGACACCAGACCCTTGTTAACTTTATTTGACTGATATTCGGTTCTGTAATACTTTTACTGAAACTGAAAACGTTACGATAAACAATATAATAAATTATAAGTTTATGTGGCAGGGGGAGTCCTGTGTATTCAGAATGACGATAGACTAAATTATGTTTGCATACGTGCGACTAGCACTATAGGCACAGATTACTGAATAGGAGAGTGCCTTCGTGACGATTTAGCTTGTGTAACTGTTGCGTCACTCAAAATGTATGAACAGCACATGACATACATATGTATACAGGATATAGCTCACTAGAACACTGATGAAAGTCACATAATAGACAACGTAATTAGGCAGATGCGAAAGCGAAGTCATCAAATTCAACTCGTTTTAACGCTTGCAAAAATACTCGCTCTACTCCATTAAAATTAATAAAGTCATTACGTTCAGAATCCGCTTACATGGAAACTCAAGTTTCATTTTAAATTCTGTTAAAATATGATATTGGGTTCCGGATACTCGGCGCTAGTAATTTGTTGTTGCGGTAGTAGCACGGAACAGCCGCCTCTAGCTGAAGGTTTCATTTAAAGATATTGCACCGACTCCGCACTAATATTGCCAACGTTGTGACGTAACAGCTCTATTGATCGAGGAAATGAGAAAGAGCCAATTTTAAAACAGAAAAGGAAAAATGCCTTCGCGTCCAGCAAGTTAATTAACAGACCTCGTCGTGTAAGGCCCCGAAAATAACAACGGTAAAGCAAAAAGTGAAACATCGACCTTTTGTTTATGTGGGTGTATTTTACTTCACCACGCAACACTGAAAAAATCTATTGAAAATGAAGATTTTTATAAGTATTGTACTTACCTTCGTTTACTTTCGGTATAAAAAGAAAAAAACGTTAAAAAAAGCAACCCTTCACGTAAAATAGTCATTTGAACAATTCGTTAAGTTTAGAACTGTGTCACAAAACGCCTAGTCGGCACATTGTCTATCGACATCTGCGACACCAATTCGTTCTGCGTCACGTACTACGAACAAACTTCATGGGAAAACTTTAATTGGAAAATACTCCATAGTTTGTACGGAATAGGTGTTTTCAACGCTATCAGCTATTAGCTGTTCACCTAAAACTATTGATTATTCAACGATTCGATGTTACTTTAAGCTTGGATTAGATCTTCCTTGCTGTAGGTATTAGATTTTGTTTTGATTAGGTTTTGCTATACATAAGTAGGCAACATAAATGTAAGTGTCGTATTAGTTCGTCTAAGTAGATTGGTAAACGAAACTATTTTGGGTGGATATTGCTAAAATTGGCACGCTACCGACCAACTGCGAATTCGTGATCTGAGAATTATGCTATTAGTATGCAAGTGAAATGATACTGCAGCTGCACATTTCTGATAAGATCCCTGGTCATCTCTTACGTACGATATCCGAAAACATCCTATTAGGAACAGATGCTATGGACGTTTATCACTGATCACACGAACATTCATGAAAATAAACATTCACATCAATATTCAAATCATATTTTGCAATCATACTTCGCAATCAAGCGTCACACAATGTAGGCACCCAGACATTGTGTCCCCCAATCGAAAAATAAAATCTAGATAGGAATTCGAGCGAGTATTTAACCGCCCACCGCCCAAACATGGACTGCTATCGATTGGGACTTAATAATAGAGCTATGTCAGACGCTACGATTGATACATGAGCCACCGATTATGCGAAAAGCAATATAGTCCACTATAAATATTAGCTCGGGACTGAAAAAGAGCCATTCGAAATAAATTCAATTAACTTCGCCCATCAGTCTTGTGTGGCCATGTAATAAAGTTCCGTTTACAATTGAATTGAATTTCTTGGAAACTGCGGATTACAATAAAAGTTACTCCTACTTATTAGATTTTGGGCACGTTTTAACAAGTTTACATTCAAAACAGAACTAGGTGCTTTTATGTTCTCGCATAACAATAGATATTCCAAAACTACGATAAACAATTTTAACAATGAGGGACATAGATCGGCTGCCATATTGCAGCTTGCAGCCGATTGTATTCTAGTTCTAGCTGATGAGATAGATGCTGCATATTATAACAGCAGTGAGCGCTCGGCGCTCGGGAAGCAGCTGTGCGGCGCGCATCGTTCAACCCCCTTATAATGAGGCCGCGCCTTACCGCACGGTGTAAGCTCCTTCGTTTGCTATGCTAATTGGCCGGATAAGCTGCCAACACGTACCAACCTGCCTAATTAGAAATCCGTGGAAAAATTTGTGGCTTTGCAACGTATACATAATGAAGCAGCTCCAAGTTAGAGTTAGTAACTTCGTATTGTCGGTGCCACCGTGTACCGTCACAACCACATTAGTGTCATGTTTCTAATTTTATTAGGAACAGGAAGCAGAAAGTTTTAAATCGAATGTTTCTAAGGCATGTTTAATAGAATAATAAGAAATTATTTTATTTTATTATACAAGCTATAAAGAAGTTTCTGAATAAGAAATTAGGTTTACAACCTCTTTAATTAGAAATAATTTGATTCGAGAGCGCGTAGCTCGTAGCAGCGCTACGCGACTATAGTATATTTCCGTCAGCCACTAATTAACGCTGTCAACATGATGTGAGCAACAAAAAGTTGTGAAAACTAAAAACGTGGGTATTCATGTGATGCCATTCATACGCATCTGCATGTTCTCGCATGTAAAGTATTCACACGCTCACTCGCAGCGCTAATGAAGTTTTTCGCGCGCCGCGCCGCTCTTTTCTCATCTAATTTGCGTATTTTTATCACCTAATGAAAAGATTTTCTTTGCATAAGTTTTCTAGAAAAATAATAAGTTTTCTTACAATGGCAAGATTATTCCAATAAGCTCTTTATTAGGTACATTTGAACTTTTCACCATTATGTAGTATTTGAACTTTATATTCATGTTATGTAAATATAGCTACCGATATTACTACATTAAGTTATACGTCTCTGTCACATTAAGGCTAATTTACAAGAAAATAAAACAGTAAACTAATCAAAACGCTGTTTCGAATCTTTTTTTTTCCGTTAGCACGCACACTGTTTACAAAGTTTGGCACAAACTCAATAATAGGCTTGTCACTATTGCACTCCCGGTACCCAAATCACATTACCAGGCGAAACGCGGAAAATAAGGAGAGGATTTTGTACTTTTCTCTCTAAATTTTCTCGGAAATGGTATTTATCAGCACCGAACAATACGCTGTTACTTTCAGACTTCAGTTCGAATGGTAAAAGTCAATTGATGTAAAAATAAAAGTAATATGAAAGTTACAGTCGTGTTACGTGGAGAAAATACGAAAACATTGAGTTTTCAATCTCATCCTTTTGATCGAACCAGTATGAAGTGTTTATTTATACGAAAGAGCTACTTATCTACACAACTTCGCAACTTCTACCTTACCTCCTTCTCCCCAAATCGCCTTTGATATCGACTCCTACTTTCGGTATTAATTAAAGTGTAGCAGATTAACATTTAATCAATAAACTTGGGTACAACTTGTAGGTACTTGTCATCATCTTCAATTAGTGGATTAGTAGTCAAAGACGTCTCGATCCCTCGCTGTTGAGAGCGGCCGCACCACAAAGCTTATTAAGTATATGTAGGTACATTGTTGAGTTAACGAACACTAACAAGAGCGTGCTCTATCTACAATGCCGAACATATCAATTAATAGCTATTTCTAGGCACTGTATGACTAATTCCACGCGAATTTAACAACCGATCTTTATTCTAAAGCGATGTAGATTATCCATTTGAACCGGAACATAACGTTATTGTAAGTTTGCTTAAGTGTGCAATATCGAATAATCGTACATTGTAGGCAGATAATTACTGTCCTGTGGTTCGTAATCGATCGTCGATTGACTATTTCCCGTTGTATCCCTCTATTAGTTGATCGACGCAGCCGTTTAAAGATAAACAACGCTTAAATAAATACATATTTCGCGTGGTTAAATATTTATGCGGCTAGTTTTGTGCTTAAAATATGGCATAAATTACAATTTACTTTTGCTGTGATTCTTATATGTAGGTCTACATAAAAATATGACGTGTATAAAGAGTGGCATGCGTTCAATTTATTCAAAGCCCGAGGCACGTGGACCCGAGGGATTCCGGGCCGGACAAAGGCTCAAATTCTCATTACATCACGGAATTTCACAGCAATATTCAATTTTGAAAAATAAACAGCGCTGGTGATTATTTATTACAGAGTATGTATCCAATAATCAATAATTATATAAATAGGTAGATACTTTTGGATACATTAATAATATTAAATTGGTATAAAAGAGTCAAAGATGCGAAGTAAAGAGCACAACGAAGTTTAATTGGAAATGTCTTCTGAAATTGATAGGTAGCGCTTTAAGAAGTTTAGCCAATTTGCTCCGGGAATTTGAGAACGACTTCGGATTCCATTTCCTCGATCTCCGCGTTCAGTAATTCAAATTTGAGCGAATACTATTTTTAAACAAAACGAATTATATGAACAACGTTTTCATGATGTGTAGGTTCATGTAGATCATGATTTTTATGTAAAAAAAGGTTAAGTTCAAAACATATTGTACCTACGTCTCTACATATAAAAATAGTGACGTTTTTTCCTAC
This sequence comes from Hydraecia micacea, assembly GCA_914767645.1. NCBI lineage: Eukaryota > Metazoa > Arthropoda > Insecta > Lepidoptera > Noctuidae > Hydraecia > Hydraecia micacea. Next base: position 12,022,500 of record OU611782.1, on the reverse strand, counting down.
GCTTCAGCTATTACAACTACAAACTTTTTATGTTCTCAGTTTTCAAAGCCAGTTTCGAATAGTAAAAGGGTGACTTTTTCAGGCTTCAATAGACGCATGATGTCGATATAAAGGTAGCTTCTGAATAGACAAGATATTAAAAATACTATAAAGACATTCAATATTTTTAAGCATTCGAATATAGTAGTATTGAGGAATTTAATATTCATGCATTTAACAAGAAAGTTTTGATGCTCATAAAAAGAAAAACGCCGCAACTATATTTTATGTTTAATAATAATATGATAGTAAGTTTCGAACCACACATACATTACAGTAAGTTATCGAAACAGGCTCCATCGGCTGGGCGACCAAGTGCAACGGCGCGGCGTAGAGGAGTGGTGCTTCAAAACGCATTAGCATTACTCGCCTGATGAAACTTATGCATATTGTACGTCAACTTATTTAAACTAAAGCTAGAGGGAGACAGAGCTATAGAACCTAAGTGGCTTCGGCAGGTCCCGAGCTCGACGGCGAAGATCCGGCTTCTGTCAATGTTAGCTCTACACTTCACTGGTAATCAAATAATTTAGATGATGTAATTTAAATTTCATTTTGTTTGATTGCTACGTGTGGTATCTATCGTCCTTTTTCTTTTGTTACATTGGTATGCCACTCGGAAGGTGACCTTTCCTTTTGCTCAAGTAGGTACCTACTTAAACTTTATTATGTTTGATCGCAAAAATCGTAAACAAATAAACTGTTGAAGAATAATTAACACATGGAAATCGACTCTCGACTAATAGATTAAGTAATAAGACAGTCAAAGTAAAATTGGGGTGTTTCAGGAGCTGTGCATGATCATATTTGCTTATGTGACTCATATTGTGTGGTCTGGTATTGCGCCTGCACTTACCCCGAAACGCAACTCGTCAATAACCAATCCAAACTTGACCATCCAACTGGACGGCTCGTTCTAAAAGTTATCAGCAATATGTCATACCCATTTAAGTTTGTACAAATCAAAACGGTACAAGGCAAATTTCATTATTCACTATATATTCAAACCTTTCCTTTCACAAATTCCGTTTAGTGTCATAAACGTTAAATTGCAAACTAATAGCACGAGCGCTCACAAAAGTCAAAATATTGCGTTTAGCTATAATAAATAATGTATTTAATTGATCATGAAATTAACATCAGTTCCACGCCCAGTATCCGTAAACGATAAGTGTTTTTAAAGCTTAGCTTTACAAATAAATCTAGTATTTTTATTACAGTCTTCCTTTCGTCATAACATTCTTAATACGACTCCATGAAGTTTATATGGTTAGCAAGTTGTGTAGGAGTTCTTTTATTCATACTTGATTGCTAGCAAAAATATTCCAACATTTTTGAAAAGATATTACGCCTAATTTTAAAAGTTTAGAAGCCCGACTACCGACCGAATCATAATATTTTCTCTTAGATACAGATTATGAAAAAGATTATTCAAGTTTTATCAAAGCAAACTTTTCCTTAACTTTTTCCAGTGTCCTTCTTTCTGGGGAACAATTCAAACTTGAATTTAAACGGTACAGTGTTGATACAGCTTCAATTTTTATAGTCTCAGTGCTAAGCGGAGCGAGCACGGCGGTGCCAGAGGCGCTTACTACTCCTGACAATATTTGAACATTGCATTGAACAAACATATTCCTCAACAAAAGCTTATTCTAACAGCTCCCTGGCGATACTCCGATAGCAACACTTTACAAACAATGACTACGAAAATCGTACAGAATGTACACCCTTTTACGAGCTTCTTTACAAAAATCCGTGTACGCGTGAAGATTACGCTCTTATCCCTTATGAGGCGAGGACAACTCATCGCCCTTTCGGGTATTGTCGGTTTTGCATACATAATGTTCTTACTTTAAGCTAATGTGTTTCCTTCCACAAGACTTACTTCACCGTCTATCAATCTTTAAACAGTTATACTCTATGTTTTGTCTTCATCCTTACCTACGTAAAACATAAAGACACGGATTTTATGGCAATCATTTTCCCTCCCTTTTATTTGGGGAAATAAACTTTTCCACACATATTGTGGAAGTGTAGCCACAAATCATTATAATTTCTTAATCCATCAATCCGTCCACCTGTATCTCGTAAGCTCGCACTTGTAGATGTATTTTATCTTTTCCCGTTTTTATTTCGATTTTTGGAATCGCTTCATATTATTTCATTGGTCTGTGTTCGATTTAACACCTTGATATTACCAAGATTAGATATTTATTCAAATGAACAAGTATTTCTCTACATATATAGTTAACAATTGTTTGAGTTACGCCTTGAACAATTACTGTCATAACGAGTGCAAATAGCTACTAGGTATGCAGACATAAGTCCACATTATTCTACCCTATATCCAAAAATAGCTGTTGAACACTACTTAGGCATAGGTAACGGCGAGTCACATCCGTTCCACAAGGATGCCTATGTTTTATTACATTCCTAACACACGGCAAGACATTACGGCGTACGTGCGCGGTCAAAATTACCTCCCTTGTTCATTCATGACAATGCCCTATTAAAGATACAATGTTACAATGTACACGATCCCTAATATTACCCAGTTAAAGACGCTCGTCTCGAATGTAAAGCTCCATGCTGGAGTAGAGATATAATTTCGGGTGGCTCATTCCAATATACGCTTGGGGCTTGAGAACTCTCATTATCGGCTATTGTCACGTCCGCGTTCTTTGCAATGCACGGCTTGCTTTTTTTCTAGTGAAAAAGTAGAAATACAAAAGAAAAACGGAGATTCATCTTCCCGTCCTCATCAATATTTCCGAGAGAACCTCGATTCCGACATAAGCCTTTGTTATTGATGTCAACGTTGCCTCTCTTTGCGCTTCCGACTAGATAATAAATGACAAAGTAGTGCATTATTGCTCGGAAGTGCCTTTTGTGAACATTTATTACTTGCTTGAGATTACCTACTTGATATTGTTTCGATAAGTCGGAATTATTACGTTCGTAGTACTTGTTTTTGCCATGAAAGTTTTGCTTTATAAGATAAAGCAACAATAGGAAAATCCATGGAAAATGTTATGATAGTTATTCTGCTGCTAACCGGGGCGGAGACAAATCAATCAAATAAAAAATAATAAAAATCAGTTCACCCGTTCCTGAGTTATAAATGACACCATTTATAACTAACCCGACTTTGTTTTATTTACGAGTATATAGATACAAGATTTTCTTTACATAATTTTACCTATACATAAGTAGGTACAAAATTCATCCCCCATCAAGTCTTAAGGAACAGACAATCCAAGGTGTTTCAAAGTCACCGCAACTTACAGTAAGGGAAGAAAATACACTCAGTTTTCTTCAAATTCCCTTCACGTCTGCACTTACAAGCAGAACTATTCAATGTTTTATCAAAATGGGAACCGAACTGAAGGAAATACGTCCTTGATACGCGTGAAGGAACATGAACAAAATATAAAGCATTCACCCGAAGAAAAGATGACATAGTTTTACTCAATTAAGGAAAACTTCACCAGTTCTACATTGTACGATATTAAACTTACTGAAACAATATCTTTGAAGTTAGACAATTGTCAGACTATCTTGGCGCTAAATACTTAAACTTGGTGTTTGACTCGGTCCCGCTCCCGTTCCCGTTTGACGACGCGCGGCGGATTCATGCTCTTGGCTCTATTTCATTAGCCTGGCGTCGACTACACCTGATTATATCATAGCGGAAATTGAATCGTTGCGAACAGATACCGGTACAGTACGCTTACATAAACTAAGCAGCAAGTTTATACTCATGTATAGACATCACATCCCAAGTCACAACAAAGCCATATTTTACTGTACAATAACGGTAATTTACTCTATTTATTATGAAAATGTTAAAAAGCAGCAGCCCACGATACCTATTTCTGTCAATATAAACAGTTAATCGTGATAAATTGTTGCTTTGATTAATGTTAACTCTCGAGTCGTTTCTGGAAACACGCGAGCTCACTGCTCAACCCTACGGTGCACGCAATTTGATAAATTCCCTTTTATCCTCAAAAATGTATACTTATTTTATTTATAATACGCTTCAACGCCTTACAAGGCCCTGTGATGTTGACCGGACATGTTGTCCCGTAAATCGAGCCGGTCTTCGAGGCATGTTTCATTAATATTTATGACTGGAACATTATCATTAAAAATATATTTTGACTGGCCGGGTATCACCGATACGCCCCATTCAATATCCTTTTACAACCGCTACGCTTATTAGAGTTTATAATTTCGAAATCTGAATATAAAACATGTTTTGTCATCTAAAAACAGGGTTTTAATTATTTTTTTATTTTCTGGGTACCTATTAAAAAAAGTAATTCAACATTTAATTGCCTGTCGTGTGCAAGTTTACGAATCGATTTAGAGAAATAGGTTAATGCAGTGCTGGTAGATAACGGGCTAGCAAGCGTGTCACTGGTAATGTATTATGCATATAGGTTCATAGATATCTTCTATCTCCTGACGTTTCCCTGACTTACTGTCTAATACTGATTAGCTTGAAGGAATAATTTAGTCGTGCTAGTACCTACTACGACGAATTTAGGTTTAATTTTATCTATAAGAGTGAGACTAAGGAAAGGATGGATAGATTGTGAGAAAGATAATATTATTATGTATCAAGAAATTCAATTCTATTATGACAGCTAATAGATACGTATAAAAGAAAAAATATGTGCTAAACGACATAAACTGTTATAAGCCTAGAGGACAGTGATGAATGTGACGATGCCGATAAGTGTTCAATTTGCTTTATATGTCTAAAAGTCAAAGTCCTGATTGACTGATATATCAACGTACAACCTAAACCGCTGGTCCTAGAGACATGCAATTTGAGGGGTGTTTTCTTTGTGAAGAGTAGGTATCTATTAAGAAAGAGTTTTTCGAAATTCATTCCCTAAAAGGGTGAATGGGGGAGGGTGAAATTTCACGCGGACGAAGTCGTGGGCAGAAGCTAGTCTACTTTATATCTACGGTGCCGTATTCTGCGTATTTAGCAGCGGAAAAACTGAAACAATGACTGAAGAAAAATTAAGGCCAAATTGTTAATAATCAGCACCTTTAACTGCGTAACACACTATAAATCTCTCTGAATCATTTTGAAGGATACTGCACTGCTGCATCCATTGCTTCATATGTTCAAAAAAACTGTGTGCTCAACAACGTAAATAACGCATTGAATGTTGTTAACTATCAAAATTAAACTCATTGCTACTGATAGTGTGTTAGCAATTACCCCGCTGAATCTTCAATCGGTAAGGTAGGAGACTACGGTTATATCATATTAGTGGCTTACATAGAGCACTTACAGTGATCACCAGAAAGACCTCAATCTCAAACACCATGTTTCTACCATAGAAAACATCTAGGAGTTACTCTGGAAAATCCTGGCTGAGACCGACCAGAGGCGGAAAAGGACGGGAAGGGCTTAACGGATATACAGAAAGATATTGATGGCATTAACTGTCTTTCGAATGTCTAGTCTAAAGCTACTTATCTTGCAAGGTAAAAGAAGTGTGAAGATTAATAGATCCTATATTTATTATACGTTTACTGCCCATTTCTACTTTCTTTTAATGTCTCGTAGTTAGTGGCTGCTATTAAATTGCTTTTAGTTGACCGCTAACCATTAATAACTCAGCGCAGATTTAATGCGGGAAAGTAAAATATTGCTAACATTTACAATGTACAACGTTGTCCAAGATATTATTTTTCATAACACGAGCTGAGGGTGCATTTGTGATATTCCAGTTGAGCTTCTTTACCAAGGAGCCTTTAGTTTCAGCAGTCTGAAAGGGTCAGGTTTTATTTGGGCCCATGATTTTTTCGTCGCGTGTATCCTAATATTACCTTATAAGCTAGCGTAATATTTCCAGTAGAGGACTGATCCTATGATCAGTAGCACCCTATAGTGCTGGTGCTACCGCTCGACGCAGAATCTCCACCATAAACAACTACCGCCACTTGGTTCGGAGCATGCCATAATCAATTTGCTAAGCATATGTATCAAGTGTTGAAATTCAAATATTTATCGTCGGTTCCCAGGCGCATGCGCTGGCCGACCGTTGACCCTGCGCCCGCGCGCCCGTTCGCCGAGAATGCGTCTGCTTTCTGTACGCTGCGCCTGAGCACCCGGATCGGGACATGACAAACAACTACAAGTTCTCGATACTGCAACGTGAATATGACGTGACGACACAAACACCGAACCACGACATAGACATATGCGTATTTGCCTATTTGCGTATTTAAACTTCTTCGAAGAAGGGTCAACATGCGGTAGAGCTTTCAACATCGAACTAATTGAATTGTAAAATTAACCCATTTAATCAATGAATAGGACAATTAATTCCCAGTAGAATGTATTTGTCTAATCATACAATGGCTATACAATTTGGAACGCCGAACTGTCGGAGTCACTGGAGTACGCTCCAAATGTCTATAACACCTAATTCCCTAACAATAACAATATCGATCTGTCAGCTGTTACGCAACCAACCGTTTGGCTCTCACTTACGGCACCAGAGGAAGCCATCTACCGTACTACTATAAACATTTAATAACACACAATACCCAGCTGAACATTTATTGCACGGAATGAGTTATTGTCTACAAAACATTTTGTTTTCTCTGAATAATCATGTTAACCCATATAGAACGGATGAACGGAAACTGAAAGTAGGTATGTGTTACCGAAAGAATATTACCCCATGTTATCGAAGAAATATGTATTCGACGATAACATATAAATAGCCGAAATAACAAGTCGATAAAATCAATTACCTACTTGAGCCGAACGAAAAAATATTATACCGTACCGAACAGATCTGGTGAATGCCGTTTATTAAGCCCCAATTATATACATTTGCCAACTTGCCAAGTCGGCAAAGGGAATACGAAAATGTTTTATATCTCTATAAATTAAGCATGGAACGCAAAACCATAAAACTTGCAAACAACAAGTAGGTAAGTAATTACTGTACTGAAAAGGTTAATTGTATTTAATAACTGGTTTGTATGTCGTTTTTATGAAATTAATGGAAAGTCGGTAGAATCACGTCAAAATGTGAACGCGACACCGAGTGCTATGATGAAACATGCAAGTAATACGCCGCAAAATTAATGATCAAACATGCCAGTGACTTACGCAGTCAGACATTTGACTTTTGGTATTATAGAGCACTGGCATTGCATGTCAACTCGACTGTAATTACTTGTGTGCGTTCTGTTTGGATAACCCTAACGTTAACCTAAATTATGTGCTGAAACTCGGAAGTCATAAGTCATCTTCATAGCAAATTGCTAGAAATTAATCTTCCGTATATTCAAGCAGCAAGGTACCTGCAACACTGTATGTTATGCAATTAGTTGATTAGTGCAATCCAAAAATAAAATATCAACGTGGTGTGGCTTTTGCATCCCTTGAGCTAATGTAATAACATGATGGAAGCTGAAATATGTTTTAATATATTATGTAGTTAGTTAACGAACAAGACGGGTCACTGGTTCGCGCAGACACGAGTCAATTTAATTACTTAAATGTCAACGCGGCCAATGCACCGAAAGCGTCGAATGCAGGGATTAATATCAGTATTCACTGAGATAGGCAATCGCACATACAGAATATACACATCCAGTCAATGGGTTCAATATTCAATTTTATTGAAGGCATAAGAGCGCAGTCTATTACATGCAAAGTCAGAGTCGACTACACTCACGGAGTACACATCGGCTTTGACATTGGAATTCATATTTCTCTAAACGGCAGCACATACCGACGATCGATTCAACATGCGACACTGTGCCAGTATTCCCGGAATTCGTTTTGTAACAAAGTGTAGGTATAAAATTGTTATCGGCACCTAGCTGATAGCATCTACAAATATGTATAAAAGCTTTTTATTTGTTTTACATACACGCTCTATAGTACTTTTAAGGACGTAAAAAAAACAAGCATAACCGTTTTAAAAATGAAGCATACGGCCGTTTTAAAAAAAAACAGAGCTTTAAATGGCTTCATGTGGGTAATCACAATGAAGGGGTTCCATTATTAATATCGAGTTAAAGAGCGCTTTACCTGAAGAGCTCTCGAAGTCATTAGGTCGCGGCACCCATTACGGACAGGTCTCATAATGGAAACACCTTATGTTACGAGCCGCTCCCCGGACTAATGGCGTCAGGCTTTAATATTGTTAGGACTCTTAATTAATTTATACATTACTAGTTTATATTATTGATATTCAAGAATCAGACAGAAATTGTTAATTTTCCACGGTAGATAGATTTTGTATTTTCTACGTCGTTCATTTTGTACATTTTTCTGCCGCAATCACAGAGCTGGATTCCCGCAGACCGCTAATAAACATTCCAACCGACCTAACCTCTTGTGGATCCTCGAGTCAGGATTCCACTTAGAAAGAAAATAAAAAGACGGGGCTTGTTGCTATTTTTAACTTTATATCCAAGACATTGATAAGTAGGTTTTTAAGAACCCGTTTTGAAGCATGTAAAATTGTAGAGGCACAAGAATATACAAAGTCCGAGCTGAGTTGGAGCACAGAAATCTTGAAAATAATAATCCTTGCCTAACAAGTTTCAAACTTTTCAGAGCAGAGGCTTGGGTCAGAGCCGTCAGGGGTGCACTCAGTAGGTAACTTACAGTGAATAAATCTTAATAAACAAAGTAGTTTGAAAGAAAAGAAACAAGAACTATAAACAGTAATTAGATAGTAATTTTAAACTTTCAAGTCTTGCGTCTTATGGATTTTTTAAGCTTTTTAGTTACATACTATTTAAAAGCTCTGCGTATATAAGCTTTCAATCAATTAATGCCAGGTTGTCTCAATCATCGATGGTCACCAGCAATCGCTCCAGTAGATGAAGCGCTAATGTTTCATCTAAGACATGCCAAAATATGAAAGTCACGTTATTAATCGCCTGAGCCCAGCAAAGCCCAAACAAAATCGAATAAGTTTCGTTTGAAGTCAGGTAACAGGAAAACCGAATGGGTTTCAGCTCTAGCAACAAAAAGAGTTTTAATTAACTTAAGTAGTTACGTAAGTACAAATGTAAGATGAATTTAATCTTTTAAATGAGTCTACGTTACAACTTCCCCGGATCTTACGGTCCTGTTCGCGGGGAATGCATTTCCTGAGCAAGTTTAAATATTAGTTCGAACAAGTTCCTAAGTTTCTACAAGATTTTCTTAAGAAATTCCATGTTAAACACGTTTCTACCTAAGTAACTGCGCAGTTTTGCTTGTTTTTTGGTCACGAGCCGTTTTTTCGTGCCAAATGAGTAAACGGTAAATGTACTCAGATAGTTATTTAATTAAGAAGCTGTTTAATTAATTGAAAGTAAACCACATGAGCTTAACGTGAGCATTAATGTCAATTAACAAGTATTAATGGAAGCTGTGATTCGTGTAGCCGGCTTCTGTTAACTCCTGCGAGTATCGGTTCCGTTTGATTGAACACCCACTGAACTGAGCCGCTTAATCACGGTTACACGGTGTGTTACCTCATTACAGAGATGTGTTGCTGCAACACTGACTCCAACCTTTTACACGTTTTACTCGAGAAGGGAACTTTTGTATTAGTCTGTTCAATGGAGCAGTACATTCAGATTTCAATCAGATCCGAAATAAAGACACCAGTATAATTTTGTAAGGAATGTAGATATATATGAAAGTTTCAATATCAGAAATAGTTCTCAATTTCATAGCTTCAACAATAAAGAAAATGCTAGACTTCGTTTCAAAGATATTTAAAAATAAAACACAAGCTGATGCTAGGGAAAACGAGGGCAATAAAGTTGAGCCCCAAGTCCCAACTTTGAGAAAGGTCTTTGTAAGGGTCGAATAGGCAATCAAAAGCAACTAGTATTTGTAGTTTCTTATTGTAAGAGAATGTAATCTTACTTTTTATTGTTGTCTGTTTAACAGAAATCCCCGTTCATAGCAGCTACAAAGTTTTAAGAAAATAAAGAAGGAAAATACAAAATAAACTATTTCTGCTTCAAATGTATTTACATTTTGAAAGTTGTTGTATCTATTTATCTTACTTTTGACTAGACTTGTCTCAAGTTTCCTACCTAATCAAACGAGAAGTTTGCAGAAAATAGCGTCAAAAGTTTGACTACAACACCAGAGCTGGTACAAACTTGACGCCCGCCTCTGCAGCGAAACGTTCCCCGGAGACGTCTCGAGCTAAGTAATTCTTAACTGCACAAGACTAGTTTTAATACTCAGGAAGAGAAATTCAAGCATCATAAGGAAATCCGGTGTTCTTAAGTTACGAGTTCTAGTTTATAGATGAATGCCGTAGTAAAATTATGGCACATAGCCATACGCCTAAATTATCCATAAAATATCCGGCAATATCGCTTTAAATTATTAAAACGCTTTATGAGGCTTTAGTTATGTATCAGTACTTTTGACATGTCTTGCATTTTCAGTTCGATAGATGTGGGCGATTTTTGTAAACTCTGAATAGACAAGTTATAAGTAATTGACCCATTTTTTTATATGGATATTTTGTCAGATAAGATCTTGGAAACAAACGACTCGCATATAACACTTAAAAACGAAGACGTAATTAAACGGCGGCTAAGTGAATCCGACGTTTTATTATAGAACATCAATAAAACACCCACATCGGCCGGCACTTCACGAATTTTATCGACAATGTGACGATATAAAACGAACTGTTAAAATTTTACATCCGTATCTAGAAATTGTATTTAGCAGCTACAATAAAAACGTGGGTAGGTATTCAAATAGAGCCCATACCCTAAGATGCTCAGCAGATTAAGAATCTCATGAAGTAGGTACAACCATACCCAGCGCTACAGCCTAGGTAGGTACTGTGCGCAACATAAGTCTCTAAGTCCTACTTGGCTCCTGAGAAATTGTGCGTTACATAAATAATCGGGGCTTTCTATTTTATGTAAATACACAGTTCGTGTTCCCCTGATTGATGACTTCTGAAAACGTAGACGAAAATTCGGGGGAAAATATTCTAACAAAATTCGTGAAGTGAAACAAGGATTGCGTAGTTGTTACGACCACCCCTGTCCTCGTCCTAGCCACGCCGGCGTCGGCGAGTGGCTAGACGGCGCGTCTCCATATTGCCACAATGCAACCTTGTTAAACAAACGAGCTCACATACACTACTCTAGTCTCCTTGATGTTCTTTTGTTTTACAGGTGAGGAAGAGACACGCTAATCTACGTGGATGAGGAAACAGTCATAAAATACGACGCGTACTGCCATAAACCAAGACTATCAAGTGTCAATCACAGTGATGAACGTTGGCGTTTGATGTGTCCACGTTGCGCCATCATACCAAACATGACAGATGACGTAACCACTGGAGGTATAAGGTATACTCATGGACTTATGGTATACTATACTGAGGCTACAGAGTAACTAGAATGATCGAACAGCGGAGTTTCTTCCGTACTTACCTAAAAGATACCGATATCCTTGAAAAACATTCCATTCCAAATAGGATTCGTTTCAAAAGAAACTCTTGAAAACGAATGAAGGGTCTGCTTTGTGATGAAAATATAAATCGTAACTTGTACTCAAACGTAATTTGGATGCTCTTCATGATTTAATGATATCGCCTACGTCATAGCAGCAAATGATAAAATCAATACATCCCACATTCCCACATTCAAGTTACGAGCTTTTTCGATGAATCTAAAAATAAACTTATTGTGCAGGTTATTTTTAACTACAGAATGCTTTCGTACTTCACGATTCTGAATAAAAACATCTAAATAGTGGGTGTACGAGTATATTCAACTTGGTGGTTTTCATTTACAAGGAAATATAAACAATAATTCATGCCTTGCGTGACTTCCAAGCAGTATTGATGCTGCCAGGAGTTCAGTTAATCGTAAAAGTGTAAGCTACGTAAAATATGACCCAATTGGCATGAAACAAGGCACAACTCCGATTCAAAACTTTGGCAAAGTAATTCTTGAGCATAATTTTGTTTTAAAAGAAAGAATTATTTATTTAAGTACAAATGAAAATAAAAGTGATAAGGCTACTTTTGATTAACCAACACTTATTCCATAGACTGCTTATATACTCCACATTCTGTAAGATGAACTTTTGCTTGATCCGGCGTAAGTTGGATACCTAACTATTACAGCGAGTCGTGGTAAGAATAAAATCCACCTGACTACAAAAGCCTTTTTTTGCCTTTGCCATATTTCGTTTTTTAATTTACCCCAAAACCAGTTACAACTTTACAAGATTACTCTGGATTAGAAATGTGTCAGTGAATATTGATCGGCTTAACTCCACTCTAAAACACCCCCAGCGAACTGTAGGTGTAAGTCAGAACACCTTTGCCCTTTTGGAAAACATTGGCCTTAGGTACTTACGTAGGTTAAGGTTTCTTGATCTTCACCTTAACATTCATTACGACTAAATAAATATAAGTTCATGCAGTTGCCTTTTGCCTTTTTTTTTGTGGATGGGAAATCATCAAATGACTCATCACGCTCTGGGTGGAGCGGAAGGGAGTGTCAGACTCTTACTGACTTAAACCCACCCGTGTTCCTTCCTTAGCCCTTTATGTTCCGGGGCAGCGGTAACCCTTTTGGATAATCCCGCTGACCCGGTAGGCTTCGGTCCTTCCCTTTTGCTGACATCTCTTTGAGGCACGCGTGGAACACATACGCGCCGTCCGGGACGGGCCTGGTCCTGATCGGACGGTGAGCTACCCATTACTCTCTGTCCGCAGGCCCGCGCCTACGGTGGCCAGGAGTCGTCACGCGGCTCCCGACGCCCGGAGCGTCTCCCGCGGCGGCTGGGACGTGAGGCTCTCTCCCTCAACCATCCCGCCACCTCCTTCGCTAGCATGACTGCTTCGCAGAAGGAGGTGACTGCCTCCCACTCACTCTCGTCCGGACCATGGCTTGAACCAGGGCCGGACGCGAGAGGTCGCCGCCGCTGCCGATCGCCTCTACGAGGACACGGCGGTGCTCCGCCCAAGCGGGGCAGACCTCCACTATATACTCCACCGTGGTTTTTGGAAACTAAGGTCCTTTATAAAGATTTTGGTGGCAATTCTACCCAAAAGGATTCAAGGGATGCCCATAAGCTAAGCTACTAAGACATGAAATGTAAGCTTTGGAATTGGTAAATGATAGCTGTAGCTGTGAGGTATATAGAGCATTTAACGGTCGGTTACTTATTTAATAATTATATCAATATTCATTATCCATAAATCAATATCAGTCTTCGGTGGACGCTTTTTCACGACAACGTTATGGTTCATGTGGCGATCCACATGGAATGATGCAAGCGCGACCAACATTCATACATACACTACTCAACTAAGTCTAGGGAACAAGGGTATTCATATTTAGGTAATTATTTTAATTTTAACACTTTTTATGTAACAAATTTTATATCAAAAGAAGCGTAATTTAATACAGATTTTAATTGTTTGATTAAATAAATAAAATAATCGTGTGTGGCGCTGTCAATAAGTACGGAGAAACACTGCACAACAATTATTTTAAATTTAGACGAATTCATAGAAATATTAATTTGATAATTCTTTGAGTGACCCTTTGAGGATATTTTGATCTTTTGAAATGAGGTGGACTATTTGGCAGTTCTCATACGTAGATACTTATGTTAGCACGCTTGGTGAAACACAAACGAGCACTGTGCAGTCAGCCCTATTGTTTGCAAACTCAGTGCCTCTAATAATCTTCTTCATGTTCCCATTACGATTTCGCGTGCCTGTGTGATTACTGGCAATGCAAACAATTCTCAAACCACAATCAGTGTTTTTGCTGTCGGTGAGCGCTACAAAATGCAAATTGCAGGGTCAGCAACAAACGTTTTGTGCAGCGGCTGACACGTTGCAACCATTATCTATGTTCTAGAGCGCACCGCAAACACAATGAAACCGCATTAACTTGCGTCTAGGGAATACACATATTATTACTTGCGTGTAATTTGCTGCAAACGGTTGTAGCTCTTGCGTTGTTTGGGATAGAAACGCATTAGCACAGTTCAAAGCCAAAGTGCTAAATACACATTTGAAAATAAAGCTCGCGCCCGCATTTGTCAGTTGTTGAGCTAATCTTGAAAACGAATGGTTAAATTTAGTGGTTTTCACTATTACTTTAAATGTTTCCCGAGAAACGTTTTGTGTGAAATTCACGTTTATTTTTCCTTTCAAAGTGTTAAGAATTTCAGGCTGTTTACGGTGTTGACATTTCGCAGGGCGAAGAACAGGCAACGGTGAAGTTTATTACAGTTTTGCTTAAGTTGCACACAACAAGCAACAACAAGCACACAGGTTGGTAGCTTTCCCGATGAAGATCGAAACAAGCCGGCTTCGCTCAATTGACTTTTAAAACTTGCATAAGACATTTACCAGCTGGCACACTCTGTTTCTGTCCTTCTTGCGTTCTAAGGTAGCTAAAAGATTTTAGTATGAAAGTTGAATCATATATACCTAATTCTTCAAATAAAGAGATATGTCTTCGTGAATTGACACCGCAAGTTCGATATTTTGTGGCGCTAACAGCCTTTTTTTTATGGGAAATCATCTAATGACTCCTCCCGCTCTGGGTGGAGCGGAAGGGAGTGTCAGACTCTTACTGACTAAAACCCACCCGTGTTCCTTCCTTAGCCCTTTATGTTCCGGGGCAGCGGTAACCCTTTCGGACGATCCCGCTACCCCAGCAGGCTTCGGCCCTAGCGGGCCCCTTCCTTTATGCTGACATCTCTTTGAGGCGCGCGTGGAACACATACGCGCCGTCCGGCACGGGCCTGGTCCTGATCGGACGGTGAGCTACCCATTACTCTCCGTCCGTAGGCCCGCACTTACGGTGGCCGGAAGTCGTCACGCCGTTCCCGACGCCCGGAGCGTCTCCCGCGGCGGCTGGTACGTGAGGTCCTCTCCCTCAGACCCCGCCACCTCCTTCGCTAGCATGACTGCTTCGCGGAAGGAGGTGAGTGCTCCCACTGCCTCTCGCCCCGGACCATGGCTTGAAGCAAGGCCGGACGCGAGAGGTCGCCGCCGCTGCCGATCGCCTCTACGAGGACACGGCGGGCGCTAACAGCCTAACGCGACACGTATCAACGGTTTCTTTACTAAAGCTACTTCGACTTTATCTATATATACCTATGTGTTTTAATGTCTAAAAGCTTTTCAAAGTTTCAATTTACTACTCGTAGGTAACCGGCTTGTTGTACTTCAATTTTATTTCGAGGCTCCGCTGAGAAATACCTTAAAAGCAATTGTACAGTGTAAGGCACTCTCTAAGTAGTCGCTTTGAATTCTCAGGATAGGCAATATTCACAAGAATACACATTTAATCATGGTGTGGCGAAAACAACCCTCATTAAAGGGAATTAAGCTTGAATTTCAAAGTTACAGCACTTTATTCGGGCAAAGAGTTCTTTAATTCTTTATTCATTGAAACTGGAATTATGTACATTACTTTGTGGAACAAATGAATCGGTTATTAACAACGTAAAAGCTACTAAGTGTTTAGGTTTTTTTTTCGGAAACGTCATTCATCAAACGAGATGTAAAAAGCCTTCTTTTTTAGTTTATATCAAATACCATTAAAGTAATTTAATTTATCTACTCATGAATTTAAAGTTGTTAATAGAAAACTATCAACTTGGAGGTCTTAGGCGTGGGAGATTCAAACACTACATTATTTAACGTGTGACCAAGTTACAGAAAGTATTGTCTCCATCCTAGGAAAGTTTCCCAAGGTGCAAGGACCAAGGATACATACAAAGCAAATACGAAGAATAAAAGGAGCAAGTTCGAAATTAATTTAAGAAAAGACAGATTTTATATTAGGGTCCGTGCACACAGCGGGAGACTTCGGCCATTCCCGGGTTCGCAGGAACATATAAAAGTACATAAAGTTGCGACCACAATGGTCGTCGCGTTCAACTTGATTGCTAAACGCTTTACCAACAAAAGGAACTGTTTAATGTTACGGCACGCACCGCTAGCATTCGATACGGTTTAATAGTGGCTTTATTTCACGGCCATAGTTAAATCCTCGGTATTAGCGTCGCGCATAGGCACGTGTCATTGAAAAGCGTGTAATTCGATTATATAAATCTGTAGTCCAACAATCTGGAATGACGTCGAGATTAATCTTGTGGACACACAGAATAAATCTTACGAATAAAAAATAAATAAATCTTAAAGTAAATCAATCAATGGTTTACAACAGTTCGTGGTAATCGAAGCCTTTGATGGCTCAATGCTGAATATTGATGGGCTCGTCATTATCCTATTAGGTGTTAGCCTTAGAATCATTAAGTGTATCTTTATTCTGAGATGTTAGTATTCAACTTATGAATATTAGTATTATACCTACTGCGCATGTGAGACTATAAATAACATTTTGAAATTTAGGTTATGATTTTGTTGATGCAGAAACCCAACTCTTCATTCCTTTTCAATGTTCAAATGACAAAATAGCCCCAGGTGAAAAATGATAACGAAATCCATCCACTTCTCAGTATTGCACATACTTATCAAATGAAAGATGAAATCTCCTCTCGGTTTTCACAACATCCTGTCGGCGATTCTCGGACCTCCCAAGAGGCTGTCACTAGATCAAAGCTTATAAATTCCAGAAATACCTGTATATACGAACTATTGAGGGGACTTAACCAGTAGTATGCCATAACAAGCGAATAACTTTTATTTCAAAGGAAGTATTGAGCTGCGAGGAAATGTATGAAGTAATCAACACACGTAGTACGAATCTACGAATGCCGCAGAATTCTAGACAGGTTTCGCTTAATCGAACTATACCTACTACAAATTGTTAAGCCGGTTTGCTTAAACGATTGAGCGATTAATTTAATTTAACGTGCTTTAATTCACACATTTAAGAGCACATATATTACAAATTTGTGACGCGAATTTCTTCCATGACTAAATATTGGTAAATACTTCATCCGATTGAGGAGGGGCCTGTGGCTAAATAATAACAGCCGCACAGGTCGATCGATCAGGTTAAGCTACGCTTGCCGCGGTTGGTCTGTGGATGGGTGACCATCTTTACATACCGAGACCCCTCCGTGCCTCGGAAAGCACGTTAAGCCGTTGGTCCCGGCTGTCATTCGTGGATCTTTGACAGTCGTTACGGGTAGTCAGAAGCCCGAAAGTCTGACAACCAGTCTTACCAAGTGGTATCATATTACCCAGTAACAGGGTTGTGGAGGTTAGATCGGCAGTCACTCCATGTAAAATACTGGTATTCAGCTGCATCCGGTTAGACTGGAAGCCGACCCCAACATAGTTGGGAAAAGGCTAGGCAGATGATGACTTCATCCGATTGAGCACTAAAATATATAATAGCAGGTGTCTTCAATCAATAATAGCACGTGGGTATCTACAGGGTGGCAGGGACATCGGCGCACAACCTGGGATTCAGGATACTGCGTTGACATTATTCGTCGGCTATTAAAAAAAAATACTGTTCAGTACATTGCTGTTCATTTTGACAACGCGGCGTAGGTAGGTATTGCACCTTTTTATGAAAAGGCAGTTTTTTTTTGCGAAAAATGTCTACCCTAGGGGGTCACTCCCTTCCGCTCCACCCAGAGCGGGAGGAGTCATTAGATGATTTCCCATCCATAAAAATAAGGGGGGTCTAGAATCATGAGCTGAATTTATGGTTACAGTTTACGCGTCAATGTGCCTGCCACCCCGTATATATAGGTATATATGTACTGCTGTATATTTTTCAGAGCTATAAAGTAATTTTCGTTGCATGCAAACATAAATTGTTACCTGTTCACAAGGAACAGTCGTTACTGCAGTTACTTAGCTAATAGAGCCGTAACTTCAAAGTTAGAAGTTGGGAACACAAAGCGTAAGTAGTAGTCCACATCGAAACTTTCAGCATTTACCGTATATGAAACATAAAAGATAATGAATCATTTGCACGGTAATGTTGCATATTAATCATGATCTAGTGTTGGTAACATTAGGTATACGCGAAGTTTAAACGTGAGCTCATAGAGATACGACCTGCATTTTGACAACATAATAGCGGCCATGAATTAAAAGTCGAAAGAGTGTACGGAATATGAATGAAAATTTTCCTATTTATTATAATGTTATCATTTTATGTCTGTAAAACGAGCACAAGTAGCCATTTTTCAAAATAACACTAGAGGGCATCACGTTTTTGAAAGCACTTTAGTCAGCTGTTCTCGGAAGCTTTAAAACTTCATTTTTCGTCTAAAAACAAGTTAGCAAGAGTGCGTGTCTTGAATGGCGGGTGAGTCGTTAACTTTGGCGTGGTTATAAATCTCGTGAATGACCAGCTTTATCGGCGTCTGTTAGACTCCCACAAACTGACTCTTCAAAGCAATATCAAAGGGATTTTAATTGCCAGTCGACCGACACTTACCCGAGATTATTACTCTAATAACAATCTGCAGATAATCCCTATGATGATGATGATAATTACAAACTAAAGGCTAATAGGGAGTTCCTTAAATAATTAAAATGTTATACCGAAACTAAAGTTTTACTGCTACCAAGTAACAACATTTTTATCACTCACTGGCGCCGCGGCATCTCTGAACAGATAAATACTTACAACAGGAAATGTTTTGCAGTGAAAAAACTCAAAATAAAGGAACTTTTGTCAATATAGATAATAAGGGAATAAAATTGTAGGTAATTAATGTAATGTAGCTGGGAATATAATAACACTTTTAATACAATAAAGCTTAATACAGTTAATACAACGGCTATTTTAGTTGCAGCAGCACCAAATTGAAAATGAAGAGGTGAAACTTTACGTAATGTCGCCGCCTAAAATTGCTTAAATAACGAAATTGCAGGGTGGCATGGCTGCTCTAACGTAGGTGAAGCAGTACCTAAGCAGCTTTGGAAAAGATTAATGGGCTTAAAATTGCATCGCAGCTGTGCAATAAAAGCAAGCCGGTGGAATCAGCGGCAGGCACCGAAATGCAGTGTAAGTATATCACTTACGACGTGTGAGTGCATCCCGACTATTTCACTGGAATTAAAACGAAATGAATTTTAAAGATCGCCGCGTTGACCCCTTTTTGCAGACATATTTTAACCACCCGAGTAGAGATAAAGCCGTATTCATTTAACTGCTAGCTAAATAATATTATGAAGAATTACTGCGATATAAATTTAATAGAGCTCTCTCCCGACTCTATTATTTTTAATGGTATTTCTACGTCTCCTATTATCGTGCTGAGCTTTATCAGAGTAAAGTTCAGGCAAAAGTTATTTAGCACTGAACTGACTCGATGCTCAAATCAAATCAATTTATTTTTGCAGAAAACTGTTACAATCGTGTTATTAAATATACATTTTTCAAGTGATTCCACCGTAAGGCATGCAAAATGTATACAATCATGGTTTATCAAAATCAAGATTGACATTGAAATATATAAAATTAGATAAAAATATTTGGGATGTCCTTCTTAAAGTTATATTAATACAGATTAATTATTTATTTAGTAATAATAACAATTAAATTATTTCAATGTCATTCCTAGAATTATTATAATACTCGTACATTAACAGATTAATTATTTAAAGATACATGTACAGAACGCAACGTAGAAACTGGGGGTGTGCGGGTTGAATATGTCCATGAGTACATTTACCTCGGCCAAATAGTATCCTTCCAGGCGAGACAGGACAAAGAAGTTGCTCGCCGTACAGAAAACGCCTGGAAGAACTATTGGTCGATGAAACATCTCATGAAAGGACCTCTCCCGCTTTCACTAATACGAAAGCTCATGCACATGTGCATTCTTCCCACCCTCACATACGGAGCGCAAACATGGTCTCTTACAAAGCGTCAAGTCCGCACTTGGAGTCTGCCAGCGGGCTATGGAACGAAGTATACTAGGTGTCAAACTTACAGCCCGCATTAAGAACTCTATACTTCGTTCCAAAACACAAATAGCGGACGCTGGCCGCACAGCTGCTGGACTAAAGTGGAACTGGGCTGGCCGTATCTATCGCATGTCGGAGCAGCAATATGCAAAAGCCACCACTCAGTGGATCCCCAATGGCAGGAAACGCCTGCGCGGCAGGCCCACAATCGCAGTAGACCGGAAAAAGTGGAAAGAGGGAAGGGAGGTGTTTGCCCTGCAGTGGGACAACACAGACTTATAATAAAAATAAATAATAAAACATGCACAATTTTTCTGTTACTTGATGTCACTGTGAAGTCTTGAGTTTAGAAAAATTATCGTTTAAGTAGTCGTTCAAGTTATAGTAAGTAACATTTATTAACTAAAATGCTCTTTATATTTTTCTTAAATAAGGCAGTATTCATTGCCCTTATTACTTTAAGTAATTTATTGAAAGTTACAGGAGCCATGCGAACCACACTTTTGTGCAAGTAGGTTCAGCGCATACGAATGCGAAATGCGTCAAGTTGTTGCCTATTATTGACTTCTGAGGCCAATGCAAATAAGTTTTGATAGACCTTAACAAACACTGAGACCTCATAAATATAGGCTTGGGAGAGTCGGAATTTTGTACTCCTGGAAAAACGGTTTACAGGTTTCAATTATTTGAAGCCCAGTTTTGTGCTTTAAATATTAAATCAATGTTTGCTCTCACATTACTTGTGTTTAACGAAATGAGTTTAATTCTTGCGTGCAGATATCGTATGTGATTTCGAAGTTACTTTTCACAGGTAATAATCTAACTCTCCCTCTATATATGTATCTTCTAACCCACTCACAGAGAGGAGGCCTGTGTCCCAGCAGTGGGAACATTATATTATGCTGAGTATGTTGTGAGCATGTAATCTAACTAAATAATAATAAATAAAATAACGGTCCCTATCTCCCGGGATAAGTCTTGTTCCTCACCTCTGGCTTGCCTTTATTGGCCGGCTGGAGTGAACAATGACGAGGAACAGAGCTCCCACCTCATTCTTGCCTTTATTGGCCGGCTTGAGTGGAGATTCGCAAGAGCAAACGTGTTCGAAGGAAGGAAGTATTCCAGTAAGATGTTGGTAGGGATCTTGACCGTACTTCCGGGATTGTCCTGATAGCCGTGGAATACCTCTCTACTCCTCATAAGCACCTCAGGACATGTTGCCCCCTTGTCGCTACGACACTATGTGCTAGCGACCATTTTCGGGGGTCCATTACTGAGTGTGCAAGTGATCGCCTGCCATTTTATCTGTGTAATTTATATAGAACATCGGTCAGGCAGGGGCTATAGTTTTTCCATAGTCCTAGATAACCAGTGCACTTTAACCACCAAAACCCATAATCCAATATTTTTGTTCCCATGTCTTACAATAGTCCTACACCAACCGAGGGTTGTCCTTGGGTTTACTTGCATAGTGCGAACAGGGATAATCGCCGGTTGGTGCCTCATTTCATTGAAAACGTCTAACGGGGTGCTGCAAGTTGGCTTCGGCCCCTCGTACGCCTTCTAAAGGATCAGGACCCCATGGTCCCGAGATATGTTAAAACAAAAAAAAAAAGTTTATTGAAATAACAAGACTCTCATACAAACAGATACATAAAAGGATATAGACAGGATAACAAGCACAGACAAAAACTAACACTTACAATGTAACAATATGTCTGCTGTAGCATTGCCGGATATAAAAATTAAGGGATTTCACCAAAGTCAGATAGGTATATTTTATCTGTGGAATAAAATTGACGTCTGACAGTTCTATTCTAGTACAAAATTTATTCTCAGAGTAAGACTTATTCGAGGAATAAAAGTTTGGTGGAATTCGCCCTAAGGGCTGATTTTTTTAATCGACAGATATTTTTCATCCGTACTACAGATTTTGTATGAAATACTTAACTGTCAAAATTTCAAAATTATTCCTTTGATAAAATTATCTGGCGTTGGATAAATCAGCCCTAAGCCATATTATTTCTTATCAGGGAACATTTTGCCGAAAGGATAGTTTTGACGTACCTACATATATATTATCACATAGTAAAGAATTTATTTACTCGTGTGCTATTATATCATCTTTACCGACAGGTAAAAACAGACACAACTAATAGCGCGTACCTAAATCATTTTCTTTAACGTCTAGTTAATAAAAGGCATTAAAAAAGTTTATTCAAAATTTATATCGAATAAATCTTACTGACCAATGAATTATAAATCCTATATATAATATAACTCCGAACGTTCATACTTTCGCCGCGCTGCGCTGGAGCAAAAAGCAAATTGCGTTTGACCGGTCTCGTCTGAAGAACGTTCTAAATACGTAGGAGGACACGCCGCACAATACGAACGATTGGAGACACCTCACACCTCGACAGTTATAAACACTAGACCCGACTGAATAGAGAAGCATTAACGAGAAACATATTGAAAACGATCCAAGAGAGAAATTAGTAATCTTCTAGCAATAAACAAAACGAAAGGTTCCTTTGACATTCAAAACATGGACTCTATTTTGGAGATACTATTATTTCAGACTACATCTAAGTTTTTATTACGGAGGAACCTTATTATTACAGCCTTAAAGGTTAACATTTTTATTCTTCGTAACAAAACTGGGATAGTAATGTCGCAGGCCATTAATTTTCCCAGCTAAATAAAGTTTCAGAAACGGAAAGTCCACCACGGAGATTTCCTTTGTTGTTGAGGGCAAATAACTTGCGGGACAGGAAAATATACAGGACCACGAGAAATTCTTGAGATCAAACGATATAAGAACAGAATGTGTTCTATGGGAAGAAAGATTGACATGGGCTTTTGTTTCTTAATAAGTATGTGGAGTCTCAAGAAACAAGTAAATTGTGTTAATAAGGTAGAACACAAAAGATTGACTATCATACGCAAGAGAAGTAGGTTGACATGAAGTACGTAATAAAGTATTGATAAACCTAGGCGCCTGTGTAATTACAAGGAATAAACATCACTCAGTCACCTACATACATCACTCCGTTCTTATCGAAACAATTGCAACAAACAACTAATTATCTATCGCGGACCCTTACAAATACACTAGAACAATTTTACTAGTCATTTATTTTGTCACTCAGTATAAGCAATCACTTAATTTACTCAGTATGAATGGATGTTGCTAAGTGACATCAATTAACGTATATCGAAGTATTGGGACTGCATGCACTTGGGTTTATGTATGCGCCACATGACACGACTGACGTCAGCGCGTAAGAATGTAAGCGTTCAAACTATCTAAATATCTACGCTCTTCGAACTTCTTCTTGTTTTATTCAAGCTACTTACAGTCAGTTTTACCTACAAAGCTTATGCCCTACAAATAATAAATGACAGCATCTTACCAGAATTAAATCTCATAGCCCTACAGTGTGACCTACAAGTTAAATGTTAAGCTAAAAAAGAAAACAGACTCACCATACACAAGGATGTTATTACATCTACGAAAATATTTGGATAGACTACGAAAATAGAAATGGAAACTAAACTACTAAATAAACGAAAGTCACCATTCCAAAGTATGTAAGAATAATCCTTGGGGAAAGCTTCGCAGGAAAAGGGAGCTCTGTGGGGAGTTCACAGTATCGACTAAACAAAACAGGATCAGAATTCAGAGGTCGTGCGGTCGCTCCAAATGTAGATAACGCGATAATCCATAAAACCGTCTCAGTTATACAGTTCTAAGGAACCGAACTGCATTCTTTTATCTATTCTTGCATCTTAAGCATTGCATACATATACTACAGCTTACACTGCAATTGGAAGAAATGATGTATGGAGTAGTAAACTAAGAAATGGGACAAACATTCTCGGACGAACCAATAACAAATCGGCAGTAAAGTTACTCGATTCGCAAATTAAACCAATTCGCGATGACGTCGGGTGGATCGATAACCAGATAAACAAGTTGGGGTGGGGCAGCGACCCCTGTACTCTTGAGGACGCAGATGCCCATACATGGGACGGCAACATTACGATAGTTAGACGGTTTAATCTGGTCTCGGCAAACTGGGGTGGACTCATATAGACACACTTGTGGGACACTCTTTGCAATGATTTTACTAGTTTGCTGATTCCGCACAAATTGTAATTCAACTGAGGGGAAATAAGCTATTATGTGCTAGTTGGGAGCTGCGGGCTTTCGACCCTTCTCCGTATCTACTATAATATTGAACTTAAATATGGGTAGGCATGTTGTGTGTGTCCCTTATTAAGTGGCACTGCAACTATTCTCAGAAGTGATAACGGAGCTTAGTTTTTAATGGATAGAATCCGAAGTTATAAACAGAAGATTAACTGCCTATGTGTGCTTTACAAGCACATAATACTTAATACTAAAGATACACATGCCGGATTAATAAATGAAGGTATCGATGTAACTAAAGGCGTTTCGCTACTAAACAATCTGAACAATGCGGTAGCGGGTAGAGGTACAATCACAAAATAATCATGGCGAGATCCTTACGTTGATTTGTACAAAAAAAAAGAGTTCATTTAGAGGGTTCAAAATATTTTCAAATGTTGAGAATACATTACCAGGAGTAGATTGATATACTTATCATATTTTTGAGACCCCGCATAATTGATATAGATACTTATCATATTTTTAAGACCCCGCATAATTAAAATGTTTCGAAATTAATATACTTATCAGTTTTTCGTTTCATCTCGTTGCCCATTTTGTATTTTTTTTTTTAAATACAGTATTTGACATTAAGTCAAACCCGGGCGGGGTTTGACTTCATGTTTGACCTAAAGATTTAAGTAACTAGATTTGCCATCACCGTAGGTACATAGTCACAAGAAAACGTGACCATACTGAGAAGAGTGAGCTCACACATTATTTAATAGCTTTTCTATGACAATCAAGTGGAGTCACTGCGTCATTGTGTATCAGAGGTGTCAAAACGAATCAGAAATGCGACTTTGTTTTGACGCGGTAGGGCGAATCTAAAGATTTAAATCTTTACCACTGCTGTTTACACTGACAGCCGCCGTTTCGTTCTGTAATAGTGAGCTCTACGTTAAACTATTTACTTTGAACACTTTATTGTTATTGCGAGGTTATAAAAATATTGTAAATGCCTGAAGATACTCTTTAGGCACCCAAGAATATAATAATTATAATTCCAACTTCTCTAAAAATCTTTATTTTATTGTACAAATCCTGACATGATTCTTTCTGGTATGCGTTTGCGTAATCACACGCATAACTCGGTTAAAGCTTTGTAACCCCGAAAATGTAACGTTTTATTAGCGTGTTTTATTCTAAACCAAAAACTGCAGAAATTTTTGAATATTTCTCGTTGCCCATGCTCGTATGTCAAGCTTTATGACTTAGCTAAGCTAATGGATCTCATGTCTGTGATAAGAACCCCAGACACATTAGGAATCTGATTCCCAAAAAAATAATCCCAAAACACACACTGGGAGAGGGGGAGCCACACGCCTAATCCCCGGAATGGCGCCACCGCCTGTGACATTCTGTGACAATGTGGAGCAAATGACTCCCCAAGTCCCTGACACTTCGCGAGACTTGCACAGTTCGCGCCCCGTTTAATTTCGACAGTAAAATTACATTAAAACCTTTGACGATACTTGTACGGCAGAATCTTGAAAAGATTTTGTTTTTCAATAACAAAGTTAAAAGACAAACATATCGACTAGGAATATAGGTTAAACTATTTGAACACGCAGAGGAAAACATGTTCCTCTACACTGATATATTCATTCAGTCAAGCAACATCGAATCTACCGCAAATACGGTCCCTACCTACATAGGTAATACCTAGGTATTGAAAATCCATTTGTAAGGGGACTGGACGTTAGCGAGCTTCAAGTTTCATTTGATTTGAGGTGTATCGGATAGCCGGTCCGTTACGTAGGTGCCGTATTATGTGGCTTCGTGAGCCGCAAACCGCTCACTGTACACCTCACTCAGGAAAACACGCTAGTCTTGGAATATTCAAGGATAAATGTAATACAGCTGCTAGTATCGATTTCTTATGGCTTTACTTTACACATTACATTGTAAACTCCAGTTGCATTTCCCACGTCCCACACAAAAAGAGAAACATTCTTAGTTAAAGCACCGAATATCACACCTAAGCTACTCACCGGTAACAAAGAATCAATACCTTATGCCTAAAATAAAATGTAACAATAGCCCGCGCCGCATTGTAGGACAACCGCTTAAAATGCTTTCCATGTTCGGAGTCATCCGGTGGTGACCGCTCGCAGTGCCCGCACTCGCGTGTCGGTCCGGAAGTATACATGGGAATCTAATCACTTGCTCGATCTTATCTGCCTACAAATATTTTAACTTTCATGAAAATAAATAATCGCCATGTCAGAAAGTCATTAATTTCAATTGTAACCCAGGATGTTAGTTGTGACTTGTGACGCGAAAGCGCCAGATTGTTTAACGATAAGGCTATCGTAGTTTGAATTCATAAGCATTCATAAAGGTTTTTAATAGCGTCAGAACCGATAATAGCCGTGCTAAAGTCTAAACACAGTGCTTATAGGTCACGCACGTCAACGTATGACGCTTCTTTGTTATAGAGTTTCTTTATATTAATATAACTGCATAAATAAATGTTCTTAATGACCGCAGCCGTATCTATTTAAAGTTAAATATGATTTTAAGTATAGATAAAACGATTGTAATAAAAACATCTCTAGCAAAAAATACTGTTATGTCATTCAGCATTTGGCATAAGAGGCGACCTCAAAAAGCGAGCGTGAGTCGGCAAATTGTAACTAATGGATCTCCCAGAAGATGACTCATGAGTCCCACATGTCACTCTAAGTAAGTCACAGACTGATTTTATAGAGACGCGGGTCGGGGTCCGTTATTTTTGGAACGATGGGGAATGGGGCCAGTTTCTGTATGCATACAAAAACTTACCCTTACGAATTCACTGACAAAGTAGGTTACATTATGTACGTGGCTTCTACATTAGGGATACAGTGACAGCTACTTAAATGTAGATAAAATTACTTGAACGACGATCTTTAAAACGAAGCAATGACGCCAGCTCACATTATACTCAGAAATACTAATTGATCTGAATTAAACAATGAGATGGATGTCCGTCTGGTTATGAAGTGACTGCTAATAACATGCCTGTTCTAATTGATTAATTTATTCTGCTTTTCAGAACAGAAGCATTATCAATCACGATGTACACGAACATACCACGCTACCACGAGAGAGAGATTCCAATGAAATACTATGAAATTGGAACACCGTTAAGTTCTGAAAATCGTAAACAACAGTTTATATTGCAAAGATATCCATGTCACCACAATAGGATTACACAAATGAAAGCTGGATTTCAAAACGCAAAACATGGATTCCCATTGCGTAAAAGCAATTCAATCTCCTAAGCACACATGCGGACTTCATAAATCTCATGTCAGATCGGTAGAAGCGCGTTTTATGTCATAAATACAGCGGGTATGTATGTCAAAACATGGGGGATTTGGGCGCACTCTCCCTGCGCGGACGACCAAACGCCGCGTGTCGCGCGACGCCAGCCGAGATAATGAAAAAAGAAGATTTATGATCAAACTCTAATCAAATTTTATTACCGTCTACGACCCTTCTCGTTATTATCCTTGCGTACTGCGTTTTCATTATCGATTTGTAGTTCACTATGTCATCTTTCAAAGCAACTGCCGTACGTCGCCAAATGAAATCTAAAAACATCTAGATTGATTCTACAGATTATTTTGCCTTTTAGACCAAATAATTTGAACATTGACTATAAAACATGAAATTGCTCCAATATTATAGCCTAAACACAAGCAGATGAAAAATCAAAACGTAGCCAAGTTTTCTTAGCCAAAGGGGTCGTGAGTCACATTACCATAAAGTTTCCAGCACGGAATGTGGTGTTGTAATATAGCGGGCAATAATATAGCCATTCGTACGCAACGTGGAATAACGCACCTCCCCCTACCACCATGATCCCGTCCTTCACCTCTCTGACCCAATTATGCGGATCATATTATATTTTTTAGCCCTTACCTACACCAGTCACACCTCCACTCGTAAATGGCAAATAATGACATAATGAAATGACCATGAACTTGAATATCGCGAAAATCAAGAAGGGTGAACCCCACATTACGTTTTGTATAAACAAACGAAACAGGTTTGTCACCCACCAGTATAACACGAATGCTTTGAAGTTCAGCATATAATTGTATCATAAAGTAAGCGACGTTCAAATTCCATTGTAGATAAATAACAAAGATATAATTTTATCAATAAACGTGAAACGAAACAGCGCCTCACTCATTCCTTCTTTATCAAATAAGCTGATATTGCGGCCCAGTTCTAGGATTGCCTGATTATAAGTTCATATTATTGGTTGAGAGGTCATCAAGAGCATCTGCATTATTGTTATGTCTCCAATTTCCATTCATTGTCCATTCAATTTACGTTTTCTACAGCGGAAGGCAATCTTCCGTCCGTTTTTTGCAACTATTCTCAGGAGCTGAAATTAATATTTCTTTGCTAGCGTCTCTCCGCTTCGGAATATAATGGGTTTTTAATAGAACTTCACTATTGTTAAGAGTAGTAAATTGTTACGAATATATATATTCATATTTTAAAATGGACATAGAACCTTTCAAAATATTTTTACAAAAACACGTTTGAAATGACCCTCAACTTGAGTAAGGAGTGCAAAGGGTGCAACAAAAAGGTCTATAAAGCGCAATGACTTGAATTAGTTATTCAGTTGATTATGCCTCCCCTCTGGCCACTCTATCATTATCGTTTTACTTCACGCACGTGCCGACTTGCGCAGGCACCCTTGTGCTCTTCAAGGTCGATAATTATAGCCTGCACAGTCTTTTGTTCCACGCTCGCTACCCTCTTTTTAAGAGTAAATATTATTTTGTCTTCGTATGTAATTTAAGTAGGTACTTTCAAAAGTTCTTTACAGAAGTCATAGGTTATCTGTTTATATTGTGGTGCTAACAGTCTGAATTAAATCCCTTGGGTATTAATGAAAACGAATGGGTTTTTTTTTCATTTCTAAGATTGATTTGCAATCTAAACTCTGACAGGTTGACCACTGTTCACTGTACTCGATTACCCAATTTCTCACAAAGCTTCGTATTCAACGTTTCGTAGCTTCCCCAGATTTTAGTCAGATAACCGCTTTATGAGCGGATTAAGAATTATGGCTAACTACCGCAACGCTCGTTATCCCGCATATTTTGAGTTTTAGGAAAAGCAAATTCATTCTCAAGTTTATACAAACATTCCGTTGTCTTACATAAGCGGCAAATGAGGAAACTTTTGTAATAAGTTTATTTATACTAGAGATTAGGCATTGCCGAACGCTGCGGACTCTACGGGGAAATTTAAAGCTGCCCAAATTGCACCTGGGAAATCACATTCCCACCAACGTGTTCTAAAGAAATAACAAAGGGTCCTGGACTAGACTAGTAACTGCGCTTGGAATGATAAAACTAGTGGATGAATGTAATAGTAGTTTATCATTTTCTCTTCGCACTTCGAGTCTCCTGCATTATAATAGTCTCTGTGAAGAAAAAGATAATTTTCTAGGTTATCTGGTCAATTTCAACGCCAAGAACAAAATTTTTAGTAACTGAAAATTACACCAACTGCAGCGAAAAACTAATTTTGACAATAAGTAACCTATCCTAACCTAACCTACGGCGCTCAAACATGGTCTTTGACCAAAGCTCAGAAGTCCAAACTCAAGGTTTGCCAAAGAGGGTAAACTAAAACGGGACTGGGTGGGTCCCACGGTCCCACCTATAGTATGCATCAAGACAGATGTGCCAGGATCCTCACACAGTGGTTGCCTGACGGGCGTCGTTGCCGAGGCCTAAAAAGCGCTGGCGTAACGATTTGAGCTCGTTCCTGACCGATTGGCCCGCAGAACGCATAACATAAAGAAAACTGGGAAATTATGGGGAGACCTTGGCCCAGGAGTGGAACAACATAGGTCAAATCATCTGCCTAGCCTTTTCCAGCTAACCGGATGCAGCAGTATTTTACATGGAGTGACTGGTAGTGACTGGTGGTGGCGAGGTTAAATAAAAAATAAAATAGGTATTAGTACAGTGTTCTTACTCTAAGCGTTTTGGATCTCAGGGACAATTGCCGAAAATAGTTTTAGCCCAGGGACTGAATCGTATTAATAGGTATACGTCCTTTGGATCATTGAACAACTTAAACTCTTGAATGAATGTTTATAATAAGAAAATGAAAATGAACATGTTAACGTGCACATAAATAAAATTCACACGAGTGCACGACCGACCCTCGGGTAACGTGCGCGGGCGCAGGCCACAGACGGCGCAACCCGACGAGTGTAAACACACACACCGCTGAGATGAAACGTTGGAAGCCGGCACTGGCCACTTATCGACTCCTGCACCCGTTTTGATTATGGCTGCTCTGTCAACACCCCAAAATAGATACTAACAGAGCGCCGCATTTCTACACCGAATTGAGAAAAATTATATAATAGTCCAAATGCTGCAAGCCTCATTAAGCCCAATAGTTTATATTAGTTACATAAATAACTTTGCTAGGCAATTACTGTTCACCAGATTTGTAAAATAAATAATGTGAAAATGATAAATTAATTAATCCCAGCAAAAGCAGATAGTGTCAATTTTAAAATAGCCCGCTCTGTGGAAGCTTTATAGAAATGACTAAGTACCTAATTTTGATATACATATAGCGTTATAATGTTTAAAATTGATCGTTCGTCTTTTGGTGCTCTCAAACTTTTCAGTTAATCTGTAGGATATACCTGCCTAATACCTACATAATCCTAATAATGATCGATTCGTATCTATCAAATTGATAACAAAGTCCGGATAAATCTTAAAAAAGTTCAGTACTGGCCATATCTATCATATATCTATGGTACTGGCCTTATAAAAAGGATCTAAACGTAATCTTAAAACATTTTATGTAGAACGGTGTACTAAAATAAATTCTTAAGTTAAAATGCGTTGAAAAAATGAGCGGAGGCCAGGTGCAGTCCATATCCGCTCGAACAGAATGAAAAAAAAAATGGGTGCTCTTTGAGAGGTAGAGTACTACATTAAATTCGTTTTTTTTGTGCTAGACAGACATTATATGGCTAAAATGAGTATCTATCTGAGTGTTTAGTTTGGCTAGTTTTTCTACAGAGTTCATCAATTTCGGGAGCAGAGGAACCGATGTAGGGAGATTCTATGAATTCCCATGGTCTATTTTATCTTTCGATACTTTTAAAGGTTTCGTATGCTCACATTTGTCAGGATGAATTACTTCAATTAATGTAATTAATCCCATTGTCTGTAGTGTATTGATTTCGCTTTAACGTTAACACGGATAATCTTTGTAGCCTGGCGTCTTCGAAAAATGTATAAGAACGTAACGCGCTCTTGTGATTAGCAAAACTTTTGCTAAAGTAAGCAAGTTTAATGTCTTCACAATAAAAAAGTCAAATCTGATGAAAAAGTTTCCCAACGTACTTTGTAGGTTGTCAGTGACAATGCGGCGAAGTCAACCCATAGTGGATTCAATACACCAAACAGTAGATTGATGAGGGAAAGACCCCACTTTTTCCAACTTTCCTTATTTTTCCTCGCAAGAAACTTTTCGATTTATCATATTCTATTTGAAATGGGGTTCGGAACAAATTATTCGAGAGCAAAAGTTTTCAATGATAGCTTCCTTCAAGGAGATGTAGACAACAATGGGTTTAAAAAACCTATCAATTTTCTATAGCGAAGAATGATCGTGGTGGTTTGTTAGGTTTTTTTATTTCTTCGATCTAGTTCTGTGTTTCTTCCTTCGTCTGTCTTTGATCTAATTTGCGATTGCAATTCTCAAGGTCCTCCATTCATTAACTCTCATTAATTCCGGTTTGGATTCTCTACTTTTCGTTAAGGAATATATGTTTTGTACAAACAAGGCTGCTATTATTGTAAGCATTCTGTTACAAACCCATATCAGTCCCGTCTTTTTATGGGTGTTGATGAAATCCAAGTTAGCGAACAAATGGAAGATCAGTGTCGTGCTATTTCATGTTTTTTAATATTCGTGCTGATACTTTTGGTACATTGATTGAGCGATTTTATTTTAACAAAAGCAAACCCGTCGGTCGGCTAACTCCGACGTCTACCTGCGTTGAACACCTGTCGCAGGCTGTTGCCTATAACGTGTATTACATAGAAAAAACTAAAATCCCAGCTGTTTAGGTTAACATTAAAAATTACTTAGGAATGCAAATTTTCGTCCAGGCCGAGTTTTCTTCTTGCTCATGTAGGTAGGTAGTAGGTACCTACCTACTGTACGTACGATAATTAGAGAAGATACCTTTTATGTTTCTCAACGAGGGCTAAGGAAGGTACCTACGCGATTAAGTGAACCTACATGTAAAATGGCAATGGTATTTGATAATAAGAAGATACTTATTATGCTGCATCACGATTAATATGGCGCATAAAAAGGCAATTCTCATTGATGGTACCGGCAGATGTCCATTTAACAATAGGTGCGCTTTCAATAATAATACGATCTCATCGAATCGTGATGTGATGGTATTCTTTTATTAAAATAGGAAGGATAGATTTCTAGTGTACCTACTTAACATTTTTGAG
Source organism: Hydraecia micacea (assembly GCA_914767645.1). NCBI lineage: Eukaryota > Metazoa > Arthropoda > Insecta > Lepidoptera > Noctuidae > Hydraecia > Hydraecia micacea. The sequence continues at coordinate 11,989,807 of OU611782.1, read as the reverse complement.
ATAATTGTATAATTCAATTGAAATAAGAATGAAGATGGCTATTAACAAGAGTCTATGGGCATAAAACAACCATAAATTTATTGTTCTCCGAAATGAGATTGGCACCCCGCAAAAAGTGCTCTTTCTCAAACGGTCCCATTTGTTCCCTGAATTGCCCGGAATGAGGGTCCCTCGGCTGAATTACAACTTATTTTTCAAGCCATATGACACCTACAGTGAGTAGGTATAGTCGTATTGTGAAGCTCTGTTTCTTTATTTAATGGTATTCTTAACAATACAGTAGTGCGGGTCATAGTATAGCTAAGTAGGTACCTACTTAGATAAGCCCATTAACATTGGCATAATGTAATCTGAAAAGAAGATTGTATAAGAAAACTAAGCACCAGCTGTAAAACTACTAGGACGGCTGCTCTAATTGGTGGAATATAATTGTAAAGAAGTCAACGCAAAATCTACAAAATATTTAGACACTATGCTACCTACGTTAAGCGCCAATTATAAGAAAATTTTACTATAATTCGAAACAAAATATAGGTACAGTACGTTTTACGTTGAATCAAACAAGAATCATGCAACCTTACCTGTTAGTAGGAACAGCAGAAGTAAACGCCGCATGACGGAATGCTTTCAGGAGCAGCGTGGAACGTTTACGCGCGTGTGTTTACCGGAGCCATCGTCAACAGTCCCGTCAGTCAACTATGTAGCCAATGTTTACGCGACTCAGCTGACGTCTTCGTCTATTATGTTCGCCAATTAACCACACACTCGCGCACTGCGGGATCCGCACGCTGCAGTGTCAACGGCCACGAGCTTACGAGAAAAACTAGACACTTGGCGAAAGCTGTCCTTCTGGGAAGCAACCGGAACTATCCCACGTATGCCGCTATCTTCCAGTGACTTACTCATTCATCTTGCGAAATACCAAGTGCGGAAACTAGACGACAGTCCCTTCTGTGATGAAAACATCACACATGGCTAGAGCGGCGACGAAAGCTCTCTCGCGCGCGATCGCAGCGCACGGCGGCTGAGTCGCGAGTTGCGTGAGTGGGCCGGCAGCGGCGGGGGGCGGGGGCGGGGGGGGAGGGGGAGGGGGTCGTCCACGCCTGCGCATCGCGCCCGCACCGCACCACCTCCAGTATTGACCGACGACGCCTCCTTCCTACATTTCACATCCTTAACTAGGTACTACGAATTCTCCTTTGAAAAATCCCCTAATTCCATCCCTCCGATTGAGATAGGCCACGTCTATGGTCCATGAAATAAGCTCACCTGATATTTACAAGCAATAAAGTTTTGAAATACTAAAACTAGATTACTTGCTACAGTAATTTTGCCTAGTGCTGGGAGGATTGAAATCCCAGGCGCTCTGAAGACTGATGAAAGTTATAAACCATATTGCAAAGTTAGCGCGAGGGCAAACAATTCAACCTTTCTTAGGGATAGGAATAGGATGCGTTTAAAAATAATGGAATGTGCCTATAGGCTCGTAGTTGCATAGGTACTCTTACAATGAAATCATCTAAGTATCTACTTATTAAATATTTATGGACATTGGGAAAGTTGATTCTTTATAAAAATACATGTGCACAAAGACTACTTTTACTAATCCGGATGTAAAACATTTATCCAAAACCATCCCTCTCCAATCCATTATAAAGTGAAATGCAGAAATAGTACGACATAATAAAAAAAATGTAAGTAAATAGAGATAATCTTCAGTCTCCGTTCCACACGAATGGTTAATAAAAAGGTCGTGATTGATCTAGTCTAGGGGACAGCCTAGTTGGCCTGCAGCCTATATACGCAGTTGATGACGTCAAAGTAAGTTGGCAACGAGCAGACGCCCGCAAAGCGAATTAACTTGGGATGTAGTGGCACTCAAGGATGACATAAGCTATGTCCTATAAAGAGGACCAAGTCTATCGTGCTAACTGCTCCACTGTTTGCTATTCAGACAGCGGTATTAGACTGTCTACTAAATTATGATTTCGTATTTATTTTCTAGAAGATTAACCTGATTCTTTACCGTCGTCTTTTAGAAAGATAATCATCCATATACACTGCCATTGTATAACGAAAACTTTAAAAGGAGTATTGGAAACTACGCACGACCTCTTTCCAAGGATTTTATTCCGATCAGGAAAAGTTCCGTGTACCTACCTACTGAAGACGGAAAATTTACTTATTTTAAATCGCTTCAAGGCTTCTCAGTAAGTTACTGCAAGCTGATTTTCATGAACTCTATCATCGTCTCTAGAATTTATAGTAGGTTCCTAAATAGAACATTTTTTTTACCTACGCTGAACTTACTTAAATCTAAATATGTAGTAAGTACTTATGTGTCGTAAATTGAGAAGATATCTAAACAGTTTTTCTAGTTTTATTGAGGGTTTACAATTATTACAAACTGTGCAAAATGCTGTATTTGCGATTTCATCCCCTTCGGACAAAGCAATAACAGTAACCATATTTACTTATTTACGTTGACTTTGCAATTTTCGTGAAATGAAAAACGGGTGATACAAACAACGTTTAATTTTAGAAGAAAACTAGACTGCACGACGTTTCATTTAAATTTTACGACTAAATATGTACCTCTAGGTATGGTATAAAAATAAATGAATTAATATAAACTGGCAAATAACGTTATTAGAACCTGTAGGAATGTTTTGTTTGATATTTCCTAACTTCTTCAAATAGTTCCCCCTATCCTCGAACGGGTAAGAGTTTTCAGACTGAAGGCTTCTCGTCAACCAAGTTATTAAATAGTTCCGGATGGAGTCGGTAGATGACGCTGGCGTAAGTTACTTTCCAAACACAGACCTTGCCTACCTCACACTTACGGCCGAACCCAATATCCTATTTACAGTTAAAGACAGATCGCTACTGATGATAGCCAGTATAATAATAACTGCCAGTATAATATAATCATACAGATCCCTACTGATATAGATTATTGGGACGTTAAAACCAGAGATAGATAGGTTTTCTACCTCTAGTATGCCAAAACTGGTGATAGATAGGTAATTGGATTCGGCCGTTATAGTACACGTAAACCGATGGATAATTTTCATTGTACCAAACTTAAAGTGAGCAAAATGTATTGGGAAAATAAGAGTGTGTTCCTGTCATACCGAGGTTTAACGGTTTAAAAGGGACTTCAGTCTGAATATAGTTTTTTAGAGAAGGATCCTTGATAAGCCGTGCTTTGAAGCAGAATCCGAAGCCAAATTTTTACCGAAAAAAAAAACAGCCTGTATTATTGACTTGGCTCATAGTCTGACAACAGATGGTAACTATGTGACGAGTACTTGGGTGAAATCCTCGAACCAAATGCAAATGTTTTAAAATAGATTGCAGTCAGCCTGCTTATTTCTTTACCCCATTGTACGGCCAGAGAATTTGATTGTTGAGCAGATTGATTTGATTGCACACTATATGCATTTGCTTTGAGCCAGTTCATAAAACTGAAAAAGAATGATATAAAGTTATGATTTGAATTTGTGAATACTGAAGTTGAGTCCATTTGCTTATCAACCAAGTTCGCTGGCTACCTTCTTCTTGGTCGCGTATTTCATTACTGAAGGTCGTATCCCTGAAAGGCCTTCGAGGCATGTTCTTCCACTTCGTTCGGTTCTCGGCTTCTCTCAGGGCGGTCGTAACAGAGAGTCCAGTGAGGGCGGTTACTTGGTATGTCCAGCGGTTAGGTGACCGGCCGCGAGGTCTTTTCCCATCTACCTAACTATACATAAAATAGTACTACAAACTACATACCAACCATCATTATCTACAACTATTTAAGATTCAAAAACAGGTATTCTTTTATAAATTGTTATAATTATAAACAATTGATTCAAACTATGCTACAATCTAAATATACTACACCACTAAGTAGTTTGTAATGTTTGCCTTGCAAGTTTTTCCTGGGTCCACAATTTGATGAGCTGTTTTCTGATTTCAAATGCTATTACAGCTGTTGCCATCCCAGTGTTTAAACTGTCTACTCCTCTTTGTAACGGAATATTTAATCTTACGCCATTCATATTTGATGCTAGCCTGAAAATAAATTTGAATCAGTTACATTAACTGTTATTTAATTTATGTATATAACAATTGCTTGCTGCACTTACAGTAAACACCAAAGCGCACAACAAGCCAATAACATAACATTTAACTAAAAAACTTCATAATGTAAACATTAAACTTAGATTTGCTGCTTTTTTTGCTTTGCTGATTTACATTATAAGAAAAGTGTAACTGAGAAACTATTAGCAAATAGTAGTTACAGCTCAGACGGTTTATGTGATGAACTACAGTTTGAAACGAGCGATAAATGGTTACTTCGTGAAAATGCGTTTTCACGAAATTTGTTTGAGTTTTAAATTGATAAAAACGCACTTGACGCGTTTTTTTTTTCAATAACGAGATGACGCATGACTGGATGTCAATAAGCTTGAACTGACTAGTGAAGAAACAACCAATCTGATTAAAGCTCAAGGGCTCATTGCAGATCGAAAAATAATATTTATATATATCAATACAGCATTATATATATGTATCTATGTATCTATTATAGTATATTATTTTGCACCACTGACAACCCCATTTTTTTATATCCACGCAATCACTGTCCATTCCAAGGTTGCCTGGAAGAGATCGCAGAAAGCGATAAGGCCGCCCATTGTATGTTTTATGTGAACCATCGTTTTTATTGTAATGTTTTTTCTGGTGTACAATAAAGTATATATAAATAAATAAATAAATAAATAAATAGGTACCTACTGCATCCGTAACCTTTTTATTAGTAAAGTACAACTTGGCATTGACTTACTTGTAGCTATCATGACTTATCCCTTCAGTTTCTCCACCAATTATTAAAGTTGTATGTTTTAAAGATGAGAATTCAACACCATAGTATGGCAACACTGGCAACTGATTTCTCTCATCATTAGCCTGTGTTTCATCTGTATCATCTGAAGTTGTAGTGTTGCTATCAGCAATAAATATTGATGTGCTTGGTTCCAGGTGGGTTGGCATTTCAATCCAGTCTATTGAGTGGTAAACAGGGAGCCTGAAATGAGCTCCTGCTGCACTTCTAATCACCTTGGGGTCCCAAACATCTACACATCCTGAAACAATGTAACTATATTATATAATGAATAATCCCATGTAAAAGCTGGCGAGCTTATTGCTATGAAATGGGCACATATCGACTATGGGCTGCTACTAAGAAATTCCACATGGAAGAACCCAATAACACTTTGCCCCGCCCGGGAATCAAACCCAGAGCCTCATGCTCAGCAGTAGCACTTGCTTGAGGTTAAACATAACTGGCTGACCTTTACTTATTTGAACATTTCAATGCTAAAGTTTGTAATGTTCGCCCCAAGAAGCAATAATGAATGCTTTTTTAAAAGTACCTTTTGTCAGTAGTACTTTCTCGCAGCCAGCACCAACGGCTACACGCAGTATGGCCCCCAAGTTGCCAGGCATTCTGATGTTGTCACATATAAACTGAAGAGGCAGAGGTCTTGACAAGCTCTTGACATTGTCTGCATTAGGAGTTTCAAATACACCTGAAATAAATAAATGTAGGATTAATAGAATATGTAATAGAATTGGCCTTTACTCAGTCTGTAATTCTCATGCATATATTTGGTAGTATACTTCCATAGTCCAAAAATTAAAACTAAAAAATTGTCTTAAGAGCGTTTACAACATACGGCATTTCATACAAACTGTCAAGCCTTTGTTTTCGAAATGAATGAACCGATTTTAATTAAACTTCATACGCATAAGCAGGATACAAAGGTCTAAAAAGTAAGTAAAGAACATTTTCGAAATGTCTTATTTAAAAAAAGATAACTGGAAATCTCTGTTTCTATGGAAAATTTAAAATCTAATCACTATTTTTCGAAAATTTTCTTAACTAACTCTTTGTATCCTGCTTATGCATACGAAGTTTCATTAAAATCGGTTCATTCATTTCGAAAAACAAGGGCTTGAAAGTTTGTATATTTAAAATACATAAAACATACCAAACCCTTCTTAAAGGATTGGCCCACAATCGCAGTAGACTGGGAAAAATGGAAAGTGGGAAGGGAGGCCTTTGCCCTGCAGTGGGTCAACACAAGCTTATTAAAAAAAAAACATCTATATGGCCAACTGCTTTTACATACACAGAATAGGGAAAGATGTTAATTGAATGAAGTAATTCACTAAATCATAAAAACCAACTCACCAAAAATACCAGGACTTGTTTCAACATCAGACCACAGTTGCATCTCTTTGTAAGATATTTTGTAGAACTTTACCCCAGTTCTAGGCAAGAATGGTCTTAAATTGTTTAGTTCTTCAGATCTGCTAAAGATCACATACTTCAACTTACACTTAGCTTCTAACCCATCAATTATCAACCTCCAACCTTCTACCAGTGTGTGACCTGATCGCAATCTTTCTTTTTTTGATTTCAATTTCACTAATAAAGAACTGAAATTTAAAAATAATAGAATCAACAGTCACATTTTGAAAATAAATTGTAATTAAGAATCAGAACAGCAGGTTAGGTTAAATTAACATACCTTAAACGGCCATCATTTTCTTTCAATTTTTCAAAAAGAATATCACCTGTGTCATCAAAAACTTTCTGTTGGCCGAGATAAAAATTGCGCTTTTTCAACTTTTCGTCCCTTTTTTGTTTGATCTGTTTTGATTTTTCTGGCGGCAGAGATGATCCTGTGTTTTCTTCTTCAATTTCATTTTTTTCAGCTAAATTACCTTCTTTGGCTTGTGTTTTGTTAAGAATGGAAGGGTCTAGGTTTATGACCTTTTCTTTTTTGAGATTAGATTTTTCTTCGAAAGGTAATAAAACCTTAGCAGGAGACCTGTGTGTCCACCTCCCATATAACCTCACTGAACCATATATCAGCCCAGGTGGTTGACGAGTTAAGATTTGTGACACCAATCTATTGATACTTCTTGCCATAACTGTAGTTTAAACTCTATCACTTCTTTTCTTTTTTAGAAAATAATACTAACAAGCAGATAGTAAGCAAGCAGTAAAAGCGTTTTTACTATTTACATCGGTTGTGGTTTTTTACCACTTTTTACAATATTTTGATGTCACTGTCAGTGTCAGGTCAGATGCAGATCAGATTGACACTGACAGACCAGAAAGTCACAGCACTCACAGCAGAAACTGACATGGCACTGACGAACTCAATATACAGAATGTCGGCGGTAACCTCATGGGGTCATTGTACTACCGGAGCAAACATGAAATCGCGAAAAAAAATCTGCTGTTCCCTACGTTTATGTTCGCATAACTCGTCAATATGTAGGAAACTGCTGATTCTTTCGCGATTTCAGGTTTGGTCCCATAGTAATAGTTGTTCCACAGAGTATTTTTTGATTGTTGTTCATAATGATAAGCATGTATACAAACCAGTTTTGTCGTGATCTAACGATGTTTATATTATATTACGGGACTAAGGGCTGATTTTTTAATCATTTGCTTTATTCGAGGAATAATTTTGAAATTTGGACAGTTATTTCATACAAAAGCAGCTTTCAAACGTCTATTTTATTCCTCGAATAAAAGTTATCTGGCTACTCTATCTAGCGTTGGAAAAATCAACCTTAGGTTTATATTCCACTTTGAAAAAGAACGAATAAATATTTATGATTGGGACGAAGAAATATTTTTGATTGAATGATACCAACATTGTTGTGCCCTATGCCATTGTAATAAAGAATTTTCACTTCTTTTATTGACAAAATGACTAAAACACGTGCAATTATTTGAATGCGTTTTATAAGGATTTTGTGTTGCAACACTTGCAACCTTCAAATGAATACCACATTATTGGTAATATTTATATTTCCTTCGCTTGTCCTAATATATTAGGAGGGTCATTGACATACAAATATGTACCTCAATGAGGAGGGTTCATTAAGTTTTTTAAACTTATGTCAGCCCGGCCACGGCCTTGCCGCTATCAGCGGCAGCTTATCGCGGGACGGCGAGCGGTAAAAACAAATATACCAAAATATATGAACCATGCCACGACGGTGCGTCGCGACGCACCCGGCACCGCTCGCAGCGTCAACGCTAGACAAAAGAATTAAGAAGCCGCGCCGCTTGCCGCTAAGCCAAAAGTCGTGGCCAGGCAGTGAAAGAACCTTCGTTTTCGGAAATAGCCTTCCTCGAAACTCAGTCTCCAGAAAAATAAACATATTTCATTTTCATTCTGTAGCAGCAGACCGAGACGTGCTAATATTTATAACTCTTCTGACGGAATTCACAAAACGTTGTACACTATAATAATTTTAAATGGGTAATTTTAATTTATAAAATTGTCACACAACTATAAAAAACCGGCATACGTGTGAAATATTATACTCTTTGCTATTTTGCGTAGTCTGTGGTCTCTCTATAGCCTTCTATAGTTTTTTTGCCCGAACAACATTGCATTTTCTTATCACTCGTCAATCACATCGTCAATCGTCAGCTGAAAATAATTTTGTGGATTGGATGTATTTTGTGTTTATTTATAAATCAGTCAAGATTTGCTAAACAAAATGGCAACGGGAGTAAAACCTCGTGATGATGAAAGTCGTCTCACTAGAGAAGACCTAGAGACAATACAGGACGCTATGAAGACGAAGAAATTTCGAGATCTTTTAGCCGACTACTGTGAGGAGATACGTGACCCGGCAAACCAAGAACTTTATCAGAAAGAAATGACCCAACTCGAGAAAGAACGAGGCTACGACGTAACATTCCTTAATCCGAAGGGAGGTTATGTTATCAAAACAAGTGTCGCCGGCGACAGAAAAGCATTCATTAACATCTGTAGCAACGATAACGTCGGCAAACCGACGTATAAGGTACAAGAGGTTGATGGAAAGAGAGGCATGAACTGGCAAGTACCATACTCAATAATTCCACCACGAGAGGACTATGACCAGAACCGAAAGCGTTGCGTCATTTACGACGTAATTTTCCATTCATACACACTCCGCATGGCGGAGGTTAATAAAGAGTTCCGGGAATTAGTAAACAAAACCGCCTTTGATGCATTGAAAAATACTTATAACATTCACCTAGACAGTAACAACCTTCGGTTCCCCAAATCTCAGTATAAAGGAATGTGTACACCTGCTGTTATCAGAACAGAAGACCCCGATTATCAACTTCCAGGAGAGGAAGAAATGGACAGTTTGACTCCTGAGATGATTGAGAAGCTTTATCCCCAACGCAATTATTCAGAAAATAATCCTGAGCCGGAGACTCCTAAAGAAACATCTAAACCAGCAAGAAATGTAAGAAGAAATCATGCCGAGTTTGCTCATTCATCTGAAAATGGGTACACCATTCCAAAGTATGCCATCAAACAACAAAAAAATATAGACCTTCAAGACTTCACTTATGATAAAGATTGTAAACAGTACAGTGCTATACCAAGCCACATCGTGGTTGAAGTATACCTTCCACTTCTGTCATCTACAAAAGACTGTACTCTGGATGTTCAAGAGAAATATCTCAAGTTGGCATCTGAGAAACCAGCCAAATATAAACTGGATATTACACTGCCTTATTTAGTAAATGATGAATGTGGTACTGCCAAATTTGATAAAAGCAAACACATGTTAATAGTGACTTTACCAGTGATCAAAAAGAACTTGAACAATAATAATGAAAACTCTTTAAAGGTAGATAGTGGAGTGGAAAGTGAAGAAAATTCAGGTTCACAAAGTGATGAAGATAATAATTATAACTCAAAGTTGATTGAGGAGTTGTCATCTTCCTCTGCTGATACTCTAGCACCACCTGAGCCATGTAACATTGCTGACAGTAACGCTGAAGTATTTTTGGACCCCTCATTTGGTTACCTACTGCCTCCCTACACACACAATGTTTTGGATGACATTGTAGCTTTAACATTCCACGTTAAAAATACAGAGCCAGAGTCTGTCAAGGTGAAAAACAATGGCAATGAAATTTACATCAAGTTCACATCAGTTGGTGCTGGCTTTGTGCCTGTGCACTATGCATCTATCATAACATTTGATGCAGACGTTAAGTTTGACAATGTAACAGGAGAAGCTTGGGACAATAATGTCATTTTGCAGTTGGAACTGGCTGGAGCTCTGCCCCAGAAATTTCACATTGGTTTAAACAAGGATTCTATGACTTGTGAATGCTTTGATGTATCTCAGGTTAAGAAGACAAAGCTTGAAGAAAAGCCTGCGGGATCTGAGGCTGAAGATGTTACACCTGTTGTCGAGGTAACCAACTTGGGAACTGAGACAAACATAGTAGTGTCATCTAACCATATGGAGTATGATGAAGATGATGATTTTGAGTCCCCAACATCAATGGATAGAGACATAGTGTTCACAGACAATGGCAGTTGTGAGAATGGTGCCAAAAGCATACTCCGCAAGCCAAATATGATGCGCAGTTACTCAGAGTCCAGTGCTGGCGATGTTGCCTCTTCTATGGACTATATCAGTTCTGATTGTATCCCAGAAGAATCAAGTTTGAAAAAGACTGTTAGGTTTAGTGATGTCATAGCCAAACAGTTCTATAGGTAAGTTGATAAATGGAAACATTTATGAGGTAGCAGTAGATACCTACTTAAAAATGAACTGTCCATCATAGCTTATTTATTTATCAATGTAGGTTATCAGGCTAAAGTTGTGTCTGTTTGAATGTGGATAACAGAAAGTCACTGATAACATTTATGTATATTAATTTGTTATTATAATAATATCATAACTGCCTACTAGGAACTTTAAAATGGTTTCACTTTACTATAGTTATTCCAACTATTCACATATGTATATAGTTTTTCCAATGGGTATCTTATCCTATTATGCGCTTGGCTTATCTTGTACTGAATGGTACAGCCTTATCTTCTAAGCAACATCATGTTTTGTATGTCCTTAGAATGAAGATAAGATATTACATACTATATTAAACAAACAACTTGTAATTTTCAATCATAGCTGAAGCCTGAAGCTATGTTTATTTGTATTCCAGGTACAATTCGTCTATAGAAGGCCAGAAAAAGAAAAATCAACGCAAAAAGAGTAAAAAGCGGACTCAGGATCGGCGAAAGAGCGAAAGTGAAGCCGAAGATGATTTTAGTAGCAGCTCTCAGGTACTTATCAATCAATCTGAAATATCCATTCAACAAATCCTACTATTCAAATCGGAGCCAAAAAACTGCCTCTATAAACTTTAACCGCGTCGCGCTGCCGATACCGGTCGCGCAGAGCTATTTTAACCACAAGCACTTATTTGAAGGAGTGGTAGGTAGATATTTCATAATAATTTCACCAAACAATGTTTTGATAACGCATTTTATGACTGTACAATCAATTTTACATGCCTACGTAAGGCTGCAACTGCACATACCTAAATACAATTTTTGTTTGCAAAAATGTGAAAAAAGTGTAAACAATAACAATCAAAGAATGATAAACAATGTTTCACACGTCATACCATTTGATTACGCAAAGTGATTAAAATTATCACTTTATCGGTAGATAATTATTAGCTGATGCTAATGTATTTTGTAATGTATGGAAATTTTACTTGAGCCTGATAACATTTTCAAAGAACATTGTTCCAGTTTTTATTAGCTTACGTAAATCAACCTTTTCATAATTTGAAAGACTGCTATTATTGTTGCTCTTAAGATGTATTAACAAAATGTTATTGATATGCGCATGCTAACGCTATGACAGGCGGCGGATGTGACGATAAAATTGTATGGTTATTAAGTATGCCGAATACGTCATACAATACCCGGCATCAGATATCGTTTCAGTCGGTATTAGACTACACGATTTATTCGATCGCTATTGAGGGGTTCGTGAGTAAAATAACCTCGCGGGTGAACCGTTTTGCGATCACTATCTCAAAACGTCCATAAGTTTAAAAAATTTTGCGTGCGGCACTGACACGAAATAGAAGTGAAACTTCTTAAAAAATAGAGAATAAAAGCGGTTTTTGGGTGAAACAGAGATAAATCTCTTCTAGATATTTTGTTATCTCTCATGTAACGAAATGTGCCTAAACGTGACCTGTCCTTGAAATTACACACTCAATTCCAATTTTATTATCGAATCACCGAGTAAAAAGTTTCACTTCATGAAATAATATGAAGGATCCTATCACAACTCTCTGAGCAATTTTAGGTAGGTACTTAAATATAACAAAATTATAACTGTAACATAATATCTCTTTTCTCATTTCAGAACCTGAAGCCAAGATTGAAATCAGTTCTGAAGCCTCGACGTGACAGTGGTCTGGCGGATACATCCGACGCGGAATCAGAGTGTAAGAACACTGCGGATGAAGGATCCTGCAATTCAGCGAACGAAGATGGCTTCAGCGAAAACGATAACAATGAGAAAGCATCATTCGATAAGTCAGTCTTTAACATAGTTGGTAATGAGGATAATGAAGATGATAAATCTGAGGCCGACATATGGGAATCGGAACCATCAAAACCTGCACAAGGAAAGCGAGAATCTGTTACATGCGAAAATATTCAGCATAACACTAACCTCTACGATCCCGATAAGTTAAACAAAGGCCAATACTTAGAAGTAATGTTCAAAAATGATCTCATATTTGATTTAGACATGTGAGATTGACCATCTCTATTAGAGCTCCTGTCGACAAGGGCTTGTTTGGAATGTTTTAACCTGTAATTTATTAGAAATCCAGTGATTTTGTTTGTGTAGAAACACTTAGTTTAGTATTACATATTCCTTATGATTATGACTTAGATTATTATTGATGTTCCTTCCATGGTGTATTTTCAAATTTGCTAAGTTTATGACAATAGTTTTTATTCTATTTTAACTTATATTTATTGTAGTGTTCGAAGTTTTAAACACTGTCAATTTAGATAAAGTATGTTGTTAAGTTCTAAATTATAATTGGTATACTTACCAACATTTTAAAAGTTATTATGCAGAACTTAGTAAATTTAGAAAATATGAAATTACTGTGTAGCATTGTCTCAAAATACGGACATATTTGGTAATTGTAACTCTGCTCATTTTAGACAATATATTTAGTAGTCAACCTGCATTTCATGGTACAAATTAGATTTACGTCACTGTATTGGTTAAGAGATAGGAATTGATGTTATAATGAGAATAAGGCCTACCTCTAACCTAAGTTAGATAATAACACTTTATTGCACAGCGAATATAAAAGTAGTTGGCTAGGTTTACACTGCAAAATATTCTGAACACTTGATATGCGTGAGTTTAAAAATGTACTGAATAAGTGTCCACGGAAATTATACACTTGGTTTAGTCAATTCATAACATAGTTATACTTGACGCTTAACACAAATCAGTGCCTTTCGTCTGTAAAGTAAACGAAGCCACCAGTGAAAATATTTCCGTCGACTGTTGTCATAAACGATGCATTTTGTTTTACTTATTCACTAAGAATCTTGTATTAATCTTCTTGGTGTCGATGGCAGTGCAGATGTCACTTTGACTGCATGTTTTGGGACACAGAGGGCAGGATTGGAGGTGGAGAATGGTTTGTGTGTGTTCCACAATCACGCCCTACTGCCATGTGAACGGATGAATGCCTTGTATGTATTGAACAAACAATTATGCAAGTTATGTTTGATGTAAAGTTTACAAATTATTTAATGATGAATGAATTGTGATTTGGTGACTTATTTAATACACGAATGAATTCGAAATCGATGTTTGCTTAATATTTGTATGTACCTATCTAGATTTAATTTTATGTTAAACTCTTGCCGCGACTCCGACCCCGTGAAAGTCGACTATCAACTTTACTTACTACTAAGGTTATAATAATCCTTGCAAATCATGAGCACGCGTCATGTGACTTCTATGTATAGTTAGTCTCATCTTTCGTGGCGCTAACTCATCATCTGCCGAGCCTTTTCCCAACTATGTTGGGGTCGGCTTCCAGTCTAACCGGATGCAGCTGAATACCAGTATTTTACATGGAGCGACTGCCTATCTGACCTCCACAACCCAGTTACTGGGTAATACGATACCCCTTGGTAAGACTGGTTGTCAGACTTTCGGGCTTCTGACTACCCGTAACGACTGTCAAAGATCCACGAATGACAGCCGGGACCAACGGCTTAACGTGCTTTCCGAGGCACGGAGGGGTCTCAGTATGTAAAGATGGTCACCCATCCACAGACCAACCGCGGCAAGCGTAGCTTAACCTGATCGATCGACCTGTGCGGCTGTTATTATTTAGCCACGGACCCCTCCCGCTTCGTGGCGCTAAGTATACACTGACATAAAGTTTCAATTACAATGATTGACACGCGCTCGTGTAGTAGATGCAAGAACCTTCCTTTCATGAAGCGCCACGACACGCCATCTATCTGAAAAATTTATCATGAACACGTAACAACTGTCAATAGGCGCTTGCGCCGCTGCGGTCAGTGAGTCGCTGTCAAAGCCACCTTGTGGTCAAGAATGGTTTTTTTATGACCCATTGTTCCCCAAAAACAATGTGGCACTTCCGCACGGCGTTTCACTTCACCAGTGATAGACGAAAAAAATTAATTCAATCGATTCGAATGGGTGAACAATTCGAATTTGCAAGCATCGCAGCGTGCGAGGCGACTCAGATGGACCGACGACATTAAAAAGGCGGCTAAGGCAGACGAGGCCAAAGACAGACGACCAGTTTTTCATCTTTGGAGAGGCCTATGCACAGCTGTAGTGTTGACCAGCTGTGTGCTTTTATTCAACATTTCCTAGGTATTTGCAGCTAGGAGAAGGCTAACCAGCGATCAATGGATGAATTACTGGCCGATTTGAGGGGCAATTCCCGTAATTTTAGAACGTTTACGGGAATTGCCTCTATTTTCTTTAAAACACTATTCCCCTTATTGGTAAAGAATTATAGTTAGGACAAACAGTATAGGTAACCTTCAAGAGGCCGCGACGTAAACGTAACGTGTATAATCGAATGACTTTTTAACTAAAAATACCGACCACTAAACACCTATCCTACCTATAGCATTTTGGTTTAAATTTTTGCGACAAGCACAATTTAGATTCACCCATAGATATGCATAGTCTTAAAACTAAGTAAATATTATGTGCTAAAGCGCTATTGACTATAAGGCCCGGACTCCACTGAAGCGGAGCTCGGTGGAGCGGAGCAGAGACGTGCAGTAATCGACCAATCACAATGGTTGAAATCCTCACGCGTCTCTCGTCTCGTCGGTGATTGGACGATTCTTGCACGTCTCCGCTCCGCTCCGCCCAGCTCCGCTTCAGTGGAGTCCGGGCCTAAAGACTTCAATTTTAAATTCATTCGTTTTTAGGTACGTTACGGTAGCTACCACCGGTACTGCCCAGCCCGAACGCGCGGAATATCAACCTATTCCTATACCTAAACTCTAGTCTAGTTTAGCATAACTTTACCTAGCTACATAATTAACACATAATCAGCCTACAATGTTCCCACTGCTGAAACACAGTGGATGTCACATGTATTCGAATTTTTGGTTCTAGAGAACATGCCGGTTTCCTTACGATGTTTTCCTTCACCGTTTTGAGAGCAATGGTGATGAAATACCTAATTTACACGTATTAAAGAAAGCGCCTGACTGGGTTCGAACCAACGACCTACAACTCGTAAGTCTCAGCCGTTACCATTGGGCCACCACTGCACTCCGTAGGTACACCTATCTACTCGAAGTTTCTCAGAATCGCATACACCATACACAGAGATAGATACCTAAGTATGTATTCGCAAATAAACTCATCGAGTAAATTATATCGCACGTGGAGATGTGGAGCGGAACTCTTGGAAAGAGTTTAGCGCTCAAACCTTTTTTTCAATTCTTACCTACCTATTTTCTAGTGTGTGTGTCAGTGTGTGGGTGAATAGATGCTCCGAGCGAGCCCGACCCCTAACTCGGACGTAACTCAAAGAGCTTATTCTTAACCTTCCCGTATTTGAAGTGAGTTAGGGTTTATAGGTCTAATTAGGGACATCTGTTTGAGGATACAATAGCCACTCGGTAACTTGCCCTTCCGCTGAGAAAGTAAACTAAAACTAGTAGGTAGGTAACAATTCATAAAGACTTCCGCAGACAGGCGCGTAATGAGTAAGATCGACGTGGACCACCTAAGGTTCCCGAGTAGGTAATGGATTAATTATTTTCTCTACTTAATGTGCGCTTTTCTAATAACAACAATGAGACCGGACCGACCGGAGACGATAGTCGATAACGATGAGTTGGAAGCCGATTCATCTCAAATCACGTTTGTACCACGTTGGTTGGTAGTTCATTTACTTAAAAAGCTCTGAAAGTGGGTACCGTATGAACTCACTGAACAACAACAACAAAACCGCGACGAAGCACTGCACAACGGAGCGTCTCAAGACTAGGAGTTACGACTGGAATTTCTCCGTCACCCTCGATACTCACCAGACTTTGCTCTAATTTCCATTTTTATTAGGAACTAGCTTCAGCCCGCGACTTCGTCCGCGTGAAATTTCTGTTTCCCCCAACCCACCCGTCGCATCGCATCGCCTGACCGCACTACTACTTCGTTTTCGCTTTCGGTCTGACTTTTTTTCTTTTTGCTCGGCTCCTAAGGGTGCTAGCGTGATGTTAAATAGCCTACAGCCTTCCTCAAAAATTGGGCTATCAAACGCAAAAATAATTTTTGAAATCCGACTGGTAGTTCCAGAGATTACCCCCTACATACAAACTTACAAACAAATTTTACCTCTATAATATTAGTATAGATTTAGATAACTTTTTACAGGGGAAAAAAATCAAATCCAACGAGGCGGTGCAAAACACCTTTGAAGAGTTAATCGATTCCCGTCCCCAGATTTTTATAGCAGAGCCATCAACGAACTTCCACTAAAATGGTAAAAGTGCATCTTCTCATTCCCAATACTTCGATTAATTAAACAATTAAACAAGTAAGTAATTTTCTAAAAAAAAAAATATTTTTCTATGTAAAACGGCAATTTCATAGGTAAGGACCTAATATTACGATGCCAAGGTTTTTTTAAATATAAGTTTAAGTAAGGACTTAAAAGTCACTACTCTAAAAAAGGGTTGCTACGGGCCTACGCCGTGTAGCTGGTGTAGACAAGAACCTACGGGGTCGTAGCAAATAGCTGATTTGTAACCCACTAAGACCGCTACGCGCTACGCCGACGAGCTTTAGTCGGATGTTTTTTGTCAGAAGCTGATTCATTCCAGAGTCAGAAGCTGATTCATTCCAGAATGTGATACTTTTTTAATTATAATTCATCCCATATGAAATGGAAAATAACGAAGTAGGTATCTAGCTACCGAACATTCATTCTTTTCTTCCAACTTCAACATTAGCGGATGAAATGGATCTACCCAATTCCTTTGGATTAAATCTAATATAACAGAATTTGCTTTGTAGTATCTACATTACTGTTTCCACATAGATTCTATGTATTTTATTTTGTACGGGTGCATTTGGGAAAATAAACACTTGAATTTTTGTTTGTTTGTTACCTTTTCACGCCTGACCACCACTGAACAGACCATCCTGAAATTTTGCATATAAGTATCTACGTTGTCAGGTGTACAGAAACGGACATAGGGTACCTTTCATCCCGAAAAAAACTGCTGTTCCCGAGGAAAACAACAATACCTACACGTGGCGTCATCTATTATCATAATAACGTTATTGTTGTTTTACGCGGGAACAGAAATTCGCGCGGTGACGATCACTGGTTGTTCAGCTCGTGATTTTTTCGTTGGCATTTTAATTTTCGAGCAATTTGAGCTTGTCGTCGATCAAACGAAGTAGGCCGGCCGGTGGTTGCAGCATTTGCTTTCGAATTTTTATGCGGGCTTTACACAGGTGGCTATAGCCGAATAGTCATTTAGACAAAATGGCAATTCGTTTTAGACGCATTTAACAAAAATCATAAGTTCCAAAGTAGAGTAGGTTTCGACTTTTGTCGTGTGGCGACAGGTCGCACGCGGCGGGTGACTAAAATCGACCGTGGAAATGCTTAGTCGTAGGCGATCGCCTGCCGCATTAGGGTCTCCCCACATTTATCGACACGGAATCGGCTAACACCGGTCAAAAAAGCCTTTATGTCTACGTAATAAGGGTGTTACTAATACCATTCGCATCGGCTCGGCTCGGATGACGCGTCGCGACGCCCCGGCCGACGGCGAAACGAGCCGTTTGTCGATTTGATCGGCGGTAAGTCGAGTAGTGTGGTGATACGCACTCGGCTTAAGCCGATTCCGCGTCGATAAATGTGGGGAGACCCTTAAGGTCGACATTTTGATGCAAAGTCACCTACGATTTTTATCGACCTGTGTAAATGGGGTAGCGATTCAGCTTGTGAGGTGATTTGGTAAGCAACCTGCCGCACCGACTTACTCGTAGTGCAAATCCCCTATTAGGTACTTACAATTACTTGTGGTGCGAACGCACATTTATAAAACAAAAAGAGCGGAAGAAATTAAATGATAACTTAATCACCGATACGTTCCCGTAGCAATAATAATTAACTTTATTGCGTCATTAAACACGTTTTAATTTAAAAAGATGGCGGACCTCTAACAAAATAAAACACGTAATATAACAGTTAATTAATCTACGGGCAATTTGTATGCAGTCAAGTGATGGTGAAAAATTTAATTAAGTAACTAAATATACCGTTTAATATTGAGTAATTTGTCTGTGAAACCAATTAAGAGAGACTAATTGCGTGCGCGGGCGGGACTCTGTGTTACTCTGCCTTGAGAAGCCTGCGTTATTGTTTTCGAGTTTTGCTTGTTGTTCTTGGTGATTGGTGATTATTGCACAAACTGCTGCCGTTTAGCATTTAAAAATAATCATATATATTTATGAGTCCGCGTATCACTGGTCAGTTTCCCTCAGTCGTCATATTTCAAATATATTTTTTTAGGCTCAACAGTCTACTCACTCGTAAGTCAGGTATGCAATTGTCTTAAAATGAAAAGAAATTTCATACTAAGATTAATATTACCTACCTAAAAAACTAATGCAGATTATAAAATACATTATCAATGAAAGGTTTTTGTTTATTTTGTTTTAAATCTATTTCCATTTAGTTATAGTTTGTAGTTAGCATAATCAGCCTATAATGTTCCCACTGCTGGGACACAGGCTTCCTCTCTGTGAGAGGGAATGGGTCGAGATCGTAATCTACCACGCGGGCCTGCTGGCTGTCCCAGATGTGTAGATGTCACATATCTTCGAAATGTTGTTTCTAGAGCCTGCTGGTTTCCTCACGATGTTTTCCTTCACTGTTTTTGAGAGCAGTGGTAATGAAATAAATTACACAAAAAAACGCCTGCGTGGTTTCGAACCCGCAACCTACAACTCGTAAGTCGGGGCCGTTACCACTGCGCCACCACTGATCTTTTTCTATTTAACTTGTTTGTAGTTAACCAACTGGATATTCACGCCTGTATTCTCGTAAGGGTTGGCTAGATATATATAATAATAATAATATAAGTTTATTCAATAATTGTTTACAATGATACACTTATCTTATATTTAGGAATTTCTTGTTACAAATGAATTAGACATCTGTAGCCGAACAGGCGAAAATCTGTATTTCGGCTATCAGCGCCCAAACCCTCAAATACCTAATAAACACTTAAAATAGCCATCAAGTAGAGATGTTAACATTTTGTAGATTAAAAATGTACCTACTGAAAAAGTGACCATAAATAACATAGTAATTTGATAAAATAATATAATATGATCATTAAAGGCAATACAATTTTTAGAACTTGCCAAAAATAAAAAATTAAATTAAATCAAAAACAAAACCTGAACAGATGTGACGTGTACCTATCCATATTTAGCTAGTTAAAATTAAATCCCAAGAAGGTAAACCTATTGCCATCCGGCACAAATCTGGCAGCTGAGAAATTCCAAAAGCAGAAACCCAATAACACTGCCCAACCCAGTTGTCAACCAGGATCTTGCGAACAATATACCAGCAAGGCAGTCGCTTTGATGAAGAAATAGAAGTTTATTACTTCTCTATGTTCATTATAGCGAGATTGGTTCGTGCGCGAGTGTTACCTTCAACAGCGCTGTAGATTGTTCTTATTACTTAGTTGTGAAATTACCTATTACAGAACATGCGCTGTATTTTTTATGATCTCTGATAACGAACAGGCTTTAGTGCCATGATACAAAATGGCTATCGCAAGGATATGTGCCATGAAGCGTCAACGTGCGAGACAAAGTTAAAAGGTCTTAGTTTCTCATGAACTATTATTTCAATAATTTCAAATTCAAGACTAACATGTAGGTTAATAGACAAGTTTCGGAAACACCAATACGTTTTACTCTCCCGGGTGAACTGTTTCACTAATAGTACCTACATTACTGCAGCGGCCAGCAAAAGAGGCATTGATGGACGAACGTGTAAATGTGAGCCGAGGCGAAGTCGAGGCAGACATACGTAAGTCCATCAATGCCTAGTTGTGGCCAAGGCTTGTATAGTACTTTTCTCAAATAATAAAACTAAGTACTCGTAGTACCTAGGCAGAACTTTTTTGTCAAATACAATTACTTTCAAAATCAATGACGAACAACGAACAATAAAATTTATTCCCGCGTTAAAGTTTTCCTTTGTTTTTTTTCAACAAACAGCTTTCTATTTGTAAGCCAGTTACCCCCTTGGTTGCCATGTTTCGGAGTAAAAGATCATTCCATTTTTAAATTACACGACAGATATGGGTTTCCTATGTAATTTATTTGGCCGCTAAACCACGACAGATATGGATTTTCATACAACTTTTGCCGGCCGCTGCTCGCATGTATTTGGCCAGTAGGTATAGCAATTTCGATTTATTTCGAAGAAGGTTGTCAAAATAATGCTCTTTCCAAGCATGTTTGAGAAAAAGCCTTTACATATTATCCATAATATTTTTTTTTTTTTTTTAACTTTACCCACCTAACTATTTGTAGTAATGATAGCAATGTAATAATTATTACCGAACTACCTGCTAAATATCATAAAATACTAGGTTCACTGATATTGTGTGTAATTGTCGGAGAACGAGGAGGACTGACCTACCGTGATACAGTTTTTACTAGTACGGAGGTCAGTGTGAATTACTCTCTAACAACCATAATAGTACGTTCGTCATTAGATCTTGTTTTTCTTATTTATTTTTGTTCTTATATATACATATATTATAAATTCGTAAGGTTGTTACTGTGCTGCTAGAAATTAATGTTTTTTTTTTTTTTTTTATAAAGTCAAACCAATCGAGACGAAATCCAAAACTATATCTAGGTAGGTATATTTCAAACAGGTAATGCAAATAAATCAGGCTTTATTCAAAAACGTTTTTCGTGCTAAATAAGCAAAAACACCTACGGACAGATTGTGTAAATCCAAACCAAACCTTAGACACTTCACCGTTTTACCAAGGCTCTGTAGGCAGTACCTATAACGAAGTACCTACCTATCGAAGCATAATGAATTGGATATTACATGCAATATATCAAAGTTTAAAAAAGACCTAAAAGTCATATTTTTCTGTTGCCTATGGTTATTTTTTAATTAATGTTTCTTTTTTATTTGTTTAAAATTAATTTGTATATTTTTTATGATTGTCGTGTATTTTTATTTATTTTAATGTTTTCGTCCTTGTCAAACTTGTTGTACCTAGATAATACGTGTATAATGTGGTCTCCTATAATTGGAAGCGCACACTTGTATTTGTCCCTGTTTATGTTAACGTGCATGTATGTAATTGTACTATAAGCCTCTGTTGGCGATCCAAGAAAAAGCCAGTTGAAGTTGATGAAAATCAAAAGTTTCTATTAAAGGTGCTTATTTCATAAGTAGGTAGGTACCAAACTCTATTCAAACAGTTTGCCAATTTTCCATTTATTGACTGATTATACCTGTCTCGTGAGTATAAGTACCTATCAACTTAAAAGAGATGTTCAACTAACTTTGAAGATCAAAGGTTCGCGGAGACTTGACTCAAAAATATTGCTGTTTACACACAACTCGCTCGAAAGGTCGTTGAAACGCTCTCAAAAATGTAATTTTCGAACTTAGCCCTCCGTTGGACTTTCGTTGTTACCTCCTCACTACCTATTTCTTTTTGATCTTTTCAGTCAAATCCTAATTTAATAGAAACTTTAAAGCTCCGTCTGGGGTTAATGCCTTTTGAAATAGAAGAATGTATGAAGGGACTTTTCTAATAAAGTTTGGTCCATTGCCTCTAGACGGTTGAATTTGGTCATCGTAGAAAATGTTCATTAACGGTCCGAACGTGTCAAAAGCAATAAGATCGTCTAGACGGGGAATCGTTCAATTATACGTATCTTTGTATTGAAAACAAAAGACAGAAGATTACCACATTTCGAGTTTAATAACGAATCATTTTGATTCAGAAATGGAGCAAATATTAAGTACAGTTGGTTCATTTCGTGTGAAAAGACAGTGGACACAAAAGTGTATTGTAGTCGGAGAGCTTTTGAACAAAATGTAGTTGTGGCGGTGGAACCAACTGTCCAACGCCCCACACGCGACAGTTAGCGCCACGGCATGTGGAATGGTTGCCTTTTAATAATACGTGGAACTGTTTTCAAAGAGCTTTCAATATTTCGCCAAATGTGTCCTGAAAGCATAATGGAAACAAAAGTTTATTGTGCAATTCAATAGTGATTGTTGTGCATCTTTGTATTAATACAATATATTCAAACATATGTTTGGCATACATACGAGTAATATGAGCATATTGCATATCTCCGGAGTGAATGACCTATAACAAAAAAAATTGTTTTATTATTAATTAACTAAATCTAAATGAATTACCTTTTAAGCACTTTTTGCATGGAACATCATTCCATTCTGTATCTGGAGAAGGGCGTTGTTAGCTGCGCTACAGTTTATACTTTTGCAGCTATCATCGTTTTACTTTTTGTTACTTTTTGTGTTATTGTTCCAAAATAAACTTTTTATTAATTTATTTTAATTTATTCCATTCTTCATAACATCTTGAGCACTATGAGGACTTTCATACATTAGAGTTCATATTTTATTTTAGCTAACGTCGACTATTAGCTACTGCACCTATGTTTCTATAACTGAATTATACAAAGTAGGTAGGTACTAGGTATTGTTAGTATCGGGGATGCTAACTGTACCAGGATGAATAAAACGCCTGTTTCTTTATACAAGTATATCGTGTAATTGTAAGCTATTCTATAATTACTAGAAAAGGTTGCATGCTACAAACTATGCATGCCATAATCTCTATGTACCTACATATCTATAGTTTTACGTTTTTTTTGTTGTATTTA
Source organism: Hydraecia micacea (assembly GCA_914767645.1). Classification (NCBI taxonomy): domain Eukaryota; kingdom Metazoa; phylum Arthropoda; class Insecta; order Lepidoptera; family Noctuidae; genus Hydraecia; species Hydraecia micacea. The sequence continues at coordinate 11,966,422 of OU611782.1, read as the reverse complement.
AGAATCCTGCTTGAAGATGGACGGCGCCGCCGAGGTCGGCCCAGAAAGCGGTGGCGAGATGACCTGGACGCGTACCGCGAGGGCTGGTTGGAGGTGGCGCGGGAAAGGAGTTCCTGGAAGGACTTGGGGGAGGCCTTCGCCCAGCAGTGGCACAGTATAGGCTAAACAAAAAAAAAAAAAATGTAAGAATCGTAGCACGTGGCGTTCTGTTGTTTCTGCCTACTCCTATGCTTAAAAGCGAGAGTGTGGGCGTATGCGTAGATATGTTTGTGAACTATTAACAAAAATATTCTCAAGGTCCTAATCTATGAGGAAATGTTTGATTATCACCATTAACAGGGCTTGTCACTTATCATTCTTATCAGAGGACTATTACGGACCCTAATGTGGAATTAGGTTGTTTGACAAAGTTTTGGTATAAAAAAATTGTGTCGATTTTGTACATGTTTTCAAGGATAAACTATAGATAAAACCATTGTGACACGGAAAACTTTTCATAATATTAAATTAAAGACGATCAATTCGGGTGCAGTCGCGGGTAGAGCCAGTTATGAGTGCATCTTTATCATATTGCAATAAATAACAAAAGGATAAAAGCTAAGTATCTATAAACAACAAAGTAATCCTTTAGACTCAGCACTGAAAATCGTTTTCCTCCGTCAAGTTTTACGATTTTATTCATGGAGTTAAGCAGTTAACTTTACGTTTTCCTTTTCTCGTATGCACGTTAAAAATCTCTTATTTATTTCATTTGTGCATGGGATGGCCTGATAAAAATTTATTTATTTTTGCTGCTTGTTATTTTTCTACGAGCAGATAAAACCTTGCTTACCTTCTCCTGTTGAAAGTTCGATGCGCTTTCTTTTCCACAACTGTCGTTTGTAACAAATTATTTGTTTCCTCTCACTTTTTACTAAGGCTACAATCCGAGTTGTACCTATCTATGGGTTGTTGCCAACATTCATACTGCTCGTATCGCTACGCCCGCAAGGCTACTACGCGCGTAACCTCCCATCGCGATCGCTACGCTGTAAGGTAGCTACACACTAACCTGGCATCGCTACGCCGCAAGGCAGCTACGCACGTCACCACGCCTGCTTGTAAATACATTTTTGTTAAAACCTGTGCTTATTTTGCATTTGCTTTTCTCGTATATTTGAGTTGTGCCAAACATAAGTGTTGCGCAAACATAATATTGCGGAAAGCCCCGCCTACGAGCCTCACAAAATGTTATATAAAAGCGACATACTTAAGTTGTCTTTTATTAGGTATTTATTGTTTTGCAAACACTACTGTTTTTTTTTATATATAAATCTACTAAAAGTCTCAAATAATTTGGAACTCGTCTTCGCAACAATTGAACCTATTTTTCATTGTATAAATTAAGGCAATGAAATTACTGATAAAAGACGAAAAAGCCTTGCAAATGTGTTTTTATTTAATTTTACCAAAAACAAATACTAAATCTCAAATCTCAAATCTCAAATCGTTTATTGCAATCCATAATGTACAATTACAGGTTACTAGGAATCAACGAGATATTTTTTGTATACTGAAATGTTTTGAAGAGTAAACGCCAAAGTTTGGCGATGGAGGTCTTAGAATGTTTTCAAAATATAGCAAATATTTGCTGATGGAGTGGAGGCGTTCGATATTATATATTGGAATTGGACATTGGTTTTAAACTTTTTGATTAAAAATGTTTTCCATTTTCATTACGTACTTACCTACGTCAATATACAAAAAGTAAAAAGAAAATGCTAGTAAAACATTTCCTTGGAGTAAGGAAAATGAAGGTAACTTTAATAAGTACAAAGCTCGAAGAGTAGCAAGTTTCTCGTTCGAAATTATGCAACTGCTCACGTTGAGTTTTGAAACTAATGAACCGAGCGAATGCACCGCGTGCCGATGATGAAACCATACACATACTTATTATATGTTTAGTAATTAAAGAAACACGAGTGGAACGACGGAATTTTATATGCTTTCTTTTATTTAAGTATTAAATTATATTTCACACGTTGATAGTTTTTACTTAGAAGTATTTTATACAGTGTACCTACCTATTCCAAGATCGACATGGTGTGATTAACACAGCTAAGGAGTAATTAGTTATTTAAAGCAAGCCTGAAAATAGCTACTGTCTTTACTAAACTTTAGATCTTAGTCTCACTCAGTACTTACTAAACATTCACGCTTTATATCAAACATTTTTACTTATCAAAGCCTACGATATAATATACCTAGGTGCTAATAATACCACTTTGAGGTATAGCGTCAAATGGAAGTTGTAATTTACATTGTATACACTAAAGATAAACGATATACATTTCAGAAAGTTCAATAAATTACAGGTACGTGAATACTTATGACCCAATTCGTTCAGCTGTTTCCAATGACCGAGAACAAAGGACCACCGTTCTTGACGTCAGATAAAGTGTGATGGCTGTTATTTTTAACGGCAGAACGACGCTATAAAATACAGAAAGAATGGTAGGGGAAGTAATCCCGGAGCTGAATGCTATTGTGGACGTTGTAACAATGCTGTGATTAATGATATGAAGGGCCACTGAAGGCTTCATACACAGACACAGTACGTACACGGAATTGTGTGTCCCTTAACAAAACACACGCTATTGTCAGTCTTATTCCTTCAGAGTAAAGTTTGCGATGGTTTCAACAATAAAAACCGTAAATATGATGTGTGTCGCTTTAGTTAAGTATTTCTTCATAAGTTTATCTTGGACAGGACGTTAGTTGGATTCACATTTCTGGATTATATTCTTTCAAGATAAGGTGTTTAGTTGTGATAAGTTTGTAAGCTGGATTTTTATTTTTCGTGAAATTGGTGTAAATGTCGCAAGCAACTGGTTAAATTTGTCGTTTAGTTAAACGTCTAGCCTTTTAACTAAACGGCGCGCGGCGGTCGTTCAACCAACGGCCTGTATGATATTCAATATTATTTAGTTAGTTTAGGTTGGAACTGTAACCAATCACGAGAGAGCCGAATTGGTCGCAGTAACTAAGCCAGGGCACCCCGACCAAATGGGTTAGGTTAGGTTAGAACTGTGATCAACCGCGTGCGAGCAAAGAGAGCGAAGCGAGGTGAGCACTACTACTTCCAAAGGTCAGGCGGTTAACTAAACGACTAATTTAACCAGTTGCCTGCGACACATACATAAGTTGAATGTACAAAGTACCTAAATAATTGTTATACACTTGACATCAGCATTCCTCTAGAAGTCAGACTTCCTCACTATACGTTCACAATTCATTTTATCGAGTGGGTCCACTCAAACGGCGCGTTCACCCAGTTTGACATGTTCTATTTTTCGGGACTTCGTGCCTCTGAAACGTGAAAAATCCCGTAATAATACTCTTATCGTCCGCGCATTGGGTCCATTACTGTGTTTTCATAATGGAAATCGATTCGCTTACAAACTTGAGGAGAGTTTTATCGACATGAGAGCTCAATGCAAGCACTTGTGACGTTGTGACCTCGGGTTTACTCGGATTTAATACCGCGGGCGGCGAAATCATATTATCGTTACCATAATTTTCATTTTACTTGGTTAGATACTCAGCTTCACGCCAGGGAAGGAATTAGATTAACAGTATTAAAACGATATCTTTAGATACTGCGTGTTCTGAATATATTTGCAATATTGTAATTTAATGTTTTTTTTTTCTCATAAAAGTTTTTCGAGAATTGAACGCAGACACGTTGCATACGTTCGTATACACAGACACGTCTCACACTCATATTTACAAACATTTATTACGTTGCATAAAGGGAAGCTTCAGTGAGCGTAGAAACTGTAACAGCGCTTGTTATGCTATCAATCATGACGCGCGTGCTTTTTTGAACTCTATTTTTATCTGCATAACGCCAAGAAAAGATACACAAGTTGACAGGACGCATATGCCTGTGAACGCTATAGTTTACACAAGAGGTACGTTCAAGGACAGTTTTTATCGATACAGCATTTGGTCGGTAGTAAAAAGAACTATAAATTACGTAAAGTTTAGTTGCCCCTAACGGCAATTCTTTCTTGTCCACTGTAAATCCCGCAAGAATAATTCCGGTCCTTTACCCTTTAAAAATTCAACTTATAAAAATTCATATAAGTCTCGAGAGCTTTGCCGGCTAGTAAGCGACTGCTACGTGGAGATACCTGTGCAAAAATGTGAACATTTTGTAATAATATGGATGGTTGTAGGTACATTAAGCCGCCGCAGGCTTAAGGACAAAAGGGTACCTATCCCAAGTAACGAGGTGGGCTTTATACTGAACCAAACACAGCAAAGTGGTGAACTAGTGAACGTAACAAACAGCTGCACGGCACACACAGCTCAGTCAGCCTCGTTTAGAGTTGTCGAACATTTTTTAGTTACGTAGACGAATGAAACGACCAAATAAAAACTTTTTTACAAAAAAAAAACAACCGACTTCCAAAAAAAAAAACACTACAAAGTGAAAAATAACTTTAACTTCGAAAGTCGGTGTCGTTGGTTCCACATTTTCGTTTTTTTGACACCGACTTCCGAAATTAAAGTTATTTTTCACTTTGTAGTGTTTTTTTTTTTGGAAGTCGGTTGTTTTTTTTTTGTAAAAAAGTTTTTATTTTTCGCTTTTTAGTTGTACCAACCCCATAATACAAATTCATATAACACTACTTGCTATGTGAATATTAGTGACAGGAAGATAAACATCATCAATATAAACTAAGTGGAAAACAAACGTATTGTTGAAGCTAATTCCAAAACTACCCAAGCAAAGTTCATAAAATTTATATGGGACCACCTCTGAAGCATACCTTATTCATTAATTAGACTAGATGCTGATAATCCTGGCTGCAGCATCAGGCCAAACTTATGTCAACTTTGCATTGAACTTAAAATTTAGTCCTGTTTAAAATGAGCCCAAACACGACTACGGTGCTGTAATTTCAAGGTTTGTACTTTTTTTGATGATCCTGGCTTCAGCATCAGGTCTCTATGTACTTCGGTGTTCCTCATTAACATTACGTGTATCCACACATCGAGCCCTTTCCAATGAGCCTAAACACGATATATCTGCTGTTAGTTGTCGAGGAGTTAGGTACTCTGCAGACTATCCTGACTGCAGCATCAGGTCATGACTTGATGATCATGAGACCAAATGTGGCAAATGCCCAATCAAACATCAAAACAATTTACTAAAACAGTCCTTGCCTGTTCGAGTAACTTCTTACTGTTAAGGAGTTGTACCTTCTATCATCAGCCCAGCTACCTGAGATGGTGACAACCATACGCAAATACACAAGATACTTCATAAAATATGCAAAAAACCATAAGTAAGCCTATAAAATTTGAGGGTTGCCCTCGATTTCTCTAAGATTCCATCATCTGATCCTAACTTGGTGACAATGGGACCACCTCAGAACTATCTACTTTCGAACAAAAAAAGAATTTTGGAAATCTGTCGACAATTGGCGAAGTATTCGATGAACAAACATACAAAAAAAAAAAAAAAAAAAAAAAAAAAAACATACAAACAGCCGAACATAGTACCTCCTCCTTTTTGTGAAGTCGGTAAAAATTCTAGTTATTTCTAATTGGGGCCGGATTTTATATTAGAAAAGTAAAGAGTTTCACGAGGACTAGTAAAATGGAATTCATTTAATTTATGTAGCCAGTCTAACAGTTTTTCTGACATCGCACACACTTATAAGTGTGTGCGTAAACATGGAGGTCCTTTGGGAGTCTTAGGTTCTAGAAGATTGAGATATTTAAGGATCCGTTGGTTTACATTCGGACATTAATTGCCTTCTTGGAATGTTACAACTTTCTAAAGAAAATAAAAAAATAAGTACGTCAAACAATCAATCAACTCAACCTATCGCAGTCCACTGCTGAACATAGGCCTCTCCCAGGTTGTGCCACAACACCCTGTCCTACTAGCTGGGGGCGTCCCACACTACGTTTGCCGATACGCGGTCTCAGCTCCAGATCTCGTCTGCTCCACTGACCATTGGTCTTTCGACAGACATGGCCAGCCCACTGCCACTTCAGTATGCTTTCTCTGCAAGCTATGTCGGTAAGACCGGTTAATTTCCGGATAATTTCATTTCTGATTTTATCCTTTAAAGAAACTCCGAGCATATAGCCCGCTGAGCAACGTTGGATTTGTGGACCAGCCCGACTGTCGGTTTCCACATTTCGTCACCGTATGTCATAACGGGCAGGACGCACTGGTTGAAGACCTTTGTCTTCAAACACTGCGGGATATGCGATGAGAAGCCTTGCCGAAGTTTCCAAATGTGACCTAGACCTAACCCAACTGGATCCTAGTAGATACTGAAAATTAATCAACAAGCGATGACTTGCAGTGTCTGAGCAGATGAGCAAACAGTCAGGTGTCGACAAAAGATAATTTTCTTACCATCTTAAGTCTTAAAATTTTTTACAACGCCATTAACACTTTCAACCTCGAGGATACGTTGATAGCTCATAATCATAAAATTATTTTGTTGCTATCAGATTTAATAAGCCAAAAGTTCATTATATCCTCAGTCGTAAATAAATGGTTCCCTACTAAAATCAAATATGAACTTAACTGTTTGAATTAATGGTTCATGCTCATATAGACCATGAACCTAGCTAGAACGTAGTGTTCAACCTGAATACATCAAATAAGGCGAATTAATATAGACCAACTTTACAGTTAGGTACTTAATTCGAATTTCACTAAATTCCTTACATTTTTGTCGTAATACCTTAAATAGTTATAAGGTCATAGAGAAAACACTATGGATCTCTTCTAGCGACGCTTAGGTTATCTATGGCCTTCATAAATACTGAAATGTCGTACCGAGCGCATTCCTTTTATTTAACAATTTTGTTCTAAATCTTTTCTGAATAGAACGGTGAACACGAAAATATAGCTAATCGAAATATCAAATAAGAAATGTTATTATCTCGCTCATGAACGCAAAAGCCCCTATCGCCCTTGACTCGCTTTTATCTGTCAATTTAGTCAATTCAGTAAAGGTGTAAAGTTCGCTGGCGTTTAAAGTTTCAGTTGTTCTTCAGACAAATGGAAGACAACACAATGTCGGCAATTGCAATTATTCACACGCCTCCTTTATTACTTAAAACTTCAAATTAATTTGCTAACAACTCGGCCTACCAAATTAATTAGAAGTTTTTATGTGGACACAGCGTCAACAATCTCGCTTCCCTACTAAACAACACACGGTCCATTATACAATTGTGCAATCGTTAGCACAAGTAAGTAGGTAGGTATTTGCAGGTACCTATCACTTACCACTTTTCCAGATTTTTATTACAAAAATTCTTTCCCAAAGTGTTAAACACACTTAATGTAAGAGTTGCGACACGCGACGTGTTTTACGACACATAAAACTTTCAGAATGAATTATCTTAATGTATGAAGGGCGTAATGTTATTATCCAACGGTCAATTTATTAGTATTGATGTCCCACATCAATAGAGAATTATATTATCGGATATTCATACTGAATAGTAATTTCTAAAAGGATTTATTACGAATTGATGAGAGTATCCCTAATTCCCTAGAGAGAGTTACAATAAATGGCTAGGTTTCCGTGACTAACGACCATGAAGAAACCCACCTAGGTACCTGCTGTTTTATCCTCAAAGGGCCTAAACAAACTAAATTATATCATAATAATTCGAAGTAACGGAACAAAACAAATCCGATAAAACTCTCAGAAAGTAGCTGGCAAAAGAAAAATTGTAAGCTTCCAAATAAACGCTTTATTACATTTTGCTGAATAAGGTACTAGAAGAGTTTTTTTTACCAGGAAAAGCCGGCGACTGATGTGGTGACGGACGCCAGCGTGAGGTGCTGACTCCGGAGACGATAATGAGGATGTAAATTGGCGTGTGGCGCAAGCAGGGTGGAGTGGGCGCGGGTGGCCCGGGCCGCCCAACCTGTGGCGTATCTGTTGCGCGCCGTCGACCGCGCGCCCGGCGCCCCGGCCCGCTCCGGCCCGGCCGCACGCAGTCTGTGTCACCGCGCCGCCGACGCCGCCGCCGCCGCCGACCGCGCGACTCTCACCCGAACAAATACACTTTTCCGGTTCAAAACACGTGCATTATATCAATACATTAGATAAATCTTCGCGCTATTTGATTCAACACTCTCCTGTTACTTTAACAAAAAAATACTTTAATATAATATTTTATTTCTACACTTCTTAGTTCTTTTCCGATCTCATATATTTTTTTAAAGTGTTTTTAAGTTTTTATTTTCATTGCTGGAAAAAATATTTATGTTCTAAACTGGTCTCCGTTAGTGTAAGTATTTATTAAAAAGTTAACTTAGTGAAAGAAATAGTTTTGTTTACACAGCTTTTTGGGCTGTAATAAATAGATCATGATCTATTTACCTGGTTTATCGTTAAGTTTGAAAATAACTTGAATGTAATTGCTTATTAAATCTTAAATGTAATTTATCTTTAGTTAAAATATTGGTTTATTCAAACAATATTTTACAGACAGACTTTCATTTTTTTTTCAAAACAATATTCTTTTGAAAGTGATTTTATTGAGTGTCAAATCGAAATATTAAGTATGTTTTATCGACTTAGTTACGAAATTACTTCCTTTTATATGATATTTCTCTTGGCTATTATTTTATTTACTAAGTATTTCTAAGTTAAACCTACCTTAATACTACCTACCTTCATATTCAAGTAGGTGTATATTAAAGACGCGTACTTATTATGTTACGTGTTTTTTTACGCTCATAAAGCTTTATTTTATGTACAATTTTATGTTATTTCTTGAAAGTGTTTCATGTACCAATTGAGAGGTATTCCTAGAAGGTTGAGTAAAATGATATCTCATCATCATCTGCCTAGCCTTTTTCCAACTTAGATAGGGTCGGCTTCCAGTCTAACCGGAAGCAACTGAATACCAGTATTTTACAAAATGAAAAATATTGTCTTAGTAAAATATATTTTAAATAAATATAATTTTTAGTGGATTCGAAACAGTGAATTTGTATAATCAATAACATTTACTCTCTCCTTGATAATGAATTAAACTGAATCCTCATTATTTTAATTGAAAATTTCAAGTAGGTACATATTTACTTTTTACTGAAGGTAACACTTTGCTGCTAGGTAAATGAGACATAAATATTTAAAAACTCTGATTACTTCAGCCTATTACCTATATTTTTCAGTTTTATTTTGCTTCCTATTTTGATTTTAATACATTTGTTTTACATATTTCAACCATAGTTTCTACATACAGGGTGAAATTGAAAACATGCGACAAATCGAAATGCTAGATTGTACTCATCATTATGAACAACTTTTACTATGGGACCAAACCTGAAATCGCGAAAAATAATCAGCTGTTCTCTACATTTATGTTCGCATAACTCGTCAAAATGTAGGGAACAGCTGATTTTTTTCCCATAGTAAAAGTTGTTCATAATGATGAGTACAATCTCCCATTTCGATTTGTCGCGTGTCATCAATTTCAACCTGTATACCTATACAAAAACTCACGCCTTTTTCCCATGGGCATAGGTACTTTTATCTTAATACCTACTTCATTGAAGTTGAATATTGTTTTAACTTTTATTCGAATTGTTCGCCCGTTCCACTTTCGCACGTAGAGTTCCATTCTCAAAGTTGTAATAAGCATAATAACTCTTAAGTAAAGACCCTTGTAGCTATTGCCTTGTCTGTCTTAAAAACTTTTGTACAAAAATGGAACATTAGGGATGTTTCCATTTGAATATTTTGCTCTCAGTTCAATTGCAAGGAAATCATTATGTCCCTGAGGGTTCCGGACAGCGATTTAGGGCTCTTGCCACTCACTATTTACCTACATTTACACAATGGAACCCTACCGACGGAACCCAATGAATTGTCTTTTGATTTGAGCGTTCTGTCCCGTTTTAAGTCACGTTGAATAGGTGGCAACATCAATTTTATTGTTGTTTCTCTTATCAGTGAGAAAGTAGTGCCTAGACTCGTAATAGGTATGGTATTAAATTAAACTACATTGTATATTTTCTTTATTTGCCGACACAAGTTGCTATAGAGCTACATTTTCTTCCACGTGTAGGATCGCCAGATACGAGTCTATTGATGCATACTGATACCTACTTGTAGATTACTCTATTATAGACGAGCCTGCAATCCATCACAACTAAGTGTTCACCACTATCTGTTGCATAACATAACTGCGCAAACATTATGGTTCCAAGCGCTATCTTGCATACGAGCTACATGAAAATTAATTTTTCAGTGATAACTATGTGCCATGTACATACAATTGATTGACACTCATTGGAAATCAGTAGCAGTGATAATAATGTATACTTTTACCCCCTTAATAATAAACGTTGTATAGCGTCTGTATAAGTTACACAACGCTCTGTCTTCTTCTTTCGAAAGTCAAAATACTTAAAGGGCTTACCCTCCCTCCAGACCTCCTGGGATTACTAGTTCCAATCTGTAGCAGCAGCAATCTACTCTATCATCGGTCATTAGGCCCTGAACTCATCGTAGATAAGAACTGTTATCTCTGCCTGATATCTAGATCGATACATGTACACATTTCTAATTCGGGTTTCAATACCACACTCTGATACAGTCGTTTGACGAATCAAGAGTTAATTTAATGAATAATTTGATACGCGATTTTGCAGCATAGTGTACTTAGCACAATAATTTTTCTTTTTCTTTGCTACCTAACAGGACCAGTCAAGAAACAAGGACGTTAGTTGTGAATGTGTGAAAGTTCAGTGATTGACAATTGGAAGATTGCATCGAAGAATAAAGTGCAGTGTAGTGCGTTCGAGAAGTATCGTGTGCGGGTCCCGATGGCCGGCTCGGCCCGGCCGCGCTAGATCGATCCCGCCACAGCGGCGCGGCTAACGTCGGTCAGTGCATTCCACCTACTTATACCCTATGTGCAATCACTCTGCAGCAGATCTGATACAACACACGCCTACAACAACACATTCGCGATAAAAAATACGATCATATCGTGAGTAACGCTACACAAAGCACGTGTGCAAATTTTGCAGTTATGAGTGTTCTAATTTTGCTCGTGTTGTGCGTCGGCACTAAGAGCACAGTTCAGGAAACAACATTTATTGAAAGGATATTGAACTATTGAACAATACGACTGAGTTCGAGAAATCCAATTTGGACAGTTTAGGTTCAATTGAATTGCTGCTCCTGTTTTACCGATGATACGACGACGTTTCTAATGTTCCGTTCAACGATCAGTAGATACTATTGCCAGTAAGGTAGACACACAGGTACAATGTGGAACGATGCCAAAACTTTTGTCTTCTGTTTCTCTTTAATCAAAAGCTTAAATCTATAAATTAAACCTGCCTGTGTTTGTTCGTTAGAACAAAGCAGCGGTTACAGCCACAAAAATACTTTCACTGAAATATCGCAATCATAAACCGGCATGACCTGGGCAGCGGAGATTTATTTATTCTAAGTAATATACTTACACGTTCCGTGGAAATATTTATTTACGGATAGAATACGAGAAGCTAGTGAAATGAGAATTATACTCTTGTAATTTTAGATTCAAGTTTGAAAAGGTATAATTGTTGTGTGTATTTATAACACACCCGTAAATTAGGTAAACCCTTTTTGTGAAAACATAACGCGTCCCGCAGTTACGTCGGCAGATACGTATTTTAAGCCAGAATTAAATATGAATGGTTGCAGTACAGTATCGATTTCCTTATTTTTATACACCTTCAGCGTAATTTATCAACCTTTTACAAAAATATATTTTCCTACCTACCTATGTTCATTCGTTTCAGTTGTAACTTATCGAGAACATAGGTATAAACAAATGCATTATAGGTAAGTACTTAAGTACTTTCTGTTACTTACTCAAAAAAATTATAAAGCAGAAAGCTTTTAGAATCGTACTTAACTCAACCCCAAGGGTATAAAATGATTTCAAACCTATTTACACAATAATTTGTTGGCTATCCACACATTTTCGGAAAATGAAAGCCTTAACAGATTTTATCCGACTCAGATGGGTTTGGCTAAAAGATTATAGCATGATAATGAGAAATAAATGAAAAGGTCTATTTTCTGGACCACTTTTATTTTCAACTTCAATATTTTAGGGAAAGCTCCCGTATTTTCCGTAAATGAAAAGCTTTACCAACCCAAAAGCTACGGTTTGTTAATCGAATATTTGATACCTGTCGTGTTGATTTTAGGGCCGTTATTTCATATTGATGATAGCAGAAGGTGCGGAAGCAATCATTTCAAATATGAATCACGATATCTCAGTGTTGACAAATCCAGATAGTTCCGCACAATCAGCAGATAACAGATTTCACGTACATTAACGGATATTTATTAGGGGGCGATAATATCGGTAGGTAGCTATTTAACACCTGAATACGTTTGAGATTAATCTTCTTCTTAGCGTGTTGATAGCAATCTAAATGGACTCAGCCCAGAATTCGGCTATTTGTTTGGCGCCATCACCAGCTCCTGTAACGTGCAGCTTACAGGACACGCAGGACACGATATTAAGTGTCCCATCGTTTGTGAACAGCACCACATTAAAACTCCAAAGCGGAGTCGTCTATGAATCTCCACCTGAACAGGTTTTCCTTGCTTCGGCCAACCTAGGTCCGGAGTCTGTTTAAAGACTTCCAGGTTACCCAAGGTAACTCATGTCCATGTGGGAGGTCTTCAGCGGGTGGAACGAACGGTTTGGGTAAGGAAGCACTGTCTCGCCACAGCTTCAGTCTTTCCACTTTAAAAAACTGTTTCGGCTTTTTAGCCTTCGTGGCACAAGGATGTTGTCGTGCAAAGGGTGTCATGTGTCGGAGATCATTTTGGCTCTTTCGCTGGGGCTTGCCACCGCTCTGCGAACCACTGGTGGCGCTATTCCTGCTATTGGATAAAGCATTTGTACCGGGTCGGTTTTGGCCAACCAGTGATGATCCCGGCACGTTTCATTCAAAGCTGTATCCACTAGCTTTGCATGGGCAGAACGACTCCACACGGGGCACGCGAATTCTCCCACAGAAAAAGATAGCGCCAATCCGGTAGTCCGCATAACGTCAGGCGAAGTACCCCACTTCGATGAGACCTGTCGACGAAGAAGACTGTTGCGAGTGTGCACCTTCTGCTTGATATTCTTGCAGTTTTTGCTGACTGTTAAAGACCTGTCCAGGGTAACACCAAGATATTTAGGAGAGTTGCTGTGCTCGATACCCTACCCCAAACGATGTTAAGTTGGTGGCCCGCCTTTCTATTGCGGAAATGAAATATGCAAGATTGGGTTTTGCTCGGATTGGGCTTGAGTGAAAGCGAAGTACTTAATATGTGACTAAGTCACCAAGACTAATTACCTACCTACTTTGAGACTAATTATAAATACCAACCTACCTACTTCGAGTTATAGTTAATTAACCCCTTTGTTGCCACTCTAACCTAATCCAGTTTGGAAAATTAATTATTTAGTTTACTTATGTAGATATAGTTACCTACTTTCCGTTGAATGTTTGGCTTCAGACATATTTCACTTTCCCAAAAGCTGATAAAACCTAGAGGTAACCTCACCTGATTTAGAGAAATAATTAAGTTGATCAATAAATTTTGGAAGGTTACGATCTGACGTCGTATCATTATGAAAAAGTAAATCCTGAAAGAAAATAAGGTAAAGTAGAGTTAAAGATAGCAAAAATAACAAGAAGGAATTACCTCAAATATCTGAGAGATTTTGATATTAAAACAATATAAAGGCAGGTTTACTGCCTGCGCGAAAAGTAATTAAAAACACGAATACACAGCCCTAGGAAGTAATTAAGCAAAGATATGTCACAAGACACGAGTGTTCCGCGTAGAATTTGTGTCACCCTTCGTCAGACGGGGGAAAAATTCACGGTTCGTATCATCCACGCGGCCTGGAAATTATCACATAAATTAAAACAAGATCATTAAAATATAATGTACAGCGTTATACTGACCGACACTGAGGTAAACATGGCTGAAAACCCCGACGTTTTTACACGCAAATATTTAATTTAAATATTAATGCGCATACTTACATATTAATGTGATGTAAAACCGCTTCGGATGAAATGTAGAAGATATTGTACATTCATACATTGTATATTTGCTTTTAACACTTTTACAATAATATGAGTGAATTTACTTTGCGTTTGCGTCTATATCGCTTCTGGCAGATGCAGCTGGTAAAAAGCCAGGTTTGTTGAAAAACACAGCTGCAGAAGTAAAGACTAGAACTATACAAGTATAAGTGTACACATACCTTTCTCTTCTACTCATACAAACCGTGTCTTCATCTCTTTTTACCTATTCTCCTATCGCAGAAATGCTGGAAAACTTTAGAAATAAGCATCACCTTTCTACGTATTTTTTTCTGTTATTTTATTTTTGTCTTTTTATATATTGTGCGTACGTATATGGCGGGATAAGCTGGACTCCTTCAACAAGAACTGCACCTTAATTGCGTAACACACTATCAATCGGAAACTGAATCATTTTGAAGCAAATTGCATTGCTTAATAAGTTCGAACAATTTGGCTGTTCAACACGTAAACAACGCAATGAATGTTGTGGAACTGTCAAAATGAAACCGATTCCGATTGACAATGTGTTACGCAAATGCCCCGCAAGTCCTTAAGTAGCAGCTTTGAACCAAGAGAAGTGGAAAGACAGTAGGGAGGCCTTTGCCCTGCAGTGGGACATCATAGGCCAATAATAATAACATAATATATGTGTACGTACATAAATGGTAAATAAAATAAATAATTACAAAAAAAGAAAACTTTCGTACAGTTGTAGATAAGTAGGTAATTTTCCGCGGAGCGTTTTGTTACAAATTGTTGGGCTTTCGAACAAGTTCGAAAATATTGGAAGGTTCTTTTTTTAAGAGTTGACATCGTGTAGATATTATAAGATTATAGTAGAGAGGAAAATGGTGATTTTAGTGACATTTATAACTTATTTTGGCCATTCTTAGACTTAGCGACTTTTTACTCTACGGGGACGATATTAACTACGAATAATATCTTTGTGGACTGCCTGTTAGAAAAAAGGTTCATAAGTAGGTATCTAGTGGAAGAAAAATAATGTACTTAAAATAAGATCTTATTGTCGATAGTGTTCATTTTAGAGATGAATTGTACATCTTTAATTTATTGGTCTCGGTTCCTTTGCAGTCCGCCTATGCCTTTCTTGTTGCAAACACGTTGAAGACTTTGCGTCAAAGGATTTAATATCAGCATCCTTATTTGTATCATCTTCTTTTATAGGTAAGGTATATAGAGTATGTGGTACCTATTTAATTATTGGAAGCGTGTATAATACGCAAGAATTTTTTCTCTATTTAGTATCCATCCACCTTCCAAGCTTGGCAATAAATATGAATAACAATAATCATAATTTATTTGCAGAAAATATAGGTGTTACTAGTTGCAAAAGGCGGTGGCTTAATATTAATATTAACTTAATATTTTGCTTTAGATGACTGCCTGAATGACTTTAGGTAGGTACTTATTTTAATAATATATATACAGAATATACATAAATATACCTATGTTCTGATAGATTTTTTAAATTGAACAGTAAATATACACACTCATAACAACTCTTAAAATAACATTTTGTCTTTATGTAATATACTTAAATTCTTTCAAAGTTAAACTAAATAAACACATGCCACAAAACGACTTAGGTATAGGAAACCTAAAATAAAAATTTTAATAGGTATTATGGGTATATTTATACAGATGAGTACATATTAAAAAAAACAATCCAGCACGTACCTACTTACTGTTATTGAAAACAATACGTATCTATTAGTAAATATATTAGATACCTTACACGAGTTGGCTGAAAAGCCGACCTAAATTACGCGCTCATTAATATTTAAGGTCAGCCAATATCTTAGAATAGGTAAACGCTGAAATATTTATCTTATCAGAATTCGTCCAACTGAATCGAATATCATAACCATAGTAAATCACGCAAACTGAACGGAATCGAATCTGCCTGTTTGTCATTCAATCATGCCTCGGCGAAGCGTTTCACCAATTTTGCTGTACGAGTAAATGCTATGTTACTGTTTCTCCACAATAGACTAGCAGACAGTCAAAAATAACTTTAGGCCAGTAATTTAAAACATCGCAGGTCGCAAAAAATTGCACTGTAGCTGTACTGATTTTTTTTGGGATGTTCTTAGGATAGTGAAAAACCAAGTTTGCAGTTTTCAAAGACCTGCACGCTAACTGCTTGGTGCCCGAAAAAGTTTCAGACTTCTTTCAGTTTTTTACTTATAACTTCAGGTGAATCCTACAGAAGCGCAGCCGTAGCTTTGTAGGTTCAATAGAATCGGAATATTAATAAATCAAAAAACATTTACGAATTTAAGTTGATCTTTTACATTTTTAGCTTACAACCTCGAAAAACCTTGATTGTTTAAGTTTTTGACTAATAAAATCTAAAAGGTGCATCCTACGGAGAAAGCTACAATTAGCATAGCCCTGTATAATAGAACCCGAGAAACAGCACTACAAACATTGGCCATTTTTCACAAAAAGTTCCAAATTTTATATTTAGTTTAGTTCTGTTAAAAAAAAACGCAGATTAGACGGAATGAAACAATTCAAGTCACAAGAGCCGCCATGACAGAATGCCCCGTTTTAACAATCAAAATTAAATTACAATATAAATGTAATACTAGCTGACCCGGCCGGCGAACTTCGTACTGCCATCGAAATCAGTCAATCCGTTCCAAGAGATATCATAAAAAAAAACCTTTCTATACAAAATGTGTGAAAAAAAGATAATCATTTTTTTCCAAATTTTTTCCCATGTGTTTATTATAGTTATTCTGTTATTCGAGAAGGAGACAATTCCAACAAATAGATCATAACAGATAAGATCATAACAATCCCTCCAGCCGTTCTTGAGTTATAAATGGTGTAACTAACCCGACTTTGTTTTATATACTTATAAACCTAATATATTGTTTTTCTGTTAAAGTTAATATTTCGCTGAAATATTCATATTTTGAAATAAATTATATTTTAAAATAAATTAACATGAGTAATTCATTTCTCATGAACTTTTAACTGGCCTATTTCCTTACACGTGGATATAATTTAACGTGAATTTATTCAACCGAATTTTAATACTTCATAGTCTAGATACACACGTAGGTACATTACTAAGTACCTACTATTTCCCATTAAATTCTAATTAGAAAAGAGATGTGAGGCGTAACATAAATATCAGGTGGGATAAAGGGATCTAGGAATTTTCATAACATAGGTACCTACGTGTCATTTTACGGCACGATCGGCCGGAAAATTTATACACAGAGAGATAGGGAAATTGCGACATACATACATAGAAATGGCGTCTAAATAAATGGCATGATTTTGCTTTTGCAGACGTTTAAATATACATACATAAAAACATGTAAATTATGATGTGGAATAGTTTGAATTCTGAAATATTCCAATAGATAACCGGAGAAGTAAAATATAAGTATGGTTCCATTCTTTTTTAGAAGCTTTTATTCAAATAGCCTTGGTTTTTAAACATAAAAACATATTATTTGTACGTATTTTTGGTAAGTTAAGCAAGAGTTTCCACACTCGTTTGCTACAATAAAAGAAACGGGACGCAATTAGAGGAATTGTTCCTAAGATGAAGCGGGCTTTAAGCTGGCATTCTATTACTTTTTAAAACTCATTTCATTGTGAGCAGTACTTACCTATGTACCGCTGCATATGTAGTGAAAAGACAAATATAGCTACCACTTTGTAGAATTACATTGGACCTCGCAAGGGCTGTTTTGTAATGTTAATTACTTTGTATAGAATCAAGTTCTTCTAAATTAACAGACAGCTGTGCTGCTGGGGAGTTTGTTGAGCTTCTTCTTCCCAGCTAAAGCTCTAGGTAGTGGTTAAGGACGGGCGTTTTGTCTTATGTAATTTTAACGTTCAAAAACTGCTGATTCTCAGCCTAATTTGAATAAATGACTTTGATTTTGAATTAAATAAATTAACATCATATTTGATTAAAGGTAATACTTACGTCTTTTTAAGCTCATAAGTTAAGTTCATACATTAATTTGTTGTGAGAAATATCTAACAACTGGTAAAACCGTACTTTTTGTGTGCATCATGAATCATTTATTTTATCAATGACGTACCTAGCCATCTTAAACAGGATATCATATATACCTACTTAAAATTAAAGATTATTGTTAAATTCAACTTGCAACTTTTTTACTGGGTATTGCTGACCCTGGACGTAATATGATTCAGCTACTGGCCATTTTTCCAACGCCACTATCGTTTTACTTCTGTATGCTTTTATTTTTATATGAATAATATGGCTTTTATTTTTACATGGTCTTTTTATTATGTCATGTCAACAGCTACTGCCCGTTTGATTTTCTCATTATTCCATAATTGGATTTTACATTTTGCAGCATTTGAGCCATTTGCACAATGTATAAGTTTTCCGTAAATAAAAATCAATTATTGAAACATGAGAGTAGCACAAAAGAAAACAAAACTTTTTATGTTGTTCACGTGGTCCCTGCACAAAACGATTCCTCTGATGCATATATATCTTGCCAATGTTAGAAGTGTTTAGAATAATCCGGCTAGTCCAAATATTTGTAAGGTATCGCAAAATCCAACACGAATTTTCTACTGCAAATCCTGATTACTTTCCTGGAACAGCGTGAAAATTTCCAAATTAAATAACCTTTCAAATAGATGCACCGCCCGGGATTTTAACGAGCCTGGCAACCCTGAATTGGTAATGTAAAGCCGGGTCCACACTATTTAATCTTGCTTTGTACAATATTCTCCCTTTGTATCATCAGAGCACTTGACACCTCGCTTTTGTGTCCGGGTTGTGTATGTGAAGTCATTTGTTATTGATATTTAGGCCGTTGGATGCGAAACCTCGTTCAGGCATAACGGTGTACGTAGTGTAGCGAAAATAAAAGGAATTACCACATTGAAAATAATACTTACGTATATTTTTTAAATCAAATCCAAATATAAAATGTATAAAAATCTAAATATATATAAAAAAGAGGTTCGTTGCTTGACGATAGTTGGTTTTAAAAAGATTATTAGGAAAAGAAAAAAAGAATTAGGAGAGTTCAACAATTTCTGAATGTTTTTTTAGGATAAAATTAAATAACGAATATCGCGAGTTTTACGAGATTGCAATCGGGTTTTAGGCTCGTTAGTACATAATTTAAAATGTTTTTTTTTATAAAATACATTACTTTTATTGTCCTGAAATAAAAAGAGGAGGGAGATTTTGTGTTCAAATTATTATTATTAGCCTGTGATGTCCCACTGCAGGGCAAAGGCCTCCCTACTCTCTTTCCACTTCCCTCTGTTCAAAGCTGCTTGCTGAAGGAGTCCAGCTCATCCCGCCATCTCCGTCTGGTTAATACCATCCGTTTGTGTTAATAAGAAAGAAAAAAGTATTCGATCGTAGTTTCTTGGTCCGATCACCTTCGTCTGTGACGAAGGTGATCGGACACAGCAACCAATGCCGTGCGGGACTCAAAGTGCGGGAATACTCTGCAACTAGGTTGGAGTATGCAATATCTTATGGCTCGCAAAGCTGTAGACGATCCGGTATCCGAGAAAAAGGCAAATAGCCCTTTTCCACTGGCTCTACACCAGGTTTGAAGAATATGTCACACCATATAGGTACCTACTATGGTCGGCTTATGATGCGGAACTCGACATCAAGACTTTAGACATTGCACGCTGGCAGGGATCAGTGCGTGGGTGTATTATAACGGCAATTTGAGAGTAGATTATCAGGAATCTGTAAATATATATCAGGTGAAATCAGAGGGGCAATTCACGTAATTTTATGAACGTTCCTATGAACGTTCATAAAATTACGTGAATTGAATGTGATCACTGAGATCAGACTATTCTGATCTCAGTGATCTCAGTCTCAATCGTTCAAAAATACGTCTAATTTCCCTACAATTTTGACAAGTTTTTTACATTGATTGTCGCTGGGATGAGATTGCGACTAGATTTTGAATGTTTTTAATTACGGGTATTATGGCCTTCAGGTCGAGTCCGCGTATCACTGGTCAGTTTCCCTCAGTCGTCAGTTTATTTAATTCGCCAGTTTCATTGATTAGTCAGTTTCACTGATTCGTCAGTTTTACCGATTAGACAGTTGCGTTAACTCGACAGTTTACAGTGTTTGCCAGTTTTCGTCGATTCGTCAGTTTTGTACACTCAAGGGAAACGTTTTTACGTGTTGAAAAACCCATATAGTGGATAATTTATCCTGTTGTTTGTAATATCTAACCTTATTAACATCAGCAACTCTATTAAAAGAAAAATTTCTTATCCTATCAAATATGACACATTCTCATGTCAAAAAAAAAACGAACTCGTTTTGAATAAAAAATTAAAAGCAAACAGTAATTATTTGAAAAAAAAAAAGGTTTTAACCTAAGAGGTGAGGTTTTAAAAGCAGAGGTAAACGCTGTAATAGGTAACGTACCTTTTGGAAGTCACATGTTTGCCTTTGCTATGTACAGTTTATTTGAAGCCTATTGTGTTAATTTCACATTTTCTCTTTGAAAAGCGAAATAAACAAAAGCTTACCTTGGTTTTAGAACATTGTGCACGTTGTTTGTCCGTCATCATTGTTTCATTGAGGCAGGCAGAATATTATGGTATGAAAGCATATTCATTCATGGCCATTGGCTAGACTGTGAGTCAGAAAAACTCAAAGGCTGTTGGAAAAAATTAACTCAAAATATAAAATATGACACATCGCCTTGTTAAGTATACGAACTGCTGATCTAAATAGGTATGATGTCATCGTTGTGCATAGTAAGTAGATGCTTGTGCTCGTTTATTAGTAACTATTTGTTAACGACACAAAATTATGACAATAGAGGTCACCAATTCATATATACTTACTCCTTACTAATAAAAGTTGTATAGCGTCTGTATAGTTTTGTCTCCTTCTTTGGAAAGTGAAATTACTGACGACTGAAAGAGAGAAATCGGTGTGTAACTATTCAACTGACATAATACGTTTATTAGTAAGAGCGTAACGACTACTCTATCTAATGCTGTAAAATGTTTTTGAAAATAATGGCACAGAAAGCAGGTCTTGGAATAGCAATACAACTAAATAATTACAACTACTTTTAAGAAAGGATTCGCTTTGTCAAATGAACGTTCTGTTTGAAATAGCAATTTCTACATCGAAATCAATTTATGTAAACCATTTAGCCCGGACAGTCATTAATTCTACTCAATCAATTGGTATCAATACAACTTATTCTCACAAACTACATGTCTTTTGTTCTGTCGAATCTCATATGTAATTGTTAGTAATAGGAGCTCTTATTTCTCCATTAATAACAAATTCAATTACCGCAATACGAGAGTGCCTAGATTTATTGGCGATAGCCTCGGCACATTGTGTCGTATTATGTACATTATGTTTTATATGAAGTGCTCCACATAGGTGTAAGAAAAATCTCCCACCTACGAAAAATATGTTGGTTCAATCTATGCAGAACAATTTATATCTTGTTTCTAATTTTAAAGCTGAAGTTCTTATGGTCTTGTCTAGAAGCGTCCTCTTCTAGTAGATACCTACATGCTTCAGTGACCAGGCGCAAGGACATGCCGCCATTACACTGACCTTTCTCGTCTTATGTTTACGTTAGTGGAGTTGGTAATGTGCAAAAGCCGTAAAGTGTTAGGCTAAGGCAATTTACACTCTATTTTTACCCACAGACACAGTTAGGACTATTCTGCAACGAGCGCACGAGAACAGATTACTTTACACGAAACTATTCGAATATTTTCCGAACACGATTACCTCAGCAGCTGTTCTAGAATAGTTTATAAACACTATTGTACAAATTTAAACCAATTTTTATTGCCTCCCAAAAAGTAAGCCAATTAACAGCAAATGAGTCAAGGCTTGCATTGTTTTCCAGATCCTGGCATCGAGCCAGCTCTCGCTACCATCGATAAGTAATTAATAGAAAACTCTCCTCAAGATATAGGTCAATTTGTTAAACACTTCCTAATAGGAGTACGCACATAAGATGCACTGCATTTCCTTTCAAAGCCTTGCAAGGTAGTCTAAGGAGAAGTTATTTTCTTGATCTTAACTTTTTCTAAGTTGAATGTTTCTTGCTAATGAACTTTTTATACATGCTAATGGAAAATTGTTTGCGACCTTCCAATGTTCGTTGAGCTTATCAGGAGTTTTACTTTAGCAGACTTGCACTTGGATTCAATTGAGTAGTTATAATACTTATGAGTTTATAACACTTTGATAAAATCCTTTAAATCAAATGAATTTACAGTTCGGAATTAAAATTCCAGACAAAAGTTGAAAGATAAAACCACTGTATGCTTATCAAAATTTCATGATATCTGAAATAGATTTCACTGACCTGGTAACATTGATCTGTTGATTAACGATTGAAACATGTAACAGCGAGGTAACTGTGTTTCACTAAAGATTATGCTTCACGAGCGAATCAGCCAATCGGAAATGATCTCAACGATAATGAATGTGCTATTTTTTAATCAGACTATCGTAATGCCTGATAATTCGAAAATAATCGATATTGGAATCTAACCTTGAACATTGGACGGGCAATTAACTGGAACCTACACAACTCTTGCGGTTTAATCAATATCAAACAGAAAGATAAAGGTATCTATTCTTCTGATCCCATTGTATATATTTATGAGCTCAATAAAAGTAGTATAGACACAGTAAACACGTCGATAAAATGTTCGTGGCTCTGTTTCAGGAATTTTTTTCTATGATTTTCTAGGAGCTGCTAAGTTTTTCAATTTATGTGTACCTAATCTCACTCGTCCTAGTTGGCTAGACCTCGGCTTTGACATTAACAGTCTAAGAGAAGATCTCTAACGGATACGACTTCGTAAGTCTGGATCTGTTTCAGTTATAACTAAGCTGATCAGATGTAAGTATGCCTACTTTCTTGTTTTGATCCAAGAGGGAGTAGGAGGAACTTATATACCTACAGATATTCTTTCCCTTAATTCCATCAACGACTTAGTTTATTTTTGTATCTATACAGGGTTTGTCTTCAAAGAACAGCCTTTAAGGGTACAGACCATCAAACTGAACAACATTCTCCATGGGACCAACATCGTAATCGCGAATAAAAATTTAGCCGTCCCATAAGTTTAGGTCGAGTAGGTATTGAAGTTTTCTATGGGACAGTTGATACATATTTCGCGATTACGATATTGGTCCCTTTGGCTGGTCTTTGAAAATAAACCCTGTATAAGAGAAAACTGAATGTTTTATCTACTTATTGTTGTTTATGTTACGTTTGTTTGATGGCCAAAATTGTTCCTAATAATGTTTCGTTATATCAAGTCAGTTTACTCCAGATCTGAACAAGTGTACCTTTCGCTCTGATCTGGATCCGGACTATTGCATTGTACAGAACATTTGGCCCCGCGCCAAAAATGAGACCACACTTTGTTGTTAATAGTCTATCGTATATCTATCATCGTCCTTAATTTTATTAGTTTATTCACCTGTGTTGCAAACTTACCTCAAAAAGACATTGCGGTATGCATCATCGTCTGGCTCGTTCTTTGGCCAAAGAATTTGCATTGCCATTCAACGTGGCATAGCTACCAATCTCTTGGGTGACGGTTCCGGGTGACAGCGGTGCGGATGAGTACTTCGACGCCTAAGTGACCAAAAAACAAAAGGATTTATTGTATATTTCGTATGTTAGTTATACATAACGTTAAGTACAGCCGCTCGCACATCGCTGGCTGTTTAGAAACGAGCCTGATTGATTTCCGAACGTAATAAAAGTGTTCTTGCGTGTGTGTAGGAAACCATTACATGTCTACTGCGTTTGCTTTAAAACAGATGAAACTGGCTCCAGATTCTTTAAAAATAGGTAATATTCAGGAAAGTTGATAATTAAAACATGTAGGTAAATATCCACAGTGGTTAGTTGGCGAGCTAACCAATGTAAAATCAACATCGGCTGGCATAAATTGAAACCAGAATAGTGTGAGAAATAAAAACAAACAGGACAAAACACATTTGTATAAGCTTGCACTATTGTCAGACACTCCCGCGAGAAATACCCTCTTTCGGATTCATTCGAGTGGTGTGTATACGACAGTACGAGGACCGTGTGAGAAATAAAACAATTTATCTATTAGAATATCAAAGTTCGTGCAGAGAATACACAAGTGTCACTTTAGTGAGTCACGTTATCTTTCTGATGTCAACGTTGACGTGCTGAAGCGTTAAATTTTTCACTTTGTCGCCGGTCGTCGCCGCTGGACGCCTGATGTAGGCCGCTCGGTAAATTTAGCTTAATTACTGTCTAAATACAGAGATATACATGGAAGGCTCCGGATAGAGACACTTATAGAATGTCCGGCTGTGTATAACAAGGTACCCACTCTAATCCGTTACGTACACAGACCGCACAGTACTCCATACTTATCTCGTATTTTTGCGAGAGTTTTATGAAAGTACTTTATCAGTGGGTGAATATAGCCGATCCGAGCCGATAACTTTACAAGATTTATATGCTAGTACTTAATTTAATAGGTCTGGCATTAATAGAGCTGGTATCAGTTGTACGATGTTCTATTTTAAGTGCATGTGGGTAGCAGCAACTTCACCGCTACTGCATCGGTATTTTATAATGAGGTGAGTCAGTGTGCGCCTAGCCGTTATCAAGCGGTGCATTCGCTCGAGCATCCTATACGCCACTGAACACGTTAAAGGATTTATGCTCCTATATTTGGTTATTTTTACACAAAAAATTTCAGTTTTAGCGAATGTTTATGTATGTACATACTTCATACTTACACATTTGAGAACACAATCACAAAACACAATTTTTTTAAATTTCGCGACGATCGAATAAGAAATTGGGGGGTTTATTTATAAACGATAACTAAAATTAAGTGACATTTAAACGTCAAAAATGTATGATTAAACAGTCGCTAATCATTACTTAACTTTAAGCAACGTTTATGAATAAAAGGATTTTATTCGTGCTAAATTCTAACCCCCTTAGATACTAATAAACGTTGTAAGTATAGCGTCTTTATAGTTACACAACGCTTTACGCTTTTTCTTCTTTCGAAAGCCAAATTACTGACGACTGAAACAGAGAAATCGGTGTGTAACTATTCATCTGATATAAATACGTTTATTAGTAAGGGGGTATACCTACATACTGATTAACCCTTTGAATAAACGTCGCTCTCCGAAGTTAGAAGTAGGTACGTATAAGGGTCATCTAAGTCCTTTGATTAAACTCAAACAATGTGGTCGGTTTACAGGAATCAGTGAATTCTTGAAGCATAGCGTCCCGGGTAACATCAATTGTTTTGTTCTCATTTACAAAATAGCGTATTCTTGAATCACGGCGCCCCGGATAACGGGCATTATTTTATTATTTTTCACAAAATAATAATGTAAGTAATTATTTTAATTAAAAGTCGTATATATTAAACTATTGGAACATGACATTCCGGGGTTAAAGCACAAAGTTATTTCCTCAATATCACTCTTTGCATCGTCTGGTCCTTTGATTAAATAATAAGTAATCATAACCTACTTTTAATTATTGCAGCTTTGTATTTTTTGGCACTTTCACAAACAACAAGATACAGAATTAATAAACCTTGTCTTTGATCGCTCGTTCCACTAAAATCCCCGGGACCAGTCCCCCAGGGGACAATACAGCACTCAATGTTCCAACACGATGCCCTAGGATCCCCTAGGGCATCGTAAAACTCCAACAATCAGACTTTACAGAGACTATTGAATCTGTTTGATCGCCTATAGTAAAGTTGATCAACGTCGAACTGGAAACTAATCAGCCGCAGATATTAACAAAGAAATCAACAAGAATATTAATCCAAATCATAATAGTTTCTCGTTCAGAAGTACCTATATCTACTGATATCTACTGCTATATACAAGGTCAAATTTAATTTTCTAGCGAAACGCTGCAGTTGTGATGGGTATCGATATCTAAACATTATAAATCATAATCATCATAATCAGCCTATAATGTTCCCACTGCTGGGACACAGGCCTCCTCTTAGTAAGAGGGAGTGGGCCGTAATCCACCACGCGGGCCCAGTGCGGGTTGGTGGATGTCACATGTCTTCGAATTTTTGGTTCTAGGACATGCCGGTTTCCTCACGATGTTTTCCTTCACCGTTTTGAGCTAAAAGTTAAAAAAATATTTTGATGTTTTTAGTACCTATATTTTTATTGCACGGTCACCAACCGCTGTTAGTGTAGTCACTTAAAATATCAGTTTAAAAATCAGCTATTTATTGTGTAAACTTCACAGACGTGGTAGGTATCGATATCTCAAAACGATAAAACAGAAGAAAACAGATTTTCTCAACTCCTACTTCTAGTAACAACACAACCGGCGGCCGTTGAACCCCAAAAAAAAAACCATAAAATCTTTTGTTTTTATTTTATAGTCAAATTCAAATCATTTTATTTTCTCTTCACAAAACAATGGTATAATATAAATTTAGACAAGCTTAGAAACTAGTTTGTGAGAGACTGGTGTCTGCACTAGGAATACCTGTACCTATAGCAGATCACCAGGGTCCCACCACACCACATAGTGTTTAGATATCTATACCCATCACGTCTGCAGAGTTTCGCTAGCTTATTTAATTTGACCCTGTATAAAGTTATTATTATATAGTTAGTTCATTTACTTGAAATGTTTCGTCTTGCAAACTTTAAGTAGTGGTACGAGTATTGTCTGAGCAGCTTTGGAAATGTTTCTAACTTTGTAACAGGAATTTAATCTGACCATCGCTCAATGAAGATTTAGGTTCAGAAGTTTAGGATTCTCTGAACCGGACGGTTCATTGAATATGGATGTTGTTAATGCGATGGTAACGTGTATCCCACTGACTCCTCTTTAAAACTGGAAAGAACAGAAGGCCAATTCTCGTAATTAAAAACATTCAAAATCTAGTCTCATCTCAGCGATAATCAATGTCAAAAACTTGTCAAATATGTAGGAAAAGTAGAGGTAATTTTGAAATATTGAGACAGATTAGAATGCAAACGTTCTTGACAGATAGAGACTAAGATGAGAATGCGAACGTCCTTAAAAAAGTTGGAGAGAGTTGGTTGGTTGGTTAGGACTAGGTTGGACTTGGACCGGTCTGGCAGTCTGGCTCCTGTTGCAGGTTGTGAGAACAAAATCAAAAGGCCAGATCAAAAGTAATTTATTCAAATTAGGCTGAAAATCAGCATTTTTATTTTACATAAGACCGTCCCTCAAAACGCCCGCCCTTCACCACTTCCAAGTGCTCTCGTTGGGAAGAAGAAGTGGCGCAGCAAACTCCCCAGCACAGATTCGATATTCGATTCGACAAAATTCGATCAAGCTTGAGTGCTGGTGCTGGGGTCGTCGTGAGTGACCGGGATCTATTGCCGTCCATCCTTCCTCGGAGTCGATCGTGAGCTGGAATTATATCTATTACGCCTATTCCGTAATTCAGATAACAGATAAGAAGGCCTTTGTTCTGGTTTGTTCATAGTCTGAGAGTATCTACCAATGTATAGGTATTGGTGGTACCTACCAATAGGTATTTGAATATCGGATCGTAGCTCACTTATCTAAAAATATAAGAGTGACACCCGTATGCGTTTGTTATTCCTAGACGTAGACAAGTGCTAGAAAAACATGACCTATAAAATATATTTACCTAATACTAAAAAGGTCTGACATTTTATTTTTATTTTCAAAAGAAATATATCGATACCTCTGGGCTCAAAGGTCGTAAAGGACATTTGGGCGAAAATGACTTTTTGATACTGCTATACTCAGTTTTTAATTTTCTACCGATCTGTATATTCCGTTCTACGAAATTCGCAAAAAAAATGCCTTTACGACCCACATAATTTGAGACGTTAAGCAAAGTTTACCGCGAAAATATGGATGTAAATAACACTTAGTTACCAGTGTGAACTCATTTTGGTAGTAAAGCAAAGTATAAAACAACTTTTGGGTGTAAAATACATAAAAAATATCAATTGTCTTATACCACCTTAGGTGGTTAATATAAGTCACCTCAAAAATTTGGATGTAAAGGACATCGTCTTTGCAAATTGTCCTGTACACCCCTACAATTTAAATAAAAAAACAAACTTGTCCTTTACTACCACAATAATCTAAGAAAATGTGTTGTACGTAGGTCCTTTACATCTTACATTTGTAAATCAATATGAGCTCTACTCCCTACAAAATGATATTAATTTACAATACGTTTGACTTAAATATACAACCTGATACACTTGAGCTGTAATAATAATTCTTTACGACTGTTTCTTATTTTTTCTGCATAGTGCTGCTGTCTTTTAACCTTTTTTTGTTTTGAAAGCCGTTAACCCTCAAATGGTCAATCTTCACTTTTTAATAGAAAGTGACAAAAAATCCTCGCTGAAGAACTATAGACCCATCTTATTTCTGAACCACGTATGCAAGCTGCTCTCGAGGGTCGTCACGGGCTGTCTCGCCAAGAGATTTGTCGAGTTCCAATCGCCAGATCGAGGCGGTTTTCGAAAAGGCTTCAGTACCATATTATACCACGACTATGTTCGGGAAATTATACAGAATACCGCGAAGTACAACCAGTCACTGTGCATTTGCGTACTACGAGAAAGCCTTCGACTCCATCAAAATATGGGCAGTTCTGGCCTTTCTGCAACGATGTCGAATTAACCGGCGCTGCATCGAAGAGAGACGAGAGAGAGAAAAAAAGATTGAGAGAGCGCGCGCTCGCGTGCGGGCATTGAGATGTTTGTACGACGCTGCCACGATGACTGTTCAGATCCATTATCAAAAAACCACCCCATCCAACTGTTCAGAGAGAGGGGTGTTTACTCATCATCTCATCAAACAGATTCTGTGTATAAAGTTAATTAAAGAAGAATTATATTTTCACTTCTTTAATTTTTTTTTACTAGTCGGACACATTTTTATTTATTTCTAACACATAACCTATTTTACAATTTAAGACTAAAACATTTATAGATATGATATACAAATGTATAATAAAAAGAAAGGAAAAAAAAAGAAAAAGACAGGAGCTCATTTAAAAAAATTCGGCCGCTGTCAATGGGATAAGTGTCCAAAAGGCTGGCAGAATTACCATGTTGGATGGCAATGCTTATTCTTTGGGCTAAAAATAGGCCAGCCCTCTGGTCACGCGTAGTGTCAACCAACCGCTTGGCAATGTCTCGAAATATTCGATGCGCACTCGGACCCCAAGGCCTTAGAGTTTCAACCCCAAACGGCTCAAGCATATAGCTCCCAATAAGGTTGTTATATTTGCGCTGTTTGAGGTTTTCTGCTTCTGCAGCAGCCACCCCAGCACAGCCCGCCGTGCTAGGAACATAGGATGGCGCGAGGGTGTCAACACAGGTTGCATCCCACACCAAAGGCCTACTCAACTTCCAAGGCATTATGGTCATTCCATCTGGCCTCTTCCCATCGTCGCGCGCCAAGTCATTGGGTTCTAAAACAGCTGGCACCCCGGCGGCGGTGACAAGAGCCCGACGGATAATGTTGTTAATGCTGGCGTGCCGTGCCATCTGACCAGCGCTCTGGCTGCAAGATAGGCCATGGTGTCCCGTGTCCGAGGCAGTCGACTGCTTCACCACATTGATAGCGATGTGGAGCTCCGCAAGAAGCGCCCAGACGCAAACATGTAAATGTGGTGTGCCTATGTTGGGTGACGGTAGCGCCTCAAGCCAGAGGCCCGACTCCCATTCACCCACAACCAGCAGGCGGGCACACTCAACAGTATTGGTGGACGTATTAAAAATATTAATTTATAATTTAAAGATTTAGAGCTTTGTGTTCAATTACAAATAAACGATCTCAATTTGATTACACAAATGTACGTTTTATTTGTATAATTATGTTATTTCATGAATATTTGTAAAGAAAATACAGTAGTATACATATAAATACATACAAAATTACATAATTCATTTAATACTTAAGTTTAATTATTAATTTATCCTTTCAGAATACCTTAGCGGGTGATCCTTAAGACCCTAAAAATTATTACACTTGTCGATTATTTCCTTATTTTCTATAGTTTTGTGCAGTAAAGTACATTTACGCCCTTAGGATTATCATAGGATGAAAATTTGAAGGGTGTAAAGGACATTTATTTTTAAATTTATGGTCGTAAAGGAAATCTATCTCGGTAAATACAGCACTAGGGTAATTTTTTAACACTGCCCTAGAGAATACTATAAATTCTAAGCACTTTTTTCCTAGGTTTCATTTAAATAGCTCAAGAAACAAAAATGTTACAGTAAAAATAATTTTTTTTTTTCGTTTTTTGCTTCTCCTGAAAAGTCGCATTTTGTCCTTTACGACCTTTGAGCCCAGAGGTATCGATATATGAAAGGCGTGTTTAGACGGGCGGCGTAGCATGTATGAAAAAATAAATTCAAATCAATTAATGATTCAGATACATTTTATACCCATTAAAGTGTCATTGTTTTCCATAACAGCGGTGCTGTATTAATATTTTACGATAAGCTTGGAAACAGGGCACCTAATATTCCCCAAATTAGTTTAATCCTAACATGGATTAAACGTATGTGAGTTACTACAAACTTTTTAGAGAGCAAAACCTTTCCGTTTAAGGGGCCTGCGGAGCATGCGTAGTTCATACAAACGTAATACCATAATTATTTGTAAATCAAACATATTCTTAATATAGTGTGTATTTATTCCGATTGGATTTATACATAGGTTCCCAAATATATATTTTGAATGGACACTGATTTAAAAGCGAGTTATGAGAAAAATAAGTTTTCTATAGAAATTCCTCATATCTCGTCTTTATATCAGTCCTTTCAAAATATATGTACCTATATTTGGGAACCTAGATATTCTGTGATCCAATCGGAATAAGTACACACTACCTTAAGAATATGTTTGATTTATAAATTATTTTGGTACTCATTACGTTTGTATGAAACTACGCATGCCCCTTAATAATATTAGGTAAATAATTATTCCCCGGTGGATTCACATTTTACCTTTTTTAGGGAAACTATCGTAGGTAACTAATTTTGGTGGAAGGGTCCAGGGATTGATTTATTTGTTTGCAGATTTTGGAAAACATTTAATTTTTAATTAATTCCTGTTGACAGCGATGCGGACGAATTCTTTGATGCCCTATGATTATTTTACTTATTTTTTTATATAAATGTACATATTATTATAGTTTATATTTTTAAGCCATCAATGTCTTGCCTTTATCCCAATTTATTTGGGGTCCGCGCATTATGACTTCTTGTTCCGTACTTCTCTATTAGTCGTCATCTCAGTAGTCACCCTTTTTCTAGTCATATTATCTTTCACACAGTCCATCCATCATGTATTTTGTCTTTCCCTGCTCTTAAAGCTCTCCACATTCGTCAATATTTTATTTTATTGAATACATATAGAGAACACAGACCTTCCTTGACGTCACATCTTCAGTGACCATAAACAGTGTAAATGCTCCTAAATGCCCTCGTTAGTGCCAGCAAGCATAAGAATCGGTAATTTGCCTCTGCACGTAGGTATTTAGGTACCTACGTCCACTTTCCATTCCTCTTCAATCTCCGCCGTTGTTTGAATTCTATAGATTTATACATCTAAATATTGTAAATTAGTAAGATTGCATTAGGTACCTGTTGTATGACGTAGTACCTGTTCGCATTTACATTTTGAACCAAACTTATCTTTCAGTTACGTCTGTTTTTGAAATTTTTATGTGAATAAAGTATTGTTGTAGTGGTTTGTTCTGCCATTCACAGATTTGTTTCCATTTTGTTGAAATGCAACAAGTAACCTCTTATACGAACACACATGTGTTACATGAAAAAACAATTTATTATCCGATAGTTTCGTCCCCTCGCCATTTTTCCACTCGACCGCTTACTGAAACCGCCCATAACATAAAAAGATGTTTAGCTGTTGTTGTTGACATTTACAAGTTGATACCTAAAATGACATTTGGAAACTATGCAAGACGGAAGATGATTTTGAAAACCATATTAACGACAAGACCGCCCATTGTGTCACCCATTGTAAAGTTTCTATATTTATGTCTGTAATTTATATGGTGTACATAATAAAGAGTATTATATTCTATTCTATTACGTGAATTTAAATTGAAAACAATGACATTGACAACTTTCAGGCGTAAATAGAAATCAATAATATTCTTAATGTTTGAAAGATATATACTGATGAAAAATAACTCAGTGATGATAAGGAAACTATAAAGTCATAAATATTCATATCTTAGTCATAATTCAGCCCCAAATGTCCGCGCCGCTGGACACTGGTACAAAGAGGAAATTGTGATAATCATCGCATTTATCACGCTTGGTGAGCGATAATCGTAGTTTGCAGGCAGGAGGACACAGCCACCATCCCCTTGGATTCAGTTTACATTCATACACAGGTATATTACTTATACAGGTATATTTTTCCCATGGGACTAGGTAGAAGATACAGAAAACCATGTGCTACGACCCTTAGGCGGATCACACACTACAACGCATCACGCGGCGGGGCGCAGGAAACATAGCCAAATTCATCGCGTTTTTATTGAATTTGTACGTAAAAAATCACGCGCGGGGCGCCTCATGAGCGCCCCGTCGCGTGACGCGTTGTAAAATGTCCGTCATCCGTCTTACATAAGTGCCCCTTTGCTTCATCTACAAGATCATTTAAATCCACGATTAAAATTAAAATTAGTGCTCTGTGAGAATTCTCAACTACGTTACTATGTAAAACTTCTAAAGCAGTCTTAAAGAGGATTTAATAAACTCATCTCTTAACGAGAAGGAAATTATAATTAAATCAGAACCGCGGGTATCCGTCAGCGTTTGTAATTAAACTCTTTAAAATGAGCAACAAAATATATAATAAGTAGAACATATACCTACTTTTACATTTTTGATACGTCGTTACATGAAACGGTTTTTGAAGATCCTTTCTATTAATATTTCTTTAGGTTCGTGTTATGAAATATTTTTAAATTGGTTCGAAAAGAAAGTGCAGCCTTTAATTTAATCTCATTCGTTAGGTACCTAACTACCTCTTAGTACATTGAAGAATTCTCTAATACGGTTGAATAAATAATGATCCATTTTCCCTATAAAACGTATTCAATGATTTTTTTCTATAACTTATTAGATTCTCGAATGACAGTGGCTATATCCCTTAACGAGCTCGGGGATCAAGTTATTATGACCTTTCTCCGGTCGAGAGATATTGGCAGTATCTAATAATTTTACCTCAGATTCATACCCGCTGAATGTAGGGGAAATTCAATTACACTAATATATATCTACGTTTATTATCGACGGAAATGGCTCCAAGTTTCTATCAATAGGAAATACGAGTAGGTTATATCGTAGATAAGTACCTATGTCTTGTCTATCTTCCACATATGCGGACCCAAATCAAAGTTATGACATTTGGAACTATTATTTCAAGTAAAAGCATAGTTTAGAAATTAGCGTAGCGTCTCTTCATATTAAAAATGTAGGAGACTAAGATATTATTTAGAAAACTACTCTATTTTGCTATATTACTTACGCAAGATATCCTTCAAGTTTAGAATGTAGATAATTTATTGAACTATTATCTTGGGCGATAATATCAAGACCGTTTTGACAAATACATACGACTATTTTATAGCGAGCAATGAAATTAAACTGTAGCTTTGATCATTACACACTCAATGGAAATATATGTCATGTCTATAAAATAAACTAGCCAGTGCTTACGAATATTTTAACATTCTATTCAGCATTCTGATTGGTTAAATCATGGGTAAAACAAATGCAACGCAATTTGAAATGTCCACGTTATTTAAATCTCTAATCTATTGTGAGACACAGATGTGGGTCTCAGCAGTAAACTGTACTTTATATTTGGATGCGTGTGTTTCAGCATATAAGCAGACAATAGAACGACTGTGTTGACACATGTAGCATTCGAGAACGGCTGAGTAACCGTCTGAATACGACCTACCGCTATCTGGAATTGTGCGGGATTATGGCATACTATTTGGAGCAAAGTTCTCGAATATCGAACAAGCATCACATGCCAGTACTAGACTTGCAACTACTAGACGTTTATATGAACGATATTCTGTTATTTGTTCTAGTAAATAACTGCAAGTATTGACAGACGTATTCAATCGTCGAATGTGTTTGTTTATAAAAACAAATGAACTTGCTCTCCTATATATTTCTATCAGTATTTGCATTATCTGTACTATATCTTTGGCTCATCATCTGCCTAGCCTTTTCCCAACTATGTTTGGGTCGGCTTCCAGTCTAACCGGATGCAGCTGAATGCCGGTATTTTACATGGAATGACTGCCTACCTGACCTCCACAACTGAGCTGCTGGGTAATATGATACACCTTGGTAAGACTGGTTGTTAGACTTTCGGGCTTCTGACAACCCGTAACGACTGTCAAAGATCCACGAATGACAGCCGGGACCAACGACTTTACGATTTTTCCAAGGCACGGAGACTCTGAGAGGTCTTGTTATGTACAAATGGTCACCTATCCACGGACCAGCCACGGCAAGCGTAGCTTAACCACAAGCCCCTCTATCGTTATCTGTATCTCTTAGGCTTTTTTAGAGAATGTAATCTGAGACATGATCCAATATCCCTTTATCCCCTTGTTCAACATTCAGTACGTGTAAGGCTTCAGATTATTAATATTCCTTCTCCTCCTCTTTGATTGAACGAGGAAATTTTCTGACTGTACAATAGATACCTGATAGGGATTGATAAAATTAAAATACGCTCAGAGTAGAAGCCAATTAAGGGTTGTAGACACCGATATTGTGAGAGCAAAGCCTTGTTACATTTAATAAACATAGCCCAAGCTGTGAACCATGTGTGTAGGACGTAAGTAGGTTACAACAGCTATTAGTGAACCCTGTTTGAACTTAGACAGTATCTATACATACATACATCCAAATAAATAAATAAAATTCAAGTGTCTGTTTGTAATGTCTAAATAACAGCTTTTTACTAAATGTTTATGAAAGTATATACGGAAACTGTTTTCAAAATGTTTGTCTGTCTGTCTGTTTGTTCCGGCTAATCTCCGAAACGGCTGGACCGATTTTGACGGGACGGCACTGGCAGATAGCTGATGTTATAAGGAGTAATTTAGTTATTATTTTAGAAAATAAAAATAATTATTAAAAAGACACCTTTTTGTTTTCCGACATCCACGCGAACGAAGTCGCGGGCGCAGCTAGTTGTCCATAAAATCTGATAAAAGGGAAAATAGACGCAAAGAAACGATTGGATTTATAATTCTATAGAAGATGGCTTATGGGAAAACCGTGAGCATTTCCGTTGACTGGAATTTATGGAATCTCAAGCGTATACAAAATTGTATTTGTAATCCAAGCTTTATCCCTTTTGAAATTGTTTATGTTTTCCTGATTTCGAGGTGTAATCCAATATGATTGTGGACAATACATGAGATATGAATGGATTAATTTTTCAAAACAAATAAATTGGTTTTAATGTATTCGATGCCACTGATGCCGCAATCAAAGTGGCCACCTACTGGACTCAAACTACATAAAAAAACAAAGGAAGTACTATAGACACGAAAAGAAAAAGACCAATTTATTCGATTAAATTTTTTCAAAGAACAATTTCAATTACGGCAATACCCATAAATTATTAACGCAATCTCAAAACAAACAAACACACAAGACGAACAGAAACAAACTTTATCAATTATAATTTCAATAGACTGACTGACTTTCTGTATCATTTACATACAAAATCGATATTCAAAAACTTGGACATGAATTTTGATTTAAGTAACACACAGAGTCACAAAGGACTATCTCTATAGTCCTTTGTGACTCTGTTTTATTTGTCTAGGTTTTCCCTCAACCATATTCATACGTAAGAGGGTACTAGATTATCTTTCGGTAAGGTAGGTAAAGGCCATCAAGTGCCTTCTGCGGTCAAAGGTTATATACTTGAGATAACCCTGAACGTATAACCCCATAACCTACAGCGTTAGGAACTGTACCCAAGTATTTGATTCACTAAGGAAGGGACTCACTAAGGGAGGTTTGTTAGAACTTCAAAGGGGTAACTATACTGTGTGGTTAATTGAGTCATTAAATTGGCCATTTTCGGTATTATCCGCTTAGAACATTCATCCCATTGGAAATTACTGATTAGCCGTCGTTTATAATTGGTTGGATTGCAATCCTATTGTCTTGAATCGGCAAGGCTTTCAACTGCTATTGTTTTACGTTGAGATAAGTTATGAACGCCTGAGTTTAAGTTATTTCAGTGCATAAAACATACGCACTTGGTTTGCAAACGATTAGTGAAAAAAAATCTGATTTTTCGATGATGATCTTTTTAACGACGAAATCTGGCGATAAACAGAAGCCCAATTACTGTAATTAGAAACGTTCAAAATCTAGTTGCAATCTCAATACAGCGACAATCAATGTCAAAAACTTGTCAGAAATGTAGGGAAATTAGAAGTGTTTTTGACAGATTGAGACTGAGATTAGACTGAACATTCTTAAAATTACGAGATTTCCCCCTCAGAAATCGTTGAAATTTCAAAATACATGCCATGCTCAATAAACAGTCAAGCGGCCTGTCCAATCCTCCGAGGCAATCATTAATTAAATTACTGAAAGACACAGACAGACTGATTATATTTTTATCCGAGCGTTAAATTAGTTTTCAATGAAACCCAATTAAAACCCGTCCATCAGTTGTCCCGTGAATCTGGAACAAACCGATAATTTATGGAAACTGTTGTTTGTGATGTCTCTGAAGATAAAATTTCTTCAAGAAAATATTTTTTATTGAGATACTTACTTCCTCTTTTTCGTCAGTAAATGATAAATTATTCAGAGTGGAGTGATATTTTTGGAGTACATAGTTATATTTTATAAATAAAAATTTGCAAAAATAAAATGTTTTTACGTTTATTCTAAGATGCCAACCCTAGTGGGGCAGAATCCAACAAGATTTTAAAGCAGTGGAATCTGCCCCACTACTTCGATTTAGTGGGGCAGATTCCACTGCAAAATTTTAGGCATTCCACCTTGCCCCACCAGTGGGGGGCTGGTGGGGCAAAGTGGAATAATCCGAAAAAATAACAAAAATATATCAGATACCTACTAGTCTAATGGATGTCAAAATTATGTTTTATCGTTGTGCTCGAATATGACTTTATTTGGTATAGTGGCAATTACCCTAATTCATTAAGCAGCGCCGTCATATCATCATACAATTAGATTAGGCACTTATATACTAACAATATTTCCTAATTGTTATCCCAGCAATCTAGTATTTATAATCCAAGTAAATATGAGAAGTGATTAAAATTAAATGGAAGCTTAAATGAAAGGTGCCAATTTCAAATAAATTATTCCTATCTCTTCGCTCTTAGCTCTTGTAATTCGAGTACTCTTTCCGCCCATTTCGAGATTAAATTTCAGTTCATTCCGACAAATTGATAGATTTTCAAGGCGATGTTTAACTAGCAACTGCATTGCTTTTACCTATTAGCAAGTCTAAACCAGTAACATAGTATTCGATGAACTGGAATATCAACTGTTGTCATATCAGTCTATATTTCATCATTTTTTTAGTCCTGCTCGTCTACTTTAGTAGGTTATTTATTGGATAAAAAAATTATGCTCATTTATTGACACTCTGTCATTTCGTTAAATGATTTATGAGAAACTGCTTAACGAAAGGTCTGAAAGTGGCGTGCGTCTAAATGGACATAAATATTTCACACGTAAATTGAAACGGGAGCCGGGAGCCGGGGGAGGTCAACTGAGGTCCACGAAGGCAGGGGGTGGCGGCTCCTGATGAGTTGTCAGCAAAAAATGGCGTCAGTTGCCTTATTATTTATTGCTTGTTTTTCATTTTGAAGTAAAAACGAGCAAAGGAAGAGGAAGTGCGCAACACAAAATTAATGTATTCACTCAACTTGGTTAATTTATTAAGAGTTGAATTTGATTCACCATTTGCGCAATGGCCTGCTGTAGCTTTCGTGGTAGCCTTTAGCATTTCGATTTCAATACGATTGACTGCCAAAGTGGAGTCACGAAAGGAAATTTCCTCAATTCCTTATTTCAATATTGAAGACAAGTTGTCATGACCACTTGGAGCAACTCAAACATATGTATGTAGCCGAGAAAGCTGACGGTTATGGAAAAATTTTGTTGATTATAAATTTCCAACAATGGTTGTCAAACATTTCCTTCAGATATAATTTCGAACAAAGCTACTATAGCAGAAATTACGCAATGAATAATAAATCTATCGCATACACGTATTAAACAGTCCCTTTGGTTCACAGACAAATACTCACACAACGCGGAACCTAAACCACTGAACACGGTTTTTGTATGTAAAGTGTTTTTAAATCCTTAATATGGGCCTGAATTAGGGTGATAGGAGTTTTTTTTATGGAATATCGTTTGGTTGAAAAAATAACACTTACAAAATAACACGGCTACATAAGGGAGTTTTTAATTTTCCTAACTCATCATCTGCCTAGCCTTTTCCCAACTATGTTGGGGTCGGCTTCCAGTCTAACCGGATGCAGCTGAATACCAGTATTTTACATGGAGCGGCTGCCTATCTGACCTCCACAATCCAATTACTGGGTAATACGATACCCCTTGGTAAGACTGGTTGTCTGACTTTCGGGCTTCTGACTACCCGTAACGACTGTCAAAGATCCACGAATGACAGCCAGGTCCAACGGCTTAAAGTGCTTTCCGAGGCACGTAGGGGTCTCGGTATGTAAAGATGGTCCCTCATCCACAGACCAACCGCGGCAAGCGTACCTTAACCTGATCGATCGATCTGTGCGGCTGTTATTATTTAGCCACGGACCCCTTTTTCCCAACTACTATTCGAAATCCACGCGGATGAAGTCGCAGGTAAAATCTAGTTTTGAAAAAAATGTTTACTTGTGCAGTTTGTGATAAAAAATAGACCTACTTCGTAGTCATAAGAGGAATATAAATCAGTAAGACCCACATGATAAGCAATTTCACAAATATTGGAAAAATATCACATGATATGATAATCCTTGTTAGCTCAGATGGTATGTACGAGGCTTGAATAAATTGGGACAGGCTCATATGTCAGCATGAACGATTCTAGCTTTAGGTATATTTTAGACATTTGGAGAGCATCGTTATTTGACGGCAGGATAACTGATAGCTATGGATCTACTTGTCCAGAGATAAAATAACATTCGCTCATATAATTCATCTGGTATTTTTGGAACTTCTTGTCAGTAAAACTATCGACTACTAACTTCACACGTTTCTCTGAGGCCCTCTTGTGATTTATCTGTGTACTCTATCACCTGAGAGAAAATATACAAAATATTTACTTGTACGAGTATTATTTATATAATTATGTCTGTTCCACATACAAAATGTAAACTAAGTTTTGGTGATGGTTACTTTGGGAGGAAACAACTAAGTGTGCACACACATGAGTGACACGCGTCGACGGCAGAGGCAACTGTGTCGACGGCCGCCGTCGATACGTCGCCGGCTGCCGTCGACAACGTGGTCGGCAACTGCAGTTACCTCTGTCGATGATGCGTGCCGCTCTTGTATATGAACACTGTATAGCAACATTCATTACTCCATCAAAATTAGGATACAAAGAGTGTCTCTAAAATGTACCTACAGACAGAATGACGTGTATTTCTTTGAGACAAAGAACTCCTCGCTCGAAGCTACTCACTAATATCCTGTTTGTTAATAGAATTGAATCTAGCTGACTAATGCTTATTTGGAGGTAACTAATTATTCCGCCAATGGGCTTTATCGACAAGGCCACGAACCTTTATGCCGTTTCTTTTGTAAATAACTTACGAATCAGGAAAAAGGTAAGATTATCTCAATGGTAAGAGCTTGGATTATGTCTTTGTGTCCATAGACGTAATGTTCGGTGAGTATACAGAGTGGCAGGGACATGGAAGCGCAACCTGTTACTATGAATTCAGTACTTGGTTTTGAATCCCCTTGGGTTGAAATTTTTCGTCAGTAATTTTTTTTTAAATAAATCTGTCGTACCTTTTGACCGCGTACGTATTGCTTTTGTCTCTGAAACAGCTGATTTTTTTTCTTGATAACCGCAAAATAATTCTACGCTTGGGGGTCTAGAATCTGTTTATGCGTCGATGTGGTGCCACCCTCCATTATGTCAGCTGTTAAGTGTGGGAGCAAGGTTAGTTTCATGAATTGTTATTAAAACAATAGCACAAATATATGCATTAGGTATACAATACATCCTCGCCTACTCCACTTATAAATAAGAAAATATTTACAAACTTTGCTTTTACCTTGAAACTGAACAGGTGTACGGTACGCTTACCGATGTTTTGAAATTAAAATACAATTCGAGCCAATTAAAACTTTAAATAAATTGGATTATTTATTATATGCCTAATGTTAGGATTGATTTCTCAATAGCCAAATAAACCTTTTCAGAACTCAGAAGGACCATTTTGAAGTAAGTATTGAAAGCTTTTCTAGGGAAATTCTCTCAATAACTCAAATAACGCCCCGCATTAGAAGTTTTTCTTTATATGTTTACGTAGACATAAGTTCTGTCTCACAAATGTTTGTTATTACATATTTAATGCCTCCCCTGTGTCACTACACGAAGACAACATGTGAACGTTATGATCTCCTAATAAAACATTATAAAAGTGTTGTACGATTTATACATACAACTAAGATTTAGTTTGTTATCTTTTAATATTTACATAATTTAAGCTAGCTAGCAATCTATAGCTAATCTACTAAATAATATGTACAAGTATATAAAAAAGAACGGATCATAGGGTATCAAAAAATTCGTCCGCATCGTTGTCAACAGGAAAAGTTCTCAATAGGCTAGCAGCATTGCCACGTTGTATATCAATGCTGATTTATTGGTCAAAAAATAGGCCAGCCTTCTGGAAAAGTGAAGAGTCGACCAACCGTTTGGCAAAGTCTCGAAAAACTCTAACAACTAAGATTGAATGGAATAAGATATATCCGTGCCAATGGTATTTAATTTATGATTTTCGAAAATAAACACAGAATTTATAACCACCTTTTCTTCGTATTTAAAACAAATGGCAAAATTTGCCAGAAATTGTGAGAAAATCTGAAACAACTGAGACAAGTGGTCTGTGCACTGAGCTCCAACCGCCGAAAATAAATGTGGGCAATTACGTTAATATAAACATTATAGCAGCTATACAAGAAAATCCATGTTTCAGTTCGTCTGACACTGTTTAAATTAATTTCTCCGCGATCAACGTTCCGATATTTCATAGCTTGTGATTGGCACTTTTATTTATTTCTGGGTTTATTTCTGTTTCACGGCGTATTGTTTTTGTGAGTGCGGTCGAGTACGATGGGGCAGTGGGGCACATTGTAATTATCACGTAGTTGTTGGACTTTGTGTAGGTACAATAGCAGAACGACGTGTGCTTAATTAATTGCCATTGTATGAGGCCCCGTGTTTGCTTTATGAACTTTTTTGCTTTCATATACATGTTTGCTCCTCTTCTTTCAATACAAGTATTAATTATAATGCTGATGACTGCCCCGTTGGTCTCGTGCGACTGTTGAGCGTGGGGTCCTGGGTTCGATTCCCAGGTCGGGCAAAGTGATATTGGGTTTTTTCATTAAGAATTTCTTAGTAACAGCCCCGAGTTTGGGAGTTGGCAGTGTGATATCCTCGTGCCTCGGAAAGCACGTTAAGCCGTTTGTCCTGAGTCTGATCTCTCTCGTCACGTCGGATTACGTGCAGTCCCATCGGACTATGAGAGTGAGGGAAGAGAGAGTGCTCCTGTATCTGCTCACACACTTTTGCACTATAATATCTCCCGCGCCGAAGGCTAGTCTTCTTTAAGATTGGCCGTTATACGGTCTGGAGGTATTTTTTTTATTTTGTCATATATGTACACACATATACAGGGTGTCCCTAGAAGTATGGATCAAATCGAATAGGGGTGTGGGCAAGGTCATTCCTAAACTTTTTAATCCTGAGAATGTCGGTGAATTTTTTTACGGTTCATAAGTTATGAAAAAAAAAATCATTAAAAAAAACTAACACGGCTGTCTTAATTTGACAGCCCTGATAGTTTTGTTTTATGGTTTTTTTCTTTGAGCACTTTTGAGCGAAGTGATTGAAAAAAGCAAAAATTGGTTATAACTTTTGAACCGTAAAAAAATTCAAGTCAAGCTCCGCGCGTGACCTGTCGGTCACGAAACAATAGAAAATCAATTGTGTCTCATTAGCGGAGCTTGACAGATTAATTACTTAATTATAATGATCTAAGTAGGTACACTAGCCAACATTACCTACACTACACCGTTATTAATATTGACTTATCCTACCTATCAAAATTAAACCAATATTATTCCGAAGTAGATCTGAAGCTCTAGGGAGCGCTTTGTCGTAATCGGTTAATTACGAAACTCTGTATCTAAGATACATCTCAAGTATCTACACATGGCGCAAGTCAATCAATCTATTACTTCCAACCAGATG
The DNA here is from genome assembly GCA_914767645.1 of Hydraecia micacea. Classification (NCBI taxonomy): domain Eukaryota; kingdom Metazoa; phylum Arthropoda; class Insecta; order Lepidoptera; family Noctuidae; genus Hydraecia; species Hydraecia micacea. The sequence goes on along the minus strand of OU611782.1, from coordinate 11,923,621 downwards.
TTCTGTCAACAACTACTTGTTGATGACAGCCTTTCATAAGGAAAATGTTACTCTATTCCATTCCTCAAACTGTGTGATTCTTCGGCAAGTTTACACAAAGAAATATTATTAAAATACTGGGTGCAATGCCACGAGCCAAGGTAAAGAAATAAGTTCCTAAAACCGCGAAGAGGGAGAAAACAAACAAGAGTACAACTTTAAGCTCGTAAATCATAAAAAGTCGTATGAGTTCTTGACGCCACTGCGAATAGGAAACTTTCACAAACTTGAAGGAAATACAGCTTTATACCAAAAGGACTCATATTTTAACAGCATAATATCATCATCTACATCATCTACCTAGCCTTTTCCCAACTATGTTGGGGTCGGCTTCCAGTCTGACCGGATGCAGCTGAATACCAGTATTTTACATGGAGCGACTGCCTATCTGACCTCCACAACCCAGTTATTGGGTAATACGATACCCCTTGGTAAGACTGGTTGTCAGACTTTCGGGCTTCTGACTGCTCGTAACGACTGTCAAAGATCCACGAATGACAGCCGGGACCAACGGCTTAACGTGCTTTCCGAGGCACGGAGGGTTCTTGGTATGTAAAGATGGTCACCCATCCACGGACCAACCGCGGCAAGCGTAGCTTAACCTGATCGATCGACCCGTGCGGCTGTTATTACTTAGCCACAAGCTCCTCTTTAACAGCATAATATATCATTTGCAAAGTGAGAAATGATATATTATCCAGTAGGGTAGTCGGGATCAGAAAGAGAGATCTCATAATTATTCACCACCGTACGCAGAAGGAATATCAAATGAGAACTTATGCATTCTGTGCAGGTTATTAAAAATAGCGCGGCGTCACTTGTTATTTCTGTTTATATTAGTATCAACCGTGCTACTTACAGCTAAGTACTTGCTACTGAAATACAGGAATCTACTCTAATTATGAAATGAAAGTGATATTTTACAGGCTATGTTTAAAATAACAAGTAGATAGGTATTTAAGACCCCGTCTTATATTATTTACGTTCCTGAAATTATAAGCTTTCATTGTTATTCAGTATAATGAATGTCTAACTGTGTAGATAGTAGAATGGCGAATATAATGACACAAGAATAAAACTAGATATTCAAATGAATAGGTAAAACTTTAAACAAAATATCTTTACGCAAAAGATATCTTCGATATCCGCTCAGCTCAGCACAAATGCCATTTGAAATAACAAAATACTCCAACAAAATAAAATGAAATGAATCCGCGCAACGAACAAAGAAGCTTATTGTTTGCAATAAAAAGTTATTCCTAATAAAGGGCGTGAATTTCCAGCTTAACGTTCTGCGCTATTCAATCGAGAATGAAGATTTAAATTGTTTCTATGTGCGGCTAGTAGCGGTGGATTGAGATCAAAGAAGATAATAGCATATATGGCGGCGGCGCGGCGTCGGGACGCTCCTGTACAAAGCTTACGGTAAATTATGAACGTACAAACAATACGGAGACTGATCTGTATTCCATTGTTCCCCGTTCATATACAGACCTATATATCTCAACATCTGCCTAGCCTTTTCCGACTATGTTAAGGTCGGTTTCCCATCTAACCGGATGCTGCTGAATACCTGTATTTTACATGGAGCGACTGCCTATCTAACATTCCACAACAAAGTTACTGGATAATACGAAAACCTTTGGTAAGACTGGTTGTCAGATCTATATTCTACTAATAGAGAGATATATAGGTACATAATTTCCATTTAACAAAACAAACTATAGTACAGGGTACATAATTGGAACACGTAATTCTCTTCTAAAATGTCTCATAATGTGCTAGTAAATATAAAAGAGAAGAAAACTAGGAATTACTAACTTTTGTAATCCTGCATAAGTTGTAAGTTTTAAACTTGGAGAAATAGGTCATCACGAAGCTGGCAGGCGCTCTACTGTGCGAGGATTAGGAATACCTATGTCTGTATAATATAGTTATGACCATTGAACGCTGAGCATTATACAGGGTGTTCGGCAGAACGTTGAACACACGAAAATGGCAGATATATGGGGTCGTCTGCTACCTACCCAGCCCAAAAAAAATTACTCAGGCCCCATAGTTTTTTTTTTATTTTTTAAGTTTTAAGTTTTCATCATAGTGTCGCTTTTATTTCAATACCTATGTATCTATGTTTTTTTTTCTTTTTATTTTTATATCGGCACCTTCTTTTATATTAGGTTCATGTGGGTAATTTTATATCATGTAATATTGTACTTTTGTGTGTTGTGCTGTCTTTTTGTATGCGCCAAATAAATGGTTTATCTATCTATCTATCTATCTATTTACTTTGTGGAAATAATTTCATCACCACTGCTCTCAAAATGGTGAAGGAAAACATCGTGAGGAAACCGGCATGTCCAAGAGCTAAAAATTCGAAGACATGTGACATCTACCAACCCGCACTGATCCCGCGTGGTGGATTACAACCCACTCCCTCTCTGTGAGAGGAGGCCTATGTCCCAGCAGTGGGAAAATTATAGGCTGATTATAACCTAGAAATTGATGCTAAATATAAGGGCAATTTAATAAATACTGTAGGAGCAATTTCCTAAACATCACATATTTCCAAGGTATGAGATGAATACCGTTGACATTTTCGTTTCTTGTCTATTCTGACCATAAATAACGGATGTTATGTGGTTATAAAACACGGCTCGTAAATGTACTATCCAATTCCTACATCGTATGTATGATCTGCCTAAAGATATATTTATGTGCCAGGAGACGACACGGGATGGAGACCTGTGTTCGAAAATATGTAACAAAAACAATGTAACGACGGCTAATTTTGACGGTTTATTTATTATCTATGTTCGTAATTACCCTCACAGAGAGGAGCCCTGCGTCCCAGGAGTGGAAACATATAGGCTGATTATGTGTATGTGTGTTATGTTCATGGATCATGTTGAGTTAAAAAGCATGGTACTAAAAGTCTTCTAAAAACATGACTAAAATTAGTACAATCGATATTACGATGGTTTCGAATACTCACCCGTCAAATCTCTTAATATATTTGTTTTACTAACGGGAACGCATTTTTAGCCACTGACATATTATTATTCTATTGTTTTTCCTTGTGTCATTTTCTTTCTAATAAACTTATTATCTTCCTTTCTTTTGAAGTAGGCGCCCCTTAATTAAATAAAAAAGGCTGTCAGTTATTAAAGTCTTTATTGACATGGGAAAATCTTGTCTTAAAAATGGATAGACCTCAATCAATATTCATCAAAATATTCTGCGTAAACTTAAGAAGAAGACTTTGATCAATATTGATTACACGCATTATGGAGTTTGGTACAATTTTCTTACATGATAGGTACGGCCTCATTGAATTTGTGAGTGTAGGCGTAGGCGTATTCGTTGTAATGTTGTTATGTTATGCCATGTTTACTCGCTTTGGCATCTGAAACAAGTCGATCGTTTACCTGAATTACCCGTTATGCTCTGTTTTTATGACATGAAATACCTGTTCCGAGAACGAGGCAGGTAGGTAATAAACGTAACTGCGTGTTATCTACAAACATTATGTGATGGAAAACTCACAAAGCTTGCATTGAGGGATTAGGAGAGATTCGGGACATATAGCGCGTACATACCTACCGCCGCGCCGGCGTACGAGTTTGAAAGGACTTACAGAGAAATTACATTAGTGGTAGTATCCAGCTGGGAATTGTTCAAGAATCCCTTGATCCCATTTCTAGAGTCATTTCGATTTCATCTTACTTACACTCGCTGAGATTCCGATCGATGACTGATTAATGACTAAATTGATTTATGGGTGGTTCCCGCAAAAATAAATAAAGCTACTTTTACACTACGGCATGACCATGTGCGACCGACATGTTGTATTTTTAATCTAACAAATATACCTACTGGCTAGAGTATCGAAAATTCCTCAAATTAAATTCTGAAATCGCACGATGATAAAATTGTAAATAATATACCTAACTGAAATTACGTAAACGTACTCGTTATCCGAATAAATTGAATCCAATTGAGAGTTACAAATTGTTTCCGACATATGCAAAGCGAAGCAAAACTATGTCCGACTCTGAAAACTAACCAATGTCAGTGTTAAATTGTCCGTGTAGCATTTCAGTAGCAGCTCAGAGTTAGTACGACTGAAATTCCCAGCATTAGTTAGAAATGCCTGCAAATGACTGTGTATGTGTAAGGCTGCACCGACCAGCTCTCCGTCCGATCAGGACCAGGCCCGTGCCGGACGGCGCGTATGTGTTCCACGCGCGCCTCAAAGAGATGTCAGCATAAAGGAAGGGGCCTGCCAGGGCCGAAGCCTGCCGGGGTAGCGGGATCGTCCGAAAGGGTTACCGCTGCCCCGGAACATAAAGGGCTAAGGAAGGAACACGGGTGGGTTTTAGTCAGTAAGAGTCTGACACTCCCTTCCGCTCCACACAGAGCGGGAGGAGTCATTAGATGATTTCCCATCCACAAAAAAAAAAAAAAAAAAAAAGGCTGCACCGACCCGGCCTTTAATTTGTTGCGGTATGCTGAAGTTCACGGCTCGCTGAATCGAAAACATCGCCTTTAATTGATTAAATAAACTTAAAAACTTCGTTAAATTTAACTAATTAGGCATTGATGCCTAATTAGTTAAATTTAACGAAGTTTACACTTGATGCTGTAATAGATATTACTCGTAAATAAATTGATGTATTGATTACTAATAATCTCGCCGCTGATCGCTGTTCAGTATAATTTGCTTCCCGTAGTGACTGACAATGTAATGGACCCTCATAGATGGACATGGGGGAAATGTAAATACGAATTTAATTGATTAATAAACACTTAAATTTAATCAAAGAGTTTAACCAGTTACTAAAGTGTTACAAGGTAACTAACAACATATTGTTTATGCTAGCGCTGAAATACATGATTTTCAACACCATATTTTGGTGGCTTGTGCTTTAGAACCAGTAAATAGGGAGCGATGGCACGCAACGCAACCTACACATTCCGTTTGGTAGTAAACATAACCTATTGATATACTTCTGTGGTTCGCGTACCTAAACTCAAACTAGCCCTTTTTTTTTCAAATAAAACAGTTACTGGCACTATTGAATTGTCAAGGGGTCGATCAGTCAGAAAGATGAAGCTACTTGCTAGCTACCTAAACTACCTACATCGCATTTCAATATAGTCAAGAAAGGATTCCCACCAAATAAAGATACGTCCCAAGTTATTCAATTGTTTTCTTTCTCGTGCACGAGCTCCATTCAAATGTATGAGTGGAATTTTTCAATATCGGTCTGCCTTTGAATGCGCTTTACTGTTGTTCAGGAGAACACATTTTATGGAAAATTTTGAATAATATGTGAAATAATTCAGAATGTAATGTGTTTCGAACAAGTGTAGGATTTCAGCATGTTTACAACTGTTAATTGAGCAGATTTATCGTCATCTCCGAGGTTTTGACAGCTGCCTTCTGTCTCATATTTATTTTACACAGCTTTGAAGTTTTTTTTTAATAAAATTTATCTTCAAGGCTCATTCATCACATACGACCAAAAAAAACCTCGTCCGTCTATTACAGATGTCATCACTGGCCTTATAATATATCCAATAAAGTTTCTATGAAATAAGACCCTCTGACGGGTCCAGCAAATCCCTTCAGAGGAGGATTTCCAACAAAAGTACGTAATCAAGCATATACGAGGATAAGGCGGAGTTGAGTGTGCTTGTGAAATAGAACTCCCAGGCCAATAACAACGTTATTAATGTCCTTGAACTTACTTACTGCCTATGAACGTTGCCTAATAATCATATATTCTATACCTAATATTATTATCTCGTGTTTCTTATGCATGTTTATATAATATTTCGGGAATCACGTCAAATTATTTGTCAGGAATTTATTGGCAACAGTATTTTTACAGAAGTCCACTGCTGGACATAAGCTTCTGCACTGCACGCCATTCTGCTCGATTCTCTGCAACTCTCATCCAGCTGTTTCCAGCTACTCTACGAACATCGTCTTCGACCTAGCCTGATGGCGTCCTACCTTATAATACGTTTGCCGATTCGAGGTCTCCTCTCAAGAACACGTCTACCCCAATGGTCATCGGTTCCACTGCTAATAGGTATTCTGTGAGATATGTCGACAACTTTGGTTCTTTGCCGGTTTACTTCGTTCCGGATTTGATCCCACAGAGAGATTCCAAGCATAGCCGGTTCCGTAGCTCGTTGAACGACCTTAAATTTATGGACCAGCTTTACCATGAGACCGTATACGTTTCGATTCCGTAAGTCAAATCAGGCAGGTCTTTAGGCTCTGTGGAATAAGCAACGAGAAGATTCAATGAAACTTTTCAAACGCTGCCCAGCCTAGCTGAATTCTTCTGCAATTTGAACGAATGCGAACAAATTCTGAAAAGAACTAACGACCTTGCCAGTCCAAAAAACTTGATTCAATTTTCCAAATTGATTGCTAGAGTTTTTTCCGAAAGCAATTTAGATTTATGGGGTCGTCTGCAATTAATTTTTAATGGGTTTGAATAACTCGACCTAACGTAGCACTCATGGTTTTATAGGAATATTTTGAGTAAAAAGGTTTTATGTGGTATTAACATAAAACGTGTTGGTAATGTAAATATCGGTCAAAAATATGAGTTCTCGTTACTAAAGGCATTCTTTTACCTACTCCTAATACCATGTATTTGAACAATTGTCAAAATGTATGCCAGTCAGCCCAACTATCTCAGTGAAAGTATACCAGGATTTTTCAGGTTTTAGTTGATAGGTTTTTAGCGACTGTGACGGTAAACCAGAGGTCTATGCGTCTATCAAAGGACGCGGATGTTTGGCTAACTAAATAAATAAATTCCACACCGAAAACCTTATCTAGCTTTTTCGATTCACATCCTTAGGTCACACATCACATCCATACCTTGATATAGCAGAAATAACTTCATATCGAATATTTATTGCCACAAGCATCGTTGCTTTTGCCCTAAGGCTCAGTTCTAATCAGTTAGTTGAATTTCTTGGTCTTTAACGCGTTCTTCGTGGTGAAGGGCGGGCGTTTTGGGGGACTGTCTAATGTATTTTGACGAATAAATTACTTTTAATTTTGATTTTGATACGATACTGAACACAGAATACAAGAACATGCACTTTATATGACCCACGTAAGTCTGTAGGGTTTATACCATGAAGTAAATGTAGTCACATACTTCGTGGTCCATATACCTACTTACGAGGTTCGTAAATCCGCAGTTTTCCCGGAAGTGACAAGATACAGGCTAACAGTAGGTAACATGTTATGTTCATAGCCAGTTTATTTTCTGCCCTCTGTGAACATTGTCAATTGGCATACTTATGCGTTAGAGGGGCTTTTGAGCGTACCGGATTATATAGGGCAGCAATTAGCACTCGGTTATTAACTTCTAACCTCGTTTACCTTGAATAAGTCATTAAAAAAATATCAGACTTTATCAGTCCACTGCTGGTTACATAAGGCTTCTCCTATTTGTGGCTTTTAAATTCCTTTAAATCATGAAAGGACAAAGGGTAATATTGTATGGACACCGTACCCAAAAAACAAATGAACTGTAGCATTATGAACTATTTCTGTATTTTGTGCCCTCAGGCTCTCAACTATTTAAAAAAGTGCATCATTAGAAGCGCAGAAGTTTTTAGAGGTTCATTTTTGTTTTTGAGAGGATAAGTTAAATATTTCCCTTTATGAAATCAATTTAATTTCCTCACATATCTTTTTTCTCCAAGCGAATTCAGACTTTGCTGTCTTTGGATTAATTAAACTACTCCACGAGGGCAACAAAAATCGACATACTTCATAATGCTACAATTAACTTTGTATCTGGGTACGGATTTACCATTCTCCTTTCTTATGCGTGTTATCTATCTTATTCATCATGCAGGTATACGATTACATACTTGTACCTAGTTACCTACATACATAAACATACGTCAGCTTTCCTTGGAAACTTTTCGCAGAAACTTAAGTTTTGGTATCTCAGAATAGTAATGTTTTCAGAAATCTGAAACAGATTTGATTTCTGTGTTCTGATTCAAGCGAACCTACCCACTAGGGACACCACAATCTAAATGTACGGTGTATGTACAGACGCCAGCACATCAACCTACACCTAACTGTCAAATTTTCCCAATCAACATTGAACCTTATGCTTTAGCGATAAAGTTGAAAATCTATTACAGAAATCTGACAGATTGTAGTAGGTTGATGTGCTGGCGTCTGTACATGGTGTTGAAATAAGTATTTTTGATGTAATAAGTTAGTCGGTAATCAATCAATCAATCAATCAATCAGTTTATTTGTGAAACATAGGTGTATACATAGGTGTTTACATAAATAGGGCATGCGCTATGTTTTGTCATAATTAAGACATACAAATTTATAAGGGACCCATTAGGAGTCATTACATTATGTCATAAAAATAAAAAAGGAAAAAAAGAAAAAAAAATGCATTATTCTAATATTTGGTCGTTCAAAAATTCGTCTACATTATAATAACATTTGTCAATTAATAATTTGATAAGAGCTTTTTTAAATTTATACAATGTCAAGTTTTTTATGTCATTAGGAATTTTATTAAACACTTTAGGTGCCACACCAAAAAAACTTTTTCGCATCAATGCGGTCTTACATTTTTGATTACATAGTTTATTCACGTATTGGGCACGCAATGGAGTTTTTTTAGTGGAAGATATTTTTGTAAACAGTTGTGTGTTTCTTTTCACAAACAATGCAGTTTCCAATATGTATAATGCTGGAAGGGTAAGTATTTTTAAGGACTTAAAATAGGGTCTACAGCTATCCGTTGTTTTTATATTACACATTGCTCTGACACATCTTTTTTGCATCCTAAATACAAGCTCACGGTCAGTCGACTGCCCCCAAAAAATTACGCCATATCGCAGCACAGAAGCTACAAGTCCATGGTATGCCACCAGTAACGTATCTTTATTCACCTTTTTTGATAACTGAAAGAGTGCATAAGCAGATTTACTCAGACGTTTACAGAGTTCTTCTATCATGGGTTTCCAAGTAAGCTTACTGTCGATGGTTATACCTAAAAACTTAGCATTATTAACTTCTTCTATTTTATGGTTATTATAAGTTAGATCAATATTTGGATGTGGTTGCCGCTGATGAAAGTGCATCACCTTAGTTTTATTTAAATTAATTTTGAGATTATTATTATTCATCCAACTGATGATATTGAGAAGGCATTCATTAATATCATTTTGATAAGTTGTAACATTATTACATTTTATAACAGCTGTGCTATCATCGGCGAATAGGATAATTTTGTGTCGTATTATTTTTGGCAGATCATTTATATATATCAGAAATAATAACGGCCCTAGTACGCTACCTTGGGGCACGCCAAATCTTACGTGTCTTGGTTTTGATCTATATATGATCTGCGTTTTATTCTTATGACATATTCTAGATATTTCCGTGTATTGATATCTGTCACTAAGGTATGATTCAATAAGTTTCAGAACATTGCCCCTTATGCCATATCCATGTAGTTTTTGCAGTAATATCTTGTGATCTACATAATCAAATGCCTTGGTCATATCAGTAAAGATTGCACATACTGGATTAATTTTATCTACTGATGTTATAAGATGTTGTAATAAATCGTATAGTGCCATATTAATAGTATGATTTTTACGAAATCCTTTTTGTTCCTTGCAGAATAGGTTGAACTTTTCAAAGTACGTATAAATTGAATTATAAATTACTTTTTCAAATATTTTTGAAAGTACTGGGAGTTTTGCTATCGGCCTATAGTTTTTTACATCTGTTTTGTCGTTTCTTTTAAATAGAGGTTTAATTATGGCTTTTTTTAGACTTTTCGGAAATACGCCATCAGTGATGCATAAATTAATGATGTGTGCGAGAGGTGGCGCTATAATTTCTTTAACATATTTAACAACTTTTGTAGATACACCATCATAACCAATTGTGTTCGTATTTTTTAGATTGTCAATTATTTTAATAATGTCAGTCGTCAAAACAGGTAACATAAATAGGGATTGTGCTGTCAGATTTTCAATATTATTTTGATTAGTCCAATTCATGTCATTTTGTTTATTATTTTCGATTTCGTCAACAAAATAGTTATTGAATTCATTAGATATGTCAATAGGATTCGTTATAGAAAGTTGATCTTTTTGTATGGCATTTATTGTATCATGTGGCAAACTTGATTTAGATTTATTTATTATTTTCCAAACTGCTTTCGATCTATTTTGAGAGTTCTGTATAAAATGGTTATTTTGCGACTTCTGGGTTAAACGCATTATTTTTTTAAATAATACAGTATATTTTTTAAAAGTTTGTTTATTACTTAAGTCAGGATTGCACCTATATTTCCAAAGTAGTTGTCTTTGTTTTCTACTACAGAGTTTTATACCACGAGATATCCATTTAGTTTTCCTATTGGTAGGCTCACGTATTTGCACTTTGATCACGACCTACATTTGGGAGTGCATTGACATACGGCGGAGCCTAGATGATGCATTTTTGTACATAACTTAATTAGTGTTCAAATAGACGTGGTTTGAATCGGACAACTTGCATTTTTATTCAGATTCATACCCGTTGAGCATTCATTGACATTCCTTGCATTTTCTTGACATATTTCTGCATACTTACATTTTGCATTTGCATTGACAGACTTTAATGTTTCGTGAACCCACCCAACACTAAACAACAAAGTATCACAAGAAAGAAATATAAACCAATTTTGTGGGCGAACCCAATTGTTTAAAATGAAGTACTTTCTCCTAAATCACAAAATGCCCGAGCTCGCGCTTAGCTCCAGTTTAATTTCGCTCATTATATATATCGTGTACGTTTAAATATAAATGATGTTAGAACTAATACTTGTGATGTTTTCATACTCACTTGTGTATTTTCGTTTCAACATAAATTGTGGAAGTAATAGGTATGCTGTATTCTGGTCGCTTAGTGCCGACTGTGCCGAGTATTTAGCGCACAGTAAAGATTATTGTTAATTAGTTTCTGAAATACTGCTTAATATTTCGTAGGTAGAGTTTGTAATTTCATTACGAACAGGTTCCAAACGCTAATCCGAAAATAATGCTGCCACCTCGCCGGATTTACAAATACAACAAATACCAAACCTGCTACAAATTGTCAGGTCTATACAAATACCTACGCATTTTCGATTAAAATCGGTATGATTATAACAACTCACTGGGAATACATAATTGGGTATGTCTGATAAAATCTTAAATTAGTTCAAACCGGACATTATCGAAATCCGTTTTGGTTATAGGATGGTTCTTGAGCAGTCTAAAGATATCAGGTGAGAAATTATATCAATAGAAGTAACAAAAAAAATGTAAATATAGACTGATAATTAGAACCTACTCTTTATTTCATGTCGTAATATTTACAATTAGGTACAATTTAGAGAATATTATAAATACTTGTGTAGGTACCACGGTGTACTTTTCACGTTCAAATAACTACATTTTTGCACAATGATAAAGAATTCTTCGACAAACGAAAAATAAACGCTACGAAAAGCTAAACTTTTCCGAATCTAAATCCGACAAAACATGTCCAGAAATAACCGTAGTACATACTATTTGTATTTGAGCTGTCATCATAGATTTTCCACCGAACTTTCCACCAAGCAGTGCAGTGCTCTTACGATATTGCTTGCGCCTGTATTGAATCAAATCGGAAAAGTTTGAGAAGTAAATACCACTATTCTTTTCACAACTTATTCTTAATAAATAAGGACTGAACAACAGCCGAGAAAGGTAAATAGCGTAATTAATGCAATTTGCTTCGTCAACATAAAAACATTATTTCACGTTAAGCTAAGTAAACTTGTGTAATAAGGAAAATCTTCGCTTAGACAATTTATTTATCTCCCACCAAAATATAGTGGGCGAACCTTAGTTCACCTCACGCCCTATTAAAATAATTTATCCTTAAAGGGCTTCTTGCTAATATGTACGTAAAATTGCCGCTAATTAAAACTTTAATTAACAGTTAAGTTTAATATAAGTTTAATTAACAGTACCTAAGAAGATAAACAGGAGCAGTGGCTGCCAAATGGTAACGGCCGCGACTTACGTGTTGTACGAGTAGGTCGTAGGTTCAAACCCAGATAGGCGCTCTACTTTGTGTAAATTATTTCATCGCCACTGCTCTCAAAACGGTGAAGGAAAACATCGTGAGGAAACCGGCATGTCCTAGAAACAAAAACTCGAAGACATGTTGTCTCATGTTTTTTGTTTGTTGGCAGGTGTCTCTGCCAACCCGCACTGGGCCCGCGTAGTGGATTACGGCCCACTCCCTCTCATCGAGAGGAGGCCTGTGTCTCAGCAGTGGGAACATTATAGACTGATTATGTTAGGTAAAGAAGATAAACACAAGAATACGTAACTTCAAGAAATTATACCTGCAGAATACTTACCTACATTTTTAAACGTGTTTTGCTTCGGTTTTGCATTTTAAAAACATATAGGTAAACAATTTTTTTTTCTCTAAAATATGGATAAAAAGCTGACAAACAACATAACAAGACTTCTTCTTCGTTGTTCGCCCATTAAATAATGATACTAATTCCCGTAACAAAAGACTAATTAACCGTTCACAATTAATTTTGTTAAGTATACAACCAAATTAGTGAACAAAGGAGAATCTAAACAACGTTTGCATTTTGCACCATCAATTTCAGGTTAAAAATTATTTGGAAGTTTCTAAATTAAGTAGAGACTCGCACCTTTTTTGTAAAGAAGACTAATTAAGATAAATGGAACGAAAAGATAAAAAAGTGTTTCGCCTAGCGTTTTATATAAAGTGCGATGAGATGATACAGCTACATTGAAATGCCGCATTCCAGAAGCCATCCAGTAGTCATAACATGCAAATTGGCACTCGTGACACACGACTCTCATAATGTATTATTACCTTTATACGATTATTTAGATTAGAAACGGTTGTGAATTTGTTTGTTTTCAGTATAATATCGGATAACGTTAATTAAATTGATGTTGCATGGAAAGTATATTTAGCTTTGCCAATATTCCGCGGATTTAGGGCTTCCGAACAAAAGCTACGTTGATTTATTTAGGTTAATTGGACGATAACGCATTTTTATATGAATATTTTCGGAATTTTTCTTCGAAATCTGTATTGGCCCCAAAGTTTATAAGCTATGGTTATATTACCAGTATATTTTAGCTTATATTAGGTCTTTACCTATGAAATTGGAGATTTGTATGAAAATTTTAAAATGTAAAAAAATTTTTTTTTTTTTATTTCAGCTAATCAAAGTACTGGCCCAAATTATCTATACAATTTTGCCATTTTGATGGCAGTTTGTTTATCCCTTTACTGTAGAAGTCGACGGGACGGGACGCGATGAAGTCAGCGAAAGCGTTTTGTACTGCCTCTCGGGTGTTGAATTTTTTACCACTTAAAAAATTGTCTAAAGGACAATGCCAACATGTTAGAACAACCGTGGCCTACAGTGAACACTGATAAATAGTTTATGCAATTATAGTTTAAGTTGTTATGAACATCTTCTAGTACTTATCAGTTAAGAAAATAAGTCGCCATTTGGAAATAAAACAGTTTTAATTTTTTTTATAACATTTATTTTTTCATAAGCACAGACATATTATATACACTTACAATAACTTTTGAATGGTAAGTACAGACAACAGTTTTGAATTTATACAAGTGTGGTTCTGATATTTGATACTGATACATAATTCTTAGTCCGTAGGCTTAACCATACAAAATATTATATGGTTGTAGAGACTGGGGTACATGTACACTATAATTACATCTCTCTAATAATGAAATGGAATCCCTAAAGCCCCTATCCAGTATAAACACATCTCCACTTTGGAAAAACTGCCTATATGGACCATTTTCATTAGAAAATTCATTTCGTATAATATCGGCATCTGATGTTGTAGCTGGATAGGGGCCTAGCACATCTATAATGTACCCATCTGAGCAAACAAGTAAAAATGGTTTGACCAAGTTGCGATATTTATGTAGAGAATAGGTGTTTTTCTGGTATAAATAATTAGAGCTTTTTTCTATATAAATGTAAGTCCCATCGGCAATAACAATTGGATGACGTTCCTCTGTTCCAAATAGACCATTTGGTATAAGTAAGTTTCTCTGAGAGATGTCTGTCCTAGTCAAATGATTTAATCCCAGGTTTCGGGGCACAACATCTTGGTGTAGTATCTCTCGGGCCATGTTCATTAAACGTTCCAAAGTACTCCGTGGTACACTTAACAAAGAAGAAATACGTTCATCGCTTTCTCCAGTTCTTAATTTGATAAAATATGCCGCTAGAGCAAACCTTCCTTTATACTTGTTTGACAGACTGGGGACTTCAGCAAGTAGTTGGTTAAATTGTGCTTTTGTTATCCTAAGATAATAGTGCACCATATGTTCTGGGATTTCGTCTATATTTTGAAAATCTAAATGTGCATACATATTCTGCTGCAGCAGAGTAGCAAACTCTTCAACATGGGCCGAACTAAAAGTTTGTATTGGGTTTTGTGTAAAGTCCCCTAATAGGTCCCATGAGTTGCTTATTAGGTGAAAATTGCAAATTCTGCATTATGCAGGTACATAATATTTATAATCACAGAAAAGTCTTACTCATAGTGATTCCGGAACGGTAAGGCGAGGGCGATCAGTACCTGTACATCCAGGGAAAAAGCAGCAACGCTGAGTATCAGGTGCTCTTACGTAATTTGGCAAAAATACTGTGGATTCTATCCCTTGTGTAGACTCATTTGTTTGAGTACTGTCAAGGTCTACAGTCTCTTCTTCTAAATCCACTGACTGGTTACTAGAGCTGATAGAACGGGACCGTGTAATTGCTCTATCACATCTCTGCCAGCAAGGGTGGCAGATGCGAGACGAGCTCAGCAACTGAAACAAAGAAATAAAAGTAATATAATATCTTCTGTCTTTTAAGTACAGCTTCCAGCCAACTTAAAATGTGTACATACTTTTTTATAATATTTTTTGCTTTTTTAATAATAATGTTTGTCCAGGGAGAGAATGAAGCTATACATCTTAGTCGAGTAAGTAAGAGCACTACAGACTAGACCAATGAATTATTGAATAATATTATAAATCTAAATATTTCACGCTATAAACTGAAATATAAGAATTATTAATTATTTAGAACTTTACCTGACGTGGAGCAATTTGTCTAGAAATATTTTCTCTTATATGATTTTCTCGTGGAGAATCCTGAGACAAGAGGTGACTTCTTTGTCTACGGAGTGAGCGACCATAGCCAACACAAATGAGGCGAGCAGCGGAAGGTGAGACACTTTCTGCTGGATGTCTTATTTCATTCCATGCTGCAGTCCAACATGAATGACAAACAAAATCATTGCTTGAGATATGCACCTGAAAATGCAATTGATTATTATTTAATATTAATTACATAGTAAATGATGAGGAAAACCGCCCCTAAGACGACCCACTGACCGAAGAATGAAATAAGTAGCATAAAATAGTACATAATTATGCTGTACGATTTTGTTAGTTTCTCATTAAAATAAAAGTACTTATTTAAACATATTTTTACTATGACAATGTAATTACTAAAAGCTTGCTTATGTACTGGCTATTGTTATCAGTTTTTTAAAGGCATTGTTTGTAATATAGGTGAATAATGTAATATAAGGCTTAGGTACCTGTTGTGGCAGAAGCCATTGCTGTACAATTGATCGTACTTCCACAATTTCCAATTGATGAGATCGCAAGCGCCTTATATCCACTCTACAATTCGCACAGCGAACGTTGCTTGCGCCGGTTAATCCCCGCAACGACGTGCTCGGGACAGCAGAGCTGCTCAGATCCATAGCGGGGCGGGAGTCCAAATGCGTGCAAGGGTCGTCATTAGATGCGGGGCCAGAAGTTTCCACATTCACATCAGGGTTGTCATTCAAAGAGGATCCAGGGCCCAAGTTCGCGCGAGGGTCATCATTCGGGGGAGGTAGATCGGAGTCCATTGTCGTAAAAAGGGTCACAAAAGAGCACAAACCACGGCAAAAGAAAACTACGATAGCGATACACAAACCACGATAGCGAGCGCGCTAATGAGTTACTCATTATTTAAAATTCAAACTACTCATTAACATTATTAGTTTGAATTTTGATTACAGTTTGCTGTCACTGTCAAATCTATCATTCTGTCAAAGAATAATGTTGCCATATTTTAAAATATAATCGATAAGTTGCATCGATTGTTGGTCTTGATCAATTAATTTTTTATCTAACTACGGCAAAGCCTTAAAGAATTCAGTGACTTTACCTTTTTATGTTTATGTATGTGTGGACTATGATCTCTGGTCTGAGGTGTTTATGAACATAATTGTTTTGTCATAAGGTCGAGTACGTTTCGTTTAAAGAAACTAAAATGACCATGACATCAGAAAATCTTTTTGCTTACCATAGAAATACATAAAATCATTTCTATGGTAAGAAAAAACTGAAATCCAACTAACGTATTTAGTAATAGTTCCAGCTTCCCGAAGTCAAGAGCATAAATGCCCAAGTTTTAATAATTAGTAGCCGACAAGTAGCTTTATTTTTCCCTGTTGGGTTTTAGGTTTTAAGTGATTATATTTAATTTTTTTATACCAGTATTTTGTATTATTATTAATTAATCCGTAATCGATTAGATTTATTAAATATATAAATTGAAGTAAACTGTCCATATAATGGCAACCCTAAACTTCGTTTGACAGTGAAACTCGCATTGATATAATAGTTAAATTACTTATTAATTTGCTAAAATCACGGCGTCTTTGTTAGAGATAGAACTTAAATGGAAATTTCCTATTTAAAATACTTATAATTTTTGATTATAGTTCTAAATGTGTTTGACGTGGGCCATATCTGGGCATTATTTTTTTTTATTTTTATTTTTTATATTCCACAACTATCACACAACGCCATCTAGTCCCAAGCTAAGCAGAGCTTGTGTTATGGGTACTAGACAACTGATAAACATACTTATATATTTCTAAATACATACATATTATAGATAAATTACGACCAGACACAGAACAAATGATCGTGCTCATCACACAAACCTTTGTCCTGGGTGGGAATCGAACCCACGACCTCCGGCATAGCAGTCAGGGTCACTAACCACTAGACCATCAGGCCTGTCAGGCCATCCTTTGAAAAAAGTAGAAATCTGTTGGGCCAAGGTCCGGTGAGTACGGTGGGTGACGGAGAGCTTCCAGCTGTAACTCTTGTAGATTTGCGATGGTCTGTCGTGAAGTGTGAGCTCGCGCGTTGTCGTGAAGAAGCAATGGGGAAGAGCGATTGATCAGTCTTGGTTGTTGAATTGCGAGCTTCTACATCATTGTTTGCAATTCTTGGCAGTAGACATCTGCCGGCATGGCCCGCAGCAAGCTCAGCCGTAGATTGAGTTGGATCCGCTTCCACTGTCGCCTTCAATTCGTCGTTGTCGACAATGGGTACCGGCCGACCGCGAGGCTCGTTCTTCAACTCAAAATTTCCAGATTTTAAACGGTTGAACCAATAATGGACCGTGTTTATGCAAGCAGTGTTAGGCCCGTACACGTCGTTAATGTTTCGTGTTGTTTGCGCAGCGGTATTTCCACGTAGGAACTCATATTCGAAAATTGTACGTATTTTCAGTTTATCCATGGCGCCAAAAACTACCACAATTTCACAAAAACAAAAAACTATCTAAAAACAAATGACTGAATTTGAAATTAAATTAACACGGCTTTCTAATAAAATTTATTTGAATTTCGAATTGCGCGCCAATCCACAGATAATTAAATCTGAAAATGCTGGTTATAGAATCTCCAATTTCATAGGTAAAGACCTATTATTTGCAGAGACCAAACAAAATTAAAATAGGTGTAATATTTTGCTTTGGATAATGAATGTTGTCTTAACTGTAAGGAACTGCTAAAGTCCTTGGCTTTATTTGATAACTTCTTACCTATATTTCTATCGAGAAAAAGATATAAAAGTAGGTAGAATTTCCCTATCCGTTACCAATTACCATTTTATAATACCTGGAACTATCGTATTATGTTCGCGTCATAAAAAGGCACAAACAGTCACGTCAGTCTGACGCGCGATATTACCTATCGAGATCGTAGGTACCTACATTGTGGATATTCAAATAAAATGACATACATAAATACACTCACACCCACAAGTCTTCCCTCATATTATAAATATGACACAATATTATGATAACTTGACGTTATTTTTAGCTGAAAGTACTCCGTTTTATTACGTCAAGCGGTGAATATATTTAATCTGATGCATCAAAATATAATGAACGTCAAACATTTTTAACGAACTGTACTGGATCGTCCTTGGCTTACGATAAAGTGGGAAGTGAGATCCAGTTCACAAAGTCGTTCGCGAACTATCGCGCTACGGTAGAAGTTTCTCGGGTAGGTATCTGCGGGCCCGATAAAAGTCGGAACAAAATTGCGCGACAAAGACATGAAGTCACATATACACTGCCCAGCTGGAGTGGTACCATAGTAGTACTGACTCGAGTGAACTATTTTTGTCAAAAAGCGGATGAACATTTGTGCAGATGAATTTTTAAGTGAAGTGCAAAAATCTGGCAAACGTCAAATACCTAGGGCGCTTCCAGACTATAATTATTGTAAATAAAATCAACTTCAAAACGGTTTATATCATCGGTTTAAAACGGCTTAACACGAAGTGATCTAGACTCTAGATCACTTCATGTGAAGCCTCAGCGCTTTCTATAAAAAAAACCATTATTAAACCGCTAAGGTGTGGTTTTAAACCAAAAAGACGGTATAAAACCAAATAATTTCAATCGTTTAAAATCCGTTTTGCTTCTATATTCCAGACCCATTAAATAGATTAGGTAGCTGAAGAAAATGTGAACTAGAATTCATAGCAATATAAAGTTTAGAACTACTGTATAAAGTTTAGGAATAATTTAAACTCCATTATTTTATCAGTTACAATTCTTTCATCTCAATGTCGGATATAAATTACTTTATTTGTATGAATTATTTCTGATGTAAAGCACATGTTTACAGCGTGTGGTTTCCCAAGATTCTTCGAATTCGAATGCTTAAATTATTAGATCATAAAGACAAAAATACTAGTCTACAAGACATTACACGCCGTATTTACGTTAACTTTCCTGGTTTCGATATAAAAATAGCTGAGGTACTGAACCCGTTGTGTCGGTGTACTGTGCGCCGCAAATAGTCACAAGATTGACGACGACGTGTAAAATTAGTAAATATATTTAAGCATGAAAGTAGAATAAATGCTGAGGAAATGCGTTCCTTGCGAATCATGTGTGATGCGACTATGAACGATAGGACTGATGACTGACTACTGTAATTTGAAAACATTGTAAAAGCCAATTGTTTTTAAAAGAGTAACCGTGGAGTTTCTTGCCGGTTCTTCTCCATAGGAAACGACCAATTGGAACCGTACTCCTAGCTTCTGACGTTTCATAAGTGCCCATGTAGGTTTATGTGAAACAAAATATTTTGATTTTGATGTGATAAGGCAACGATGCGGTTTAAAAGAAGATGTAGTGACGAAAATTAAAAAGAGTAAACTGAGATGGTTTGGTCTTGTTGAGAGGATGAATTAAAGACGGCTAACAAGGCAGTTGTGAGTGGAAACGCCAGGAGGGGACGCCCTGCGAGGATATAATAATAAGTATATATTGACCTTATTGGTGATGTTCTTCAGAAAAATCAGGTGCGTAGTACTCGTAACCGGCGTGCGTATGACTAGATGTATGAACGTAAACGAGGCAAAAGGAGTATGTAAGGATCGTAGCAGGTGGCGGTCTGTAGTTTCTGCCTAACCCCATGGGAAGAAGCCGTGAGATTATGTATGTATATATATATGTTAAATTTCTGAACATATGCCCAGAAGAGCAGCAGTATTTCCACGTTAAATGGGTATGCTAATTCTTTAATAAAAAAAAAGTCTTCCTCCAAGACGCGATTTTTTGGCAAATCTCTGAATATTATTTCTTTGAAATGAAGACGTACACTCAGGCCCCATGAACTAAACTTTCGACCTCAATCGGTTAAAAGCTACTCAGAACCAAAATCAATAAAGATACTAAGGGCGAATCTCAAGAAATTTTATATTTAGAATAAGTCTTATTATGCTATGAATAAATTATGATTTTTTGGCAGTTTTCTCTACTAGAACTGTCAGACGTAAATTTTATCCTGAGGATAAAAGATAAATCTGACTTTGATAAAAATCTGCCCTTAGTCGCTTCAATCAGATTTATCACGCTAAGTATCATATTCATTAAAAATACCTATTTCATCTTCCATAATTGTGTTTACACGGGTCTGTGTCGGGATCTTCAAGCACTTTAGAGTCACTATCGTCCGCTCTAATAACAACGTAACGAGCATTCCACTGCCCAGTGACCTAATTAAAACAAACTCATCTTGTATGATAAAACCCTACTCCACTAAGAGTTAAGTACACCTCTTAGGGTTGAAACAATTATTACGTCTACCGCATCGCCCGCTCCACGTTATTAAAACTAAGTACATGGACGTAAGCCGTCTTAAATTGAAAACTGCATGACGTCACGCTTGTTTTCTCTGAAAAGACAACAGGCAGAGCTACATCTCTTCGTCTTCTTCTTCCATCCCTTAATCCCAGTTCTATCTGGGGTCGAGTATTCTTGCAGCGGGGCCAGGGCGATCTGTCCTGGTTTGTCATAGCAGTTAGGTTCTGCGCTTTCATCTCCCTCTCGATACTGGACCACCATATAGCGGGGGTTCCTCTTCCCAAGCGTTTCGTAAGGATATTGAATACTGTTTTACTGAGTAACTATCATCTCTTCTCATTACATGGCCGTACCATCTAAGCCTGCATACCACATAAAGTACACCTCTGACTAACTTTAAAAAAAAAAACAACACACGTTCCGCTAGTTGCTTGAGCCCCATGTAATGTAGTGGGCCAACTTACTGCCATCAACCGAGCACAACTCCAAACCGAGTATTTTTTATGAAAAAACCCAATGACAAGGAAAAATAACTACTGCCTAGAAAAGTAGCATAACCTTATGAAGATCCCAATATTTCAGAAAGAATGATGGCTTATTGAAAACTCGAACGCAACGTTGTTATACGTGGCTGATCGGGAGATTAATCGGTCGGTCTGCTCACAAGCGATTAACACACGTTCCCTCAAAAGTACCCACTCTATCTGTGCTGATCCTAGATAAAAGCTAGAGGACATTGTTATACTTATGCTCCTAATTCAGGGTTTTTGGTAGAAGGACCGACACAATGGATCAGACCGGAATGAGAAAGTTTATAGTGGATAAGAAAACGTTTAAAACAGAAGACGAACTAGCAGGGGATCGAGGAGGGGGATGGAGGGGGGTTCAGGGGATCAGAACGGAATAACTCAATTTTTTGAGGGATTAGGGATGTCATTTGCTAGCACAAAATTGTTTTATTTTTCATTTTTGTCATGATTTTTTTAATTGAAATATTTCGTTCCTTGACACTATTATATTGTACGACTTTGGAAGGCTTTAGGTTCTTATTTTTTTAGAACCAATTGTACATAAATGTATATTGCAGATAATACCAAAAATTATTGCGCTCTATTACAACTATGAACAAAAAAGTTGTGACGATATTTCGGGTGATTAAACAAACACATATTATTATCTCAATTATCTACATTGACACTTAAGACAAGTGTTATGGGTGAAAACTAGGATAATATGATACTTCCTATCCCTATGAAAATTGTGTCCGTCCTTCACCCAAACATCCTGTATATAGGCTTGGCTTCTGATTCCGAAACTATAATTAAATAACAGAAACTGTTTCAACTAATATGATTCGCTATTGAAGAACCAATTTTCAAATCTGTCCACGACAACTTTTGCTAGTACTTGTTTCAATAAACCTAATAACAATAACCTTATCAGACTTTACTAAGTCTGCGAAGTTTAAAATCAATATCTAATACAATTTAAAAGTATTGGTAGGTTCCGAAATTCACTAGCTGATTTTATAAAATAGATATCTACTATACTTACTATACGTGTGAGCTAGCATAGCCTTGCAAAAACGTGAGCATAAACTTTTTAAATAGGATTAAAAGGATTGGGTTCTCTTTTAGTAGATTCGCGGAAAAGTTTCATGCTTACTATGTATAGGTAGCTATGTTTTATACAACTGTTCCCAATGTTGGAATCAATGTTCCGAAAATCCCCTTTTTAACGCGTCGACTTGTTGACAGTTGATCTGACAGAATTACTTCCCCTTTTCCGCTCGTTATATTTATAAGGGCCTATAGTTTGAATTTGTCGACTACATTCTATAGTATTGGGTACCTAAATTGTTTTAAATAACGTTCAATAGATCGAACAGATTTATTTTTCATAGAAGAAATGATTGATTGAACTGAAAGATTTTTGTTCACAAGCGTTGAACCCCACCCGCTAGCAATTATGTAAAAGAAGCGGTTCTTTACAAACGCTCAGAAATACAAATTCATTCCGGTTTGAATGGGACTTTGATTTGTTATTCATATATTTTAATAGCCTCTCGGCCCTCATCCATGGATTCTAAAACATCGAGAGCGGAAAGAAAAACCTGTCTAGTTCCGTTAATTATCGGAAGAACCTGCAATTTTATACTTATATTGAAGCAGAATAAAATACAGCGCTGCTTGTTTCCAGCAACCATAATAATTATCGCTCTTCATTTACGTTAATTTTCACTCATAAATGTACGTAGGTATAATAGCCGTATAATTAATTTAAATAATATCTGCGATAGGTAACGTAAGTAGGTACTTAACTTAATTACGTAGCGATAATTATGAAGTATTCACTGACGCAGGTTTTAAAACTCAACATGGCGTCTGATATTATTAGTGAGTCAAGAGTATCAGCAGGCGATAACTACGTTGATATAATTATTCTCGTAAAATTAACTGTTACCTGCAAAGCATATCATAATCAACCTATATATTTTTTTTTTTTTTTTAAATGGACTTGCTCTTGACTCTAGTCTAGGTCAAAGGTGACAGAGACAAAGTCGACGATGAAGCGAGCTTATCCAGAAGAAGCCTGTTCACTCTCACTTAATGTTCCCATTGCTAGGCCAGAGGCCCTGTGAGAAGGAGTGGGCCGTAATCTACCACGCGAGCTCAGTGCGGGTTGGTCGATGTCACATGTCTTCAAATCTTTAATTCTAGGACATGCCGGTTTCCTCACGATGTTTTCCTTCACCGTTTTGAGAGCAGTGGTGATGAAATTATTTACACAAAGTAAAGCGCCTGTCTGGGTCTCGGTCAGGGTCGACCCTACGACCTGCACTCGTAAGTCGGGGGGGGGCTGTTACCACTGGGCCATCACCGTTACCTAAGTAACGATTATTAATTTCATAATAGATTTATGAGCAGACTAATATCTTTCGACCTGCAAACCAACATAAATCTTGTTTACGTGGACCGAAACAATATGGATAGCAAAAGGGCATAAGGCAACGTCAGAAAACCATTAATTCATATTTACTGCCACAGTATTTATGAAACATAAAAAGTTTATGGTGAAGTAGGAAGGCTGCAGCAGTATTCTAACGCGCTCCCTACGTTTTATGGGTCACCTTAAATGGTGCTTTAATTAGACATATAAGATTTACGGATGGTTAATGAGAATCGGGACGTAAAACTTGCCACCTACGTTAAGTTTGGTCGGAGGATGATGCTGAAATTCATCAATCAAAATCAAAACCTACTGATCATCAAGTCCATTACAAAGTTCTGTTTTCAATGTGTGGGAAGCTGGTTAATGTCTCATCGTTCACAATAAAACTCATGCAACAGATCCCATTATTGCGAAGCGGGCAGCTAATATAAACTTATCACATAAATGGGATTTGAGTAGGGCATTAAGGAAAATTTTGCTTTCTTCGCGCTTTGCATGTTTGACAGGTTCGTAAACAGATGTTATTAAAGTAAGCATATATGTCGTGTTT
Source organism: Hydraecia micacea (assembly GCA_914767645.1). Taxonomy (NCBI): domain Eukaryota; kingdom Metazoa; phylum Arthropoda; class Insecta; order Lepidoptera; family Noctuidae; genus Hydraecia; species Hydraecia micacea. The sequence continues at coordinate 11,899,483 of OU611782.1, read as the reverse complement.
ACTTCTTGTGAGTTTCAAAGTAAGGGGTAATAACAGCCTCATAAGGATTTATGTTTCAACAACTTTCAACTGAAGTTTGGAGCGTTAAAGCATTCTAATAATCTTCATAAATCGTGAATATAATTATTATGTTTACTTAACTGAAATAAGCTCAACAAAAGCCATGTCCCAATCTTAACCAGTGAGTCTATAAATAAAAGTGTCCTTATCTGATTTCAATTAGACTTTCCGCCAATAGAATTAGAGAAAATATCAAGCTATGAATTTTCACGAGCAATTAGGGAGATATTCATAAAATATCCGTGCCAAGGAAAATCAATTTGACTGTATAAATCCTTGAATCAGAGCAATTACTTCGTTTTATATAAGATGATGTTTAGCCGGCTATATTGCTTTATCGTTTATTAATGTCCCGACATCCGCGTATCAGGAAGCTCTCAAGAAACAGGAAAATAATGAACAGGAATTATCTAAAATCGGAACATGCAGCTGAGACAAACTGCTATTAGTTAAACATCAGCGATTAAAATTGACAATTCATGACAAAGAGAAGTGTTGAAGAAGTGCTCGTAAATAATGGCATCATTATCGGGAATTTAAACTGTACACCTTTTTTCCTAATAATAAGCCTTCGTTACCGGCGGCGAAGCCCAACAGCTACTTTATTTTAATTTTAAAAGCTTCATTTTTATTGGAACATAAATATAACATTCAGAACTCATATCTTTATGCTCGACACATTTTCCTCTGGTAAGATTTGCGGACATGAGTATTTTTATATTGAGCCCCATTCAGATATACTCGTATGTACTTATGCTTACTCAGCTTTGAGAAGGAACCAATCCTTCGAAGGGCTCCTTCGCGTAATATAAAAAATGGGGTAATCTATCCAGAACATATGTACACTCAAAATAGAATAAAGAAATATACCCACATATCATTATTTTATTGATAAAATCCAGCCCATTATTAATTTGAGAGACAGAGTCACAAAACATATTTTAAACCGGAAGAATTCTATAGTCATGGCTCCAAGTTTGCCAAACCACGTACTTAAATTTACTTTAGCTCTTAACAACACAATGGCATTTGTACAAGAATACTTAAAGCAGTAGTCGTGGAAATTTGTTGCCCTTTAAGTTACATTATAAATGTCTGTATAAGCGAAGGTATTTTTCCGGATGCCCTGAAAAAATCGGTAATGAAGCCATTGTTCAAAAAACAAGATAGTTAATGGAATACTACAGGCCGATTTCATTGATACCAATATTCTCAAAAATAATTGGAAATAGAACTCGATTTCGATTTAGAAGCAAATAATATTCTTTGCAACGAACAAAAAGGATTTAGGAAAAACAGGACAATTAACATAGCTATTTATGACTTTTTATGTGCTGTTGTGACAAATATGGGCAAAAACGCTCCAGTATGTGCGATATTTTGTGACATTTGATTATGTGCAACACAATATTTTACTAAAAAAGCTTGACGTTTACGAGGTAAGAGGAAATATCCTTGAGCTTTTAAAATCGTACCTACACGACAGAAAACAAATAACGGTAATAAGCAGAATCAATATACGCACCAAAAGAGAAGAAATCTTTCTATCAAATGAACATACAATGACATTATAATTGACACAGTTAATACAACAAGTTGCTAGGTCTTATGAATTATTAAAGATTTTTTATTAAAGATTCAAATATAAAACGCTAACAGTCTTAAAATAATAATATGTACAAGTATATAAAAAGGGAGGGGAAAGGATCAAAGGGCATCAAAAAATTTGTCCGCATCGCTGTCAACAGGAAACACGCCCAAAAGGCTGGCAGGCTAGGTCTTACAATAGATCGAAATTTTAATTTGAAAGTGCCCTGACTAAAAGGATATCCAGTAAGTAGTGCGTACGCTTTGCATATACTATCACGAACTATTAACATAGATACGTTATTAACTGCTTACTATGGGCTAACAGAATCTGTTCTCAAATACGGTGTTGTCTTTTGGGGTAACTCAACTAATAAGGAAGCTGCATTTAAAGCACAAAAGAGAGCCATGTTTATGTTGAAAACCACTGATAGTTGTAAGCCCTATTTTATTCGTTATAAAATTTTGACGTTGGCATCGCTTTATATTCTGGAATCGGTAATGTTTGTTAGAAGTAATTTTTATTTATTTTCGCGAATGGCAGGTAAATTGCCAAGAAACTGGTGTGATCAAATTCAGCTCTGCCTGCATAGGAGTAGGACGGCACTTATGCGCAAAAGTGTTTTTTTCATGGCTCCCATTACTCGTATTTATAATAAGTTACCCAAAAGTTGGAGGGAGCTAAATAATGTAAATTTGAAAAATCAAGGATTTATATTAACAGATTTTGATGTATTATAATTTTAAATTTATTTTGCTAATATTGACATTTATATTTTTTTTTGTTTGGTAATTCACATAACTTTAATGTTTTTGACTTGAAATTAATAATTAAAAATCATTATTATTCATAATACTTGCATGCCATACTAGGTGGCAAACATGTCTGATCCTTTGTTTTTATGTTATCCTGCATGCATTTTTATTATTGTATTGAGCTAATAAATATATCTTATCATACTTACGAGTTTAATACCCTTTCACGGTGATAGTACACATCTCTCCAAAAATAAATAGCAATATTCACGCTCCATAAACGAAGCCAGTTTTAAGCTCAGTTATGGGCCTGTCGGATGTTAACCGATTACCAGTTCAGGGGTCACCGCGCAAGCCTTTGTCGATGTAATATCACACAGCTATTAAGTCAGTACTACATCACTGACTAAACATGATTATGTAGATTCATCATCTGCCTAGCCTTTTCCCAACTATGTTGGGGTCGGCGGCGGCGTCCAGTCTACCCGGATGCATGCTAAGTACTTACCAGTATTTGAAATGGAGCGACTGCTTATCTGACCTCCACCTGCTTATCAGACTTTCGGGCTTCTGACGACACGTAACGACTGTCAAAGATCCATGAATGACAACCGAGACCAACGGCTTAAAGTGCTTTACGAGGCACGGAGGGGTCTTGGTATGTAAAGATTGCCACCCATCTACGGACCAACCTCGATCGACCCGTGCGGCTGTTATTATATGACTATGTAAATTGGCATCATTTATTTGATTTACGTATCGATACTAGTTATTACGCGCCGTTTATTAACACATCTAACAAAGATTGGGCAATATTTGAGTGCGGAACCCTCAATTATAGGAGTGACAAGTTTGTGCTGAATTAGGCGAAGTGTCAACGTAATATCGGGAAGTGTTGACGCGTCACGGTCAGTGACGACTTTAGTTGTTTAGGCCTATCTATGGTGATTTTGCAATCGTAGGGTACTTACCGTCCGTTCACAGTTATCTTCTGTCAGTAGCAATCTAACAGCAACCTTATTGTAACGACAATAAAGACCACAATGATTTTGACAGACTTGTCCAACCTTATTAGAATAAGAATAAAGATCACTGTGATTTGGACAGTGATGCAACATCAAAGGTAAAATAACTGTGAACGGACTATAGGGTGAAATCAAATGGACAGTGCAGCACTACAACGGGAAAGTTTCACCAACATAATAAACATTGAATATTGGAGATGTTGTGTCAGACTCGCGTTACGTCAGTACGCGGAATTGCATTCGTTTTTATTTGTTACATATTATTTTTCATTACAACATCCAATTATAGCAATTTTCTCGTAAAGGAATTGCTGCCATGCTCATTAGTAGCGATGTCATGTGTTATTGATTTACAAAGAATCGTTGTGTCTTTCCATGTTTTTTGAAGTGAAACTTCTTTACGCACGCTTGACTTGGGGAGTAAGCTGGCGAACGCGTGACGTAAGCGTTACGAAAAGTGTGATCGGGCGAGGCGAACGGGAGTTGAGTGGGGGATATAAGCAAGAGACAGCAGTGCATGCGCACATTTTCTTTCTCTCTTTCTCTCATAGCCAAATACGTTCCGGATATCTAAGAAGAAATTTCACTTCAGTCGTGTGGTCATAAGCACACTCGTTTTTTTTTTTTTTTAACACAACGACTCCTTATAGTTACAGTAACTACATGGATCGAAACTGCCTTCTTCGATATTCGCACAAAACCGGTCGAAGTGGAGGTGCTTGGGGGAGGCCTATGTCCAGCAGGGGACGTCTTTCGGCTGAAATGATGATGATGATGACCATATACAGTGACCTCCAAAATTTAGATGACATTTTTCCACTTCAGCTCTGATGCCACATTTAAAAAATATCAGGTACCCCTAAGGGAGTACTTGAGTATTTTTTATGATAAGTCAAAGTTATTTGAATTAGTCAATAAAAACGTTATAGCAGTTCAAACAGTTGGTTCACTAGAATTTTAAATCATAATATGGTGTGTCATTGCGGAAGTGGAAAAATGGAAACTAACTTTTGAAGGCCACTCTAAGTCAATCCAAGATACACATGGCCATTATTTGTAACGCTCCTATTATCCTTTAATGAATGCCTCCCAGTGAGTATAAACGGCAACATTAATTTGACCCTAATTTACATAATACACGTCTATATGACAAAATCGCTTTGTAAATTTCGCCGGATCTCTATCCGAGAGGGTGATTGTTCTCATTAAGCTTTTGTTCTGCCGCTTTTTGAAATTCGCCTTTAATGAATACTTTGAATCGAGCTAAGTAAGAATGGAAAAGGCACAATTGTGCATTTTTAACAAAAGCTAACTCTCGCAATTACATTCAGTCGATCGAGGTAAGTTGTACCTCGTAATTACGCGAGGGTTTGTTTGAACCTACTTTCAATCACCAAAAATTCCAAATCTATATATCTAACTAGCCTGTGTTGTCCCATTGCCTCCCATCGCTTTTCCACACAATTATGTCTTTTGCTAGTGCCGGCCAGTCCTTTCGATAAGTCAAGCTCGTCCTGCTATCTTCATCTCGGCCTGCCGCGATGACGCGTGATGTCGTGCGTTAAGTTGGACCCAATCAGTGGTCCGCTTAGCCCATTTGTCATCTGACATGCGGCAGACATGTCCAGCCCAGTCCCACTTAAGTTTAGCGGTTTTCTGGGTAACGTCTGTGATATTCGTTTTGGCACTCGGTGCTGTGTTCCTTATACGGTCCGAAATTCGAACCCCTAGGATACTGCGCCCCATGGCTCGCTGGAAAACAAAAGAAAATGACAAAAGTCCTTGGTAAATAAACCCAGTTTTTGTATTGCTTACCTACCTATATCAAAAATAAGCCTAAATACCTTTTATAAATATACCTTTAATGTAAGCCCACAACATTAACGGACCACTCTTTGTGAATAGCAAATGGCCAAAAACCTCCGAATCATCAATCTACTGAGCACCAAATGTGGAAAATGGCGCGAGTAAAATACGAGACGTGAAAAATCTCTTCGCTATTGGTCGACTGGATACAAATAGCTTATATATAGTGGTGCGCCTTATAAAAACCTGCGAAGAACCTACGTGTTGGTGTACAGATTTAGTAGGGTTCCGTGGAAATCAATAACTTCTTTTTTTAATAGAAAATAAAATTCATGTCGCAGGAGTTACGAAGAATTGGTTCGATTAGTCAAGGAGCAATCGCCAAGTAACTTTTAATAACTCGAACACAATCGAACCTACCTTCGATTGTGCCTGCGACCAATGAATACGTTCAGAGTTAGTACTTTTGATTGAAATTGTTTCAATTAAGCAAACCACCTGGTTTGGTTAATTGAAACAATTTCAATCAAAAGTTTATTTAACCTCCTGCCGAAAAATGTTTCATATTTGAAGTTTGATACAGTTATAAAGTTTACAGTGTCTGACATTTCGGAAATTCTAATTTTGAATATCTGGAACAGATTATGTCGACAATATATATAATATAATATAATATAATATATTTATTCAAAAAACATAAGGTATGGTGTTAAATACAGTTTTCTTAAATCTATGTTAAATTCACACATAATTTTGAGCCTGAACTAGGAAAACCTGTGTTTCAGGCGATTTGAGGTAACAAAGGTGTATTATTTTATTACGCAGTAGTAAAATCAGCACAATTATAAGTTTTAAAGAAAATCATTAATAAAATGAAAATGAATGTGTAACTTATTGGTTGTTTCAGGTGGAGGGGGGTGAGCGCGGGGTGCGCGGCGCGGTGGGATGCCCGTGCGCAAGGGGCTGCTCGCGCCCCAGAACACCTTCCTCGATACCATCGCCACTCGCTTCGATGGCACGCGTAAGTATCTAGTACTACCTGCATCTACTGAATTAAAATCTTAAATTCATTTAATCACTAACAGATAACGCACGGCCTAAACAACTGGTGATAACTTCATATTTATACATGAAATTTGCGCAAAAGTTCCTTTAAGTGAGATTTTGTTTAAATTTATCCGCTACCCTTTATCGTATTAATTTTCAAAAATCCTACCTGCTTGTATGGAAGTTCGTGATTTTAGCCGATGGAAAATCATAGGCACACCCATGGGCACACGGCTTATCCTAATATAATTTTCATATAAAAACTTTACAATATTTAGCTACTTAAACATTAGTAAACTTTTCAACACGGCACCGACGATACGTCATACCAAAAGAAATTTTACTTCTGGGATTTGATGGTAGCAACATTATCATACTGCTGCAATAGCAGCTACGGTTATCGTCTCGGTTACGCCTCGCTACGCGTCTTTGCTAAGCCATTGCTACGCCACTGCTACGCCATTGCTACGACACTGCTACGCCATATGGCAATGACAATTATTTACACAAATATTGATAGTGTTACAGAATGAAGCTTATGATGTCGTTACCGTCTTTGGGTTGTGGCAATAAACATCATATTCAACTAGCTTCTGCCCGCGACTTCGTCCGCGTGAAATTTCACCCTCCCCCATTCACCCTCTTAGAGGTGGAATTTCGCAAAACCTTTCTTAGTGGATATCTACTCTTCACAAAGAACACACCCTCCGAATTTCATGTCTCTAGGACAAGCGGTTTAGGATATGCGTTAATATATCAGCCAGTCAGGAGTTTAAATTTTATATATATATAGATTTACTATAGCAGAAAGTAACTAATATTTAAAATAAACAAAAAAAGTTTTAGAGAAACAAAGAACTACCCAACTAGAGAGACAGAGTCCTTATTTAGCAACAGATCATGAAACGCGTAACCAACAAGTGGTTTAAAACACAAAATACTGCCGGAAATTAATCATATACGACACTTTAGCATGTTTCCATCCCTCATAGCCTAACACCTTTATAATTTCACAAAACTTTCCTCTTCTCCTTCAAAACTTGGTAACTTTGTTACTCCACTTACAGTTCTATCCAATTTTTACTGAAAGTTTTTTATGAGAAGAGATTTCCTGTAACTGTGTGTTTTTAACCGGTTTTATTTAGCTTACCCTGTTTGTTTTTTGGGTCAAATTTAGTACTTGATTTTTTTTTCATTCAGTGAGTTCGTAACTTTAGCTTTTAAAGTACTGTAGAGAAATATCTTTAAGCTACAGAGTATTTTATTAGTTTATGGAATACGACCTTTTCCCAACTATGTTGGGGTCGGCTTCCAGTCTAACCGGGTGCAGCTGAGTACGGGTATTTTATATGAACCGACTGCCTATCTGACCTCCACAATCCAGTTACTGGGTAATACGAAACCCCTTGGTATCACTGGATGTCAAACTTTCGGGCTTCTGACGACCCGTAACGACTGCCAAATATTCACGCATGACAGCCGAGACCAACGGCTTAACGTACTTTCCGAGGCTTGCAGGGGTCTTGATGTGTAAAGATGGTCACCCATCCACGGACCAACCGCGGTAAGTGTAGCTTAACCTGATCGATCGACCCGTGCGGCTGTTATTACTTAACCACAAGCCCCTGATTCCCATTGAATGTAAAGTATTATTTGATGTTTCTGTTAGGTTAATTAAGTTGCAAGCAGAAGTTCGGAACTAAATGAAAACTTACTGTAATATAATAGTGTGTTTACTTTGGCTAACCCCTTAGAGAATGGAGGCGTGACTTATATAAACGTATTACGTCCCTAATTCAACTCGGACAGCCGACAGTGCCGGCGTAACAATATACATAATTATTATAGAACATGCAGACGCTGCCTGCATCTAAATCTACGTTATCTTACGAAGCCGACGTGAGCGCGAACTACGTAATAATCTAATTAACATTTTCATTCTCGACGCCACACTAATGTGGCATAACGAATTTAAACGCAGCCACGTTTAGCGGAGCTCCGGAAATTAATCGATAAATTAATAAACACTGCATCAGACATATTATTTTATGTAAAAGATCATGGCTGTCTATATCGGGAGTATGAAAATGTTGCTCTATTTTCTGTTTTTAGTTTTAAAACTAGTGAGACCTTCAATTGAAGAAGCAGATTTAGCTCAAGGGCTATTATATTATGGTGATCAGTGTTCGATTCTTCTTTGTATGAGAAGAGGATTCGCCGTAGAACAAACATAGGCTGGTATTGCTATCCATACTAATGTTATAAATGCGATAGTGTGTCTGTCTGTCTGTCTGTTACCTCTTCACGCTTAAACCGCAGAACTGATTTAGATGAAATTTGGTATAGACATAGTTTGAGTCCCGGGAAAGGACATAGGATAATTTTTATCCCGATATTCTCACGGGAAACTTATGCGGGTGAAACCGCGGGGCGCTGCTAATTATTAATATATCAAAAATTTTATCGCACCCTGAAATTATTTCACATTGCAAATATTTTTTGTTTCGCGTAGCATGTCAAAGCATTTATACACCAAAATAGATGGTCAACATTGAACAATAAATAACTAACCCAAGTATAGTTAGCTGTTTCACGGACCACAGTACACGGTCAACAGTCATTACAATATCTCCATAACTACCCTTCTACGCTTTCTATGATGGTTTTCAGCATGCCAGCTTTTCATCGTACGTGAAAATGAGTACCTGCAAACAAAGTGCCGTATGCCCAACCTGCTGAAACAATAGTTCAACATACTCGCCGTAACTTTTAGTTGAACACACACAACACAATCAATGTTATTGTCCTAACTTCGAACTACAGTTATATTAGTTACTCCAATATATAGCTTCTAATATAACAAGTTACTGCACATGGCTCCAGCCTGACAGACGCACTTTAAGTTCGTAATGCTCTAAGTTCTGATTAGAAACGTAGTGTGAACATAAAATATAATTTCTACCTACCTACAGAAATATACGAGAACTCTTTTATTCTTATTTATTCTACGTTCACTTTGAGAGCGTAAGTTGTAATAATATGTAATTATTATTGTCGAAAATAAGAGGGTTTTATTTTATATTTTCAGGGTAGTCCCTGATATTGGTCTTCAAACACTTTAAACTAATGTTGATAAAAGACAACTGCAAGAAAACGAAACGAAGCAAGCCGTTTCGGTTAAGTAATCTCTCTTTATAAATTGTTCTGGCGTTGTTTTAATAAAAATTATCTTTAAGAAGCCAATTTTTTACTTTTATTTTTCATCCCGGATTTGAAACTCTGGGAAAAAACTTTATAGACGAATATTGTGAATCGCAAAGCTATAATCAATTCTAATTATTTTGAACGCAAGCCAAATGAAACATGTTCTAAATAATTATGGAAACAAATAACTAAATTACAATTACAGGCATTTGTGTCAGCCAGCTATGTATTATTAACACTTTGAGGGACACTTAACGCCCATACTTAGACTTAATAATAATAAACCTTCTATTGTGTCTTGTGCTATGGTCCTTCAACTGATTAAACATAGATCTAATAGAGTACCTTAAACTCCGAGAATCCACCATCAACGCACTTGAGACATCAGCTCCCAATCAATTGATATCTCCACATAATATATAGATATACCCTGTTTGAGGAGCAACTCTTGCTATTTCAACAGTCTAGAATTACGTAGCCACTCTATCCAAACGTTTGCTCCACAATGCACTCCTAGGCGATAGGTTTATTTAGAGGTACCTACACACATACAGTAAGGTGTAATGGTATTGATTTTACCTGTGTATGCAGAGAACAGAACACATTATTGGAATGTCTGGCATGAAGCGGCATCGTCTGATGAAAGCGATGGGAAATTGCTCCGTCTGAGATTTCAACGCGTAACGCAAATTAGCAAATAAGATAATACTCGTATACTGAGGTGGTTCTCCATTTACTGAAGTATCTCGTTAGTGTGGAATAATAGAGTGTTTGTATTCGGAAAATCAGTGTAATGTTTTGTGTTTGATATCCAGTAGTGAACAGATGGTGTTAGGAACAGAATATACCAGCGATTGTCTGAAATCTGAATCATATTGTCATGACATTATCAAATTAACATTCAGTATCAGTCATTAAATAGTGATGCATTTTATTCATAATAAAAAAAACACCTACGTTAGTAACATTTTCGCTTTTTGCAAATTAATTGGCTTGAACATATGTTTTCGGATAGAAACATAATCCGAAATAAACGATACTTCAAATTTTAGACCATTCAAATGGATGAGAAACTTACAGACGAATGATGATGAAGTGTGACGACGTAATTCCTTCAGACTCTTTCACTTCTTCGGGTCGTTGCTCTATTACAGACGAAAGCGTCTCACGTTCTTTCCACAGCGCAAAGAGACCTAAGAAATTGAAAACACAATTATTCTTCAACCTTCACGACTAAAAATACTTAGGTTCGTTGATTAATTAAACCACAAAATCCGTCTGAATATTAAATTCGTAGAAATGAATAGTTTAGTTTTTTTATTTTTATGTGTGATCACTTACTTCTGAGATTGCTGGTAAACCTATAATTGGCGACTCTGTAAGACCGAGGCCATTGTGATCTATAGTCATCAGCATCATCATTTCAGCCGAAAGACGTCCACTGCTGTACATAGGCCTCCCCCAAGCACCTCCACTTCGACCGGTTCTGTGCTTCTCGCATCCAACGGGTTCCTGCGGCCTTCACAAGGTCGTCGGTCCACCTTGTGGGAGGCCTTCCAACGCTACGTCTTCCGGTACGCGGTCACTCCAGAACCTTTCGGCCCCATCGGCCATCTGATCGGTGATCTATAGTACTTAAGACATATTATACTTAAAAGCTGTTGGTGTACCTTAATAAATATATAAACACTAGCGGCCCGCCCCAGCTTCGCACGGGTGCAATTTTTTTTTTCAAATTTCCGAAATTTTCTTTCACACAAACCTTGTCCTGGCAATACCGAACACAACAAAAAAAGAATTATCCAATTTGGTGCAATTCGGCGATTCATTTTTATTTATATAGATTATATCTTGTACATGTATTAGTACGGACAATGTACCTACAATCAAAGAGGTTTTTTCACTATGTATGAATAAGTGAACATTTTATTTTCGTGTTACTTGGAGTGGAAACAGAAGTCCTTTCGTAAAGGGATGAATGGGTCGCCTTTATTGTAATGGTTACCGAAACATTGAATGGGTACTCTTGTACAATGTTTTTTAGTAGATACATTTTATTTTTCGTACGGTAGTTTTTTGATTGGAATTTACGCTCCAGTAAAAAAGTGTGTTTTACTTGGCAGAGTGGGGTATTAATACATCAAGGCACTCCTGAGCAAAGGCCTCCCTCCACTCCTTCCATATTTCACGAGCTCGCGCGTCCTCCTTCCAGTTTTGACGGAACCTATCCAGCTCGGAATAATTATTTACCGATCATATTTGAAACGTTTTCTTTTAATTATTATGTAGGTAAGTACCTACTAACAAACCTGACCTAAATATAGCCTCACTTCAGTGGTTCTCGCATTTCGCATTCAAGCCTTACGTTTGTAATAGCTATTCAGAAATTAATAAGTATGGCATTGGTATATAAGAGATGCAAATAATATTGGACTTACATTCATACCTACATGAAAGATAAAAAAACCGGCCAACTGCGTGTCGGACCATGCACAATGAAGGGATGAATTTATCGCAACAACAAACTTATAACATTGTTATTGACATACATGTTCTCCTATACATTCCAACTGCAAAAAAACAATTTTCAGAAACTTTCCGCGTCACATCTCTTACCTGACTGCATTTTTAAATATGTATGTTTTTTTTTTCTGACGAACTGTTTCATACACAAGCAAGATCCATTACATTGGGAGCAAATTGGCTGTGACAGACGGACAGACACACGAGTGATCCTATAAAGGTTCTGTTTTTTTTATTCAGACGTACGGATAAAGAAAAGTAATGTAAATGTTCTGGAGATTGCAATCCAAAATATTTACATTATTTTGCTCTGGGATATGCTTGTTACATATTCGCATAGCACCTAAACAGCTGACAAGCATTTACCTAGTTACCGCGACTTGCATCAACCGCGGACACGAGGCGCCGACGCAGCACAACATCCGGCACCGGACATCGCGGCCTCCGTGAAATCGTCACTTTTGACCAATTTAACACAGCATCGGTCTACCGTCGACTATTTTAGCTATTAATTAATATTATAATCTTTATAAAAGAAATTAAGATAAATAAATTTTGTATTTTTTTAATCCTCCGGATACAGCCTTAGTAATTAGCTTCTTTGATTCCCATTTAGTATAACAACATTAACTAAGTAAGTAAATACGAAAACAACAAAAGTAGAGATAAACGAGCAAATTGAGAGATCAAAAAGACAAGCCCAATTTAGAGAACGGAGCCTGAACGAATCCTTCTAGTGCTGCGTACAATTTTAATTAAGTACCTACTTATGTATAGATAATGTTACTGTGAGACTTACTTTGGAATATGATGACTACGCATTCTCATCTGCTGTTTCTACTAAAGATTCGCTCATCTTGTTAACTTTAGAAACCACTGAAATAACTTTATTATTAACATTTTCTCTAAGTTAATTTAATGATTCTCACTTTAATACGACGCTGGTCGACTTTTCTCATTTTAGTATATAAATAAAAGTGATGAGATAAAGTGCACGAATATAACGCAATTTAATATCCAACTCTACAATCTTCTAACGTAAGGATAATGAGATTTAGGACCCTTGTTTATGGTTAGACAACTCACTGATTGACCTTTTTTAGGAACGCACTTATTTTATAAATATAAAAAGAAAGAAACCGTGTTTTAATAAACGATCGAATCCTTAAAGTCTTGAAGCTAAAAGAGAAAACGCTATGAAAAATGGTAAAAAGAGGCATGAAACAGGACCGCGGATCAACTGCTATTCAACGGCCAACCATAATCTCACTCCCTGTGCGCCTTTATAGGAATTCTGATGAATGCAGGGAATTAACTTCGCCAAAAGACACGTTCAAACAAGAAAAATGTAAAAATATTTATACTGGAGTTGAACAAACTCAATTTATTTCATACAAGGTCAGGACTTGCAATTTCGGCATATAGAGTAGAGCTTAAATCGAACACAGTATATTTCAGGTAAGGATTCGTTATTACAGCGATTTGTTGATTCGGGATAAACATTCGTGATGTATTGTGTTCATTCAACATCAACAGATTGTCGAACAGTTTACACATGTACCTACGGATTACGAATGAATAATTGTACCTGCTCGTATCAATGCGTAACATAACGGACATAAGCATGTGATGCACATCGTCTTACTGAAGTAGTTTGATTGCACATTATATCGGCTCGAATTGGCGCCAGTTTCAATTAACTGCCTGTTATTTCTGTTCCGCTCCCTGAATCGTCGGCGCATTGACCGAACCGATTCAGTAAAATTAGCCACAGATTTGCAAACGTGCACTATACTGCAGTCATGACCGCGATAATGTTATTTCTAGTTGTAAATGGTGTACGACCACTTTAACATTACGATCTGACATACACATTTGTCAGTGATATAGAGATTTATATGCAAGGGTTATTTGAATGTAAACGTTTATCTAAAGCTCATATTTCGAAGAGACAAATAGCTCAATCGATACATTAAACAACGCTCGCCGGAGGGTAGTAACTGGATACCGTTTGTTCGACACAGATCCCCGACGAGTGTCGGGAGAGTGCGAGATTGTATCGCGTCCGTCACGTTGAGGTCACACCTTCCCTGGTGACTTGTGTCATAGGTCCATTCATATCTCGAACACCTGCAGGAAAAAGGTTCTCTATATTTAGCTTTTTTTAATAGAAAATCCTTATTCGCGCTGCCATTTTGTGATACCATTCGGTAGCAAACCTTCGTCGGTGGCAGTCTTTTTTTCTTGTCTATTTTTATTTTTAAATGTAATTTTCTTAGTTTTAAATGCTTCTTTTTTTACTGTTTGTATTTCCTGTGCGTGTCCCAAATAAAATATTTTTCTTTTCTTTTTATCAACTCCAATGGCTACAATATCCTACTGTAATCAATGTAAGACGTTACAAATCTATATAAGTAATCTCTTGTTAAACCTTCATCAATGGCGCACATACGGTGTCTTAACATGAAGTACCTAATGTTGTCGCGTTGATCCCATTAATTCATTAGAAAGGGAGAGCCGATTATTATCCATGGAACGCTCCCTGTAATTAGCAGATAGATTTCATTATTGGTAATCAATGGATTAAAGCGTTTTGAAGGCTGTTTACGTGACCTTAATAAACAATTTGAAGAAGGTTCTAACTCCTAACACGTTTGCGATTGTTAAGTATTTTATAATATCCTGAATACTCAGTATATGTACCTACGTATTATTTATTTGCAGAAAATGTAGGTATTACCAGTTGTAAAAGTTGACAGTCCATATTTTTCCTGTTTAGGGCATGCAAATTAATTTTACATGAGTACTAGGTACTTATTTTAATAAGATATACGGAACATATATTTAATTAATTACCTTATGTTCTAATATAATTTATAAATTAACATTGTAAGTTACAATAACAATAGACACACAACAAAACATAAAACCTTAAAACAAAATTTTGTCTTTCATTATTACATCGGTGCACAAACACTGACATACTCATTTCGCGATATCACAGTTGGCAAACAAAATGATGTTCTGAAAATCTGAAAAGAGAAGGTCTAAGTGTGTCCTATTTTTAGCCGCCCGCGTGATGTGGAATGAATAGAATCGCGAGTGTGGGAGTCTAGTCTGCGTCGGCCACTAAGAAATTGCCACCAGCAACGAAAACTGTTTACAACACCCGTATAGAGCCCGAAAGGTGCATCCAGACAGAGCGAGCGATTTTTTTTATATGTACGGTTGCCTCAGGCTGAGGCAGCCCCAGGTATCTACATATAAAAAAAATAATTTGCGGCACATGCCTCGCTCTGTTTGGATGCACCTTTACACGAACGCACGAGCGACGTAAAGAACGGACTTTGGATCGAAAATATAGCATTTTGGTATTTATAAATTTTTGCGAGAAGCACAATTAGTACTTATTACCCTAGTTAAGAAAAAGTCTTAAAACTGAGTAGTGATTCTTTTCTGGTTTTATGTGTGCACATGAACTGTGAAATTAATAAATAAATATAATGTGCAAAACGATTATTTTCCATTTTAACATTGTTCATCGGCACTACGAGCATTACATGTAGTTCTTGGGCTGGCGCTCGCGCTGATCCATCACACACAAAGGCTCTCGCAACGCAATCAAACTATTACACGATACATTAGGTACATTACACACATCTGGACCCGGCTTAACGTTTTCTGCGCGCGCTCATGCTAGGCCCACAAAAATAAAGCAAAAAGTTTATAAATGACATCGCCCCAAGCATTTACTTTCACCTTACAGAAATAAATGTAGGCACCTGCCTGTTTTTTTTTTATATAACAATATAATTTGTCGCGAAGGACGACACGCGTGTAATACGCTCTCATTGCCTCAGGGACCAGGGGAGATGTCCACCATACATATAACGTGATTTATATCTAGGCGTTTATCAGACCATGTTTATGTGCTGCGGATGGGAAATATAACTAAAACAATGGCTCGCCCCAGCGGGATTCGAAATATCTTGTTTTTGGAAACAGGAAAGTACCTATAATAAACTAAGTAAAGTGAAGTAAATAAATAACAAATTACTCTGATTTTAAAACAAAACCTTAGTTGAGAAAAAATATGAGAGTTACCAACTGACCTGGTACTTACATCGATCCATATCCTGATTTTATTTGGCAGTTCTAGCTTGGTGTCCTTTAAGTTGGCAAAATACACATCTCTGCGATTTTCACAAAATGTAACTCTAATTTAAATTGGATTAAACTACAATGAACGTAAAGTACCTACCTACGATTAGTATTACAGGGATAAAAAAATCATAAATTAGATGGTTATCATTATCATTATTATATGGCAGGACTAACGTGAAATAATTTCAATAATATATTTTTTCTAAAACGACAAAAGAGCAACCGTGTTATTAGCCTCCTAGTTGAGAATAAAACCGTTGAACGTGTAACCCAACCAATTTAAAAAACAAAATAATTTTAAGCGTGTTGTATTGTATCAGTGACAGTTACGTAGACTAAGTTTATTAAATAAAGTTATATTATATTCTCATGTAAGTTGCTCTTTTTGAAAATAAAGTATTGTCGGCCTGTTTCAGGCCAAAAATCTGGTTTTGCCGCAGTTTCGGTTTCTACCAAAAAGTGGCCGAATCTGGCGTATGGCATTCGTGAGCTGTCGGTTTTGATAGAATACGAACGACTGACAGACAGCGTAGACTTAGTAATGGGGTCCCGTTTCCACCCTTTTTGTACAAAATCCAAAATAATAAGAGTTTACTTATAAATCATTTAGGTTTTTAGCAGACATGCTGCTTTTAGTATCAACGAGTAGGGATTTATTCGCTTTCTGGAAGATTGATACAAGCTCTAAGGGCAACAGCAGATGCATCTTAGTGACTGTGCGTTCGGTCCAATAGCAAAATCACACGTTTCAGCGATTACTTCGACGCTGCATTACGTTTTAGCGACTCATTATATCATTTTCTAACGATGCTGAATTGTTTATCTGTGAGATAAAGTATTTGCGCTAGATATACTGAGCTTCCGAAAAGCGATTAAATCGCTGATTGCTAATGCTAAAATTTTGCGGTGTTAAGAGTTGAATCGCAAAAGGTAACAGTAGCATGTCTGCTAAGGACCTTATTTAACATAGGGCTTATTTTTCAAACGTCATTTTGAAATGTTTACTGTTTTTCATTCAATATCTGGCAAAAGTACCTATCTATTTTTTTCTTTGGATACTATTCTATAAATCTGATAATTGCAAAATCAGACCTTAATCAAATTATTTGTAACAAATCTACAAAAACGACGGGTCTCGGAAAATAATGTCATTTATTAAACTATCTTTTTCTTTACTCTATAAGTTTCGGTTTCGGCCGAAACTAGAAGATGAGCCGAAGGTACGGCAACGGTTTCGGTTTGGGCTGAAAATCGTGTTTCGGCATGTCAATAGCAATAGAGTATTTAATATATATTCTATCCACCCTGATGTATTCAAGTCTGTCTACATATTTGCTTAATATATTATTATTAAAAAAACTCTTTTGATCTCAGCCAATAACTTAGTTATCACATTTTCATATTGAAGTAGACAGACGCTCACTCTTCTTCGAATAGTTAATATTTGCCCACACTGTAACAGAATATTAACGAACTTTAATAATTTCTAACTGTTCATTAAAAACTTTGCCCCATTAAAGGTACTTCTGAGCTTTACATAACAAACACGATGCTTCAATTTTCATTGTTTTTAAAACATAAGCTACCTTAATTATTAAGCAAGTAATTTTATGTTTTCGTTGTTTTAATTAAAAGGAACTGTTGTAAGGGAGTTAATTTTGACTTTGACGCGGGTTTTTAGACCGTAGAAACAATTCATCAATGGTAAAAACTTGTTTGTGGAGAGTTGAACGTTGTAGCCAGAGCACCTAAATAATAATATATAATTGAAAACCGTCCGACGATGGTTAGAAATTCGGTGATTATCTTGTTAAATTTTCAATTTAAAATTACGGGTAAAAATTAGCGTTAACATCAGATTGTTTATGCATTCCTAAAGTATTTTACGGCAGTGAGAGATTTATTTTAGATTATAATCTGTATTTAACATAATTTATTCATGAATTTTGCTAAACCTTCAATTTACGGCCGAACCCAATTACCTGTCTATCACCAAGTTTTGCATTCTGGAGGTAGAAAAACCTATCTATAATACTGGCAGTTATGATTATAATGGCTACCATCAGTAGCGATCTGTCTTTAGCAGAAAATAGGTTATTGACCATCAACGCTCAAATCTTGTTAGGGAAAAACTTAAGATGTTAATAGCATGAATGATTGATTAATTTTGTTACGAATTTCACAAAATACTAGCTTGTTATGAATGGGAAATTAGTATTTTATGTACCTACTAAGGTACATAAAATACTAATTTTTATGTCCAATTGAGGCAAAAGGAACCTGTTATTTAAAGTCCCCTTCAATCACCAAAGAGATATCAAACTACACAACGAGTGTGTTTTATTTTTGGTGGAATCCAAAAACAAAACACACTCGCACGCACTCGTTTCTGCAGCTATCGCATCTGTCCCATTCATAACAAGCTACTATCGCAAGGCATTAGGTATTATGAAAATAAACTGTAAAGCATAATTATAATATTCTGTAGCGATCTACGTTATACTTGACTGGCGGGAATCGGCAAATAAATTCCGTAGTGCGGGGCTCTAGTCACGACGTACACGCGATACTTTGCCCACGTTAACGCTAGAGTGAGCTTTGTGACTTGAAAAGATAAAATATAGATGCCTGTGTATCTAAGGGTTAAGAGGGGCGATAAGGAAGCGCCAGCAGGGTTGGCACCCAGACCAATTTTGTAGGAATGCACTTCTACGTTGGAAGAAATGGAATCCAATATGATTTCCTCTCAATTATCGTTCGAAATAGTTTGCGATTCTCAAATTGTTTGAGCGATTTTAGAGCTTCATTGCAGAGTTCGTTTACGTAGAAACTTTTCCACGATTTTTTATGAATATGCAAGTTTTAAGGATGAAACAGAACTTTCTTTTTTTTTCACCTCAATATTCTAGTGGTGCCAGAAAAAAATACTCAGCCCATGCTGCTTTACCCTTTAGAGAAAACATATGTGATGATTGAACAATACTTATCTTCTTCTTATCGTGTCGATAGCAATCTAAATGTACTCGGCCCAGAATTCGGCTACTTGTTTGGCGCCATCACTAGCGTCCATCAATTCCTGTAACGCTTATCGATATTTATATTTATTTAGAAGGGTAGGTACAGACGTTCCTACCTAACTCTGATAGTTAGCCAACCATGCTAGAGCAACTTGTGGGAATGCAATTGCGTCTATGTTGGGGAAATTGGTTGAATATTAAGGCGACTGGAAAGCCAATATAATTCCCTTCCGGCTGGTTCGCAACATCACCGTTGAATGTTCTAAATACTAATACTGTCATATGTTTGTTACGGGTTTAGCTAGGGATGTGTAAACCCCACAGAACAGATGGTAAACCCGAATTGTGGAATTTCGACCCCAAATATTCCAACTATTTTCCCTAATCATAGATAGATTAGTTTTAGGTTAGTTTTTCATTACATTGTTCACAAGCATTGTGGCTATTTTAAGACGACCCAAATAAAAAATGTGCATTTATTTTTCGCTTCCATTTTCTTTATTTTTCAGGACGATACCGGTAGAATTGTCATTATTGTCAATTATTACGATAAGGAGGAAAATGCTAAAGTCCATTAACTACGAAATAGCTCCACTTTTCCTTTACAATTTTCCTGCGTTTAAATTCCAACTCCTCGCGACCACTAGGGCTTCATAAAAAATGTAGAAGGCGTCTCATGGGTGCAAACACTTACGTCAAATGCTATGAACAAAGTTCCGGGATTAAACGCTCATCGTCCAGTCGCCGCTTAAATGAGGAGGAGGGGCGGGGGGGGGGGGGGGGCGCTCACCGGAGAGCAATCAAAACTTTAGCCTAACCTGTACTACAGTAGGTGTACCTAGGCACGCTTTTATGATATTTAATAGGTATACGTCCACATTATTCTTTTATTTTATACCAAAAGCGAATAAAAGCTCCGGTTTTTCATAAAGTAATCTGTGAATACGGCCGAATAACTCCCAAGCTGTTTTGAAAGCTACGAACGAAAATCTGACAAATACTTACTTAATGTTAGATCGAATATTCTTTAACCGCACACAATAGGATCGGTTCGTTGCTTTCCTAAGTTTTCAACCAAAATAAAGCTCTCAATAACTTCTTATCATAGGTGAACCAGTAACTACCTTGTTAAATTTGAATGATTTGATTGAGAAGCTCACGACAAAACAACTATCACGCAAATCGTTTGGTTTGATCTAGCCAACGAGGTCAAGTGCTAGAAGAGGCCTAAGCAGGTATTTACATGTCTGCGCCCCTCACTTTAAACCGTCACTCTGTAGGTATACAAATACCTGTAACAGAGATTACATCTGCAGCCATAGCTTAGTCACAAAAATTCGGTAACCGTTCTGCAAGGTTTTATGACGTCACCGAAACACACGTGGTCGCACCGTGGGCGCCAACCGAGATCCGAGGCCTGCATTATCTGTGTACCTCTGTCATAATTCACCCACGTTATATCAGCAGGTGACGTGACGTGGTGCGTAGGCAAAGCAATGCTAATTCCACGTGGACTTCCTCTGAGTGGGTTACAGTTGGTGGCATTTAAGTTGGCATTTCAGATAAAATTGGTTTCAGGTCAAAACAAGCCAAAATGGACGAAGTACCAACTACGCTAAACACCCCTATACGTGTGCGACTGTGTACGTGCGTAGATTTGTAATGAGACTACAAATTTCTCAATGTTTTATACAAAATAGTAAAAATTAAGTGTATGTATTATGTTTTTTTTTTTGATAGCCTATTTTGTATCCCACTACTGGCAAAGGCCTTCCCTTTTTTCTTCCAAACCTCCCTGTCTTGTGCGATCTCTGGCCATGTTGGCCCTGTGATATTAGATCGTCACGCCACCTTCGATGATAATAACATAATATTCTAATTGGGGTGTTTGGTAGTGTGCGTTAATTCCGGGACATGTTGTATACAAAACAATCTGTACCTATGTGTAAATAGGCAAGAATCCATTACAATCAGGTAAGTAAATGGAAGGCCACTAACCCGACAGTTGGGATAACAAAGCACTTACAGAGTGTCATTACATTAGCAGGTACGTTGTGTTAGTGAAGAGAAAGAGAATCTTAGATAGGCAATTCCTAAGTGTGAAACACTACGGATCGTATAAACGAGTATCAACAAAGCCACGCCACACGCGACGCGCGACTAACTTGATTTTATGTCGCTGCTCGTTAAAATCATGTTGGAAGTTGAAATGATTTATCGTTTCGGAATATCCGTTAGCATTTCGTTTTAATTTACATAACAGTATGAGACTTATATTATTATAGATATACTTGTAAAAAATAACATTGAGTAGTTCCAAAGTGACACTTTTGCTAACTTTAATTAAATATCTATATTTAATTAAAGTTTGAATGTTTCGGTACAATACTGAAAGAAAGAAAGAAAAGCGCACCGAGGGACTACAAATTTACGGTTTTCGGAGTTTTTCCTTTACTTATGCTACATGACATTGCTTCTTGCCAAATTTCATAATTCTAGGTCAACGGGTAGTAGTACCCAATAGGTTTTGATTCCCTTGCGAGTGTGGCATAAACGGAACATAAACGCCCGTATCTTTTGATTGCGTTGACATATAAGTTTGATTTTTTCACTGTTTCAAGGTATTACAGCCCTGAATATTTGATATTAATTTTAACTTGATAACTCTACGCCTTCCTGAGAAAAAGGGTCTTGACAGACGGACAGACAGACGGACAACGAAGTGATCTTATAATGGTTCAGTTTTTCCTTTTGAGGTACGGAACCCTAAAAAAGAAAGAAGCATGAAAGTATAATAAATGCTGTGGAAAAGCGTTCCTTGCGAAGCATGTGTGGCTGTGTCTAAGGCAACGGCGTGGTTTAAAAGAAGATGTAGTAAAAAAAATTAAAAGAGTAAGCTTAGATGGTTTGGTCATATTGAGAGGATGAATGACAAAAGGTATAAGGAATATGTGAGTGGAAACGCCAGCAGGAGACGCCCAAAGGACAGGGATGGGGAATGGCACGCGTGCCATTGGTGGCACGAAACAAAATAATTTGGGCACGGCATCATTTCAGGAATTTAGTAGGTGCCTACTTAAGTAATTTAGTTTGCAACAGGCGAAGTCGTACTAATTTGTTTTATTTTTAATTTAAATCCTCTTTTGTATAAAAATCAATTGCTGTTCAACAGTTTCGCAAAAATTCGAAAATGTCTCGACCGATTGTGATGAAACTTTGGTAACTTGTTGTGTGCGCGCCGGAGAAGGTTCCGAACAAAAAAAGGCATTGCAACGCTAGTAAATATATAAAACTGTTAATTATGTTAATTACTGATTAAGATAATAAAGGTATTATTGTGAAAGTATTCATTGTTTTTTTCCAATAGACAAGATTATTTGTTGGCACGGCATGGCCACAGTTAATATTTATATGGAAAAAATGGCACGAAGATGTATAGAGGTTCGCCATCCCTGCCCTAGGAGGACATATAGAAATATGTAAAGATCTTAGCCGGTGCTGGCGTTCTGTAGTTTCTGCCTACCCCCCTTGTCCCCCATGGGAAGAACGCGTGATAATACAAGGATGCGTGATAATAAAAGGAAGAAATACAGGTATTCAGCTGCATCGGGTTAGACTGGAAGCCGACCCCAACATAGTTGGGAAAAGGCTAGGCAGATTGAGAAGAACGCGTGAGTTTATATAATATGTAACAACACTGCTAATATCATTTTATTTTAATTTATAGATACGCTGACGCGGGATATGTAAATTCTCGTTATGGTTCTCAATTTAAAGTCCGCACCGTCTGTCTGATGTCAGGTCTAGTGCTACCAGTGTTTTCACTATAAATTACTTTTCCACGCTTGGTAATGTCAAATTACGTGTCATGCAAACCTAATATCTAAAGCAAGTCATTAAAGCCTTACTATTAAACGTTATATTTTATAGTGTGAGTATAGTTATGCAACGCTTTGTCTTCTTCTTTCGAAAGTCAAATTACTGACGACTGAATGAGAGAAATCGGTGTGTAACTATTCAAGAGAGAGGGAGTAGGCCGTAATCCACCACGTGAGCCCAACGGGTTGGTAGATGTCACATGCCTGCGAGTTTTTGGTTGTAGGACATGCCGGTTTCCTCACGATGTCTTCCTTCACCGTTTTGAGAGCAGTGGTGATGAAGTAATTTACACAAAGTAAAGCGCCTGTCTGGGTTCGAACCTACGACTTACAGCTTGTAAG
Source organism: Hydraecia micacea (assembly GCA_914767645.1). Taxonomy (NCBI): domain Eukaryota; kingdom Metazoa; phylum Arthropoda; class Insecta; order Lepidoptera; family Noctuidae; genus Hydraecia; species Hydraecia micacea. The sequence continues at coordinate 11,876,074 of OU611782.1, read as the reverse complement.
TCGCGGCCGATACCACTGGGCCACCACTGCTCTCATATATACAAAAAATATTTATCATGAATAAAACCTAGCGGAACGAAATTACTTCACGGAAATCCTTCGTTACGTTCGTAATTCAATACAGGCTGGCAGGGACATTGACGCGCAACCTGAACCCATGAATCCATAGTACATGATTGTGGACCCCCCTGTTCCACGAAAAATTTAAACCCATGGGGGGTTTAAATTTTTCGTCGTATGATTTTACATTTTGACCGCGTATGTATTGCAGTTTTCTTTGAAACAGCAGATTTTTTTTTGGTTACCGACGAAAAATTTCTGCGCTAGAATTGTGCTGAATTCACGGTTACAGTTTGCGCATGGATGTCCCTGCCATCCAGTATAGCGCCCGTGACATAAGCCACTCCTTTATCCCCTTTGTAAATAATCTACTTCTATGTAAATAGCGCAGCCGATACTGTAGGACACTGTTGACGTCACAAAACCAATTTTCGTCGGATCAGCAATGTCCTTACCCATTAATCAATAGTGGCGAGAACTCCAGTTACGTTACTAGGTACGTAGGTATGTGCAGTCAACAATACATGCAAAAAAAATCGTCTTTCCACTGCACTGGCTATACCTACTTAGGACATATATATTTTTATTGGCTGTTTGATAACTTATAGTACTTAGTAGAGTAGATACAAGATAATTGTCCGGTGCCCCTTATAATACTGATCTCTTTTTCCCTCACAATAGTCGATTCAGTACATTTTAAATAATATTTATTGAACTAAATATTTGATTAAAATCGAAACAGAAGTGAAATTTAAAGAATATTAACTCTTAGCTATTGTAATAAAACTGCCTCACTTCAGTATAAGTATTTATTGTTTTGGTTCTACAATATAACAATTATGATAACTTATATGCAGATGGAGACCAGCAATTTAAAAGACCAAATTATTGAGCTTCCGACCTCGACCGACAACCGTAACAGAAAAACAGTCTTCCCAAAAGCAATCTCCCGACATTAATTTTTACTGACAACAATAATCACAACAATTGCATAGTTTCGGTGTTGTCAGTGCAATAAGTCGATTACAAATAATCGAAAACAAAAATAAACTAATTAAAAAACTATTTAGATTACAACAAATTGTGTCATATAATCTAAATAACATAACAAAACCTAACACTATTATATGAAATACTGACATTCAATGTATCGAATAGGTAATTTTATGTCAATTTAGATGTGACTATACCTATACGGTTACAGTATTTATTTATTACTAACTGCGCCCCACGGTTTCACCCGCATAAGTTTCGATCCCGTGGGAATATTAGGATAAAAAGTATTCTATGTGTCAATCCTGGTTATAAAATATCTGTGTGCCAAATTTGATCCAAATCCATTCAGTAGTTTTTGCGTGAAAGAGTAACAAACACCCATCCATCCATCCTCACAAACTTTTGCGTTTATAATATTAGTAGGATTAAGCAAGGCACACACACACACTAAGCAATTATGGCAGTTGACTCTTTTCTCATCTCCACCATTTCTCTCAACAGACAGCAACTTCGTGCTGGGCAACGCGCAAGTGCCGTGCTACCCCATCGTGTATTGTTCGGACGGGTTCTGCGAGCTGACAGGCTGGGCGCGCGCGCACATCATGCAGAAGGGCTGTGCGTGCAAGTTCCTGCACGGGCCCGACACTCGAGAGGAGCATCGGCACGAGATCGACACTGCGCTGGAGGCCAAGCACGAGCTCAAACTAGAACTCATATTTTATAAGAAAAATGGTGAGTTATTTTCAAAATCTAAAGGGTCCCCGAAACGATCAATTGCAATTATCAAATTTTACGTGATTGATACACATTGATGCTCAAATTGTTCGTCTACGAAATGCAATTGAAGCGATTGACAACATTACTACAATTACAATTGATTGCAATTAAATCAATTGTGATTGATCGGTTCCGGGACCCTTAAGATCGAGATAAATAAACACTAAGTATTTAGCTTGTGCTTTGGCTGGGCATTATTCTTATCATTAGCACGACAATCAAACTTCAAGTGCAAGATCTCTATCTTGCACTTATTAGTTACTATAATGAGTTATGAGGTACCTGAAGTTATGAGATATGCCTCTGCATATCTAAACCAAAGCCCGTACTTAAGTAATGTTTATTAGAAGAAGATGGCCATCCTCAGGCTGGCTCTAGTGAGTTTACACATCAAGGCATCGCATAAATTAACGGTTAGCTTCCGTGAGAGACTTCAAAGTGTCAATAACAGACGTTTCCTAATCCCGAATTGGTGTTGCACGAACTCGAAAAACAATTAGCGTGTCATGTCTTAATTAATCTATCTTTTCTCAGGTTACTAGAAGTTGCACAAAATAATTTGAAATTAATTGTATCATCCACCAAATATTGTAACGTATACTTGGTAAATGCTGAACGAGCACTTTCTGGAAAGCAACAAAATAAATATAAAATGAACACTATAATAACCATTAAATGAATTGCCTTTTAAAAGCGCCAAACTCAATATCGGCGAGAAGCTTTTCCGTTGAATTGCATTCGTGGAAAAGCAACGAAAACGTTTATGAGCTTTGCACTTCGAGCCGCGCGCGCGACGCGTTATCGAAGTTTCCAACGTGCCAGTTTTTTTTGTAATCAGAATACACCTGCGTCCGCAACCAAGGTTACTTTATAAACGTGTTCCTTTATTTGATTTGACCGATCGATGGATCGACACATAAAATAAAATTGTGATATTTTTCCTCTTATGTCGCAGCTTCTATAAGCCACAGGTGCATAAATGATTCGCTTATCTATTAATATTAATTACGCAGTGGCATGTACAGTTAACGTCACACGCTCTAGTGACAAAAGTGACAAAGACATAGTAAAAGGTTATTATAATATTTACATAATAGATTAAAAAGCAGAGTCATAAAACCCCGAGATATTAAAAGAAAGACTTTTAATTTTACCCTCGATCCTTTGCATTAATAGCTTCACAAAACGTCGTCTATGCCACAATCGTAAACAAAAACCAATAAGAGGTTTACGATTCCATTCGACAAAATTAAACTTTTACAAGCAGCCAGCTGTTCCTCGTCAGCAGCATTAACTGCCTTTAGAACGACGCTCCTCCGAGCACCGACACCATATTGAGGGCCTACTTCAAAATAACGTCCGGTGAACGCTTTACGAAACAGTAATGTCTCGACTACCGGTTCACAAAAATTCGACGTTTCATTCATACATAATTAATCAATGTTTGTTAAGGCACTCGTTCCTTCCTTTGAATTTGAACCGAAATTAACATTCATTAAAATTTACAGGATCTCCCTTTTGGTGCCTGCTCGACATCGTCCCAATTAAGAATGAGAAACGAGAAGTGGTTTTATTTCTCGCCTCCTTCAAGGATATCACCAACACCAAGATGGCCGCCATGAACACTAATGAGAACTTCGACAGCGGTGAGTGCCTTTGTAATGATGACACTCGAAACTTCCTAAGAAAGTGCAACCCCCAAAAAATTATAATAAGTACTTTCCAAATAGTGACCTTGTTCCAAACCCTTCTGAATATTTAATGAGATGTTTTTCGAGGATGCTGACAGTTGTGCATTTGTATTAACTCATCACTCAGCACGTTGTTCTAGTGCTCTAGGTACATCTATAAGATTGATAGCATTAGATTGAGCGCCCGTAGCTCCCCGTTGCCATAGCGAGTTGCGAGCATCACCGCACGGTAAAGTTCCTTTACGAGTATTGTATCGTACCCTCTGTGTAGACTTTATAAACTAGTCTGTAGCTAGACAGGCAATAAGTCTGAGTAGATAGAAATAGATTTAGCGAGTAAACACTTCGTAGCGAATATAACTCAATTGTTTTTCTTTGTATCTACATTGCATCACGTCTCAACACGTATTAAGTAAATGAGGATGAACTTAGCGCCGATCTGTTAGCAAAGGACCTCGTTCAATAACTGTATGTTGTTGTAAGCTTAACAGCAACACTAGTTTTAATGATATTTTAATACTTTTGCTTGTTTTTTTATAAATTATCTTTTTTAAAGGATACTCATGCTTTAAGTTAATAAACAATTGTCATTGTTATTTCTATATAACACGTTAATGTACCGGTTTACCGGTTATGTTTATATTCTGGAAAGGTTTGACATCAGTTTGTTTCCCCGCTATACCAGCAATGTTTAATAAAACTTGAAGCATGGGCTGTTTGTTTAAGAATTCAAATACTCTTTGCTCACAAACTTGTATATCAAATTAACTGAAACCACCCTGTATTTCGATTTAACTTTGAGTAACAAAAATAACTTACAGCATTTACTGACCCCTTGTTTATTATATCTGAATAGACGAACATGTCGCCAGTTTGCGTTTTATGAATTTTTTCATGGTCTATACGCCTGCGCAATACCTACATGTTTCATTTCCTAGTTTTATTTTACAAACATTTTTTCAATGCACATTCAAATTATACAAACATGCGTGACTGTGAATACAGGCGGTTGTTATCACACTGATCAAAAAACCTACCTATTGAGTAATTCATAAAAAAAATACATTTTATTTTTTAAACTTCGTGCCCCACTGTTGCAATTTATCCTATAGAGGTACGTTTAAAAACACAAACAAACCTCACATAAAGCCAGATTCGGAACAACTATGTATTTGTAGGTCAATTAAATAGTTGTTATTGTGCGGAAATCGGATTGGCGATACGTGGCACAGCACACAGTTAAAAGTCCGTGGATTCGTTTAGTTTTTTTTTTATAATTCTTAGCATTCTAAAATTCAAAGGTGAACTAACCGCTTGTATTTTCAGCTAAACCCGTGCTAAACCTAAACCCTAGACTAGACAGATAAATAATAAGTACTCTTTTACATTGCAGACTGCATGCACTATTGCATGTTGACACTCTACGTATACACTTTTACGTTATTTTTAGAAAGTTTTAAAATGGAAACCTAACCCGCTGTTGCTTTTACGCCCGTTACTTTAGCTATTTGAGTTTAACGCTGTACTTTTTTGTTAAACCTTTAAAATATGAGATCAAGCTTCAGGAGTTTTGATTAGGCTTTAGTCAAATTATGCTTAATCCGTCCGCTTCTGCTTTGTAGCGGTTTGTAGTAGGTACGAACAAACAAATTTTAATATTCATAGTGTCGATGTAAGAGCCAAAGAAATAATTCGTTAAGTCGAGCATGCTCTTGAATAAACTTTGTTTCGTATCTTAGGATCAATGTTAATTTTAATTTCTTTGACGAGACCCAGTTAATCGTTTTGTAGTTTAGATAGAAATTATATCATTTGAATTCAATAAATAAAACACCTTAAAAAAACTAGTACGTAGGAACTCTCTTTTCTGTTCAATTGTTCATATCGTAAATACGCTTCTTGAAAATAATGATAAGTTATTAAGCTATCAATCTTCATAATTAATCAATAGAAATAGGCGTTGTTGAAGATGATAAATTTCAAAAGATTCTATAGTAAAGTTTGTAAAATACCATAAAATACACCTGGCTGACTGAAGTAAAAGAAAATTGTTTTTTTTTTTTTTTTGGCTTCCTGTCATTATTTTGTAAAACGATCGCCAGTTCCTTGTACCTACTTTTAACTAAGTAGGTTCCTTACTTCAAAGTTTTTATTTTTATTACAACCTAAATAAAATAAACGTAGCTTTTAATGAGTCTACAAAATCATAAAGTTAATTAATAAAAATCGTGATTAGAAACTAATTTAATAATTAACTAACTAATACTCGTAAATAAAAAGTGAATATTTAGGTACAAAAGAAACCTGGCTGGTCGTTGAAATAAAACTTATATTTAAAAAACATAAGAAAAAGACGTCATTAATGGCATCACGTCATTATTTAAATAAATAAAAAATAAATAAATAAAAAATTATTTTCTAGCAAAGTGGCCAGTTTAATGTATTTTTTAATTATATCCTAACCACGAAGGTTGTATTTTTATTCACAGAAACCAAACTCACTGAATTTTCAGTTTGCAAGTCAAGCATTTTAGAGAGTGGGAAAATAATTACAAGTTTTACAATTAAACACTTAGTATCAATTAAATCTTTAAGTTGCTTTTTAAAAACCCACTGAACAATAATCGTTCAATAATGTGACTTTCGTTAATGAAATAAAAAGGTAAGTTTCGCGTGAACACCTTGTATACACCGTGTTCTTCACGTTATCCATAAACTTTGTCAAAGGGCTTCTATAGCTTTTACAAATTAAATACAACACAGGAACTAGAATTAAAAAAGGGCTTGTTACAAAGATATTTGTGATTTCATTTAATGAAGTTTAATTGAGCTATGCAGTAAGAAAGGGTCTTAACTTATTTTTGACAAGTTTCAGCCCACGAAATCTTATGAATGAAAACATGTCGTTGCCAATTCGGATAAAGAGGCATGCATATCGGGTGATTCACGTCAAGGTATTCAGTTTGTATGAAAATGAACATAAAATAAAAACTAAGAATTCATTAATGTGTCCATAATGAAAAATTCTTATTTCTATGGTCTGAAAATCTGGTCGAAGTTTATGTATGTCGTCCGGAACACGGTGTATATCAAACACTACAGAAAATCATATCAAAACGAAACTATTGAGTACTCATATCAGTTTCTACGTTTATTGAATTGATCTCAACACAAGGCAGCACTCTGTCTAGTTTCAATCAGCTAAATGTGTTGTCTGCGTCCATCTAGGGAATTAATTCCAACGAATATTTATTAGATTTTTCCAATGATCCCTAAAAGCAAAAACGAAACGTGTAATACCGAAAGTAAACTCTCATTACTTAGGTAAGTAAGAATAGTTTTTGGAAACCAATGCTAAAGGACATCATTCACTTCGTACCAAAAATTAAATTGCCGGCCAGAAAAAAAAGTAGGTACTGCTGTCTTGTGGGAAATGACCTCTTGAGAATATTTTACTATTACAACGAAAGTCTACCATGAGTCTACTATTTGAGATTGAAAATGCTAAAAATCATATTTTAATAACTGACTTTAATTTTTGGGTATAAAAATGTTCGACACATGAATGATGTCCTTTTAATTCTATAAAAACTGACAACTAAATCCAAAAGTGTTCTATTCAGCCGCTTGTACAGTCGTCTGCACGTCGCCGCGTCGATGGTTACAGTTTGACCTAAGGAGCTTCAATAAAATACAAGGCCAGTTTATACTGGTTTTGTGACCAATAACGTGCGGCCTACTGTACCTTTTTAACAGAGGGCTAAACGGGATACTTTATTTTAACTAACACATTTAGAAACTAAACTAAACAGCTTTGCAATGAATACAGAATGTGGCCATTTTGTGTAATTTCAAAGAATTCTAGTCAGAAGACTGCTTTTCTCCAAATTGGGGATTAAGTGATCCGTTCCGTGCTGACTGTGCTCCTAAATACCTGTTGTTAAGGAAATTTTAGGTAAAATTTCAACTAATTTATCAAATATTTACAAGAAAATCTACATCTATTTTTAATTACAGGTAGGTAGTAGTTGTAGCGGTCATTGACCTGCCGAAAATTTAGGTAATGTCTAGTTAGTTATCTTATTGCTATTGTCATTGTCTTACTCGTACTTAACATAGTTGGAAAAGGCTAGTATTAACATGATAATTTTTAATTGAATAATAGGCATACCTATATTTAAATAATTTAATTTAGAACGCTTTGTATAAAATATGTTCTTTACGCATACTATGCAATAAATACGAAACAATATTAAGGTATCAATAAAAATATAAGAATCGAATTGAGAACCTCTTCCGTTTTTTGGAGTCGGGTAAAAAATATTAACACCGACACTATCCAGGACAATATCGATTTGAATTTAAAGCTAAACGGCTTTTGATGACAATAAAAAAACAAAAGTCTTCAATTCGTTAAATATTATTTGGATTTAGATCCAATTATTTAGATATTTACCCTCGCTTCCTCGTGCTTTTGAAATTTTAACTCATATCTTTTATTTATCCTCCTCCTCTTCATACTTATTACAAACGTCATGTTTTAATTTACATTATGTAATGATTACTTTTAATTTTAATGGTTATGATATTTCAATTGTCGCACCGTAGGCTGCTTGGTACTTGCTTACTTTAATTTCTGGCGACATCCTGTTTTTGATACAAACTCACGAAAGTTCTAAATCAAAATAACCGCGTCAACCTATCTACTTATCAATACATTAATATTAATAAAGTTTATCATGGCCGCTTTGTTTGTCGGTAAATTAATGGAAATAGCCTAATAATAATCCTTTATAGTTTTCGTATAACGGAAATCCCAACAATTTTATACTTCGGTATTTTGAACTTTCGCGGTATCAAAGCAGCATCACTGCCTACTTATAAGATTTTCTTATATAAAATGTGGAAAGATAATTCTTGTACGCTAATCTAGTTTACTCCGGCATATTTTCCTCAAAACTCCCTTTTACTGAGACATTTGACCAGTGATTTACAGTTAATTAGGTTAATTTCAATGACCTATGAGATCTCGAGAAATATCTTTTATACGGCTTTATAAGAAAATCCTTCAAGGGGCAAAGTTTTCTTATAATAAGTAGACATTACTCGTAGCTGGTACTGAGCCAGTGGTCCAGTGTGTAACAGGGTGGTTTATGCATGCAGGAGCCGCGGTGCGGCCTTCGGCTGGCGTGGTCACTCTAGCGTTATCCCCATTTGTACCCGCAGCGGCACTCTTGGGCGCCCGGTTCCGCGCTGAATCTAGTTGCCTACTTCCAGACCCGAATGGCAATCTTGACCCCGAAGCGCCGTCGCCCGCGAACATGGGCAGGCGACGCTCTAGGGCGGTACTATACCAGCTTTCAGGACATTATAAACCGGACAAAATGAAGTCGAAACTAAAACTCAACAATGTTAGTAAGGTAAACTTTATTTTCAACTGAGAGGCATTTTAGTTTTCCGCTACAGTAGGTACTCGGGCGCCCGCATCCTATCCTTCCTGTTTGGGACGGTTCCTGAGTACTTGTGAAAGTTTTCATGATTTAAATCTGGTGCGGCGCCGAAATAAATTTTAATAAAACAGTTGACTGTTAAAAGCTGCAATAAAATTATGTAAATTATTTCAGAATCTATTACACTCATCGGATCCTCCGTTACCTGAATATAAAACATCAGCATTAAAAAGGTCTAGATTAATAATACCACACTACGGGGTCTTTAAAACATTCTGGGATTGGTTGATCCTCATAGCCACGTTTTATGTGGCCGTGGTGGTTCCGTACAATGCCAGTTTCGTAGACGAAGGACACCCCAGGATAAGTGTGACGAGTGATGTCGTGGTAGAAGCACTCTTCATTATCGGTAAATCACTTCAGTAACTTTTTAATATCCTATATCGGAAAGTTTTACACCTCATATATGCGTTTTGCAGATATAGTGCTTAATTTCCGGACGACATTCGTAAGTAAGAAAGGAGAAGTAGTCTCCGATTCTAAGGCGATAGCCCTTAATTACATCCGGAGCTGGTTTGTGGTGGATCTCCTGGCGGCGCTGCCGTTTGACCTACTTTACGCGTCCGACGTGTACAGCGGTGCGGTGAGTTAACACTACCAACCAATTAATATAACAGAGTTATTATTAATATGTATTGTTTAAACTAAGCGTGCCGAGTCTTTTCACCGCACCCGTATACAGCCTATGTATTTTGTTGTCTGCTATACCTACCTAAATGCTGGTCCTCTTTTCTCTGAAGTGAGTAATTAATCTGCTACTTTGTTCGAACAGGAGTCGGCACACGGGAACGTGCATTTAGTTAAATTAACAAGACTGCTGCGACTCGCCCGGCTGCTACAGAAGATGGATCGATACTCGCAGTACTCGGCTTTGATACTGACGTTGCTAATGCTCTCTTTCACTTTACTGGCTCACTGGCTCGCCTGCATTTGGTTCATCATAGCCGACAAAGAGATTGAAATTCACAAAAACGAAAGTTGGGACCTAGGTAATTTTATGAAAGACTGGTTTAAAGCTTTATTTTGAAAAAGATTAGACTATGACCATAACAGAACCTTTATTCAAAGTAAACACGTTCCTAAAAAACACACCCAAATAAATCAACTCGATGTAAATTCAGCAATCCGATTTTCAACTTGTGCAAACTTCAGCTGTGAGATACATCAATAAGATTCTCGGAGATAAAACTTTTTTATTGCTTCGTTTGAGTAAAGTCGAGTTGTTTAATTCTAGGATGGATAAACAATCTGGCGGAGAGGCTGAAAGTGCCCATCCCGAATATATCGCACAGCGAGAGTTACGTGACGGCGCTGTACTTCACGTGCTCGTCACTCACCAGCGTGGGCTTCGGAAACGTGTCCGCCAACACGCTCGCAGAGAAGATCTTCAGCATCATCACCATGCTTATCGGAGGTACGTCAACTTCCTACAACATTCCAATCTATTTTCCCACCTGTTACTCCCTTATTGAGTCAACTTTTCGACCTACGTTTACATTTTGCTCTATCTTGTTTACCTGACTTACCAACTGAATTTCGACAAATTGTAATACGACAAGATTTTATTTCGACACTATGGAACTCCGACACGTCTTCATTTCGACAATACTTTAGTTGAAATACCTTAAGTCCGACACTAGTGTACTCCGACAAAGCGTTTCTCCGACATGACTTAACTAGGAAAAGATGCGACTTCGACGACATGCTTCTTCGACAACAATGGTACTCCGACATGAGTCAATTTCGACGTAGTCTACTCCGGCATGCCTTAAATATTACGTTCTTGTGTCTAATGTTCCTGTATCGACTTGTAAGCAAAGGTAAACACAAAAATCAGTTTACATAACTCACTCAAGACGCTTACTAGCAAGTCATGCTTACTAGAATCTAAAATTACCCAGAATAACCTGTTTCTTTGATCGATCGTCGAAAATATCCACTGTCAAATTCTAATTTGGGAACGGCTCAATGCATTGAAGTGGAACGTAATGTAAGTTAATATCAGGATCTTATTCAAGCATTCTCAATCACACGTCACGTACCGTCATGTCACGTCATAATTAATGTTTTAATTATGAAATTGCACGTAGTTAATAACACGGGTAACTTTTGCGGTGTGCAAATAACGAGCTTGAAACCACAGCGTCAACCTCATCGCCACTTCATACGACTATTAAACGCGTTGAGTATCCAAACTTTCAGAGCGTAAGCTCACGATCGTACGGACGTAAAAATATCGCGGCGAGATTTTATCGCGCACTGAATTTTCAACTCTCAGCGTTGAGCCGAGCATTGAAAATCCAACAGAGCACACCCTAGAGCGTCAAAAACAACACACTGTCGGATTTTTAACTCTCGACGCTAAGCAATGCGTTGAAAATCCAGTGCGCAAAAAAAAAACGCCGTGGAAAAAACGCGCCCCTGCGAACCTGATCTTAAATAGCACATTTCCACTGTTTTAGCACTGATGCACGCCGTAGTATTCGGAAACGTGACGGCTATCATCCAGCGCATGTACTCGCGCCGGTCCATGTATCAAAGCAAGTGGCGCGATCTGAAAGACTTTCTTAGCATAAACCAAGTACCTAAGGAGCTGAAGCAGCGAATGCAGGACTACTTCCAGACTATGTGGTCGTTGAACCACGGCATCGATATACACGAGGTAAGTAATAAATAATCTACTCATACTTAGGTGATCTTTCTTTCTCGCGGACTTCTACAATTAAAGTGTCAAACATTGTGTGAGTATTGTATGTACTACATATGTCTCTGTGATGTATCTGTTGCGGTCAGGTGCAATGAATTGAGAATAATTAGCGGTAATCGTTAATAAGTAATTCATCATGGAAATTAACTTCTCTTTAACAATAATTGGACTGAATTTGCAACAAAAGCTATCTATTGTTTTTATTCGTCATTGCGAAATACCGAAAGGTCCACGCTTTGTTGCTCATTAAGATAAAATACAGAACTTTTATAAATACATAATTTTTAATACGCGCCGGTGAGGAACTATCAAATGCAGATACCATAAGATAACACAGCTTTGAAGTTCGTCCGAACCCCAACCGAGTTAAATGGGTTGGAAACGAAATATAATGCGATAAACTTAATCTCCTTAACTCTGCTACACTTTTAAATATAATTTTGCTAAGCCCTTACATTTTTATAAAATCTCATTTACGTGTAAAGTCAATCCAAATCTAGGTTGCCGCTGTGTTTGAAGAGTTTGTTTGTTTTTAGACTCTGAAAGAATTTCCCGAGGAGCTGCGGGGTGACGTGTCACTACATTTACACCGTGAGATATTATCCCTCCCGATCTTCGAATCAGCGTCACAGGGCTGTCTCAAGCTGCTGTCTCTGCACATTCGAAACAACTTCTGTGCCCCCGGCGAGTACCTCGTGCATAAAGGGGACGCGCTGACGTACATCTACTACATATGCAACGGTTCTATGGAAGTGATGCAAAACGACATGGTCGTTGCTATTTTGGGTGAGTCTGAGTCCCACACAAATGAAGCCATTGTTCGTACCACGCCACATTCATCTACCAACCTACCTCCTACGTGCCCTTTGTAAAAATATTCATAATCCTTTTATTAAATAGGAAAAGGAGATTTGGTGGGATGCGACATGAATACCCATTTGCAAGCTTACAACGGTTCAGGCTCGTCACACCAACAGGGGAATAATCCTGATGTTGTGGTGAAATCGAGCAGTGATGTTAAGGTAAACCGAATTATTCATTTCCCACTTTAGAAGTATTGCCGCTAATATAAAGGCACTTAAGTATTTTTTTTTTCTAACAATGGCGTTTTGCTTTCACACATACAGGCTCTAACCTACTGTGATTTAAAATGCATACACATGGGTGGCTTAGGCGAAGCTTTACGGCTATACCCTGAATACCAGCAAGAGTTCATGCACGATATCCAACACGACTTGACTTACAATTTGCGAGAGGGTTATGAAGCTGAGGCAGAGTCTGACGGGAACGGTCACCCATCACTAACGCTACCTTCAATATCAGAAGATGATGAAAACGCCGCAGAGGACTCGGCTCTCACGCCCAAAAAACTTCCAGGATCAAACGCAAACAGCCCTCGGCATCAAAAATTCAGGTTCCGTATCATTTAATGCCAAATAACCAACATAATTTCAATTAGGATCACAAAAAATATTACATCGTGTTGGGTTTAAAATATCAAAGCTTACCTACATGTTTTCCGATTTGAATTGGTTTTCTATTGTAAATACAATTGGAATTCTTTGTCTGAAATATATTGGATAAATAATGATACACGTATTTTACGAATGTTGACTAACATTTTTATTTTGAACGGGATTTTTTTTTTATATTTATAAAATACTGGTGGTAAAGATCGCTTTTAGTGATAAGACCGCCCTTTGAGTCACCCCTTGTATATATAATATTTATGGTGTACATTACCTATTCTATTCTATTCTGGTGTTTTCAGAACGGATGGACAACCGCGGCTATCTCATAGAGAACTACGTGAGAGAATAGAAAGACAGCGCTCTATAGCGACGCCTAAAGTTTCAAGAGCTGATTCTTTGGAAGGGCTAAATCTAGAAGTACATAATACGAGGTCGTCTGTAGACAGACTTGACACCCAGGTGTCAAGCTTGCACCACGACGTGGCCGCGCTCAGCATGGAGGTACGTCTACAATGACGTCACGTCTCGAATACCCAATCCCACGTTGACCCACTTGTCAAACCCACGTGACATAGATCCTTAATGATACAATGATATCATTCAGTCTTCAGATAAGGATCTATGACCTCGTGGTGTTCTTTATCCACCTACTTCTTGTGATGACCTAATACATTTTGTATTTGTTGAACTATTTCGAACCGGTTCTTCAAAGTGCTTGGTTATTAGATCCTTGAACATTCTTGTAATTTCCGACTCAACTGCAATTCAAACTTTGGAGCACGGCTGAACTTTAACACTTGAAAACAAAACTGCGATTAAGAGGTCCTACGTTGTAGGTTCGCCACGCCATCCAAGCCCTACAAGAGATGACGGCGGCTCCCACCGGGTGGCACGCAGCACATTCCAATCCTAATCTCCAGTGGAGCACTCCACCAAACCAGCTCGCGCGGAGCTGTAGCCATCCGCCTGACGTTTTCTGTTGGGATCAGGTTAGTAGAGCAACTGTGAGTAGCAAGGGAATTTTGACACATTTGTTTATTTCCATAAATTTCTTTATCTACAATGAACATTTCATATCCAACAGCAAGAGCGGCCGCTTACCCCGGAGCGTCCGAAAGCGCACAAGGGTACACAAACTGAGCCATTCCTTCACCTCATCACGCAGTACATAATGGAGCACCCGGCGACCGTGATGTTACTGCTGGGAATCGACCCGATGGCGAACCTGACGCCTGTCATGCCCGGCAACGTGGACTACTACACCGACACGCGCGGCCGCCGTCCCAGCACGCTCGAGCAGATCATAGAGTCCGAGGCGGGGAGTCAAACGCCCTCCAGCACCACCAGTGAAAAGTTCGAACAGGTTAGAAGCCCCAGCGGCAGTGTCAGAGATCTCGAAGTTCAAATAGAAAACGAAGTGAAGAAACCTGAGAAAGAAACTATACCAGCGAGCCTGAGACGCAGCCGGTACTCTGCCAGCGACCTGTGCGAGGCGTCCGAGCGCCTGCTCGCCACGCGCTCCACACACCCCAGCACGCGCTCCCTCAAGTTTAATATCAACAGCTAAGTTTATAATTCCATTTCGTCTTAAATATGCTCATTAGTCTTTAGACTTCAAGTAATAAATGCCATTAGTTTAATTGTACATTTGGTTACCTTAAATTCTACCTTTTAAGTGTATTTCGTTTATTATTTTATAGATAAATCTACCTACTACTGTAATTTTTTATCACTACTTCTCAATCAACGAAATCTATCTATATCATTACGAATATTTTCTAGTTAGTATGTATAAGTACATACTGAACGATTGTACATATCAAGTTTATGAGAAGTTTTAATTGTTAGCTTAGCTATAAAACTACTTTATCTAGTCACTGTTTAGGCTTAATGAAAGAGAGAGAGACGTTGGGAATTATTTCTGACTTGAATCCGATTGATTAGTAACTGATATTGAAATACCGATGGACTCGTAGGTTCTTATTGTGGGAGTGCCGCGGGAAACTTTAGTTATGAAACTTCTATAGTTGTAACAGCGTCGGCGTGTCAAATTATACTATTATTGGATCTCTTAACAAATCCATGAATTCCGCCAGTTTTCCTAAAATAAAGACAGGTATCATAAGCCAAAAGCTTCGTTTCAGTGAATAGTCATCACCTGTCGGAATGGAATATAGAAACGTTTATACAAAAAAGAAAAAACGTGTGTTTCAGAAACCGGCCTTGGAGCAACTCCTTTGTAAAAATGTAAAGACGTTTGTCAGACGCTTATCCATATTTCCATAAAACTGTTCTCTGTTTTTAATACAATTTTGAAAGATGCCGATGATTTTCGACATGTTTATGTAAGACAATACAAAACATAAATTCTTCTACGTACCAAATCTCCCTCTGATCTCAAAATACGTTTTATACCTATTTATAGAAACACGATGTGGTCTTCCTTTGAAGTTATTTGTTACCAGTAAACTAACTCTGATGACGAGTTAGACAACTGCCTTGTCTCTGGTCAAGCCTTGTCTCTGGTCAACTATAACTTTGTGCCAAAACCTGCAATGTTCGTGAAAATTAATTAACTATGTCTATTCTCATAAAGTACAGCAAATTATTGCTAAGAATTTAGTTTTTTACTAGAAAAATTATTTGTACATACTTTTTCGAGCCCTCTCCGTTTTGTGACCAAATTAGTATGTATAATGAAGAGAATATGATGTAAATTATTTTTTAATTAAGTGTTATCTAAAGCAATCTTGTCAAACTACAACTGTGAGATATTTTCCATAGGCACTGTCTTTTAATGTTTTAACGCATATTTGATAGGATAGGTAGTACCGCGTGTCACTCCAGTTGAGGAGTATTGGCTCGGCAACCCATAGTGTTCAACACTTCAACTGTTCATCTCACTTATGTACAGTGAGAAAAAGCTGTGTTAGTAGCATGTGAGAAAACACATACGAGAAGATTCTCCTCAAGAATTTTATTTTTCAGCTTGTCGAACGATATTCCAAGAACATTTAATTACTTAGAGTTTATTTTTCTGGCATTAAGCTAAATAAACAAAACTAAAAATAAGAAAGAAATATGATACTACGAAGATAACAGCTAATTAACTGAAATTCAATAACAGAAAAATAAATGTTGTTTAAAAATATAATCTGAAACTGTTTGTAAGCAATACCTAGTAGTTCTAGATTAATTGTTAATTTGTGCTTCAACCATATTTCTATACATTTAAGTAGATAGAGATTTTTAGATAAATGTTTTTGCCTCATCATTCACGATTGATATAATAAACTTTGATGAACTCTACGACATTTGGAACTATTAGGCATTTGTTTTGACTTCGACTGTAGTGGGGTAACAAAGTTATTTATCGTCCCACAAGATTAGGGACATCACTATAAATCTTATTATTAATTAAATGTAAATTCTAGTAGAAATGGAATTCAAAAATTATCTTTGATAATAAATTGTTATAAGAACGAAAACGCTTACTAGAATAATAAATGTGGTGTACGTTGTATAGAACCCATGAATGTGATATGATGTTAAACACGTGCAGTGCCTAAAATCTCATTTATTTATTTAATTACTTAGTTACTCTGTATCTTTTATTAAAATCTAAACTATTTTACTAAACGGTATGATTACTCATACGTTTTGAACATATTTTGTACATATTGAAACTTAATCTTGTAGTACAAAGTATTAGTTACCATAAAGATTAATAAAGACAAATTGATGTTGAACCCAGTCTTTCATTATCTTGTAATAACATGTTAAATTTTACATTCTAGATAATCAGATCGTTTCATACTCAGCCTTTAATGTTACCACTGCTGGGACACAGGCCTCCTCTCTGTGAGATGTAGTGAACTGCAATCGACCACGCGGGCCTAGAGCGGATTGGTAGAGGTCACTAGTCTTCGAATTTTTGGTTCTAGGACATCGTTTCCTCATGATGTTTTCCTTCGCCGTTTTGAGAGCAGTACTGATGAAGGTTCGAACCCTCGACCTACAACTTGTAAGTCACGGCCGTTACCACTGGGCCACCACTGCTTTATCGATCGTACGTGATAATAAATATCCTACTAATGAGATCTTGCGAGGAAGTTGTAAATAGTAAGTAAATATACACAACGTGTACATTTATACTTTCACGTCAGCCCGATCTCGACATTCAATATACTATAATGTAAATTTTCTCGGAAAGATGGAAAACGTCAATAGCAAAATAATCTTTGGCGATCTGAGGCACGTACGAAATATTGAAAAATTGACCTCCTTATAATGTTTTGACGCGTTTGTACCAAATGCCACTTATTTCGGTTATTTCTTCGAACTTCTTTCATAAATTTTTTCATAGCTATACCTACTTATGGTAGCAAATATTTTTTTTATTTATTTTAAGAATAAAGACATTAAAATAGACTTTCTAAATCCAAGAATCTCCAGGAGAGCCTATTATATTTATTTTATTATTTATGTACACACAGTAAAATACATAGAGATATAACATAAAAATGATTTGAGTACAAAGGTAGATACTGCTTATTTCTTAAGAAATTTCTTCCAGCAGACCTGCGAAAGGAGAAGTAAAAAAGAAATGTAGACAATAGTGTGTGAGCACAAGAAGAGAAAAATATTAATGTGTGAAGCCTAAAACTAAAATATTAAATTTATTATATATGTTTATTATATATATATATATACCTACAGTATAGAGGAAAGGTAATGCTCTTTTAATCGACATTTAAATAGAGAAACAGTTTTTAAATTAAGTATGAATGCTAGGCGGAAGTGAGTTCCAGAATCTTAAAGCATGGACAAAGAAGGAATAAGAATATATTAACTGGAGGCCTACCACAAGCTCTTAACGCGATCCATTCTAGGATCTAAACTGAAGTGTTCTTCTAATTCGTACCATGACGTCAGTTTAACTATTCAGTTTAGGCCGTGCCATCTGCTGACAGCGATTGTCCCAAACTGAATCGCAAGTTTTTACATTCATACTTGTTTGGTACCATGACGTCCATAGAGCAGCTCAAGCGATGCAGTTTAAGAACCTAAACTGAAATGTCTTGTTTTTGAATCGTTTTTAATTAGATAATGGTAGGCCACCTGGCCCGCCATTATGATCGCACCAAACACCCTTCATCCCTCCGAACTCCATTAAAGCAGCTTCTATTCAGGAGAGAAAATGTTCACAAACAATTCATGCCGAGGAACTTAGCCTGAGCGCCATAGTATTATGAAATCAATGTAAGAGGACAGCCAACAACAATAGACGACTTTCAGCTGAACTCTGGTATAATATAATTGTAGAGAATTTTCATATAATTATCCGAGGAATCGTAGCTAATTAATTACTTTCTTGTTGGTATCTGTTGATAATTAAACCAAACACTAGAATTATATTGAAATAAACGAAGACGTGTACTGAAACCAATCAAATTGAAATCGCTCCTCGATCTCCTCCGCAGCATTGGATTAAGTGTTCCTTTTCGATGAAGTGTTTATCAACATCTGACAGGAAATCATTTTTCAAAGACCGGAGAGAGAAAGGAGAAATTGTTAATCCTTAAATCACACTGAATTGTCGGATATTTTCATCACAACATGTTCTCTCCACTTTATGACGACGTACTCGTAATGAATGTGAGCTTTTAAAATTTTACACGATACGATAAAGATAATTCACAACAATATTAGACTATTATTTTCACGAGAATACTAGTCTCGAGACAATCTTATTATGACATGAGCATTTATTTTTCCGGCGATACTATTACCTTGGCCGCCACGTCCCACGATATTTCCGCCTTCGCACTGTAGAATATACAACGCGTTCTATAAAGATGTTCAATTGGTTTTTCTTAAAATCGTTTGTTCCTATGCGGTCTCGTCATTACCATCGTCATCTTGTAGTGTCGTACAGTGCAAAACTTTAAGCCCCATGGCGCATGTTCCTCACCGTCGTGCATAGTTTCCGTGTGATACATCACGTCGCACGCTAGTACATCAACACGCTTGAATGAAGAACTACTTAAATCTTCATTTTTAGAATACGAGACAAATTACGAAGGGATAGATCATGCAGTGTTAAAAATACTAGCCAATCAGTAAACTGATTGCTGTTGAGATGAGCCGGCCATCTGGCATGATCAGAAGACGACAGATAGAACCTTAGGACGTCCGCTTGGAAAGGCCCACGCGGAAAGAGAAGGAGAGGCAGATCAGCAGAACGATGGCACGACGAGATAGAGGAATTAGCTGGGAAGTCTTAGCTTTCGAAAGCAAAAAATAGACAAAACTGGAAATTACTGGAGGAGACTATACCCGTCGAGAAGTCCATAAGAGGAAATGCGGTCGGAGAGACTTGAAAAAGCCTAAGTAAAGGTCGTAATTCGAGGTTCGGCCCTCGCCTATTTCCTCCTCCAATATTGGACCAAATAAAAAGATATTTCATAAACTGAATAAGAAGGATATATACCTACTATGTTCCTGTGTTTTTCTTTTTTCATTAATAGTTGTCAAATTTGTACACTAGGCCTCTGTTGACAGCGGTTTAAATCGGCATTTTTGAGGGTTCTAGTGCTTATAAAAATAATGTATCATCAAAAAGGAAAACATAGGGACATACAAGTAGTTAATATTAATATTCTGTAAAAAAATCATTGTTTTCTGGTCACTAACCGGAAAGAAAACAGAGCGTTTCTATGGAGAAACGACCACCCGCACTTCCTCTTAATTAATTTAATTAATATTACTTACTTTATTAAGAAGAACTTTATTTTTAGGGTTCCGTACCCAAAGGGTAAAAACAGGACCTTATTAATAAGACTCCGCTGTCCGTCTGTCTGTCTGTCTGTATGTCTGTCAGTCACCAGGCTGTATCTCATGAACCGTGATAGCTAGACAGTTGAAATTTTCACAGATGATGTATTTCTGTCGCCCCATACAACAAACGTGATTTGTTGCCGTTATTTGCTCGATATTAATTACAGCAACAGGTAGACGCTTGAAATATTCACAAAATATTTAGTTGTATATTCACTTTAAAAATAAATAATTAAATTAAAATAAATATTTAAGGGGGGCTTCCATACAACAGACGTGATTTTTTTATATAGGTATGTAGTATTAAATATTGTACGGTGGTGCGGAACCCTTCGTGTGCGAGTCCGACTTATTTATTAAGGTGATACCCGTAGCAGAGCTGTCAGCACAGTGTGTGCCGGACATACATTTTAGTATCTCCACTCGTGGAAGCTATTTTGTAAGTACTTAAAAGGTCAAGATCAAGAAAGTAAGTCATAAACCCACAAGCTCCATTAAAACGTACACGGAAAATAACTTGTCCATAAAATGCAAAGCTGTGCAAGTTGTAGCCTTCGCCGCGCCGCGTAATAAAGTAAGTAATGATGTAAATGTAGGTCGTGGCTCGTGACGAGCGGGCTCGCTTTGATTTGCCGCAGC
Source organism: Hydraecia micacea (assembly GCA_914767645.1). NCBI lineage: Eukaryota > Metazoa > Arthropoda > Insecta > Lepidoptera > Noctuidae > Hydraecia > Hydraecia micacea. The sequence goes on along the minus strand of OU611782.1, from coordinate 11,855,382 downwards.
CCAGCTTGAGTTTGAGCTATACGGCTATCAAACTAGGTAATAGTGAATTTGTTCTCCCGACTGAAAAAATAGTGCACGGAATTCCTATAGGTAAGTGCGCTAGCCTCGATTGGGATTTGTAAACAACTTTCGTGCAATTTTAACACAAGAATTATATGTGGATTTGATTAGATGGGTAAAGATCGTTTATTTTAAAATACACGCCCCTCCACTAAAAATTTTGTATGGTGGAGGAGCGTGCAGTTTTAAAGTAAAATATATCTAACATCAGTCATAAATTCTGATAGAAAATGTAGGTCCCTTGGTCATGTGATAACATGAAAATGCATAGACAGTTTGTTTGTAAACTTACATCGAATTTGGCTGTATTAGAAAAGCATTTTCAGTTAAAATCGCCTGCTGTAGCACTTACCTACCTTTGTAAAATGAAACAAAATTAGATTAATGCGATGAGTCTTCGATTCATTCGTTCAAGTAGAAAGATCAGAATCACTGCAAAAATTAGTGCAGAAACTACTGATGAAAATAATCTTGCACATATGTGTTTCCATTACAAAAGATAACATAGGTAGATACTTGAAATGCTTTCACGAAAATTGACACTGGCCTGCGGGCCGCGGCAGCCTAGCTATGTTGTGTTCACTGGAGTTGATAGTTTTATTTGAGAATGACTGCACCTGCTAATTCATTTAAATTGAACGAATACCAAATGTGATTGCAATGTGTTGTTTACGCAGGTACTACAAAATAAAAACCGAGAAATCCTTACACGACACCCTCAATTATGAACGTCCTGTACGAGGCCAAAAGCCTCCTATCTCAAATGATGCTGCGACATTTAAAAATAAATGTCGCTGCTAGTTACTGGTCTGATTGTTTGCTTTTGAATTGGATTTCGTTAAAATGGAAAGACAAAATAGTTGCGTTTCATGTGACCTATCTGTGTTAATAATACCTACTTACCACGTGAGATAAGGTTAAATTGCAAAATGCAGACGCTCTGTTCTTTATGAGGTCTAGTCAATTAATTAAACAAAAAAGACAAAAATATTTATTTTATTATTTCAACTTGTTTAAGATGTCTTTTGATGGCTCACGATCATTGTGCCCTGCTTTTTGGGTGAGGTTGGATCGTCTGTCATTTTTATATTTTTAAACTCAAATGGGTCCCGCCTGCTTCCAACTTTTATTTTAAGTATTTAAAATGGGCTTGTTTTTAGCTTTTCAGTTTTTTTAACTTAAGTTTTTTACCGCAGTCGGGGTTTTTTTTTTAATTACTTTTTTTTTATCCCGATATTCCCACGGGATCGAGACTTATGCGGGTGAAACCGCGGGGCGCTGCTAGTATTAGTATGGATGGATTTCTTGGAACACACGGTGTGATACTTACCGACCATACAAAGGTATCCGCGGTTCGTAGTCACTCTACCTACGAAGCATGTAGGCATTAGGTATAACACCTACAGGTTGCCTATTGTGTACAATAAATCTACGTTTACCGTTTCTGACTACCGACGACAACTACATGTTTTTGCCATTCATCATCCCTCTTTTGTTCTCAATATTGAATTAATGAAAATCTATTGTGAGCAGTTTCTGTTCAGTTAGTTTTTCGCTCTAAATGTCTCTTTGTTTCCATTAGTTCACGTAAATACTACAGGTGTTCATCATTTTGTGGATTGTTTATTTGTACTGAAACTTAGAAATGTATTGATTGTGACCATGTGCTTCTTATGAAGTTGCTAATTACCCGACTCCGGCAGAACAAAAGGAGGGTTATGATTTTAACAGGCTATGTATGTTTATATGTTCATCTGTTCACTCATAACTCTTAAACTCTAGTCATATTTTGATAAACAAGATATCGTTGGAAGGGCCATGTTGTTCCGCGTTTTATAGGCCACCTATCGTCGTTGTCACATAAAATCCAAGATGGCGGCTTATATCACCTATGAAACTGAACGCGAGCTATCTAAACTGAGTTCAAGAGCTACTTAACAGAGCTACGTATCAAATTTCCACAACAATTATTACACTGACAGCTCTTGAATGCACTTTAGATGTGACCGCTGATCGTGTTCAGTTTCATTGGTGAAATCCGTCCTAGTAGGATCGCTGATTCAAACAGATTTGATGTCTCTGTAAAACGTTCCTTCAACTTGCATTGTATTGTGCCGCGATGTCGCCTAGATATCTACATGACCTAGGAATAACTAGTCAAACAAGTATTCGAAGATATCCTTCTCACTAACTTCCAAACCAAATAAGCTAGCCTCATACATATAACTTTAACAGATAACGAGCTGACAACATTTTGTATATCTAATTAAAATTCTCCAGTTTTCGTGTCGACGTCTGTCGGAGCGTGCGCTCGGGGCTCACGAGCCGTGAAATGCAATTTGCCGACGCTGCAACGAGCAAACTACGTCACTTATAAACTGCAGCTATATCCATGTTTAGCTAGACGATATTTCGGCACAAACTTTAAGCTCAAAATTTTCGGAATATATAATTTATTTCCACTACGAAAACATCAGCTCCGTTCGTCTGGAAATGTAAATACGAGCCGCTAACCCCAAACTTCTAGTTGATCGAAAAACAACAGTAGGTACCTAGTGGTCCGGTCTCGTTACAGTTGCGTCGCCTTTCTCTGGTACATTTTATATTATTTTTGTTCTCGTAAACAATCTCATTTACCTACGTTGTACATCTGTCTATTTCCTCTGGAACGAAATTGTAGATATTAGAAAGTATCGGAAAAGCGCGAAGTAAGGAGGAAAACAAGATCGCCTCCGTTTTACTTTTATTTTCTGGTCGGAAATACGAGACTCGTAACTACGACGACGGTAATGGTAGAGTTAATCTTAATTCCTGCTCCATTTTATTCCAAGCACGTGGAAGCTGGCCACTTAATTACCCCATAAGCATTAACAACCCTCTATTTATTTGATTGCAATCGTTAATGTAAATATTTAACTCGAAGGATGAATGTGAACTATGTCGACCTTGAATAGACCATAATTTCACGTAGATACCGGTAGAGCTGACTTGGGGATTATATCATTCTACACTCGTATAACCGAACTGCTGTCGAAACTGTGCAAAATAGCGATTTCGCTATCATGCTTGGTTATTATCTGCGGGAAAAGCCGACATTCCTTTGAACCCGTACGCGTACAAATGATCGTTTAATTACTAATCCCAACCGCTCAAAACTACATACCTACCTCTCTCTATGAACTTACACGGTATCGGATTGGACCGCTAACACTGAACAAATAAGGGATTGTAAAGTACACAAATAGTTTTATTTGCTCTGTGATTACTATCGGGCGGGACACACGCGGCACGGGAGCGTGATTGATTGCCTGACACGCTTGTGGAACTGTAATCTCGTATATGTACAGATGCCAGCACATCAAGCTATCCGAAACTGTCAAATTTTCCCAATCAACTTTGAACCTTATGCTTTAGCGATAAAGTTGAAAATCTATTAAAGTAATTTGACAGATTTTAGTAGCTTGATGTGCTGGCGTCTGTATGTGTCATACATACAGACATGATGTGTGTGCGTATGTATAGCTGACTACAAGTCTACATGAAAATTTATGATTTTTCAGGTTTGTATACAAAGGGCGGCTTATGGCGGTGGGTTCGTCAAGCTGCGGATAATGATGCATGTAGTCTTTGCTGATATTTATGTTGATACAACCTGTATTTTTCCAATATCTGTTTAGAAAGAGCCTCTTTTTTGTAAGACTACTGTACTTAATATTGCTTATAAAATACTAAAGGATATTTAGCATTATTTTTGTAGGTAAGTGTTACTTCAAAAATATAAGGTGGAATATTTAGCTATCCACGGGCGTTAATCCATAGAACAACCCCTCATGAACACAGTAACGTGCGTGTAGGTAAGCAGCTCTCGTTACAGAGTGAGCACAAGGATGTTCAAAGTCGCGTCACGTTTCCTATTGCCAATAAAAACAACATTCCCGTAAGCAATTTGCAAGTTAGTATGCAGATCTGTAATAACTGCTGTTGTTTCACTTGTATCCTCTTACGTGACCTATCGGGTAGCTGAAAGCTGGGGGTGGCCCGATCCGATCCGATGGAAGTTCTAGGGATTTGCGTCTTATTATCTCTATATTCTCGATACGGGAGCATCTTCTGGAATAAACAAGAAGATATGGATGCCGGCTTTTGCTCAGTATTGTTTAATGCTGCGAAGGGGTGATAATAACGTCAGGTAAACTCTTTTGAAGTGACAAGATTGAACCTTCACGCTCGGGTCGGCGACGCTGAATCGCGTATACCAGCGGGGCAATTGCGTAACACATTCTCAATCGGAATCGGTTTCACTTTGACAGTTCAACAACATTCATTGCGTTATTTACGTGTTGTGCAGACAAATTTTTCGAACTTATGAAGCAATGGATTCGCAATTTGCTTCAAAATGATTCAGATTCCGATTGATAGTGTGTTACGCAATTAGGGTGCAGGTTCATACTCGTATAAATGTTCACTTCTACCGTGTGCTCTTAAGCACATAACCTCTTTTTTCTAGTACATAGGTATTTAGACTAATCCAGAGCTTGAACAAGTCGTGACAAGGATACTAGTTAAAAAGACAACTATTCCTTTAAGCCCAGTTGTTTGAGTGGGGGGTATCATTAACAAAAAATAAAAAAATCCAATAGTACGTAGTTATTATTAAAATGCAATAAAATCTAGGCTGTAATGAAAATCACAGCTTAATACTGTCGTCTACGTAAATGCTGCAGCCGTGCCCACTATTTATCGATCTACACCTGCAAGCAAGAGCCCATTTGTTCCATATGTACGAACATAATGCCGGATGACTGAATCAAAATCCGTCGCTCAGCTTCATTGACTCGCATTGAGATTGAGAACACGCGAATATGGAGAAATCCAATGAAATGTAAAAAATGTAACGTCATTTTTAAGGACAGAATAAATTAGAAATCAGTGTGAGATGTACCTAACATTGATTACAAATTGGGAGAGCTAAGTTGACTTTGTTAGTTAAAAATTCTTTTTTCAAATTGGAAATACCTAAGTACATAACTTCTTGGCAAAGACTTTCTATTAAAACCACCACTTTACTAGCACCTTTTAAATTGCTAAGCTTATATTTATGATTAACGACATTATATATGAAAATAATACTTACATTAATAGCGGTTTCTTTAATTACCAACAAGCAATAAATCACATTTTGGTGATTAATACAATCGCACCAACTGACAGTTGCGGAAAACGTTTTCAACACCAACGTCCACAAATTACTGTTCGTGTTAACACTTTCAATCACATTTATGTATTTAAATTTAATCTCGACTGTGAAAAAAGATCAATCATTAAACTAATTCTAGATCTGTAAATACAAACTCTAGAAATCCAGATTCTAATGAACGTAATTAACCATAACCATTTGGAGAAAGTACTAGAGGTATTTAGAATTCGTAAAACAGGTTCAAACTTATCTCGTCTTAGTTATAAAGTTCACGCAAATCGCAAAACAAGGCAACGCTGAACCTAATACGTGGAATACCTGTTACACACTAGACATTATAAGTATAAGTACCAGGTATACTAAGAATTTTGTGATTCTCACATCACTCGGCGCTTTACAGCGTAATTTTACGTAATGAGTTCACGTTACGAGTATGTTTAGTATTCTTTCTGTGAGATTAGAATATTTTTGAGGACAACGAGCAAATTAATTCATTCGAAAGTTAACAGGTTTCTTCGCGGAAATCCAAAGTTTCGTGACACCATTGAATGTAAAGTTCAGAACGTAGATCAATGAGTTAGAAAATGTCGTTCTCATAGCAGATAAGAAAAGAGGACTGGGGGCAAAAAGAGGGAAAATGAAGAAACAATGGAGTAAAGCTTTCGAGGTGACTTCATAAACGACTTATAGACAGCAAAATCATTATCCTTTTTGTACTCATATTATACGATGTCGACATAATACAACATGAACAGACGCAAGTTTATCAAAGATGAGTTTTCCTCGAATAGAAACTGTAATTTAAACGGATGGCATAAGTCGAAATGATATTGATGACAAGACGAAACTTGATGAAAAACCTTCAAAACTTCTACGAAAGTAAAACTAACAACTTCTAGTGTCGCTGACTCGAACAGGTGAAAAGAATACAGAAGAGGTTCGTGTTATGATACTTATTTGAAGTACCTTTGAAACTCTGGCAGGAGTGTTTGCAGGTACAAAGTCTTGCTCATTACACCTGAAGGGGCTGCGAAAGTATTGGATACTCACGCCGGTAAGTGGCAACATTAGCGATGTTACCGCTCCACGCTTCGTCATCATTTATCACGATTGATACGGTAGTGAACTGTGAGGGAAATATCAATCAATATTTATATAAACGTACCTATATTTACTTACCTACTTGGAGTGACTTGATGAATATGTGACTACGGGTCGGTGTTTGACCTTGTGCTTTATTTACATAAAGGTTCCTAGAATTACGTAGTAATTAATTCTTATTATAAAGTAGGGAAGCACTAAAGTATTTCATTAATAAAGCCAGGCATGCATTGTCCTTCTTTCAAAGTACAATCAACAACATAGCAGTTTTCACCACGCGCGAACTGTAAAAATCAACTAAGCGAACAGCGAAATGGGTTCCTATTGTTCTCGGACAGGACAAGCCCGATTGATACACCGCGCGCCGATAGCGATTGGTAGCTTATGCAAAATTGGGATTTGCAACCAATGCATTATTGACGTTCATGTACACAGATATAACAACAAGAACAATACAGGGTAAAATACGACGACGATACATACATTTTCCAGTTTCAACTACTAAATCCATAAACTCATCACCTTCTGTTGCTGGGTCTTTTATACCGATAAAGATTATATTGAGGACGAAAAAGCTTGGAATTGAGCTGCTTTCAATTTTTACATATTTAATGGTTTTTTTTATTTTTTATATATACACGTACGCTGACATTTGCTTACTTTGTAAATTATTACAATATTTTTTTATTATTGTGAATGTAAAGACTATATGGGTCATTTTATTTATTTTTAGATTATTCTCTCTGTTCTGTTAGTTTTTGTCATGGTCTGGCAGTTTGAGTAATTTATGTGGCCTACCCAAATGTCCTTTCTTTTGCACTGTTCGTCGAATCGTTGAGCTCCTTAAGTTTTGAGTAGAGCTGCACGATTTCTGACAAATGCATGCACTGAGTGGATAGGTCCACTCAATCTGTGTGGTTGTTTCCTCAAAAGACCATCTCAGACATCGATCTACATGGTCTTCACATGATCTGACTCTTGATCAGATCATTATGTCTGGAACTCTGGTCTTTAAAAGTGACTGACCTCTGAGTTTGTTTCGGCCTTTCTTCTCAAAGTAGTCAGATAGGAAACGCCGACCTCACCTAGTTTTTAAAATATGATTGACGTGTAAAAGTGCAAACTTACTTACAGAAAATAAATCATTTATACGTTTCTATCCGTTCATGAAATACCAGAAATATGCGAAATCCAACTAATCCTAAAAATATTTTTCAATATCATACCAATTACTCTAAAATATACAGACACTTCAAAAAGCCCGCTCTTCAAGATCAGTTCATAATATTTCTATGCTACGGAATACCGAGTTCGTAGGCAGCTACGAGTCTCGTAGTGCCTACGTACTCGTAACGTGTGCACGGGCATAGCTAGGTTCTACGAAACGTGCTACGAAGCTACGCACTTGACCTTTTTACCGTATATATCACAATTTATTATGACCAGTTCATGAGTTTCAAAGGCATCTCATCGCAGCAGCCAGCACTTCTAGTTATATGGCGTCATAAACCCTTTAAGTTAATCGCTTTCACACATCCTTTCCACATGGTTGAGCAGTCGAGCTGCCGAAGTGAATACCTTTTATTTCCTGTTTGCTATAAATCTGTTTACGCTCGGATAACGTGTAAGAGAACGATGCAAACATAAAATAATAAAAATCGTGCTACAACATTTTTCGATGAAAAAAACTAAAATTGCAAACATCGTGATTCCTGTTTACCCATAACATAACATCACGCCTGTATTCAGCGGTGGGCTGGGCAGAACTATTTAGTTTAGTACACCAACAGTAACTACCAGTAAATATTGCATTATTGTTAAACAATTACATCATAATTCGATTAATCATCTCTCTAGAGTACTTAACGCTTAGTAGGATACTAAAGCTACATCCATTAGCGCCTAAATTATCAACCAACTACTACTTAGCAGATTAGCTCCCATAAACGCTATCAAAATCGGCCAGCCGACCAACATTTCGTGCCAAAATCGGCAGACTGCAATCATCGAATCAATTTAGCACATACTAGCGACCCGCCCCAGCTTTGTACTGGTGCGATGGTGCGATCTACATATTACTATCATGTTACGACTTGCCTAAACTTCAAAATATCTGTGACATATCTTATATAAATAAAACAAAATCGGGTTAGTTACACCATTTATAACTCGAGGACGGCTGGACCGATTTGTATGATATTTGATTTGTTGGATTTTTTTTCCGCCCCGACTTGCAGAATAACTATTAAAACATGGGAAAATTCACGAAAAAAAAATTATGAAGATTATTCATTTTCTCATACATTATGTTTGCTTTTTTGATGATATCTCAAGAACGTTGATTCGCCAGGTCAGCTAGTTAATGTATAAAAGGAGTATGAAAGGATTGTAGCAGGTGGCGTTCTGTAATTTTTGCCTACCCCTATGAGAAGAAGGGGTGAGTGTATATATGTGTATTAATGTATTAGTTATATAAACCAGAATAAATGTTTTAAATTATTGGTGAACATCGCATCAAAATCCATTATGAACTTTAGAAGAAATATGCTGACAAACAGACAGACACGAAAAATTACCGTGTTATATAGAAGAATGAAAGAAATATATCTAGAGATACCGATGCTATAGCGTCCGGGGTCTGTCGCTACACATAATTACTTTAATCATAATGAATGGGTATTACCTAGTCATCCATCATACTAATATTATAAATTCGAAATTAACTCTGTCTGCATATTAGCTTTTCACGCCTAAACCACTGAATGGATTTCGATAAAATTTGGGAAGGACATAGGCTACTTTTTGTCCCAGTAGCACGTTCTCGTGGGATAATTTCATCGCTCCACGCGGGCAAAGCCGCGTGCAGAACTAGCATAATCAGCCATTCAGTTAACTGCCTAGCCTTTTAACTAGACGGCGCCGTTCAACTAGCGGCCTGAATGATATTCAGCCAATTAGTCTATACAACATTTAATTAACTGGCTGGCTGATGACGCTTAGGCCATTTAGGTATTTAATAGGGTGAAAATGTGAGGAAAAAATATAAAATCCATTTTAACAACTGTTATTTAAACATTTTGGAGGTTATTAAAATCAGTTGAAAAAAATAACGAGCAGTTATTTAATTTTTCAGCGGTTTTTAAGTTAAAACGAGAACAGTAATAAAAAGAAAATTGGTCGGTTATTTAATCCTAAAAAGTCAGTACAAAAATAATCAATTAGCGTAATAAATGAACGGCCAGTAAAAATGTTGGATTGGGCAGTTAGGTAAATAGTACCTACGGCAGTTCATAGGTCAGGTTGGAACTGTGGTCAACCACGCGCGAGCCGAATTGGTCGCAGTAACTAAGCCAGGCCATCTCGACCAAATGGTTTAGATTAGGTTAGAACTGTGACCAAACGTGCGAGAGCCGAGCGAGCCGTACTTCCAAGTTAGATTTCTCACCTACTTATTCTAGCAGTAAAATGGCTTAACTTAAATATTTATTTACTTACGCATTTAAATATTTATGTTATAAGTCATTTTTATTTAGTTTACTGCTCACTTTTTACTACTGAACTTGTTATAATAAACATGATTTTTTTCATTTTTATATTTTTCAAAACTACATTAATCATTAAACAACATCACCAATCAATCAATCGCCAATTTAAATTTCTAGACTAGACAAGTAGTTAAACGTTAGCTATCCAAGTCATTTGCCTAGCTGTTTCATTGAACGGCTGAATATCATTCAAGCCGCTAGTTGAACGGCGCCGTTTAGTTAAAAAGTTAGGCAATTAACTGAAAGGCTAATTAAGCCAGTTGGCTACGACATATATATTGCTTTTATAGTCTTGAAATTATCAAAATTCTATTGTTTTGAAATTACAGTAGGTGCATAGGTAGGTACCTAAAAACTTGCGTTTTTGTACCTGAATTTTTTTGTAGCTATTCTTTAGATACTATCATACTATTGATTCACGTGAATGTGTACACTTCGGAACGTGAAATCATATCCTCTACAACATCGGTTGATTTTGTTAATTTAAACTAAAACTTGTTAGTACATCTTTGGTTTAGGTACCTATATGAATGAAAGAAATTTAATTTGAGAAACTGTTGAGGAATGCGGACTTATTGCAATATTTCTATTCCCCCAATAGCAAATAACGTGATAATATTCCTATACCCTACTTATTCGATGATTGGTCATCATATTTCTGCAAAATTTGAACAGATTCAGTTTCAGTAGTTTTTATGCCAATCCGGAACATACCTACATCCAGACAAACGGAATTCTAAAAACTATATTTTTTCGGTGTCGGAATCATTCCCACACCGCGTAGCAATTAGTTTTTTTTTTCAAAAATTTTCAATGTACTGTTCTGACTTCGTTATTATTTTATTATATGTACAGATACTTACTTACTGAAAATTCATGCCTCGCCGAAAAATTGCACAGATTAATTTTGCCGGCAACGGGTAACGTTAAAAAGCGTCCAAAAAATACTTACTCTATTTTCCACTCGATTAACGTGCTCGTAAAACCAGTTGACCCACATAGTGACAATATCAATATTTTATTGTCCCTCATGTATGCAAGTGTGCAGATTTCGTATGCTGCGTAAACTAAGTACTTTATTTATCACTCCAATAATCACATGCATGACATTGGCAGCCATAGATATTAATGTTTGTGCATAACCAGCCTACAATGTTGCTTGCAAGGGAGTGGGCTGTAATCTACCACGCGGGCCCAGTGCAGGTCGGTAGACAAGTCTTCGAATTTTTGGTTCTAGGACATGCCGGTTTCCTCACGACGTTTTCCTTCGCCGTTTTGAGAGCAGTGCGGTAATGAAATTATTTACTCAAAATAAAGTCATAATAGCTACAATTCGTAGCTATAATAGATGAATATTCGTTGGAGTTTCGGACTAAACAATGCCGACATAAATTTTCATTAGACTACATCTGAAGTATTAGACAAAGATTTATGAACGTTGTTTAGATAACTAATTGAGTAACAGTGTCGACTAAGGTCTTATAACAAATACAAGAGGCGAGATCAAGTTAGAATTACTTTTATAACAAAAGGAAAATTGTTATCATTTCTTTTTATCAGATAAGATGTTACAACAAAAATATTGAGCCGTATTATGTAAGTATGTACCTACTAAAAATAGTTAATTGTTTTTTTTTACCTTTTCTATAAAACATTGGATATTGTCGATATTTCGATATTTAAGTGCATACCTAGGTAGGTATTACATTCTCTCCTTCTAGGCTTCTTCTCCATTATGTGCGTTGAGGTTTTCGTTTGGAAGCTGTACCTAAATACTACGCTGTGCCACAACAGTACCTACCTACAAGAAACGGAGAAACTATGAATCACTAAAAGTCGCTTTTGATAGGTACTTCAATAAATTGCTCTCTACCTCCTACTGTTCCAAGTCATGAAAATATAATAAAGAAAGCATTCATGGAAAAGCACAAATAATTTTAAAGAGTAATGGTGGTCTTTTCTTGCCCATTCTTCTCCATACGAAACTATCTTTTGGAAGGGGCGACTAGAATCAATTCTATTTTTTCAAAATTTTGACCTCCACATGTGCTTTTTATGTGTCTATTTGAAATAAATTATTTGACTTTGACTTTATACCTAAGTAGGCCCTTAGTAGGTACCTATTTATTTAAGGCGGGTTTTATTAAGACTGACTGACTCAAGTGAAACAATGTTTATTTCGCCAAGTTAAGTCTCGCTAGAATTGAAACAACAACATTCATTCTACCCAGTCCTGGAGGTCACAAAACAAAATTGGTAGCTTACTAAGTAGGTAGGTAGGCACCCATATGTTCTTAGGAAAATGTCGACACATACAATGGCCTCCAAAATTTTGTTGACATTTTTGCACTATAATGTTTTTTTTTAATTAGGTAATCCTAAGGGATTACTTGACTATTTTTTATGGTAAGTTGAACCAGTTGAATTAGTCAATAAAAAGTAAACGTTACCTACCGTGCAAACATTTGGAACTAGGATTTTAAATCATAATGTGGTGTGTCACACAAGTGGAAAAATGAGAACTACCTTTTGGAGGCCACTATAGGTACACAGCTTTTCTTTCGTCCCATATAACATGAAATTCCATTGGTGTTTTAAAACTTTCTAATTGCTTAGCTACTAGGATCCTACCGACCAATTTATATTAAGTACTTAATAGCTGTGCTCGCGGCTTCACTCACGTGACTGTGTATTACTATTGTATTATATTATCTGTGCTATTGGCATTATAAATTAATGGGAACGTGAATTAATAGTATTATATTCGTTGATATTAATAACTAGCTGTTGCCTGCGACTTTATCTACGATCCAGAATGAAAAGTATCCCATGTCCTTCTCCAGGGCCCTGTTTTATAAAGCTGACAATTCGACATATATGTCAAAAGATGACAAAATTGTAGAATTGTCGTGGTTAGGCTGTTTAATAAAAGTAACAAATATGTCAAAAATCGACAGGCGAAATCATGACATATTTGTCATTTAAAAACGCGTTTCATAAAACTCGACATATGTCAAAAAACCACAGTCAAATTATTTCTGACAATTGTTGGTGACAATTGTCGGATTGTCGTGACAATTATAGACTTGACATATTTGCAAATAATTTTGGAAAATTTATTTTTTTCTTTAAAGCAGAAATCGGTAATTGAGAAGCAGAAATTGATTCTGCTTTTAAATGATCGTCGTTGCCTCCTCGTTTGTATTTTTGTTCCAAGTATTCATTATCACTACTCTCACTGCTCGATGTAAGTACCATTTTTTGTAATAAATCTTTTATTAACACTTTCTTACACTTTCAAAATTCAAAATATGATTTCGCGACAGAGAGTAACGCTCCTGTCAGAATTGTCGGACAATTCTACAAATATGTCAATATGTCATGACAATTTTCTGTTTAATAAAGCAGATTTGACAAGTTTTATAAAATAGGGCCCTGGTCATGGTCTACTAATGTGCCAAATTTCATCGAAATCCCTTCAGCCGTTTTAGCGTGAAAGCGTAACAAACAAACAAACTAACTTTCGCATCGAATAAATAAAACAAAGTCGGGGTTACACCATTTATAACTCAAGAATGGCTAAACCGATTTTTATGATGTTTGATTTGTTGGATTTATCTTCGCTACTTATAGCCGAATAACTATTAAAACATGGGAAAACATTAAGAGGACTACATGACCTAAAGCGCGGTCTTTGTCGGACTGCATAGAAAAGAAAGAGAAGCGCGATGCCACAACGCTGGTAATTTATTGCAAAATATGAAGCAATTATCGATTTTCGAAAAATCTAGTGTTTGGGCAAAAAAACTTAAACACTATAGTTTTAGTATGTTGCTTGTAGAATAATCTGACAAAAAACCATAATGATTGTATGTATATAAGTATGAATTTTGTTGTAAAAAAAAAGTTTTTAGAGGTATCTTCATGATTTTTTTCTATCGTACCAAATAAGTTGTATTATGTTTTCAACACACTATCTTCCTAGCATTTATCCTGAAGAATATCATATATTTTTTTGATTTTTTTTACTGTAGTCTATCATATACTTTTATTGTTTCTAAAACTTGCGTTTTTTGCGTTTAGGTCCTGTAAGCCCCTTAACAAAAAAAATCTGAGGCGGTACGAAGTTCGCCGGGTCAGCTAGTTTATAATATGTATTAGTTAGGATACCTATCTTGGGGGAGGCCTATGTCCAGTAGTGGACGTCTGTCGGCTGAAATGATGATGATGATACCTATCTATACACAAAGGTTGACTTTAAAAGATCGCATTAGCGATAAGACCGTTTCCTAAAGGAATATAATATAATACAATGAATTAGCATTGCCATTCAACGTGGCAATGCTGCCAGTCTTCTGGGCACGTTTCCGGATGACAGCGATGCGGACGGGTACTACGACACCTAAATATCCTTTTGTTTTTGTATTTATTTATTATAGTTAGTCTTTTAATTTAGTAGTTATGATATTATGAAAAAAATATATAAAATACAACCTAATTAGAAGTTTTTACCAATTTCACGACTGAGGAATTAAAATGGGTGAAATTGTTTTAGAAAAAAATATCTACCTACTTAATTGATTTTGAAAGAAAAAAACAGTGACGACATTGAGATAAGAAATAAGTATAGTTAACTACTTGTTCAGTAATCTATCTATATATATAAAAGGAGAACTGACTGACTGACATATCAACGCACAGCCCAAACCGCTGGGTCTAGAGATCCCAAATTTGGCACGTACGTTCCTTATGAGGTCTAGGGGTGCACTAAGAAAGGATTTTTCAAAATTCACCCCCTAAGAGGGTGAACGGGGGGAGGGAGGGTGAAATTTCACGCGGACGAAGTCGCGGGAAGAAGCTAGTGAAAATATAAAGCTGAAATTGTTAATAAAATAGAGGTTAATATTATATTCGTTGATGACTCCGTTCACGAATTTATACAACCACGTGGGGATACATACCAACATTTATGGTCTCCTGAAAACTTAGGATCTAAATAGCTGTTATTGCCTATATAAAATTATATTGCTCTGTGCATCGGGTATGGCTATAGATCTAACTTCAGTAGATTTTCCTCTTTGCCCAGTCTATAGGGGCCCCCGAACAAAAATTCTTAAAAGGTTATCCACAACCTCAAATCCTTATTGCTTTTATCAATAAGAATTTGAGGTAAGGTAGGTAGTAGTAATTGGAGGTAAGTATTAACGAATACCTATTTTTTTTTTTTAAATATCGTAATTTTGTTATGGCTTAGGTACAAAAGCTTTAACATGGCTACAGGCACGGTCTATCACTCTTGCATTGCCTTAGAAAAATCAATAAGTACTTACCTACCTACATTATAAATGCTGTGCCATAAGCTTCGCCGCATACAGTTATTCATTTACGTGTACTTAATTAATTGGCTATCAAAATCAGTATCGTTTAAGAATCGATTAAATTTAAAATTGGTATAATGGAAATAAAGATCCCAGCGTTCAATCTAAAGTACTTTTGAATCGCAACCAATCGTCTTAAATGTACCTATTATTGAAATCGAAATGGATTCGATTGAGCGATTCTATATTCCCAGAAGCTTTACATGTTTCGAAAAAATTACTTAAGTACCTAAAATGTTACCTATATAAATAATGTAAAAGAGAAGAAAAGCGTTCTAATTGAAAAAAATATGCTTAGATGGTTTGGTCATGTTGAGAGGATGAATAAAAGGCGACTAACAAAAGGTATCTACAAGGCAGTCGTGAGTGGAAACGCCGGGAGGGGACGCCCTGGGAGGATATAATAATAAGTAGGTATATAGTGACCTTATTGGTGATGTTCTACAGAAAGGTCAGGTGCGTAGTACTCGTAACCGGCGTGCGTATGACCAGATGTATGAACGTAAACGAGGCAAAAGGAGTATGTAAGGATCGTAGCAGGTGGCGTTCTATAGTTTCTGCCTACCGCTATGGGTAGGTGTGAGTTTATGTATATATGTGTGTATGTAAATAATTCATGTTAAATCGTAGACATAGTCTACAAAGTTTAAAAAGAAAGAAAGAAAATACGTTTATTTAGCACAGACTAAAAGACACACAATACACGAGATACATACATCAGATAAAAACAAAAATCAAATAAAAAGTGTAAAGTCCGATGTAAGAAATTAGCAGGAAAGTGTGCCTCACGGCTGCGCCAAAAAGGCCCAGTTCAGCAAAAATGCCAGACCAGACAACTAGTAATATAAGACAACAAACGAGGTCCACTGTGTTAGTAACAATATTATTTAACCTATGTTAGTAGGTACTTAATAACTAAAACTGATTTGGTTCGATTGACCAACGCCCAGACAAGCGAGCTATCTGCCCGGGCGGCTATCGAGTGCAGAATGATGTTGGGACTGTCACGCAACCTCCGAAGTAATGAGGCAGATTTCTTGCGCTATACTGCGTCAAAGCTGTCAGTGCGCGCGTCGGCAAACATCCCCGACGCACTGCAGAAGCGTGGCAGTTGCAACAGCACCCTGAACGCGTTATTATATTGGACACGCAGAGCATTATAAGCCCTTTGGGTATATCTGAACCACAGGGCCCCCGAGTACAGTGTTGTGCAATAAGCCTTAAAAAGGGCTATTTTAACTGCAACTGTACATCGAGAGAACCTGCGGGCCAGCATGTTCACCCGGACTGACAACGCTCTGCGCTCCCTCTCCAAATCTAAGTCATCTTTCAGGGAATCTGTTACCAGGCGGCCCAAGTATTTAAATTTATACACCCTGTTTATTGGGTGACCTTTGAGTAACAGAGGAGGGACCGTAGATGGACATCTGGCACCAGACCTGAACACGATATACTCTGTCTTTTTGGTGTTGTACATCAGCCCATGAGACTCCGCGTACGACTCAGTGCCTGACGCTGGTTTTCAACCGGACCTGATGTGTGAGGTGACGGATGCAAATCAGTTTTACACTGCAACGTGACGTGTGAATGCATACTTAAATAAAATATATATGTGAAGGGGTCCGTGGCTAAATAATAACAGCCGCACAGGTCGATCGATCAGGTTAAGCTACGCTTGCCGCGGTTGGTCTGTGGATGGGTGACCATCTTTACATACTGAGACCCCTCCGTGCCTCGGAAAGCACGTTAAGCCGTTGGTCCCGGCTGTCATTCGTGGATCTTTGACAGTCGTTACGGGTAGTCAGAAGCCCGAAAGTCTGACAACCAGTCTTACCAAGGGGTATCGTATTACCCAGTAACTGGGTTGTGGAGGTCAGATAGGCAGTCGCTCCATGTAAAATACTGGTATTCAGCTGCATCCGGTTAGACTGGAAGCCGACCCCAACATAGTTGGGAAAAGGCTAGGCAGATGATGATGTGTCAGACAAAACATAGTAACGAATATGTAAGTTATGTAGTTTACCTACAGTGATGCAAGTATGATAACAGGACGAAGCTTGGTGTTACAAATTCTGCACGTTGCTGTTACGTACCTGTCAGCCTACATTATCCCATAGTGTGGCCAAAGTTGCTTAAACTTTTTGTCATCGATACGTTAAGAAGAAGTAGTAGATGATACCTACATACATAACTTCGGTCCAGAGCGAATGTGGAATTGTGGACTTAGATAGTACCTAGGTAGGTATACACACCTCCTACTCATTTGTTTTTTCCAGCTCGTTCCACCGTCTTTTACGTGGTCTGCCATGGCACCGTCAGCTGGTGTCACACTGCACATGCTGCACGTAAAAGCGATAATGCTATCAAAACATACGTAGGTAGGTATATAGATAGATAGAATACTGTTTATTATGTACATCATAAAAAATCCAGATATGGTATAAAAGTAGAAACTTTACAAGGGGTGACACAATGGGCGGTATCACACTAATATTATAAAGGCGACAGTTTGTGAGTGTGTTTGTATGTTTGTTACTTCTTCACGCAAAAACTACTGAACGGATTTGGATGAAATTTGGCACACAGATAGTTTATAACCAGGATTAACACATAGGATACGTTTATCCCGATGTTCCCGCGCGGGATCGACACTTATGCGGGTGAAACCGCGGGGCACTGCTAGTATGCCTACCTTTATTATTGAGAAGCTAGATACAGCTTATTCTCAACACCTACATAAACTGTTGACATGATAAGGAGCTATTAAAATTCGGAGCGCACTTTCGCCCTCCATAAGTTATTCTTCGGTGCTTAATGGAAATTCAATGTCGCATCTCAATTTTCCAGGAGTGTTTCATTGAAGTAAACACTTGTTCTATATTAGCGAGTTTAACCTTTGCATAAGTTATGTTATCGATAGATACCTAGGTAGGTAGGTATATCTGTAGGTACTATAGGGATTTAACTAAGATGGGAGCTTTTATTAAATGAAACTCCTAAGTATAGGATTTCATCAGATATTATTCTGTTATTCTGAGACTTTACAACAATTACTTAAAAGCTAGCACTTCCTATCTGAAAATCCAAACTTAATTTGAATCTTTGACACACGCTTGAACGATCGAACAGAAGATGCCGTCAATTATGACCGGCCTGCATTCTCAATGGTAAGGAAGGCCACATAGATAGCCTCTACAGTACACAATACACATAGGTACATACTGTTACATGCTTTAAGTACTTACGTACAGGTAGGTAGAAAGGTACCTAGCTACCTACCTGTAGGTATCTACATACCTAAAGTATTTAGGTAAGTATATCTGTTGTATACGTAGGAACTTAATTACCTAACTAGGTGAAGATACCCATCTTTAATAGTAGATAGGAATATACAAAAAGCTAAATCAATCATGGTAAAATCCTACCTACCTACCTCAGGATTCTACTTAGGTATACTTTAGTTTATCCAGCAAATTTTTTGTTAAATATTTTAAAACTACATAATTATACCTAATAGATGGCATTTAGTAACTGACTGCTCCCTGAGAAGAAATACCGAAAGTTCTTTGTTATGTCCAGTCAGATTTTATCTGAGTCGAACAATACAAGGCCATGTCTGGAAGGGCCTTTTAAAAAAAAGAGCCTTAAGTTGACCTGTCCCGACAGTCGGACAGCATATATGCATCAGTCATCGTCATCGCGTAGCTCACCCCTTTCGATTAATTAACCATCACAAAAAAACAACAATTTAAAAAGTGTTACACAAATAATACGTTACCTAGCTAAAGGTATCTATAGGTCGACTTATAGGTAGGAAAGGCCTTCACAAGAAAACCACCGAAAAAAGACTCCTTCGGCGTGATATAGGGTAAATCCTTGGATAATATTTACCCGACACGCCGCCGCCCTCTGAGACAATTTCAATTTCACGCGCGCGAGAATCACAGGAAAAATGCGTTATAGCTATTGATAGGTAATAGGAGCTCTCTCCGAATTTGAGTAAGAAGATAAGGTATTATTAGGTAAGTATTATATTGTCGTATTGACTTGTTTGAGGCGCATAACAGCGAAATGTAGATAGTAGATAGAAGTAGGTAGGTAGGTATACCTTTTTTTTTTTTTTAATAAAAAAAAAACTTGTTTGAGGCGCATAACAGCGAAATGTAGATAGTAGATAGAAGTAGGTAGGTATACCTACACTTCTGTCCTCCGTAGCTATTCACAACCATCCGACAGGCTATCGTTTGCTATCGTATCGAAAATGACACATTTCGATAACCTGATTTACCTTGCCCCCGACAGCAAACAGATGTCGGAAGAATAGTGGTTGTCTATTTGATTTAGGGCTGATTTTTCAATCGACAGATAATTTTTATTTCTGGAATAAAATGGACGTCTGAAAGTTTTGTATTGACGAACTGTCAAAAATTCAAAATTATTCCTCGGATAAAATTATCTGGCGTTGGAAAAATCAACCCTAAAACTGATTTTTTTTTTGGGTTTTGTACTTGTGAACAGCGTTTAGAGGACTCCTACGATAACATTGATTTTCGATACGGTGCGGAAGCGTATCGAGTAGTTGTGAATAGCTATGCTGGAGGGAAATGGTCTCCTGTGAGACTGCGATGGTCCAAAAGGAGGCTGCTGAGCGGGATCGTCAGAGGGCTAATACCGCTCGGAAAAGAAATAAGCGTCGCGGAGATAACCGCTTGGACGCCTAAAACACCGAAACTCTGCCGCGCTCAGAGTGGGGACTCTGTCCGCCCACTAAGTGACCTCAGGGAAGACGGCGCACAGTGGTCACGTGCTGTATTGCACACTTAGTACACAGTTATAATAGGTTTCGGGGAGACCCCTTTACGAGTAGCAGAACTAGAGCTCAAGATCCTTCTATAAACTTCGATGCTAGAACTTTCTAGAACTATCGACATCTGGTCAGTAGGAACCGGTATGTGCTCTAACATTCGAGATGTTTCTACAGTAGAAGGTTCTGGAACTATCTGAGGCCCTATACAGGTAAGGCTGGTATGGACCGCGACCCAGTCAGTATTGGATAAACGATACAAGCGAAAACATTCGAAGCGATCTTCAAGTCGACTAGAGTAATCTGTAGTGTACCTAATTGTGTTTTATAATTAGCGTGTTTAAAGTTGTAATTGGTTTTGTTAATTAGTTTTTTTTTTTTTGGTTATTAAATTGGCAGTTTTTATTGTCACGAACCCCAAGGTCGTAACACTATCAAAAATACTTCCCACACAGCTACGTTTTTGTCAGAAAACAGAACAACCAATCCAAAAATTGTTATAGGTCGTAAGTTCGAACCCTGACAGGCGCTTAGCTTTGTGTAAATTATTTCATCACCACTATAACTTTCAAAACGGTGAAGAAAAACATCGTGAGGAAACCGGCATGTCCTAGAACCAAAACTTCAAAGACGTGACATTACCAACCCGCACTGAGCCCGAGTGGTGGACAGCCCCCTCCCTCTCGCCGAGAGATATGGCCTGAGTCCCAGCAGTGGGAACATTTTAGGGTGATTGTGCAGTCCAAAGATGATATAGGTACTGTGTCCTCGACTACTGCATAAAGCGTGCTTACGATTCTCTCCCAACAGACCTGGATCCATGGTTTTCGTAATGGACGGGGGCACACACATTACTTAATATTTACGTAGGTATACCTACTTTGGTTCGGTCAATCCCGGTTCGGCCCTCGACAGATATTTACCAGGTAGGTACCTAAGTTGCTTTTGCTTCAAGCGAACGTACTCTAGTCGGTTTTCCAATGCTTTGGCAAAGCAATAACTACGAAGCGAAAAAACCAGTTATTTTGGCGTCTATCCAAAGGTTGCGCAATCGGCAAGTACTTACGTGAAGATTAATATTTGTTCAGTGCGAGCATCGAACCCACGACCTTTTGCGCAAAAAACTGTACTTAAGTAGTTACTTACCCAACTTGGCCACTTTGCAAATCGATTCGTCTAGTGAAATGGCGCATCCTGACCTGACCAAGCCAACAAACCGAACATGGGAAGTACACCAGCGCTCGTGATCAATGTAGCAAATTATTTACCTACTGATAACCGATAAGGCAAAGGCCAACGAAATTCGTTGGCGCTGGATTGACGAATACACCATATACCGACTCCTCGCATCCAGGCAGATACTCACTGAGCATTTACATATTTATTACCTGAAGGTAATATAAATTAGGCCTGTTTAGATTAGTGCACTTTTTCAGTAGACACACGTCCCATACTATAATATTATAAATGCGACAGTGTCTGTCTGTTATCTCTTCACGCTTAAACCGCTGAACCGATTTAGATGAAGTTTGGTATAGAGATAGTTTGAGTCCCGGGAAAGGACATAGGATATATAGCTGTTTTTATTCAGATATTCCCACAGGATCGACATTAATGCGGGTGAAACCGCGGGGCGCTGCTAGGCTAGTACATACATAAACTCACGCCTTCTTCCCATGGGGGTAGGGAGAAATTACGGACACGCCCCCTGCTACGATCCTTAAATCATACATATATCAGTATACGCCAATAACAAGTCTCTTTATTAAACCATCAGTCTCCCATCCGGGCACATGGTACCGTGGCCTACCTGGATAACCTTAAATAGATTTTGTACCCAAGTAGGCTGCAGCAAGGACAACCTCCACAAGTGGGGGTTCATGGAAGACTCAGACCTCCAGGTGTCCCTCTACAGACAATGGCTCACCTCCCATCTTGCACCGCATGCCCTGTCACTAGCACACGTGAAGACCTAATAGCAGCGTCAGCGAATGGTATTCACGTTGCTGAATTTTGGGACAAACAAATTTATAAAACGATATTTATATTTTCGTGCTCTATTTTGCCATCAAAACGCTAAGAAGAAAAATGTGACGGTGAATGTGACCGTCGTCACTGACCATTTAGAGGTTTATATTTCAATTCAAACAAACATGAACGGTGTAATTTATATTTCATTCTGTAACTCTGAACCTAAAACAATAAGACATAAGTAGGTAGTAGATAAAATTTGTTATTCGAGAATTTGCTGTTTGTTGTGTAAAGAAATCAAAGCAAATAGCTGTCTGGGAATTGAGTTCAAAGCTCTCATTCTTATAACTGTACAATATTCACTGGTTACATCAATGTTTCTTTTCTATCATAGATTTTATATGTAGCTACCATGTACTTACTAATACAGTTATCCATGATTGTTAATCATAAATTAAAAATTAATATCCTTGAGAAACTAGCAATTTCTTAAAGAACTGATCCTATATTTAATACTATTATTCTTTGAAAGAAAACAAAACACATAAGTTATAGATAATATTTTACTTTTAGTTTTATACCTTCGTTTTATTTGTACATCTGTCATAAACGCCAAACATACAGATCTTGTATTTATTTCTATGATAGTTTAAATGTTTTCATAATATTATAGCAACTAGCATTATGTGGTATTTTTTTTTAATTTTTCAACTATTTACATAGATACTGTCTATGACATGCATTGTTCAACAACATACGATAACAACAATATTATTATATAGAGCCGAAAATATTCTACCACATATCTAAGTAATTATACAAGTGTTACAACATATACAGATAGTAAAGTACATCAATTATTAATAGTATTTATTGCATAAACTTATATTGTGATCTGGCATCTAATAGTAATGTATCAATAACATATTTTACCCTACATTGATAATGATATTTTATTTTAACTTACTACAGAATGAATACGAGAGCTATTGATATAGTATGCCTACATAATTAAGTAATTTTAAGTATTGTGCAACACACGTGAGTGCCATCCTACGACAGACACCAAATCACAATAACATAGTAGTGGTGTGAGCTCAGAACTGCACCCAGTTCTGTTGGGTGGCAGGCGTCACTGGCGGTTGACTTGGAGCACTGGAAACAACACAAAAACCACATTTATACCAAGCATTATTGTGAAATCTACACTAATTTAAGTAATTTTGATAATGTTGGACAGAGGAGTAACTTAATAGCAGGTAAGGAAATTAAGTCATGGGTCCCACATAAATAGAAGCCAGCAAATTAATTTAAACACATAAACATCTACCAAACCTAGCAGACACATTGGGCCAGCTGTGAGCAGTGTTCTGCAAGTTCATTCTAAATAGTGTTTTCAGAAATAGTCATCAATTGTGCCATACATTACCTGGCAGAATTGAAGTCACCCCATTCTGAACTAGCAGGAGCAGGTGCTGCAGCAGCAGGAGGGGGGGCGTGTTGTGGTGAAGGAGGGGGTGGAAGCCGCGAGCCACCTGGTGGGGGTGGTAGCAGGCCCCCGCCACCACCCGCCCCAACACCACGGCGGGGCCTGCTGCCTTCACTGCCATCCTTTTTCTGCAAAGAGAAAATAACATTGCAATAAAAACCCACAGTGGAATAATACAATTCATGCAACAAACAATTTTTTATCTAATTAGATGACTCACTATACAATTACATTAGCAGGCTTGACTCAGATGCCCTTTATTGTTGTAACATGATTTCTACAGTACATACAAATCACATTTAAAGTACTTACAGTGATCTTCATGTTAATTTTTATTGTTTCTCCTTCTTTAAAGCCCAGATCAAGATTCTGCTGGGGGGCTTGCTCTCCTTCTTGTTCTTTTCTCAACCATTTGAAATGGTCTTGTAGAGCAACATTTAGGTCAAATGAGTCAGATCGATCTCCAAATCCTAGACCTATGTAAGCAGTTCGACCTGAAATAATACAAGCAATATTTAAAAAAAAAAAATAGATTTAGCTACAAGGAGTTTTGTGAAATGTATAAAATTGAAAATTCTCTTGCCATTATCATCTTGAATCCTGACAACGAAGTAACGTGAACTATCTGTGACGGACTCGAGAGCCAACCCCGGATATTTGTCAATAGGGCATTTGGCGAACAACTCTCCAGAAGATTTGTCTTCCAGTTTCATTATCAGTTCCTCTGCTTTTGCAACAAGTCTCATGCGCCCGGTCCATTGCGGCTCTTGTAAGTTCCAATCGGCTGCCCTAAAAACACCCACCGTTTTATCGTTTTCCTACAAAACAATTACCCGCTATACAAAAAATTATAACACCTACCTATAGCCTCTATTTGAAGTTTTAGGAGGTATTTTGAACACAAACACTTCATTCTTAACAAGAATAACACTTTCATATGATTCCATTTTCCACTGCAATTCAATTTCTCATGAAAAACAATAAAAAATTTGGGATAAGTATTTTGATAGCAGCTATTGACGACAGGACTGACTGAACTGACGTTAATGACGTGACGTGACGTGCACAAAAATTAGCAAATGCAGAGGAAGTGCTAGCGTAAATTCTCCTTTTTTTAGCTAAATATAGCTAACCAAATAAAGGTTACAGGAATAAAAGAGAAAATATAACTTTAATCCTTATGCCATGATTTTTATGCTGATGCGCGTGGCTTTGAAATGCAGGTGTCAGAAAAATACGTTTTATGGACAAAATAACTGTCGCATCACTATCGCATGTGCATCCATACAACGGAAAATTAAAAAAAAAAAAACAATGCGCAAAGTGCACTCTGACTGAACTACATTATAGTAATTTTATTCTAGTACAAAGTGTACCGTTTATAGTTATAGAGAGATGGGTTTTTCAAAACGTTTTTTACTTTAGTGCCCTAGTCTCAGTAGTAAAACCCAATGACTAATCCAACTCAGTGGTAAAACCATAGTAAAACAGTAATCTCAATCTCTGGAACGCTACGTTCTGTGACTGTCAGTCTGTCACTGTGACAGTCAGTAGCCCTTTAGGCAAGCCTTTAGGGTATATATGTTCTGTGGTCAGTAGTGTCAGCTCAGTAATCAGTTTGCTTGCTGTCATCAGTCTCACAGAGTACTTTTTGATAGACTGAAAATCAGTCTGCTGTTGATCTGCTGGCGGGGCTCGAAATCAGTGTTTCTTTTCTTTCATATAAGTTTATTGGCAAATTCTGTGAATTATACTTCTCCTTACTAAAGTAAAATTTATAAGAAAAACATTAGTCAACTTACACCAGAAGTAAGTACTGGTATTATAAAAACAAGCAAACAAAATACAATAATAATCACCAATTTGTTTAGTGTGGTTATCGAATCAATGGGACATACTATTGGCATTAATATTACAGCTCTATTTATTTCAGGTTTGAAGAAAAGTGATGGCTTATAATGTAAGTATCAACATTCTAACAAACATTCATACTTTCAAGAAACTATTAAGAAACTTGTCAATTGACTTGTAAAAACAACTCATTTACTTTGCCATTTAGTACAATAATTTAAAACCATACCAGAGGTAAATTATTCATGTTTGTTTTATTAAAGAGAATAGAAAATGAAATGCCAATTTAGCCAAAAATTCAATTAGGGTGAACCTATAATTCATAAGTTTTAATATTTGACTTTTTTCCTCTAAGTTAAAGTTGTATAACTGTGGGTTACCTTCAGAAATAATTTTTAAGTAATATTTTGACACTATATATTTTCTGTACATTTCTGTTTATCCCAACTTAAAAAGACATAATATTATGTAAGGTGCAGCGGGGCAATCTCGACAGCGGGAAATTTCAACTAATCTTAATAACTTCTACATTTTACTTTATTTGAATAAGTGGCATCTATGGCCGGATAGCTCAAAAGCAATTTCATAATTTCTACATAGATGGCACTGCTAGACCCAATACTGTTTGATCGACACGGCTATTTTGTTTTCTTCTCTTTTTCATGTTTGCACGTGCAAATTAGTGTCTCACATTTTTGCGAAAAAAAGTGGTAATTAATGTGTTTTTCGAAGATTTTCAAAGGTAAGACATTTAATTAAAGCCTATTTCATGTTTTTAGCTATTTTTTTCTGTTGTAACTTGCGTTTTAACAGCATTTTGGTGTGAGTTTGAATAACCCCACCTGGATTGTAATGGCGGCTAATTTCAACTATTTTGCAGTTGAAATTGCCCCACCAGATTTTATATGGAAATGAACAAACACTAGTGATGTGCATGTTTCGATATGTTTTGTCGATGCAAATACTTTACAAATATTTAACTTGTAGCTATATTATTGTAATCTTTCTATTCGCAGGATCACAACACGATTCAAATCCATGTATTTCGAGGGATTTTTCAATTTCTTACTACTTTATTAATTTATTGCAGATGGTTCTCTACTATAGAGATAGAGAGAGAGAGCAAAAATCTTTGTAATTGAATACATAATTAGTAGGTGCCTGTCAATTCAACCAGTACTTTTTAAGAATTCAAAGATTAGTTTTAAGTTGATTACCTACTTTTTATTATGATTTTTGTTAATTTTTATATTTGTTAGATTATTAATTGCTGTTTTAAAACTAAAAAAGACAGATGAATCTTGGTCCTAAATTATAAAATTGCGTAACAGTTATATGACCGATTGTAGATTTAGGACGAGGGGTGCTCTGGTTCTATTTTAAATACATATTCCTTTCTTAAAATGAAGTTTTGATTTATGATTAGTGAGTAGATATAGTACCTTTAGTAGATAGCAGACCAAAATTATTTATTGGTGTATCTATCGACTTATTTTTTATTACGATCCCATCACTATTAACTATGGCGAGCAGTCGAAATTACCCCGCCTAAACCTTTAACTTGTTTTTATTCAAAAATGAGCCTAGTTGCATATATGACAAGATTCAATTTAGATCACCATCCCTATAAAAAAACTCTGCAACTGATTAACATCAAGCTAAGAGCTCTAGAAGAGAAATTATAATTAATAGTTGAAATTGCCCCACGGAGGGGGAATTACAACTATTTTTGCCTTTTTTGACAAAAACACATTTTTAAGCCTATCTATTGAATATTTTTCAATATGAGTTTGTAAAAATAATACACAGATAATGACTCTGGACCGTCAATACATTACATTTTTAATAAAACTATATCATCTAATATTTTTATACCTTCAAAGTTGTGGTTTAGGTTTTACCAGTCGAGATTGCCCCGCTGCACCTTATATAAAATGGGATAGGATGTAGCTGATTACAGTGGTTTCATTTAAATTTTAAAATGAGAACAGTTTTAGTGAATATCTTCATCAGTATTTTGACAGTAATAATATTGTACTCTTGGAATTAGTACCTAATGTATTTATTATAAGATTGTACTTTTGTAGTTTTGTCATTATGTCAGATAGTACACACAGCTACATATCAAGCTATATACATTTCCAGTTTTAGCTGACCTCGTATTGTATAGGTTTTTCGTACAATCAGAAGTCAGCTTATAGGTACTGGTTGGTTATGTATGGCTTGATATAGTACATGCTATGGGGTTAAAAACTGAAACCTCATTCGTGCGATAGCAGCACTGTTGTCGTGTGGCCTGTCACGTCATTATTGTATTTCTGTTGTTGTCTAATACCTAAATTCAATAAAAACAACAAACCTTTGATTATATAATGTCTAGATAGAGCGTCGCCCTACAATCAAAACAAAGAAAACGAGGCAACAATTTCAAACATGTGTGCGTGCGGGCGGTGTTTTACACTGTGCATCTATGTCTCTGTGTGCGTGAATAATGATACCAGCTACTACAATTCTCCCATAAATTACATATTAAAAAAATTGACTATACAAATAATATAAGTAAGTTTTAGGTGTATGTTTGTAGTATTATTCAGTTTTAGTAGTGTCTTTATTTACTTGTATTTATAAATAAAAAACACTATTTAATTGAATTAGAGTTGTGTGTGTGAATGTTGTGTTATATTAAATCAGCTAAGTTAATTCAATTAGAATATTTAACTTTTTAGGCAGTTTGTATTTGGAAATTTCAAATGAAAGATCACAGATAATACGAATGGAATAAATTAATCTTATTAAAATTACTCTTGGCACCTTTGAAATCAGTTTATTGGACCCAATGCAACAATAATCATTAAAATGGGCTCATAAACAAAAAAGTTATACGCGAACATTATATTATTATAAAAAAGTACAGACGAATTGAAAAACTTCACCATTTTTGAAATCGAATAATAAAAGTACATCAACTAAATAATATAAACGTAACCATAAAGCAACGAATATACCCACAAAAAAAGGACGTTAAGTTGGGAGAATGGAAAAAGAAACTGGCAACACTGATAAAATATGGCGTAATAGGGCGTAATTTGGTAAATATAAAAACAAAAAACAAATACGTAGTTTTTTTGGTTACTTACTGATGATATGTGATGTGTTTGGTGTTTTTTACCCTTCCTTTATAATTTCGGCACAGTTTAATAGCACATACCGTCATTTTATCGCTGTTATTTGTTTATTACTTAGCGCGCGTAATACGTAGTGACACCAAAGCGGTACGATCGGCACTAATCGGCGGGTAAGTACTTACAGTCCAACAGTTGGCTGGTATTTTTTGACACGTTTGCGCGCAATTGATGCTCTATCTAGACATTATATAATCAAAGCAACAAACATACTTTTAAGTATGTGACTTGAACCCACTAAAAGATAAGTTAAGAAAAACAAAGTGTCTACGATTGGTAATATGCAGATTTAGATCTTAACAATGGCTTTGTACCTAATTTTGATCTTTGAATCCCTAAATAAAGGAATTCATTCAAGGTACTTTTGCATCTAGCAACTGCGCAAAGAGATATAATAATTATATGGTAAAAGAAGTCAATGGGCTTTTCAAGAAATGAACCGGTATGACGGGTTGAAAAGGGATGCAGGGGTGAATCGGGGGACGAAACTTTAAAATGGATTTTAACATTGATGTAATAAAGTTTATTGCCAACAAGGACACTTAATCGTTAATTATAATATAATAAACACATTATTCCTTTTTGGCAAAAAAAAACAATTATTTCAATGTTAAAATCCATTTTAAAATTTCGTCCCGATTCCCCCTCTGCTGCATTTCTATTCACCCCGTTTTACGGTATGGATAGTGAGTGACGTGACAGCTAATTTGTCAAATTCATGTCACTCTTTTCACCTCAGACCATTCCTCATGCCATTCCTCATCCTCAGACTAAGTATCTATCAGTCAGGGAAATACAATAGAGGCAAATTGACACCATACGTCAATTTGTCGTTATTATACAACTGTCAAATAATTACAGTTGTGATTTGGATATGGGCAGTTTTTTTCTTTTTCACAATTTCCCTGATTTTACAATCAACGATGGTGAACTGAGCTAGTGAGTAGCAGTACCCGGTAGTTATAACTTTATAGGTACATATTATGTATATCCCCATCACTGTCAAACTGTCTGCCGCCGCCAGGGGGGGCACACTTAGCACTGTCATCAATTTCCATAGACGACAGCGACATCTGCAGTTTGGTGGGTTAAAAAAACTTGGCAGCCATTTTCTTGTTTGTCAAATTGTCAAACAAATGTCATTGTCGCCGCCGGCCATCCGCCATTATCATTGTCAACTCCGCAACTCCGGCTTTCCCGACGTTGATGCGCTTCCCGAAATCCCGAGTTTATCTCAGCTAATTATGTTAAAATTGTTACTTGTTACTGTTATTTGTTAAACCCTGATTGTGACCCTAAAAATTATAATAAAGATTCGCTACTTATAGTAAGTATGCTTAACTATAGGTATGTGTATATTTATTAGAGCCTTAGGTCACCCACCAAACTCAAGGTGGCAGCACTTTCCATACATGCAAATTTTACCACAGAGTTGTCACTCTTTCCCTCTATAGTTACTTTACTCTTTGGCCGCCGCCATCACCTTTGTCAGAACTATACATCACTATTATAAAAAACACAAACTTCGGAATAACGGAAGCCTTCACTGTGCGTGGTCCAACCACAGATTACTATATTAGTGTCCGACACGCACAACATGGACTTGTTCGGCTTTTTACCCGACTGCGCCAGAAGGAGGGTTATGTTTTTTCAACTTTGATTTATTTTATGCAGTCTCCACACATTTGGCACTTGGCGCACAAACTAATATAATATGTATTTAGTAAAATAAAAAAATAATAACTTTTATTTGTACTCTTAAAAGATCGTGGGTAACGAAATGTAATGTGTAACGTTTGACAGATGTCACTCTTAAATACACACGGTGACACAGCACAATGCGTTTCCAGTTTTATCCGACCTCGCATTGTATAGGCTTTTCGTACAGACGCGCCAGCACATCAACCTACTCCTAACTGTCAAATTTTCACAATCAACATTGAACCTTATGCTTTAGCGATAAAGTTGAAAATCTATTACAGAAATCTGACAGATTGTAGTAGGTTGATGTGCTGGCGTCTGTACAATGAGAAGTCAGCTATACTCGAAATTATCAAATAACTTCGTCCAGAGCGGGAGAAGTTATTTGATAATTTCCACACAAAAAAAAAGCTTATACTTACTGGAAATGTATTAGCTTGATTTATGTTGTCGTGCGAACAAAAGGCTATGTTACTACTGTCGAAGTATCATCATAATTAGCAACCTTGTTCCACCCACTGCTGAGTATTATAGGCCTCCGCCCGTTTGTGTCATGCTTCCCTGGTATGTGCGATTCTCATCCATCTCCATTCAGTTAGGATAAGTAATAAAGGTTTATTTAGTCATTGTCCATCTCTCCTTTTGTACAGCTCGTACGACGATCACCCACTTTACCCAAGTGCTTGCCCACACTAATACAAGCCAAGCCAAACGATCTTTCCACACAGAGCACTTAGAGTAATTAGCCTATTAATTCTAATGCTCGTTCCTACACGTTTGAATTTGTGATAGTTTGGAAAGCGCGGAGAGCCTGCATTTCGTTCCCCAAAATCGACGTGGTGGTGCAACGAAAACTACAATCTTTGCACCACCACCAAAAAATACATTAATACAATTTAATCACGCATAATCATGTAATAATGCATTATACTTAGGGCTGATTTTTCCAACGCCAGATAATTTTAACGGAGGAATAATTTTTAATTTTTGACGATTCTTCTATACAAAAACTGTCTGACTGATTTTAATTTTTGACGATTCTTCTGTACAAAAACTGTCAGACGTCAATTTTATTCCACGAATAAAAATTATCTGTCGATTGAAAAATCACCCCTTAAAGATATAAACCAATAATGATTACTAGTGTTTTAGTTTTTATTTACAAAATTAAAATAAACGATTTTAATTTAAAAACGGTTTTAGTATGTAAAAACCGGTAACCGACAATCAACCAAAGAGTGTAATGGACATCACCAAAGTACTCTGTGGACATCACTACAAACATTGAAGAAAATAAAATGGCCGTCGAGTGGGTCGCCGTAAATATGTTGAGTTATTTTTCAAATCAATCGTTTTTAACACAATTACAATGCGAATATTGTCAGAAATGAGTATTGAAAAAGTGTGTTTTACTATAGACTTTGTGTGTGTCTCATTAGTGTCCTGAATTATGTAAGAACAAAGAGTTTTCGTCGTTTGTTGTATCAATCGGGCAGCTATACAAATGCATGAAAATGGGACTCTCTCATTTGTTGTTGTTTATAGCGATAATCCGTTTGATATGTTTTTCTATAAAAGCAGAAAACATTGAGTGCCCACACAAATGTGATTGCCTGGAACAGTACGTCGATTGTTCAAAGAAGAATTTCGTATCTGTGCCAAAAATTCCTAAGTGGGTGGAACGATTGGATCTCAGTTATAATAGGTTGAATGAAAACGTTACGGAGGCCTTTGACAAACTACTGAATTTACAAGAATTGAAGCTGGACAAAAACTTATTTCATTTCATACCAAACCTGCTGCATCATGAACAAATACAGGAACTGAGTTTGAATAGGAATAACATTGGATCAATAGACACAGGTACCTTTCCTGCGAATAGTTCCATCAGAATACTAAATGTAAACAGTAACCATATAAAATTCATACAGGAAGGAGCTTTAACTAATTTGTCAAATTTGGAAGTTTTAAAACTGAACAGGAATGAAATAAAATCCCTACCTAATCACTTGTTTATGTATCAGACAAATCTAAGAACTCTAGAATTGAACCATAACAAGTTACATGTGATCAGTCCACTGCTATTTCAAGGGTTGTCTAATTTGACAACATTAAAACTGAGGTTTAATAATATTGACAATATAATGGATGGTGCCTTTTTTGGATTCAAGTCTATGAATTTGTTACAATTGGACCATAATAAAATAAGGAATATTTCTAAAGGTTGGATGTATGGATTGGAGTCATTGATAACTTTATCTTTGTCGAATAATTTGATATCAGAAATTGATTCTGGAAGCTGGGAACTATGCACAAACCTGGAAGTTTTGGATTTATCTCATAACCATTTGTTGGAAGTAGAGGGCCGGTCATTCCAACACTTAGTCCACCTTAGAACTCTGAGCCTTGGATATAACAAGATTTCATCAATTGCTCAGGACGCTTTTGGCTATATGACCCAGCTGCAAACACTACAATTAAATAATAACAAAATATCTTGGACTGTTGAAGATATGTCTGGACCATTTTCGAAATTGCAGAATTTAAATTCCTTTAGCCTGGCTGCTAACCATATAAAATCAATTAATTCAAGAGCTTTTGATGGTTTGTCAAACCTAGTTGAACTAGATTTAAAAGGAAATAATATAACTTCCATACAACAGCATGCTTTTGATTCCATGTCTAAATTAAGAAAGTTACATTTGAACTCTTCATCACTGCTGTGTGATTGCAATTTATTATGGATAGTAAAATGGATAAAAGAGAAGGCTGAACAAAAATATGTTACAGCTAACTGTGCCTACCCGTCTGAAGTCAGAGGGGTGTCAGTCACTAAACTTAAGGAAGACAACTGTGGTGACTCACCTAAGCCTAAAGTAGTTGAACATCCTAAAACTCATCTTGCCATAAAGGGACGGTCAGCTAATTTAGTTTGTTCTGCAACCTCCATTCCTTTTAACAACATGACTTTCTTGTGGAGAAAGAACAATGGTAACGTTAGCAACCCTATGGTATATGAAAATATCACTATCGGACCGAATGGTCAACCACGAGCAACATCAGTGTTAGTGATTCCTAATGTTACTCATGCTGATTCTGGAAAATATCAGTGTGTTGTTGGTAATACTTTTGGAACAACATACTCTACAAAGGCTAAAGTAAATATAGTCACCTTTCCACGGTTTACAAAAACTCCTACGAATGTTACTGTGAAGACAGGAGAGACTGTAACACTTAATTGTGCTGCCACAGGGGATCCTCCACCTGAGATATCTTGGAAAAAAGATGGCGGTAATGATTTTCCTGCTGCAAGAGAACGAAGAATGAATGTAATGCCAACTGACCACTTGTTTTTTATAGTTAATGCAAAAACAACAGATATGGGAATATACAGCTGTGCAGCTAAAAATCCAGCTGGAACTATTATAGCTAATGCTACACTTACAGTATTGCAAGAACCATCATTTGTCAGAGTTATGGAAAACAAAGAAGTGACTAGTGGTGACTCTGTGGTATTACAATGTATGATATCAGGGTCTCCTAAACCTGTTATAAAATGGCTTAAAGATGGAACTCCCATTACTGCTACAGAACGCCATTTCCTTACAGCTGATGATCAGTTGCTGATCATAATTGGATCAGAAGCGAGTGATGCTGGACGTTATGAATGTGAGATTACTAATGAGTTGGGTACTAAAAAAGATATGACTGAGTTACGTGTGTTGCCTCCAGTAGCCATTATGGTGAATGAAGAAAATATGGCTGGTATTATAATTATAACAGTTGTGTGTTGTGCTGTAGGAACTTCTATTATTTGGGTGGTAATCATTTATCACACTCGTAGACGCATGGCCCGCGCCGTGCATACTTTTCCCGCCGAAAGTATAAAAATGACACATGTAGTGCATAGTGACAGTGATTCACCTCAAATGTTTTCAGACAATATATCGGAGCACTCATCATGCAAAGATAGTGGAACTGGTGATTCTGCTAAACAAACAAGCTTTGATGGAGTGCCTACCGATAGAAGTGAACAAGTGCATTTTGAGACTGTATGCCAGAGTTATTCCCCAGTGCCTGAGGCACATAAACTTCTGCCATCATCTTTTAAACCCTCAATTCAAGTGTGTGTAAATACGTCTGTTACACCAGCTACATATAGTTTTTCTAGTCACAGTGGTAATGTTTAAGTTTGTAATGTATATTTCTATAGTTTATAATAAGTGATAGGTACAATAATACCTATGTTTCCTGCAGTTTCACTAATTACATTTATAATCTTCCTATTGTGCTCCACACTTTATATATTCTTTACATTTTCTAATAAGTATGATACGCATCAAATACATTAAATATACCAGATCTAGGGCATTTTATATTAGAGAGCAATTATAAAAAGAACACTTAACATGTTGACTGCCAGACAACAGACAATAGAAAATCTATTGTTTGTGGTCACCGGTGACCGCAGTGGCAGTCAATGCCTTAAAAATGTTTAAAATAAATTTAAAGTTTTTTTTTTATACTTTGAAATATATGTTCAGAATATATATATATATGTTCAGAAAATTTTATTTAAGCAGTAAATATCTAATAGTTTATTTAGTGGGGCCATTATGTTATTGCAGACATTTAATGTGTTTTTACAACATTCAACAATTAGTTGAAATAAATAAATAATATGTAAAGATAATGCTTAATAACACTATTCTTATTCAATAAAATATACCTGTAATGTTTAATTATGTGAAATAAAAAGGAAGCATTAATCAAGTCCTGGTATTAAAATTCAAAACTTTAACAATAAGACTTGTAGCATAGTAGGTATTTCAACAATACTTATATTTGTATATTATATTCGGCAGCTATGTATTTGCATACATTTTCATAATTATACTTATCTAAGTATTATTCTGATTTAGTCACTATTCTCCCAGTTATACAAAATCTATCTTATAATGATAGTGTAGTTAGTGAAATCGCAATAAAGTTAGGCATCTATGTAACTTGATTGCTTAGTACAAAATGTAACAAACTTGCCAGTATTGGTTTTGATGTAAAAGACTGAATGTCGTTTAAGTAATAAGTGTATGATTACTGTTATTTTGTAATATTAAATAGGCAATAAATATTTTTAAATTTGTTATTTCATAACAGTTTTCTAGATGCTATGTCATGTGATTTATCTAGCAGCTTTTTATTAAATATTAGGTGAGACTTGATATGGACTTAAGTATACTGTATATGTGACATTATAATTTTAGAAATTCATCTGCATTTGGAGGAATACTTAAAAGTGCACTTAAAAATAATGAAACCAAAGTCAGGTTCAGAACATATTTTTTCGTAATTGTTTTGTGCTATATTGACTGTAAAATGCAGTGATTTGTGTGTGCTTTTAGGCATACCACCTAAAATTATATTACCATAGTAATCCACCTCTACTGATTTGTATCTAGGAAGTAAAATATAAAATAAAATGTTGTTAATTTAAAGATGAATAACAATAAGAACCTTAGTAATGTTATGTATAATGCAGGTAATGTAATTAGCTACTAAAATGTGTAAGTTTATAGGTGTAGCGTTATGTGTGATGGGAGTGAGATTATTGAATATTTATGATTTGGGGCACAATAATATTGTCATTAAGAAATGCAGGTCAAGCGATAATATTTATTGATTTTCTTGCTCTAACAAACCTGCAGGGAAATCATAAATTAATTCATCCTTTACATTCTATGACAAGATCAAAGATCGATAGACAATGCTCATTTATAAAGACATGTTCTTACGTACCTAGGAAATGCAGCAATTGTATAACATATTAAAACCTACGTCGTTCCTAACATCTGATGTAAATTACAAATCACGTCATACAAAGAAATAATTAATTTCGAGAAGACAACACGCCTAATGCTAGGCAACCTAATGCTAGACAACTGACCACCAGATCTGGTCTGTTGCCTAATTTTATAGGAGTAGTAACAGAAAACTATGGACGATTTAAAATAGGTCAAGAACATAACTATGTGCGAAGTTCAGTCGTCTCCGTTAGAAAGGGAGCTGGGCAATCTACAACCGCGGATAATGGCGGTTGATCACTTGTCAACCTTATTACTAACTAGCTTCTGCCCGCGACTTCGTCCGCGTGAAATGTCTTGTTTCCCGACCCACTGCGTTGGAAAGCATCGCCCACCCGAGCTATTACTTCATTTTCGCTTGGCGTTCTTTCCGACTTTTTTTTTTGCTCGGAGTCGTAGCGTGATGTCAAATAGCCTAAAACCTCCTTCAAGAATTTTTCAAATTCGACTGGCAGTTCCAGCGCTTAGCGTTTTCAAAAAACAAACATCAGCTTTATTATTAGTATCGATATCAGGTACTCAGGGTGAAAAGTGGTCAACAATGCCCATCTACTAAGGGGTACCTATAGCTGAGTTGGGAAACCGAAAAGATTAAACATTGATTGAATTGAATTTAATCAGAAGGCTGATAAAATAAATGAACGTAAAGCATTTTTACGCCCCGTCCGTAGTTTCGCCCTAACGTTAAGTATTTCAAAGAGCTGGGTTGCGGTTGGGTTTTGATTTCCCCATAATACCTACATAGTTAGGTTTTTTAACTGAGCACAACGTCCATGATTTATTTTCTACCTCGAGGATGGAAAACGTGTTTTTTTGTCTAATAACAGTTGAATTTACATTGCTGCATTTCTTAATTAATACCTATTGATAAATGTAAAAACGTAAATAGTAATAATGCAGTTTTTTTATTGTTCATACTGTGTAAATACGGTAACTATTTATATACTTTACGGAATAAAATAATCTAAGAAAAATAACATTTTATTTTTTTATCTACTAGCTCTGCACTCCTTCACATAATCTCCCCATGTTCCCACTGCTGGGACACAGCCCACAAGATTTGAAAATAGTAAACACGACCGGGAACCGAATCTACTATCGGTTAGTGCTCAGAACAATGACACAGTATCTACATACGCCAATGGTCGCGGGTTCGATTCCCGACAGTGTTGACTCTTTACAAATCCGGGGACTTTGCAGCTGTATGTATCGATCATAGCTATTCACAACCATACGACAGGCTATCGTATCGAAAATGACACATTTCGATAACCTGATTTAACTTGCCCCCGACAGCAAATAGCTGTTGGAAGAATAGCGGGCGTCTATTTGATTTAAACTGACAAAATTTTCGGGTTTTGGACTTGTGAACAGCGTTTAGAAGACTCCTACGATAACATTGATTGATGTTCGATACGATACGGAAGCGTATCGAGTGTTTGTGAATAGCTATGCTGCTAGTCCAGTTTTGTTCATAACTGTTATACAGAACATCAGGTAGGTAATTTCAATACCCCACTGTCACTACATCTTAAACTATATACTGAACGTAGTTCTCAATAATTCATTGCGAGGCTACAACTATTTATCGTTTGTGCTGGGTTAGTCACGGGAATTTTCGAGCTGGCTGCTTTGTTACTGCGTACTCGCGATAAGGCAAACGATATACATACGATTTCGGCTTAGCATTACATTACATGCGATAGGGAGTGGATTCAATTGAATAATAGGAACAGCTTCGAGGCCTCTTGATTTCTACTGTGTAATAACTAATATCCGTAGCTTTTTCGTTCGAACGAATATCGCTAAGAAATGGATATAGAATAACAATATGAAGAATTTATATACCTGTCTGATCTGAACAATGAATCCTCTATGCAGGCTTTTTTATGGGAGGAAGCGACAATAAATGTCTGGCCACCTGCTACCTACACCAAGGGGTTGCCCTATGCATTGTCGAGCTTAGAGAAAAAAGTTTAAATGAAAAGGTTTTGGGCCTATCATTCAACCAGTACACAATAAATAACTCCTTTGGACTGGGCTAGTTGGCAAAGGTGGTTAACGGAAAAATAGATTATTGTGTTCATAATTTCTCAGGACGAGGCTAGTCTCTAATAAAGTGCTGCAATTAAACGTCTCCTAATAATAATACTAGCCTATTATTGTCCCACTGCAGGGCAAGGCCTCTTCTTATAGGTACAGAGAAGACACGAGTAGGTATTAATCACCACGCTTGCTCAAGACGGGTTGGCGATTTCAGACTTATATTTACATGTCCAGGTTTCCTCACGATGTCAGTGTCCAATATAAACTCTGGAATTGAAAAAGTCACGTTGGTACCTACTTTCCCGAATTCGAACCTACCACCACGTGCATCAGGCGAGACTTTCCACCACTGGCCCATTACGACCATACGTCTCCTAATGTAACGTATTATTCTAAAAATCTTGCTCATTTTCAGCCTGGCTATGGTGGTGACGGTGCGCCGCAAGGATATGGACAACCTCCCGCTGGCTACGGAGGCCCGCCGCCGGGGCAACTGGAAATAGGACATGGCCCATATCCCTCAATAGGAGCCGGAGGTGGAGTTAATCCTCAAGTCCAGAATTGGTTTCTTGCAGTTGATAAAGATCGATCTGGATTCATTACAGCTCCAGAGCTGAAGGCAGCATTAGTGAATGCTCAAGGCCAAACTTTTTCTGAAACTGCCTGCAATTTAATGATTGGTAAGTTTATATTTTTAATAATAGATACAACCTAAGAGTACAACCTTTACTTTCTTAGCAACAGCTGTTTAGGTTTAATAGTTTAAGGGTCGGTTCACATCTGACGGAAGATGCGTCGAGCGTAACTTCCATTGCGTCTATTTATTCGCTCGATGCACTAACGCATCATCGGTTAAGTGTGAAAGGTTGAATGTTTTCTCACATAATTGTCTGTTCTGGCGTTACGCGACCGATAAGACGCGACGCATCTTCCGTCAGATGTGAACCGACCCTTAACCACCCCCTGGTTACATTAAGTATACAATACACATTTATATATTACAAAAATGTTTTTACTATAACTTTTCGGTATCGGCTATTAATGCGAAGTATGAAGCTGCTTACTTTTTACCAAAGAATCCAAGTTCGCCGCAAATGATGAGTTTTATCCTGGGGTCTGTCTGATCCCACTTGAAGTCAGTTTCTATATTTATTTTTAAGGTAAACTAGTGTTGAAAACCCAGCTTCACATTTATAGGTTGTGACAAAAGGCATTAAAAAACTTATTGCTTGATAAGCTCATTCTGTGTATTCTTGACGATAAGTCTTTTCTTCGAATCTATTTTTGAGTGCTGCGACCCGGTATTTTATTTTGATCGGGTCGCGACTCAACAAATGGGAAACGCTGATCTAATATGTTACATATGGGTCTTTTTACAGGAATGTTCGACAAAGATCGTTCAGGACACATAAACGTTGAAGAGTTTGAGAAACTTTACACCTACATTAACCAATGGCTGGCGGTGTTCAAGACATACGATACGGATCAATCGGGGAGCATAGAGGAGAAGGAACTTTCCAATGGTATGTATGGAAGTCCACTATAATGTACAGAGGCCAGCACATCAACCTACACCTAACTGTCAAATTTTCCCAATCAATATTGAACCTTATGCTTTAGCGATAAAGTTGAAATATATTACAGAAATCTGACAGATTGTAGTAGGTTGATGTGCTGGCGTCTGTACCTACCTAACGCCCAATAAAAAAAAAATGAGCGTTGAGAATCTAACAGAGCATCCCTAGCGTATTAAAAGTGCACTATTCGATTTTCTACCCTCGGCGCCAAACCGAGCGCTGAAAATCCAGTGCGTGGTAAAAAAATCGCCGCGTTTAGAAGCACCCGTGCGAACGTAAGCTTATTGGCTTTTTCCGTAAGAAGTTTCTCAGTCGGCAGACAGCCAGGAGTCTCAATTTGTACCCGGTTAACGATAGTAAGCTCGCCTCCTGAAACATGGAATTTAAACATACTTACCTGACGAATACAACAACTCTATTTATTCCTCCGTTCTATATAGGTTGATATTATGTTTCTTTGTAATATATTTTTTATCTATCTTCCAGCTTTGACGCAGATGGGTTTCCGGTTCACACCGGAGTTCGTGAGCTTCCTAGTGAAGAGATGCGACTCCAAGGAAGGGAAAGTGTCAGTGGATCACTTCATTGTCCTGTGTGTGCAGATCCAACGTTTTACTGAAGCATTTAGAACACGTGACACACAGCAAAATGGAACCGTTACCATTGGATTTGAGGATTTCCTCAATGTGGCTCTGAGTTGCTCTGTATGAGAGGAAGAACAATACGACCAATGGAGTTGAAGCATTCTTTTTACGCTCTGCTTTCATTGTAGTACTTACTACACTTTAGTAAAGCAGTGATTATAATACATTTATTTAATTTATTAAGTTTTCATATTCCAATTATATTTTAACATATCACTGCTTATAATTTTGTGTATTCTTGACGACAAGTTAACCCAAAAATCTGTCAGTGGTCTTTTTTATAATTTTGTTATGGAGGTCAGATAGCCAGTCGCTCCATGTAAAATACTGGTATTCAGCTGCAGATGGATGATATAACAACAATATGTCTATGATACCAGATGCCTTTCAACTAGCTTTAAAGTTTTAAATAATACTTACATATGTTTAGAAATTATAATAAATCGAGATTATGATGTTTACAGCAGTTCATCTTGAATATAACTTAGTTACGAGCATTGACTATGAATATGAATAGTCGATGGTTACGTGCTAAGATTCTGAGATCAATCAAAATCCGTTCTTAGTCATGACCTAGAATAACCTCATCTTAGTAGATTAGCACTATATTAACAAAAAAAAAAATGAGCTGCTTGCCTATAGCATAGTTTGTAAACAACTCATGTTTTGCCATGAAGCCTTCAAGAAATTGCTTCTTGATGCTATTATACAAATTGAGGTACAGGTACCGCAAAGATACGCAACTTCAATTTAATTTAATACAGTCTGAAAAATAATAATTAAGCAATATTTTAAGCTCTTTCTATGCCCACCCACTATTAATGAAATTATCTTTATTTTTGTTATAGGTAGCAATATAAATATTATACATCGACTATAAGGAACTAAGGACTATTATGAGTGTTATTGATGAAGCTTAGCTATTGCTTGGTAAAGGGAAATAAATAGTTGTTTTGTAATTCAGTTTGTTTTATTTGAATGTTTTCCAGTTTTTAGTAATTAATGCATTTCTTTACATTTACAATGTCCTTTAGATACATGGTTATTTTTAATTACAATGAAGTATGTTACAAAACAATTTCAAGGCACATGCTCCTTAAAAATATACTGCAAACAACAAATTCGCTGGCCGTGTTGATATTTAAAATTCCAATGACATATCTGAAACAATAAAACTGGAAATATAAGATAATGCATTGGATGGTAAAAATAGGGAAATGAACATGAAAAGACATTGAACTAAGGAAGCTTTCCAAAAGTTATCAACGCCACACGGGCACCGGCCACAGCCACCCGTAGCCCAGCGACAAGCGGTTCACATACTTTTTCACACGTTTTGTATGGATTTGTCGCTGACGTATGGCTGGTGATGGCCACCCGCTACAGGAGTACTCAACACCACAGCAAGAGGTGCCACTGGTGGTTGTGGACGGTGGCTCGTGTGCGTTTATCCTTAGGCAGTAGCTTAGACCGCCATCCGTTAGCATGAGTATTTCAAACAGAAAAGATCAAAGTAAGCAGAAACCAAGGAAAATGTTAAACTGCATCGTAAAATTATAAACCAGGGATAAGCCTGTGTGCAACAGTTGAGTGTAAGTGCTCATAAACACAAGCGACACGCGTCAACCGCAGACGCAACTGCAACCGTCGACGACGACATGCTGCTCGTGTATTTGGGCATTGTACTCAAATAAACTCGCGGCACGTTGTCGACAGCGGGCGTCAACGGCTGCCGTCGACCGTTGTAGTTGCATTGCAACTGTCGTTGACCCGTGTAGCTCTTGTGTATGCACACTATAAGACACAAAGCAGAAGAGAAGCTTTTGAAAT
Organism: Hydraecia micacea; assembly: GCA_914767645.1. Classification (NCBI taxonomy): domain Eukaryota; kingdom Metazoa; phylum Arthropoda; class Insecta; order Lepidoptera; family Noctuidae; genus Hydraecia; species Hydraecia micacea. The sequence continues at coordinate 11,813,145 of OU611782.1, read as the reverse complement.
TATGTAGATACTTACTAGCATCATTCTTCCTTCTGATTGCCTCAGCTTTTTCTAAAGAAAATACTACTTCTTGAAAATTTTTCACAGCTGTCCTCATGTTAGTTTCATGCTGAGCATTATCTGGGGCACTGTCATCCAGCAAACTGTAGATTGAAGGTATTTCATCCAGTTTCATATTATTTGCATTACTTGGCTTGAAAACCACAGAAACTTTGCCTGTCTTTGGGTGAATACTGAATGGTGACTTTAGTAAATGGTTGAACCCTTTAGTAACATTAACATCTAATCTGGGGTAGCAGTACTGTATTTTGATTTCTTCAATTAAGTACCTTATTTTCCTGCCATGATTTCCTGACTGAAAAAGTAAAAAAGATTTTGCATTTATGTCAGATCTGTTATGATAAGTAGTACTTAAAAACGAGACAAACGCCTTTGTTTGTCGTTGTGCGGAGTCTGTAGGAGGGGTGTGGAGTAGATATGGATCATGGCTCGACAGTGATCGTTGAGATGTGGTCGCGACACATACTGCCCTAGGAACTGCTCAGTATTTCCTTTTTAAGTTCAGAGTATTAGTTCTAAAGTGTTAAGTAATGTCCCTGTAATTGACTCTATAACAATGACCAGTGTGGACGTTATAATGAGTTATTTCTCTAGTTTACGCATATCCTAATTCTGCACCCTCAGTAGGTGTATCTGACACTATACCTAATCACGATCCTATGTAATCTGCGTTCGCGATTTATTTGCCAAAAATGTAAACAAATATGAATTAATGGAAAAAAACTTTGAATCCTACACAATATAGTTCAGTTTACACTACAACTTCAAACATTTTTATAACTTTTTCAATAGTGCTAGTCACTCTGAAATCAACTTAATTTTCATTGAAATAAAGTTGATATTTGTTGAAACTGTTGTCGAACTTGAAACAGAGTAGGGGTGTGCAGCACTGCGCACTTTTACTATGGAGGATCAGACATATAAAATTTATATTATACATACATAAACACATGTTTTCCATAGAGGTAGGCAGAAACTACAGAACACCACCTGCTACGATCCTTACATACTCCTTTTGCCTCATTTACATTCATCTAGTCATACACGGACACCGATTGCGAGTACTACGCACTTGACCTTTATATATATATATTATTTTTAAAGCAAAAGTGATGTTAGTTTTTACAACAACAGAATTAAACTTACTTCTCTACAATAATTTTCATACACACTTAAAAATGTTTGCCATCTCTCTAGAGATGAATCTGACATGCTTTCCAGGCTCTTTTGTACTTGTGATCGCAATGTTTCATCTGGAATCATTTTCAACAACTTATCTATGCGGTCTGCAGTGCTAAAAAACTCCTGATCTTGGAGAAGCTGCTCAAAATATTTATCAATGATAGTCATTGCTCTCCTGAAATAAAAAAGAGGGTGAAAATTAAGTACATCTAATATTTAAGTGTGTTGGTTTTACCCACACAAGATCCGAAATGATTATCTAAAAGCCTTATTACACTACGCGATATTCAGGGACTTTCCCTGAATCAGGATGGTGTAATAAGCGAAAGGGAGGAAAGGTTCCTTTTAAAACGACATATCACCTTAATTTTGAGCCCTAAAATTATTGTATAGTGTAATAGGGTTTTAAGCAAACACTTAAGATAATATGCAGAATTACTTTTCACTTTGATAAAAATTCTGTAATCTAATACTTATTTATTGTTTTGCAATAAGATAAGTAACCTAAGTGGTCTACAGCAACATGCAACACAGTGGATAACAACCAATGATGAATATAATTTACCTAATACTTGAATGAAGGTTATCATTGCCTAAATGCACCTTCTTGTTTTGATTGTCACCACCCATTATCAAGCACAGGTAGTCGGCCACTGCTCCTCTGCCGGGACTGTCCAGTGTTCTTGCTTCATAGTCGGACACCCAGCAATGTATACCTCTTCTACCAGAGAACACCCATAGGATGCTTTGGAAACCAAAGTCCTCTGAAACATGATAAATTATGATTAATAATTATTAAACAAGGAAAATGGAGTATGTAAAGATAGTAGCAAGTGGTGGTTTGTAGTTTCTGCATACCCTCATGGGGAAAAGTTGTGGGTTAATGTATGTAAGTTTGTAACCCCCACAGAAAAAACTTGTTACACGCAAAAGTATTTCTTGTTGATTTGTCATCAATATAAATTATGTTGCTTTAAGAATACTTATTTATTTTGGATCCCAAACAAATGATATAAAAATACATGACACATAAATATAAGACAACTTCACTAAAACTTTACTGCTTTTAATTCTATCCAGAAAGACATTAGCATCATTGATCAATATAAATTATTATAATATTTTCAACAAAATTTTACTTACCTTTTAATGTCTTATCAATGATTTCACAGGCGATCACCATGAATGTCCAACATTTCTCACAAACCTTAGCTTCTTGACAGCAAGTTCTGACTTCATCATAGTCTGTGAGATCAATATCAAACACCAGTTCTCTGGATAGCACTACTGCATCATGACGGCCTATTGAAGGTCTGTGAATGTATCATAAAAGCTTATAAAAATTAAATAAATCATCATCTACCAAGCCTTTTCCCAACTATGTTGGTTCAGCTTCCAGTCTAACCGAATGCAGCTGAATACCAGTATTTAAAAAGTAAAATGAAAGTATGATGTAAAAATGCCTGAACTCAGTGTACTTACTCACTTACAATAACAACTATATTAGCAGAAAACTTACACACAATAGAAAGTGAACAGAACAACTTTTCTTACTTAGTATTGTAAACTGCTCCAATATCCAATTTGTGTGGACACTTCTTCTGAAGCAGAGTTTGTAGTTCTTTCTGGTTACAAATAGACAAATATCGCAAATACACATCATCAGCTAGTGTGAACGATAACTCTCTGTTCGACAGTGGCTGTGGCGAACTCCCACAGGTTAGCCACCTACAAAAAATGTTTTGAGGAAATAGCCTAGTATAATAGATAGGCAACATCTCGGGTAACATGTTCTCATCATAGTGCCCGACCTGGAAAAGCGAGATGATTGTTTACAGACAGAACGTTTAGCGAGACTGGCTCTGAAATAAACACCTTATCAAAATAGTAGTGCAATTATTACCATATTTTAAAACGTAAATGTTTTACAACTGAGTGTTTTTCAATAAACTTTATACACAATTATGTGGTTATTTGTTTGTTATTTATTCAAATAATTTTAAGTTTTAACAACACAATGCACTTTCCAATTCACAATGTTCACAATGTCATTGTCAGATGTCAAATTTTGGCGCGAAAGGTATACTTTTAACAATATTTTCAACAATAGGCAAGCAGAAGTCTATTCAGCCTGAAAATATGTTGCCAAATTCAAAGCCACGTCTCCCACAACACAGAAACATTAAGAAACCCGACGCCACTTCTTTAGTCACTTCATTCTGTGAATAAATCTTTGACAAAAAAATAAACGACTAAACTTAGTTTTTACTTTGTAGTGATTTTTTTGATGTTGGTTGTTTTTTTTGTATGTTTTTTTTTTTCACTTTCTAGATGTGGCAGGTACCCTACACTTTGTGTTTTTGTGTTATGTGAATATTCCCTGAACATTCTCATCATCAACATACAAATGGCTTGTATTAAAAACATTATTGAAGTCAACTCATAAACTACTCAAAATTCAATTTCAGCTGAGAAGTTAAAATTAAATGTCGTTTGAAAATTCAGGGTACTACCTAATCTTTTGATCTCTTTTCACCGCAAGCGCACGAAACTACGAAACCAATCGATAAGCCTCATTTCATCAAGTGATCTATCGCTGATAGGACGTATACAGTATACCTGTATTCTTTCATAATTACTGTTTTGGTTTCCAAGGAAAAATGGAAATTAATATAAAGAACGCATTTAAAGAAGCAGTCAAATTATCATTTTTTGGTAAGTGCACCGAGTTAATTTTACTCAATCTTTATCTTTTACAGTAAAATATGCTGTAGTGTTTTAAATTTTTACTCAGCTGTGTTTTAACCATTATTTTTTTTCTTTCAGGAGCTTGTGCCGAGAAATATCATGTAATAACGGAAATTAGTCAAAAACTATGCCTCCAAATGATTAGTTTTTTCTTGAAGAGACCTTTTCTAACTACAGCATTATTTTCTGTGTTTATAATATTATTCATTATTATTCTGTCAGCTGCGTTTATTACACTAGTAGGAGTACTCGTAATTGCTATTGTTATTTTACTTTTTGAAGGTAATAATCATTTGCGAATTTGAACGCGCATTTGCCAAGCCTGAATTCTCATTCTTATTTGGCCAATAATTTTCACGATATTTTTCAGATTTTAATTATTCTTTTTGTTTCAGGTTTTATTTTCATCGTATTCGTAATAGTAATTAATATGATTATTGCTACAGTCAGCGTAATTGTAATGTTAGTATTTGGGATAAGCTACAACGTATCAATAACACAAAATATAGATTACGATTGTTGGTATAACTAGGTAATTTATTTTTGAACCAAGTTTATGTAGTATGTTTGAAATGTTACTGTTATATTATATTGATTTGCATTACATTAAGTTATTTATTCGTTTAAAATTACTACCACGAACTATAGTACAGACAGCGTTCTTTTCCGGCGAAATGTCTTTGCAGGAATGTGATGGCAATTGTTTTCAGTAACTTAAAAAAAAATGAAGTACAGATGCCAGCACATCAAGCTATCCGAACCTGTCAAATTCCAACCAACCTTGAATCTTATATTTTAGCAATAAAGTTGAACATCTATACATTTGACAGTTTGTAGTAGCTTGATGTACTGGCGTCTGTACATTTTATTTTGTTTGATAATCAATTCATCGCAAATAATTTTTAGGCGTCTTGTGCCGAATATTTATAGCTTTCCACTTTTGTGTAAGTGGCTTTTTGTTTCTGATTTCTACTATTGTTTTTTTTTGTTTTAGTACCTAACGATCAAGTTATAAAAATAGGAAAATAATTGTAAAAGTCATTTCTTTTTTTTAATTTCATTTTAATAGTGTTGATGCAACGTTCTATATTAGGTCTGTTTGTATAACCAGAATCGGAAAAAAAATTAACGTTTAAATTGCACGGGCTACCTCAGAACATTTTGTCAAAGTAAATAAAAGTAGTTACAAAACTTGCATTGGACCTATTCTATATTTTTTCTTTTATGTTTCTAATGGTTCTTTACTAAATACCAAGGCACCTAACAACTGCGGTTAAAAACTGAACGCAGCAGTAAGTGGTAGCACTGTTGTCCGACCTATAGTTGCAAAACTTCTGAAAAATTCGGAATGTTTCCGGAATACTTCGGGGTGAAAAATGTTTCGGAAAAAATTGAACCCCCATAATGTATGGCCGAAATTCAATAGTTTTCGAGATATTTGAAACATTTTTGAAGTGTAAAATTAAAATATTGGTAAGATAATCGCTCATCATTTTAATTATTTTGTTGAAATAAGTACTTTTAATTACGTTCATAGTTTAATTGAAGTGCCAGCTACAATATGACCTTGTAATGGTATTCAATATGTAGTTTTTTTTTTTATTTGGAACTATATCGAATAACCCTTAAAATTGAAATATCTCGAAAACTATTGAATTTCGGCCATACATATGTGGGGTTCAATATGTTGCATTTTGGCCCCCCTATCAGCTCCTGAAGGATATACGTCGAATTACAAGTAACCCTGTATAAACACACTCACACCTTTACTTACTTTACTATATTATCACATCACAAGCATTGATCACAAGTGCTTGTATACGAATTTTTCCCTTATGAGTCTTCAGATATAACATAGTTCCGATGAAATATCGGGTTTCCAATTTTTTTTTGGAGAGCTTTCTCGCACAGATTTCGTCTTTTATCATCTTTGGCAAATATACATGGGCCCCGTATTTTTGCAGTAAACAAATGCGCAACGGAGGATAATTAATTAAACGTAAAAAAGTCACTTGTCTACAAACAAAAATGTATAGCTATAATAGTGATAGCTACATGTCAAATTCATGGACTAGTGATAGTAGCGACATCTGAAGTGGGCAAGTGGAATTTGTATCCCACACTTAGCAGATTAATATGAGGAAAAAAAATACAGTATCACATACTTTGTAATATACAGCAAAGTTAGGCTATACATAGATAAAAATCGACCCTTGTTTATAATATGTATCTATTACCTTTGCCTTTTCCTAAGGTAGGAATTTTCTCATTTCTGTTTAGATCACGACATTTGAACCTATTGACCTGGAAAAACATTCCAAGAGTCCACACCTATTGATTATGGAACGTTTGGCTACAGACCAAAAAATAATGAGTACACTACCTACTACTCTTGGTGTAGTGTACAACTTGTAACTTTATAACTTTGTGCTTGCAAAAATGTAGTTATGGTTAGTGTTCAGGATGAGAGACACACGCATTCAGATAAAGAGTGTGACAAGTGGGGTATTATAGCCCAAGGTTAGATGTTTATGTCATATTTTTGCAATCCAGAAATACGACTCGTTGCCCGGACGGGGTAAATTGTATTAAAAAGCTTGCAACACTGTTTTAGACTGATGTGATTTGTGAATGTGATGAATGAAGAATAAAAAAAAAACGGAACGATACGATAGTGCCGATCGGGAAACACGGGGACAGAAAATAAGATTTGTAGTAAAATTTAAAACCAATACAAACTATTGCAAACAGTGATAATTGGTGGAATGAAGTACTAGTTGTGTGTCTATACTATGTGCGAGAAAACTTTGAAGTCAAAACGTGAACGTGTGTACAAAAGAACTGTTACAAGACTGATGGACGGAGTCTTTGGGGTTTTTGGCAGCAAGGTCACAGTTGCAGCAATGATGTAAATTATGACAGTAAGTTCTAACTGGTTTTTGTTAACAGTATTCGTAGAACATAATGCCGAAAAAATTACGTCACTTCACCCACAGGTTTCAAAATGCAATGAGAAGTTGCACTTTCCAGATTGCTTTCCACCGATTTATTTGGTGCACCTTTTGAAGCCTCCAAACTGCACATAAACACAGATAAAATTCAAGAGATGATAGATTATTGGACTTTTAAAACATTATCCTTCTTTTCTTTCCTTTCTACTCCTTGTGTAAGTACCTTACTGGAATGTTACTCATTTATTCTAGCTAATACTTAAGTGTTGAAGTGTGACGAATGTTAAACGTAATTTTGTCTTTTATCAAGTTAATGTTAAGGGAAATTAAATAATTTGTTGTCTTATCACTAAAGTTAGGTCAATCACACTTCTCTTTCAAAATAATATGGTCTTACGCACTGCATACATCTCACAAAACTCCAGTTGTCCTCATAATTACATACCTCTACGGTTGTAGTCACGTCTTTGTTGAAAATCCAAGCAATTTTGTCATAATTTGTTTGTTCATTTCAGTAGCTAGAAGTATGTGCTTTACTACCTTAAAACAAAGAGGTACAGTTCAAAATGAATTGTATCTTATCTCCCTATAGTTTCATAACTCCTGTTAGTGCTCATGTAATAAACAAAGCAATTGAATTTCCTATTCTAGCATGCTATCATTACCATTAAGTTAGGGCTTCCATTAGTTTTCAGTATCAATTCAAATATTCTTACTCAAGTATAAATTGAATGAACATTTGTAACATTCCAACTTATTCCAACCCTGTTTTACTAGAATATAAACCACTAACTGCGCCCTGCGGTTTCACCCGCATAAGTCTCGATCCTGCGGGAATATTGGGATAAAAAGGTATCCTAATCCAGTGGGGCAATTGCGTAACACATTATCAATCGGAATCTGATTTTGACAGTTCAACAACATTCATAGCGTTATTTACGTGTTGAGCAGACACATTTTTCAAACTTATAAAGCAATGGATTAGCAATTTGCTTCAAAATGATGCAGTTTCCGATTGATAGTGTGTTACGCAATTAGGGTGCTGGACATGGTCTACCCATCCATGTGCCAAATTTTATCCAAATCCATTCAGCCGTTTTTTTAGATTGAAAGTGTCACAAACAAACATACAAAAAATCAAATCTTTTCTTTAACGCGCATAACTTAAACTATCTAATACCAAATTTCATCTAAATTGGTTCAGCGGTTTAAGCGTGAAGAGGTAACAGACAGACACACTTTGGCATTTATTATATTAGAATGGATTATTAGTTTAGATGACTAAGGGCTGATTTTTCCAACACTACATAACTTTTATTCAAGGAATAAAATTGAGGTTCGACAGTTGGTGTTAAACAACTGTCAAAATTTCAAAATTATTCCAGAAATAAAGTTATCATATGATTGAAAAAGCAGCTATAAGCGTAAGATGTTCCTAATACAGAGAATGACTTGTACTCTGAAAAGTAATGTCATCATCTACCTAGCCTTTTCCCAACTATGTTGGGGTCGACTTCCAGTCTAACCAGATGCAGCTGAATACCAGTATTTTACATGGAGCGACTGCCTATCTGACCTCTCTAAACCTATCTGACTCTGAAAAGTAATGTATGAAAATTAAATGATCAATGAAGTTACATTGGTTTTAAGATCACTGCATGAAAGAAGCGGGTCCCTGGGTGGGAATGTTATATTATTTTTGTCAAACACTGTAACAATACTGTTTATATTTCTGCCACTGGGGAACTGTCTTTTTAATTAAATGATCATTGTTCACTTACTAAAAATCTTGGTGTTTTTTTTATTCATGAAAATTTTCTTATTTCCAGAAATTAAAATTAATACATGCCTGCTGCGGTCATCTAAATTGATTCTGTGAGTGATAATTATAATTTTTATCCTTGGCTTATTGATTAGTTTTATCTTTTTTAGTTATTAGATAATGTAATAGATTGGCTAATGGCATGTTATGAGTCTGCACTTAACTTGTTGTGAATATGAATAATAAAACTGAATCTAGCTAGATTCACAAGTGGATGTAATAGTCTATCCATTACTGATTTATGCTTATTATAGTATAAACTATAAAGCATGCACTGTCTATGAATCAGAAGTAGTAAGATAGGGAATGTCGACTCCATCTAGCTTATTTTTTTTTTTTTATATGACGTTGGTGGGGGCACCTCTCGCACAGGACCCGCGTTGTGGATCACGGCCCAATCCCTCTCACTGCAAGGCGGCCTATGTCCCAGCAGTGGGGACATTGACAGCTGATTATGCTTATGCTAATATGACGTGTGAAAGTGATTTTGTTATCCTATTTACAGAATAAAACTATCAGCAGCACTAGAATATCATCTGTAATAATGTCGAGGCTGTATTTACTCACACAATTATCACATGCACTAACGGCCAGACTGTGTGCTACATAGCATGTAGGATTACTATACTATATATTTGATTTGTTACTTATCATTACTAGCAATTCTATTGAAGTAGAGGACTATTGAAAGATAGTCTTGCTATCTACTTAAAACTAATCTGAGCAAAAGTGACTGCAGTGTGCTACAGGTGATGATGTGCAGTAACATTGACTTGAGTTTTCCAAGTGCACTGAGGATTAATAAGCAGTCTAGTAGAGAATTCACACAGTCTCATTTATTGTTGAATTTTATACAGCCTACAGTTTTTGTTTGCTTTTTTCTTAGTAGTTGTTTTTCCTTTATGCTTATTGTCATGTGTATTTTTAGGGCAGATCGTCAAGCTGGCGGCCCTACAGGATGCGGCTCGTGCGCCCACGCTAGCACCGCGCGTTCGCCACGTCGCCACAATCACAGGTATTATCACCAGCATTTGCTACAGTCACACACTCTGAAACTAAACTTCAATTTAGAATCTTAGATCATTATCAAGTCTTGGAATCACAAGCTCAATGACGTAAATGACAAAGTTCAAAGTCCATTGCGATCAAAATAATTGGGGACTTTTTATAACAGATAGTTATAACTTAGAATACATGATGCTAAAGTATATAGCTGAGTAAGCGGCAATGGAATGTAAATATATAAGAATCAGAATTGAAGATTTGAAGTATATTTGCGGTTATCAACGATAAGTCTAGCATTTAGCAATAAACCAATTATCCGCCCAGCCTTGTCCCAACTATGTCGGAAATTCGAATGACTATCGAGCGGAACTGACGGATTCAAGGTACGAAGGTCTCGGATTGTAAACAATGGTCAGTCATCCGCAGACATTAGCAAGGGTTGATCGAAGGTTCCTCGCGGCTGTTGTTTCGGTATGTACGAGCCCCTGAGCAAAATTATCAAAATATTTTATTCAATTTGAAAATGAGGTTAATTAAATGAGCGTAATTAGTAAGCAACTAATAAAACTTTACCTGAATAAAAAAATATGTGCGACGTTTTTTTTGTGCATTTGTAACAAAGGAATAAAGCATATAAGTTACAAAATGTATTGTTTTAGCGAAACTTCATGTCTAAAAATACTCGTGTATCCAAGTGTTGTAAGTTGGTATGACTAATTGGTGTACAATTGTGAACAATGAATGAAAATGAGACGTTTTGGGGTAGTTAGCGTTTTTTTCCTTAAGTTAAGATTATGAATGGGGTAAAAGTATAATGAAGGCGTGTGATTGGCTAGGTGCCAGATGGTGGCTATTCTGGGCGGGCGGGCGACGCGCGCGCATCCAGTCGGTCGCCGCGTTTCTACCTCCCAACTGTTTGCGAGGAACTCGCTCGCACGATACATAACATAGGAGACTCTTACCGTTCGTTCATTATTTGTTTCTAATTAAGTTAAAATTTTATTTGAAAAAAGTTTTCATGGTTACGCAAAGTAAAAAAAAAAACATAGGTGATGCCCCATAGTAGACGTTCTTTTCGGTGTTCCTTCAATCAATCTTGTGTATTTCTTTAAATGTACAATCTATTAGGTAGGTTTTTCCTTAAATCACAGTGTGCTGACTTCTTGCGATTAATTGTAGACTTAATTAAGATTCAATACGAACTCTCAAACTCGGGTTGCTCATAGTTTTTATAACAATCCGTTGTCGATGATGTAATTATAGTTTTTTTATTTATTTACCACCAAGGTCTACTGATGACAACCTGAACTCGGCCTAATACAAGAATGAAAGGTATTACAAACTAAGTTAAAGTTTGTGTTGAATGGCATGCTTGTAATTGTGAATTTGAAATTGTTAACACGTCTAATACAAAGAAAATGTTGTTATCACAGCAACAAAAGGCACTTAACACCATGGGATCCAGAGACATTCTTGAACACTAACCGTTCTTATTTGTTCACAATTCATCTTAATATTTCCCTAAAAAGTCCTACTTGAACATCTTGTTTTATAGACTGTCGATAGTCAATTTATCTTTTGTCGAATAAGATCTTTGTAACGATATCAAACCAATTAATCGTGTTATTTGGCTTTCATTTTATCTGATAAGAGAAGTCAAAAACCGAAAGTGAATCGAAAGTGAATTTACAACGTCAAAGAAAACAAGCCAATTAATCTATTGCATTGAGTCTATATATTCGGGGCGGCGCTATGAACTGACAGCCTTATGTAATCAATTCTATGCATAGTTCATCTGAAGTCTTGAATATAATCACATGGAATTTTAGCACTGACTGGTTTTGTAATAGTCATTCTTTAGGATTGTACCTACTCTCAGATTTTCGGAATGAAACTATGGCAGTTAAATTGGAGAACTTTTATCCGTTATGTAACAATCATTCTCTCTAATATGGCTTGTTCAATGTATGGGATAATTATGTTATAATGTAAGGCCCTTTATTCAAGCTGTAAGTGACAAGGTCACAAAATTGCGTCACCGAGTTAGCGGGGCAACCCGTGGCGGAGGTGACCCCGCTATGGTAGCGATGCCAACATATTGACGACATCCTTATTTTTATTGGTTATTCGAATGAGTACGTCGACCGTACCGCCTCCGCCGCTGAACTGTGCGTGTGGCCTCGCAATGTGTCTATTTACAGGCCTTTCCATGTTAATAGTAACTAAATTTATTATCCCACTATCGGTCAAAAATAGAATGCCCGTAGAATTTCTCCGTACTCGAAATTAGGGCGATTTCGCACATAGAACTGCATGCAGGTTAAAATTATGCGGTAAAGATAAATGTGTAACGGTTGGTATTTGCTATCTAGATCCCAACCGCATTTTATTTTTGATAAATTCTTTATACGAAGTTGCAGACAGTAGATACGTAGATGACGGTGTATAATAACCTCGTTAGCCATAATTTGGTGTAAATGAAATCTGTATATATATTGCCATTTTCGATCTTTGCCATCTGCATTGTGGGCATATGTTGACACAGTTGTTAAAGATCGGGAGTCGTGAGGCGGTGAGGCTCATACTTGTTAGAGAGATGTGTATTGTTAAACAGCCTGTTGAAACGTTGATGCAATGATAAATTTGCATGTGATCGGTGGTGCGACATTGGTGTAGTGCGGAGAACCGATGCCTGAGCAAACAATTTCTAGTCAATCAACAGGCTTATACTGAACTCTATGCATTTACCTTATGCCGCGAGACTTTATAGTGGGTTAGAATACAAAGGTATTGTTATAATTTTATTCAAATAACATTGTTATAGTTCTGATCATCACGATAAGTCACGTTCACTCTTTTATTTTTCTTCGATCGTTGTTGCTAGTTGGTGGCGATCAGTACAGCGCTGTTCGTTATCGGATTTATGACGTTGACTACATTATCTCCTATCTGTAGCTAATTACATCGATTGTTTGGTCGTCGGCTACGCGGTGCACGTCCGCAGATGTATGGTGAAAGTGATGTTACTCTTAGATACTTGATGAAAGATGTGCAATGTGATGTGAATATCGAATAAGTTAGTGCAATTTATGTGTTCGGATTATGACTGAAAAAAGACACCGGCCTCGGCCGCGGCGTCGGGATGAGTTGCACGAGAGGCAACAGGATTTGCTGCTAGCTTGGAGTCATGGTGAGCTATTGCCTAAGCCTAGACTTAAGAAGGAGCATTGCGTAACTGCTTATTAGTTTTAGAAAATTCATACGAAAATAAAATTTAGTTCCGGTCTCGCTAAAGTACCTAGTATCTTTATGCACCACAGAACAGATAAAAGATGTAACTCACAGTCAGAGATAGCCATTGAAAAGTAGTTGTTAAATAGAAACAAAAACGTCTGTAAGAACTTCACTACACTTTCTATTACCTGTTATGAATATGCCGACTGCTAATCTTATGAGAATGGCGGAGAGGTCTGTTCTGATAGTTCCTAAATATCGATTGCGAGTGCAAGTAGCGCAGGCGTTTTACAACGTCCTTGCCTACACGGAAACATAGCTGGTGCACCTGTTTTGTTTTATTTCAATGATGCAAGTTCTGAACGGATACACAATCAACTGTATTTATTATGTAACGAAAGCGAAAGGGCATGTTTTGCGTGGGAAGTTTTGGCACATTCTTTTTCACATATCTCCATGTAATTAGGGCTTGACCAAAATAATTTACTCAAATTAAGTAATGTTTTGTTTTTGTTTGTTTACAAATTACCGAGCACATATAAGAAGTGCGTAACCATATTTTTTGGGAAGCTTCCAACGGATAGGTACACCAAAATAAGAATTGTTCAAGAAATGGTCACATGTAGAGACATTTCAAAAGTTCGTTTGTTTAAAGTATATTATGGTTTGTGTGATCTTAATCGTCGTAATATTTTGTTGAAATACGAAACAAGCTCAATTTTCATACTTGTAGCTCCAATCAACTAGAATCGATGATATCAATCGATTGCTGCTTGATGATATTGCTATACACATGAAAAAAGGCGTCAATATAACGTGCATAGGTAGAGCAAATTTTATCTAAGGTTCGACCGCGCTAAATTTGCCAAAGATGTAAACAACAATGGCTGCTCAAAATTGGATAAAATCGATACCTACACAAGAACATTTATATTAAGTAATGTTAGTTTTCGTCTAAATCTCCGAGCTAGCAAGACGAAAACAAACATTACTTACAATAAATGTTCTTTTATATCAATTTTATTCAATTTCGAGCGGCCATCAACACGTAAATAACGCAATGAATGTTGTTGAACTGTCAAAATGAAACCGATTCCGATTGATAATGTGTTACGCAATTTCCCCGCGGATCTTACACAGTAATATCCTTATCAGTTATCATATCAATGAAGTATCCGGGACTATCGTTTTATTTGAATGTCAAACTTGCTTATAATTCGGCTGATAACATTGAAACGCTTAAATTGGCTTTAAATAGAACCTACCAAATTCCCCTAACAACTTTGATGTTGCTGTTATGAATCTTTCTATATCATACTCCTTAGTGAATTGCAAATTTTTGTACTAAACCCATTTTAAAAAGTCATAAAAGATGCAATCTTGCTATGTGCAGTGATGCGATTCAGGCTCATAGCCCCTGTATTCGATCGATGAGAATATTTATGTAGATCTCGGTGAAAAAACACATCATATCGTGACGTATTTTCAGTGTTGCGTCTTCTGTAATCTTCAGAGGACCTACTGAGAGGTTATCAGTTGACAAGAGAATTTGCTTGATCTACCGTCGTACCAGTTTCCACGCTTCTTACCCACGGGTAGAGGTGGTTATTATTATTCAGTAGAAACTACACGACACAACACTGATATCATCGTTCTAAATATATTCTAAAGAGGAAAGTTTCGTTTGTTTCAGCACCAATACAATATTATTTACGACTTTAAATAAAAGATTTTTATTGATTTTTGGTACTACCCCCCCTAGCCTATTAAATGGTACTTAAACATAACGTGCGATTTGTGGGTGTACAATTACATAGGCACACCTCTGGCCAACCCTTCAGGGAAACGATCTTAATGCTATGTTAGTGGTTATACTAGCAGCGCCCCGCGGTTTCACCCGCATAGGTGTCGATCCCGTGGGAATATCGGGATAAAAAGTATCCTATGTGTTAATTCTGGTTATAAACCATCTGTGTGCCAATTTTCATCCAAATCGGTTCAGCCGTTTGTGCGTGAAGAAGTAACTAACATACAAATACACTCACAAACTTTCGCCTTTATAATATTAGTGTGATTACTTATTTTTGTGCCTGGGCTCACTGAGAGACTATAGGGAATATAATCATGCCTCTGAGTTTCAAACTCTGTAAGGTTTTAAACTTTTAAGTAATATCTATCTATCTAAGAAATAAAAAGTTCAAAAATAATGAGACAAGAAGAAAATTACTCTTCGGTTTTTGGTTATTGTAATCCTTGCCGGCCGAATAATATATTACTCATACAAACTTATAAAATATGATTAATATTGTGTATTAAAGCTAACGATTAGGTCAAGAAATTTTCACATGCCAAGCTAGAGTAGTTTCACTAGACCTAGGGCACTCTCAAGTACCTACCTATTAGGTCAGCTCCAAGACCTGAATACATAATGGTTTTCTTTTCTAACATGGGCTTGATTATGGAAAATCATTTTCAAGTCACTGCTCCCCAAACAAGTGTTATTTTGCAAATCTCAATAACTAAATATAATAATTTTGTCGGCTACTGAATAAAAACAATCCATATGTAATTAACAGGTAAAAACAAACAGTTATACACAGGTGATGTGTCAATCATATAAATAAATATTTATCCTAACGCTGAAATTGTAATAAATGTATATTACTTAGGTCTATGTGCGATTAGTGTAGCATAAATTTTTTTTACTGAGGGTAATTATGTAGTACTAAGAAAAAATAAAACTCATTACGCTCGTGGTAATAACTTAACAGAACTTTTTCGTTTAACTGTGTTGGTTTAATTTGTACACAATTAACTCAAGTTCATTGTTCGAAAATGTGTGTGTGAGCATTCCCACTTCATAATTATTAGCATGAACTCTACGAAATGCGTTTTGCGGAGGGTGGCGCAAGGACATTGCAGAAGTGCATGCCCCCGCAGATCGGTCAGCCGCCGACGCGCCGGGAGGCAGATATCGATTCTGTCTGCAAACGCCGTACCCGTACTAAATATGGAAAGTAGACACTCCCTGCAACATACAAAGCGGCTATACAGTTAAATACTGCAATGCGCTCAACTTTTCTAGTCACGACATTGCGTTGAAACTTGCAGCTTTCCAACTATTCATTATCTTGATCCATACCTGTTCTACTGCCTTCCTACTGCTTAGAAAATTGTAAATAAATCTGCTACTATAATTTGTTGAAGCTAGCACATTTCCATTTAATGTTTCTTTTGTCAACAGAGGTGTGCAATAGCGAGGAGGTGCCCGAGGTAGAGATAGTCAGTCTTCTACAAGAACATATACCAAAATATCGCTTGAGAGCCGACAGTCTCACACAATTTGGAGGTACAGATACATTTATGCGCTTTGCTTTATGATTTCACTTTTTCGTTCAATCATTTCAAACTGGCAAAGCTTTCTTTCAATGAGCTTTTAGCAAATCTTCACAAAGAGTTGTTTACTTTGTCATGATCACCCAAAATCATTGTTTTTTCATAGTCGCAATTTTCATTTAATTTTTATATCCACGCTTTTATTTCGCAAAATGGTAGCTTTTAATGAAAATTCACGAAAATATCGAGGCTGCGACTACAAATAAGTATAGCAAGCCCAGACAAAATGGAGGGTGGGGGAATTTCGCCATTTACGGCCGGATTCACCCAAAAATCAATACTTACTTGTGTTTTCATGGCCACATTTATCATTTACAAGGTCTATATTTAGTTTTATGGGGAGCTCTGGACCTGGAAGGGGGTTGTTAAAGTATTAGTAAGAGTTGAGTACACTGAAAAGTGTCTAGAACAATGTCCTTGTGTTTTCTAGAGTCTTTTTAAAATTAATAATTGAGTGTATCCTGTGACTGGCCGATGTTGACAAGTTTTTCGACGAGTCACGTATTTTTTAAAGCTCTATAGCATTATTTTGGAATAATTCCAAAGTTTAAAGGAATTTTTTATACATGATCACAAAATTCTGATTTAGTTCCTGACTTTCATCGCTTTATTTGTGAGTGTTTTCGGTGAATTTGAATCTCTCGTTTTATTTTATTAATAGCCAGATTTAGAAAAATCTGAATGTACTCGCTGGGCAAGTTTTTAAGTCAATTTAAAAAGGAGGGATTCCGTCATTTTTTTATTTAAGTTTTGAGGAATGGTTATTTACCAAAAATACTGTTTAGGTCTATATTCCTATAGGTTTAACCATAGAAATGTAAAAAACATCTTTCTTATATCTATGGGTTTAACGGTTAATTTAGCATTCGGTTTGAAGTGTTTATTGGAATATCCTTATGGCGGAGGTGCGGTAAAATACTTTTCTTTAACCGGTAAATGATGATGTTTATTAGTTTGAAATATTTTCATTAATATACTTCTAAACTACGTAGCTCATGTTAGGGTAGGGCCTTGATTGCTACCTTGCTTAAATATAAGCGACAGGCACGACCTGGTACTAATTTCTGAGCAGCTTATGTCTTTTCATCACGAAGTAAAACATTGCCCAATTTTGGGAAGCATGGATATTATGAGGTAATCTGCTTTGAGAAAAAAAAAATATCTTCATATTTTTGGTGTTGCGAATTTTGCCTTTCCCCTTCCATATAGTATTATTTCACAAGTTGTAAATGTGATGTATGTTTGTCAGATTGTTACAGATATGGTTTCCTTTGGTCATAATAACGAACATTTCATATGTTGACATTTAGAAAGATCTGTAAAAAAAAAAAACGTGAGAAAAGCCTTATGTAAATGTTCATCTTTACAGTCGTCCTAGTTTTGTTTCAGAAGTTCTGTGTAAATTTCATCAGGTCAGTGTTCAGTAACTAGGGCGTAGCCTACTTGTCAACATTTTTTTGCTCGACATTGTTGATAGGCTCAAGACGTTTGAGCCGGGAGATGTGTTATGCTGTTCGTTGTAGTATATCTAGTATTATAGCTATTCGATTTGCTGTACACCATTGTAACGTGATAAGGCATATGATTGAATGCTTTGTATTCGTATATTTATTTATAAGATCAGCCTCAATGCATTCCAATGAACTAGAACGTTTAGTTTCCAGGCCTAATGAACGACGGTGTGCAACGACTCTCTTGGAATGGCAAGGTCTCTTGCGAGACAGGGGCACAATAGTTTCTCTAAATGTCAGACTGCACAACGAAATGGAATACGGTTTAGAAGTACTCTGTGAAAGTAAAACGGTAATTTAGGAATATTTTCTCATTATTTAAAATGTCTTTAGTCTGCGGTCCAGACGTATAAACTTTTATTCACATTTTGAACGCTAATTATTATACTTACCTAGTATGTTCCTATAAAGGCGAATGACAATCATTTCGCTGAAACAGTCGTTAGCCATATAAATAAGGAAGTGTAATAAATAAAATGAATATACCAACATATTTCTTGTAAGTTAATTGATGGCGAACTTTCTACTCTTTACTGCCTCATTTCATATTTAATAGTATAACGATACTCATTATATCTGACTATCGTTAAATATTATGACTCATTTGTTTTAGTTTGTTAGTAAGTCGTATTTATGTTGGATTCCATTTCAAAAATCTTTCTGTTTACATAATACATTTTAAAGGAAATGTGTTAAGAAATGGTAAGAATTTGACAAAGTAGAAGTGGGCTATATGTGGTGTTCCGTCTTTGTAAGTGTTGGAGTCGTGGTTTCCGGCGCCGGCGCCGTTCTTAACGCTATAAATAATGGTGTCTCATCGGTCGAGTCATCGCCCGCTGGCCAGTATGCGTCCCCGACCGGTCTGATGCGTGCCATCTGTCATCTTGCTGCGTTCGCTGCACATAACACCATCACTATCCGATGCTAGATATTTTAATGGAAATACCGTTCAAGCCAATGCTCTACTAATCAACTGCATAATGAAAGTTTAATCATAATGCCGACACACGTTATGTTCCCCTGTAACTGTATAACAAGGAAGACCTTTAGTGGCTTCTAAGTCGAACAGCTACTTTATGTGCACTCATATGCTGTTGTGTAACTTTAAAACTGTAATGATATAATTACGCCGGGCCCGTAGTAAGTGGGTGTACTCGCAGGTGTAAAATTAAAGCAATGTATTCTTAGTTCATGAGAAGTTCTCGACATTTAGCTAAAAGTCATTGTAATAGGACGCGATCTGAATAGATTTGAATTGGTGGTGGGATAAAGCGGTTGACGGCGGTTGGTGTATCGTGTGATTCAGAGGCCCTGTGACGTTGTCGTGTGTTTGGGTTCATGAGTACTGGGTATCAGTAATTATTTCAATGAGTGTATTATACAGCAATTGGTACAAATTGAACTATGTACTAGCACATACCATACCAAGTGCGAAGTGTTTCACTTCCACTCATACAATTTTAATGGTATTCTTTGTGTAATAGCTATGTTCTAAAATATTTTGATGTTTTCCAGGATACGAGAATCAAGATTGGTTCATACCATCCCCGGCGCTGCCTGTCAGCGACAAAGACCTCGCGCTCACTCCTGACCAGATCAGGGAGACTCTCAATTACTTCCGTGAGTATGCATGATGTTTCATCATTAAACAATGCTTCACATGCTTTATGCATTGTCTTTGAATGTTTTCATTATAAAGGCTAGCAGATTCTATGTTTTATATTATGAAACATGTGTTTCATACGAAAGGTATTTTACTTTAATGTTTCATCAAATGGAATGCCTCGTTTGTCTCGTGATCGCAAGCGTTACTACTGAGCATGAGGTCCTGGGTTCGATTCCCAGGCTGGGCAAAGTGTTATTGGGTTTTCCATCAGGAATTTCCCAGTAGCAGCCCGGAGTCTGGATCTGTGCCTGGGTGATGGCAAAACCCTCGCCTCCTATTACATGGGACTTGAACATAACTGGCGAAATGTGGGTGTAGGAACACCTCTGCTTAACCCTTCGGAGATTACCGGCGTGATTCTACAGGATGAAATTGAAAACATGCGACAAATCTAAATGGGAGATTGTACTCATCATTGTGAACAACTTTTACTATGGGACCAAACCTGAAATCGCGAAAAAAACTCAGCTGTTCCCTACATTTTGACGAGTTATGCGAACATAAATGTATAGGGAACAGCTGATTTTTTTTTTCACGATTTCAGGATTGGTCCCATAGTAAAAGTTGTTCATAATGATGAGTACAATCTCCCATTTCGATTTGTCGCATGTTTTCAATTTCATCCTGTATATTATGTTATGCAAATGGAATATCTTCTAATGTTAATGTAATGAGTAGTAGTATTATAGAAACAATAAAGGAACGTGCGCCAGTGAAAGTATAACTGAGTAATTTAAAAACTATTACTTACATGAACATAATCAATCAATCCACAACTGGTATATGTTATCAATAACTCACAAAATTTTAGTCTTACATGCAATAAATTACTTTTGCACAAAATGCAATTGCTTAGCTCATAAAAATCACATAACTATAACGTATTTAAAACAGATTAAAAATACTATTTATTTACTCATTCAATAATGATGAATTAGTTGTTTTTGAATTAAACAGTCATTTACATTACGAGGCTATACAGGTTGGGCAAAAAATCGTGGATCAAACGAAACAGGGCGATAGTTGGGTTATTTGCAGTAAAAAATATCTCTGTGGCAGAGCCTTAACTTGATCTCCTTAAAAGTTATGACATTTTGAGTGTTTACAGCTAAAAATAAGTTTACGTGAGACTTAAAAGATATTGAAAAAAGTGCCAATACTGATAAATCATGGTACCCACTGTCATAAAAGCACTTTTGTAGTGATGATACTTTTATCGCCCTGTTTCGTTTGATCCACGATTTTTTACCCACCTTGTATATAGGGAGGGCAATACTAAAATACTCAATTTGAGTACTTAAATGAAATCCTAAGTTTCATTTTATATTTTAATAGAAATTTTAAAATAAATAGGGAATTAAATTAGTCTATGCTGGTATTTACTAATAGGCGGTTAGTAGCCTGGGCGTTATTTTACAACCAAAATACCAAAACATCATATACAGAATGAGTAAAAAATATATACAATGGATTTCGGGTATAACGACGATGAAGAGACTCCTCTATGTATTTAAAAAAAAATCTTAAATAGGTACAGTTTTAATGCGATGATTTCTAAATGTATTTCTAAAATCAAAACCTTCAATCTCTAATTTTTGAGCAGCAGCTGTTCAAAAAATCGTACTGTATATTTTTTTATAATCTACACATAATACTTGGTCGATCTATTTTAAAATATACTTGGTCAATCGCGGTGTATTTATGATTATAATTATACGTGCAATTATTGCAAAAAATAAAGTAAAAAGTAAATATTTTTGCTGCTTTTATTTTGCGCTGTGCTCAATACCGATAAAAATATAATGTTTTCCTAAAATAATGACAATGGAATATAAAATGAATGAATGCAGTTTTTACATTACCCTAATCCCTTGTTTGCCTTGATCCTTTTTGAGAACCGAACGAAGTGCGAAGTGGAAGGACATCATACATAAAACCACGAAGGCTTTTTCAGGGACACGACCTTCAGTAATGAAGTACGCAAACAAAAATAATCCCTTGTATTGTTATAAAAGGGCATAACGCTATCTAAGGTTTAAGATAGGTACCTAGGTATCTACCTATTTTAAAATAGGACCTAAGTTACAAGTATTCTGAAGCAGTTTTTAATTGTAATTAAAATGTTAATTGCCACTTGCCAGTCCTACCTAGCCCGGTTTAAAGAAATAAAATAATACTAACAGTAAAACATATTTTTTTAGACTATCTTCCGAAAATATTGTTATTAAAGTGCTTACTTAGTTAAGTATATAATGTTATGGCTTGTCTTTAATGATAAGTAATCTATTTTCTCATAAGCATTCTATTAATTTCTTATTCGGAGGCAGAATAATTTTGTAAAAAAAAAATAGTTAAGTACAGGTAACTAAATACTTGAATGAAATCGCAACATAAATTCTTCCGTGATGTTGAGTTCTATCAGTAAATATTTATTACTTTTATATTCTACCCGCAAATTCCTAAGCCTTGATTTTCTATCGTATATTATAGACTCGACCGCATTGTTTATGTGGGTGACGTATTTGTCCTCCGGGTGGTCGGTATGCTAGTCATATCTGTGGCAGCACTGCGCCTGCGCGAGCATAGAGACGCGCGACCACCAGTGCCGGTCGCGCCGGTAGCCACGCGGCACGCGTGCTCCCTCATCGCCCGCCGCAACGGCCCGATCGATACCGCGACGCCGAAAAACGACGTGCGCCGCACGCATCGCGCATCTTACGGCGCCCCGACCCGTGCTAAACTTAGAGAGTAAGGTGCACCGTTGCACCGACCGTGTATCAAAGCGTTTTTTTAACACACGTGCTTCATTCTGCCGACAAAAGAAGCGGTATAACACTAGGAGATCCAAGTTCTTTACGTTTGTGTCATTATAGACTGTAGTTTGTGATACTATATCTTATGTAAGAGGGTGAAACATTCCGCTTGTAGCCTTATTAGTGTTTTACTTACATGTTTCTCATTGTTATCAACATTTTGGTAATACCAATATAATATTCGGCATGCTGTAGAAGGTAAATTAGCAAGTCTCTGCGTCATCGATTGGGGGTGGTTTGGGAGTCGGGGGACACGAGACGCGACGGCGACGCGGCGTCGCAACGCGCAACAGCTGTGAGCCAGATCTGTTATCTTGACCGTGAGAGCATAATTATTATTATGTTCATTGTTTTGTTGTGTAGTACTTTACAAAATTTAAATATAATAGCAACTATCTGTTTCCCGTATTTAAGCGTATTTAGGCTTTCAAGAAAGTTGCAATTTCAGCGCAATGTTTTCTATTAACTTTATCGTCAAGCAGTCAATTAAAAATAATGCTGATGTTGAGTCAGTCTATTGTTTCTTTCAGTTTTATAAATGAACGAGTTATAAAATTACCGACAGCCTATGCTTTCATGTAAGATTATTTATTTATATGGGTTTAGTTACCTCTGTATGTATATGCACACATTGCACACCCGTATATGTAATAATATATATTCTACATAATACGTTTTTAATCGAATTCAAAAAAGGAAGGAGGTTCTCATAGTGTCTACACTGCAGAATTCCCCAATGTTAACAAATTTTTAGTCACCCTTCAGCCATTTCGAAAGACTCAAGCATAAAGTTATGGGCATGCGTATAACAGTCTTCGAAGCTATTGTTTTCAACGCAATCACTCACAGTTATAAATGGGAAGTTGTCCTATTCATCTTTATGATAAAATATATCTTTATATTATTAAGATGCTTGATTGCACATTATTTAATGGAAAAGAGAGAAGTGAAATAATCCTAAAAGCTTCTTATTGACCAACTTCGTTTTAAGTATACTTGGATGACCAACAATGTGTTTTATACATGGATACCGTGAATAATGGGAACTGTTATATCCACTTATATTGATTTATGATATCTTTCTTCTGTCTTCTGTTTATATCGCCATCAATTCACATTCAGTATATAAATATTCTCCGGATATATATCCGGAAAAATTCAAACATTTAAATTCATTTCTATCAAAACATTTTTTGTAACACCCTTTTTTCAACCGTTGTGTCACTTTACTGCACATTTAATTCACTACGTTTTCATGTAAAAACGTTAGTTTTGCCACAATACAGTTAAAAAGAATTTTATTAAGCTGTGCGCACCTAACCGCGGACTAGGAAATATAGTATAGTAACCTGAATCATTGTGCGTAACGGTCTGCGATTGAATGTTCATTGGGTGTAAGTGATTTTCAACTAAAACATGCAACACAACTATTTAAAAAGTCAGTACCTAGTCTATACAACTATAACTACAAATAAAAAAAATTAAGTGTCTGTTTGTAATGTCAAATTAACAACTTTTTATTTACTAAATGCATATGAAAGTATATACGGTATTTAATTTATATAAAAAAAAAATTGTCTGTCTGTTTGTTCCGGTTAATCTCCGAAACGGCTGGACCGATTTTGACGGGACTTTCACTGGCAGTAACTTAGGCTACTTTTATTTTAGAAAAAGAATTAGTAAAGAGATACATTACATTATTGTTTTCCGGCAGCCACGCGAACAAAGTCGCGGGCACAGCTAGTTGCAAATACATTTCTAAAACCACGACTAAGAAAAGGGCTAAAATTGTAAGAGTTAATAGAACCCCTTTCCTAATTGGTCAGACTGTCGCCAAAGTTAGGTTTTCTGAATCCCCCAACGCCAAAATTTCAAACTCAAACCAAAGTCCGATTTCTATACCCCTTAACACCAAAAATTTAACTTTAACCAAATGCTGTTACTGAATCACCATAAATTCAAACTCCAAAGGCAGGTATATTCATAATTCCATAACATCAAAAATTCAAATGTTGCCAAGAAATAAAGAATATATCAGTCATATTCGATGCGCATTAAATTGATCGGTATTAGTTTCTGTCAACAACCTCTATAAAAAAAAAAAAAAACTCCGTTAAGAAATCTTAGTTCTAGGTGCTTCCTGTACTTCAGAAGTTCAGACTACCCAAATTAAAATGATGCGACTGTAGGTACACAGTACACATAATTATATTTAATTTATTCAGCTCATTATATCTATTTTAAAGAAATAATTATTATTAGGTGTAGTAATGTGTATGACGTATTCGTAAGGAAACTTGCTTATTTAACCTAAGACCTTTTAGTATAGTATCATGAGTTTACTATTAACGTTTACTTTATATTTAGGTTGTGTTATTTCTATAATATACAATTCAACTAAAAATATAATAACACTTGACAAAAATATTTATGATATTTGTTATTTCTATTTTATATTAAATAAACACCATGTTTTAAAGAATTTCTGTAAATGTTAACGCTTACAATATTAGCTTTTGCTTTTAGTAAATTTATTTTATGTAGGTAGCTGAAATATCTTCATTTACATACTTAGGTAGATAATTTAATAATAATCGCACCTTGAACGTTAATATTTTTGTCATATCACTTGCGTGCTCGTTATCAGACAGCTTATCTTAATAGACTCGTCCAGTGAGGAGGACTGTATCAGTAGCGCCGTTTAATTATATACATAGTCATAGTGTGCACGTTGTGAGTAATTTTAGTATGACTTGAAGTTGAACGTGTAGAATACTAATATAAGTTTTAGTTATTGGTATGGTATCGACGGAAGTGGACGTGGCCGGCCGTTCGCTGCGCGAATCTGTCTCGATACCGTTCATATGTGTCGTGTTCGCGCAAATAGCGTGCTGCCTCCGTACTGCAGACACCTGCACTTGATCGTGAAAGTTTATTACCACTGGCCTCAAACACTAGAACCGTTACTAAAAGAAATCGCCTTGTTTTGAGATAAAGGTTGTTTTGTGTGTAATTTCAGTGGTTAGATTGGAATTTATATTGTCATTTTCTTATCGATAATTAGTTTATTGTTCTAGAATTTTGTCAAAATCGGTACTCTATGTGAATCAAGTGTTGTGTTTGCATGCAGTATGTATAGTGGCGTACCTAATATTTATGTTGAAATCTATGTTTACGAATAATACCGGTGATAATACCTTTCATTTGGATATGCTTGTTTAGCATGGATTTGGAAGTATTAGTCATCACGTGACGCGTCCCCTAAGTATACACCATCACCAAACTTGACCAGTCCTCGACATTGTTAATAGTTAGTTATTAGCGCGTCTGACATTGTCTGCTCTTTGGTATGAGTGTATTCGCGGGTGCGTACAGGGCCAAAATTACGTCAGATTCTGTTAACCTACTTTCATTTTGCTATAAAGTTTGTAAGGTAATTGTTATAGCAAATTTTAAGATCAATGTCATTGATAAATTACCACGTAATAGATTCAAATTCGTTTGATGATTTTACGGTCTCGATCGGTGAATTTGTACAAGGAAAATTAAGTTTAATTATATAATTTTCACATTTTCTTGATCTCGTTGTAATAAATTATGTGACAAGTATGTGATATACTTAGAGTACCTAAACAAGTAATTGAGTCGAGTAAAATTTCATAAATTACACAGATCGATAAATCATTCGGTCTGGTAACTTAAACCAGTAAGACTCGGTCGATTAGGTATGTGCGATTATTTCGGTTAATCGTGCAGGTTGCTCAAGCGTAACATTATGTATATGTAATGTTGGACTAATTGCTTTAAGTTTAAAAATGCATTGCCGGCCAATAAATCACTTGAATCGTAAAGTAACTAAAGGAAAATATCTTGAGTTAATAGAGTTGAAGTTTGGAAGGCCAGTGAGACGAAGGTAAACGACCATAAAAATGACCGTGACCATGAGATGAAAATTAAAATAAAAAGTTGGTGAGTACCTTACCTATGTCGTTTAAATTGATAGGTATAAAACCGATTCAGGTATGACAAACAATGTGAGGTCATTGTATGCGTTAATTTATGAATCGAAATACTATTTCCCTCAATTAAATCACGTCAAATGTCGTTGTCTAGAATACTTTCAACCGTCGTGCACTGTGTCTATTCGCTTGTACACTTCTGTGCATTACCGGTTGTAGAGTAAAGCCTTTCGGAGAGGTTGCTCGACGTCAATGTTTAATCACGTGCAGCCTGGCCTTCACTTCTCTACCAACTCGATAAACTAATTACAAAATGACAAATATATCAACTAAGAAATATCAAATACATTTTGTACAGTGTATGACTGTATGTAGGCTATAGTCGACAAAAAGTTCTGGTTAAATTACTCGTACGAAAATTGTAGTACCTACTTAAGTGATGCCATTTTCTTAAACTATGGTAATTTTGACAGTAGGTACATACTGTATTTATTCATTGAACAATGTCAGTAGCACACTTCAGACTCATCTTTTTAAGGTTATTCAGGAAATTAGAGGCAACTGAGCAATTACACCGTTAATGCGTTTGTTTTTTTTTTTTTGACTTGACCGTGAAAACGCGACCAAGTGAAATACTTAACTGGTGATTTAAGTACAGACTATTGGGTCTGTAAAAATCATTGAATGTTTTGCATTCGGCGATTTATCAATCAATCCGGAGTTTCAATAGTGGAATACCGAAGTAAGAATATTTTGTATCAGCTAGATAAACTCGAACTATGAACAATAGGAATTGTTAACTGGGTATTGTTCCAATGTTATTGAGTATCTCTGATAGATTTATTTATTTCCGTGTCAATAACAACAACGCCTTCTTAACACTCCCTGCCATGGGAACCGCCGGCGAACCCCAAAAAATTTTGTTCAGCAGGTCAAAGCACATTTTTTAATACTTTTTTCACATTTTCCATAACATCACGCCAGTAGTTGTAAAAACTATTTGAATTCGGGAGGTCAGGGCGGATCTCACGGCGTCCTGAAGATTTTTTTTTGGACCCGCCGGCGTATCCCACGGCCTCTTGTAATAATTTTAACTTTTGACTCACGGCATTCACAAGCAGAAACTTTAGGACCCGCCGGCGGCCTCCATGGCCTTCTGAACTTAAAAAGTTTTATATATTGTCGGCAGGGAGTGTTAAATTTTAAAATAATTATGGTTGTATTTCCATAGGATCTCGCCCCCTATTATATGGGACTTGAACCTAACTTGCGAAATGTGGGTGTTCTATACATGCACCCCTGCCCTACACGTTGGAAAATACAAGCGTGATATTATATTACGTTATTTTCATTATAAAATAAGAAAATTAAAATTAATTGTCCTGGTATGTCTTGATCGTGTTCACACACACAAGTTAAGTGAGTAACGTCTTAAATTAAAATTTTCCTTAGACCTAACTAAACAATATACTTACATAAATAAAACACACCTTATTCATTACATCTAACATTTACCTAAACGAAGGGAGCGCCCGACTCTGCCCTCATTTCGGTGTATAAATCGATAACTCCAACATCAGAGTTAAACCTCTTTCAATTAACTAACACTGGGTCTAGACATTTACATGGCGTGAGCGCTATAATCGGGCTTCGCGTATTATGAATTTCATAAGAGAGTTAATTTAAGCAGCTCGCTTGGCCACCCGAGCGTGCTGCAGATATCCACCAGCTACTTACACTATCCCGTCCGACGTGTTCCATTACATCCTCATGTGAGTGGTCGACACGATTCTCGTGATTTTACAGGTATTACGTCACTATAAATATTGGTTTTAGCAGAGTGTAAAATGGTTTGTCAGTTCAGTTCATTTGTGACTTTACGTCGGAGACATTGTGCATAGGAATCGTAGTGATACAATACAAAAAGTGGACATAAAAGGAAGTTAATCGGCGCTTGGGACTGATCGCCGGCGTGCAGCGGGCGGAGCAGATGGTCGCGGGTCGCGCGCGTCACGGCGGAGGGCTGCGCGAGCTCGGGCGCGGGGTGCGCGGGCGGCTCGCGCGCCTCGCCGCCTCCGGGCTTCGATCCCGAGCTCTTCCAGGAGTTGAGCTACCTGCCCGACGCGGAACTCCAAGAGTGTCTCGGAGAGTACCCCGATTTCCTGTACCACGTCGCGAGGGACAAGTTCGGCCGACTATACTTTCGCGTCATCAGGACCTTGCTCCTTGATAGAGGTATAGCATCATGTAGATGGGTACGGTTGTCATTGTCGATCACCTCATCCCTCGCTGCCACTTCCTATGTCGTCTGACCATCTTCTCGCTTTTCTTCTTCTATGCAAGGCGGTGATTTGCATACCATCCTTTAGTTGTGCTTATGCCATGTAATCACTGTAACATGAAGGGCCTGTCTATTTCCTAACCACAAAAAAAAAATCTAGAAGATTAGTTTAGCAACTAACCAATAAAAAACCCTTTTCACTGTAAATAATAAACAGCATTACCCATTTATGTACTTAACTAACCCTTTTCATTGCTTTCTAATAATTGATGACGCTAAATGTGCTCTTCTTCCTTTAAAGATAGGTACTTTTAAATAAAAGCTTTAAACGGAAAGCAAGTAAAAAATAGGTGTAGTATTTATGTAAGTAGTAAAAACTCTTTCAATAAAATAATTCCTGTCGCGTTCTATGTATGAGCTAACAATTATGAGTTCCATGAGTAAGACTTGCATAGGGTTGCCAGACAGAGTTTATTTATTTATTTTTTAAGGTTTACCAAGAATCGTTCACGCTGAATACAGTGACATATTTACATTCTTAAAACTAAATTACAGCGCAAAAATTACTTATTGGAAAACACTACAGCGGCAAATGCATAAATAAAGATAAAATTTTTATTGATAAAAATAAGATTAAAAATGATCGACATAAAATTTAGATTCTCTGATTAATAAAAATGGGACCATTGGTAAAATGATAAAATTGTTAAAAATAAAAGAAAAAATTATGTAATATAAACTGGTAAAATTGACACAATTCATAATAATTGATTATGATTAGGGGTTGCTTGGTAAACGATTAAGGATAGCTTTCTGTTTTATGTGATAAGTATTCCTTTTTTTTTTCCATTGAGTTTGAACTGAAAGTGAAATATTTCATGAGAAGAAAAATCAAATTTAATAATGTATAATGTAATGTTTAGTAGTTCTTGCTTCTAAATAATTCGGATTAAGATTCAGTTTCAATGTGATATTTTTTTGATGTCTGTTCAGTAATCTTATTAGAATACCTAATAAAAATAATCCAAAAAATATATTCATTGATTTTATTATTTAGTAGGGATATTATACTCTTTATTGTATGTTCACCATTTTAATTAAAAAAATTACACTCATAATTACTATCTTATAGCATTTAGCTTTGCGCTAAATTGGTAAAACTACCACATCTGGGGTCTCTAAATAAAAATATGCTTAAATACTACGCTGCTATGCTTTAATAATAAGCTTAAATCATTTTCAAACATTTTTTTTTTAAGTTTGGTATTTTTGGCTTCCGGAATATGGCAACACTATAAGAAGTTTTGCACTGTAAGTGAGTGCAACAAAAACTGTGAAAGTCTTTCAGTATCTTGTGAGAGATGTAAGCACGAACACAATCAATATCCGTTGTAATCTTAGAGTTAGGTAAGAGTGGGAAACACGCGCATACCTGCGCCCGCGTCGCATTCAATGGAGCTATTATATCAGTCAGTTCCCATAAGTTTTTCTTGAAAGCAGCTTCGCTTTTAAAAGCATTTTGTACCTCGTTAAAGTTTATGTTGCATACAGTTAAAACACTAATAATAATAAATTCTTCAATGTAAAATACACAATCTTTGACATTTATGAGTGTCAAGCGTAATAAACTAGACCAGTCGGTTTCTTTGGACATATACTTTTATGTATATACACTTAATAACACAAAGTACTTAAATCTTAAAACAATAAAAATTAAACTCATGTGAGAATCGAAAGCGAATTAATTGAAACAATGCGTTTAATGAAACATTAAAAATTACAAAGTTAACTGTAAAAAATGTCGATGTGTACTTATTTGTTTTGTAATTCACTGTTCCCACAGATTGGATACAATACAATAGAAATGTATGTTTTATGTGCCCTCCGCAAGAGCGCCATGGAGTCCACACGCCATTGCGTAGTTCTCGCGCTCCACAGTCACTTACATGATCGGGAACTTCACGCTCGTATTTGTCGCTTTGTCGCCAACGTTACAAGCCAGTGTTCATCGATGTAACATCCAGCCAGTGGCATTCCTCGAAGCGCTCAGTTCATGTGTAATGTTGCATTTAGTGATCGAACAATAGGGGTTCGATGAACGCCCAGAGGCCAAACACACGTGATGTACTCCCGGGTTAGTAGATAATTTATAAGTAGAAAAAGTTATTGTACTCACAATAGGTGAATAGTCAATATTAGAGCGCAAATTTTAAAATTCAGCGATATCTTATCAATGTGATTGAAGCGGGCAAGCGGCGAAACTAAACGTTATTCGGTGTTTACAGTGCGTGCTTACACGATGTTTTGCGATACTTAGCGATTTGAGTTCGCTAAGTACCGTGCATGGTATCGAATTATCCGCCCATTGTGCCTGTGTATTACAGTGATTGTTTGCACGAATAAAGGAGCAATATTATGCACGGGAAGTCGAAATTATAGTTACAATGTTTTTAGTGTGTAAAAGTTTCTACAAAGTTTCAACGAGTGGACTAACCAGTATTATTAATACACAGAATCATTATTCAACTAATACCGGTTTGATTATTGTTTGTATTTATTTTATTAGATTAGAATTTTGATACACAAATCCCATTCGATTTCTTTTTAAAGCTTCACTTAAAATTAATTTTATAATTGATGATGATACGAATTAAAACATATCGTTTTTTTTTTTCATTTTGTGTAAGCTCATAATATTATGTAGTTTGCTTAAAAATTGTTCACATACCTCGTGAAAAAGTGCAATGTAGTTCCTTATAAAATTCTTAGAATTTCTATGAATCACACCAATTATGTCCGATTATCGCACCTGTAATTGGCTTCATTCTTTACTATAGATAGATAATTAGATACCAATAAAATATCCCTCTTTGTTATAATCCAAGTGTGCTATACATCACATCTAGGTCACCGAGTCGATCGATTGCTTTATTAATAGGCAGCTTTGAGATGAGTTTAGTCTCGACGCTATTTTAGTGCTTTCAAATATAAAATATTGATCCACTGCGGCCTCTTTGGGAATATTCTGTAGGTTACGAACGAGTTGGGTGTGTCCAAGAATAGAGTCAGCTATAAATATTTAGGTATTTTTTTTAGCAAGGTTACCATAAACTATTTCTAAACTAGTTCAAATAGCTAAAACGTAGCATACCTACTAGGTAGGTAATAGGTATATTGAAAGAGACTTAATTAAAACGAAATAGTTAAAATTAAAAAAAAAAACTGCTAGAACAAAAATGTGTAATATCATTATAATTAATCCGGCAGAACATGCTCTTATTCAATCAGTGATCTTATGTATTATAAAATTATATGAAGAGATCCATAATGTAACCGCAGTATGTGGTCATGTTGAAGGTTGACATAATATATGTAAAATGGTAGCTAGCGACACGTTTTAGCCTATCACGAGTTTTATTTAACGAGAGCCTAAGTAAAGACAAAATTATCAGAATGATGCTGCGCAGACTCACACTCATTCTAATAGCGTCTGGAAAGAGTGCCAGAAACGGCACCGAGGGAAAAACATTTAGATTATTCAGTATAACTACATACTTTTTTTCTAAAATAGAAAATCTGTTTACTCAAATACAAATATTACAATACATATTAGAAAATTTGTTTCTAAACAAGATTTTCTCTTTGGCTTCGTCTTGAGAGTAGCTGCACATTCATCCATTGTAAGCGTACACACATAAATTCACTCATTAAAAACTTAGCATTTAAGATTTACCCAGCATTAGTCAGAAGAAAAGGAGTCCCGATATCTTGACTTTAATTAAACCAATGAAAGTAGTTTATCTGGATACTTCTATCTGATCGCGTTGGGCATCAATATTATAAGTACTTGACCCAAGAATGTACTTATCTAATCCAGTCCTACCAGATCCGGTTTTTCGACTCAACGATTGTGTACATATTTTTGTATCGAGGAGCTTTTACTTACCTGTTGTTATGAATGTTAAGTTAGCAACGTAATCGATTGACCAAGTATGTTTGTATTGTACGCTAAATATTAGTAATCGTTCAAAACCAATTACCTTTTTTTATTACATACGCGTGACGAAACGTTAATATAAGAGAAGATCCACTATTTTTAGGGTTATCTCTAACCTATAGGTGACTTTTGCATGCTTTTGATGTGTGATAATTTATATTGTGGAGTTGATATTTTATAACGATTAAACGCTAAGCAATATTAATATTGATTTTCTTTATGAACAAAGGACAAAGGTGTAGAAAAATGAGTAAACACTTTTTAAATTAAATATCTGACTATCAGCACCAATACTTTCAATGAAAACACTTAGGATTAATCTCTTCATCGACAGAGATAATATAAAGTATGATTACTTGTATCTATACTTAAAATACATAATATATAATTTGCGCTTGCTAATAGAAATGCTATATTTACTATAGCCTAGATATTGCTGCCGTTTGCTACATAGTGGTGTTCTTTTACAGTTCTATGCAGCAACAGGGTGAGCCAAATGACAAAAACCTACAATGACATCGAAGCGGTAACACGGCTCTTAGAAGAAGTAAGTAATGCTATTTATTTTGCTAATGTAATTCATGTAGAGAGGTACCTATTACGTAAACGGGAGGCCGAGGACTTCAAGGCAAACTCCACACCTTGTTGTCGACTGGTTTATGTCACAATCTTGTCTTCAGAGTGCATTTGTATGTACAGGTTTTATACTTTTGTCTCATTTGGAACTTTACGTTTTCGCTGTAATATTTGGCGCTTTTTTTAATATGATTTTGGCTACGTAGAAATAGTTTTATAGGTACTTTTCATCGAGTGATGTCTCTTTGAGTTTATATTAGGTCGTGAGGAAGGAAGTCTTCATAATGTTTTATTGATATAGTGCAACTCTTTACAGAAAGAAAAAGATTTGGAGCTAACTGCTCGCATCGGTAAGGAATTGCTAACTGCCAATGGTCGCTTGGAGGCGCGAGTCACCGCACTCGAGACCGAGTTGCGAAGTGCTCGGGACCATATCACGCAGCTGAGGCACGACCTTAACGCCAAAGCGGATCTACTACAGGTAAACACTAAAAATATCTTGTTTTGTATTACCCCCAAAACTGCTTAGAAATTGGGGATAATTATCCGCCAAATTGACGCGATAATAAATAAACTTTAAAAAGCTTTTTTCTTGTATTTCGTCAAATCAGTCACGAAATTGGTGAAAAGAATTCACCAAAATAAAGCGACACAAAAGTTTTCGAACAGTTAAGTATGTGAGAGTTGAAGAATGAACGATTTGTTAAGGTTTTGTATAGCAATAGCAATGAAAATTTATTTGCTCTTTGAGTTTCTGACCTTTGTATCCATTGCGATATTCTCGCCGCTGTCGCGCATGTTAAGAATAAATAATCTTTTATTATCCTGACTGAATGATATCATCATCACTATTCATCTTACAAGGAAAATCAATCTTGTTCCGCAAAACTTAATTTTATGTTGTGGGAAAACATAATCAACTTAATTTGAGGAAAGTTCTTGTCAGGGTCAAGATGCAAACAGGTAAACTCGAAACAAAGCCACGTCCATAAAGGTCATAATGTTATAATTTTTTTTCAAAACCGGTTGTAAATGAAATTTATCAACGTTCCGAACATTCTTTGAAGTTCAAACCAGGCTTTTAACACGGCACAAAAAATTATGCAGGTTTTAACAAATGACACAGAGGAGTGTTCATCCCCGGAGGAGCAGGAGGCTGCTAGCGCGGCGTTACTGCGCAGGCGCACCGGAGCGCTTGAGCGCGAGAACCGAGCGCTGCGCGAAGAGGCCACGCGCCTCGCCGCCGGCGCTGACAGCGCAGAGCTGGCTGAAAGAGAGCTGCTTAGGGACATTGCACACCAGCTCGGTATGACAACTTCTACTTGCAACACTTTCCCTGCTGTCTATCGTATCCGGCCCACAAAAGGGTGGATGTAAGTCTCCCTAGAAATGGAGATACTGGCGTAAAGTGTAGGCCGACAAAGCACTAAAGCCATGCGTATTCATGGTACCGCAACATTAGTTTGTATTGCTAGAAACATGCTACAAATACTGTATCCAACAAATGTTGCCAGCAAAAAACATCATGCGCAAAAAAAAAACATGTTGCTGTAGCAGTGTTGTACAACTTTTGTTTACAATCGACGCGCTGAAGAAAAGCGTGTCCACCATAAAAATGTAGGAAATCAGTAAGGTCACTGATAATTATCTACCGTCGCAATATTGTATGACTTTTCCGCTATCAGTCGATCGTTAACAATCAGCAAGCTGTGACTTGCGAAAGTAAAAAGTTTTATCAACAGAAACATCTCGGAACTTATTATTGTATATTGGAATGTTTTGTTATCAAGACTAGAATATTGATACTTAGCCGTGTCGTATTTTAATTGGTTTATGCATTTTTTATAATTAGGAAAAATATGCTATTCGTCTAGATGATTCTAATTTGTATGTGTTGTGTATTTTATAAAGATATTTCAATCATAATGTATCGATGCTAAAATGTCAACAAAAAGTTTATTGTTAAAAATAATTACATATAATAAAAATCATTTAATTCGGCTGAACGCATATTACATTATAATAAAATGAAATTTCACAATACTACGGAATATATCAAAATAGAATAAAATGTCAATGTCATTAAAATGAACGAATAAAAATAAAATGTGACATAACTTTCTTCGGCATAAATTAATGGGATTCTTTGCTTCCCATTACTATTATCTAGACTACGATTCCGTATATGTAAGATTTTTCTCACGATGTTCTTTTACCTTTCGGAAATACATAATAGCTTTGTAAAATGTCAACAGCCAGTGAATTTGACCTTTACTGGCTTTTTACTGAGAACTCTCACTAGTATTTCCGTACTTGCTTTAATTGAGCGCAAAAATCCAAAAAAGAGGGTATCCAATTAATGCAGACATCCGTACAAGCTTCCTACGGTAAATTAATATAGTAAGGACACTTACTACTTGTCTGAATAATGTGAAACATCCTGCTGAGGATTATTGTGTTGCGTCATGTGGGGCATGAAATCCCGGCAAACCTGGGTACATTGAACGCCAACAAGTTTTCATAACGATCATTGCAATTTAAAGTGCCATTCAAGTCAATAGATTGCCTTTAAATGTGATTATGTCGCAAGCAATATGAGCGTGATGATATTACTTTATGTAATATTTTATTATCACACCGTGACGGTACAAAACAATTGTATCCGATTCTTTGTTGCGTCTAGTTGATAGAAGGTCGATGGTTATCTTTATCAGTCAAACAAACGACCTACAAGCGGCTTTGCAGCCTACTTAGCAATAAATTAGACTATCTTGATCGATAGAGCATTCAAATTAAGCCTTCTTCGCCGAACTGTGTGTATATAGGGTACATAATAATATAATAAAACAATGTTTTATATGCTTTGTGACATTTACTATTCTGAGGAACTTCGAGGATTTGGGACGAGTATTGTTTGTGATAAAGGACGATAATGTGACAATTATAGCTTATCTAAGATAAAAGTATTCATATCAGCAGACGGTAATGAGGTCAGAAATGTTGTTAGTAAGATGCAGCTGAACACATATTACAAGTAATTGTACAAGGAGGTGCGCACGCACCGGCTGCGGTGTGACCGTGTGAAGCAGGCAGTGCGGTCAGTCTGTTGACC
This sequence comes from Hydraecia micacea, assembly GCA_914767645.1. NCBI lineage: Eukaryota > Metazoa > Arthropoda > Insecta > Lepidoptera > Noctuidae > Hydraecia > Hydraecia micacea. Next base: position 11,776,832 of record OU611782.1, on the reverse strand, counting down.
CAAGCCGTTCACATGATCATTAAAGTCCAAAATGTTGATTCACATAATATACTAAAGTTGATTTCCTTCGCATGTAAACTCAATTATTCACACAACGTCGATGCTGCATGACCACAACTTCAAGTAATGTTTAAAAAAATAAACAAGATGCCATCTTCTTTTAAACCTCGCTCTTTAGTGTCCGTCCAGACTGGGGGTCGGGGCGGGCGCGGGCGCGGGTGCGTGAACGCGCGTAGGCTGTCTGTCCGCACTAGAGCGCCGCTGCGTTCTGCGCGATGTTTGTTTGTCAAAATATAATATGGATGAAGAAGAATTGTTTTTACTAGAAAAAAAAAACTCGAACTAGTTTGAGAATCCCGGTCCCCGCTTGGGCCGCCCGTGCCCGCCCTGCGCCCGTGCCTCGCACCTACTGCGGTCACTTGTACGAACGAGCTATGGCATGAGTTGCCCATGCACTCCCCGCGCGCTGCCCGCGCCGAGCAGCCCGCGCCGCTCACCGCGCGCGTGTCCACTATGGACACTCAAAGGAAATTCATATAATTATGTATGAGTTCGCCGCACTGCGCCCGCTCCCCAGTCTGGCCAAACACTTAGCGTTTATTCTCATTTGATTGTTCTTAGCTGTTTTTTCTACGCCTGTTGACATACAGACGAACTAGAATAACAACGTTTTTCTTGGTCGCGGAAGTAATTTGCAAATAAAGTTTGTATGTCGTTAACGTGTTTATTGAAATTGTTCTTAGCGATGAACATAGTTTATCTTTTATTTTTATTTATTTATTTATTCATCAAACAATTTACATTGTGTTCGAATTTTACAAAATAATTACATTTCAAATCATAACAGAAGCAATAACAAAAATAATTTGAAAAAGATTACCATGTCGTCAATCGGAAACCGTTTACATGTCAAACCATAAAAAGCACAAAAACAACCATATCTATTCCATTTTACGTAAATCAACTGAGCATTAAATATCAATTAAATTACTGTTTATATGTCCAACCATAAAAAGCCCAAACACAACCATGTCAATTCCATGTTAGGTAAACTTAATGAAAATCAAATGTAAATTAAACGCCAGTTAGATGTAAATTAAATGTCAATCAAATGTAAGTTAAATGTCAACGAAATTGAATTAAATGAAAAATAAAAAGCTAAATCGATATAAATTAAATGTCAATTAAATTATGAATTACATAATTATCCAACCACATAAGCTACGAAACAATCATGTCTATTCCATGTTGCGTAAATAAAATAAAATAAAATCAAATGTAATTTAAATGTCAGTCAAAATTAAATAAATGTCAATTAACTGCAAACTAAATGTCAATTAAATGCAAATTAAATGTCAATCAAATAAAATGTCAATTCAAATAAATGCCACTAATCCAAATGTCAAATAAATTAAATGTCAATACCAAATCTAAGTTGAAGCGCCTCGAACTTGAGATACTAATTAGAGTTAAAGCGCTTACATTGCTTAGAGCAATCAACGTGTGAAGCAACTCGATCATCCTAGCTAGGCACTACTGTCTATGGGTAAATGTAAGTTTTTTTAGCTCTAATGTTCTATCTTGGTGGGGGCACTTAATGCTTTACTTAGTAATACAGTGTGACTTATAATTTGACGTATTCCTTACGAGGTCATACAGTAACCTATTTGTAATAATTAAAGCCTAGACGAAAATTCGTGGGAATTTATAAACACATCATTTTTATGGATTTTTGAAAATATCCCAGAATTCGTAGCTAAATATCACTTTTCTCTAATCTCACAAATTTAATGGCCTTTATTGCTGTTCCACTGGCTACCTAATACTTTAACAAACCTTTCGATATAACCAAATGTTTTAAAACATCAAACAGTTATATGTTAAAGGCAGTAGTATATTAACTATTTAAAAAAATCATCTCCGTAAGTACATGAACATTGAGACTAGTCATCTCAAAATTCACTATGGCATTAAAATGACAGGAAAGACATCTACATTTAATAAGCTATCTAACGAGGTACAACAGTTTACAAAATATTGAGAAGCGCTGATGAAATAGTCGATAATGCTAGCAAAGGTCGAATATGCAAATTGTTGAAATATTAAAAAATTATGTGATAATGGAATTAATTAACTAGTTTATAACATGACTCACGCTGGTCACGGTTCGTCTTGTCGCTTAGTTTGCGTGTATTTGAGCATACAGCGCATGTACATACCGATCTCAGAATCCCATGAATTTTCGCCTAGGCGTCATAGGGTGCTTAATGCAAATGGGACACAGTATTACGTCCTGTAACGAATACGTCAAATTATAAGTCATCCTGTATACGTATTCCTCACAGTCAACTGCGAATATTCATTCAGCACACGTTACTTCGAAAATGGAAGAAATATTAAGAATAGGGAAGATTGCCTGCAGCCATGAAGAGTATGAGCTTGGTGACTCAAGGTGGCCTAGCAGCGTGTTTTCTCTTAAGGTTTGCACCCTGTCAGACCATACTTGTTTCAACATGCCTCTAATCATCGTTAGAAGAAAGAAAATAATACAAGTCGGGAATAGAAGATATTTTATTGTTTTTGTACTATAATATAAATACTGGTTCTACATGGTGCTAGTTTATTAATGACTAATCGTCGGGAAAATGAACAATAACTGCTATTTATATTTCATACTATTCAAAATATGTGATTGATGATAATTCCTCATTAAACAATTACACTATGGTGTATGTAGAACTATTAAGTTCTCTTGAACGTTTTGCATTGAATGACTAGCACCAGCACCCTTATTGCGCAACACACTATCGATCTCAATTATCCTATTGATTGATATTGCTAATCCATTGCTTCATATGTTCGAAAAATTTGTCTGCATAAAAACATAAATAACGCGATGACTGTTGTTGAATTGTCAAAATGAAAGCCATTGCTAATGATAGTGTTATGCAATTAATCCGCAGGTACAGTCGCCAGCACATCAAGCTACCCGAAACTGTCAAATTTTCCCAATCAACTTTGAACCTTATACTTTAGCGATAAAGTTGAAAATCTATTAAAGAAATTTGACAGATAGCTTGATGTGCTGGCGTCTGTACCTACTTATTTTACCGTTTGTATGTGTTTTCATAGACTTCACAGATTACTATTGCTTCAAGTGTTTTCAATTTGGCTGCAAATCATGTGAAATTGTGAAACTTACCATGAATCATGTTTTATTTGACGTGTTTATCGTTAGTTGAGAATGGATTTCAATCAGATGTATAATTTTAAACTCCTCTTGAAGCCTTGCAGTATAAAGCAATTGTTATATTTCCAGCCAGTGCCAATTCCGAAGCGAGTGTTTTGGGCTCCGAGCTGGTGGAAGAGCGGCAACGTTCGGTGGACCTTCAGCAACAGCTTGAGAATATCAACTCGAGGCTCGCCGTTACTGAAAGAAATTATCAACAGGTAAATTGTTTTTTTTCCCTCTTGTGATTCACGACTACTGATGAATTTGAACATAATTTAATTTTCATGTCTTTATTTTGTAAAGGTTAATAATTAGTCTATTTTTAAAATATGTAGATCTACAAGGAGTAATATTAAAACCCTGAAAAGTGGTAAAAAAAATCTCGAAAATAATTATCTGTTTGTGTGCATTTATGATTATGTGATTTGGTTCTGGCCCCTTAGTGAAAGTTGTTCGGTTTTTCAGTTATTTTAATTACATACATCTTGTATGAATGTAGGCGAGTGGTCGGCGCATCGTGACATAAATATTTCTCATTTGGCAAACGCACCATGTGTTAATCCGCACTCGCGTAACCGAACACAAAGTTGATTCTGTTTAAAAACATGCATAGCGTGTGCTGGCCACATGCGCGTAACATAACTGAAATATGACGCTAGACGCGATTTCACTGGGTACTTTCAAATAAGCATTTAAATTATTTGTTTGAGTTTAAATAACACCAATCACGTTAAAATAACTAAGGACATACTTGGGTAAAGTAATTAAAAACAAAACAAACAGCAATGTGATAGAGCAGAATGTGAAAAAAATCCCCTTACAACTCACGTTTGCATTATCAATATCAAACAATTAAGAATTATAAATTATAATAAAACGATTGAGAATTATAAATTATCATAATAATCTCTCACAAAAGCCTAAGTATTTTATGTAACTGAAATTGTCGTTAATACAGCGGGCTGAATTGGCTAAAACCAGTAAACCATATTATTACGTCAGACGCGAAGTTCTAAGCCCTAGGGAGACAATCGGATTACCTAGTCTAGAACCAACTTTGGCTTCTTAATGCTACATTTATTTAAGAATGCCTATAATTTTTATTCAATAGATGTTTGTTGATATATTTCAATATGCAATGTTTAACGTTCATGTTTAATTGTTCACAGTTAACTGCAGAGCATGAGCACACGTTACGGATATTAGAAATAACAAAAGAAAATCAAAATGCTCTCGCAGCAGAGCTGGCTGACACGAAGGTAATTATTTCGACTACAGATTGTTTCTGTTGCTGTACACGAATCATTGTTTTTTTTTAATGTATAACCAAGATATGGAAAAGATTACAAAGTATAAGTACCTAATTTTGAAAGTTAAAAATATTGTCTTGTAGATTTATTCAGTTATCTCTAGCACCTACGACACTTAGTGCCTCGTTCGTCTAAGCGGTCACCGCTAAACGCCGCGTGCCTGAGTTCACTTTCCAGATCTGGAATTGTTCTTGGGCTATTCCAATTGGAATTTCTCAATAGCTACTGCTATTGTTTTTACCAGTTAAAGGCAATACGGGCGTGACATTACATCACGCCCTCCATGTTCTGTAATTACAATAATATAGATGAATTTGTGTCTCAGGAGCGGTACTCTGAGGTGGCGGCACACTTGGCCGAGGCTCAGGAACAACTTCGAGCACTGCGCAAGCGCGGCGAGCCGGCGCGCGGCCTCATGCCCAGCGTGGCGGCCGCGGCCGGCCTGCTGCCGCCCAGCCTGCACCGCGAGATGCACTCCTCCATCTACTCCGAGCTCAGCCTCGACTCCGGCATCGGCGATCCGCTTGCACAGTCAGTACATACATACTAGAGTATAGTATAACGGGCTGGTGTCCGCAACTCCACGTGCAAACGCGAATTTTGCGTACAGCATATACTTACAAGCGCGCCGACCCAGTACACTTCTCTCATCGACACAAACTATACAGAAATGCATGCCACGGTAAAAATATTAGTCAGTCAGCCCTAACCCTAACGAGTCTGACTGCCCAGGGTGTGCCGGAGTTCCATTTAAACATCATAGAGGTTAAATTAATGCACCAGGCTAACTAAACAAACGCAAGTGGGTCATAAAATTCCATTCACAAGTCACAATGTATGATCTATTTTCACTGTTTGTAGTTGGTTATTTGATATCCATTACTGACTACCTCATTCATTAAATGTTTACAAACAGCGACAGCTACTCTGATGTGATCACTGAGCACCGTGAGATAACCCAGCATGCTTTGAATACGAGTCGTTTACAGTCTCTTCTCGTTGTTAGACTTACAGTTTTAATATTTCAGATCAAGCATGCACAAAGTGTTTGAGACCGTGCAGTGTGCATCGCGTTGGTCGGGCCAGTCGGGCCCGTCCCTGCCCGGCTCCGACGTGGCGGACGGCCCGTCGGTCAGCGCGGCCTACCTGCGCCCTCCGGTCAACAAACCTTCCAGCGACTCCTTTCTCGATGACATATCGGATACCGACTCCGACGATATCTACCCGTAAGCATTGTGTACTAGTTTAGCGAGTTCAAATACAGAGAAAAAAAAATTATGAGAATTATTTCCCTGACGATATATTTGAGGTATTAAAATGGTCAATGTAATAACCTGTAGACCTGTGTTATGGGGCCAAGGAACTGTTTGAATAATCGGGGATTGTAGCATTATTGACTCACATAAAAATAACATTCAACTCTCATAAGCTTCATTATTAACTCATTGACCTACATCCCGTAATTGAGTTTTTGTAGATTATTTCTTACCATATATTTTGGATAGTTAATAATCGTGTGGTGTATCTGTACAGAGGCGGCACAGGCGTGGGAGTCCCGGGCGCGCCGGGCGCGGCCGAGCTGGCGGCGGCGCTGCGACGCCTCACGCCGCAGGAGATCAACTCGCGCCGCGCCTCGCTCACCGCCTCGCATGTGCTGCGGCACCGCCGGTACACAGGTATGTCCACAGTGGCACGGGCGTGGCTCCCGGGCGCGTTGCACAAGAGTTCCTTATATAATGGTGATTACTATGGAAGGTTTTTTTGAATATTCGTCTTCTAAAGGGGTAAAATACGGATGAAAGTTCATCATATTTGCCGAAGTCCTATCGGCTGCACGGTCAGTCGTAAAAAAAAAACTACGGCTCGACACGGCGTGACAAGACGCGTTGTACCGTATCCGGGTGAATGGTACGGTTCGAGGAGGTTCGCTAGAGATACGTGCTCCCTCGTACAAATCAGCTCGGCTCTACTCGGTATCACATGCCAATGGAAGCGAGCTTGATTAATTGTAATCCAGTCATCTGTTAGCGGGCCGTTGAAACGTCGACTAATCTATCTGAACACAACTAGTGTTCATAATATCTATATATTCCACTCTGCCAGTTTAGAATATAACTTGAAAAGCTGAAAAAAGGCTGGGCAGGCCAAAAATAATCATGTATAGATCGTAATAATAATAAGTATACACAAGTTTAATATGCCACTTCAAACCTTACTTAATTGTTTGAGCAGCTATTACAAAGATATAAATAATTCCTCCATTTGTGATTTTATTATTATGTTATTTAATAAAGGTATCAACTCTATCGATACTGTTTGCTTGTTTAACGCGAGATTTCATTGTGTTTCAAGTATTTATTTAGTATTATCTATTTGTTGTTTTAGAGCGGGATACGAGCGAGGAGAGTGCGGTGTGGGGAGCGGGCGCGGGGGGCATGGCTCGGTTTCGACCGCCACACAAGCTGCAGATCGTCAAACCTATGGAAGGCTCCCTCACCTTGCACACCTGGGCTCAACTCGCGAAGCCTTCTATGTCAGGTACAACATTTAGTTCACTTTGTAATTATTTTTTTTACTTTCAAGTAAAACTATTTAGTTAAAATTAAATGTAACAACTGTCTCCTGTTCTTATATTTTATTTTGATAAGTCAATAAATTATACCAGGTCTTTTTAAATTAAATGGTAAAACTTCACAGAGATGTTGGGTGTCCGTCCGTATCTAAGAGCAATCATAATTTTAATTGAATAGCTGATATCGGGGTCAACGCCCTTCAGTCACGCGTCCTTAAAGTTGTTTGTTTTGTTTCTATTGTTTTACGATACTATCACGACTGTGAAAGTTTCGCCATATAATTAAAAAGAAATCTTATAATGCTCAGAAGCTGCGTGCTGCAAGTTAAAATTTATATTTTTAATGTTCTAATCAATCTTCTTATTACAGGTCTGCTAGAAGATCAAGAGGGCGTCGGCGTCCGTGGCTCGCGTTCGTCCGGGCTCGGCCTGCGACTGTACCGCCTGTCCGACGTCGAGGAAGACGATGACATGCCGCGCCTTCCGCACTCTAGTCACGTTTATACATTCGTTAATAGGTATGTTTGATATTGTCATAGCTAGATAAAAGTTCCATACCGGATTGGCAAACTGTTATACATTAAGCAAAATCTTACTTATTTTTAAAATAATTTATTTAACTCTCTGTCTCTCTGTTCAGCACGGTGCTTCATCCAAACGACGGCAGCATGATAAGCAGCAGCGCGAGCAGCGTGTGCAGCAGCGGCATGTCGTCGCTGGCGTCGTCCGTGCTGGGCAGCGCCTGGTCGTCGCGCCGCACGTCGCGCCGCTCGTCGGCCGGCGGCTCGCCCGTGCACTCGCGCCGCGACTCCGTGTGCCTGCCGCCCCTGCACTCCGCGCACTTCACGCCCACCGCCACGCCCGCCAACAGCCCGCTGCTGGGCTCGCCCGACGACACGCCGCCCGCCAGCCCGCGGCCCGGCGACGCGCCGCCCTCGCTGCACGCGCTCATCGCGTCCGGCACGTCCATCCTGCGCCGCCGCCACCTGTGCTCGCCCGGCGGCGAGGGCTCGCCCGCGCCCATCGCGATGCAGACGCCCGGCTCGCTATACACCGGCCTCATGCACCGCAGCCCCATGGAGCAGCTCACGTGCCTCAAGCGCACGCTGCGCTCGCCCGCCGCGCCCGAGCGGCGCCTGGGCGAGCCGGTGGAGCCGCCCATGGGCGTGCCGGCGCCGCCCGGCTCGGGCGCGCTGGACTCGGCGGGCACGCTGAGCGCGCCGGGCTGCCTGCGACGACCTCCCCGGGCGCGCGCGCCGCGCCCACGTTCGGACCTGGGCACGGTGGGGTCGAGTGTGCCGGTGCCCGCGCCGACGGCGCCGGCACACTCATCCCATTCGTCGGCGCTGGGCACTCTGAGCCTACTCTTTGGTCGGAAAGGTGGTCTCCTATAGACGAGTCTCCGTAAATCCTCGAGCGACGGTGCGCTGACATCAGTAGTTGACTGCGTTCGTCACCGTCTCTAGATTTGTTTTTATCCCCTGGGATCTTAAATTATTTAGGATTTTTTTTACGTTTTGACGTGTGTATTTTGGAATGATTTTGTTGAGTCGAGGTTAGCTCGAGTGCATTTATAAATATGTAGGTGCGTCTCACTCCCGATCGATGTCACCATCTAGTATACCGATGCCTGCATTAATTGGAAACACTTAAATTGTCAAGAAAAGCTAATAACTGCAGGCGTCCGTACAACACTAGACGTAATTTTTTTCGTACTCTTCCCCCATATATCCGGGAGTGGACTTGCATTTGATACTGTGGAAAGGCGAAAATTAGATTTGATTGAACATCCCGAGTAAATTAACGACTCATCACACGAATTATCGAATTTTTATTACTTTAATATTTCAATACTTAATTGATGCTATTAATTTGGTAGATTTTGTAGTTATATGAACCAAACAATCCTGAAACAGAAGTCTGTAGTATTATATAATTATTTAAGGGTTGTAATATTTCTTAGGATAGGTAAATAGTGAGACTTAACACTAGGTTTTGTAGGTGCTTTATGAGTAATAATTTACATACATATTCCCAAATCTCATTTCATTGCGTAGTATTTTCATGCTTATGATTGACTATTTCTCTAGTTATAAATTTTGTATGTGGTATTGTAAATAATTGAATTTCCATTAACTTAGAAGAGTACAAAGTATTTATGTTAATGAATCCGATTTAGTGTAATTCATAATGATTAGCAGAATTTCATTTTTTTTTATTGCAAAACGTTTGTTGGCATTAATACCGTTTAAATTGAAGTTTATCGGCAATTATTTTGTGTTAAAATTGTTATTAACATAGGGTCTGAGTAAAATAATGGTGCATGCCATAGGATAAGTAGAACTGAATTCATTTTTAATTAATTAATTCAATGAATACATGTTAGTATTCACTTAATAATTGATGTTAATATTTTTTTCGTAATAGCAACCAGTTAGTGCAGAACTTTAATTTCACAGTTATCTTAGGTTATTGAAATTGGTGCTAGATAATTATGTTTTCAGCCAGTGAAGTTGCGTAAGTTGCGATTATTTAAACTGGTCGTACGTATACATTCTCTATGTTAGTTGTGAGTTGTATCATTCATGTTCTGGGCCAGGGTTTCACTTGTGTTCATCAACATTACAAGAATCATTTAATGTAAAGACGCAGTAAATGTGAAAGGGCTGTGAGATGATTGAATGCGCGATGGTTACGAGTCGAGTGTGTGGTCAATATCTGAGATTACAATATTACTACAGTGAGGTAGGCACAAACTGTGTAGTCTAAGGAGAATATGTTGATATTTTGACGATTATGAAAAAAGGAAAATGATTGAATTGTAAAGAGATATAATATAATTTATTGAATGAAAATGTGTTTAATTTCAAACTGGTAACTTGTTTCCTGAAACATGTCCTCGTGGTTATTACTTCCCCTATTACATAGCCTTCTTATAAACTGCAGAAACTTACACAAAATGTTCACAAGATGACAAGACATTGTTATCCTCGTTGTTGCACATCTAAGCACAGAAGCAGATCTCTGCTTTAGAATAATAATAAAACAATTCGACCGTCATAGTAATTTAGCGTCAACAGTGTGGACGGCACACGAACGCAAAGCGAATTGTGTCCAAACGAGCACTGCGAGCGCCTTTGTGTTCGCGCGAAAAACCGACAGCCGATGGATCAACCCCGAGCGCCGCGCGAACGTTACATGTAATGCTCGTAGTGCCGTCCACACGTAGAATTCGTGCTACATTACATTACACGTTACACTCGTCTGGACCCGGCTAGTACTATTGTGAGGACTGGTGAGGACCGACGACCACGACCTGGCGGAGGTCGCGGGGATGCGCTGGTTGTGGAAAGCACATCACTGATGATTTAGCCGTGGACGTAGTACATTATAGATCTATGAGTGGACGTCTTTTGTAACATTATGAATCATATTAAAAGTCGTAAAATGGTCACAAACTGACAATTCATAATATATATTATTATTATTTGCGTATCTATATATATAAAAGGAGAACTGACTGACTGACATATCAACGCACAGCCCAAACCGCTGGGTCTAGAGATTCCAAATTTGGCACGTAAGTTCCTTACGAGGTCTAGGGGTGCACTAAGAAAGGATTTTTCAAAATTCATCCCCTAAGAGGGTGAATGGGGGGGGGTGAAATTTCACGCGGACGAAGTCGCGGGAAGAAGCTAGTAATTCATATCACGCAATTCATCTGTTTGACAGTTTTGTATGGAGATTCGTAAAATAGTCCACAAAATATAAATAGCAGAATCATAAGAAGTTAGTGAAAAGCAACATCTCACAATTCATATTGAGGATTTTCTGAAGAAATATTCTAGTAATGGCAGAATGATGTTGCCATTTATTAAAACTTTCTTGAGCACGCGCGGGCTATGCAAACCATTTTATATCGCCGACGAAGTGTAGCTCCTCTGAAATGGACATAGCCTTCGAAATGCCGGACCTCGAGATTGTTTGCTTATAAAAGTGTGTTTCGTGACCTTATTCATGAGCTGGAGCCATACAGTACCCGCCACGATGGCACATACTAGTACTATCCCCAAGGCAAGTAAAAGGATTGTGATAAAACTAGGTAGTGTGTTTTAACTAAGTAGTTCCAGATAGACACTATCATCATTATTATAGAGCTTTGTACCTCCCAATGAAATAAAAACATTGATCATAATGCTTAAATGACAACTTAACTACCTACTACAATCTTCTATTCACATTTTAGGTGTAGGTAGGTACTGTAGGTACCCCCCCCCCCCCCCCCTAACCCTTCAGGGACTCTTTATTCATTTCTTTATTTCCTTTTCGAGACTGGGAATTATTTCGAAAAAATAGAAGTTGTTGTAAATAAAAAGTATTCATACACCGGTATAGTTATTTTAGGGTTAAATTCGATGTGGGGGCCAGTTTCTCGAACAAAAATTATCGCAAAAATAATGTGTTAAATTATTAAGCGCTCGTAAACTGTTACAATTGGCTGTTGATTAACAGCTAATTGCAACAGTTTACACGCGCTTTTTCACATTAACTTTGCGATAATTTTCTTCCGAGAAATTGGCAGTAGGTAAGTCTGCTGTCGTTACCGACACCGAACTCTGCACCACAGAGTACTTTAGACTAAGTATACTGAAACTCTGCACATCGCTGAGTAACATCTAGATCAGGAATCAGCGTTGCCAGATTTTTTTTCGGGCAAAGCGGGATTAAGTACAAAAAGTGGGATTCTTTCGTCGAAAGCGGGACAAAAGAAAAAAGTAATTAATTGCCTTATCTACCTATGTATGAATGTCAGGTGTGAAGAACGCATTCTCTCGACGGCCGTATTGTTGTACCTACTTAGTTATTTTTACTAAGTACTTATTATTTTATTTGAGTTTCAAATTAAAACAATGATGATAGATACCTACCTACTTTGTCATAGAAAATGTATTTTAATGAAAATATGTTACTTTACTATTCAAATAACAATAACTGTCTGGTTTACCCTGTAAGGCAGTTAAGTCTTCAGAGAAATATAATATTATAAAAATAAGTATCCAATACAAAAGGGAAAGGGGGTGATTACCGAGATAACGACTAATAGAGAGGTATGGAACAAAAGGACATGTGGAGCCGACCCCAAATAAATTGGGATAAGGGTAGGAGAATGATGATACCTAAATAAGTAATTAATATATAAGTAGGTACACTTACGAATAACATATTTATTTTTCTATGCCCGAAAAGCGGGACTAAGCCTGTCCCGCACGGGACATTTAATTTTAGGTTAAAAATCGGGACGCACCGCCAAAATCAGGACACACTGCATGAGGTTTACCAATTAGGTACCTATTATCATCATGGCACGTCACATAAATATCCAGCCTGATAAGTACCTCGGTACCTCATGAGGTATTTACAAAAACAAATGGAGTTTTGACAACTATCATCTAAGTATCTTAGTACTTACCTACCTATATAATACAAATAAACCAATACCTACTTATGAAAATGCTGAGATTAGCATTCAAGTGAATCTATGAATGAGCCTCTTCTTCACATCTATAAAAGAATCATTATAGAAATATGGAGTACTTAGACCTCTTTGAAAATAGATATTATACAGCTATTCCTATTTATTATTTGAAACCGTTCCTTTGTAGGGATAAGTGGCTATTTCGGTTCTTGTGTCTATTTGATGAGCTTGAAATGCGAGTGTTCGGTATTCGGGGTGTTTGGAGTTGCTTACTTAACTAAATAATCACGCTTTCTCTATTATTATTACATTCTGAGGGCTAACCAACTTAACATAATAACATCACGCCAGTAATTTCCGAAGGGTTAGTTAGACCTCTACCTTTTTACCTTTAGTAGGTATACTTACAATTCGCCAGTTTCAAAAACATCCCTATTTACCGGCTATCTATGTATAAAAGGACCGGAAAATTTATAAAACTAACCTGTATCTCCATCTCCAGCTGTTCGCTAAAGTACGAATTAATACGAAAGAGTTTTCAACTCATTGAACCTTATTGTTGGAAATAGCTAAAAAGGTTTTGTATCAAAGCTCTAGTAGTATCACTTGAGAGCAAGGAACATATGGAGCTCCCCTAAAGGTTGCCATCACAGAGTACTTTTTGTTGCCATGGCAACGCTTGATGTCAACGAAACCTGTGCTGTGCTCTTTGTAGCAATTTCATTGAAATATTTTATTATTTCTGTGGCAATTAGTGTGTAACTAAGTGAAGACTGTTCGTAAATATCTCACGAAATGTCGGAGCAAATGAAGTATATTGTGAAAGAAGTAAATGCGTCTTTAGGAAGAAACTATGACCTGATAAAATTTGACGGCTTGAACGAGAAACAACTTTTGCAGTTGCTTGTAGATCTACTAGTGAATTTCAATGCTGGAGAGAAGGTGCGTAATAATAATTAACCTGTTGCATGCCGTAATTAGGAAAACAATTAAAAAACATTGTGTCTCGCGTGGATCCACGTTACGGCACACGAAGGGTTAAACAAAGGTACATACCGTAGATTATCACACCTACTTACCTAGGTAAGTATGTGCTGGAGGGTAGGAACCTAAAGCCGCGGTCCCACGGCCCGTTAACTGACAGGTCGCGCCAGGCGTTGCTGGGCCTGTCGCGGACCGTGCCGAGTATTCCCACGGCGTGTGTCGGCCTGGTGCGGCATGTTGGCTACTATTCCAACATGTCAAGTAATGTGGAACAAATTGCTGCGTGTGTAGGCCTCATCGGATGCAACGGTTTCCACGGTCTGTCGGCTTGGCCTGGCGCGATCTGGCCTGCGAGAAAGCGGGCCGTGGGAATACAGCATTAGTCCTAAATTTAAGCTAGCAAACTGAGCTGGTGTGTAGGTATTTACCTAATGATGCTGCACTTTTCACGATAGAGGGCAAGACTGTTGCCTACCGGGATTAAGTTCAGAATTTGGGTGCTAATAAGAATTAAGTACTACAAGTATTTGACACTTCATAGGTAGGTAGTAGATACTGGACCTAGAAAATGACCAATTTGCAATCATTGGAGCAGCAAGGATCAAATTAGGCATGCTAATTAGGTTTACTCCTTTTAACAATAATTATCTCCTATTAATCGATGAAACATGAGAACCTTACCTACCTGAATAATGTTAGCAATTTGTTTGAACTTAATTGAGATAATAACATTTGATAACATCCGTTTAGAATTTCCTGTCTATTTGGTACATTACTTGTTTTTGAATATCCTACTTAAGAAAACAATTTCGCCAAAATACCTACTGTTGTAAAAAGATGGAGTGTAAGGCCCCTGCTACATAGAAAGCGCTGCGAGTAAGGAGGACATGCGAGGAAGCGACATCAGCAATATCCATGGCTAAAGCTACAATGAGCAACGTGACACTGTGACTAGAATTGGTACCAGACAGATGCCACGCTTGTTTTTGCCCTTCTAGCTTTTAGTGTTCCGTACCCAAAGGGTGCCAACGGGACCCTATTACTAAGCCCTCGCTGTCCGCCCGTCCTTCTTGTCTGTCAGCGGGCTGTATCTCATGAACCCTAATAGGTAGACTGTTAGACTGAATTTTTCACAGAATGTGTATTTCTATTGCCGCTATAAAAAAATAAAATAACAATAAAATACCGTTAAAAATTAAAGGGAGGGGTTTCCATGCAAGAAACGTGTTTTTTACGGCGTGTTTGCCTTGTAGTACGGAACCTTCCGTGTGCTAGTCCGACTCGCCGCTATTTTTAATCCTATCCATATTAAGCAGCTAAATTACCACATACTTAGCTCCCGTATTGCCTCCGACACCCGTTCTACATAGCCTGGGGCTTTAGGGGTTTCTACGATGTTATTTTAACCGGCAAGTTTCATCTTCACAGTTAGACGTTAACGAAGACGACTCGGAGACTGTGTCGCTACGTTTGCTAGAGATGTTGGGCAGTGTGAAGTACCGGCCTCCGGGCGGTGTGGAGCCGACGCGGTTCAGAGCCCTGCTGCTGGCTGGCGACGCGAGGACCATACATCATGTGTTGCACTGGCTCTTGACTAATAAGGACCAGGTCAAGAATACGGCGTATCTGGCTAAGTAAGCATTTTAATCCAGAAGTTAGGTTACCTACCTATTTTATTTATATACTTAATTACTGTTGCATTTTATATTTTGAGGGGCTCGAGGCCAAGTAATAACAGCTGCACAGGTCGATCGATCAGGTTAAGCTACGCTTGCTGCGCTCGGTTCGTGGATGGATGACTGACTATCTTTATATACCGAGACTCGTCCGTGCCTCGGAAAGCACGTTAAGCCGTTGGTCCCGATTGTCATTCGTGGTTCTTTGACAGTCGTTACTGGTCCTCAGAAGCGCGAAAGTCTGATAAACAGTCTTACCAAGTGGTATCGTGTTACCCAATAACTGGGTTGTGGAGGTCAGATAGGCAGTCGCTTCACGTAAAATACTGGTATTCAGCTGCATCCGGTTAGACTGGAAGCTGACTCCAAAAATAGTTGGGAAAAGGCTAGGTAGATGATGAGATGACTTTTGCACTATATTACCAAATATCTCAAATAAGTAGGTATGCAGGAAGAGATTTCTTTAGAAATACACATCACCTTTGTACGTAATTATCTGTTCCTTTCTTCTTGTCTGTTTATATGTGTATAGGTACATAATTATAACAGCTAAATAAATAGGAAAATGCAAATCGAAAAGTGGAATAATTTTCCGTTCAACAGGATTAAAGAAGTAGACAATTCTAAATATTTTTTGAGTTACTGTGTACAGTTAACAATATAGGTCGATAATTTCGAGTTTTTTGATTGTTTATTATCATGATATCATGAACTATAGGCAATTATTGTGAAATTTATAGGTAAGTATAGGTACTCTCATGATATTGGTTTCCAAAGTACAATGCATGTTTTTATTCATAAACTCTTCTGTCGCTTTTGATAGTGTTATTACCTACTTACTTTTGTCGCTGGCTGTACAAACTAACTACCTATATCACGGGCTATAATTTACCGAAAACTGTTCGGGTATGTCCGGGAAAACGGATGAGGTACTTACAGTTATGGATTAACTGGAATCAGTACGACCGACTTAGGCATTACGTGACCAGAACATAGAATGAACTGACCTTCCCTACCCAGTAGGTAGTCGTACTTACCTATATGTTTTGAAATTAACGATTTTCCTAATGTCTTCGCGTATTAATTAATATACAGTGGCGCCGATTCCCTTGTTCACAAACTAAAATATATTTAAGTTCAGTCCATCTTATTCTTTCTATTTCATTAAAAAAAGGACAGGACATAAATGTTAGTTTAGTCCTGTCAAATTAGTCAGCGCCTGGCATAAATTGACGTATTTTTAGTAGCCAATTTTTTAATTACGTCGAAACTTGTCTATGGAGTATCTTGATTAACACTAACACACTAACTTACTATATTACCTATAGGAAGTGTAGGGATATACCTACGTCAAACGCAAACCTATCCATCTTGCAAATCAATCTATACATACAAATAAATAAATTTAAATTGTCTGTTTGTAACGTCAACATAACAGCTTCTTACTAAATGGATATACCTATATGATATTAAAAACAAAATGTCTATTTGTTTGTTCTTGGTAATCTCCGACCGATTTTGACGGGACTTTCACTGGCGGATAGCTTACTGAGATAGCTGGCGGATGTTATAGAGAGTAACTTAGGTTTTAGAAAAATAATTAGGGTTCAAACCCATGTACCTAATCCATTTTTTTTCTGCACGCGAACGAAGTCGTTGGCAAAAGTTAGTTATAAAATATACTTTCACATAAAAGTCGTTGGTCGAATGGTTTCCGATAAGGAATACTTAAACAAGTAATTTCCTTTAGGTGTCGTAAAAGGCGATAACAGATTACTTCTAGATCAGTGGCATCTGTAATAAAGACTAGGTAGGGTAGATATCTACTGGGACAACAACTCAGGCGTAGGTATATAAGTTCGGAACAGAAAGATGTTGTAGGTTATAGGTAGGTACTTACTTATAAGGTATAGTTGCTGGATTTCACGAGCGCACGCCAATCATTGTAATTTAATCCTTTTTTTGTGAGCTTATATTGGGTCCCACTGCTGGGCAATGGCCTCCTCTTTTTACCTTCCAAACCTCTCTGTCTCTTGCCATGTTGGCCCTGCAAACATGATTATTTATTAATCCTATTTTTGATTGACTTGATACCTAAAAACAATACATTTTCAGATATTTAAAGTTGCCTGACATACCACCAGACGTGGCAAGAAACAACACCGTTCAGGATCTTCTGGACCTGTACCAAAACTTAATAGACGAGTTTAAGGAAGTTCACAAACGAACCAGACTGCTTCAGAAGGAGAATGCCTCGGAAATAATTAACGACATCAAGGAAATGGCACTTGAGAGAGACATCGGTAAGTTCATAGTTATAAGGAGAAGTTTGGCATTAAAGACACCACCCAACCCTTACCTCTCAACTCCTCTCTAAACTTGTTATTTTCGGTGTTTGTAAAATATATATACGTACAATGTGGAGACAACAATAGGACAATAAATGAAGACAGTGGCAATACTAATGCAAAAGAGTATTTTGGAATTATCAAATAAATCCTAGGACCGAAATTAAAAAAGTGTTTTTTTGAAACAAACTAAATACACTGGGCCGCAAAGAATAACTTCCAAAATAGTGCAGCTTTCGGAAGAAATTCCAGCCCACACGTGTATGGAGTCTCCGCCGTATGGCATTTTCTCTTCAATGCAAGCTTGGTTATAGCGGTCCCCTGGTCTTCTGTAGACTCCTTGCCTCCTATCGTGCGTGTATAGCATGAACCTCGATTCGTCCGAAAATATTTCTCTTGTCCAGTCATCCAGAGTCCAATTCATGTGTTCTCTAGCGTAACTCAGCCTTGAATTTCGATGCTGCCTTTAGAGTTTTGGACCATTTGCAGGTCTAAATGGCTTCAAGTTAGCTTCAACAAGACGCCGCCTCACTGTACACGTGCTCTGATTGGTTTATTCTAGAAATCCCCACCAAAGGGGATTGTTATTTTTTTCCAGAAATCCCCACTAGTTAAAAAAACTCAGGCTAGTGGGGATTTTTGGAAAAATAAGTAACAATCGCCACCAGATGTTGCTCCCTCCAGCACGTAGAAGGAGATTTTTGACTTCAACAGCCGTTTGAAATCGATTTCTCAACATTGTCGACACCGTGTATCGATCCTCCTGCGCTGTCGTGCGCCTTGTTTGGCCTGTTCCTGGTCTGCGAATATTGGATCCAGTCTCTTCAAATCGCTAGAGCACTCTTTGAACGGTTGATAGCGACACACCAAAAACGGTAACTGCGCCCATCTTGAAGCATTGTCAGGATTCTGGTACACTCTTCAGGGGTTAGTGGCATGTTTTTGATTTAATTTTATCAGAACAATGAACTTTGCACAAGAAATACCATATTTATTAACAGAATTATAAGTAAAACAAATGGTTTCAAAGTTATTCAAATTTTAAAAATGGTCTTTATTTTTTATTTATGATTTTTAATATAATAAATAAAAAAGTTTCACTTCTTCCTATATTTGTAAGGAAATAAACTTTAATTTAGTTTTTAATTTAAAAGGATTGCTCAAATATTTTAAAAGTTACTAATCGCATTTTTTATAACCAACCCGCTTTCTTTGCGGCCCAGTGTAGTAGTGATGGTCCGACACCGACTATGTTTTTTACCCATCTTTGACTAGCTACATATAGTGACTGAACTATATCTGAAATATATCAATCTTTGATTGAATTTTCGTATGCTGACTGTGAACGTCATTAGATATACGCAGTTTAATTTATTGTCCTATTGACATCTCCACTCTGTATATAGTATAAACGTATTTTCTTTCTTTTTTTTACGTAAAAGTTTCCCACACTCTTAAAGTAACTTTATGTTGATGTGACTTACGTTATAAATGCCACTGACTAACTTTTAAGTCTCTCTTGTAACTGACATTGCAGTGATAAAAAGATTAGAAAATGTGCAAGTTAATTTAGTGGACGTAAATGACAAAGAGGAGCTTTTAAATATTAGTCGAGCGCTGAGAGTTCAGCAAGAAAAGGCTAAAGAACTGGAAAACCAGGTAAAGAAAAAAAAAGCAGTTTTTATTTCGAGCAACTTAATGTTTGCTACAGTTAAAAAATGTGTGTTCATTTTTCATACGAATATTCTTTCAGTTTGATGCTCAGCAATCACAATTAAAACTGGCGTCTGATCAATTAAAGAGATATCTCAATGTCATTCATGGGCAAAGTGCTACTCCGAAAACGGTCAATGACGTCATGAAACGTTTGCAAGAAGAAGTTCAGGTAATTTTCTTTGTACTTACATATACCTAATAGTTTTCGAACCTTTAGATATTTTTTTGGTAAAATAGCTGTTGTCCGTGACTTCGTCTGCGTTCGTAGCCTAGGTCTTAAAGGCCATGGTCCACCCATGTGCCAAATTTCATCCAAATCCGTTGAGCCGTTTTTGCGTGAAAGCGTAACAAACAAACTCACTTTAGCATTTATAATATTAGTTGGGATAATTTCTAATGATGAACTCAAAAATGTTTATAATTTTAGCTAAATAGTTATCTGGTAAAAGAGAAATTGCCACAAGAGACTGGTTATCTACAGAAAGAGCTGAATATTATGCAGACTATCGCTGCGGAACAACACCCCACTCGCTCCGATTTAGTAGCAGTACAGGACAAGGTAAAATGATCAATAAATTGCAAATCTGATAAGACAGTGAAATAATAATACGTTTTCTGTTTGCATTGACGCTGTTTGCATTGACGCCATTTTGAAAAAAAAAAACAAAATGGCGGGCAGGTAAGCATGCTACGGACCTAAAAAGCCCTTTGGGCGTATTTTATTTCTTTTTTCATTCTTTAATAGTTTAGAGAATCAATGAGCAACAGCATGAGTTTTATTAATCATTTATAATAATATCACTTTTATTTCCACGTTTGCATTTATATGTATAATGTTACACATGTTTACAAATAAATATATCTTTATCTTTAAAGAAAATGTGTTTTTAGATAGCAGTTGTAAACAGTGAAATGGAGCATTTGGTCCAGCGCAAGTTAGCCACAGCAGGACCTCAAGAGGACAAACTGGCCCCTTTCAGACAACAGGCTGCGGTCATTCGACGTAACAAGGAGGCTAGTGCAACGCGCGTCCATGAGCTTGCTTCGAGCCTCAAAGACTATGAGGCCACACTGGCTGATCTACAGTCACAGGTACATATATACTACTAGCTTCTGTCCCCGACTTCGTCCGCGTGAAAATCCACCCTCCCCCATTCACCCTCTTAGGGGTGGAATTTCGAAAAACCCTTTCTTAGTGGATACATACTCTTCACAAAGAACACATCCTTCAAATTTCATGTCTCTAGAACCAGCGGTTTAGGCTGTGCGTTGCTATATCAGTCAGTCAGGACTTTGAATTTTATATATATAGATCTAGCATAGCATAAACGCATAATTAGCCTATAATCTATCTCTGTGAGAGGGAGTGGGTGGGTCATAATCCACAACGAGAGCCCAGTACGGGTTGGCGGATATCTCGCAAATGTAAAATCCACCATCTAAAATGTAACTAAATTCAACCCTATAAAAACCCAGGCTTTTTTCTAAGGGGTGGGCAGAAACTACATAATGCAATCAGCAAAGAAAAATTTACCGTTGCTAGTTGCTTTAATTTATAATTTATGACAATGTACTTATGCGATGGGCAACCTAAAATTTCCGTTGCAAATAATAAACGCCTTTCAATATGAACGGTCAGTAACAAAAGTCAATTAACACTGTCAAGTCATCAAAATTGACACAAAATGTTTCTATAAACTGGTTTTCAAAATTTTGTATAATAGCTAAAAGTTATTATTGTTTAAATTTTACTTCTGTTTCGATTTTTTTTTTATTTTGCTTCATAATTAAGATTTATAATACTAAAGTGTTAATCGACTTTTGTTGCTTACTGTACAATGGTGAGTTCGAATAAGAAATAACATAACAGTAACACTATCTCTAATGCAATAAATCCGAAGCGAAATATCATTTCGCTGTCTGTATAACGTGTATTTTCTCAATACATTTTCCGTCTAACGTTATCCGTGACCGTTGTGCAAAAATTGGATAGTATTTCGCAGTTTCTGATAGGGCGGCGGTGAACGTTGATCAGGATTTAATCGAAATCGAAGCCTGTTGTTGGAATGTTTCGAGTACGACACGGCAATCAGATAAAACATTTTCCCCCATTCCAAATAATCGGTCATTATGTCGAGAAGCGGGAGCTTCCATTGAGATAATGCGCTATTTCCTTCGAGATCGATAGAAGAAAATGCTGTTGTCTGATTTATCATTTATCGTAATGTACCTATATTTTTATCTGATGTGGCGTCCTATATCGGTTTTTTGCTTTCCCTCTTTTCGTTTTTCGCATCGTCATGAGTTCAATATAAAAAATCGCCACGAATATTCAATAAAGATTTAATGTAATATTCAGGTCAGGCAACTCTTGGGAGATACAGTCCTCAGAGGAGAAGAATTAAAGAAATACGTGAATTCTCTACGCACAAAGAGTACCGTGTACAAAAGGCAAAGAGCCAATCTCTCTACGTTCAAGGTAAATATGTATTTTAATTGATGACAAAATCAAACTGGTCGCTAATTTAATTTATATATTTTTTATGACATTAGTTTTACTTTTTGTGGCTACAGTAACTCACACACTTGTTAAAATTATATAAAAATAATCTACTTTAACAATAGTTGTAAATATGTGAGCACCATGTATCTATCACATAATTGATTTACCTGTCATTGCTTTATTTTCAATTCTTTTTACCTTTTGTTGGCAGACTAATTTTTATTCTAGATGCATCGTCTTCACATATAATTATATAATTAATGTACCTATACAGAACTTTTAAAACATTTTAAAAGAGTAACGGTGGAGTTTCTTGCCCATTCTTCTCCATACGAAAACTACCTTTTGGAATGGGCGACTAGAATCAATTGTTTTACTATAATTTTTGACGTTCAAAAGTGCCTTTAGTGTGCCTAATTGAAATAAATGATTTGACTTTGACTTTGATGCATAAGCTAGTGTTTTTTCTGTTTCCGTCTATAATGTTGTTATTTTCTCTGGTTTGGGTCATAGGTCGAAGCGGGTATCTTGGCTAGAACGATACATATAATTAGTGCTGCTGACCCAACTGTCGAAATGGCGCTCCTAAATCACAAGAAACTAAAAATAGAAGACGAAGAAACAATGGAAAAGAATCTGGATAAATCTGCAGATCTAACTAAAACGTCTTTGCATGATTTGTCTCAGGTAATATACTTATTTCTATTTCATTTAAAATTTTGTTGTCTCTTCCGAAAATTAGCTAAAATCCTTTTCTTACCAATATAACTATTTATGTCATAGCTCGTCGCACAAACGGCTCAGAAGTTATCACAAGTTCGGCAAGAAATCCAGCCACTAGCTGACAACATAAAGCCAGTGAAGGAAGAGTTCCAAGCAGTCCAACAACAGTACGAGCAAAAGAAAAGGGTTTACGAAGCCACATCCATCAACATAACCTCGCAAATGGAGCCCCTCAAGAATCAAGTAAAGGAGTTGACTGACCGGCTGAATAGCAAGGAGGATGAATGGAAAAACTTACTACAAAGAATCACAAAGGCGGAAAGTTTGCAAGAAGTCGTAATGTTTGAAATGAAAAATTCAATGCAGTCCCCTAGGAAACCCTCCAAAATGGAGGCTTTGAAGAAAAAAGTTGCTGACACGGAACAAATTGTAAAGCGTTTAGAAGAGGTAGGGTTACGAGTACAATGTTTTTATGTTTCGGAATATAGATAGTGGATTTTTTTCGCAATGAAACGGGTTTTACGTCACACGTGACTAGCTTATCATTGATTGATTAATGAAAGATAAAATATCTTATTTACAAATCTGTTTATTCGTTCATATAAATCTTATTTATCGGTTTGTATCTGATAAAATTACTCGCGTGATTCTATTTATAATATCCTTGTTTTTTTTTTATAAAATGCATATTTGACGTAGACATATACTTATTTTCAGGAGCAACGAGCCATCAGTTCTCGTCAAGGGGCTGTGGAAGAGCAGACAAAGTTGTGGGAGAACACTCTTCAGCTGCTGCGCTGTAAAATGCGTGCGCGCAGTGAGCCGGCCGCGCGACAGGGACGCATGCACATCACGCAGCACTCACAGATGCTCACACTTACTTAAGTGATCAAAATGCTATACAATCATTGTATTGGATTTTTGTGTGTTCGCACATTTTTTATAGTTTAAAGTTTTAAACTTTACGATTTTCGCGACTAGTGCACGCGAGTATTATCACTACAAATTTTTATACTTACGTGTAATTGCACAACTATGTGTGTTTTCTAAATCTGTAATACGACAGTTCACGTATCTACGAGTATTTCAATTTATAACAGCAGAGGAAACGTGCGTCAGACCGTGGCCACCTGATCCCAGCCTTAAAGCCAGTTTCTCGAACGAAAATTATCGCAAAATTAATGTGACAAATTGTCAAGCGCGCGTAAACTGCTGTGATTAGTTGAATGATTTATTTATTTATTTAAGCACAAAAATGTATAGAGGCGGACTTAATGCCATAGGCATTTTCTACCAGTCAACCTTTAGGTGATGCAGAGACAAACAGTGGTAGGAGCTATTGTGAAAAGTTGAGGAATAAATATTATAATAACAATAATTCGAACGGGACGGTTGACATGTGTCGGGCATGCGACAGTCTGGGTGAGTCTATCAGACATATTTGGTTGTTCTCGTCTGCCTAACGGCGAGTACTTACTTGCACAGGCAAAAACCGGTAGCCAGGATTATTCACCAGGAATTTGCTATGAAATATAAACTTGTGTATTCTGAGGTACCGTATTACAAGTATGTGCCCGACCCAGTTCTTGAAAACCAAAAAAAAATTACCCATGTCACGTTGTACTGGGATCGGTCTATCATTACTGACAGGACTATTATCGCCAATAGGCCTGATATAGTGGTGATAGATCGATTAGCGCGCCGCACAATGATTTTGGATGTTACCATTCCACATGACGAGAACCTCGTGAAAGTTAAGAAAGAGAAGCGGATTAAATATCTTGACTTATAGTCCGCGCGGAACTAGTTGGCCGCGTCTCAGGTATGTATAGTCCGCGCGGAACTAGTTGGCCCCGCCTCAGGTATGTAAGCGGTGGGACGGAGGGGCCGGGCGCATTACTCACTACGTGCGTTGTGAACCGCCGCCTCACCCCTGTCCCCACCTCAGCGGCCAACTAGTTCCGTGCGGATTACAGCACACGAGGTTGTTGACATGTGGAATGTGAGCTCGGCTGTCATTTTGCCGATAGTCGCATCAGGCAATGGCCTGATGGCCAAAAACCTCGATCAACATCTCTTGAGGCTCTCGTTAGGCGGTTGGATTAAGGGCAGTCCTCCTTGATACGGCTCGCATTGTGAGGAGGTTCGTGTCTCTGAAGCCCTAACCACTGGTAGCTTGGACCCTGCTCCCGATACCGGCGGACTACTATTTTTTATATTTTTTAATGCTTTTCTTATGTTTTTTATTAAAATGTATTTAATAAGTAAATCAAACAAAATAATAATATTTATTAACAGCCAATCACAACAGTTTACGGGCGCTTGACATTTTGTCACATTAATTTTGCGACAATTTTCGTTCGAGAAAATAGCCATAAAACTACGTACCTTTTACGACAAAATAGTCTTTCAGCTTCAAGGACAAAACGGCTTATGAGGTGAAACATTATTGGTTAAATACGCGTGAAAAATAATATTGGAGCAGGCCGCAAAATAACTTGAATAAACTAATTTAACTCCACTTAATGTTAGCTTAAAGAGTTAATCGATATTGTCATCCAAACTTCTACTACATCCTTAAGATTGTAACAATTTTGTTTTTATCTTAAGTAGTTTTTGAAGTAACTTTTACTTTTATCGTCCTTCATAACTTAGTTTACAGGTTGGAATTTTCGAAGCGTACCTGGGGAGAAAGTACTCTAAATACTGAAGACAGCAAATTTTACTCAAAGCAAACATTCCTTTATTTTTAAAAAGAAACAAAACTGCCTTTAAAGATTTTTGAAAATACGCTTGCCACAACCGGGAATCGAACCGACTAAAATCCGAAAAAATAGCATCCTGTACTTTTATGGCACCAATCGATAAGGTCAATCATAAGGATTAGATTAGTTATTGATATATATAGTTAAAATATGTCTATTAAATGTTTCTTTGAGCGTATAGAATTGCTCATAAAATTCTTTATAGAAGTAATCAGTGTTTGATTGATAGATATAAAAGTGTATTAATATCTTTCTTATAGTCTATAAGAAAGTTAATCTGTTGTGATTGCATTGTAATAAAGTTTTAATAACTTGGATGTTAATGAAAGACAAGTTTTTCGGAGAGTTCGTCATAGCAACACAATCTTCTTATTCGTCTTGACACTGGCACGATTATTTTAGATTTTCTTGGCCCAAACTTCGCCATTTCCACGGCGTCGTTGGTAGCAGCGCAGAGGTCACTGACTGCATGTTTTGGGACAGAGGGCAGGATAGGAGGTGGAGCATGGTTTGCCCTATTGCCGTTCCGTCGAGGTAGCCCCACTTTATAGCAACACCTTAAAAACCAAAGTAATTTCCTGTGTTCGCTAATTTTCGAAAAAGTTGCATTCTGGTCCTGGAACTCGTAAACACAATATGTCAATTAAATGATAACTAAGTTCAACATGAATTGTAGCCATAATCCTACGTGGTATTTCATCTATACAGAAATAAATAATTCACAACAAGAGTGCAAAAAAGTCCATGTTACTTATGACATTTTACCGGTGCGGCGCGGGATGCATGGATGGCGGTATCATTTGCAATGCAGATGAATCCTCCACGTTGCCCGCGTAAAAGTACCGCTCCATCCCGGGAATAGCTAACGTATTTAAATGAAAGGTGAGATGCGTCGCATTCACATGACATTAAAATGCTTTTACTATTTTTTCATTGGTGTGACAAAATAAAAATAAAAGTTTCAGGTTGGATTTGAAAAAGAAGATCGTTTCTGGTCTTTCTG
Organism: Hydraecia micacea; assembly: GCA_914767645.1. Classification (NCBI taxonomy): domain Eukaryota; kingdom Metazoa; phylum Arthropoda; class Insecta; order Lepidoptera; family Noctuidae; genus Hydraecia; species Hydraecia micacea. The sequence continues at coordinate 11,750,524 of OU611782.1, read as the reverse complement.
CTATAGATGCAAATGAATAGTTGATCCTTATTTAAGTGAACTGAAGTGTGGTAAAAAGGAACTGGATAATATTTGTAAATGAAACTATCAACTATACTACCAACCCGCACAGGGCCCGCGTGGTGGATTACGGCCCGTCCCCTCTCACAGAGAGTAGGCCTGTGTCCCAGCAGTGGGAACATTTGATAAGCTGATTATGCTAAATGAAACTAAAGATAAAGTTTTTCAAAAATTATAATTGATGATTGACTTGCTCGTTAACTGCTTTATTAAACACCGTAATTGACGAACCATAATATTTATATATTAGTGAAACCATAGTTTCTATACGTGTTATGGAACAAAAGGGGGGCCGTGCAGAATGTCCCGTTAATTAAAAATCAAGACGAGCACATTATTCTACAGCACGTAGCGCCCAAATTACTTTGTCATTAGTTAACACTGCCTCTTAATTATACTACTCAAATATTTTATCAAGACTTTCTAATGATATACCTATAGGGCTTCGATAGATCCAATATTAGACTAGGTACCTCAGAATTATGATCCATGTAATAAAGGAACTTTAATTATTTTATAATTCAAGTAAGTTCTAAGTCTTCGGTAGTCGTGCTTAATTACAAACCTTGACGTGTACAGTTTTCTCGTTTTAGATACAAACGTTTTCTTGGTAGTGGTAATTTAAGTTTTTGTTTTAGCTCGCAAACTCATTACCAAACTGTCAGCTGTCTGAAGTAGTTTAACTCTGGTTCAACTCCGGTGTAATGACATGACTGACAGGAGAACGAAAGTTCGCTCCCGCTGATGGCTGTAGCGTCCTGTCAACTGTGCTACGACGTAGCGCTACGCTACGTGGCTACGAGACGGGAAGTCTACAACTTTGTTCTACAGCACATTAGGTTTCCTGCTACTTGTTTGTTTGGTTTCTGCATGAAAGATTTATTTGATAGAGGTAACGTATACAAAACAAATTACTTTGAACAGAACACTAAAACTAGTTTGGTACTTTCGATTATAATATTATCCGGTGTACGACAAAGTATAAAGAAAGTGAAATATAAAAATATGTATTTGGTTCCCAGCACGTTTGTTCGTTGTGTCTTTCTAGAAACTTAGAAAGCTAAGAAAATAAGGATAAATCCGCGTACATAGAGTAAGGCAAGCCTTGCGGGAGTTCTTCGCGATATAATCAGTGAAATAAATGGCGTCGTTTATTACCATTATCCTGGCAGGATGAGGGCAGCTATGAGGGTCGCAGAGTAAATTTCTGGGTAAGCATCCATGTGACACTACACAATGAGGAGGATTTTATAATCATTATGAAACATGTTCGTTCCTTCGTCAGAATATAAAAGAAAGAAAAAAGTATTTATTGCGACTCGTATAGGATGATCACTAACTAAACTAAACACAGTAAAAAAATAAATAAAAAATCAAAGTTATATAAAAAACAAAGTAATAAAAAGAAAAATGAAATGAAATTAAAATGATTTCATTTTTTTAAAGAACCGTATTAAGTTCATAATAGTTCAACATTTTCGAGTTATTCGAAATAGGATCCAACGGATAAAACTACAATGAATCTGAACCTTTCCATAACAATCATATAGCGCTAGAGAGGTCAGTATCCAATCCACTTATGTATTTTATTTCTCGAAGCGGTTTTTTAGAGGGACTTGTGGCTAAGTAATAACAGCCGCACGGGTCGATCGATCTGGTTAAGCTTCGGTTGCCGCGGTCGGTCCGTGGATAGGTGACCATCTTTACATACTAAGACCCCTCTGTGCCTCGGTTGGTCTCGGCTCTCATTCGTGGATCTTTGACAGTCGTAACGGGTCGTTAGAAGCCCGAAAATTGACAACCAGTCTTATCACGGTGTATCGTATTATCCAGTTACTAGGTTGTGGAGGTCAGGTATATAGTCGCTTCATGTAAAATACTTGTATACAGCTGCATACGATTATACTGGAAGCCGATCCCAACATAGTTGGGTTGTCATTTTCACCAGTGTAAAAAAACTATTTGGACAGCTGTGTTATGTGACCTTTTACCGCTTTCTTATATAGTTAACCAATGAGGGGCTTGAGCCTAAGTAATATCAGCCGCACGGGTCGATCGATCTGGTTAAGCTGCGCTTGCCGCGCTTGGGCCGTGGATGGGTGACCATCTTTACATACCAAGACCCCTCCGTGCCTCGAAAAGTACGTTAAGCCGTTGGTCCCGGCTGTAATTCGTGGATCTTTGACAGTCGTTACGGGTCGTCAGAAGCCCGAAAATCTGACAACCAGTCTTACCAAGTGGTATCGTATTACCCAGTAACTGGGTTGTGGAGGTCAGATGGGCAGTCGCTCCATGTAAAGTACTGGTATTCAGCTACATCCGGTTAGACTGGAAGCCGACCCCAACATAGTTGGGAAAAGGCTATGCAGATGATGATGATATAGTTAACCAATGCTTTAGGTTGAAAGTCACTTGCTATTAATCTATGTAACGGTTATGTAGCTTTAACTCTAGTGCAGTTTCATGTATTGCAACTTATTGTAAAAAGTGATAAAGGCCTTACAAAGTCGACTCCGTTTTAGGTGCTTGGGCAACAAATCTTATGAATCGAACTAGTGAAGTATTCTCGACGTATAGCACAGCTACATTTTAAAGCTGAACTCTCAAGTAAATAATGCTTTGCTGAATTTTAAAACTGTTTCAATGGTCGTTTAATCCAGTTTCATTCCACTCGTTTCGATTTATGTGGCCAAATCCCTGGGAATCCGATTATGCAGCGGCGAACGTTCTCTCGTGAAATAATATATAAGTAGATTGTTGTTGAATTAAAATTGACAAAACAGTTTAAACGTTTCATTAAATGTTACAAATGAACGATAATTGTGTGGTGATTGAATTGTGTAAAAAGTCGAGCCTAGTAAACATTACAATATTACTCTAGGATTACATTTTATTCCACAATACAGTATGATAGTACACAATCAACATGAAAACATTACTTGCGAACGAAGCGATAAGAAAATTACGAGACAAGTCTCGAGACATTGTGCCCACTCAACTTGATAATAATATCTACGACAAATTCTAAAAGCCGAGTTTATGGACTTAAGTATAAATGCTTTGATTGTATTATTTACCTTATTATTTTGTTAAGGAAGCGGTTATTTATCTTGAAATGAAACGCCAACGCCTTGAGGGATGGATAACAATATGAATAACTGTTATCCTGATCTCGTTTATATATACTTACTAACTGCGCCCCGCGGTTTTACCTGCATAAGTCTCGATCCCATGGGAATATCGGGTTAAAAAGTGTTCTATGTGTTAATCCTGTTTATAAAATATTTGTGTGCCAAATTTCATCCAAATCCGTTCAGCAGTTTTTGCGTGAAAGAGTAACAAACATCCATCCATCCTCACAAACTTTCGCGTTTATCTATATATATAAAAGGAGAACTGACTGACTGACATATCAACGCACAGCCCAAACCGCTGAGTCTAGAGATTCCAAATTTGGCACGTACGTTCCTTATGAGGTCTAGGGGTGCACTAAGAAAGGATTTTTCAAAATTCATCCCCTAAGGGGGTGAATGGGGGGGGGTGAAATTTCACGCGGACGAAGTCGCGGGAAGAAGCTAGTAATATTATATAAAAATTAAAATAGTAGGATTTGGGACATTCTTGATATGAACAATTATGAGAGGTGCATCAGTGGACCTCTGTCTATCTACCCAACATACATAACATCACGCCAGTATTTCCCGAAGGTATAGGTGGATAGGCACGAGTGTAGTGCCTACGTACATCTGTGAAATTAGGGGCAAGCTTATATTGCCACTGACCGGGAACAAATTCAGACCGCGGACTGCTAACGTGACCTTCTTGATGAAAATTCTGATAACACATTACCCGGCCTGAGAATAGAATCCAGTCCACGCCGCTCTGTAGATGCGTTAGTAAACAAAAAAAAGCAGCGTTCAAGATTTATAAATATTATATTGGTGATAAGTTTAAACCGAAAACATAATAGCTTTTATTAAAACGAGCAGCTGTCTAATTTAGGAGAAAGGAACAAAGAAAATCAACGAATTGGTGAGGGGAGCGTTGATGATTGATGTGCCGCTAACTTCGTACCGAGAGGATATCGACCGAAAATCGCAACGAGGCCATCGATATGTCCTCCAATATTTCGAAACATTGTATGTGTTCTACTCAGGCCCTTTTGTCGGTACAATCTATTATTATCAAATAAAATTTATCGAATAAGTATTGAGTATTGCACCACTCAATAGAAATTGTAGGATTATGTTTTACTGGATTCTGCCCGGAACTTCGTTTGCGTGAAAGTCGTAATATACACAATATAGTAAAATAACTGTCACATTTTTATAAAACTCCCTTGGCCCGCCGCGCCGCGTCGCATTGCATCGCCCGCTAAATGTCTATAACTTTCCTCAAGAATTGGGCTATCAAATGCAAAAATATTTTTCAAATCCGACTGATGATAGTTTCAGAGATAAAACTATTTAAACGGTAGCGAGTATAATACCAAAAGTTACCGGTAAAAACTGGATGGAGCATGCAGAAAACAGATACAAAATGGAGACAGTTGGAGGAGGCCTATTCCCAAGAGGGGCCATGATATACACAGTGACCTATTTAATGATTTATTCTTGTTAATAAAATTGTTTTGGAAATAAAGAGGCTCTATTGTTATTTTTATTAAGTAGGTATAAAATATTTAAAAATATTCTAAATGATAATAATTCGTTAAGTTTCATCCACGCTGTTCACTTTCTCATAACCTTTTCCCAAAAGATGCAAAGCATTTTCCGGTCAGTTTAAGTATACAGGGTTTCATATTATGAATACCAAACATGAGCCAACATAATCTTGGCAAAAAAAAAACAGACTAATCTGTGTTCCCGATTTATTTGCCAAAAATGTAAACAAATATGAAATAATGGAAAAATAACTTTAATTCCTACATAATAAAGTTCAGTTTACGCTACAACTTCAAAACATTTTTATACCTTTTTCAATAGTGCTAGTCACTCTGGAATCAACTTAATTTTCATTGAAATAAAGTTGATATTTATTTAACTTGAAATAGGGGGGGGGGGGGTGCAGCACTGCGTACTTTTACTATACATTTTCCGCTTTTCATACGACGCAAGTTTCAGGACTAACTAACCGAAACAATATAGTTTTTGTTCGGCAGTTGACGGAGGGATGAGGAATGAGAGTGAGTTCGTACAAATACATCGTCTTATAATATCACATGATAGTTTATGAGGGTAAGATTTGTTATTGTTGGAGTTTCCTTAGCTATGTATGTATGTGTATGTATGTATGCCGTTCTTGATAAGGATCTTGCGATAGCCAACGAGCTTTGTTAATAATACAAAATGCACGTATAAAAAAGTTCGTCGCAAGTTAAGTACATACATTGGGAGTCAATTTATGGCACACTTTCCGAAAGGGTTGCGTTTTTAATTATTTTAAGATAATATTTACATAATATATAAACTAACAGGCCGCAGGAACCCATTAGATGCGAGAAGCACAGACCGGTCGAAGTGAAGTTGCTTGGGGGAGGCCTATGTCCAGCAGTGGACGTCTTTCAGCTGAAATGAATGATGATGAAACTAACAGACTTAAAATAATAATTATATAAAATTTATATAAAACAAAACAAGGGTAAACAATTATAGGGCTTCAAAAAATTCGTTCGCATGGCTGTCGGCGTAAAAAGTGCCCATAAGGCTGGCAGGGATGGTAGTTTTACAATTCAACTGCAATCATAAACTTCCATGAGTTGTATAATAATGATATAATAATAATATAATAATGTTTATTTGCCAAAAACCGTGTTTACGTTTCCTTATAGTCTACATTAATTGCTAAGTCAAAAAAAAAAAAACAAAATAAGACGCAAAGGAAGCATTTTGCTTATGAACTCCACACTAGTTCGAGCCTGTCTCGTGGAGTCCACGGGTGGTATTACCATATAGTGAACATGCGCATTACATTAATAAAGGATTTTAAAGTCATGAAAAAGCGTTCATTTTTATGGTATGTATAAATATTTAGGAATAAGGTAGCTATATTATGCTTCCTCCTTTTTCTTAAAGTGCCGCCGGAGCATTGTCTCCTTGCGTAGCTTTGTTAGTTTTTCCTTTAGGGACCAATGATTATGAAGAAAATTGTTTACTTTTTGCAAAGATCTGATTTGTTTTGTTTGGTATGACAAAACTATTAATTATTATAAGTAAGTAATGTTTGTTTAAAGATACGTACTATGTGATGCAATATTTTATTTTAAGCTATGCGTTTATATGTCAAAAATGTATGGTTAAACAGTCGCTAATCACTACTTAACTTTAAGCAACGTTTATGAATAAAGGGAATATTGTTTAAACCTATTTGTGTTTTCTCGTTATTTTGAGAAATAAATCAAAACATGCACCCATAATAAAAATGAAAACCGTAAAATATTGTTGCAGTGTAACACATCGAGAATATTGCTGTCACGAGTTAACAGGAAATATCTAAAGTGGTTTATTGCTTATGTTGTTTGCAACTACAGGTTTAATATCTGCACTCCCCACTGCTGGCATATCCATTACACTCGCGACCCGAACCAACAGCTCGTGTGGTATATCCAGACGTTCGCAATCTCTTAGCATTCTCCTTCCGACTGTAATTGATTCTGTTTTCATGGATAAGCTTCGTTGTTCGTTTAACTCAAAAGTTTTGTTTCCATCTTTTCGAACATGTTTTCTTGTGATTAATTTTGTTGCGAGTTACAAAACAGTTTTTTTAACTTGTAAGGACGTTTCTTGTTTTACAGCGATCTTGTATTGCTTTTTTATCGGGAGTTATGGCTTTTTATGGGACGTTAAGTTTTAAATGGGACAAATAGTGCATGTTTCATTGTTGGTACTTACTTAAGTATTCCATTTTTTTACCTATGTCTAGATTCTGTAGTGGGGTACTGTCGGCTGAGATGGAATTCCTAATAACCTAATAATAATGCTATGATAGATGATACAGAAAGCAGTACTCTTCGATACAGCTCGCATCGTGATAAGGTGTCTCTTTAGCCCTAACCACCACCGTGAGCTTGGACCTTGCTCCCGACACCGGCGGACGACTATTCTTATATTTTTTAATGTTTTTTTTTATATATTGTTTAAAGAAATTATGATGATAGCCGACGGGCTAGAAAGGTTCTGGACTCGTGACCGCGTACCGGAAGACGTAGCCTTGGAAGGCCTCCCACAAGGTAGACCGTTGACCTTGTTAAGGCCGCAGGAACCCGCAGGATGCGGGAAGCACAGGACCGGTCGAAGTGGAGGTGCTTGGGCGAGGCCTATGTCCAGCAGTGGACGTGTTTCGGCTGAAATGTTGATGATGTTTAAAGAAATATTTAAATATGTATTTTATATGGGAAATCCATACTATTATAAAATAAATACTATTATATTATAAAATACTATTCTATTATTATATTACTAGTCTATTATTATATTCTATTATTATATTATAAAATATTATATAATAATATATAATCCATACTATTATAAAATAAAATAAATAAATAAAATAAATTCAAAAGAAACTGTCTGTGTTACCTTTTCACGCCTAAACCACTGAAAGGACTTCGATAAAATATGACAAGAAGATCATCGTGAGGAAGGACATAGGCTACTTTTGTCCTGGAGCACGTTCCCGTGGGATAATCTCCGACATCTACGTGGGCGAAGCCGTGGTCAGAAGCTAGTAATATTAGACAACGCCCCAGAGGCAAATATGATATTATTATTTATAATTTAGAGATAAGCACTTTGTATCTCATTTTAAGTGAACTATGTTATTTAAGTTCTTATGAGAAATAAATATCTTTAAACTTAAATAATGACTGACTTAGGGACTTATAAAAACCACCTTTTCTATCATAATAGAAAAGGTGGTTTTTACAAGGAGACTGGTTTAACTATTTTTTGCTTTTGAAATTAGGGCTATGAATGACTTACATTATTGCCTTACATTTAGAAATGTTTTTGATGCTGGATTTTTTTAAGGAAAAATGCTTCCAATACCTAATATATCAAACGAACTTACCCGTGACTTCCTGTGAGTGTGAGTGAATTTTAATGTTGAAGTGAAGTATCTTATTATTCACACTAAGTAGTAGGTAAGTATACAGAGTAGCGATAAATGAAACCACGTATCCTACAGAAATAAATAAATAAAACATAGCTTAATGTTTTGTTGTTTAATAATTGGAGCAATTCCCTACTTTTTTTTTAATGGCAACACTATCTATTATTGGTCTTAACTTCGTATATTCGTGTAAAGGTCGATTTAGACCAAACCTGCGAATGCACATTTTATCCCTACTCAACGAAATTCCTTTTGTGTAAACTTGTGGCTAAACCATCTTCACATACCAAGACTTCTAAGTGCCTTGGAAAGCACGTTAAGCCGTTGGTCCCGGCTGTCATTCTTGGATCTTTGACAGTCGTTACGGGTCGTCAGAAGCCCGAAAGTCTGATAACCAGTCTTACCAAGGGGTATCGTATTACCCAATACCTAGCTGGGTTGTGGAGGTCAGATAGGCAGTCGCTCCATGTAAAATACTGGTATTCAGCTGAATCCGGTTAGACTAGAAGCCGACCCTAACATAGTTGGGAAAAGGCTAGGCAGATGACGATGAGGGATGGTACATTCCTTCGCTGGTCTTTCCCTACTAAAATGTCAAGAAGAATGCTCTTGTTCTATGTTCGTTTAATCTAAATCTACCGTCCGATGCCGCACCGCCCGGTGAGGGTAGTTCACGAGTTGCTTATCGCGCACGCGCCTTTTTGCGGCTGCAACAGAACCGCAAACTTATTCATCGCAATCCATTGCATTGCATACCTTCAGTCGTTGGTGTCCTTCTATAGTCTAGGTATACGGATCTGGTAAAAGTGCGGTTTTGAGTAGCTATCCTATAATGGCCCCCAAAAAATATCTCTACTTACCAAGATTTACACACTTTTAAACTCAATACAACATAGAATACAAATATGGCAAGTTATAAAAGTTGCAGTTCATTTTCCTATTAAAGCTCCTGTAGGTACTGCATCAGACGATCGCTTTTCGCAACAAAATGGTTGTATGTTTTTGCATACGTATTTTCCACGTGAAAACTCTTTTTTTACTTATTTCACGACTTCAGCGACTGCGCTACGATTTTTACATGCCACTAATTTCCTTCACTTTCACATGTTACTTCAAAGCGGTCTTTAAATTGACTATTTTCCATTTACGTTAAAAAATAAAGTACCTATTCACCGCGACTTCATTCGCATGAAGCTTTTTAACGCCTGTTCATTCTTTGAGGTGAAATTTCGAGAATTATTTCTTCTTAGAGGACGTTGTCGCTGTATGAGTATGGAATACAAAACAGTGAGAGGTATTTCATGTTAGCAGTTTTTTTCGCTTGTCTATGTAAGCTTTATATGTTTGTGATGCCTTGGCCATATTTTGGAACAAATAGGTACCTTCAATTATTTACTTACAAGACGTGTTGAATAGACATTCATTGTATTGTATATTTTCTCGAAATGACTGTTCCTTTACAATGGTAAGGAGCAGTCATTTCGAGGAAAAGGAAAGTCATAAATATTTCTTCCGGGAAGTGTGTGAGACATCTAAGTAGGAACACATAGAGCGTCAATACAATTTATTATAAGCCTGTGTTGTCTCACTGCAGGGCAAAGACCTACTCCCTTCCCTCTTTCCGTCAATACAAATTCCAAATATTGGAAACCAAGCAAAAGTTCTCATATTTTTATTTCTCCCAGTGTCCATTCTGATTTACCCTTAGTACAGTGAACACACACAAAATATAAGGGAGCAGGAAGGTGATGGCGGGAAGGCGAAGTGACACGGGTCATATTAAGGTTTCGCCGAGGGGCGCCGGCGACCCTAGTTCTCCTAATTAGAGCTGTCTCCTTAATTGACTTTTAGACACGCTCTAATATTTTACTGTAACTTTTTGGATAAATAATTGTGGTTATTGTCAATTTCTAACGGCCAGTTTCTTCATCAACAACTAAAGTAATCAGTCAAAGTATTGACTTTTACTTGACCTTTACTGATACTACGGCAAATGTGTGTCTTCATTCCATTCAAGTAACAGCTAAAATAGTGAAGAAACAACTTTATCCGTTACTTTGACTTTTGTGACGTTACTTTGGCTGTTACTATTGATGAAGAAACTGGCCGTAAGTTGTTACAGCTCTACTTAGTTCAACGAAGCTTTTAGGGTCTATTTCAAATCAAATCATTTATTTGCTTCAATGCGGGTAAGTACTAGGTACATGACGTCATGAGGTGATATATAATTATAAGAAAAGTTCTTTAAAACATATCCTAATCTGCATTCGCAATTTATTTGCAAAAAAATGTAAACACATCTGAGTTTATGGAAAAATAACTTTTAATCCTACACAGTAAAGTTCAGTTTAAGCTACAACTTTAAGCATTTTTATAACTTTTTCAATAGTGCTAGTCACTCTGAAATCAATTACCGTTAAAATAAAGTTGATATTTGTTTAACTTGAAATAAAATTAATTGGAAACAGTTTGAATAGACTTTACCTTAGTGTATAATAAAAGTATACACATACAAAAAGTCACTCCTTCCTCCCATAGGGGTATGCAGAAACTACAGCATCCTGGCATACACGGACGCCGGTTGCAAGAAATATTTCTTACATTAATCCATAACAAATAAAAAAACAACAACAAGCATTACCTATAACAAATATTCTGCCGTTTTAATTAAAAAGAGCAAAACTAAAATTTTCATGAAATTGAGTTATATATATATATCCGGATAGGCCTTTTTTTCCTGATTCCGGATATAGGTACCTATATATAACTCAATTTCATGAAAAATGTTAGATGTGCCCTTTTTAATTAAAACGGCAGTATTAATATTAGAGTATTAATTTTATTATTCTTACTTCAGCTGATCAGATAATATGTCTTTTCCTTTTTCCCTCGACCAATACAAAATAATGCCAACAGAACAAATAAATAAACGTGTAAGATTTATTCCTTTTAGCAGCGGTGCAGTTTGATTAGTTTGTTGGCTTGGTTTGTGTTGTTTCAGCACACTATGCGATTTTACGTAACGGTTGCCAAGTCGCTCAGAGGATGTAACGGATAAAACTTTTCTTTTTATTGGCTTCTAAGCGGTAAGAATTTCCAATAAATGTAAGTAATAGCTAGAATTTTCTTTATTCGCTGAAAGGGTGTGAAAGCTCACATAGTCGTAGCTCGCGTTAATTGTTTAGTTTCTCGTGTAACTGTTTCTCTTCAGCGAATTTTCTTCTAGGTTTGTAGGGTTCAAACTCGGTCTTTTGGAAGCATTTTGTAGAATATTAATCAAACAATTTCAATAGATACCCACCTTGATAAGACTCGGCGATCTAACCGTAGGCATACCAGTCCGTTTCAGCATGTAGTTCTTCAGGGACCACGTCTTAAAAGGCGTTATAATTAAATATTGGTAGAGCGTCATCTATATCATATGCATAGCCTTTTCCCAACTATGTTGGGGTCGGCTTCCAGTTTAACCGGATGCAGTTACATCGAGCGCCTGCCTATCTGACCGCCACAACCCAGTTACTGGGTAATACGATACCCCTTGGTAAGACTAATTGTCAGACTTTCGGGGTTCTGACTACAATGACTGTCAAAGATTCACGAATGTCTGCCGGGGCCAACGGTTTAATAACGTGCTTTCCGAGGCACGGAGGGGTCTCGGTATGTAAAGATTGTCGCCCATCCACACACCAACCGCGGCAAGCGTAGCTTAACCTGATAGATCGACCTATGCGACTGTTATTATTTAGCCACGGGCCCCTTTTTAGCGTCATCTAAATCTATAGTAATAATAAAGCTGAAGAGTTTGTTTGTTTGTTTGAACGCGCTATCTCTGGAACTAACAGTCGGGTTAAAAAAATATTTTTTCATTTGATAGCTCACTTCTTGAGGAAGGCTATTTAACACGGTAGGACCTTTAGGAGCCGGAGAAAAAAGTCAGAAAGAACGCTAAGCGACAACGAAGTAATAGCGCAGGCAGGCGATGCGATGCGACGTGGGTCGGGGAAACGATCGATTTCACGCGGACGACGTCGCGGGCATAAGCTAGTATTAAATATCTTAGTCAATACTCGCTTAATTTATTTATTTATGTAACTTTTATTAACGCGGTTAAAAACCACAAACCAACCAACAATGATTAAAGGCAAGACACATCCAATAGAAAAGAAAACATAAAATTATATTGAGGTAAAAACATAAAACAATAAAAATTAATAAATCTTTTACTTTTATGTTTTCTTTAAAGAGGCTAGTAATTAATATTCGAGCAGGAAAAATAGGAATGTCTTATGTTTTAATTAATGGGTCTGGAGGAGGAGGAAGGCAGGAGAGCTTTTAACTGAAGCCCCCACAAGGTTATTAACAATACGTGTATTAAAAGTCAAAAAACGGTTCGTTAATTCTCAAGTGATTACATTACAGCATTACAGTATCGGAAGTCATTAGCCATCATTACATGTTCGTTCACAAGGGGGCGAACCATTGTGGTTGGAGGACGTCGGATATTAACAAGATTTCTGGACTCCATCATCGCTTCCTGATTTCAAGAGGGTATGAAGGTAAATGAGGTACCTCCCCAAATGTGAGGGTTGCGTGTGAGCTGCTATTATTTCCGCCTGAAGCCTCACCTTGCTTGATATGGGAAGGTTGATAAAGAAACTTACGAGTAAATTTGAGGTCGCGGCCTTGCTATTCATACGATATCGACTTTCCCATAGAGGTTATAAAGCTACTGCGAAGTACAGGCGTGAACAAAACATGAGTGACAGATAAAAGAACTCCACATCATTTTTTTAACGAGATTTTAAATGGCACGGCATTTTGAAGTGTCTGTTTATTGGATTTTTAGGTAATAAGTAATAATAATAATAAAAGTTTATTGCTTCGACCAACAACTGAGGAGGCTCTCGTTGGGCAGCTGGATCAAGGCCTTGATTCAGAAAGCGGTACTTCTGGACACGGCCCGCATTGTTAGGAAGTTCCTATCCTAATATGTAGGTAAGTAAAAATATAATTTATGTGTAAATAATATAATAAAGAAAGTTTATTCATAAAAAAGTAACGATAAAATTTCATACAAATTCGGTGATCCACAACCTAAGCGTCGATTGACGTGTATGTGAATTTTGAAAGAATGTGCGATGGAAATAAAATTCGCCCAATACAAATAATTATTTCAGAGAAAATAGCGTCTATTTTGTTTTTCAGATGTGTATATTTATGTAAAGATTGAATAGGAAGCTGGCTCGACGGCCGGCTCGGCGTCGGGCGTCGAGCCTCGTAGAAAAGTTATGGGAGCGGCGACAGGCGGGCACGCTCTATTGTGACGACGACGGGCGGCGGCGGCTCATTTGCACCCGTCAATTAACTGCAATTAACGGCGGTTACGCGCCATTTGCGACCTGCCTTTGTTACTTCCAAGACCAAAATAAAAATGTACTTAATTTCCAATTTTGAGCGCAGCGTCCATTTTCGATTATTATTTCTAAAGCTAAAAGGGACAACGATTTTAACAAAGTTTCGTTTAATATAGCCAAGAAAATGATACGTCTTTAGTTTATAAAAGTTTTAATAATGTTAATAGCTGAATGTGTACAGTGATTATAAGTTTAATAAAGTTGCAATGAGTTGAGTGCCAGTGCATTTACCTAACTTTGGTCAACGTGATTAAAGTTTTAATTATAATTTGGAAGTAGCGGTATACGTGGCTTAGTGAGAGAAAATCACCCGTGCAGCGTAGGTACTGTAACGTGAAAAATACTAAAACGGAAACTTTTAATAGGGGATATGAGGAACTAGAAGATTACATGTATTCGCAGTTTTAACTCTAAAATATCTAGCCGGCGTTGTCATTGACGACTGACGATGACGACTTACTTAGCTCACTTTAGTTGAACCACTAAGTATAATTTACTAGTCGTAATAATATATGTGACCTGTGTCTGTATGCGTAAGGGTATAAACCTACCTTGTAAACCTTTATCGAGTTTTTTTTATTCAGCTAAAGGATAACGCCTAAAGGATGGGCAGCACCAACATCCTAACTGCGAGATAACATGGAACAAGAGGGATTTGTTCCGTTAGAGTCCCAGATTATCCTTCGGTTTTCCTCGAAGGTCCATGTTTGTGATCAGGAAGGATGTTGATCGCAGTATGTTGTTTACTGAGCCAGGCTATTTTGGTAATATCAGATCATTGGAACACTCATAGTCCATTCAAAACTACTAGACGAGAAGATCACGTTATTCGTACCCCGCGTTTACTCCACAAGTTGTGATAGGTCCCTACCTACTTGTTTTCGACAAGTCTTGTAAAAGGCTTGTCAAAAATATGTCGTGTAGAAAACATTTCTATATGTAATGATGTTATTTCAGATATTATGTATTCTTAACTATTTTGTTCACCTTTTTGACAAGTGTTCTATACAATTGTTAACGATAAACGAAAACGGTAGACAAAGCCGGTTATTACTTGTAAAAATCATCTACTTTTACAATATTTGTAAATATGTGAGCACCATGTCTATCACATAATTCATTTACCTGTCAAAGCTTTATTTTTAATTCTTTTTATCTATTGTGGTATAGTAATTTTATTCTAGGCGCATCGTCTTCACAATCATCATCTGCCTAGCCTTTTCCCAACTAAGTTGGGGTCGGCTTCCAGTCTAACAGGATGCAGCTGATCGTCTTCACAATGATATGTACAATGAATGTATACAAAATATTGTAAAATTCTTTCCCATTCTTCTCCATACAAAACTACCTTTTGGAAGGGCGACTAGAATCTATTCTATTATTTTGTATAGTTTGACGTTCAAAAGTACCTTATATGTGCCTATTTGAAGTAAATGATTTGACTTTGACCGTAGAATACATGTTTTATAAGTACCTTGGTGTAAACGCACGCGTGGTTACTATTCTTGTTCTAATGTGCATGTCAAGGACAACGCCTAAGATGTACTTAATGTTGATTTGAAAAATATTCCGCCAGCCATTTATTTATAGACCTAATTTATTCAAGAGTAGAGCGTGATTGAGTAGGTTCAGACGTCGCAGAAATTCTCTCTGCCGAATTTGGACTTAACGAATTTGCAAATGTAATCAATGCTTTGATTCAGCTTGTTATGAAACTAAGTTCGTCGCAAGTTCGCTTTATACATAGCAGTAGGTACATTCCTATCTATTGCTTACATTATCTTGGAGTTGAATTGGTGCTGCTAAATTGCATCTGAAATCTGAATTAAGCGGTAGGTGCCTGTGTAACGGTTCGATGACCCCTGGGCCCATGGGCTCCACTTGCTGAATATTCGTCTGGAAAAACATTTGTTTCAAATTCTTGACGAATGAGTTTAATTGAGATTTACCTGTAAAACATCAAATACAAGGTGGCAGGGAAAAAACAGCTATTCAATACATTTTGAAAGCGTAGATTGCACTTTTGTAGGAAACAGCTGATTTTTAGGGTTCCGTACTTCAAAAAGAAAAACGGAACCCTTATAAGATCACTTCTTTGTCCGCCTGTTTGTCCGTCTGTCAAGACCCTTCTTCTCAGGAACGCGTGGACTTAACAATTTGAAATTAATATCAAATACTCAGGGCTGCAATCCCTTGAAGGAGTTAAAAAATCAAACTTCTAAGTCAACGCAATCAAAAGATACGGGCGTTTATGTTTCGTTTATGCCGCATATTTTGACACTCGCAAGGGAGTTATACACTATTTACATACCTACCTACAAATTTGTACGGAGCCCTCGGCGCGCGAGTCCGACTCGCACTTGACCGTTTTTTTAAATAACGGACGATGGTTACAATTTTTGTTTCGATGATGCCACATTGTATACTTACGAAGTTGTGTGTTGGTGTGTCCCAGAAGAAATAATAGTGAGCGAAATAATGGCTCGCACCGTACATTATGTAATAATTCGCAACGTTAAATTTTATTATAGGTTCGCAGGTAAAACAGTATATTTATACCCATTTTTAGCCATTCTTCAATATGCAAAGACTATTTGAACAAAATTATACAAAAAGTATTATCTAATATTGGCATTGTAGTTCATCTTGAAATTCTGCATGCTGATTTTTCCACTGCTCGTCAAAAGAAGTATACAGGGTGGATTTTTCAAGTGGGCATGGATGGCCAAATCCGAAACTATGAGAAATAGCGATCAAATTTTGGGAAGTAATGACATACGGCAAACTTAAAGAAAATGTTGGATTTTAATAAAGTGCTTCTTATTTTAAAGTATTCATACCTACATTACCTGTACCTAAGTACCATGTTCGAAATGTTGCTCAATATTTTTATTAACACGCCCGCAGCGCAGTCACCTTCACAACATTATGTTCTAAATTCAAATTTTGAATGCAGTACAATCCTTGAGGCGTCGAATCCAGCTATGTATTGAAAACAATGGTCATCATTTTGATTGTTCAAAATAATGACCATCAGTTAGGTAGGTAACATAAGAAAAATAAAAAAGTATTTTGTTAAAAATGAGCTCTTTTTTTTAGTTTCCCGTATGTCATTACTTCCCAGAATTCGATCCTTATTAGCAACACTTTCGGATGGTGTAATAATACAGTGTGTGCTTTTTTTTTTCAAAATCAACAGGTTCAATTCCTGGCTAGAAATATAGATTTTTCAAAAATCCAATTTTGCAGTTTTAGTTTTCATCAAAATCGAGCCCGGGACTCCTTTGAACACTTTTCGCTGTTCCTCATAGTTTCGGATTTGGCCATCCACGCTCACTTGGAAAATTCACCCTGTATACTTACTTACTTACTTAGATTTTGAATAAATACATTAAAGAGACTATCATCTATTAGAATTAGTCCTAATGACTAGTATTTAATATCAATAGAAGGCAGTTTCTTTGCAGTTATATTCAAGTAAGTTTATCATTCCTTTCGTAGCAATATTTTAATGTTTGTATAAAACTTTTCGATTGACTAAGAGCTTTCATATTTCACGTAAAATAAAGCTCATTTTTGTACAATTGCAACTATATACAAACAAAACTGAATATTTTAAGAGGATTAAATAGGATAAGCAAATAAAAGAATACTTTTTTTTAAAGATTTTTTTTTCAAAAATGTATAATTTTCTTGGGATATGTACAGGCTATTTAATCATGTTGAAATCGGTACGTCTACATATAGATGTAGATTTCAACTCAAGAGACAATTGCGTCTCTTTAGTTGGCTACACCTACATCATTTTGAGAAAAGAGAACAGAAAATGTAAAAGCAAAAGAATCCTTTCAGCTGTTAGGTACAATATTTGTCTCCAGTCTAATAAATCTTAATTTATTAGCCAGACTTTTCTTGTCCCTTTTATTGAAAAGACTTGGCTAACTTTTGAATTTGAAAGGGAGCAGTAGAGTACATATTTTAATTTCAGTAAGTTACGATATTTAAAATATGAAGGGTTCTGAGCTACCATTGAACAATTTAAAATGTCGGGATTACAAAGGGGAGATTTCGAACAAATTATTAATGGTTTCGGTCTTAATTTAAATAAAAAATATTAATGTACAGCCAGTAACAAAAGTCAATTAACTCTGTTACTTTTACATATTATCATCTAATTTTTAAAAAATGATTCGATACATTGGTTTCACTATTCATGTAATAGCAAAGAGTTAATTATTCTTAAATATTCTATTACTTCATGGTTTTTAAGAGTATTTTGCTCAATCATTAATATTTAAACAACTGAAGTGTTAACCAACTTTTGTTGCTGACCGTACCACCTCGACTTTGATTCCATATATCGTCCGATTAAAACAAAGCCTTGTTGTTATTCATGTACAGACGCCAGCACATCAAGCTACCCGAAACTGTAAAATTTTCTCAATCAACTTTGAACCTTATGCTTTAGTTATAAAGTCGAAAATCTATTAAAGAAATTTGACAGATTGTAGTAGCTTGATGTGCTGGCGTCTGTACCTACACGCAGTAATTTCTCGGCGGTATATACAGCGACGTAAATTAAGTTAATCACGACATTCGCGACTCCGCTCCATTCACGCGTCTGACACGGAGTGGCAACGTTACCGGTTAAATTAAATCCTATCTTGTAATCTTAATGCGCACGTTAAATCAGCAGCCGGCTTAACGGAGGTTTAGCTCGCCTAGTTCATAAAGTCAGGTCTACTTTGTATCTAAACTCTGTGTCTAACGGAACGACGGTCGTAAAGTTGCAACCCTGGCTGCCAGGGTCTGGCAACAGGAGCGATATCTAAGTGCTTTTAGGCTTTGTCGTTGCTAGTTTACAAAGTTTATGGAATGAAATATCGCGCAGGTGAAGTTAGAGTGAGATTTATAAAAGGGTGAAGAGTGGACTGGTATCTATTTTTATACCCACGCATAAAGCGTTTTAACTTCAATTCAAATTCGCCAAATACGTATTTGTTTGTATGAAACTGACAGGTGTCAGGAACTCTCGACGGCCGGACTGTAAGGTTGAGTTAAATGGATGATTATTTCGAACTAACAATAGGTTTCATTTTTACAAATGCGTGCGTAGAGACTAATGAACTCGGTGTTCGTACATCTAGATTTATCACTTAGGACAGATGGAGGCGTGATAAAAATGATAATATATAGGTTGTATTAGACACCGACATGTATTAGGAGATTGAGACTGACTGAGCGATTGGCCAATTTAGAGTCGTGACAGATCGTACGATGACGCACGAACTAGGTATACCGAACGTCATCCATCACCCGCCTAACGAATACTGGATATATGAGACGCATTACTGAAGCCGCCATGTATCCGGCGTCGATTTCACTTGACATTTTAATTTTGATATGGGGTGTTTGATGCGGCGGCGTTAGAGGGCGATCCCTCGCACTTGCAATAGCAAAACCAACAATCTGTGTTGGTTTTAACTGAAATATTGTAGGTAATTTGTAGAGTGCCATCCGTGCCATCATACATATTCTATGAATTGTTAAACTGCGATAGAGTGCGTTTTAGCCGTTACCTTGTAATGTACAGTAAAGGATAGAAAATGACACCTTAAGGTAAATTTTTATTTGCATCATGTATATTTTACGACTAGGTACAGACGCCAGCACATCAAGCTACCCGAAACTGTCAAATTTTCCCAATCAACTTTGAACCTTATGCTTTAGCGATAAAGTTGAAAATCTATTAAAGAAATTTGACAGATTGTTGTAGCTTGATGTGCTGGCTTCTGTACTTATTTTCCATCATTTTGGATGGACTGTTTGAAAATCCTGCTATGTGGTAAAGAGGCTTGTAGCTAAGTAATAACAGCCACACGGGTCGATCGATCAGGTTACGCTACGCTTACCGCAGTTGGTCCGTGGCTCGAATAGCATGTTAAGCCGTTGGTCCCGGATGTCATTCATGGATCTTTGACAGTCGTTACGGCTTGTCAGTAGCCCGAAAGTCTGACAACCAGTCTTACCACGGGGTATCATGTTACCCAGTAACTGGGTTGTGGAGGTCGGATAGGAAGTCGCTCCACGTAAAGTACTGGTATTCAGTTGCATCCGGTTAGACTGGAAGCTGACCCCAAAAATAGTTTAGAAAAGCCTAGGCAGATGACCTGAGTCCTAAAACTTTTTATATTATAGACTCTGCCTCATCTGAAACCCACCTGTACCTTCTCCATTACACACATAGTTACACTCCATATATGTGCATAATTATATTGATTCGTAATAGGTACACACGGCTACACATCAAGCTATACATTTCCAGTTTTAGTTGACCTCGCATTGTATAAGTTTTTCGTTCAATCAGAAGTCAGCTTATACTAGTTATGTATAGCTTGATGTGTAGCCGTGTGTACATTCCTCAGCTATATTTACCAACTACGTATTGAATAGGTACGCCATTAAGATTCCGCCGTCGTGACTCCGCCTCGTAAAAGAGATTGCCAACGTGGATAGAATATCAGTCGCGGCGTACAATCACAAACCTACAGGCTACAGGCTCCAGCCGTCATACTGCATGCACATCGTGGCACCGCGTTTTCCGATAAAGTATTTAGACTTTTCAACATGCTGATTTTCTTGAATCGACGGCGGGGACGTTTATTACTGAGCTTGCGGGAATTTATTCAGAAATTGATTTTCGATAAAGGGATAATTTTGATGGTTAACGTATTTAGATGGATGGCTTATCCTTGTACTTGATTATTCATACTCTCTTTCGTATGGTGCTGTCGTAGGGGGGTGGTGACGAGTAAAATTATTTTGCGGAGGATTGTATTTAGTACTGCTTCTATAAATTTTGTAACCTAAACAACATTTTTTGAAAGGGATTGTAGCTTTATTTATTAATGTGAGATTCCATTTCCTTGTATGACGATGCCCACAGTCTCAACATTCCTTATTGTTGTTATATTAAAATTTAAGTAAGTATTGATCAGAAAAATTGAAAAAAAAGGGTCGCAAATATAACCAACAAATCAAGACTCGACAACGGAGAGCTTTTGCTCTCGTTCATAATGCGTCCAAAGTACTCTTTCATTTCAGAGTTGACAGGCAAAAATATAGGTATGTATTTCCGTTGACTGCATAACAATACGGTTCCATTAATACAGTACCTACTGGAATACGTAACTGCCAAATGGATGTGGTTCCCGTTGTGTGTACACACAACAGAATTGAGAGCGCGGCGGCATATTGTCAGCGGCGGAACAATATTGTGCACCTTGCGGTAATAACGACCTGCCTTCAGATCACAGATTCGCAGCATCCATTGTGTATTGATTCAGTACCACTTGAAGCCGTTCGTTGACTAAGAATTTCTTTCCAAATGTCATGCAAAAAGTTGAAAGCTCCTGACTTTAGCCTCGGCCTGTAATTTAATGAAACAGCGTTTCTTTGTTATTACTCAGCGATGCACAATTTTGCTTCCATTAAAGTCAATTTTCCATTTAAGTGATCTACATACAAATTAGAATCAATTATGTTTGCTACGTTTACGAGTGTATCTACTACATATAATATGCATAAGTACTTACACATAAACACCCAATCTACATAATACACAGTAATTGAATTTGGGCCCATGTACGCTAATGTTATAGCACCTATAAAGGCGGCTAGGCTGCTCCGAATTGATGACTCCATGATTATTAATTACGCCTAACTAGACGTTAGTGCTTAGCAGGCAAAATGACAGTTCTGAAAGTTTAAATAGTTTCTGGCGCGTGTCAAATTGTCCATCGTTTGTTACAATAACTTTGCAATGCGTGGCTTGACAAGCCGCGGCTTAATAAGGGATTTGTAATTCTAACTAGGGTTAGACGTGCTCGCCTCGCTCGCTTTAATTACTAGCAGAGACTAAACTTTTTGGTTATTCACTTAGCCGCGTCTATGATTCTATTCTATTTCTATTTTTAGTTATGGCAAGTAAAGCCGATGTCGACTATTCTGCCAATGTCAAAAGTGAATTGGAAAAGCAAGTGTGTGATAAAAAAAATAAAAAAAAAGTTAAAAAAAAAAAGAACGATAGTACAGTTGAACTTATTGTAGATCTTGTGGGGTTAGTACTGGACTGAAACAAACAAAAAGGTAAAATTACATATTATATTATAATTGTTAGAACATAAAAATATACATATGCCACATCCAAACATAAATAAACAAATTATAATTTTATATTATTGTGGCGGATGAATATCATCAGCGCCACAAGCAAATCTGGAGAGGGGTATGTTAAAAGGGAGGGGAAATTAATCGGAAGAGGGATCTTAAATTTGGGAAGACGGCTATACAAATCTAGAGGTGGGAGGTTGTTAGAGCATTCGAAGAATATGTGATCCAGGGTGCCCTCCTCCAACCCGCACTCGCAGAGAGAGGAGTCACGGACATGGATTTTGTGTAAAAAAACGGGAGTGCAACAAAAACCTAGGCGGATTCTACAAAGAACAGAAATAATAGTTTTCGATACTTTTTTGTGACCGAAAAACCACGGTTTTGGTTTGATGGTCGGTTGCACTGCATAAAAAAATTTACCTTTTTTCCTGCTGGACATATTCCACTGTTCTTGCCAGGAACGCTGTAGGTTCAGTCTTGGAAGGGACAGTAGGTCGTAACCCTGGTAGGAATTGTGCGTGAGATCAGAAGATAAAGATGAACAAGCATCTTTAGCCAAGGCATCAACACATTCATTACCCTTAATGCCACAATGGCTAGGTATCCAAACTAACTGAACATCTCTTTGACTATTAGCACAGATCCAAAGAGAATTTTTAATTTTTAAAATAAGAGAACTGTGCAATTTACTTTTAAATGGATTTTGAACTAAAGCTTGCAAACAACTAAGGGAATCTGTAAAAATGACAGCCTTCTCAATATTAGGGTGCGACTCTATAAAAAGACAAGCTTCCAATATAGCCACACACTCACCAGTGAATACAGAAGACTCCTTAGGGCCTTTAAACTGTAGGATAATTTTGGAGTTTTGGTAATAGACCGCAGCGCCAGTGTGACTAAGATCGGTTAGTTTCGAAGCATCCGTGAAGAATAATTGAAAACCATTCCATCGCTCGCCCACCACCGCATTGAAGGCCAAATTCGCTGATGGAGATTTTTTGGATATACCAATATCAAAGGAAATTTTTGGGATATAACTTAAAACTTGATAAGGAAAATTAAAAAGGGGTAATCTGGGAAATTGGACGATCGGATATACTAAATTTAGAGTTAGTCGAAAGGATTTTAGGAATAAGGGTATTTCTTTATTTTTCCAGTAATTTGAGTTTCTGCATATGCCATCTAACTCGTTCAGTCTTCCTAGAAGAGGATGGGAGGATCTACATATTAGCCTAGACACAAAGCGGGAGGCCAGGTATTGCCACCTAAGGGCTAGAGGAGGTTCAGCACATTCGACCTGCAATGCGTTAACGGGAGAGGACTTCATACATCCTGAGATGATTCGAAGGCATTTGGACTGAACTCTGTCCAGCCCAGCCAAAGCACCTTTGTTGCAAGGAATCATTAGAAACGTTCCATAATCTAAAACACTACGAACTAAGGCGTTATAAACTAATTTCATGGTGTATGGGTGAGCACCCCACCAAACACCCGCAAGTACTTTTAAAATTGATATTATTCTTTCACATTTTTTAATTAGATAATTTATGTGGTGTTTTCCAGTTAATTTTGTATCTAAAATAACGCCTAAAAATTTTGCTTTTTTCTCTACAGGAATATTGTGGCCTAAAATGTTCACTGTAATTTGAGGAATGAGTCTTTTCCGAGAGAAAATTACTGCCGAACTTTTGGGAGCAGATAGGGCCAACCCATGTCTTAAAAGCCACTGATTCAAAGAATCCAGAGAGAGACACAAAGATGACGCAGCGTCAACTATGGAGGGATCTGACACATACAAAACAATGTCATCGGCATATTGTAATATCTGGCAATTGTTGTTTAGGCAGGACCCAATATCAGCCGTATACAGATTGTAGAGTATGGGACTGAGGACATAGCCTTGTGGGAGACCCCTCCATGTCTGCCTTGTATCGAACTCCTCACCCTGGACTCTCAGAACCAATGAGCGGGACAACAGAAGTTCGCATATGCATCGTATCATCTTAGCCGGAAGACTCAGCTGTTGCAGTTTTTGCCTGAGTACGGGAAGAAGTACATTGTCATACGCAGATGAGATGTCCAGGAAAGTGGCAACAACGGATTCATTTTTAGAGTATGCTAAGCGGATATCCGTAACTAAAATACTAACACTGTCCATTGTGCTTAGTCCTTTCCTAAAACCAAATTGATGAGTCGGCAGTAGGTCTCTCGATTCGACTATCCACTCGAGGCGATTTTTGACAAGGTGTTCCAGTAATTTGGCTAGGACTGAAGACAGAGCAATTGGCCTAAGGCCATTCGGATCATCTGCATGTTTGCCTGGTTTCAATAAAGGAATTATGATTTGAAACTTCCACTGATCTGGAACCCAACCATGATTATAACAATAATTTAAAATATTTAAAAAATAGATTTTGGCCTTATCACTAGAATGGGTTATGAACGAATATGGCACGCCATCAATGCCAGGCGCTGAGTCCCGGACATGTTTGAGCACCACATTCAGTTCCTCCAAAGTAAATGGCGTATCGAGAGGGTCCTCTGTAACGATATAAAAGGGCGCGTTTTGACATTCGGATGAGAGTGGAACATAGGACGGAGCTATTTTGTCAAAGAAATGTTCAGCTGTTTCCCTAGCAATCGGAGAAGAGATCGATGGGGAACACCCACGTCTAAACCTATTGATATTTTTCCAGACAACTGAAACCGGAGTAGAGGGTGATAAGGAGGTGCAAAACTTAACCCAACCCGTACGTTTCTTCTTACGAAGAAAACGTTTGGTTCTGGCATTAATATGACAGTATGCTAACAGATTATCAGTGCTCATATCTGCATTGTAACACACCTCTGCCTCGTCCCTATCCTTGATTGCCGAAGTGCATTCTGGATCCCACCATGGGGGTGAAGGGATTTTATTACGAGCACTGTTTTTTAAAGGAAAGCAGGAATCTGCACTGGAGGTAATTGCTGTCACAAAACCCTCATAACAGCTCTTGGCATGGCAGTGACCAGAAGGATCTGATAAATTTGAATTTAAATTTGGAAGAACAACTATTTTATCCTCCAATAATGATGCATATTTTGACCAATCCGGTTTGGCCAGGTTATATTTCAAAAGTGGAGGGGAAGTTTTTTCTAAATAAGACTTATTAACCAAAGATGTGACAATAGGGTAGTGATCACTACCATGCGACAAGGTTGTGCATTCCCAGTGAGTCGATGCTGCTAACTCAACCGAACAAAATGTAAGGTCTACACAACTCTTTTGCTGTCCTGGAAGAGATCGTCGCGTTGAGCAACCGTTATTTAAAATGCAGAGGTCCAAGTCGTCCAAAACATCAACCAGAGCTACACCAAAGGCATCACAGCGTTCAGATCCCCATCTGTAATGGTGGCAGTTAAAGTCGCCCATGACCAGTATCGGACCATGAACATTAGAAAAAATATCTCTTAGAATTACTAAGAAATTATGGTGAGGATGTGCAATATATATTGAAAACACTGTGATGCCCTCAATCCTCCCTGCGGCAATGCTCATATCACCTGTAAGTGAAGGTAAAGTAAAGGGTAAAAGAGGGACCCGATTATTGACTAAGAGAGCTGACCCTCCATAGCCATCTGATCGGTCACATCTGAGAATATTGAAATGTGGCATACGGAAGCTGAGACTTGGAGTAAGCCAAGTCTCAGCTATGGAACAAGCCAATGGCTTGTATTTATTTAAAAGAAATATGAGGTCGTGCTTTTTATGCCACACGCTCCTCACATTCCACTGAAGGAATACTTGGCGAGACGCCATTTCTAATGTCTAAAAGAAGAGTTATAAGTTGATCGGCAACGTTGGACGGTGATTGGGTATTAGAAGTAGAAGAAGAAATAATGATAGGTAAGAGTTTTATAAGTAGTTCGATAATAGAAGAAGTACTATTATTAGAAGAGACATTATTATAATTGAGAGCGCAGCCATTAGGCTGTGAAGGTTGGGGGGAACTAGTTATTTGCTGATGAGCAGCTTTGTCATAAGATGGGGAAAGGGGGGCATGAGTTTTAGGCTTTAGGGTTACTGTCTTGCGATAAGATTGAGATATTGGAGTTTTAGTAATGTTAGCATAGTTGCGGGAAGCTGTTGGGATTAATTTACTAGCCTCAGCATAAGGCATGGATTTTTCCGCCATAACAGTCTTAATGGCTTTCTGTCTACCATGCTCGGGGCATGACCTACTATTAGCGAAGTGATTACCCGAACACAGGATACAGAAGGCCTCGCCCTCAGAAGTGCTGCAACCATCACCTGGGTGATCGTGGCCACACTTGCTGCAGCGTGGTTTTGATCTGCATACATTTGCCACATGACCAAATCTACAACACTTGCGACATTGAATAGTGGGAAATATGTACTGCTCAACAGGAAGGGATGTGTAACAGCAGAAGATCCTTTGGGGTAAGATTTGTCCATCAAATGTGATCACACAAGTTTCAGTGGGTTTCCACACATTATCACCGTCTGTATGAATTTTTCTATTAATTCTGCGAACTTTAAGGATTTGCCCACATCCTGAAGGCACAGATAGCAAAGCCATAGCCTCATCTTCTGAAATATCAGAGGGAACACCTGTTACTACTCCCATCCTTGTGATGTTGAATGTAGGAATAGAGGCAGTATAACTGTACTTGGGTAACAAAGTGTTAACCAAGAAAGAGTTGGCATCCTGAGGGGAAGCAAACTCTACGGACACACGGTTTCTACCAACCCTATTAACACCACCACGAACTATGTTCGCAATGTTGTTGTTAATTAAAAATTTGCCGAAGTTAACAGGATGTAATGTAGTGCCTGAGTTTGTTTGGGTCTCTATACGGGAGACGTGGACAATGTAAGGAGCCTTATCCACTGCCGAATATTTGGTACGTCCAATTTGGCTTTTCTTTTGTTTATTTGGGGGGGTAGGAGACAAAATATCTTCGTTACTGGGACGTTTACGGGAAGATTGGTTGGATTGGGATACATCCATCTCTGTAACACTACAGACAACATCCGCGAATTGCGATAGTGGATTCGGGGAAAAAGGAAATGAAGGACTTGGAATGTCGGGAGGGTCAGGATCGGGGGGTTTATTTACATCCATCTTGGATAAAACGAAATTAAAATACGACAATCACAATACTAACCTGTTAACGAACACAACGACAACACACTTAACAATAACAAGTCACAAAAATGTCAACAAAGACTAATAAAAAACACAACAAATTCTAATCACACGTGCTAACCATAAACACCGTGGCGAGAATCCGCGTCTATGATTCGCGTCAGTTAATCTGTATTCATGAAGTTTGACGTTCAGTGCTGTGAACTATTTTCTCAGCGGCGGCGGCGGCACCAAAAAAGTAATATAAACACTCAAACTTCTTTCTCGTATAATTTATGAGCTGACTTAGCATTATAATCCCTGGCTGATAGCGTAATAAATTGTTAGATCAGTGTGCAATAAATCAAGATTAGAGCGGTTGTCTTACCGTATCAGCAATAAATTGATAAAAACATAGTAGTACCTGTAGTAGATAAATACGTTGTTGTAGGTACAACTTAAATATCAAAGCTTTTATTTCTATTGAGCGTAGTTTAGTTGGCTGACACCATAATACAAGTTTCTATGTTTAAAACTTTAAGTCATAAGTACTCCAGCTGGTGGAGTTCCCTGTGATCTGACCTTGACTCAAAGGCTTCTAACATTTCTGAACGACTAGTATTTCAAAGAAACTTTCGCTTTATTTTCGCCTTATTGACGTTCCGAGTCCATTTAATGGAATTTTCTGTGAAGTAAGAACATATGCATTTTATATTTTATTTTACGGCTACTTTTACTTTTATCACCGATGTTTTTAGAAAGATATCGTATGGTAACAGTAATTTACATAAAATACATTTTATTTTATGTTATATTTTTAACCCCCGACGCAAAAACGACGGGGTGTTATAAGTTTGACGTGGCTGTGTGTGTGTGTGTGTGTGTGTCTGTCTGTCTGTGGCATCGTAGCTCCCAAACGGATGAACTGATTTTGATTTAGTTTTTTTTGTTTGAAAGGTGAATTAGTCGGGAGTGTTCTTAGCTATGTTTGATAAAAATCGGTCCAAGATGGCCGCTGCCACAAAATGGCGGATTACATAATTTTTCACAACTCCCTCAATATGGGTATCAAATGAAAGGGCTTGACTAGTAGAATACCATACACTATGATAAATTTCAAATCCAAGATGGCCGCCACCAGAAAATGTCGAATTACATTTTTTTTTCACAACTTCCTTTATATGGGTATCAAATGAAAGGGCTTGACTAGTAGAATACTATACAAAATTACAAATTTCAAATCCAAGATGGCCGCCACCACAAAATGGCGAATCACATTTTTTTTTCATAATTCCTTTAATATGGGTATCAAATGAAAGGGCTTGACAAGTAGAATAATGTACACTATATTGAAAGGGAATTAGGAATATTAACTAACGAAATGAAAACTAAAAACTTGTAAATTATTTTTTTAGTCTAATCAATGCCCTAGCTAGATTGATGAGGAAAGTGGAGTGATGACTGGTACCTAGGGCCTAACGAATTATTTAGCTTTTAATACATTATTTACTACATTATAATTACCTTTATTTTTTCAATAAAACCGTTTAAAAAAAATATAATTAAGTCAAAGTATTTGGACTAGTATCATTATCCAGGGAGAAATCAGAGGAATACGTTAATATGGAATGAACGACCACGACTACCTAACTAGCTTCACTGTGGTAAAAATACGTACAGCTTCGCAGATTTCGGCGAGTCACGTGTCGATCGTATAACATGTTTACTAGTAATATAAAATTATAAAGTTTAAAAAGCAAGAAATAAAAGTTAAATTAAAAAATTTAAAGAACCCCCGACTCAAACAAAAACCTCTAAAAACTAAAAAATAATATATATTGGCCCTTTAAGTTTAATATAAGTTGCAGGAAATATTTTGATCCAAGCGTCCTCACGTCGGGGGACGGCTAATGAAAATTGGAAGTTAACAGCAGCTATGTTTTCTACAATATCATGCATTCATTATTGCTGGGTTTAAGCCTCTCTGTTTGGCGTTTTCATTCAATAAATCATTTTATAATACACTAGCGACTGCATTAAAATCCGTTGCGTAGTTTACAGACAGCGGAAGCTACTTTGTTTTATACTATGTACAGATTTTCTAAACCAGACACAAAGTGATCATGACGGTATTTTGCATTCGGGGCAAATAATTTACAGGTAAGTATTTTTTTCTATATAATCTAGTCGTTTCTGGCACTCGCCGGCCGCTGCCGCGGCACCGCTCGCTTCGCTCGCTCGGCTCGTGCGTAGGGGGTCACAGTTTTAACCTAACCTAACCTAACAATTTTGTTTTAAACAATTAAGCTAATCTAACTAGTTCGGTTCCGGGTAGCCCACTAAAAATAGCCTCTTTTTTCTATTAGTGCAAGTCGATGAAAGAATGAGTTTAATTTTTAGGAAATTGCGTAATAATAAGTCAATATGTAAAACGTTTTTATCCCAAACGTCTTTTTATAAGATAAAATGAATTGTTTGTCAAATAACACGTTATTAAAAAAAAGTTTATCGGGTAATTATTTTGTAAAGTGAATTATTTGGCAAACTTGTTGTTGTGTAATGATGAAATAAGAAATCATGTTTTCGCCAATCGTTGCTTGTCAAGTAAAAATTTGTAAATTATTTTTTGGTAAACTGACAGGGCACCACGTTACCGTGGGATAATGTCCGCCCTCCATGAGGGCGAAGCGTGCCTATATGCTAGTTTAACACAACGTGTTATGCAATAAAGATTTGAATTGAATTGAGTTTATTTTAGGTTGGACCTAATATATAATAAGAAATCAATTTGCTCATAATGCAGGATTCGCGTCGATCAATCAGATCGCCGCTCATGAAGAATGGTGTAAGGACAAAGATTGTGGCTACAGGGTCACGAGGGTCACTAACTAAAAATAAATATTTAACCTCAAACGAAGGTTAGTTAGTCTATTTACCCCGGACCCGTGTAATTCCATTTACAAATCCCACTCTTTTACCTTATTAAGTCGCCACCGTAAATGGGGATTGGTCTCTCTTTGTTGTACGTACTGTAGAGACTGTAGCCGAACTAATTTCTTCCTACCATCTTCATGCAGATGATTTACAAATTTACTCGCGAGCTCCTCTTGGAAATCTGTCCGAGGCTATCTTATCGATTAATCGTGATCTGGCCCGTATTTGCGACTGGAGCAAGAGATATGGACTTATGGTCAACCCCATAAAGTCGCAGATTGTAGTGGTGGGCAGTTCTAGGACGGTTTCAAGAATCGATTGGACGACCCTTCCCCAAGTTTCTTTTGACAACTCAGTGGTTCCCTTTAGTGACAAAGTTAAAAACTTGGGGATATTTATTGATAAAGCCTTCTCTTGGACTGCCCAGCTACAGGAAGTTAGCCGCAAGCTATTTGCATCCGCTGCATCTTTGAAGAGATTACGGTAATTTCCTTTCGATTGCCACTAAGATTGCGCTTGCACAATCGTTTCTTCTACCCATCCTTGACTATGCTGATGCCAGCTATCTTGATCTTACCCATTTTTTTTTTTTTTAACGTGGAGAAATGCTCATGCATTCTGCACTATCACGGGGAGATAGTGAAGTTATGTGGGACTCTAACCCACTAAAACTCCACGGTGTCCTCCTCTGCCGCTTACGGCGGGAACACGGGCACGCGTTAGCACTCATCCGTGAACCCGCCGCGGCTGTCCGTCACTGGACCCTCCTCTGGGGAGTATTCCCCATTACCGGCGCACCAGAACACATAGCACGCCGTGACCACCCCTGGGATCAAACCAGCACATGGGTGCCAGACGACCCCGTGTCTGGGCACCCTTGGTCCCCCTGCGACGGGTCAGGTAGTTGGCCCCGCCACCTGTCAATTTTCGGCCGCAGAGGATAGGGAGAGCGGCCAACGTCATACCAACACTCCTCCTCCCCTGCGGCCCCACCGCGTCCGCCATCAGACGGTGGCGACCCCGTCAAGGCCGCGGAAGGTAGGGAGAGCGGCGCACCGCAATCCAGGCAAAAAACAGGCAAAAGCCCTGACGAGCGGCCCCTCCTCGGGTTCCTCTTCGCTTCACCATGGGTGTCTAAGCCACGGCTACTGAGCCCCCCCGCCTCGACAATGCGGGAACCCACCGGGGGGGATCTTGATCTTACCCAAGACCAACTCGATAAACTTGAGCGGTTTCAAAAATTTTGTATAAGTTTCATATTCAGTTTGCGCAAATATGACCATGTTTTCGAATTTCGTGTGAAGCTTAAGTGGTTACCAATTCGCCTTCGTCTGAATGCTCATATTCTTTCCCTTTTGTACAATGTGCTCTTTTCCCCTTCCACCCCTCTCTATCTTAAGAAACTTTTCCAGTTGCTTTGTGACTCCCACACGAAATTTTTAAGGTCATCAGATAACTTGAAGCTCAAAATGCCTATGCATTCCACAACTTTACTAAATAAATATAAATATATAAATCCTTTGCTGTCAGATAGGCAGTCGCTCCATGTAAAATACTGGTATTCAGCTGCGTCCGGTTAGACTGGAAGCTGACCTCAACATAGTTGGGAAAAGGCTAGGCAGATGAGGATATAAATCCTTTGCTGTCCAGGCCGCTCGTTTGTGGAATGCATTGCCAGTTGAAATAAAAAGCGTGCAGTCGTTACATGTGTTCAAAAGACTCGTAAAGGAACACTACTTGTCATGTCGTTATGATCTTGTTGTCCTAACTGCAATCATCAATTGTCTTCTTTTACTTTCGTTGCTTATATATTTAGTACCTATGTATGTATTTATTGTATCTATAATTTTGGACATACAGTATGTATACATAATATTTTAGTGTATTGTATACATAATATTTGCACCAACGACAGCCCCATTTCATGTCCAGGAAAATCACTGTCCATTCCAAGGTTTCCTGGAAGAGATCGCAGAAAGCGATAAGGCCGCCCATTGTATATTTTGCGGTGTTTGATGTATTTTTTTTCGTGTTATGTATTTTTGTGATGTACGATAAAGTACATATTATATAAATAAAAATAAATAAATATTATAGCCTATTTGGTGCTTACATGCAACCTCCGCGAGACAAACATTATTATGATTTAAGGTTAGAAGATTAGGCTAACAAGCAAAATAATGAAGATGTAAAATACGTAGTATGTTTTATAGGAATAATTATTGAACATACGAGATAAACCATAGATTGGTTTATTCCACCCGGTACCGTGAAGCTCGTAGAAAGCTTCACAGTCACAGATATAGATACACCTAGATAACGTAAGAACAACTACTTCGCCTGCCCAGCTTACGTACAAAAATCGTAAGCCGCCACTTTCGAGTCCTAAGTACTGCTGGCTGGGTGAGCGTGAGCGCTGGCGCTAGGCCCTGGGGGTGGGGCGAGGCGGGTGCCGCACGCAGCGGCGTTTTGGAATCGATTTGATTTTCCCATCACTAAATATTGCTTGTGACGTCATATTAGGTGGTCAAAAAATTATACGCTTGGTTTTCATACAGATCGTGATACTTGCGATATCTAGGTCTATCTATATCTGTGTTCACAGTACATAGGAGCCGAATGTTTTGTGTTACACTTTGTCTATATGAGCGTACGACAATTTATTTGACTATCATTGTTGTATTTCTGGCATTAAGATAATATAAATAAACGCTTTGTTTGTATTTATTTTGGACGTGATATAGTTATCTTCATTTTACTAACGTGTTTACTTCACATAAGAATATTTCTTTTTGATTCTTTATTTTCAGTGGGAAACTGGCATTATTTTTGTTGGCGACACAAAAATATTTTTCATGGAAAACACGGTAATTTGTGGCGGGCTCAACATAATCCTATAAAACCTTTGATAGATCCACACCAGCGCCGTATTATGAAAAGAGGGGAAGTCATAAAACGTGTCTAATTAAATTCTCATTTACTGTAATCCTGCTATCAGCTACATGACGTCGCGCGTCGGTGACAAACAGATGGAGAGTACTTGTATGTAATGAATCATGCTCATTGTTCTACGTGACACGAAAACCGCCTTATACGGTATTACAGCCGTATTTATGATCATTAGCATATAGAGGCATAATCAATGTTGAAATACGAGCTGTTGTCAAGAGCTTTTCGTGAAAATTATTCTGCTTGTTTGAATATTTTAATATCTATAAGGTGTGTTGAAGAGGTGTCAATAAAAGCTACGCGCGTACGAGTAGTTATTTTTTGAAACGCAAAGAAAAATAGCATTTTGAATATGTTTTAACAAAGTAATTGTGGCAGCGTCAACAAAAAGGTCGTTACCAACAGCTGATAAAAAATACCAACTGTATTTTCAGCATTCAAAATGGAATTTATATTGTTTCGAAACAATATAAATTCCACTAATAGCTAGGTGGAATAATGTTACAATAACAGTAACGTTTGTGTTTACTACGTCAGTTCGACGTAAAGGTTCCGTATTTATCGGAATGCCCCAACAACACACATCGTGATAATGTAACAGATACCGAGCCAATTCTGAGGCGATCCTGCCCTCCCGATTCCAATCATCTTGTGGTTTGTTACAGTCAGCAACGAAAGTAGGTTACACTCTCTAAAGTTTCAGAAGTGATTTAGGAATGAAAACTTGCAAAATTTTACTTATTTGTTTTCGCAATTTAATGAAAACTCGAGAGTAGCTTGGCTGGTATAACTGTCATTTAGATTATATTAAAGACTAGTATTTTCATATCAATCAATCTGAAATCAACTCGGCCTATAGCAGTCCACTACTGGCCACAACACTGTCCTCCGCCTTCCGCGTCTAATCTGTCCCAGTCATAGCATTTTCATATATTTAAAAACAATAATTTTCTTTTGGTTATATGGGGCTCAAAGCATGTACGACTACTTAGGTATATTTCGAGCTCCAGACACACTAGCCGCAGAAACGGTTGAAGGACTTCCACGAGGATATCCCCACGACAAAAGCCCTGAGATATAATCAAATAGTAAAAAATACAAAATGATCCGACCGACTAAAGTAAACCGAACTCAACAACCCAATCTGATAAAGGTATGTTTACGTTATACCTAAGTAAACATGTAGGTACCTAACTGAATTGCAGATGACGTGACGTCAATTTACATAAAATGTTGGTACCGTTTAGGGAACACATTTGTTATTTAATTAGCTACGTCGGAACGACGGTGGTATAAATCAGCGAGGGACGTAGGGTTGCTAACTCAGTTTAAAATTCAGTTTTCGCTGACGCGTTTCCAGTTAAAAGCCAACTCATTGTCAAAACCACGCGCGTATAATACTAGATGTGCCACCGCCGGCTCCGTTCGTGTGGTCTGTTATACTAAAACCTAGTCTAAGAACCATGACGTGACTCATAAGTACAAGAAATGACAACAAGATGTTGCGTTTATGTATGTATATTTCGTGCTCTTATATAAATTGTTACACTGAACCGCACGTTACGAAATTTTGTTTCAGTGCGGTTAGTGGAAGTGCTCAGGTGCTGTTCGTCCAAGTGCGGTTCAAATCAGTGCTCTGAGTGGAATACTTCCGTGAGACAGAAGCTTTAGATCGCCACGTGGAACGATCCTAAAGGTTCGTTTTCATTATAAGAAAATCCCTTTTCCGAGCAGCAAGTTTAACGTTAGTTTCTTATTAGGTTGCAGTAAAGTAAGTTAAGAAAAGAAACGAATATATCCGTGGTACTTTTATAGTCGTTAAGATACACGAAACATTTGTGAAAACATCTTGCTTGATATGGACATGTGATGAGGCGAGATGTTGACCATATGACTAAAAGAGTCGTGAATTTAGAGGATGGAAAAAGAGGCCGCGGACGACCACCAATACAAATAAATAATAACATGATAGCGAGCAACTCAACAAAAGAATCAACCCACAACCGTACGGTGTGGCGCAGAAGTACTAGGAGGGCTGACCCCAAACAAATTGGGATAATAGCCAGGAGAAAGAAAAAGAACAATGTAAGTCAAGAAAAGAAAACTATCTTCTGAAGAAGCGTACAAATATTTGGGTACGTGGATACGCGTGGCGTTGAATGAAGCTTTTAAATCATAAATACATCTGGTTATATCTGGTTGCTTAAGTGACGTCATAAAAGCGTTCAGAATGTGGCTTTAGATACCTCGTGTTTCCTATTTTTCCACACATAACTAGTTTGGCTGCTATGTTTTATGCAACGTCATGCAGATTCCAGTTCTTTTATTACCCGACTGCGGCGAAGCCCAAAAGGAGGGTTATTTAATGCATAAAATTATGTTATGAAGTTTATTCTTAGAAAGTTAAACATAGATACAAGATGTTGTCATAGTTTGAGTGATAATTTCTTAATATATTTTGACATATTTTGTTTCGATTTTAATATAATAATAATAAAATAAGTTTTATTTTTTTCTCCCACAAGTTTCAATAAGTACACAGTTTATATTTAATAAAAGTTTTAAAATGGGAGACAGGGAACCCATACTAAGTAAACCTGTGCAACGGGTCTCCTTATCTCGAATATACACTTGCGTGCAAAAAAATTGGCCCACTCCATGTTCTCCATTTGAGACACGCTATCTCAAAAATCGTAATGTATATAATTTATTATTTTATGTTGTGCGAAGGTAGGTAAGGTACAGTGTATTTAAACATACATTATATTTTGATAAAAGCAATAATCTTGACAAGATCGACTCGATTCTTCAGATGTCCTCATCACTGACTTTTGCTCGGAAAAAAGTGCGTGACTTTCTCTGTCAATGAAATTGACAAACGTTAAATTTTGTTCATTCCTGCTTGTTTTTATCAAAATTAAACTTGATTTTCTTAACAGACTTCAAAAAAGGAGGTTCTTTATTCAACACCCATATTTGTAAGTTCGCGATTTTCTCAAAAACTAATGAATCAGTGTTGATAATTCTTTCTCTAACGTAAACTACATACTTTCAGGAAGATTTTAATATACAATATATTAGGTTATAGTTATTAAAACTTGTTGAATTATATTGTTTCAAATCGAAGAGCAAGGGGTGGGTCGATTTTTTTACACGCAAGTGTATTATATATGGCTCTTTTAAGGACATAAATAACAGTGACATAAATAACAGGGAGCGCTTACAGCTAATGAACAATTATAAAAATAAAATCTACCTAAAAACTCTACACAAACTCTATACAAATAAATAAAATTGGAGTGTCTGTTTGTAATATTAAAATAACCGTTTTTTACTAAATGCATATGGATGTAGACACGGTACATAATACCAAAATAACATTTTTTACAATTTTTGTCTGTCTGTCTGTTTGTTACGGCTAAGCTCTGAAACGGCTGGACCGATTTTGACGGGACTTTCACTGGTGCTGATGTAATAAGGAGTAACTTAGGCTACTTTTATTTTAGAAAAAATAATTTATGTTTTGTTAAATTCCACGCGGACGAAATCGCGGGTAACAGCTAGAACTAAGAAATAAGATTAAGAAGTGGTTTGTAGCAATTTTAATGTTTGGCGATTGCATTACTTTGGCTGTATTTTTATATTTAATAGCTCTCAAAGTTTTTTTTATCAATTTATTATATTCCACTTTCATTTACTTCTTGTGGATTATTGGAAATTTTATATGGATACATCATAGAGTAAAGTAATATATCGGATACATGCTTGTTCCGAACGAAATTGAATTTTACCCCGTTTGTGTTTAACTTTCATTTTACTTTGAAATTCTATTAACGATTCGTTTATTCAACTAATCCGAGGGTTTAACCCGTTTTTTATGGAACCCTAGAAATGCAGACATGCAGAAATCCGGGTTAAACTAGATTGATTGATAAAAAATGCATGAAAAAGTAATTCAACCTAGAAATTAATATTTTAGATTTGGAAGTTAGTTTCATAGACTACAAGAACAAAACTAAATTATACGAAAACTGTTATTGTTTTTGAAATAGGCAAAACATGTTATAAACAAACTTTTAAGTACCTTCCTTTCGTTACCTTTAGTAAAATGTCGCCATATTGTTTAGATTGTGGACCGGAACTCGTATTTATGCTAATGAAAGGTACGCCGCGGTTACGGAACCCTTAGAGGGTGAGTCCAACTATCCCTTAGCCGGTTTTGTTTGAATAAATATCAGAAAGGTCAGGTGCGTAGTACTCGCAACCGGCGTGCGTCAGATGTATGAACGTGAACGAGGCAAAAGGAGTAAAGTCCGACCGCGGCAGATTTTCCAAAGATGTAAACAACAATGGCCGCTCGAAATTGAATAAAAGCGATAAACAAGAGTATTTATTTTAAGTAATATTTGTTTTCGTCTAGTTAGCTCGGAGATTTAGACGAAAACAAATATTACTTAAAATAAATACTCTTGTTTATCGCTTTTATTCAATTTCGAGCGGCCATTGTTGTTTACATCTTTGGAAAATCTGCCGCTTTCGGACCATAAGTATATAAGAACCGTAGCAGGTGGCATTCTGTAGTTTCTGCCTAACCCCATGGGAAGAAATTGTGAGGTTATGTATGTATGTACCTATGTCAATATTAAATAACAATTCTAAAATAATCATAATATACATACACATCTAGGATCGTTCTGGTAACTGGTAAGTACTTTTTTTTTTCTGGATGGGAAATCATCTAATATCTCCTCCCGCTCTGGGTGGAGCGGAAGGGAGTGTCAGACTCTTACTGACTAAAACCCACCCGTGTTCCTTCCTTAGCCCTTTATTTTCCCGGGCAGCGGTAACCCTTCCTGACGATCCTGCTACCTTTCGGACGATCCCGCCACAGACCACTGGTACTTACTTACTCGCTACCCAGTACCCACACGTCCTACATAATTACTATCCTCCTTACTAATAAACGTTGTATAGCGTCTGTATGGTTACAGAACGCTATGTCTTCTTGTTTCGAAAGTCAAATTACTGACGACTGAAAGAAGGAAATCGGTGTGTAACTATTTACCTGATATAAGTAATACGTTTATTAGTAAGGAGGTATATAGTCAGTAGGTAATCAATCAAATTAACGTACTTAATTGTCATTAACTAAGCGCAAATGTTGACAGATCTGCAATAGCACTGCAATTAATTATAATAGGTGTCATACCGAAGATTACAAATGTGTAACATATAGAATGTACAGGCTCGCGGGAATTGTAACCAACAGCCCTTAAAAGGAGGGTTATGTTTTCGATTGTATAGTAAAGTAAAAAAAGTAAAATCGTTTAATATATGTATGTATTTCTTTATTTATTTACAAGGCAACTACAATAGGAAACAATCACAGTATATCTCTAGGTTCACATTATAGGTTTCGACCTGATTATCACCCAAAGCGCAATCGCACAATATGACAAGCAATAACAATAGTAATGATGACCACTACAGTAAAAAGCTTAGTTCACAAAATTACTTCTACAAAGTCTGTGGCCTTAGGCAGGATAGCCTGCCTACAGGAATGTGTAGGACCAAACACGCCAGGTCATCAGCTGCCTAGCCTTTTCCCAACTATGTTGGGGTCGGCTTCTAGTCTAACCGGATGCAGCTGGATACCACTATTTTACAAGGAGCGGCTGTCTATCTGACCTCCACAACCAAGTTCCTGGGTAATACGATACTCCTTGGTAAGACTGGTTGTCAGACTTTCGGGCTACTGGCGACCCGTAACGACTGTCAAAGATCAACGAATGACAGCCGGGACCAACGGCTTAACGTGCTTTCCGAGGCACGGAGGGGTATGTGAAGATGGTCACCCATCCACGGACCAACCGCGGCAAGCGTAGCTTAACCTGATCGCTCGACCCATGCGGCTGTTATTACTTAGCCACAAAACCATACACACCAGGTAAAGTACATCATTGTTATAGTTACATTAAAAGAAAACAGTATTTAAGTAAGTTAAAATATTTGTTTCCGATATAAGGCCGATTATTTATTTAAGACGCAAAGCAGTTTAACAATGACAGTCATATTTATGAAGATTGACAAACGATTGATTTGAAAACCAGTGTAGGAAATT
Organism: Hydraecia micacea; assembly: GCA_914767645.1. NCBI lineage: Eukaryota > Metazoa > Arthropoda > Insecta > Lepidoptera > Noctuidae > Hydraecia > Hydraecia micacea. Next base: position 11,711,636 of record OU611782.1, on the reverse strand, counting down.
AAACTCAAATATTTTTTCCCCTTTGTCTTCTATTCAATGTTCTAAGTTTTGTTGAATACGTAGTATGTATGTATAGTCCTTCCTAGAATACAGTAAAGGTGCTATCTTGAAATTTATTGGTGCAACCGTCCCATTTTATAGCTGATCCAAACGGGTCCGGAGTTTTTAGCACGTCGTCTGTAGCACCCGAGATCTGGTCGTTTTTAACTGAAGAACTATGTACGTGCAGACGTGTTACTAACTGGAACAATGGCCTGGCGTACTTTATGTAGGTCCCTACCCATTACCATGTTCTGTGATGATACCCAAAATAAATAGGACATTCTGATTCTGTAGATCTAGTAAATGGCGGCTTAGTTGTCTTAACTGGAAACCTAATTATTTGACTGCTTTCTTTGTATAACAAATCGCCATAAAAAAACTCTATGGTTGCGTCCCAACAAAACGCGACTGTGTTGGTCGCGCGAGTACGCGATCGTCGTGCTCGTTTAGGCAGGTAACACACCACCACCGCGAAACCATAGCAGCGAAACAGCAGTAGTCGCACCATGAATTGTATGACAACTGAACAGAAGCGAAACTGCCTATCCTAATGTATCTACAGAAATCTGTAATCAAATGATTATGATCTTATCTCTTGACCGCCCATTGTGTCACCTCATTTAAATTTCTACATTTATATCTGCCATTTCATGGTGTACATAATAAGAAGTATTCTATCTATTTATCTATCTTTTTTCCGCGTGATTTTGTTAATCTGCTCCGAAACCGGTAATACTTCTGAGCTCAGCCCGCCATTTTGTTGCAGTGTGGTGTTTGTTTCGCACGTATCTTTGGCAGTCGACAACTTTATAAAGCGAAACTTCTATTTTTTTGTTAAATGTATGGCTTCGCATAATTATTTTCGCATTAGAGATGTGCTAAGGCCCATATAGGTATGTTTACTTTTTGTTCCGTGAACCGGAACGCGTGACCGCGCCGACAGAGGGCGCCTTCCGGTTTTCCGAACAAAAATTTACATATGAACGCGACGATTGCTTTTGGTTAGGACGATCGCGTATTCGCATGACTATCGCTTTCAGTTAGGACGCAGGGTACCGGTTCTTGCTTTTAAAAAGCAGAGGGATTTTTTTCATAGTTTTTAAAAAGCATCTCTATCATACTCATGTTTACAAGTGACGTTGACAGTGTATCGTGATAAATTGTTTATCGCGATTGATAGCTTAATTGCTCCATTTGTAATGTGATTTAGATGGGCGTGAATAGTTTCAGCTTTCAGATTTTCATACCGGACTGCAAGATTCTTTCTTTCTGTATTGTTTAGCTCTATATCTGTTTTTTGGGTGGGAAATTATCACATAACTTCTCCCGGTCTTCTTCTGGTCGGAGCGGGAGGGCGTGTCAGACTTTTACTGACTAAAACCCACCCGTGCTCCTTTAGTTGCCTGTGCCAGGGGCCACGGTAACCCTTTCGAACAACCCGCGACCGTGGCAGTAGCTGTAAGTCTTCTAAAGAAGATAAATAAATAATAAATAAAATAAACATAAAATATATAGTTTTTAGGACAGTTGCCAATTCAAATATTCTCCGACGAAATTATTATAAATCAAAATTCTTTGTTCACTCCAAATATTCAAAGTCAAAGTCACAGTCAAATCATTTATTTCAATTAGGCACACTAAAGGCACTTTTGAACGTCAAAAATTATAGTAAAACGAATTGATTCTAGTCGCCCATTCCAAAAGGTAGTTTTCGTATGGAGAAGAATGGGCAAGAAACTCCACCGTTACTCTTTTAAAATGTTTTAAAAGTTCTGTATAGGTACATTAATTATATAATTATATGTGAAGACGATGCATCTAGAATAAAAATTAGTCTGCCAACAAAAGGTAAAAAGAATTAAAAATAAAGCAATGACAGGTAAATCAATTATGTGATAGATACATGGTGCTCACATATTTACAACTATTGTTAAAGTAGATTATTTTTATATAATTTTAACAAGTGTGTGAGTTACTGTAGCCACAAAAAGTAAAACTAATGTCATAAAAAAATATATAAATCAAATTAGCGACCAGTTTGATTTTGTCTATTCGACTACCTAATTAATAATCTCTATCACTATTTTATTAATTACAGTTATTATATACACGTAATAAATGAAAAAGTAAAAGAACCAATTTTAGGAAAGAACCTTTCAGAACAATGATGTACCCGCAGCCTGCGGTTTAATAAGAATATTGTTGGAATAAAAATCATGATCCTGGTAAAAAAAAGGTCAAAAGACTCGCCCTCTGGTATGAAAGTACATTGAAACTTAATATGTCATTGAACTACCAAAGGGTACTCAATAAGTAAAACAATTTTGTCTACTCCTTCGTGGTTATCAGTCGTTGTAGTATGTTAAACTCACTTAAAATATTCTAACACCTCATCCTTTGTCGGAGACAGTACGGATCGGATGATATCATGGGGAGTGTTTGGTATATCGCCACCGTGGCGGAAACGTGGCCCGACCGCTAAATGGGGAGCATTTTTCTCAACACATGATCAGAATTTATTAACAGGCTTTTGCAGGAAATCGCTATGAATCCATCCCGGGTCGTCGAACCAGGAAACAAATAGAAAAATAGAAAGTTTGGCAAAATAAGGGAATGCCGCTAAATCCGCCGTTGTTCGCTTGATGGTCGAACTAACAAACTGATTGAACCTCAAAATTGTGTGTTACGCTCGTAGAAGCAAACAATTCATCTACAGAATTATTTCGGGAACCTGAAATGGTTTAAAACATGTTTTAATAAATAGGCACTCATGTAAGCACTATGTACCTAGACTATAAAGCTACAATTTACTGGGTACATCTTTCATTGACTTGAATGTGCCCTGGCGGCTGAGATTGTCATGCTCTCTCAAATATCTAGCTGGTGGTGGCGTGTGTGTTGGATCATTAAGTTCCCTTCGAAATAGTTGAGCTGAATGGTGTTGATCTTAATTAATTTTTATTTTTTTTATTTTTATCTTTTTTTACAGACGCTTTTAACGTACGTCTTTCTGCAGTGTTCTCACTGGTACAGTTTCAACATGAATGATGTAACTATATTTTGTAACAATTTTATGAATTATAAAAGAGTGTCCGTGGAGTTTCTTGGCCTTTAATTGATTTATTTGAAATTTAAATGCTTTGAGTTTGAGTTTAAGTTTGACTCTTGTTTATAAATCGTGTGTAACTTGTCGTACACTTTCTGTATATTATTGATTCACAACGTGTCCAGTAGTCCTGATTAATGTTATTTCTCTACAAGGTTACATCGACATTACTCACAATCTCGGCTGTTCGCTGACCGACTGTGATCGGAGTAAGATGAACGCTACACTTCAGATCAGCGCAGTTTTCATTCATTATTATCGACTTTCGATACGGAAACATAAAGCTGCTGGGTGATTGATCATAAGTACAATGAGTTTTTCATGCAGTGAGGTCACAAATGGGGAGGACAAATTCCATCCATAGCTTGTATAATACATATAGCTTCTTATTAATGTTAAACGTATTCGATTGTAACCTACATGAACCGGTGTAGGTTGCAGAATAGGCCGTTGGTCGAATAATGTTTCGATTACATTCAATAATTTAAAAGCAAATACAAGGAAAAGGCTCATATGAAATTAGGGCCCAGTACCCTAATTGCGTAAAACACTATCAATCTCAATCTGAATAATTTTGAAGGATATTGTTAATCCATTGGTTCATATGTTCGAAAAAAATTTCTACTCAATAACGTAAATAACGCAATGAATTTTGTTGAACTGTCAATACGAAAGCGACAGCTACTTATAGTGTGTTACGCAATTACCCTGCAAGAGGAAGAAACAGCAAATAAAAGGCCTAGTACCTATAAAAGTGTCCCATGTGTGGAAAAATAGTACATTATAAGGGTCTCGGGTTTCTAACCCCTACTTGCACACGTCTGCTACATTTACATTTGTTGGCGTTTCGCAACGCACCCAGACGGGGATTAGTGCGGACTTCATTTAAATAGTTTCCATACATCGCGTGTGTTACAACTACAAGTCTCTACTTTGAATATAATTACGTGAGATTTTGTTACGTGAGATTTTGTTACGTGAGATTAACGTTCTTGGGAATTTGGGTTTCGAAAGGTGGTATATATAAATACGTTCTGTATAGGCAGTTAGCAGGGATATTGACGCGCAAGCTGTCACCGTGAATTCAGCTCATAATTATAGGGTAGGGTAGAAATTTTTCAAAGGATATTGAAAAAAAACTGCTGTTTCATACAAAAGTGCCACCTATGCGGTCAAAATGTACGTAACAACATTTTTTTCAAAACATTAAACGAAGGAGTTCCAGAATCATATACTGAATCCATGGTATCAGGGTGCGCTTCGATGTCACCTTGTATAAAATCACAAGACAAAATATGAATGCACTTAAAATCCAGCTGAAGTACAATATTGATTAAACTGTACTATGTGGTGACAGGTTACCACCCATTCTTTATCCTGAACAAAGTCGCACTTTTGTACAACCCGAGATCGAAGAATAAAGCTGAAACATTGTTTTTCTTATTGTCCAAGTACTTTAGTGTAAAATTGTTCGGAGTATTTTTAACAGAAAGGTAAAGTGTCGTAGAATCTTAGTTAGAGGTCATTGTACTTTATAAGTAAGTACAGACGCCAGCACATCAAAATACCCGAAACTGTCAAATTTTCCCAATCAACTTTGAACCTTAAACTTTAGCGATAAAGTTGAAAATCTATTAAAGAAATTTGACAGATTGTAGTAGCCTAATGTGCTGGCGTCTGTACATACTTTCGTTTTGTATAATTTCATCTTATAAAATTAATATTAAATCCTTCAAATTTTAATTTGCTAACCAAACGCCTACGAACAATGATATTATTTGACGTACAAATTTAATTAAGTACTTATTTATTTCAGCCTATTTTACCTTTTGATTTTAGCCACACAACGAAATCCTCTTAGGGTTTATATGTGCGTTGGCTAGCCGTTCATTAACCTTTTACAAAAATGATATTACTACAATCATACATAAAATACTTTTATAATGACGACCAGTCCAGGCCAGTCCTTTTGTAATCCGTTACTAGATGACGTCATGTTAAGTTTGACTTTATTCAACCGAAGACTACCGTAGTAGGAATTATGCCATAGGCTAAAAATAAGTAGTCGAGGCTTCTAAGAACCTATATGAGAGTGGCAAGTCTAGTTTTATTATATTCGGCGGGTAGTTAGCGAAAGAAGCGGCGGCACACGAGGGCCGGGCGCCCTTTGCCACCATTAACCCGCGTCCATTAAGTAATGGCCCCCTAATGGTGCGCTCTGCAAACACCGTCTTGGCTTAGCCTAACTTAACATGCGTTTAGCTCCGTCGTCTCAACTTACGCCTTTTGTCATATAAAGTGAAGTACATTCTCATCCAACGAGTTTATGTAAATTGAACATGTGGTGCAGCATATTATTTATAAGTTGAGGGAAACTTGTAACGTTCTGCGGAATAAAAGTATGATGAAACTGTATGGTAAGTTAAGTTATTCTATGCTTCATTGTTAATTAAACTAGATACTGCTATGAGAGATAACTTTGGAATGTAGCTTTATGTTACAGCGAAGAACCTTCATGCACCGAACAGAAGACCGCTTTTGTTCTCTACTAATTACGTTCTTCAAAATTTACTTAAAACCATCTCAAATTGTTAACGTAGCTTTAATAGTGAGAAAACATCTCAGAAATTGTCTTGGACGTTATAGAATGAGCAAAGAAAAGATAAAATGCTAGAAAAGAAACAACTCAAGCTGTTTCGCAATTAAAACGTTTTCAGTGGGTGCGATGGATATGAATTGTTCACGAGTAGTTCCTTGCAGGGGCCCGCTCCACCCCCCCTGCCTCCCCCCTCGCGTCTGCTGCCTCGTCGTCGCGTCGGCTTGGCTCAGTTCCGCGCCAAGGACTACTTGAAATGCCCCAGTTCCAAAGCAAAAAGAGTATTTCACTTTTGTGCAGGATTGACAGCTTAATGTAATGCATCTACTCGCATAATATACATCCGCTGCGCCATTGTACACTGGGTAAGCTTACGATAAATTGATTTTTGGTAACATTTGGGAGATATAGTTGTGAAGCTAGGAGCAGAAAGATTTATTCCCTTTGCAAGCACAGATTTAAGTGTTAGAACAAGAAGTTTGATGTGTGACATGACATGTGAATATGATGTACTCCTTGATTTTTAATTTGGAAACATTCATTAAGAGTGATACCTATAGGTATGAATCCTGTCCATCAGTTGACTGCTGTTTTTGTTGTGACCTTGTCACGGCGCGGCGAGGGTGTCGGTGAGTCGGTGCGGGCCGTGTCGCCGTGTCCGGCGCGCGCGCGTGATTAATGAACCCTGCATTATTTGCACGATAGTGATCAATCAATCACGCCTAACCTGTTGCCGGCCAGCTCCTCGCACTATTAAATAACTATCATTGTTATCTTGTTAGTCATTGTTTGAGCGCAGGTGCTCTTGAGGGTCGCTTGACGGCTAACAATTACCGACAACCTAAGTGGCAGTCGCCGTTTTATTAATTTCTTGGAGCAGCTAGAAGATTTACGATGCAATGACAATACGTTTCCTTTGTCGCAGCTATTTATTATTAAAAGACACCCTTAGTATATAACAGCGGCACAAAGCCAAGACAAACAATACAACACAAATGTTACTACACAAACACATCGGTAAAATTACTTTTTAAATCTCTGCGTTCTCAACATTACTCTTTTGCGGAGATTCAATTTTATTTTACAAAACGTTGAAAATGGCTTGCAACGAGAGCGGTCAGGATTGGCACTCCGCCACGTTTCGTTGCAACTGTTACACAAACATAACTTTCTGTCGATGTAACGAACACTTCGTGATCCATGACACAGTTTTTCGTTGAATATACCTCGCACCCTCTCACTGAGAGGAGGCCTGTGTCCCAGCAGTGGGAACAATATAGGCTGGTTATGTATATATGTATACCTAATTCGTTTAGGTATATGGTTCTGTCATGCCGAGCAGTAGTTAATGTACGACATATTCCATAATTAACTTCAATTAAATCATTTCATATGCAAATGAATGTTCAGTATGTTGTCATGTAAGTAATCGCAAGTAACATCTATGCATGTTTGCTTCAAAATAACTGTGGGAAACACGCCTACTGTACACATAAATACATAAGCATGATGTTACATAACGCTTAGTGCTATTATTAATTACTTTTGCCTGTCACGCGACACTTCCGTCATCAGTTTTGAATCACGCCCAGCTGTCTACATGTAAATAAATATTTTGTAACACTCGGGCACTCGTAAATATGGCTGGTTTTCGGCATAGTGCAGCGTGTTTGTGTTAGGTCATAGTTTTTGAGAAAAATACAAAATAAATTATTTTTGTAACTGTCAACTAGTCTATTATAAACACCATCTTTTGTTTTTATTACAACTGATCTTGACCAATTGTATTCCTGAGCCTAACTACAAATAAACTTCAAAAACTTTGGTTTCGATAACGGTGTCAATACACACGTGAAAAAATGCGCAATTTATACACTCTTTTGCAAAAAAAACGGGCACCTAAGGAAATATACGTTCTAAGGTCGATTTGAGTTAATTAAATGAAATTTAATTGTTTGACATAGTCTGTATACTTATAATCGTGTAAATTAATACGCGTGAAGTGAATTCTGGCTTTTTTTTTTTTTATTTTCGATGAATTCTTTAAAACCGATGTAAACGGCCAAACAATAAGAAGTGGTCGGCAATAAAGACAAGAATATTTTTTTACTTTTTTTAATTAAATAAAGTTACAAATGTAAAAACCTAATAACGAGTGTGACCTCCTCTTGCCAAAATCACAGCTTGAATCCTTCTGGGCATGCTTTCCACGATGTTTTTAATAACGTTTTGAGGAATACGTTCCCACTCTTCTGCAATTACTCTTTTTAGCTCCCTGATGTTTTGTGGAGCAGGTTGCACTGATCTAACTCGTCTCTTTAGAACATCCCAGACATGCTCAATTGGATTGAGGTCAGGACTTCGAGCTGGCCAATCTAAACGACGGATCCCAAGTTCTTGCATGTACGCTTCCACGTCGCCAGAACGGTGCGGGCGAGCATTGTCGTCCATAAAAATGGAACCTTCCCTAAGTGCAGTCAATGTGGGTTGTGCATATGGAATTAGGACTTCCATTATGTACCGGTGTGCATTTAATGTTCCATTTTCTATGAAAATTAACTCCGTACGCTCCGTCGAATTAATTGCTGCCCAAAACATAACGGAGCCTGCGCCATAAGGAGTGATTTCTTCGAAACACACTTCCGCATAGCGTTCTCGTGGTCTCCGCAGCACTCGCCGGCGTCGGTCCTCTCCACACAAAGAGATTCTAGCTTCATCAGAAAACAATACTTTATTCCAGTCCTCCAGAGTCCATGAAGCAAAGTTTCGAGCAAACTGAAGTCGAGCAACACGGTGCTCACGGAGTAATTTAGGGCCCCGAGCCGGGCGGTAACTCCTGATATTGGCAGCCAAAAGCCTCCTCCTGACCGTCCACAAGCTAACATCTACTCCTCTTACTTCTTCAAGGCTCTTCTTCAGGTCCACACTTGACGCCTTACGATTCCGCAACGCCTGACTCACCAAAAAGCGGTCATCTCTTGGTTCTGTGCATCGTTTTCTTCCCGAACCGGGTCTTCTTTTGACCGAACCGGTCTCTTGATACCGTTGCCAAGTCCTCTGGACAGTTGAACGACTCACATTTAGCCGCTGAGACACATAAGTTTGCGAACAACCTTCTTCAAGTAGGGCTATAATTTTACCGGCCCTTATCGCTTTATCACTCATATCAAAAAGTGGTATTTAATGTAATGAGAAAGATTAAATTTTTTAATTTGCAGAAAATATCCAAAAAGTTTTAAAATTTTAGTAATCAGTGAAAAAATCGTTTCAGCATTTCGCGCCATTAGTAAAGCAATTTTACTGTAATCCACAATAATCATTATTTTTCTTTTGTTAATTTAAAAATTCAAATTTGGAACGTAAAGAATCATGCCAGGATGCTTCAAATAACATGCCAATACATCGTCAAATTAATAAAACCTCTTTATTGTTCTTCTTCATTGAAGTAGAGAAAAAAATCTAAAGTGCCCGTTTTTTTTGCAAAACAGTTTATATAACAACTTGAAGCTTTCAGGTCCCAAATTAGCCCAAAAATAAAATAAAACTTTAATTTTTCTCGTGTTAATCACACCTAAGGTGTAATTGGCTTCACAAATAATAAAAAGTGTCACCTTTTATTGGTAAAGCTCGAAAGTGTTAAACCTCTATTTGTATTAAATTCTAGCAATAGTGTAGAAGTGCGACCAGATTTAGTTTGCTCGGGTAGAGTATAACTTTGTGTGCCAGTGGTGTGAGTGGCGAGACCCAAAGTAAACTGTAGCGAGTTGTCGGCTCCCCGCAGTCACCACGCCACAGTGCAATCAACTTCGTACTCTTTAGTTTTGTATTTACTTACTCCGTGGCTAAATAATAACAGCCGCACAGGTCGATCGATCAGGTTAAGCTACGCTTACCGCGGTTGGTCTGTGGATGGGTGACCATCTTTACATACTGAGACCCCTCCGTGCCTCGGAAAGCACGTTAAGCCGTTGGTCCCGGCTGTCATTCGTCGATCTTTGACAGTCGTTACGGGTAGTCAGAAGCCCGAAAGTCTGACAACCAGTCTTACCAAGGGGTATCGTATTACCCAGTAACTGGGTTGTGGAGGTCAGATAGGCAGTCGCTCCATGTAAAATACTGGTATTCAGCTGCATCCGGTTAGACTGGAAGCCGACCCCAACATTGTTGGGAAAAGGCTAGGCAGATGAGTTGATATGTTTTAACTTGAATTTGGTGATGGTCAGAGGTTTGGAGACCCGTTACTTGAGACGGATAACATTATAGGATTGAAATATACAAATGCTACTTTATATGTTAATCATAGACATGTGCCTTTGGCTGTATTATAATTCTTCTGTATGTCACTGAACTCCTCCTAAACGGTTGCACTGATTTTTATGAAATTTTTTGTATGTTTGAGTCCCTGGATGGTTTAGATTCACAATTGGACCGGGTAAGTGGCGCTGCGATCGAGTTCCAGGGAACAGGGCAACGTTTGTCTGGTTATCATCATCATCATCATCATAATTGGCCTATAATGGTTCCACTGCAGGGACACAGGCCTCCTCTCGGTGAGAGGGAGTGGGCCGTCATCTACCACGCGGGTCCAGTGCGGGTTAGTAGATGTCATATGTCTTCGAATTTTTGGTTCTAAGACATGCTGGTTTCCTCATGATGTTTTCCTTCACCGTTTTGTCTGGTCAGCTCGTGTTAAAATAAAATATAAAGAGAAAAATGGCTGATCGTGATTTTGAAATATAGTCTAAACCTGAGGTATTCCACTCAGAGATTGCCAACATTCCAATCGCCAATCATCTTCTCTGAATGAGAACAGGTCAATGCCCTGCAGTAAAACTATAACAGGCCCCTATAATAACACTAACATTATTCCGCCAATTCCTTGATAAATGTGTATTCAGTTAATTAGTTCCAACCAATAAATCACGTCCGAAGCCTCACAGGAATTTTCCTTTTAACGAGTTTTGTTGGTTGGTTTTGGTATGAGATTAGACTGAAACTCCATCACTCGGAGCACAAACAGACCGCGGTGACGATACTCAGCTTCACCAAATGGAGCGTAAACTCAACTTTTTGTCCCGTTTAGTAGTACTTGAGGAACTTACTCTCAAACTGTCAAACCAAGGGTGGCTGATTGATGGTTTTTGTTGTTATTTACATAAATATTAAGCCATGAACGTAAATATGTGTAAAGGGAAAATAAGCTTATGGCGCAGCTTCATGTATTTCATGATTGAGATGTTGAGAACGAAGATTATCCGATCAAGAAAACCATGCATGCACGTAGAATGCATGATCAATGAAGTAAAAATAAAAAATATGGGATCTGCTAAGTCTTTAATCTTGTTATGTATTGTGGGGTAAATTCACCAATAATCCGATAACCATTCTGCTTTGTAAATCCAAATATTATACCCAAAGAAGAGTGCGCCCTAAATCCCCGTCGTTCATAGTAGGTATATATTTCCATCGCATTGTAATGCCTATCGATATCTATGTACAGTCAACAAAACAGATAAGTATGCAGGATCGTCGGATATAGTTGAAGTTTAGTAAGAAACCGATGGTTGTTGTCGACTGAAATTTAATTTTATAAATGAGCTGTTTGCTTTCTATTAATTTAATTAAATTTTATTCGAGAACATCCATCGGTTTCTTACTAAACTTCAAGTATATCCGACGATCCTGCATACTTATCTCTTTTGTTGACTGTACACGGTCACGGTCACACGATCCATGCACCTGGCTATTTTATCAATACACGTTATCGCCCAATTACGTTTATGGTAACGATGACGTGCGGAAACACGCGGCTACGAGCGTAGCAACGCCTGGCCGTAGACACCTGCTACGAGCGTAGCAGTGCCTTGCGTAGCACATTGACGCAGGGCTACGCGCGTAGTCAAAACGATTTCGCTATCTAAGGAAGTGACCACACTTATCGACGCGGAATCGGCGTCAGACCGAAATGAGGCGATTGACGTCTTTATCGCTTTTATTTCCATGGACATACCGCTCTTTTTGACCAGCTCAAGCCGATTCCGCTTCGATAAGTGTGGTGGTTGCCATGTTACAAATGATTCATATTAAACTATTTCTGTTATCTGTTTAGTAAACTAAACCGAACAGACTGCGTTTCTGTATCAGTGATATTGCCGATAATATTTACGTGTGCCTCTAATTATGTGCCTTCGATACGCTGGGATATAATAGCGCAGTAATTCATCAATGTCCTTTATATGTATTTATAACTATAGTTCAATATACTGACGTTCCATCATATTCAGTACTGCGCTGTTGTGCGGTAATCTATATAAATCACATAGGCCGCTATCGCTCTTCGATAAAAATAACATCCATTGATCATTCTCCGCACGCACCGGGTGATTAAGTCCTGAAAGACTGCATGTATGAACTTTGTGTAGATGCGTGCTAGAATTATGACAGACTAGCAGCGCCCCGTGGTTTCACCCGCGTAAGTGTCGATCCCGTGGGAATATCGGGATAAAAAGGATCCTATGTGTTAATCCCGGTTATAATCTATGTGTGTCAAATGTCATCCAAATCCGTTTAGGAGTTTTTGCGTGATTGAGTAACAAACATCCAAACATCTTCACAAACTTTCACATTTATAATATTATAGTAGGATATATGAATAATGGTCAGCGATGGCGACCCACTGATGACTCACGACTAGGGGAATAAAGAATTTTGACATGTTGATTGCAGAATAGCTTACTGCGCTCACCAAGTAATTTGCTGTTGTTTAGGCCATCATTTTTAGCAGTCTATGACAAGTTAACTTCTTTATTGAGTTGATGAATGGCCACGATTGACAGTTTGGCGATCGCAGTTTACGTCATCATAAAAAAACGCTGATGCTAAATATTGGAATCTGTTTGTAAACAGGTAATAGATAGCCAATTTTTTAATGTCGCCAGATTGTCGCACACTGTACGAAAAGTAATGGGCTATCCTCTTCTAGAAATGACACTGAACAGAGATAAGCGATCAAACAGAATAGGTATAGCTCTATGCAATAGTTCCTACAAAGGGCAGAATCACTCTTATTCAAACCTTGTTAATTACGTCGGCAACTACAGAGGGGCGCCCGCATCGCCCGATGACGTTGCACAACACTACACGCCTACTAATTATACACTGGCAAACCTTTTCAAAAAAGAATTGCAACACTTTCTGAATAGATCAAAGACGATAAGGGTTAGAAAAATACAGCGGGGTAATTGCGTAACACACTAACGTAACACACTAACCTTGCTTCTTGCCAAATTTCATGATTCTATAGGTCAACGGGAAGAACCCTATAGATTTTGATTCCCTTGAGAGTGTCGAAATTTACGTTTTTTGCGGCATAAACGGCCGTACCTTTCTTTAAGTTAACTTAGAAGTTTGATTTTTTTCTCAGCTTCAAGGGACTGTAGACCTGAGTATATGGTTTTAATTTCAACTCGATAGCTCCATGAATTCCCGAGATAAAGGGTCTTGACAGACAGACCGACAGGCAGACAACAAAGTGATCCTAAAAGGGTTCCGTTTTTTTCCTTTTGAGGTACGGAACCCTAAAAACAAAGAAACATTAAAAAAAAGAGAAGTTTTAAGGGGTTCAGAATCATGAATTGAATCCATGGTGACAGGTTGCACGTCGATGTCCCTGCCAGCCTATATGCAAATACACCTCATCATTTATCGTGAGCGTGCTAAATGTTATGTGGTTCTTGGCTTTGGTTGATTTGACTTTCAGGCTGTTCAATTGAGGGCAATAGGAATAGTTCCCGGTAAATAGCAATACTCTTGCCCTAAAAGCATAAGCCCATCGTAAGGTCTTTGGTTAGGTACATCACCAAAGACCTTACGATGGACTTATGCCTTTTCCAAATGCAGAGCTTCGGCTAATACATTTATGATATTGTGAAAATAATTTTAAAATAGTATATATCGAGCCTTTTCAGGAAGAAGATCGTAACCGCCATTTTGCATATTTTACAGGAGAAGGTGATGCAAAATGCAAAATCAGTTGATCTGGCGATTGATATTAAAACAGTTTTTTGGGATTTTTGGCGCTTACGATGTTCTTCCTGAAAAGGCTCGATATGTATATAAAAACATCTTATTGTTGTATTCAAACTTTTGCAATAACCCAGCAATAGAGAGCTCTGTGTTTTGTTGAAATTTTCATTAAGTCTTGGCCCATAATACACCTTCGATAGCAACTAATTTCGTCCAGAATGGCCTATTCTAAACTACAATATGAGTCACAGGTGTCCACTTTCAACTTCGCCCGTGGCAAATTCTTTGTTCTTAGTACACAATGTTTTCCAGTCTTTATGAATATGACGTGCCATTATTATTTACGAGGATTAAAACTTACTTACAACGCAATATTTCACAGACACACCTCGATAAGGTCGGTATTTTTTCTCATTATTTGAAGAGGAACGAAATTACTTTTCACCTTTAACAAAACATGGATCTATACGTACTCTGTGAAGCTAATAAAAAACATGTTTGCAGTTAAACCGTATTTTTTATTGAAGACGTTGAGAGCATAATATTTGACGTGTTCAGTAAACAAGCTACGTGTATAAACACACATTCAGTGATTGAATTCTGAAGTGTCGAATCGTTTAAATTCGACACTTCAAAGTTTACTCCTCTCAATTATCTCCATACGTTATTAATCCCTTGAACGTTTGTCGAACACGTAAAAAGAATGTGTTTATAGGGCAATCTTATCATTTTATTTTGTATATTTTTACAGGGCTGTAAACGGATGAGCATTACTTACGCGTAATATTAAAACATTTCATTGTAATTTCATATCCAGAAAAAAAGATAATTATGCTCCATTCACATCCCACATGAAGATGTCATTTTCACATTACTTACGTAACATAAAATTAGGATCATGTCACATTCGGGTCTGCATTATGATTCGATAATATCCCAGTTCGATAAGGAAATATTACGTTCAATCCATTGTTGCTCTCGCGGCTGATATTAGGCTCGTTATAATACCGCCCAATTCGATCGACGGCACGTTATGACAGTCATTAACTTCGTACTTAGCTGGGTCAGTATTGGATGCGAAGGTAGAAGATAGCGGGCTTATTATTCGATGTTCGTTTGGAAGTACGCAGTAGAAATATTAACTTAATGAATAGCCTTGTGTCCATGGGGTATTATTGGAGTTAAGTTCAAGATTGTACGGATCCCAGATTGGGATTGAATTGTTTTATCGTAATATACTTTGCATTGGACGGCGTCATCACGTCAGCGCCGGCTGTCGCTGAAAACCAGCGCTGGGGCTCTGTCTTGCATAGGGTCGCAGCATAATGCTGAGCGATAGCCGTTTTGCGTGGATGTGACGGATGTTACCCTTATCTTCTTTTTATTTTTTTACTTTGTGTCATGTGTATTTTTGCGTCATGTTCACCGCAAATAAACGTATTTTCTTTCTTTCTTTCTTACTTAACATTTGTTTTAATCATCTTTTTTCATTTCTTGTTAATCGTTAGATTACGAGTACTTACTCAGATAGGCAGTCGCTCCATGTAAAATACTGGTATTCAACTGCATCCGGTTAGACTGGAAGCCGACCTCAAAATAGTTGGGAAAAGGCTAGGCAGATGATGAAGATTACTTACTTGGGAAACTTTCATATTTTTTTTTTACCTTACTTTTGATTCTGGTAGTTAATAAAACATGTAGGTATTGCAACCAGCACCCTTACTAAGTTATGAAATAACTTGTATTATGGCCAGTGGTACAAGCCCATAAATAGTTCAGTTTCACAAAAGAAATGTAGGCAGAACCAGTGTTTTTTAAAGTAAAGTTAACATAAAACCATAATTTACGTTTTATTTGAAACTACAATTTATTTATTTGACATTTGGATTCATTG
This sequence comes from Hydraecia micacea, assembly GCA_914767645.1. Classification (NCBI taxonomy): domain Eukaryota; kingdom Metazoa; phylum Arthropoda; class Insecta; order Lepidoptera; family Noctuidae; genus Hydraecia; species Hydraecia micacea. The sequence goes on along the minus strand of OU611782.1, from coordinate 11,695,973 downwards.
TGTTTGTTTGTGTGCGCGTGTGTATGTGTGTCTGTATGTACCTAGATGGTTTGTATTGTGTCGGTGTACAATGTATGTTCTCGGTGGAAGGGTTTAGTGTGGGTGGGAAGAGAAAAGCAGGCGCTCTGAATCCAGGTAGTTATTTGTAAGTTGAAAGTTTGTCACAGGTTTCTTGAATACAGTTTAATTCCCTATTGAGTTTATTAGAGAGATTAGTTTATTTGACTTACATGTACAGTCAGCCTAAAAAAATATGGTATATATCGAGAATAATATTCATTTTATTGTCTACAATCTTTGTTCCATAATAATTATGGTATCTATAGGAGCCCTTTTTGCCTCGGCAACTAATTTGTCTCTCACATCAAATCTACGGGTTTGTATAACAGTGATGACAAATCCTGTTACCTATCAGTTATGGCAGGCATATTGGTAATCACCATGATCTGCTTTTGTACTCATAGGTTAAAAACAACCCTACTGGACCTAAACTCACCAGCACCCTAATTGCGTAACACACTATCAATCGGAATCTGAATCATTTTGAAGCAAATTGCTAATCCATTGCTTCATAAGTTCGAAAAAATTGTCTACTCAACACGTATTAACACAATGAATGTTGTTGAACTGTCAAAATGAAACCGATTCCGATTGATAATGTGTTAAGCAATTGCCCCGCAGTTTAGCAGCGGCACAAACATAGGTATATAAGTAGGTAGTTTCCTATAGGTTTATCTTAGCTAGCTAGGCTTACGAAACTCGCGGAAAAACAGGGCGTGACCGACTTAACTATGTAGCTCCCCCGGGTTTTGTTTCAGAGTTGATTAGTTATTTACTCCTCAACATTTTCATGATTTGTAAAGAGTTTTGCTTTGGAATCGGCTTCTTTCATTTAAAACACAATTGCTCGATAATGAGAATAACACAGTCGAAACACAAACTGAACTTTCGAAGCAAAGCGAGCTCAATGAAAACAATTTTGATGACGATCAACGAAACTAATTAAAATACGTGTTATTGGGAGTTCATTAAGAGTTTTCTATGCTATGCATGAACTGTTTTGTTAAGAAAATTGTACAATTTAATTATCTGTAAATTAACAGCCAAAGTTGCGGGCGAACAATGTAACGCTGCTTGGCGGCGAGAGCCTGAAGGGAAGCCGCTGATATTGTTTATGGTCAAAGTTCGCCTCAGCTAAACTTTTGTAGCGGATTTATGGTAATCAGACACTTCCGATGTAAGTAAATTGTGAATGTTAGTTTTGGGCCGAGCGCGGGCCGCACACCTACGACTATAATTATCATCATCATCTGCCTAGCCTTTTCCCAACTATGTTGAGGTCGGCTTCCAGTCTAACCGGATGCAGCTGAATACCAGTATTTTACATGGAGCGACTGCCTATCTGACCTCCACAACCCAGTTACTGGGTAATACGATACCACTTGGTAAGACTGGTTGTCAGACTTTCGGGCTTCTGACTACCCGTAACGACTGTCAAAGATCCACGAATGATAGCCGGGAGCATTCCGAGGCACGGAGGGGTCTCGGTATGTAAAGATGGTCACCCATCCACAGACCAACCGCGGCAAGCATAGTTTAACCGGATCGACCGATCTGTGCGACTGTTATTATTTATCCACAGGTCCCTCACCTACTGACTACAGTAATTTAGGGGAGTCTATTGGACGCGGATTATAGGCTCGCACAAAGGATCAGCTTTATAGTCAACCCGGCTTAATGAATTAATGAATACTAATTCTCTAACGTCTGCTACGGTAGGAGTTCGTGATGTTCTATTCACGAGCCCCAGTTTATATTAAGCCACCTTGTAATAAATGTGTGGCTCTTGGTGGTAACAGTTTGTAAAGTAAAAAGTTTTTATCGCTTGTATTCATAAAACAAATATTTTGTAAGCGCAGTTTTCAACTGCACGAACAATATTTTTCTCAGATTTATTGAGCGCTATAAAACCGACATTTCGCTTGACGAGCTTCTACGGCAGACATTTGTTTTAAACGATTTATATTATGTGCTTGTTCATTCCGAAACATATGGAATATTGTACTACTTACAAGCATAAGTATAATCAGCCTATAAGGTTCCTACTGCTGGGAGATAGGCCTCCTTTCTGTGAGAGGGAGTGGGCCATTATCCACAACACGAGTTGGTGGTTTTGTAATACAAATTGAATGAAAAATTATTTCCGAGAAATGAAAGGGAGGCTATAAAAGTAGCACTTAAGTACTTTGCCGTGTAAGAATAAATTATGTCTTGCTTATCAGCCAAGTAATAATAATAAAATTATTATTGTCCAGACATATAAAGAACAAGCAGGGAATCTAATGGCACATTAAAGATATGGACATTTTATCGTTAAATGACTCTATGAAGGTTTACGGTCAATATAAGAGCAGCTTCATGAGAAATATTACACTTGAAGGGAATTTAATCACAGAATTTAAAGATGTTTTCTACTGAACTTTTGAAAGATGGAAAAGGAGAGATTTTGTTTCTTATCAGTCTCATTTAATACGGTTTTACGCTTTTAGACATTTTAACGTTTTTCAAGATAAGGTTTTTTGGTTCTATCGACATTTTATGCGTTATACGTGTCACGACTACATGACTTAAAGCGCGGTCACTGTCGGACTGCATAGATAAGAAAGAGAAGCGCGATGACACAACGCTGGTAATTTATTGCAAAATATTAAGCAATTATCTATTTACAAAAAATCTATTGTTTGGACTAAAAAATTAAAACATTAGTACGTTGCTTGTAGAATAATCTGACAAAAAATCAGAATTATTGTATGTATATTAGTATATAGTTTTTATTGTGAAAAGAAAGTTTTTAGAGGCATCTTCATGATTTTTATCTATCGTATCAAATTAGTTGTATTATGTTTTCAACACACTAACTAACTATCATATTATTATCCTGAAAAAATATCATATATTTTTCTGTTTTTGTTTACTGTATTCGAACATATACTTTTAGGCATTATAAAACTTGCGTTTTTTGCGTTTAGGTCCTGTCCCCTTAAGTCGGGATAATTTAATAAATAAATAAATGTTTGTAAACTCGGAGTTAAGTACCTTTACGAAAGTAACATTTCAACTTTTATTACGCGTTGCGCCACTAAAAACTAACACCGGGATAGTTAACCAGACATTGATGTTTTTTGAGTTGGGAACATTGCAGTTCAATCGACGAAACAATTTTTTTTTTAAACTAAACCCTGACTACTGAAAAAGATGAAACAAGAAAGTACCTTCCCGTGGTCGCATGTCGCTGTACTAACACTATTATAAGCTATGGTAACATGCGATCACATCCTTTTCAGTAGTCGGGTTTTAGTTTTTAAACTTATTTTGTATTTAATTGTTTTGGGGCTTATTTCAGTAATATTTATTATATTTGAAATGTGCTAATTAAACCCTTTCATTTGATACCCAACACGGCATAATTAAAAAAAAAAATTTGGTCATGACTTTATTTCTGCAAGAGGGCGCCGCGGTCGTATTCAATTTAATGTGACCTCACATAGCCTATAACCAGCGGACAATCAAGACGCTTCCAACGATACGTTATTTGTCAAATTATGACAAGGAGTTTAGAAGTTATGAGGGAACAGATGAACATACATACGTAGGTACCGGTCAAAATCTTAACCCTCCTTTTTGCTTCGCCGTAGTCGGGTAAAATTAGAATTGCAATGTCTGTGCTCTGATAGGTAATCCGACCAAAATGAATTTACGAACAATGAACGGAAATTGTATACTCTTTTATAATACATTACGAATTACGATACGTGTACTTTCTTGTCTTTTAATTTTATAACATGACATTACTATAACGTCAAACTATATAAAATACAAAACAAGTTACCAGCGGTACCTTATAGATACATAACGTCAATTTATTTTGACTTTCCTAACACTAGTTTAGCGACTTAACTGGGATCACATCGCTGGGTTTAATATTTAAAAGTAAAACTCTAGGTTTACCTTTAACGCTTGGTGGCGCAAGATGAATTATTTGATTACCCCTGAGTTTGCTGTTAACTCCGAGTTATTTAGGATAAGCAATGAACGCGCAAATGGGCCAAAACATGCTATTGTACTCATCTACAATCTACCTACATATAGATTAAACCTATTGACCCACGGGTTGGGAAACGAATACCTAGCCTCGTAATATCTATTGTCAAATTATTGTCGTCCCCTCTCAGTTAGACACGAATTATTTCATTAAAATGTCACATCAATTTACATGAAAAGCTCATTACAAGATGCGAGTACCTATTATCGTATTATTGAAGGTTTGAATGAGTAATTATTCATTGATCCATTAATTGTGATAAAGTGGCCATTTGAGCGTGCTAGTACCACATAAGTACCATTTATTTTATAACTTCACCAGTGTTCGCCGCGGGGTTACTGCAGAAACTCACTTTTTGATGAACGATCGTAATTCTGGTTTTAACGCTGCCGATATTAACGAAGTTTTCGAGATAAAAGGTCTTTAAAAGAAAATCAAACTTTTATCTGATGAAAAGTGATATTTATGTAGGATCACCAAGTACCTATACATTTCTAGTCGAATGTTCGAACTGTTTGAAAGTCTCATTGTTTTATTTTAATCAAAAGTAACAACACGAAACTATTTCTAGAAGTGCAAATATGAAAGAATACTTTCATCAAGTTGGGGATTGAAACTGGGACTTTTTCCATTTCTTTATTTCGTACATATATAAACTTAGTTCTCTCGGGACAAATATGATTTCCCGCGTAATGGATTTTATTTGGCTTGACTTGAAACTTGTTGAAAGTTTTCTTCAACGTAGGTAATATTTACTAGAATAGCAATTTGTGAAATTGTGTAGACTCCCTTCTCCAGCTCGGAACCTTCACTATATTGCTTTAATTTTAATCCGAGCCCCTTTCCGCCCTGCCGCCGGGCCGCCAGGCCGGGCCAGCGAGGAACGAATGAAACAACGTTGTAAAGAGAATTTGTGATTTATTTACTAGACAGGTTTTCGTATTCATATTCATCACGTACAAAAAATAAAGGGGTGTAAATATATCTCTGAAAATGTAACAAGGTAACATAAGTATGTTTCGAACTAGACGAGGTCAGTCGGGGTAGGGCGAGAGGAGGGGGGAGGCTAGGGAGGGGCGCGGCGCCGACGCGCGCGCCGGCCGCACAGCAGCCGCTGGAACGCGTGCCGGAACTCTGGGCTGAATACCGTGTAGATGATCGGGTTCAGCGTCGAGTTGAAGTAGCCCAGCCACAGCGAGAATGACGTCAGCACGGGGCTCACTTCGCAGTCGCACGTCGGCACCAGGATGGCCAATACGAAGAAGGGAAGCCAGCACGCTACGAACGCGCCGGTTATTATTGCCAATGTTTTCGCCGCTTTCCTCTCCCGCTTGGAGTCGGCGGCCTCTTTGGGTTTGCGCCGCACTAGCGTGGGGTAGTAGGCGGCGGCCACTGCGCCGTAGCCCGTCGTCGGCGGGTCTGCCTCGAGGCCATTGGCGCACGACTGTTTCTCGGGGCTCGTATTATTCGAAGATACATTTGTGAATCCCGTAGTAGTCGTTTCGGAAATAGTCGGTAGGGGTCGTCCTATGACTGCTACGACGGCGGCCGCGATCCCGCCGCTGCCGCCGGCTGCGACCAGCGCCCCGCCGGCCGGCACGGGGGGCGGACCCACCCCGCCACGCGCCGTAGCCCCTCGCCGCCGACGTATTCTTTTTCTGGCAGTTTGGTATATTCGCCAGTATAATATTAATATTACGAGAACTGGCACGTAGAAAGACGATGCCGTCGCGAAAATTTGGTAACCTACGTCTTGACTGACGACGCAGCGTAGGTCTTCTGAGACTCTTCGGTCCCAGTCGGGATCCTTCCATCCCAGCAGTGGTGCGATACACACCAGGAAGCTTACAACCCACACGCAAGCAATCATAAGGCCTACTCGGCGCGCAGTTCTTGCGTGGATATAATCGATGTTTGTCACAGCCCAATACCTGTAAAGAAAAGAGAAATGTATAAAGTTTTCAAGTAGGTTAATAAAAAGGTTTATTCTGTGTAGATTTAATGGTTTCATAATGCTCACCTATCAAGTGCAATAGCAACTAGATGGAGGATGGAGGCAGTGCAGCACAGCACGTCTCCGGAGGTCCACATGTCGCAGAGCTCGGGGCCCAGCGTCCAGCGCTGCGCCACCTCGTACACGGCGCCCAGCGGCATGACCAGGCACGCCACCAGTAGGTCTGCCACGGCCAGCGACAGGATGAGCTGGTTCGCCGCGCTGCGAAGGTGCCTCTCCAGCAGAATTGCTGCTATTACGAATACGTTTCCTAAAACAATAAATTCCGGCTATAATTTTGTAACGGTTTTGTTTTTCCAAAAGGAGTTTCTTAAAAGAAGCCCGTAGTATGGATTTGTGTCTGTAACTGTACAGTATGCCCATACTTGTGCGTAATCCTTCGGGGGTGGAATATAGGCTTCAGTTACGTTACGTTAATGGTTAAATCAATATATCAGTCCTAATAAACTAAGAACCCTATACTGAAAGCATAATCGAAAGTGTTTGTAGCAAGACTGAAACTAACTTGAACGACGTACCTAACGTGCTCGTAAACAGCAAATTGCAATGGCCGGCCAAAGTCAGCTACAAGTGCTACAACGCGGAGTTTCGAATATAACCGCATGTCGACGTTAGCACACGCTCCACGCGAGACTCATTCCGAAATTGCTAGACTTTGCCGAACAACGAGTTAGCTAGAGTTGATGTATAGTAGGTAGGTAATGGATGTTTTGTCCGAACAAACATTTTGTCAAATGGCTATCAGTTACATTTTAACTTTTCGCCATTGAAATTGTAGTTCGTGCCGTATAGTATTTTTCGGAATGGGTTCCATATTTTTCCAACAAAAATCCATTAATATTAAAGTGCCGAAATAGGGAAGCTATGAACGCTTTGAAATATGATGTGAAACTGTTCGCTAGTGGCGCACAAGGCCAAACACTGATCGAACAAATGAAGTTCACCGAGAAAGATGTGGAGTGAGCATTTTGGAAATAAGAGCAGGAGACATAATGATATAACTGATTTCTGTATTATAAGTAAGTAAAATATTGATTTTACTAATGGATTCTCTTTTTTTTATGATTCACTAGCTTCGCCCCGCGGTTTCACCCGCATAAGTCTCGATCCCGTGAGAATATCGGGACATAAAGTATCCTATGTCCTACCCATGTGCCAAATTTCATCTAAATTTGTTTAGCCGTTACATCGTAAGGGTTTGAAAACAAACATACAAAAAAAAATAATTATTAGTTTAGATGACAGTTACTCGTACGAGCTACATTTTTGCTATCGGTGAAGATGATATTTTTATATCATGGCCGCATAACACGACGAATGACATACTTGAAACCACGTGCGTGATAAATAATAAATTATAATTCAAAATCTAAATAAATATACAATTATGACACTGACTGCTCAAGTCACAGCAACGGTATTACAATATCAAAGGTGTATAATTACCGACTACAGTAGCGAGAATCAGTAGTCCCAGTACGACGGCCTTGGCGGCGGCGCGCACCAGCGCAGCCGGCGAGTCGAAGGGCGCGGCAGCCTCCCACCACGTCGCGTTGGGCACCACGGTGACGTTCCAGGCCGTGGGGTCCCACTCCGTGGCGTTCCACGTCGAGTTCTGCAGCGGCAGGCGAAGGTACAACGCCTCCCATTCAAGAAGCTCATCGCGGCCGTCCGCGCCCTCCATGCCCTCTCACCGAGACTCCACGTCGCATACTGGACATGATATTTGGCTAGTTAAAGTTGAAGGTAAGGCGTTTCAATGTCAGAGAATATGAGAGGGAAATATGATATATTGCCAATCATCGCAGATATGATATGACAGTTGGTGAGTCAAATCCAAATTCTATATCTAATATCAATTGACTGATTTAGAATTAGAACAACACCTACAATATTTTATCGGCATGTTTACTTATAAATTGAGACAAAAGGTAGTAATTGTGTCAAGCCCTTGTTGGTAACAATCGTAGCTAGCAGTATACTTAGGTAAAGCTGTGTATTTGTGTCAAACAACAATATTCCCAGAAATAATCAGGCCTATTTACGTATTGAGGAATCACGTTTATTTACTTGCTGAGAGTAAGCAACTAGGCGCGATGTCAAAGAGTAAAGGCTGTGCATAACTAACGCTGATAGAGTCCGCGGCAGGGGCGCACCACATCAAATAACTTCAGGCCGGCCTAACTTCCAAGTAATTTAATAACAACCGGGGTGACAGCTACCGGTACGTTTGAATAGGGCATGATTACGCAGATTCATTAACAGCTATTGTGGTACTCACTGTTCGTGTTGTATTTTCGTAAGAGACAGCCCAAAACTCGGTCCACCATCATTAATTGTAGTTTATTGCTTTCGTTCCAATCTGTAAACAAGAGAATATAGATTTAAGACCCGTGCTGTTCCGTGTCTTTGGACTAAGCGCGCTTGCACACGGCATACTTTTTGTAGGTCCTACAATATCAGTCAGATTAATTCGCCCTATGTTATTTAGATCGAATTTTTGTAGTACGTTGTGCGTTGCACTATTGCCATCAGTACGTTCTATTTTTCTCATACAAAAATCGGTCACTGATTATCGAACGTGGGCGGGTAGCCTTAATCGTTATTGCTTCAGATTTCAAATTTGACCTCGGCAATGTACTCATTCAGGAAGGTCTGAAAAACGTTCGACTGAAAACAAATCATGGATTGTGATTCGAACATTGCCTTTAAATTATTATTCTTTTTGTTGTCGTGGTTCGGTGCTAATAGATCACTTTGATGGTGACACTAAAGGCTTCGATGTAAAGTGAGTGCAGATAGAAATTAATACTTACGATTTTTTTTTTATTTTTTTTTTTGCTCAGTAAAAGGTGTGAGTGCGTAAATATGTATCAAACGGCGAGGTATCTAGATGTACAATGTACATCTACATACCTCGCCTCCTCACCTCGCCTCGTGGCGGCGATCGGTGGTCGTCACAAAGGGTCGTGAACTTTTAACTTTCACTACAACTCACTGTTTACTTAATAATATTATCCAATTTGCATATTCACGTCACGAATTCAATCAATCCTTCATAAATCGAATTAATGTCAAAATAAATTTAATCGATAATATTAATTTGAAAGCTTCAATAGTTTCAATATGTACTCGTAGGTATTCAGAATATGGCCAGCGTTTCTTTTCAGTTTGAAATTTTGGATGGGCAACGTACGTGCATGAAATTGCTAAACGGAAGCTGGAGTTTCAATATCAAACTTCACAGGCGCTTCACGTTCCAATAAAATAGGACGTTGGCATTTCTATGTACAGAACACACGTGTAGCTATGTCCTTATGATATCTGCTCTCACTAATATCCCAGAGATAATTGTTCCGAGCTGAATGTTTCCTGATACGGCGCACGTTCGAAAGTTTTGTTATAACAAAATTGGTTCGCCATTCACAAAGTTACACTATTATAAGCAGATGGGATTCCAGATACGACTACCTTCTACTTACTTTAACTGCAATTGTTTGTTTAACGTGCTTACTTTGTGATTTAAATTGATTTATAAAAACTGGTCTTAATTAGTTGATTTATATTGCTTTATCGTCTTACAGAGTAAGAAGATCAATTAATTTCTGTTAGACAATGGATTTAATTGCGCTAAAAAAAACGGCGATAAAAAGGATCCATTAGAGAGTTGAATAAGATTGTTTGCTTAAAATTGATGATTATTGCATTTATAGGTGACATCTTATTAGAATAATGGCTGATCATTAATTACTATGCGAGCAAGAGCGACTGTTTAACTGTTGTTTGATGCTGTACAAAGCATTGTCAAGGTTTATCTGCGAACTTTTCTTTAGAAATATGAACCTTTAGTGGCAACAAACGTTAATAATTTATTTTTGCAGACTACATGGTGCTTAAGGGGCTGAATTCACAAAAGGCTTTCACTAGAGAGGTCGAGAAGTTACGTTTGTTTTCATTTTATGTCTCCTGAAATATATAACTCCGTTTTGGAAATGTCTTTTAGAGTTTATATGCACAGGCGTGTAGACAGCTTTTCTTTTTTAGTTTGACGAATTTTAAATCTGTATTTTAAGACTGCCTCGTGGTCTAGTGGCCGTAAGCGCTACTGCTAAGCACGATTCCGAGGTCGGGCAAAGCGTTATTTGGTTTTTCGATCAGGATTGTCTCCGTAACAGCCCGGAGTCACAATTTGTATCCGGTTGATGGCAAAAGGCTCGCCCCTTGTTACATGGGACTTAAACATAACTATGCGAAATGTGGATGTACATGCTAAAGTACATCTCTGTCTAACCTTGCGTGGAATTACAGGCATGATGTTATGTTAATTTTAATTCTGATTCGTTTTAGAGACACCATAATTAAGGAAGAGGTCGCAGGTGAGACGAAACCAAACGGCTGAATCAAAACTACTAATAAATTATATTGAACAAACTAATTTCTACCAATCATAGTACATTCTAGTACGAAGTCAATCATTTCCCACCTTGAATAATTTCGTAGCTAACCACGAACAATTGGACGGTCAACAGCACATGATTGATATTGATTGTGTGGGTTTGTATCGCAGAACGACGGTGAGTGTACCTGTGTACCTTGTTGAGTAATACAATCGGTGAGCATCGATCGAATTACCGTTGCATAAGGACGTAGTATGGACATTGAACATGCTTTGTCTGGAAGCCAATTAGTTTTTTTCCTCTTGAAATTGTAACGAATATTCCGATGTTGTCAGACTACTAGCCAAAAAAAAACATCGTTGGGAAACCTGAACTTATCTATACATATATATATTGAAATAATAACTTACCTATATAGTTAGTTACGGTAGTACATTCCCGCGGGATATTTTCCGACATCAACGCGGCCAAAAGTTAAAATGTCATCATCATCATCTGCTTAGCCTTTTCCCAACTATGTTGGGGTCGGCTACCAGTCTAACCGGATGCAGCTGAATACCAGTATTTTACATGGAGCGACTGCCTATCTGACCTCCACAACCCAGTAGGTTAATACGATACCCCTTGGTAAGACTGGTTGTCAGATTTTCGGGCTTTTGACGACCCGTAATACTGTCAAAGATCCACGAATGACAGCCGGGACCAACGGCTTAACGTGTACCTCAACCAAAAGTTAAAATGTATTTAAGTCAGAAATCGCTAAACCGTCTTGAGCACGCGTAGTGATCAATGTTCATGCCTTCTTTGTATAAGAAGAGGCCTTTGCCCTGCAGTATTATTATTATTTTAAACTACTATTGTGTATTGTATAATGTGTTTGTACAATGCCTGAAATAAAATGATTTATTATTATTATTTTTTTTTTTTTTTTGATTTTACATATCTCGGGACCATGGGGTCCCGGTCCTTTGGGAGGCGTACGAGGGGCCGAAGCCAACTCGCAGAGGCCCCTTAGGAAATTTTAATGAAATGCGGCACCGTCCGACGACTATCCCTGTATGCACTATGCAAGTGCACCCAAGGATAACCCCCGGTTGGTGTAGGACTATTGTAGGATAGGAAAAATAAAAAGTTGGACTATGGGTTTGGGTGGCTGAAGTGGACTGGTTACCAAGAACTATGGAAGAACTATGACCCCTGCCTGATCAATGTTTTATATATACACGGATAAAATGGCAGGGGGTGACTTGCACACTCAATAATGGGCTCCCGGAAACGGTCGCTAGCACATAGTGACGTAGCGACAAGGGGGCAACATGTCCTGAGGTGCTTATGAGGAGTGGAGAGGTATTCCACGGCTATCAGGACAATCCCGGAAGTACGGTCAAGATCCCTACCAGCATCTTACTGGAATACTTCCTTCCTCCGAGCACGTTTGCTCTTGCGAATCTCCACTCAAGCCGGCCAATAAAGGCAAGAATGAGGTGGGAGCTCTGTTCCTCGTCATTTTTCACTCCAGCCGGCCAATAAAGGCAAGCCAGAGGTGAGGAACAAGACTTCTCCCGGGAGATAGGGTCCGTGGGGTCGCTACTGCCCAACAGCTCGCCACATGCTGCCCTGCGGGTTTCTGTATCTCTCTTGGTCTGGCTCCTCACCTTAGACCCATTCCGGAGAGTAAACTCTTCCGGCACAGGCCCAGAGTTCGGAGCGCGCAAGCCCCACCACGACGTCAACGTAGAGATACGGCGATGGGGTTATTATTATTATTATTATTACATAAACTTATATTATGGCTACTTGTAATTCAAGATTACAACAACAATTTATCGGTCTTGTAGCAACGGCTGTTTATTTAAAAACTCTAATTGGCTAAATTATTTATCCGTGGTATTGTTGTTTTTGCTTTAGATGCAATAAAAGCACTAGGTATCTTAAATTTCTGAAACTACACGTTAACTAATCCAATTTTAAAAGATGTTTGAAACTGAGCAAAATTTTATGAAATCTTTGTTATTTTGTTAAATATTTGGGATCGTTGGATGTGTTTTTATACGAGACGAAACTCTGGGGACGTATGACTTGTACGCTGAAAATAAAGGCAAGTTCAGTTATCTTAATAACAAACTACAGGCAGGGTGTCAATGGCATTGGTGTTCGAGAAAATGGTACCTATGGGCAGAGCGTTCAACCTACGTAGAGTCAACAAAAGAGATAAGTATGCAGGATCTTCGGATATAGTTGAAGTTTAGTAAGAAACCGATGGATTTTCTCAAATAAAATTTAAAACAAATAGCTCATTTATCAAATTAAATTTCAGTCGACAACATCCATCGGTTTCTTACTAAACTTCAACTATATCCGACGATCCTGCATACTTATCTCTTTTGTTGACTGTACATATGTTTGGTTGACAAACACGTATGGCCTACAAAGTTATGATAAATAAGTTAGTTTTGCGTCGTGTTTTAATAAAATATTTCACAATATTCACTGCAACAATCAAATGCTCCTGAATAATGCAAAAGGTATCATGTGACATGCAAATATGTTCAGTATTTTTCGCGCTACAAAAATAGCAGCGCGCCATAAATAATCAGAACAGAGCGCTTTTGCACGCAATTCCATTTAGCTAAGTCTTTTTACGCCACTACAGAGTTTAAAAACCTTTTTCAGGATTCAATTTTTCCGTTTTCCGACAGATTTTTTGCTTTCTTCAGAGAGTCTTGAAAGCCTGTTCAGTGTTCAGGGCCTTTGTGATTTAATTTACTGCTGTAAGCTGTTACCTCATTCAAAAAATCGCAATTGCTACTATGAGATTTTTCGGAGAGGGCGTTTTAAGCACCATGCAGATTTGCTCACGCATGGAATCGGCGTAATCCGAATTGTATATCTATACGTAGTATAAAATTAAGTCACTTTTGATATTGTATGTGTGACCGCTTCATCATCATTTCAGCCGAAAGACCTCCCCCAAGCACCTCCACTTCGACTGGTTTTGTGCTTCTCGCATCCAACGAGATCCTGCGGCCTTCACAAGGTCGTCGGTCCACCTTGTGGGAAGCCTTCCAACGCTACGTCTTCCGGTACGCGGTCGCCACTCCAGAACCTTTCGGCCCCATCGGCCATCTGTTCTGCGAGCAATGTGCCCTGCCCACTGCCACTTAAGTTTGGCAATTCTTCGAGCTACGTCGGACCGCTTAGATCTTCTAAAAACTACACAATGGTAAATCCATTGTGTAGATGCTGTTTTCACCATCATTTATTCCAGAAGGTTTAATATTGAACTTAGATATAGCACAGAAAAATCGATGCTTTGACTTGTCGCCGTTGCACTCATGCGAAACAGGGGCGGGTCGTTAGTACCTGTGTACTAAAAACGTCCTAACTGCTTAGTTAGTACGTTTCGCTTGAAAAGTACCCAGTTACCAGGCATCCCATAAAGCTGTATTAGTATCTCATAGATGCGTACCATAGTTCATCCTTTGTAATATAATGCACCTAGTAATCCTTACGACACTAATTAGAGCGGTCTGTTTAAAGCGGGGATTACATCGGATGCTCATTGAATATTATTAGCAGTATCACTTAGTGGCGGTAGTCAATCAGCAGTGGTGGCCGCGATTTACGAACGCGTTTTATTTGGTCATAGGTTCGAACCCAGGTAGACACTATACTTTGTAAAAATTATTTCATCAGCACTGCCCTCAAAACGGTGAAAGAAAATATCGTGAGGAAACCGATATGTCCTAAAACTAAAATTCGAAGACATGCTACAAACACCAATCCGCACTGAGCCCGCGTGGTGGATTACGGCCCACTCCTTCTCACAGAGAGGAGGCCTGTGTACAGTGGGAACATTATAGGCTGATTTTGCGGTAGTCAACAGCGATCCTATATAAATGGAGCTAACTAGATTTAACTTGTCAGGGAGGAAATGCTATTGGCTCAACCAGGATATCGAGTCACAGTCATGCATCAACATGGTAGACGGTACATTAAATAGCTGTCTGTTTATGAAAGAGGATATGAGCTCTAATGTATATGAGACAAGAGGTCATACAGATATTATATTGCACAAATAAGTTATCGGTTTTTGACCTCTCAGGGACGGGCTATTAATGCGTTTGATGTTCAGATGTTTGTTTCCTTTAAAGGTGCTCTTTCCAAGGCGACTGAACCGCAAACCACAGCGTTAATATCGCCCAATCGCTTTGACTGACCGTAGCAACAGGACGAGTTTCTATGTAACTCTATTAAAACGGTGACAGGCGGCAATTTTGCTATCTACGAAAGCCTTTTCATAGAGTTATACAGAAACCAGTCGGTTTGCCGCAGTCTTCGGTTGTTGTCGCCTTCGGAAGTGTACCGTATGCCTTCTTTGTTTGCGGTAGAGGGATATAATTATAAGAAGCACTTTCTTGTACAGCCAGTCCAAGGAATACATCCTGCTGTAACGACCAATATGATGTTTACTTAATACTCAGTCTATCGCAGACCACTGCTGGACATATGCCTCTCCCAGGCTGTGCCACAGCATCTTGTCCACCATCCGCATCCAGTCTGTCCCAGCCAACTTCTTTAGGTCGTCCGTCCATCTAGCTGGGGGCGTCCCACACTACACTTGCCGATTTTTTTATGTTTATTTATATCTTAAAATGTAATTACTTTTTTTGTTAATATTATCATGCAGTCAGTGCCGCAGCCACAGAATGATAATTTCCTCAAATCGAAATGGGAAATGTATCACCATTTGCATTTCAGATAAAACTCATGTTTATTGTCATATTATCATTGCTTCCATTCCATTAATTTCTGGCAATTACTGATTGGTCAATTTTAATTAAGTACGTATCTCTTTTTATGTTCATTGATTGACTAAAAGCTTTGCAGTCGCCGCGGGCTTATCACTGATATGGTGGACACACTGCACACTGATGCAGGGAAAAGTACTCTGTGATAGATAGACAGATAGATAAATCACCTTCCATCACGCGTAGCATGATGACGTTTTGTCGACGGAAGAATAAGCAAAATGACACATTTCAATGCTTAGACGCGTAGAATGAGTACAAATATTTCTACAATCTGTCATTTTGTCTATTCTTCTGTCGACAAACCCCGTTTCTACGGCGGTCATGCTACGCGTGCAGGAAACATTGATCAGTTAACAGCAAGAACACGCAAGCTAATTTATATTTTTTTTAATTTACGACATGTGGCTAAAAAGGATTTAATAAAAACGGTTTACCTAGCTTTTGGACAATCACAACATAGTTACTGCATTTCACCCTGGGGTGGAGAAGCAAAAATCTCTATGCTGAAAATTTAAAGATCTCAGAGAGCTGTTTTAAAAGTAAGTCTCTTTCTACCGTTTTACCATCCCACCATAGATGGATATAAGCAGAATAAGGTCCTAACGGTTCGTCAACTTTATATTCTGAACACTGTTACCAAACAACATTCCTTATTGTCATTTGAACCAATGTTTAAATATAAGAAGAAAGAGATTTATTTGAACAAGAAGTTACTGAATAGCAAAAATATCTCGTTAACTTCCCCAAAAATCGGACCTAGCTTTCTAAGAGTAGGTAAACCACCCTACCCTTTCAGAGATCAAAGCTTGATAGTTCCAGTCAAGTTTGAGTCATTGTTTTGTAACCCAACTTAAGGAGTTGTTGTCTTAAAGCATTTGTTTACAAACCACAATTGAAAGTTTGTAAACATTTTGCTGTGACTGAAACCGAATTTAAACCCGCTACTGAAAGTCTTCGCAATTTGGGAAATCGTTTTGTGAATTCGGAAAAGAGCAATTTGGTAAATGGTTGTATCCCGACTGCGCGATGGTTTCTGAGTTTATCTTGGAAATGACTGACATCCGTGAAGGAAAAACGTCGTGAGGTAATTTGGACTAATACAGGATGAAATTGAATAAGTGCGCCAAATTAAACTATCTAATTCAACGTGTTATAAAGAAAATTTAGAGAATGTCATTAAAAAAGGGATGCACATACGTGCGCGTAGGCAAGCAATTTTTCAACGTCGCCGCGCACCCTTTTTTTCGTAGGAACGGTCAAAATTAGATAAATTACCGCTAGTGCAACGCTTTACCAATTTGCTTCACGTGTGCGCGCTAAAATTGATACTTTAATTTTCTTATTTGATTCGATATAGGTTATGATATTTCTTTTTATCGAAACGCCGATAATAATTCGTGTCTACTTAATGGTAATAACTTAGTTCCCACTAGGTATCTAAGAAGATAATTTACATGATTTTTTTCAAGAATTAAGATTTAGAAAATGACAATTTAAGTATAATGATTATGTAACTATTACTGAACCTCCTATTTCGAGTTGGCGCAAGTTTTCAATTTCATCCTGTTTAAGTAAATATGAATCTGACATTGCTAACCCGTCTTGAGCAAGCGTGGTCATAAATGTTTATATATAAAGGTATAAAGGCTGGTTTTATTTATTACTAGCTGCACCCCTCGGTTTCACACATTAGTCTCACTTCCGTGGGAGTATCGAGATAAAAAAAATGTATGTATGTGTATTGTGTATGTGTGTCCTAATCCAGGTTATGGTCTACCCAGGTGCCAAATTTCATTCGAATCCGTTCAGCCGTTTTAGCGTGAAAGCGTAACAAACAAACAAAGAAAAAGTCAAATCTTTTTTCACTAGTCTTATTTGAGAATATTTTTCTAATGGATTTATAGGGGTAAATCCATCACATTCGTTATGAACCCTATTCGAACATGCACAATGATTTTCCTGGTTCACGTTTCCCTAATATAACTTTATAAGTTTCTTACTTTCCTCATATCCCACTTGAAAACTCCAATAAAACACAAACATCCACTTTTGTAACTTGCGACCAGTCGTCACAAATGATAACAAAACAAATTTACGACGTCGTAAATAAATAAATATCACGGTTTGAGCCCCAGGCTCATACTGACATCCCACAAATCCCGGACTTAATGTATGACATGACAAAAATGTTACACACGCGTTCTTCCCGACTTGCCGAAAGATGTCAAAAGGATTTCTTGTTCCCGAGCCCGCAAAACGTAAACGTTCAACAATTGGATCATTCAACATCATAAATACTTAGTTATATTTGTTTATGTGCCATAGAATATTGGTTTATTTCAGTGGAACCTCGCCTTTGAACGGTTTTCGACACCCGACATACAGTCTACTCGTAACTCTATACGTACAGACAATAAATATAAACTGTTATGTAAAAACCGGGATTACGTTATTCCATCTGCGGTCGAGTTATTTATTATTCTAACATTACGTATGATATGTTTCAAAGTTCAATTTGCATATTATCCATTAAATACACCTTACGTGTACTAAGTAGGTTACAGTAAGTAGGTTCGTGCAAAAATCTTCAATTTATTAGTGCCGCCCGCGAGTCACGCAATCAATACTCTATTACGACATCATTCGAATATTTTTTCTCTTCCGATAAACTTTTTGATCGAAATCGAAAAGTTTTAAGTAATAATAAGTTTTCTGATTTAATTCTTGTCGAATCGTGAACTTCGAATTGAAGGTTTTGGCTCTTGCATGAAGATATGAATAGTAGGTAAAATACCTTTTGATGAATTGATTGAAAAGATTGCCCGTTGACCGTTGTAATCAGTAGGGTTATATTTTCTTTACTGGTAATTTCTATCCACCAATATTAAGATGAGTCTAAGACACAGGCAGTCACATAAAGGTAAGCATCTTAAATCATAACGGTAGTCCTTATTTTTGCACACTTCTCTTCCAGCAAAACTGTGATGATTGGTTACTGGCTGACACGCTAGAACTCTCATTTTCCCTCGCGTGACAGATTGAAAGTTCTCTATCAGTAAGGTTAATAAATAATCAAGTTACTGTTTAGAAGTAAAAGCCTGCCGCCCTGACCTCAAACCAATTTATTCTCAGTGGGTGTATTCGGAAAGATAAATTATACCAATCACTTGAAATATCGTTATTGATGGTATTATTTTTATTACCAAATATAAACACGCAATAAATAATCCTAAACTAGGTTTGTTGTCGTCCACCCGCTGCTTTTTGGCGTAGATTTTTGTTAACCCCGATCGATGCTTAGTTGGTTAACTCTTGCTTTTTCATGTCTCGAATCTACACTAATACTCGTATTATTATATAGTCTTTCCCGACCGTATTTCGGCCAAGGCGGTCATTCTCAACAGAGACTAACTAGCCTTCGGCGCGAGAGATATTATAGTGGACAAGTGTGTGCGCAAACACAGCTGGTGCACTCTTTCTTCTCTCACTCTCATAGTCCGATAGGACAGCAACCCGACACGACCGGAGAGAGATCAGGCCCAAGAGCCCCAAGACCAACGGTTAAGCGTGCTTTCCGAGGCACGGGGGTAACACTCCGCCAACTTCCAAACTTCGGGCTGATACTAAGAAATTCGTAATGGAAAAACCCAATAACACTGCCCGACCTGGGAATCGAACCCAGGACTCCATTCCACTAATATAATTAAGAGGTAGGCAAACTTTGTAAGTTTGGATGTAATCTCTGGAAGTACAGACCCGATTACGAAAATTCTTTCACTGACAGAAAGCTACACTATTGCCGAGTGCCATACGGTACGGTGTTTTATAGTATAGTTGACAACCACGCGGGAGAAGTCGCGGACAGAAGGAACAAATACTTTCCCCTGCTGCTTTTTTACTGCTCCCCTGACTGCATTTGTAAAATCGCAAAAAACCTCATTAAAGAGTAAAGTTGACACTTCCCGTCACCCAAGGACTGATTTTTAGGTACCTAGGCCAGAGGCTAAGCATTGCCCAGTCTATCAAAAAGTACTCTGTGATTGCCATACAACGTGGCAATGCCACTAGTCCCTTGAGTACATTACCAGTCGACAGCGATGTAAAGGAACTTTTCGACGCCATACTTTACTTAGTTAATAGTTTTAGTTAGGTTAGGTTATTATATTTTTATTTTAATAGCTTGTTAGTTAATTAAGTATAAGAAGTTAATCCAGTGTATCTAAGTATTTTAAAAATAAATTTATTCACAGAGTAAAAGAAGTAAAATGTAAATAAAACTTAAGCGCAAGATACGTGTTCTCTATACGAAAATCGTGGTGGAAGTAAAAATTCCTCTAAACCTTCTTCGTTTGTTAGTAAAGGCGGACCCGTAATAAAACAAAAGGAGCTCATGGAAATAAAAGGTATCAACTAATTGAACATATTCGAAGCGGAGAACAATCGTGCAGGTGCAGCGGAGCGTTAGAAAGTGCAATTAGCGAGGGCAGCAAACGTGGCTAGGCGGCGTAGCACGAGTGGCACGACCCAACGCGCTAATAGCGTATACAACAAAAAACTTACGACGTAACATATTAACCGACGTTTCTAGGGACATAGTTCTATAAATAAGTTAAAGGAAGGGTTGGACAGAGGTGTACCTTTTAGTACACCCATGTTTCGCCAATTACGTTTAAGTCCCATGTAATAGGGAGCGAGCCTGTTGCCATCAACTGGGTATAAATTCAGACTCCGGGCCCCAAAAACCCAATAACACTTTGCCCGAGCTGGGAATCGAAGCCATAACCTCATGCTGAGCAGTAGTGCTTGCTACCACTGGACCAACGAGGCATATATATTATGGTATATTGTAACTAGCTGTGCCCGCGACTTCGTACGCGTGCATGACGGAAAAAGTTTTAATTTTTTTGCCTTTTTATGTCGTTGATCTTTTGCATGACGGTAGATAGAAACGTCAAAGTTGTTTTGTTCACGACTATAAAAGGAGGAGCTCCCAGTGGCGGGGATCATTCTTGTTCGAGACATCGACCAGAACGGAGCTCCGGCCTACAATCAGTTGATTACTACTAGTGACGTTATTATGTGGAATAGATCGACCAGATGTCATGTAAGTTAATTGATATTATTATCTTGATTATTACTGATAACTATGGTTTCTGTAAATGTAATAATATTGCCAATAATGCCAATGTTTTAAAGTGTATAATGGAATATTCCTAGCTATTGTTATTATGTTGCTATTATTCTGAGTTCTCTTGGACCATTCTTCAAGAGGTATAATTAATTGTTTTTAAAATAATGATAATTTATGGCAATATAAGAAATTTGTTGATAGAATACTTTAATACTGTTTCCATGGAGTTTCTTGTCCTTCTTCTCCATGATGACCTAGATTTGGAACGGACAACTAGTTTTCTGATTAATTACTGTCAAGCCTAAATTGAAATAAATGTCTAGCTTGTCTTTCTGTGCTTTATTTCACAAAATCCTTTCCCTACATACCATATTCATAGTAACTTTTACCCATATTAAATAACTAGTAACCATTCTGATATTCAAAGCTTTATATTTGGGTAATATATGTATACATATAGACTGTTATAAATAGATTCTACACCATTTTCTAACACACGCGACTGAAGTCGCGGGCACAGTTAGTAGCTCAATATTTCTCCAAATGCCTGTTTCAACTAGCTAAAAGAAGCACGTACGTGATATACTTACCTGAGTAGCGAAACCTAGGCAGTACGTGTCAACATTAAAGTTTTACGAGCATTTCAACAAATAGGTATAGCTAGATAACCAGAATTTTTTGCCTTCTTGAAAGATTTAAGGCTGCAAATAAACTTTATCGATTTATTAAATGTAAATAAATGAGCGCTTTCAAAGAGTAGGTACTTACCTACTCAAAGTTAGCTAGATATCAATATAATATATTTATATATATATATATTATAATATCTGTCATATAGGTAGGTGGTAGGTAATGATGATAATATAAAAGTTGCATGCCGATTGGTGAAATATGGCTCACCTATTATGTATTACCCATATTTGCAAAATAAATGTCTGTTCTATTCTATTCTACAGTGTCATTGATAGTTTCACGTGTAAATAATTATCTATTTACACGTGAAACTAACATTTTTGTATCTGTCATTGAATAACTATGTTTGCGTAACTAGTTTCCTCTACCTAATGTAAATTCGGCTTAATTACGGTCATATACAAAATAATGCGCCTATTCTATCTAAATAAAGATAAATTTTAATATAAAAGCCATTGCAAAGGTTTTTCGCACAAACCGGAAAGTAAAATTTTTATGGATTTAAAATATAAATCTGTGACTTGGTTTTGATTCAGTGGATTCACAAAGTAATATAATTTATCCTTGCCGCTGTGGAGCGCTATCCCAGCCTCACCAGCAGACACCACTTTTAATGTAAGTACGTGCACATTTGAATGAGTTATTAGGACATAAATCTCCTAGCTAGTCTTAATTTTACAGTGGTACGGATTCTACAAATTCACCTACTCTAACACTTTTCTTACAAAAGACTTCATTTAATAACATGACGTAATGTCACGCAGCAGCATGGGCAGAGTTGTGCCGTTGTACATCCACATATCGCCAGTTATGTTTAAGTCCCATGTCCCAGAAATTCTAGTTACAAAAACCCAATACACTTTGCCCGACCTGGGCATCGAACCCAGGACCTCGAGCTCAGCAGTAGCGCTTGCGACCACTAAACCAATGAAGCTAATAAATTGAACTGATGAGGGGCTTGTGGCTAAGTAATAACAGCCGCACGGGTCGATCGATCAGGTTAAGTTACGCTTGCCGCGGTTGGTCCGTGGATGGGTGCCTATCTTCATATACCAAGACCCCTGAAGCCTCGGAAAGCATGTTAAGCCTTTGGTTCTGGCTATCATTGGTGGATCTTTGACAGTCGTTACGGGTCGTCAGAAGCCCGAAAGTCTGATAACCAGTCTTACCAAGGGGTATCGTATTACCCAGAGTTGTGGAGGTCAGATAGGCAATCGCTCCATATAAAATACTGGTATTCAGCTGCATCCGGTTAGACTGGAAGCCGACCCCAACATAGTTGGGAAAAGGCTAGGCAGATAATGATGATGTAATAAATTGTTCTGATGAACCATTCCGCGGGTAAATATGAATCTGGTAACTTCTTCATCTTTATAAAGTCATAATAAAGCTACGTGTATGATTCTTTAATGGAAGTTATGTACTTAAGTACGCCATAAAACCTCAAGCGTGTAGAAAGTTCTTGTTTAATATTACACCCGGCGCTACCTACCCTCATAAATCACAACGAACCGGTTTTCCGTTATGAACATAATAATTTCGGTGGATTTACCGAACATTACTTGACTGTCATACTGAGCTTTGAAGTTTAAAATACCAATGTCTTGTATTCATAAAGTTACAAGTAGAATTACGTGAGTTTGAAGGTACGCTATGACGACTTATTTAATTGAGACTGTTCATAATTGCGACTTTGAAAGCTTGTTTGTTGGACTTACAGAGTTGTATCTATTCATAGATATCCGTGTATATCTATTGATAAGCCGTTGTTGCTGTGTTGTTAAGGCAGTAACAGCCTCACGGATCGATCGCAGTTATATGTAGCTTAACTTGCTTGCCGAAATTGGACCGTCCACGGTCCGGTGGTGATCAGGGTGGTGATGGGTGACCATACATTGCATACCGAGACCCCTACTGCCGTTTTAATTAAAAAGGGCACAACTAACATTTTTCATGAAATTGAGTTATATATATATATCCGGATAGGTAGGCCTTTTTTTCCTGATTCCGGATATATAAGGTGACTGGTAATTAGTGACCAATACTTAAACACGTGATTGTACTCATGATAACAAATAACTTTTACTATGGGACCAAATCTGAAATTGCAAAAAAAATCTGCTGTTTAGTCGTTTATGTTCGCCTAACTGGTCAAAATGTACCTACTGAACAGCAGATTTTTTTTTTCACGAGTTCAGGTTTGGTCCCTTAGTAAAAGTTGTTTGTTATCATGAGTACAATCACGTGTTTAGGTATCGGCCACTAATTACCAGTCGCCCTATATATATAACTCAATTTCATGAAAAATGTTAGTTGTGCCCTTTTTAATTAAAACGGCAGCCTACGTGCCAGGGAAAGCACGTAAAGCGGTTAGTCCCGGCTATCATTCGTTGATCTATCGAGTTAAATAGGACAGGCTTTTCTGAAATGGTTCGGAAAAGTCCTTTCAAACAAGTTTTATTGAAATCCGATGCAAATAACAATTAACTCTTCGCCGAGGCGACAACTTCTATTTCCTGTGGAACTTAATTTAAAGGCAGTTAGAACTTTTTACTTCATTACCGTTCAGAAACTAAATTCGAACGACAAAGTTGAACAATGTCGCAAATTTATTTTGGTTTGGTTCAGAATTGGTAAATTTGAAACTAGTATTGCTGCAATTTTAGATTATTCTAAATTTGCAGCAGACGGTACGGCAGTTAACGGTAGTTTTAGTGTATCTACACAAATTAATTCATTCATTGTTGGCCCATGTTGTTAGCATATATCGTAGTTATTTGACAAATCGTGAATATCATATTCGAATCCAATAATAACAAAATAGTCGAATGTACATAGTAATCATTACGATATTCAATAGTGTTGGAAATTATGTAAATATTGATAATTGGAGTGTAATCTATGAATTGAATGGCGCCAGCATTATAGCTAAGTAGAATCTATCATTATTGAAATTGCCTCGTTTGTTTAGTTTTCGCAAGCGTGACTGCTAAGCGGCCTCCTAAGTTCGATTCTCGGTTAGGGCAAAGTTTTATTGCGTTTATCAGAAGCACCCCTATTCTGGTTTTGTTCTTGGTTATTGATTGGAATCCATAATTAAATTATCAGAAGCGCCCCCATTCTGGTTTTGTTCTTGGTTATTGATTGGAAAGTAATTAGCGTAGCTGATTCTGAAACAATTCTCCGACTTTCGTTTCCCTGATGAACGGGTCGCCGACAAAACGATTCACTTTTCATTGTTTCACCGATAGAACGTTTCGACGACCAACGATTCGCCGACTGAACGACTTGCCCTCTAGAACATTACTGGCGAAATGTGAATGTACCTACTGTTAGGTGTAGGTAGGTACTTTGGGGAACAGGTACAGGCCTGATGATTTGAAATTCCATGAAAAATGTAAAATCAGAAGCCAATAGCGTTGTTCTTTCCGGTCGTTATTATCTTTGCCTCGGGTATGTTATCGGAAGATGCGAACACCAGTGACGGTCACGAATCGAATTTAAAACTGCCTATTATGTAGGTAGGAACTGCCTCCGGGAACGGTTACTTTAAATTTTAATATGCCATAAAGTCTCATTTTGAACGTTATTGTATTGTCGCTGTTGAAATTAGCTTGGCATCCCACGAGATTTAGGGAGGTCACAATATTGGAAAATCATATAATGACACATTTTAACATTGAGATTTAACCAAAGAAGGTAAGTAACCGAAAAATCATTGTTAAGTGGAAAGAAACTGTTAGCAACTTCGCAACTTTTAAATGGAAATAAAAAACTTGAGAGCAACAACATGAAAAACAATAAATCAGACTTCGGGCTGCTACTGAGAAAATCCAGATGGAAAATCGAGATGGAACACCAGATGGATTAACTCGCACCCTGACTTATTACTTACTTGCAATTTTTTTTTATGAAAAGTGTTTACTTTTACCATGTTTGTAAATATGTGAGCACCATGTATCAGATAATGAATTTATATGTCATGGTTTCGTTTATAATTCTTTTACTTATTGTGGTATAGTAATTTTATTTTAGGTGCATCGTCTTCACATATTATTATATAATTAATGTATGCAAAATATTGTAAAACATTGTAAAAGAGTAACGGTGGAGTTTCTTTCCCATTCTTCTCCGTACGAAAACTACCTTTTGGAAGAGGCGACTAGTACCAATTCTATTTTATTGTAACTTTTGACGTAAAAAAGTGCCTTTTATGTGCCGTGCCTATTTGGAAATAAATGCTTTGACTTTGATTTTGGAAAAACCCAATAACACTTTGCCAAAACTGGGAATCAAGCCCAGGACGTCATACTCAGGTAGCGCGACCACTAGACCATCGAACTTGTTATAAATATACGTCGATTCATGCCGCCTGCAGATGAAGTGATTTTGACGTTTCAACCCGTATCCTTCAAAATAGGTCACGCAGAAATAATCACGTAATCCATCAATATCCTTGTTTATTTATTTTGTGTGGAAAAATAATATTATGAAAAATATTTTGAAATAACATTAGCTGGGAATGTGCTTTGAACTTTGATCGCGTTATACAGACTTGTGTACAGCCCTTTCACAGTTATTTTATCTGTGGAACCAGCAACCCAGAACCAACTTTATTGTAACGGGAATAAAGATCACTGTGATATTGACAGACTTGTCAGTGGCAGCAACCCAACAGCAACCTTATAATAATGATAATAAGGACCACTGTGATTTTGACAGTAATGCAAAATTAGAGGTAAAATCTGTGAACGGACTATAGGTACCTATAGACCGCCATTGGAAAAGACCACAGAATGTTCTTGATTTTTCTTTAGCTTTTTACAAATATTAAGAATCACAGTAGGTATTCTTAGAAGTAAAACTTCTTAGGCGGCGATTCGATAATTTAAACGAGAATTGAGTGTTTCAAGGAAGCGTCACGTTTGGGCACATTTCGTTACATGAGAGAGAAGTAAAATATAAATCTCTCTGTCTCTCACACAAAATGTCTCTTATTCATTATTTTTTAGGAAGTTTAACTTCTATCACAAATGCTGCGAATTTTTGTTTTGATAAATTCTGTTTTCGTGACCAATTTTATATTAAAATAAATGGGTCAAGAGCGAGTCGGACTCGCGCACCGAGGGTTTCGTACAAATTTGTAGGTATTTAACTACAAATTTACGGTTTTCGGATTTTTTCCTTTACTTGTGCTACACGACATTGCTTCTTGCCAAATTTCATGATTCTAGGTCAACGGGAAGTACCCTATAGGTTTTGATTCCCTTGCGAGTGTCAAAATATGCAGCATAAACGCCCGTATCTTTTGATTGTGTTGACTTAGAAGTTTTATTTTTCACTATTTCAAGGGATTGCAGCAGTATTTGACATCAATTTCAACTTGATAACTCCACGCGTTCCTGAGAAAAATGGTCTTGACAGACGCACAACGAAGTGATCCTAAAAGAGTTCCGTTTTTCCTTTTGAGGTACGGAACCTTAAAAATGAGTAAGTAGGTTTTTTTATTAAAAACTAAATTTTTACTGAACGAATTCCACCAGAACAGAGACCATCGAAAACCAATCAAGTATTTTTTGGAAACATAAAACCTTTTTGCTTAGTAACTCAAGGTTTATAGACGCTGCAAGCCATCTTGTGACACACTTTCGAAGTCCCCATTTCCGACATCCGCGGTCACTCGGGAAAAGGGTTTAGTAGTTATTTACCTATTTCCTAGAGGGTTTCGTCCACAAAGGGTGTTAACGGACCCTATTTCTAAGGCTCCGCTGTCCGTCCGTCCGTCCATCTCTTACAGGGCTGAATCTTTTAAATCGTAAGAGGTAGACACTTGAAATTTGTTTGTGCCACAGGTGTGTACTACTATAGCTGCTATAACAACACAATAAAAATAAAATAACTGTACGATATTACGGAGCCGTTCTTTTAAGAGTCCAACGCGTACTTCCGCGCGTTTTTTTTCTAAAAAAAAAACCTTCACTATCCTTATTTCACAAAACAAAATAATTTCCGTATTCATTAAATTAATGACAGCTTATTTATTTATTAGAGACAAAAAACAGTTACATGCTAAAAATACAGAGATATACTTTAAACTAACAAACGAGTAACCCACATCATTGGGCACATTTTAACTACAGGTTAAAAGAAGTGCTAAAGACAAGTGATAAAAAAGAAAAATAAAACAATAGTCGCTGCCACAATATTGCTTTAATAGAATATTGTACCAACTTTGCGCAACACATCTCATGAGCATATTTATAACTGCGTAATTACAGACCTAATTTAACCCGAATATGCCAGCGCAGAATCTTATTAAAGCAAGGTTCTCAAGCAGTGCCTGCATGAGCCTAATTAGTTATTCGGCGACACTGACGCAAGCAAAATGGGTTTTACCTTATTCACATTATGTTTAAGTATAAAACATGATATTCCTTGATGTGGATGGTAACATAAATATGATTGAGGAGAAATTTGATAGGTACAGTCAAGTCTTTCATACCTTCTCCAGTTTTTTAATTTTATTTTTTAAATAATAACAGCCGTACGGGTTGATTGAAGGTAAAGCTTGGCTTGCCAAGGTCGGTGTGTGGATGGGAGGCCATCCATTACATATCCAGACCCCTCCGTGACTCGGAAAGCACGTTAAGCCGTTGGTCCGGCTGTCATTCGTTGATCTTTGACAGTCAAGAAAAGTCTGACTGCCAGTCTAACCAAGGGGTATCCTGTTATCCAGTAAACTGGGTTGTGCAGGTTAGATAGGCAGTCGATCTATGTAAAATACTGGTGTTCAGCTGCATCCGGTTAGACTAGCAGCCAGTACCGACCCCAACGAAGATTGGGATAAGGCTCGGCAGATTGATGAACAAGTCAAGACACTATGTTCTATTTTAGAGGGTTTGGTTTCCGCACTTAGTCCTTTATTGTGCGTGAGCCATGGCGGCCGTCATTGGTTATTCCAATCCCGAGGGGCCGAGAATTTATGTTCTAATCTAGGCGACGCCTGTGCACTCAAAGACATGCGCAACGGTTTCCTCAGCCTTCATGCAAGCCTTGCACAGAGGAGTATCCGTTATGATAGGTAACGTGACCATTCGTTCCGCTTGGGCCGGGACAGTCCCTCTTTCAGGCTGTCTGTCCAGCTGTCCCCAACCAGAGCAAAAATGTCCCGCTTTTACAAAGGGACCAAACGATATTCAATTCAATTTATGCATGAACAATTTACATTGTATCTGAATATCAAACATAAGACAGCACAAAACATAAAACAGTAAGTAGTCGATAAATAATTACAAAGACTAACATCGACTCTGCTTGTGTGTGGGTCAGGACACATTTTGAAACTACGACATTTAGCAGAATATTAGATAAAAAAGAAAAGTAAATGTAACTTCTTGATAAAGATCAAATTGTACTTTAGGTACGACGCTGATACTGCTGACTCGATAAAGCAGGTTCTATACAAACGTATTTTGGCTGTGACAATGTATGTGTGTGACTTCGTGTGTACATTACAGTCGATTGACGCACAATGATCTAAAAAACTGTCTTATATTCCTGTACGAAGGAAAATAGAAATCTTTTTTCAATTTATGTTTGGATAACAGATAATCCACATCCATAACATCTTGTTACCTATACATAATGGACACAAAAAACCATCGAGCGGTGAAAATACCGAGAATCCGCCAGAGTCGCCAGTAAAAACTCCAATAACGAAAATAAGACACCTATAATTTTATGTTTGAACCGAAAGCTCCTAAAATGTTAGGGACAGATTTTTGGGACTTTCCTTAGGGACGACCTTTGTAATCCCTTTTCCAGATACTCGATAGGGTAATGTATCATCACACTGAGCCTGCAGGGAGCCGCACAGTAAACGTGTCTGATTTATAACTGAGCCCACGCGAATGTCAGTTATTTATTATGTAACGTATACGGTACATACTTAATTGTTCAGCAATTATTTACTAAACTATATGCACAAAACTAGGCCAGGCAAGAGCAGCCAAAAGAAAATTTACTGTCTTGCTGTGTATTTTAAAATCATAATAACTCATGAATTAAGTACAGACGCCAGCACATCAACCTACTACAATCTGTCAGATTTCTGTAATAGATTTTCAACTTTATTGCTAAAGCATAAGGTTCAATGTTGATTGGGAAAATTTGACAGTTAGGTGTAGGTTGATGTGCTGGCGTCTGTACATGAATAAAATCCAGTATCTACGAGTATCTATACTAATAATAAAGGTGAAGAGTTTGTATGTTTGTTTAAACGCGTTAATCTCCGGAACTACCTGCCCGATTTGAAAAAATCTTTTTGCATTTGTTAGCCCGTGCAAAAATTTTAAAAAAGTTAGAAAGAACGCTAATCTGTAACGAAGTAATAGTGCGAATGGTCGAGGCGATGCGACGCGGTGGAACGGGGGAACAAGAAATCTCACGCGGACGAATTCGCGGGCTGAAGCTAGTATTCTAATCAATGAATCTGCCTTGTTGGGGTCGGCTTCTAGTCTAACCGGATGCAGCTGAATACCTGTACTGTACATGGAGCGACTGCCTATCTGACCTCTACAACCCAGTTACTAGGTAATACGATACCCCTTGGTAAGACTGTTTGTCAGACTTTCGGGCTTCTGACTAAGCTAGTCATCTAATAAAGCTGTATAATCGCACTATATTTCAAATTAATTTTTATCTAGGAGTGCGCTTCAACGACACTTGACATTGTTATTGTAAGTGGGTAGGTAGGTAGGTCTGTGAAGCAGAGCTGTAGTACAAACAGTAATAAAGCCGGTTTGTACGGCGTGTCGGCACATTTGTGCGCAATTATGCATACAGAAGCGGTTGGCTCCCAATGCTTGTGTAACGAGCCTTATACGAGCATTCCCAGGCCATTTGCGCCGGCCAAATGACAAATACACGGACAAACAAGCTATTGTACGGACCATGTTCCATCTATGAACAACCATAAATCTTATCTGCTTGCTCTTTGTACAGTGGACCGCAAGTCAGTGGTTACACTTTGACTTTGACTTTTGAGCTGACTGAGCGTAGTACGGAGTACGGAGTTTCCATAGAATATGAAACCAGCTTATAGGCTTCTAATTTCTATTTCTATTCTATCCATTGACTTATATACTACTTACTTACTTTTGAAATCATTGATTCTATCTATTATAGTACAAGGTGTAACAGAATAAACGTAATTTCTGAAATTAGTTTACTCATAATTGATTACTGAATCGGTTTCAGTAACTTTTAATATGGATATTTTTTTAAATTATGTATTTTGCCATACTGACCGCCGATTGAGTCAGAGAAAATTAAATCTTATTTAAAAGCAATAATATTCAATTTTAAATGCATAAAGTAATGCTATGGTCAACACGATTTTCTTAATAATACCTACTACTTAGTTAGCTTTAAAAAATTAGGTTTGGTCATTATATTTTGCTTTTAAGTCGATACTCTAATTGGGGTGTATGAGCATAGATTTAGTATGAGGTCTTGCGTTAATTATGTTACATTGTATACCTACATATATAAAATTCAAAGTCCTGACTGATATATTAACGCACAGCCTAAACCGCTGGTCCTAGACACATGAAATTTGGACGGTGTGTTCTTTGTGAAGAGAAGTCGCGGGCAGAAGCTAGTATTGTATAAAAGTTTTGGGGGCTTACTCTCCATGTCCGTTAACCAAGATACGGGTCTGTCCGAAAGTACTTAGCTCGTTACATCTAAATGACTACTCCCGATTAATTAACATTTTCGGACGGGTCACATCGGTCGTTTAAGGACAACTGTCAAATCATGTTGTCATTCATTCTTAGTTAGGGCCCCGAACTAACCTTATGACCGTAGGTTTCTGATAACGCCCGAAACTACGGATTTCGTGCTTAGGGAGTAGACTAGAGGTGGTCGTTGAATCAATAAACTGTTTTTTCAACGGCTTTTTTAGAAAAATCAAAATCAAAAGTCATGTATTCAAACTAGGCTGAGAATCAGCACTTTTCGAACGTCTAAATTACAAAAGACAGTCCCCCAAAACGCCCGCCCTAACGCAGATAACTGTTAATCTTCAATGAAAAAACAGGTTGAAACTATTAGCTGTTAATTTACATCAACGCACAAGACGCATTAGTTCAGTAGATGACTACTGAAAAAAAATTGTTTTTTGAACTGAGGAAAATAATTATATTTTCCTCAGTTCAAAAAAAAATATGAAAATAAAATGCTGTTAATTTTCGTCAACGGCTTAACGGACAACAACAACAAAATTGTCAATGATTGAAAACGTTGACATAAATAATTGACGCTAAACACTACCAATTGAATATTCAAAACATGTTAATAATTGAACAGCTTTTTTAACCTGTTGACCATTGATAATTGACGGTTAAATTACATTAACCAAAAAACCGTTAATGACCCCCAGAGGTCTACTCTCTAAGCACGCAATTCGTTGTTTGTAAGATTAATGCGCAGCCTGAACTAATAAAGAATGACAATACGATTTGACAGTTGTCCCTACTAACGAAGAGTTTTTGCCCGTCTAAAACATTGAATTTGACATTTATTTTGACGGATAAATTACGTCCGGACGGGCCCGTATCTTTGTTGATGGACATAGAGAATAGACCCCCTGTTACGGCTTGCGGCCTACTGTATACTCTACGTTCAGACTCGGCAAGATTACGTGAAAACCACAACATGATATGAATAAAACTGTCCGTCTATAAATATCCCTGTCTAGTAGATTGCAGATTTTATCGTATTCCTATCGGTTAATGTAGGTACGCTTTCGACCTCTTTATTTTTGCCGCTGACATGAAAACAGATACTGAACCGTTTGTGTGCACAGATAAGTGAAATTGTTTATCTTGTTGTTTACTAAAGAACCAATTTGAAGCGAAAATGTTTCTTAGACCTTGTTGTTTTGTAGCGGTTAGGTGCATATTTGGGACGGTTCACTTAAAAGCCCAATTGAATAATAGATTATTTCATTAAGGTTCTTAAGAAGCAAACAAGGTCGGTAAAAGCTGAAATAATAATAGAATGACGAAATAGAATAATGTATAAATAGAAGTAGTACATTTAAAGTTCATAAACATACAAATTTACTATCTAGTTTAAAGCCATTTAGATTTGAAATGAGTAATGACATCAGGAAACGACGCGTTGAACAGTGTCTGATGCAATTTGCAGCTTAGGAATCGTACACAAACTATCAGTAAATTGGCATTAGGTACACCGATCGCTCGGGAACATTATAATAAACATCGTGTAAATTGACTTTTGTTTGAATGTGAGATTCTTTGTGTCGTTCCAAGAGTTCCTTCTAATCGGTTCACGTCATATAAAAGTCTCGTATCGACTGTTGTCAATCAATATATCACTGGGAATTCATCTCTTTCGTTTTAAAGTTCCGTCTCTAAAGCGTACCAACTGGTGCCCTATCACTAAGGCTCCAGTATTCGCCAATCCGTCTGTCACAGGGCTCTGTATCTTTTGAAACATAGGTAATAGACATTTAAAATTTTCATAGTGTATACTACTATGGCCGGTATACCAACAAGTAATAAAATGAAGTTAAAAATTAAAGAGTATAAAACAAACTGTAAGTAGAGTTAAATATTGTACGGTCATACGGTGGTGGACCCGTCGTGTCACTTTTTATTTTTCGGTTATTTTATGTTAAAGATATGTTATTTTATAGGTACTATTGAACATTTATGTTAAAGATATGTTATTTTATAGGTACTATTGAACATTTATGTTAAAGATATGTTATTTTATAGGTACTATTGAACATTTATTGGATGAATAGGTTATACTCCCGTAGAATTAAAATCGTATTTTTCTGCGTAATTCCTGTTGCGTTTACCTTTTATTCTGTTAAGAACGCCTAATCACAAAATTACTCACGTGTTAAAGAGAACTTCAGCGGTGCTATTCTGTAAAAAGATCACCGTGATAACTTGGGTGAAGTGAGCTTAAAGTGAGCTGTCATTCCACCTGATGCTAGGGATTGACACTATTGACAGCTCACTTTAAGCTCACTTCACCTAAGTTTTCACGGTGAGATTTCTACAGAATAGCATGGCAGGGACCTATGTACCTATACATATTACACTTATTTTAAAATATCTTAAAAATAATTAATTCAGATGAAAACTTTAAGTGTCACTATCACAGAACAATCTTTATTTTATATTTTTCAGATTTTCACTCCGTTTTACACTCCGTTCTCACTTCACACACTGATAAATGAATTACATTTCATCGAAATTGATCTTGAAAATAATCGATGATAGATATACGCTTTTTCCACTATCGACATTTTGACGTGTCGGTGTGATATAAATCAATTCAATCAATCAATTTGATGGAATGTCGTAACATATTGAGTAACTGTAGTTAAGTACCTTTATTGTTGTTTGGTTTCCACCATTATTGGGTACATTATTTTGTACTGTAATACTATTCTGTAAAAATCTCACCGTCAAAATTTAGGTGAAGAGTGTCAATCCGCTAGCATCAGGGGCAATTCTCGTAATTTTAAGAACGTTCACAGTCTGATCTCAGTCTCAATCTGTCATAAATACCTTTATTTTCCCTACATTTTGACAAGCTTTTGACATTTGTTTGTCGCCGAGATGAGACTGCGACTGGATTTTGAACGTTTTAAATTACGAGAATTGACCTTCTGGTGGAATGACAGCTCACTTTAAGCCAACTTCACCTAAGTTATCACGGTGATCTTTTTACAGAATAGCACTCCTGTACCGCACTTATATTTAAACTAGCTTCTGCCAGCGACTTCGTTCGCGTGAAATTTTTTGTTCCCTCGACCCACCCCGTCGCATCGCATACTCTAAAGAGTATGTCGGTATTTTGTTTTTGGGAACTCCATAATCCCTCGATTGTAGAGTTTTGAAAGCGAATTGTAACGTTATCAATGTGTTTTGGTTTATCACAAATACATCTCTGTCAATACAACTTAATACAATATCGGAAACAATAATATCTCTACATTCCAACCCATGTTCTATGTTCTATGGCAAGAAAATCACTTATTGTCATTCATTTCACATTCACTAAACCACTGCGCTATTTTCTCACGAAAATTGGATTGCGTGGTATATATTTGGGTAAAAGGGTTCCGCCCGATCGAATTACCTAAGGAATACTCCACACGCTCGATTGTCTTCGGCGGAACGACCGACGCTGCTTTGTATTTCGTGCTCGTATAAACGCGGCGACTCGGATGCATCCGGCGTCTGTATCTGCCGGATGCCAGCTTGTTTCCGAATGCTACAACACCTTGTACTTACAGAAACGGCTAATGTAGATATAGCTTTAGTGCTGTATGGATCAGCCTTTACTACATTTGAGAGTTCCGCGAGATTTATTGAGTTTGGGTGAATGTGATTTGAGTTTCCATTTTCTCGTCCTCACAATAGAAAATGGAAGTAAGTACTTAATTGTGAAAGTCACTACGTTAATATTATCGTCGAATAAATGATCTGAACCAGGAACCATTGAAGACAAATCTATATTTATCTATCTATATCATTCTATACTACTTAATAATATCTAAAAGTTATTCCGGAAAGCTGAAGAGTTTGCTTGTTTGTTTGTACGCATTAATCTCGGAAACTACTGGTCGGATTTCAAAAATTATTTTTGCCTTTGCTAGCGCAATTCTTGAGGAAGGCTATAGGTAGCCTATTTAACATCACGCTATGACCCTCAGGATCCGAGCAAACAGAAAACAATTCAGGAAGAAAGCTAAGCAAAAACGAAGTAATAGCGCCGGCAGGCGATGTGATTCGATGGGCAGGGGGAGCAAGAAATAGCACGCGGACGAAGTCGCGAGCAGAAGCTAATAATAAAGCTAAACAGTTTGTTTGTTTGAACGCGCTAATGTCTGGAACTACCAGTCGGATTTCAAAAAATCTTTTTGTATTTGATAGCCCAATCATTGTGGAAGGCTATGGGCTATTTAACATCACGCTAGGACTCTCAGGAGCCGAGCAAAGGGTAAAAAGGCAGAAAGAACGCTAAGCGAAAACGCGCGCGACAGATCGGAGAAACAAGAAAAAACGAGTGTGCTTATGACCACACGACTGAAGTGAAACTTCTTCTTAGATATACGGAACGTATTTTGCTATGAGAGGAAGAGAGAAAGAAAATGTGCGCGCGCACTGCTATCTCTTGCTTAGGATCCCCCACTGAACTCCCGTTCGCCTCGCCCGATCACACTTTTCGTAACGCTTACGTCACGCGTTCGCCAGCTTACTCCCCAAGTCAAGCGTGCGTAAAGAAGTTTCACTTCAAAAATATGACGCGGCCGAAGCAGAAGCTAGTCTGCAATACAGGTACAGGAAACGCCCCATTGTTAATTAAAATACCTACACACCCCGTGACCTCATCAGCACCGAGTTCAT
Organism: Hydraecia micacea; assembly: GCA_914767645.1. NCBI lineage: Eukaryota > Metazoa > Arthropoda > Insecta > Lepidoptera > Noctuidae > Hydraecia > Hydraecia micacea. The sequence goes on along the minus strand of OU611782.1, from coordinate 11,660,363 downwards.
AGCCAACGGAATTACCGATTAAATAAAGGATTGACCAAACAGAAATGTCAATGATGATTCTATTAATAGAGAATTTGTAGTTTAATTTATCGAAGCGCCGCTAATTTCGTTCATCCGTTAAATTGGATATTCCCACGTAATTCCAAATACTATAAAACAACCAGTGAATATTTGATTCACAATTATAGTCGGACAGGCGGACGGGAACAATAGCAGTTGTACGGAATAAAGTATGTAGGTAAGTGGAGTTGGGAAGTTCCTCGATGTTTGTGATATTGGAGCACGTATTTGAGCGAGTTTTCCGCGGCGAGTACAAAGCGAGTGTAGTTTGATTTAGTGTGCGACGTCTTGGAGAAGTGTCACGAGTCGTAGGTATGTCGGGATGTAGGTTCGGTGACGGGAGCACGCATCGGTGCGGCACCGCTCGGCTCGCTCGACTAGAAACAGGCTGATTGCGAGCGCGGCGCCCTGGCCACTCGACCGCAGACTGAAACCCGAAACCTCACCCACTTCATACCTATTCACCGTACGTCATTTGTAGTTAAGCGTCTGCGATATTGCTCTGTTGCCGAAAGTAGGAGCATAAGACTTAGTTAAAAAGTATCTTTATTAAATTGTTATGCAATCACTCACCAAAGGATATTAGTAACATACCTATACATTTATTTTATTGAGATGTTTTCAACTTTACTGATATGAATCTCACAACTTTTTCCAGAAATTATAGTTTTGAGATCAGTGATGATGGGATTATTTACACTAAGTAAAGCAGTGGTGGCCAAGTGGTAATGGCCCCGAATTACGAGTTGTAGGTGGTGAGTTCAAACCCAAGCAGGCGCTTTACTTAGTGAAGTATGACTCAGTATGTGAGTATACTTATGTTTAGTTGTTCAATGAACTACGTGACTTTATTACACAACTTATTGTTAGAAGACAGGTATCATAAAAAGTTCCTGAAGTTTCCAGTTCTATATTTCCTTGGGTTAACTTTGCAACAAAGATCGATCGTGCTACAACTGAACAGACAGGAAGATTACCCGCGGCCGCTAAATAATTCATGAGACGTGTGACATGTGTCGTGTAGTCTTATGGCGGCTTAGGCCTATTTATGCAAAATTACATCGATCACACACATTTTCGTATGTCAGAAATTATGAGACTCATATATAATTCCTATAACTTACTGACTCGTCATCAGCCTTGCCTATTTTAAGGGGGATGCGCTAGGTCAAATTAAATCAAATTTTCTTAGGTTTTTTGCAATTTGCAGGCCAGTGTCAGTTTTTATGTTGAACAAAATATGATTCGCGACCGTAACAAGTAAGTATGTATTTACAGAATTATAATAATTTAAATCATCAATACAACCCTCTAAGTTCTTATAATCCTATAATATTGGTTGGTATTTCATGAAATAGTCATTCAATAGGATTAAAACCAAGTCCCTTAAAACAACGTTGTAAGTATTCGAGTTTTAGTCTAAAAGGCTACGAGTTTTCAAGGCATACGGTGTCTCTAACTTTAGTACCCAGACACAAACACACCGAATACAGCCTAATAGCTCAAGCGCGTGCAAACTGAAATTTAGGAGATGAAGTCAGGCAACGTGAACGGCCCACATTACGACGTCTAGTCTTAAAACTACATAAAATAGTTCACGACTAAAGGCATCAATGTAAGGAAAATGTTTTTCTTCACACCAAATATAATTTAGCATAGCACCACCTTCAGCTGCCATAATGTAAAACGGTCTACACAATATTGTTTTTGAAACCTTACTCCATACTCGAGCAAATATTGTCGCTGTACTATTTTCACTTACCTCTTTCTAGGGCGAGCGTCTGCTCTGTATAAAATGTCACTTCATATACATTTTTATCGTTCGGATTTTATTTCAGATTGAGGATGTATTACTAGACCGTAAACGTCTGTTGTCTGAACATACATCATCAGCTACATCATTCAACCAACATTTGTTTTTTATATAATATCGCCATATTGTAAGTACATAATTATATGACTTACTCGTACAGTCCGTCGCGAGAATGCGTTTTTGATACCTGTCAGTTTCGTACAAACGCATACATGTTTTGCGAATTTGATCTTTATTAGTTACTAGAATTGTCGCACTGATAGATGTCAGGAACGTATCCTCTCGACGACCGGATTATTATGTACAATTGTACACTCTTGGAGGGTTTATTAGTGATGCAGTACCACCTACTATGTTGTGAGATTGACATAGTAGGTAACTGTATTTGCAGAAATAAACTGGGTGCGGGAAGCGTAGGACAAGTTGTTGTGACAATGCTTGGGGACCACTGACTAACAAACAAGTCCAGCAGTACCTACACGTCTTTGGTTGAAATTATGTGAACACTATATCCCATCTCTTATTAATATACCATATTGTTAACTATTAACTAAGTATTCTTTGATTATTCTTTCCCACGAAGCGGAACTACATTTATTAGAAACCGCATTGTCATTCATTTATACACATAGCATGCTCGTGGTCTATTAACTAGCAGCAAGGGAATAATTTTCAGTTTTCACACTTTATTTTTCCATTCACCATATCAGCAATCTAATGAGTACTTACTTGCATTATCATAGTAAACATTATTAGTTTCGTTGTTACCGTGATTATCAACCCTTGTGGTGAGAGTGAATTATGATTGTGCAGACTGAAATGTTTTAAAATAAGCAATCAGGTTGGCACGACGGATTACTCAAAATCATGTACTTACTTATGTAAGATGAAGCGCTCCAGGGGGTCTAAGTTTCTCTTACTACCTAAGCACGTAATCCACGTAGTTTCGACCGAATATATTTTAGTCAGACAAAAATATCCATAAAATCACAAGTACACAAATTCAACAAAACATAAAAATATTAAATAACATATACTTACAAAGTTAAAAAACATACTTTAACAATTAAAATAATAATTTAAAATAACAAAATAAGGAATATAATTTAAAACAATAATTTCAAATAACATAGCCGATTAGATTTCTTAATATAGGTACCTACGGCCGTTTCCCACTCCGTATCACTCACGGACGTAACATTAGTACGGAGCCCAAATTAAGAACTAATGACAACACAACCGTTGTTCCTACTCGCGATGTATTTATGTACAGACGCCAGCACATCAAGCTACCCGAAACTGTCAAATTTTCTCAATCAACTTTGAACCTTATGCTTTAGCGATAAAGTTGAAAATCTATTAAAGAAATTTGACAGATTGTAGTAGCTTGATGTGCTGGCGTCTGTACGCCCGAAAAAATGTATTTGACACTTCAGACCACAGAACAGATAAAAGAAGTTAACTGTTCTGTGCTTCGGACAGGCCCGTATCTTCGTTGACGGACTTGGAAAGTAGACCCCCTGCCCTGGGCCCGAGGTAATTAGTGGGTAGAACACCGTGTGGTTTTAGACAGCGAAGGTCTGGCAGACCCCACTATACAGATGCAGGTCAATATCAGTATTTTCACTAAGCAATTGTTATGCAATCTTAACCCAATTACTCAGAAATACGATCTTAGCGTCATAGGTAGTATGACCGTATTTCACTGGGTCACGTGCTCTCCTAGGCACGAGTCTCTGTGTTAAGAATTGAACCTACAAATCTACAGACTGTGGGAGGCGGACCGATCGATCGAACCATCTAATGTCTATCAAACTTCGTATGTAATAAGGTGTAAATAAGAGCAGCCATGTAAAAGAATATTCAATGTCAATAATCTTATATGTATTCCGAACTAAGTGTTATTGGTTTATAGATTTATACCTATAGGTACGAGTATATATACTCGATACGGGTAGGTAACATATCTACGTACTTAATATCTATTTGCTTTAAGCAAATCTTCGAATAGCGTGAATCAATTTGGGTAATAAACTAACAATCTATTTTACAATAGGTATAGATATACCTATACTGACGAACCTGACCTTTTAAAAACGACATGTTAAGTGCTTTTATGATGTTAACGTCAAAAAGACTTCAACTGCAGTTTCGTCCAATTTTAACGCCTTTGCTGAAAGTTACTAAGTAGTCGGCACCTTTTTTTGCTATTTTTAACCCCCGACGCAAAAACGACGGGGTGTTATAAGTTTGACGTGTCTGTGTGTGTGTGTGTGTGTGTGTGTGTGTGTGTGTGTGTGTGTGTGTGTGTCTGTCTGTGGCATCGTAGCTGCCAAACGGATGAACCGATTTTGATTTTGTTTTTTTTTGTTTGAAAGGTGAATTAGTCGGGAGTGTTCTTAGCTATGTTTGATGAAAATCGGTCCAAGATGGCCGCTGCCACAAAATGGCGGATTACATAATTTTTCACAACTCCCTCAATATGGGTATCAAATGAAAGGGCTTGACTAGTAGAATACTATACACTATGATAAATTTCAAATCCAAGATGGCCGCCACCAGAAAATGGCGAATTACATTTTTTTTTTCACAACTCCTTTAATATGGGTATCAAATGAAAGGGCTTGACAAGTAGAATAATGTACACTATATTGAAAGGGAATGAGGAATATTAACTACTTAACGAAATGAAAACTAATAACTTGAAATTTATTTTTTTAGTCTAACAATGCCCTAGCTAGATTGATGAGGAAAGTGGAGTGATGACTGGTACCTAGGGCCTAACGAATTATTTAGCTTTTAATACATTATTTACTACATTATCATTACCTTTATTTTTTCAATAAAATCGTATAAAAAAAAACATTAAGCCAAAGTATTTGGACTAGTATCATTATCCAAGGAGAAAACAGAGGAATACGTTATATGGAATGAACGCCAACGACCACGAGTACCTAACTAGCTTCACTGTGGTAAAAATACGTACAGCTTTGCAAATTTCGGCGAGTCACGTGTCGATCGTATAGCATGCTTACTAGTAATATAATATTATAAAGTTTAAAAAGCAAAAAATAAAAGTTAAATTTAAAATTTAAAAAACCCCCGACTCAAACAAAAACCTCTAAAAACTAAAAAATAATATATATTGGCCCTTTAAGTTTAATATAAGTTGCAGTGAATAGGTAGTGAAGTCTTTTGAGCATGATTTTTAAATTGTGAAATCATCATGTAAATACCATATTTTCGCACATTTTTAATAATAATTTAATTATTTCACCAAAAATAATACAACGGATTACACATACTTATAGGCTAGTATTTGGGTGTATAGTGTAATATGGAAACATCTGTAGCCGAACTAGGACGAGTCCTATATCTCGGCATACAGCGCCAGACCCCTAAAAACAGACATTAATACATATTAGCCCAAATGACATTGTGCGTCGAACGCCTCTTATTTTAAAGTCTTGGCTAGTCTAGGCAGTATCTTCATAGTAATAAGAAATTGTTAACCACGCAATTAAAGCAAGTTAGCCGAAACATTATTGACGAGAACACAGACGAGTTTCCGAGTTGCCAAAAACGACTACATCGTTCTTGTCACATGTATAATTGTAACATGAATGATGTAACCAATATTTTGTAATAGTTTTATGATTTAAAACAGTGTCCGTAGAGTGTCTTGCCCGTTCTTCTCCATAGGTACCTACTACGCTTTGGAACGGGCAACCAGCTTCATCTTTCTGACTGACTGACCCCTTGAAATTTCTAAAGTGCCTGTAATTGGTTTATTTGAAATATAAATGCTTTGAGTTTGAGTTTGAAATGCCCAATTTAAAAATGTAACATAGTGATGCCGTTCTAATGAAATTAACCCAGATTTGGAGGCTGACGTTATAATAAATGTACACGGCTATATTCGTCACATCCACTCAGCCCTTTCGACAATGAATCTCAGGTGTTTTCGGTCCGACCCGTATATTTTATGCGTCACAGAAATAAAACATAAGTAAATCAACGAGCTCTGCTTCGCTTGACATTTTTATGCACGTTTAGTTGGCAGAATGTCTTTATTTAATGAAAAAACGGGGGCCATTGCGTAAAAAATTTCGTCATAATCAGTAGCATAGCGGTCTTCGTGTTTACAAAGAGATATTTAAAAAAAAAACAGGAAAATTCCTATATATTCATAGACTTAGGTAATCGAACAATATTTTCATAATAATATAATACCTAAGTAGATAATAAAATTGTCTTATAAGTATTATCGAATAGTTATCTAACAGTTTATTCAAATGAAGTAGTTAGGCATCAAACAGGATTCATACATCAAATACGTTTGAAACATTGTATTAAGCACCACCACTTAGGCACTTTTAATGTTGATGCATCTGGGTCACCCTTAAACGGACTATCGACCCATTCTACTTGAACCTCCGACGGAGTATCGATTCGAAATCAATAAGTTAACATAAATACTTAGAAACGCATTAAAACACCTCCTTGTTACTTCAAAAGTAAAGCGATCGATAAAAAGAAGGTTATATATGCCAAGTACGTAGAATTTGCTTCATCGTTTAGTAGCAAAGTTTATAAAATAAAATATAAAAAATAAAATCAAATCAAAATATTTTATTTCACATATAAACCGACATGGGCACTTATGAAACGTCAGAAGCTAGGTGCACGGTTCCAATTGGTCGTTTCCTATGGAGAAGAACCGGCAAGAAACTCCACGGTTACTCTTTTAAAAATGCAATGGCTTTTACAATGTTTTCAAATTACAGTAGGCCTGTCAACGGTACTTACTTGATAAAATAATAAATGGCCTACAGATCTAAAGTCTACAAGGCTTACAAAGTCCTCACATTTACAAAATAAGAATCTAACGGATAAATAAAATATTAAAATCGACTAAAACCAAGAGATATGATTGCCATTTTATCATTGTTAGTACCACAAAATCGTGAAGGTTCTCCCATGCCAGTTAACCGGACTACTTATACGACGACCTAGCTCGTCCTAGTACGATAAGTAGTTAGTTCATTTGATGTCTAAAAGTTTTTATGACACTTTTTTTCTCACATTTTTGTCGGGGTGTATCGAGTTTACAATAATGTACCTTTCAGGCTTTGCTAGGAGCGTTAATGTAAGCATTTCTCGTGATCCATCATACTTTTAGGTTATTACGGTTCAACCTGGGATGTTTTTACTACATAATATTTAGTATTGTACCTATACTAAGTTAGGATTAAGATTTTATGATACAAGACTAAAATGAAAATGTCGGTACCAAAAATGAAATAAAAAAAAAGCATACACGAATAAGTAGATACCCAACCCTCTAAAATTAATTAAATAATTAAAAAATGTTATGTCAACAAATAAATCCACGATTCTGACGGTAAATGTTCTGATATTACCCGCCGATTACGCTGAATGTTTCGCTTATAATTTTCATGAAAACTCGACCCTGTGTACTTTGCCCAGCGCTCAGTTCAATTTGTATTACCCCGGGAAAATGCGGGAAATAATCATGCTCGAACGTGATGCCGATCGCTTTTTGATTGCTATTTGGTAATGCAAGACCTGTAATCATGGTTCCATGTGTTACCGGTATGATATTTAAATCAGGGTTTCGTATTAATTTTCAATTTTCGCAACTTTCTGTAACTCCTTTTTCTTTTTATGATATTTTTTCTATTCCTGCATAATGTTGTTTTGTTGAAACGCAGGGTAACACACTATCAGTAGCAATGGGTTTCATTTTGACAGTTCAACAACATTCATTGCGTTATTTGCGTTGTTAGACAGACACATTTTTCGAACATATGAAGCAATGGATTAGCAATATCTTTAAAAATTATTCAGATTGAGATTGATAGTGTGTTACGCAGTGCGTAACGCTGAGATATGGATATCGATAATTGCTAGTTGTTCTAAATAAGAAATTATATTAAGAACATGTTTTATAAAAATTTACTTAAAACATTTTATTTAAGTTTTCTGTAAGATCCAGAAATTAAAAATAAATGGATAGGTACATGCTACAGGCAGGGGAAAAAAATGGTTTCTCTCAAACCAAAGTGGAGTTTGTTCTTTCCACTTTCAAGAGTATTGTATTAAGCCGTCCGCGAAAAGACGCATGTTTTTTGAGTGGACTGTACCTACACTCAAATCAAGATACATAAATTTGAAACCATAGAAACTTCTTTCATATATCTATGTTTGAAACCGTTGTTAACCGATTTTAACTACTTAATTAGTACAGGCGCGTGATAAAGCAAACCAATGGACTTCATTTTCCAAAAATATACCATGGATTTTATATTATTGTTTTACAATTGCATCTGGGGTATGTTCACTTGATAATTACAACAATAGATAGAATTTCCAAGAATTTGTTATGGTAGGAACCGTATTTTCGAACGCTTTTTTATTTGAACTTAGTTTAATCGATGTTCTGTATATTTTCTAGTTTTAAATTTGTCGTCATCTGCCTAGCCTTTTCCCAACTATGTAGGACTCGGCTTCCAGTCCTTCATTTCATTTAGAAAATATGAATGTTAGTTCTAGAGTTTCAGGAGTCGGAAAAAGGTGGCGTCGTGGCGACATTTGAACTCGAAAAAATATAGAGTGAAGGTATATCTCTCGGATATCTATGGTGAAGACCGATATCTTTCATTCTGTTTAGAATTCCAAAATCAAATTAATTTTATAATATAGCATGACATTTTGTTTTTGAAAATAAGTTGTTCATTTGTTTTCCCGCCGTTTGATTTTTCTAATGCCGTTGTTTCTGTAACCATGGAAAAATCGAAATTGCGCGCTTTTTTCGAATACGAGTTCTGTCGTGGCACCAACGCAGCACAGACAGCACACAATGTTAACGACGTGTGTGGGCATGGTACCGCATGTGACCGCACGGTCCGTTTTTGGTGTGATCGTTTCCGTTCTGGAAATTTTGATCTCAACAATGCGCCCAGTAGCTGAAAGTTAATACGGTGAATAGTGGAAGTAGATTCATCTCAAACCACGTTAGAACTTGCAAGCAGCCTTTAAGACTTGTAATCATACCAATAACCTTGAGCATTGGACGAGTGCGGGGGTGATGTAGACGCAGTCTACAATCGGACGCATTTTTAATTTATTGTAATAAAAATAATACATAATTATTTGTAAAAAGTAACAAAACCAAATCATTTTCCTTTGTATTGCGAAGCAGTAGATATATTTTTTATACTCTTTTAATAAGAAATTAAGGAGTAAAATGGTTTCATCTCAATGATTTGGAGGTGATTTGACATTTCTTTTTCTTATTATGTGACACCCCAATTGTAAACCAAATTACGTATCATATCATGTAGATTACTATCAATTTAAAACAGATGTAATTTCTCTGTAAATACCGACGAAAAGTTGCTTCATCTGCATGCTTCTTTAAAGCTTTTTTCGAGAGAGCAGCCTTAACGTAAAGTGATACCTAAATCGATCCTGATTTACTTCAAATTGGAAAGATAAAAAAGCTCAGAAAGCGGGTACCTAATGAACTCACTGAACAAAAACACCAAAATCTCGTTAAAGCACCGCACAACGGACCGTCTCAAAACTATAGGAGTTACGACTGAAAACTCTCCATCACCAATTAATTTTTATTCGAGGTACAATAGCAAAATGTAATGAATAAAGTTCTACTCACATAATATAGATTACTTTCCCATACGTAGCGTTATTAATTTTGTCGTAACAAAAATAGATACATTCTTGTTAATAATCAGAATAAATATACTTTTATGTAACGTGAGGAAATCATCCAGAGCGTATTTCTGCCACGAAGGCCAATCTCAACGGAGGCTAGTCTTCGGCGCGGGAGATACTATAGTGCACAACAGTGCGCGCAGACACAGATGCACTCCCTCTCTTCCTTCACTCTCATAGTCAGATGGGACGGCAATCCGACGCGACCGGAGAGAGACTGCAAACTTCCAAACTCCGGGTTGTTACTAAGAAATTCCTAATGGAAAGACTCGATAACACTTTGCCCGACCCGGGAATCGAACCCATGACCCCGCGCTCAGCAGTCGCGCTTGCGACCACGAGACCAACGGGGCAGTTTAGAAAAATAGGCAAATGGGCAGTGAGGAAAATACCACGTAGGCGACACACTGAAGGAAATAACCAAGATAATCAGAGATATTATCAAGCTCGCAAATGGTCTAATACGATTATGATAGATCTATAATATTTATAATGAATATCCAGATTTAGAAATCTTTATTTTTTTGCCTTAGGCTAATAAATCTAAGGCACCAATGAAGATCTAAATCAATTTGTAGAGAAACAGTTTATTTAGTAACGATATATAAATAGTAAAATATACAGTACATAAATAAGTATGGTCTAGCTGGCATGCTGCCGCAGGCCTTGGTGATAAAATTATTGGTCTCTAAGTAACAATAGGCTTGACTGAAACAAATCTAAACTAGAGTATTTTTATCTGCGTGAAGACGAGTACCGTCAGCACATAACACACACACTTCCAAATTCGCCTTTGTCTCGGACGGTACCGAGAGCTCCTGCGCTTACGCACACATTCACAGTGTATTTGTACACTTGGTAACCACAAGAAAAGCGCGCTTCGCTTCGTGAGAAAAAAATACTGTAATAATATTATAAAGAGGTATTTTTGAGTTTTTATGTAGGGGTAATCTGTGGAACTGATCCGATTCCGTTAATTCTTTCCCTAATGGGAATCAACAGTAATGCTGAGTGTCATAGGTTACATTTTATGTTAAAAATAACCCGGCGAACTTCGTACCGCCTAAGAATCAATAAGAACGAATGTATGAGAAAATTAATTATCTCCATTTTGTTTTTCGTGAAGTTTTTCCATATTTTAATAGCTATTCTGCTATTCGGGGCGGAGTCAAATCCAACAAATCAAAGATCATAAAAATCGGACGAGCCGATCTTGAGTTATAAATGGTGTAACTAACCTGACTTTATATTATATAATAGATAGAAGTTAGACAAGAAATTGCACGCTTATGAAGTCGCGGGCAAAAGCTAATTCTATTAATTAAAAATATAGTCAATCGTTTTAACTAATATAAATAAGAACTATATCTGTTTATAAAGAGGTAAATATAGATAAAAGCTTTCATTATATCTAGAGTATTTAATATTGGACTAGTCACGAGGGAACAGCATGATTTATAATAAAGATTGTTATGCTAACTTTATTTGTTTTATTCTATTGTTTTTCCTGTTCCGCTCTCACCGAGCTGAAAGGGATGAAGAGGATAACTTACTTCGATATCCGATTATGTTATCTGGTTTATTTCTCACGCTTTTATACTCAGTATTCCAAAACTAATTCTTCTTAAGGACATTACAGGACCTAAACGCAAAAAACGCAAGTTTTAGAAGCACTAAAATTATATGATCAGCGACTACAGTAAACATAATCAGAAAAATATACGATATTCTTCAGGATATATGCTAGGTATCTACCTAGCTAGCTAGGTAGTCGCTGATCATATAATTTTAGTGCTTCTAAAACTTGCGTTTACCTACACACTATCTAGTGTGTTGAAAGCATAATACAACTAATTTGATACGATAGCAAAAATCATGAAGATACCTGTAAAAACTTTGTTTTTACAATAAAAACCATACTAATATACATACAATCATTCTGATTTTTGTCAGATTATTCTACAAGCAACATACTAAAGCACTAGTGTTTTAATTTTTTAGTCCAAACAATAAATTTTTCGTAAATAGATAATTGCTTCATATTTTGCAATAAATTACCAGCGTTGTGTCATCACGCTTCTCTTTCTTTTCTATGCAGTCCGACAGTGACTGCGCTTTAGGTCATGTAGTCCCCTTAAGCTTGCCTAATGGTAGAGTGATGGAAATTGGTGGAGTATCTTCTAAAAATTAGATTATATTTTTATTCAGCTATAATTTTATTGTGATTACATATTACTCATTTAAACTGTAATAAGGTGAGATGAAAAGATTGTTAATGAAAGATTAGAATTTCGATCCCAAGCAGGCGCTATACTTTGTGTAAAATTATTTCATCACCACTGCTCTCAAAGCGGTGGAGGAAAACATTGTGAGGAAACCGGCATGTCCTAGAACCAAAAATTTGAAGACAAGTGACATCTACGAACCCGCACTGGATCCACGTAGCGGATTATGGCCCGCTTCCTCTCACAGAGAAGAGGCCTGTGTCCCAGAACATTATAGGCAGATTATTATAAAAATTTTGAGGTTAAAGAACTTCTAAAGTTTTTCTAAATCAGTCTTTCATTAACCACGAATAAAATGCATGTCACAGTATTTCATTAGTGTATACACTAGGTACCTTCAGATTAATGTGATTAAAATCAAGACTCCGTGAAATGCAGCCACACGAGCAATAATAAATCTCTTCGTCTTTTATGAAATGCAACTCGTCCCGTGGCCATTTGTAATAAGCATCTGTCTCTTTTAATTACACGTTAAATAAATCACACACCTCCCACCAAGTATGAAATGTCAAGCAATTGTCAAAATGGTAGAGCATCGGATATCTATGGTCGTAACTCATAAGTCTTAACTACGCATTTATCAGAATATTCATTAAAAGTAAATTAACAGTGAGAGTGGTAGTCACCGCGACTGTCAACGGACTAATCGTTATACCTACAGCTGTTACGCTTTTCTAAATGACGGGCGGCTAACATTAAATGAATCGTAAGTTTAAATCAATGACCGGGGATAATATTGCCCGAAATGGCTGTAATAACGTATGATTTACCAAAGAAGGGGTCGTGGCTAAATAGTAATAGCTGCTTTTCTCGATCGATGGTTTAGCTGCGATTGCCGCTGTTGGTTCGTGGATGGGTGACCATCCATCACATATCGAGTCCGCTTTGTGCCTCGGAAAGCACGTTAAGCCGTTGATCTCGGCTGTCATTCGTAGATTTTTGACAGTCGTTGTAAGCAGTCAGAAGTCCAAAAAATTTACAACCAGACCTACCAATTTACCAAGGGGTACCTATTAACTGGATTGTGGAGGTTATATAGGCAGTCGCTCTCGCTCCACGTAAAATACTTATTCAGCAGCATCCGGTTAGACTGGAAGCCGATCCCAAAATAATAGGGAAAAGGCTTGGCATAATTGATTGATTGAACGTATGATTTTTTAGCTATTAAGGTAGGTACAGTAGTATTTTTAATCAACGTTATGGCAGCAAAAACCTCTTTTCTGCTTTAAAATATCTACCTTATAAATATGCTTAAGGAATATTTATCACAAAACGAGTGCCTTGGAGAATGTTAAAATTTTCCGATGCAAACTATTTCTTAAAACGACGCAGCGTTGAGAGTGCCGAAAAATTCTCTCCGAGATGCTGAAAATGAGCTTTTGAAGCGGTAGGTACTATGTAAAGTGAAGTCCCATCTCATATGCTCCTAAAGGTATTAAATCGCAAAACTACACTTGCTCACCACAAAATTTATAAAGCCTACAAAATTGAAATTTTGCACGAATTGAGTTGGTGCCTCGTAAGAAAGACAAGTTTTACAGGCGTCATTATTATCCCCGATTAATTGTTGCATTCATACAAAGTCGTGAGAAACTGTTAACTAGCGATACATTACTCAGATTATTAACATAGTTATATAATTCCTACTATAATTTTATGATTATTGCAATGACATCATCAATACAAGAGCACTTGTTTGTTTAATGTTGAATGTTATTTTTATCAGTACTGTTATGGACGGCGGGATTGCTATTATCTAACTCCGGGAGTTCAGGCTAAGGGTTGTGACTCATCGAACTTAATTCAGGCGCCGAGTTTCTTGTACTGTGCACAAGTTTCTGATTGTTTTCATATATAGTGTGTAGTAATGTTAGTCAGGTTGTTTGTTTAACGTATTAGGCTTATATCTCACTGTGACACTATGGTGGCGTAACTGAGGTCGCGCTGCCAGTGCCAGTACACAGCTATATGGTAGGTATCCCACCAGGCGCCCGATCGGTTGCGCAACCAACCATACATTTTTTGGCAGTGCGACCATGGCTGCGCCGCCACTTGTGTCCTAGTGAGATAGGGCCCTTAATGATGAAGAATTTGTCTACTTAGTAAGATTATAAAGGTGCCTCGTGCATCTGTGTATGAAATTCAGTATTAAACCGAAGAAAAAAAAGGGAGGAGGTGCTCAAGTCGAGGCGTAGATCATATGTTTAAAATTACATATCTTGTTTTTATCCAATAATAGGACAAGTTAGTTCAATAAGCATACATTCGAAAAAGTTTTCCAATAAAGAAGGAATTCAATATCAATTTTACTAGTTCATGCATCTAATTTAAACTTTTGGATGCGAGTGCACAACGACACACACTAACGACAAAACTTCTTGCCATAAAGTTTTTGAAAAGAGTTTTGTGCTCGCGAATACCCACTGGAACAGACCGTTGACAGTTGAAAGAAATAATCGCTTTATCTAAAGAACAAGTAAATATACAATAAACCATCTGCAGCACTTCCGTCCGTAATGTATGTCATCTCATTACACATGAATGTTTTCGCCAAAACGATAATAGGATGTCTAATATTGTAATAACACGTAACTACAAGTGTTTCTCTTTCTGTGAAAATTGTTAATATAACGGACTAATAATAGGCAAAGAAACTTGAGAGCTGGAGTAGTTAGGAATGTAGAATTATTCATAGCAAAAATCGTTTTTTGAGAGTGCAGACATACAGGATGAAATTGAGTCTGTGCGCCAAATTAAAACATCTAATTCAACATGTTAAAAAGAAATTTTGCACCTAGGTGCGCGTCGGCAAGCGATTTGACAACGTCGTCGCTAGTTCAACGCGTTTAATTTTCTTTCTTTATTTGTTATTTTTACTGGATCGCCGATAATTCGTGTTTACTTGAAGGCAATAACTCAGTTTGCACTATCTAAGACGATAATTACACGATTTTTTTCAAAAATTTCAATAATTCAAGAATTTATTTGAAATAACAATTTATAATGATCATGTAAATTTTTGAGCACCACGGTAAAATATTGATTGGTGCTCAAATGGGAATACCTTTGGTGGTCTAAAAATAGGTGCTCAAACGGGAATACTTCACTGTTATGGCACCTTCTATTTCGAGTTGACGCAAGTTTTCAATTTCATCCTGAATATTGGTGCGGTGTACCTACTCTACAGTAACGACCGGTGAACCTTCCGTTACAACATCGATACTTAGGTATTCCCTGACCGTCGGCTCCGTCCCTCAACGTTCAATCACGATAAGAGCAGAAACATCGACGGAATAGTAACTCGAAGATTTGTTACGATCAAAAGTAAGGATCAAATTGATCTAGCCGTTGATAAAGCTTCACAATCGTCGAATCTAAAAGTACAAAGTGATCACTCAAAATCCGTTTTGTGTTAAAAAAAAACTCATAGGAAGGAAGTGTTCGTATTTAATTTATTTTGTCTTTTTATAAAGCTGCGGATGTACTGCGAAAACAAAAGGTGTATGGAACAATGGTTTTAAGTTTCTGTGATGTGATGTTCGGGACACGGAATGTATTTTTTAACTCTAATGCTTCTATTGCGTGAACACTTACTATTACACTTATTAGGTACTTATTACAAGCCTATCTCCTTTTTTCATCACTATACGTAATGGATATTGTTTTCAAGTAAAATCACACATGAAATATAGACTTTTATTTGAAAATTCACATATTTACGAAGAAAGACTAGGCTCCATTAATAAGATCAATATCAGTGAACAACGCTGCGGTGGCATGTTGAGTAATAAATAAATCGATGCACCTGTCCGACATCGCGTTATGAAAATTGATAGCTCGTTGAATAAATTCATCTTAATCAAATCAATGAAAACTCCAAAAAGCTTTTAAAATATTTTACTGTAGAAACCCATTAAGATTAGTATTATTTAATAATACCTGTGCCCCGCGGTCTCACCCGCGTTAATTTGAGGAAAAAACTTACTAAAATATATTCCATTAAGTACTTTAGGAGTATTACATAAGATTATTACTTATAGTCTTATAACCCTCATTCATGAACGGCCGCCTTGCGGAGTTATTTTAAAGCTATGATTGCTCCTAAGATATACATTGAAATCAAATGATGTCAAGAGCAATTTTGTTCAAAATTAAATACTTGTGATGAATAACGTATTTATTTGGATAAGGATTAATATCATGTTTATAAAAACACCTTCCCAAATAATGCATTATTTTAGAACTTTGATTTCCATAAAAAGGTTATAAGCTTAAAATATAGACATATGCTGTCGTGAATTTTTTTTTACAACTTTTAAAGGGGTACAATTCCGTAATACATGATTTTTGCGTAACTTTAATCGTTTACGCAGCGTACGCAACGGAAGCTCTCAAAAGGAATAATTTTTCCCGTTTTTGCAACATTTTTCATTAATGCTCCGCTCCTGATAGTCGTAGCGTGATGTTATAGAGCCTTTCTCGATAAATGGTCTATCCAACACAAAAATATTTTTTTTCAATTCGAACCAGCAGTTCCTGAGATTAACGCTTTCAACCAAACAAACAAACTCTTCAGCTTTATAATATAAGTATAGATTTACTGAAGAACAAAATAACAGGTTGAGTTTTATATAATATTCATTTTGTAAACGTTACGGCCATTACTCGTTTCTTTAATGAATCACGCCAGTCATATAAGTAAAAGGACGCGTCATTTACTGTTTCTGTCTTTCATTCGTTTTCCTGTTTATTTATCTCAGCTGTTGACAGGCCAATAGCTTCTTAGAATCGTTTTAATTTTATGGAAAAATGATTCTTTATGATCTCAACGACGAAGTAGATGATATTTTGGGCAATAAAACATTTGATGGAGTAAAAATGCCAACAACATCAGCGATGGGTGACGATCGAATTATACAATTATATCGGGAAAGCCGCTTGAAATACCCCCACGGTAACAACTTTTTATTGCGAAGCAATGAGTACCTATAAGATTTTATGCTGAACCTTTGCGTTTTGCGAATGTTTGTAAACGAAATTTAAGAAACCATTAGGTCGTCGTGAACGCAACATTTAACACTTATTTTTAGATTTTATTATTTACGTTTCGTCGCCTCTTTTACGTTTGGTATTAAACCATTTTTAACAAAAATCTATACCTATCTATTGTTCGACTGTAAATATTTGAAATGAAAAGATTGAAAATTCCAGTAATTAAGATATTTACCTACAAGTTATATTAAAAAAACTGTACCTATTTATACTTATGAAGAAATACTTCAAAGAAACGACGAAGTTTAAAAGCAACAATATTGTTTTCTACATAGTTCATCTTAACTCTAGAAAATATCACAGGCAGAAATACCTTTTTATTTCGAAGAAGTGTCATCTGTGTAAGTAGCGAAGCGAAAGCACCTGCCAATAATATTGGTTTAACAGTAACAGAAACGCTAGCGTTTGTAAGGATTTGTATTGACGGAATAAATGGCCTGCCAAATTGTGTCAGTGGCTTGCTCCATCCGGCCACAAATCCCCGAATAAACCGCTTGCGCCGTGGACTAGACATTGTTGCAGTTCTGCGAATGCCCCGGGATCGCAAATAATAATTGTGCTGGGACCAAACTCCTGCTGAAGTGCACACCGTTTATAACAAACACCAAACATTTAAACGCTATTTCACTGTAGATTAATTTTAACGCTCATCTCTACATTCTAGCAAAAACAATTAAAAGTTTGGGATATGGTTTTAGTTTTTGTTAAATATCCTAGGTAAAAAGGTTGACTCGTTGAACAAAGTCTGAATCGCAATGTTTCCCATACATCTACACGATGAGACAACTCTTCCCTTTTATTTTTCTATATATAACAGCAAAATATTTTTCTTTTTGACACGTGTCACATTTGGCCTTTAATCTTGTTGGGTGATGCCCAACATTTTTATGAAGGAAAAAACTTTTATTCTGGCATAAAGGACCCGCGAAATAAAGATAGTTTACACAATGCGTACAATGACGTCGACAGTTCTGTATAGTAAAACTCACGGGTACGGTAATGTGTAAGAACCTACAATAAAACGGTATGAAATATGTTTAAGTTTTTTAAAGTGTTTTTCAGTCATATACACATTAATTGGCATTATAATAGGAATCCGCGGTCTATTTTTAGCTGAACCAGCGTCAGCTATTTCTCACTTAGTAACAGAATCTTAGCGAAATTAGGTGATTATTAAACGTCAAATAGAATTGAATTTGATTGTAAACTTTAACGAAATGGGTAATATAGTTAGACGGTTACTCAACATGGAATTTAATTTAGCGGAAAATTTCGAAGCCACATCTTCGTTGTTCGCTTTATTCTGGCCGATACTCTTATATCATACAATATATATGTATGAGCTATCCACAACGAGAATTTTATCATGAATATTCGGTTCCCTGTACGAAAACTTCAATAGTAAGGTATCTATCGTATTCGGGGAAAATGTAAAAATGCGTATAAGTATTGAAGAAAATATCAAATAAATAAATAGATTTGATAAGAGAATAACTAGAATTACATTCCCCAATGCGAATCTTATGTGAAATAGTGGGTAGATACAGACGCCAGCACATCAAACAAGTACAATCTATCAAATTTATTTAATAGATTTTCAACTTTATGTCTAAAGCATTAGGTTCAAGGTTGATTGTGAAGATTTGACAGTTTCGGGTAGCTTGAAGTGCTGGCATCTGTACTATAAAAGGCTAGAAGCGCCCCTTATAGTACAATACTGCAGCGGCCAGCAAAAGGGGCATTGATGGACGACGTGTAAATGTGGGCCGAGGCGACACACTACCTAGTTGTGGCCAAGGCTTGTATAGTACTTTTCTCAAATAATGCGCGGAAATTAAAACTAAGGAGTAAGTAGGCAGAACTTTTTTGTCAAGTACAATTACTTTTCAAAATCAATGACGAACAACGAAAAACAATCATTTTTCCCGCGTTGAAGTGTTTATTTGTCTTTTTTTTTTCAATAAACAGTTTTCTATTTGCAAGCCAGTTCCAAATTTAAATAAAACCTTTGATAAGTTACCTCCTTGGTTATAAATATAAAGATCGTTCCATTTTTAAATTACACGACAGTTATGAGTTTACTATGTAATTTATTTGGCCGCAAAACCACGACAGATATGGATTTTCAGACAACTTTTGCCGACCGCTGCTCGCATGTATTGGGCCAGTACAGCAATTTCGATTTATCTCGAAGAAGGTTGTCAAAATAATGCTCAAATTGCAGAAAAAGTAATTTAAACATCGATAGTGCTTCTTTAACTTTATATTGTAAGAACAACGTTACATATTTCAATCTAAGCTAGCACTGACTCAACTAAACAAAAATGCTTAATAAAAATATTTGACACTTGCTTGAACGTTCGAATGGAACACGCGCTCAATTATAGCCAGCCTGAGCTATGAAAGGTAAGGCTACATAGACAGCCTCTACAGTACACTGTTACAGAAAAGTACACTTGACATTGTGGAAATGCCATAGAATGTAAGTTGACAAAAGAAAGACTAGTTGGCCATCTCGAAAATGTAAAATATTTATTTTGCAAAACTGAATTATTTTTGGTTTCTTCTGTTCTAGCAACTCACAACATAACACAGTCATGTTATTGGTCCAATTAGCTACGGTACTATTAAACTGTGATGACGTTACGGTGATGAATGTCGAAGAAAACTGTTAATACAGTACACAAAGCCCTTCAAATGAACGATTTTAAACTTGCAATAGATAGTCGGATTGGTCCCCGACAAGAACAGACCGCAGAGTTATCAAACTTCCACATCAGTGGGCAGCGCTGTCGATGGACCGCTTACTCCTAAATTAACCGACTCAATTTAAATTCTAATATTCAATGAATACTATATCCAAGTGGGATGTAAGTCGATAGATTGGGCGCTAGACACGACTTGTGATGACTATGGAAATATTACTAACTGTAATTCGTACGTACATAATAGTTCTTGCGGTGATTGTTATAGTGTGTTGTGACTTGTGGAGCAGTGGTGGTCTAGTGGTAACTGCCGCGAATTATGAATCGGAATCGAAATGCCTGCAATGCCTGCCTGCTCGAATGCCTGGCCTGTCTGAGTTCGAATCTTACGGTCGTAGGTTGGAACCCAGACAGGCGCTTTACATAATCAGCCTATAATGTTCCCACTGCTGGGACACAGGCCTCCTCTCTGTGGAAGGGAGTGGGCCGTAATCCACTACGCGGGCCCAGTGCGGGTTGGTAGATGTCACATGTCTTCGAATTTTTGGTTCTAGGACATGCCGGTTTCCTCACGATGTTTTCCTTCACCGTTTTGAGAGCAGTGGTGATGAAATAATTTACACATAAGTAGTGAACCGCCTGTCTGGGTTTGAACCTACGACCTACAACTCGTAAGTCGCGGCCTTTACCACTGGGCCACCACTACTCTATCCAGGCGCTTTACCTTGTGTAAATTATTTTATCACCATTGTTTTCAAAACGGTGAAGGAAAACATCATGTGGCAATCGGCATGTCCTAGAACCACCAAAAATTCGAATATATGTGACATCTACCAACCTGCCCCGTACCCGCCTGGTGGATTATGGCCCACTCCCTCTCACCGAGAGGTCTGTGTCTCAGCAGTGGAAACATTATATGCTGATTATGTGTGTGTGTGTGATGTAACTATGTGCGGATGAACGAATTTGAATTGAATTTGAAGAATTAATAAATTGATTTGGTTACCTATGTATTTGATTGACTCAGAGATGATGCTTAAAACTTCCGGTTTTCGGACATACATACGCTTTTATAGAGAAATTCGTTCGATTCGATGTTTTTCGTTTGATTTTGAATGAACAAAGGACCTAGATTAGAGCCTTGCGGTACCTCCTACTTCTTTTGTTATCTAGACACGTAAAGATATTTTTTTACAATCTTATTTAATCAAGTGATAAAACTCAGTGCAAGGTAGGTAATGCAACACTAATTAATACCATTTCCCTAGTAATGTTTGAAGAATAAACAATCGAAAGCCTTGGACTAATTATAGAAATTGCTTATGATAGGTAATCCCCTTGAGCAAAAGAGATGTGCAGCTACGCTAAGCATTCCGTTAGATGTTGGAAATCTTCTTAAGCCAAGCCAAGCTACTTATGTGTATTACTCTGCCGCTGTGATTTTCAATAATGCAACTTTTGATGGAGGAAATTGGAAAACTGTTCACAACGAAAACCCATTGAGTTGGTGTGTGCTTGTCAGCCATAAAAACATTTTAATGATACACTTATTCAAAAGTACCACTAAATATTTATTGAATAGGTATAGCTATTGTTTGAATAATATCAATGCTAACTGTTGTTGCAGTTAATATCGATTTCCAAGCCTATATACAGTATCCAATATCATATCTCCGTGAACCATTCGGTACTTCAATGTTTAACATTTCTGTATTGGCTTTTTATGGTGACTTATAGATCATTATCATTGTCGTGTAAGGGTAGTTACCTTTACACGACAATGAGTAATGATAATTGCTCATGCATAAGCATATGCCCTACAGAGAGGAGGACGTGCAATATTCCATGCATAGCAATAGATTGGAGCCAATACGACGTTAATACGCTGAGCGATCCAAGTTACACGCCATTAACTTCATCGTGTCGTATGTATAGTCAGGCAAATGTTATGTTTAGCACATTGATACATTACGAAGCCGCTGTTTGCATTTCATGCCATATATAAACCATGACAGCTGTCATTTGAATATATGAACAGTTCAAGTTGACAGCCAATTTGCTTTACAATCCGTTTCCCCGATTATGCTAACTCGAATCTCAGTACATTTCGAAACCAAATTTAATTATATTTAGCCGGTCATTTAATTTCACAAACATACGGTAAACCCTTTGCAGCGTACACAATTAAGGAAACTTTCACGACCGGAATTGCCTTTTGTCCTATTTTGAATATCAAACAATAGGTAGATATGGCTGTGAATTTTAAACAGGTCTACTTTGTTGTTACGGATGCTGTTACTTTAACATACTTACCTAACAAGATACAAACTTCCGACCCCGGCTGTAATTACATGTGTTGTAGTGTTGGTTATTGTGTTTTCAGACAAAATATTGAATTTCTTTTTCATCTGTGGGTTTAGTAAAAGTTACTTAAGGATTATGTTTACACTCACTTTTACCATTTTATAATATGTCATTGAAGAGCGGGGCCTCTTCTTTACTTAAAAGGAGGTCCCTATGTAAGATTTACTGTAAAAGTTGTACAAGTTACTGCAATAAACTTTTTGTATTTTGTATGTTAAGATAGTTAAAGCCATACTTTGGTCGTAGAACCCGCACTGGGCCCGCATGGTGGATTACGGCTCACTCCCTCTCAAAGAGAGGAGGTCATTATAGGCTGATTATGCTATGGTCGTGGAATATTATGATGGATTAAGATGCCAAAATAATATTAAAGCATGGTGAATATCAAAATATCCTATACATACTAAGCTTAGGAACTGGTTTCAGGATAACGCTCTCTCAGATAAAGTGAGACAATGCACATTTTTTATCGCATTTTTATTTACTGCAAAAGTTGTCGCTAACTGCCCTTTTTGAAAATGTTTTTGTTTCCCTTCGCAGTTTAAATGCGACTTAAATGATACAGAGATACGGAGAAAATAAATTAAATTACTCCCGTAGTAGATTTTTCAGCCCGTCAAAACTTTTCCTTTTCTCCTTATTTTCCCGTTACTGCGAAACATCGGGCAATGGAATATATATGTAAGCATAAGAAAATTATACGTCAAATATGAGGAGTTTTTCTATTAGGTTAGAAATAAGGTTTCTTTTGTGGGTATGTTATTTATATTTTCGATTACTTTACGGGTATTTTTATATTCCATATTTATAGATAGGTACATAGATACTATTGTAGGAATGATTCACTTATCGCCTTTAAAGACCTGCTTTAAAGGAGTGAAATGTGAGGGACGGGAGTTTTACATCACGCCAAATATAATAGAACGCCCATCGCGCATCCCGAGTAATCCCGGCCATAGAATTTCAGCGTTACCTAGTTGAATAGAAATGGGACAGGCTTTTCAGAAAGATATGCATAAAGGAATATTTAAAAGACAACTTACCTTTTATGTGGGTACGTACTAAAATTTAAGAATAGCTTTTGTACTTTAGTTATGTAAAACTACGGATAATGCTATAGGAGCGCGAGTGTAGGTAGGTTTTCCGCAGATAACAGAAAGTTTTTTTGAATAGTTATAATATATTCCTCACTCTGGATTGGTGCGATACCGTTGATACAGTTGGTAAATAAATTCTCAGTAAAGTCCTTGGCCGAAACTAATCACTGGAGTATAATAGTAACCGGTTTGAAATTATACAAATATTTGCAATGGGAAAGGTGACATTTGCCGTAGAAAACCAATGAATTCTTACTGCCCTAATCGGGTCGTCAATCGTTTCTTACCGCACTTCTCGAGGTCATGGCTTGACCGTAGTAATATTACTCCTACTTCGTTTTTATTATAGTAAATAGGCAGTATTTAACTTAGAAGAACCAGCGTATGTAATGAACTTGAAGATTGCTGTGGGATCGAAATAACTACCTAACGTTACCCAAAATTAGGTTAACCCAGAAAATACAGTCATACCTACACGAGTCATGTTCATTAAAACATGAAAATTATGATTTCTATATACTAGTCGTTAATATTATCTGAAGTAAGTCGTAAACAATAATACTAAGTATCTAGTCATACTCACAACATACGATTATTTGTTATGTGCCCTTGTAATAACCGATGCGATAGAATGGAAAATTATTAAATTAATTACGACTTTGTGATGTGTAATTTCCAAAATTAATTATTTGATTATTGATATGATTTGATAAATATGATTTTATAATATGATTTGATAATAATATGATATTTGATTATTGATATGATTTTATAAGATGATTTGATAATCACTAACAAATAGGTAGTTTTTCAATCAATTATGTAGAGAGGCAGGTTTAAAGAATACCAACCAACCAACACAACCAACCAACCAACCACCAACCAACCTACACATACACCAAAAGACCTAAAATACCTTACCTACATTAAATTTTCAGGCATGCACACTTTTGACCAATATGAAAATATTTTATTTATATCATAAAAAACCTACGGCGGGAACATAGAACCTTTCAAGTATTTTGTTTTACGATGATAGATTTTTTACACCTTATTTATTAGTTAAGAAATTGATGAATTAAATTCAGTCGATTTCCGAATATTTTTTCGCTTTTCGCTACCTTGTACCAAAACCTAATTTTATGATTGCATATTGTATAATTACTACTTAGTATTGACCGATAACTTGTACGTGTGGTGCAAACTGTAAATATAAGTTGGATAATACCTGCTGATGTTGTATTTTTGATTACATACCTACAATACTAACAATTTTGTGAACGTTACATTCACCAAAGGGCCAGACAAAACTAAGGGGCACAGATTTAGAACATCTGAATAATATATGCGCCTATTTATAAAATGGGAGATGGGAACTTTTCCTAAATTCAGGTAAACTTTATGTTCCATGTATGGATAACCGGAAAATTGGAAATTTACTTTTTCATAGAACTAAATGATTAAAAAAATACGCTTTTTGTAAAATAAATGAGTTAGAGGGATTGCGAAAGGATCAGCAAAACGAAAAATTAGAAAATTCAGTCTACTGATAAAAATCAAAGTTAACTTGAAAACTTTTTTGAAAATAAAATCGGTGTTACATTATTAAGGCTTCGGTGTTATTCACTGTTTCATTAAAAGTAAAGACTATTTTAATAATTATTGCCCAATTAAATACTGTTGATCCATATTTTTAATTACATGTCTAGTTATGTAAGTAGATGTGATAAGTATTTGTTTTGATCTACTTTATGTAAGTATTCAGCTGTGAAGCTGTAGACATGTAACTATGTAAATACCGTTTGCCTTGAAAATGTTGTGGTAAACATTGGAGACTATAACATAAATATTCCGATTCTAATTTGTAATTCTATTTCAGTCGTAAGAAGAACTCTAGAAATCATAAAATAAATATCTAGTTACACACTCAAAATGCTATAAAAGTACAAGAGAACATAGATTCAGAACATAATCTAAATGTACCTTAATGCAATAGTTGTGTTTATGAGTTGCCGAAGTCGTAGAGTAGTGTTATGACTCGGTGCATCACCAGTGGGCAAGTCTGGCGCGGTTACTACAGCGGTACTACAGTCCGTGGGCGGTAGACGGGCCGTTTACCCCTAGTCGGCACTTATCTACTTCACTGACAGACGTCAAAGTCACTAAAACTGAATCACATAAGTCGAAGTCGAAACTGAAGTGGGGTTTCACAGAAGCGTAAGGGGCATTGGACACAGGATACGTAGTAATTTGTTTACGGTTGCGTGAAGGGCGGGCGGTAGGGTCGCGTGCGCGCGTTCGTGGCGCGTCCACCGCGCTCGGCGCGCAACAGATAGTACGTAGCGGTAGGGACAGTCGCGCGCGAGGCCGGGCTCGCCGGCGCGCGCCACTGCCCTCCCAACCCCCCGCGCGCCGCCACTGCTGACGTCACGCGAACCTCCGAAAATCCTCGCGACCGCTGATCGCTGCAACGCCTTGAGCTGAGCCTAAGCGTTCAACGGTAATGCCCCAGACTTGCCTGAAATTTATTAAGTAGGTATAACAATGCAAATGAGATCTTCCAAAAGTTTGCTGGTGACGCGGCATTATTTAACTGCAGTTTAAGTTTCTAAGAGTCTTGTTACTTCTTCAGCAACAAAGATGAAAAATCGCCCAAATGACAAAAACGTTGCATTATGTGGTGGATGACGTTATCTTCAACACATTGTCATAACTTAATTCTAGTCCTTATTATAATAATGAGATGATAAGGCACACCAAATACCTACAGGTAGTAAATTACTGGGATTGTTTGTTGCAAAGTTGATAGGTCTATCAACTTTGCAACATACAATCCCAGTATTTTCCTACAGGTTTCTGTTCAATGAACACAAAGATAATTACTGTAATCAATTTAAACCACTAATTTCTGTCCACCGAACACGTTTCTCATTTCGATAAATAATTCGGTTGGCGAGGCCTGAAAACAATAACGAATCAAGCGCGAATTAATCGCAACATCAGCTTCATTATCATGTAAAACGTTCGTAAATATCCGAAAACCAAGAACTTAATAGATGTGACGTATTTAACTTTGTGACTGAGAATTATGAGGTTAGTCCACTCAGAGCAGATTTCAACAGCACTTGACCGAACCGCACCTGACCACTTCCACTAATCGCACTGAGCTCCGTAGCTCGAGTTAAATCTTAAGGCACAACCTATCATTATCGTCATCGCCTTAACCATAAGATGTCTGCTGCTGGACATAGGCTTCCCCTAAGCATCGCCATAATATTGGCTGATCTTGAGCTATAAAACGATCATGTCGAAAAAAATGTCAGTAAGGAGTTAGTTAGGCGTTTCTTAAGCCTGCCTCGGGCGTCGTCACCGGGGCAGGCTTTAGAAACGCTGTCGTGACGATTTGGAGTCGTTCCTGACCGATTAAAGGCACAGCACAAAGAAAATTGGAGAAATATGGGGGAGATCTTTGCCCAGCAGTGGGACAACTTAGTTAAAGATAAAAAAAGCGTGAGTAGTTCACCTGGCATACTAAAAGATCGTGCTACTCTGTCTGTCATTTTTGCAAACACTTTTCGAGGTCATCAAAAAGATCTCCACTGGTTCCTTGACAGGAATCCAGGAACAATTAATTTTACCTATTAAAAGGTAAGGCATTATGTCATCTTATTGGCTTTCCTCTTCATCTTATTTATTTATTTAATACTTTAAGCACATAAATGTATTAATGTACAGAGGCGGACTTAATGCCATAGGCATTTTCTACCAGTCAACCTTTGGGTTTAGGATCTTCTCTGCGTCCTCCATCCTCCATCCATATTACGAGTAGTAGGTACGAGTATATAAACCACGCCGTAGAAAAAACGTCTCTGGCAACAAGCTTCAATAGTGATCCATACAACACTGACAACCCTGCCTACACACACGGCAGATAAACCGTAGTTTTTCACGGCAAGAAAAACGTATGTGTAAGCCTGAGGCGTAAGTGTGAAAACTCACTGAAAATATCAACTGAATTGTGCAATTTTGTTCGTAGTATTATGTTTATGTCTGGACTTTGTAACGCTTAACAATTACTATTCAATTGTTGACTCATCCGGCTTTGTCGAATTACCCACATAAAACGAAAATACAATTTAAATAGGTACAGACGCCAGCACATCAAGCTACCCCAAACTGTCAAATCTTCCCAATCAATTTTGTACCTTATGCTTTAGCGATAAAGTTGAAAATCTATTAAAGAAATTTGACAGATTGTAGTAGGTTGATGTGCTGGCGTCTGTACTACAGTCCGGCCGCCGAGAGAATGCGTTCCTAACAACTGTCAGTGCGATCATTCTAGTAGCTAATAAAGATCAAATTCACCAAACACGTAGATATTCGTTTGTATGAAACTGACAGGTGCCAAGAAAGTCGTAGAATCACGACTACAACTACAGATATCCGAGGACAGATGCAACAAATTAATGCCTCACTTCACATGATGAATGTCCAAAGGTTTTTTTATGTACATTAGTACCTACTTAAAATACGTACTTAATTGATTTTTATAATAATATATTTCCCTTTAAAAAGTGAAATTGAAAAACTTGATCCAAAATAATAAAATTATTTATTTATTGAAATAAGTAGGTATAGAAAGATAAAATATGCCATTAAATTAACTACGAAGATGTCATTGAGCAATTTTCTATTGAAGTATTATTTTCTACCTTCGCAAGCACAATGTAAGACTACGGGTGGAAAAAGAAACGTTTTTACGTGTTCCTGAAAACATATTTCGAGAAAACATAATTTTCTCAGAAAAACTCACCTATACTAATATAGTTCATCAGTATTACATTTTCTTTGCAAACTACCACCTCGGGGCTCAACACTCATTAAATATTTACTTTAAATAAAGCACGGACAACGTAATGGACATGATCCAATTTGAGCTTGTTGATCCAACAAAAAAGCGTCTCGAGTCTCGAACAAATCTGGTTAGCAGTGAAGTACCGTGAGTGGGGTCTAAAAATACATATACCTATAGATTAGTGAGGAGGGGACAAACAATAGCAAGTGAGTATTAACAAAGACTGTATGTTCGTGACGACGGCGGCGCGGGTAACTGCGCGCAATAAACCGCCTTTGTCAGACATTTAATCCACTTAAGAGTTTGTGGCCCCTGTTCAAAGATGTGGACCGGCTCGTGACTGTTGTCGTCAAAAAATATTACTTCCGATGGAGTACCCCTGATGCCCGACCTGACTGTCTTGAGTAAACAATATTAGTATAGGTACGTCCTATCTGTGTTATTACTTCACCAATCACCATTGTAAGACATAACGCCGTTGTTTATATAATAGACAAGACAATTCATAATTGTTAAGATATCAATCGTCTTTTTTGTACGAGTTTGTTTTCATTAATCTGAGCATTAATTAAGTGACACAGGCTCTAATATATCAGGACGGAATCTACTCACAGCTAATCAATTATTTGTACACCACTCACGATGATCACGTACTGGCAGTTGAGACACAAAACAAAAGCCGATCAAGGAAGTAGTGCTAATTACTTCACATGAGAAAAATCAGGAAAATAAACGTAGCTAGAGCAGCCCTACTCAGGTCTAGTAAAGAACACATGTGGGATTTTCATGCCTTATTCCGTAGTTTATCCCCATCCAAAATAAGTAAATCATCAATAATTGATTTGAGGGATCTGTAACTGAACTCCAGCCTCAGTGGATGCATCAATACCGAGTATTCCGATCACGGGTACTTAGAGGCGCCCCTGAGCCACTAGCTCTGTATTTGCCGAAACACATTTCCCAAAACTGGAGAGTGACATAAATATCTTAAAAGGCTTCTTGGGGCCTCTAAAGCTTTGACGTAGTACAAACAAACTTACCTATGCTGAGTATAACGTAACGCGAGTGTTTCAGATATTCCTTCTTCGTGAGCCTGCTCTTAAGAATTCTCCACGGTTACTTAGAAGGTGCCTCCATCGCTAAATATGTCGTGACTACGAGAAAATAATGTAAGTACATATTATTACTTCTATGATTTTACAGCAATTACTTTTTCAGTAAGCTTTCATTAAGTATGTCATTATTTAATTCAACATAGAGGTATACTTATTCATAGACTCCTCTATTTCAATTTCAAATGAGTTGGTACTCATTCATCTCACTCGCACGAAATTGAAATCAGAGGAGTTTTAACTTAGATAATAACTGCGTGAATTAACTTTCCGTACATTTTAGGGTACGTTTTAATTTACACTCTTGGTTTAACTTATTGTTTTCTTGAACTGCCACACAATGTACAATTTTCACAAGATGGGCGTCCTTTCCTTAAACGTAAGTAATTGGAGCTAAATGAATACAAAGGACACGAGGAAACGAACTGTTTTGTTAGAACAACAGTAATTTACACACGAACAAAACTGCGCACAAAATAACAAAGAAAAGCCTTCTTTATGTTGCAGGTAGGTGACCCTCGTAATATCCCTCTTAATCACTTAATAAGTCATAAGTAATTTATTTCTTAACAAAACACATTGTGTAGTAAAATAACTTAAAATTAGATTAATAATGATTAGGTACTTAGTGTTAATAATAAAAACGATAACTCATTTTGTACATTAATAAAATTAATAGTAATAAAGAAATATAATGTCAAAAGGTGAAAATAATGAAATTTAATTGAATGATCGATTAAATTGAAGTCATTAAATTTTGAAGAATCATGTATCTAATTGTTTACCTACTCAGTTACTAAAGCAACGTAATGTTTATGTGGGATTGTTTATCTATATCCCAGAGGATAAGCAATGCTAACTAGTGGGCTTAATGAAATAATCACCCCTAACCAAAGGGAACAGTCATTAACACGATTACGTTGCTCAGTTAGCTCCGATATTAATACCACGGCCGACTTTATCCTGCGCTGCACGCGACCAGCCGGCTTTACCCTCAATATTGTGTACGAGCCCACTAAATTACATTTTGATTGAAATAGCGTTTGCAAATCAACTGCGAACAACTTTGCAAAACAAAAAATATGCCAACCCCTAACTGAATTTCCTCTGCTACCCTTATTGACCTCGATCAAAAGTTAGATGATTAACATCTACTTACTTATAAATGCCGGTTTGTGTATTTGACTTCTTAAACGCGAGGCTTTTAAGTCAAAATATTCAGATTCGCCTTACCGACTTTGACTTTCCTTTTACAAATTAGTTTGGAGAATCTGACTGAAAATACTTTGAATGTTATTTTGTACATTTCTGGGTGAAAGAGGCTAACACCCATACTCTAAATAATTTTCTACCCTCCACTCCATGACAACTCCGGATCCATCAGTGACATTCACAGTTCAAACTTGTTATAAATTGACATAAACGGCAATTTACCTTTGCAGAGGTGCGTATTCATCTGCCAAACTCAAGGTACACAACCTACCATAACATATTCGAGTCCACCCACTTTTCATAGAGCTCATTAGAGGGTGGATTTTTGGCTACCTAAGCCGTTGTACTAAAAGAAAACGGCCTTACGAGACCGTCCTTAACTTTATTTAACATTTTGAACTTGGAAGTAGTACTAAAAAAAGTACCGTCGAGTCGTGAAGAAAATGGGTCAGTCCCAATTTTTTTTCCAAATTTACAGTCAGCAAACTGTAAATATTCTTCAAAATCTATGAATTCAGATCAAAATTTGTCAAAAAGTTAAGTACAGTCTCCTAAGACCGTTTTCCTGTAGCTACAAATACGGTTAAGCTACCGCCCTTACCGCTCGTCCAAAAATTTACCCTGAATATGTGCATATGTATATGTGTGTATGTACATATAATAATTTCAAGCACCGCGTGAGGCAAACATTCGTGGAACCTCCGAACTTCACTCAAACTTGCGACTAACCCTGCGTCCTAACCAAAAGTTCTTGTCGCGCGAATGGAAGGCGCCATGTACAGTCAACAAAAGAGATAAGTATGCAGGATCGTCGGATATTGTTGAAGTTTAGTAAGAAACCGGTGGATGTTGTTGAATAAAATTTAATTTAATAATGAGCTGTTTGTTTTCTATTAATAAAATAAAATTTTGTTCGATAACATCCATCGGTTTCTTACTATAAACATCAACTATATCCGACGATCCTACATACTTATCTCTTTTGTTGACAGCGCGATCACGCGTTCCGGTTCACCGAACAAAAAGTGACATATGAACGCGATGATCGCGTATTCGCGCGACAATAGCTTTTGGTTAGGACGCGGCCTACAATAATCATTAAGATGCTTTTCTGCGGCCGTTGTCATGGCGACCTGAGTCAAATATGAGTCGACGAAATTCCTTTTAACGGACTAAGAATTTTAGCGTAAGAATGCATTAGAAATAAAAGCAATAAGAGATCGACATCAATCACTTAAAACTCTGAAAATGTAAAAGTTCATTGCAAGGGAAGGGCACGTGACCTTTGGCATTCTCGGAATGATTCGCGCGAACTCGCTGAACAAAGGTTTGTTTCTGGCGTCGCGTCGCTATCGCCCGTTGTCTGAATAATTTAATGTACACGTAGATATGTATTATGTTCGTCGCACTCATTTAATCTTTTTTTGGCAATTCACACGACTGCGTGAAGCTAAATCTGTTTGCTTGCTTTTTATTTCTTTGTAATTTTGTAGACATGTATATCTGTACAACTTACATACCTATTCGTTTTTGCCACGATTAGAGGAAAATACGACTGTATTGTTAGTTTGTTACACCTTGTCGTTTTCATACGAATTTTCCGGGTATCAAATAAGATATTCTCTCAAATGCCATTTTATATCATGTGACCCCAAATATCTAACTCAACATGGACATACATGTTACTTTATTTCTTACACGAGCATCGTGCTGGTTGAGATGTGGGATCATCTACCTGTCAGACCCTACGGGCCCCTATAAGCCTCTGATAAATATGCCATAAAGGTAGGAATGGTCACCGCAATACACATACAGCATTATGTAGGTACCTACTGTATCACGTGTAAAAAACGGGCACGTTTAGCTGGTATAACTATCATTTTCTATAAGTAGCTACTATTGTTATTAGAGTATGACAAATAAAGTGACCTCTTTGGACCTCCGTCAGGAGAGTGCATGCCACCCCATCTGCTACGTTTCTAACTCGGACGTGTGGGGTGACCCAAGAGTTATTCCATGTGGATTAGCTAAGTTATACTCAGGGATAACAGTGAGGTATAATATAGTATTACTACTACTACACACTATTACATGGGACTAAAACATAACTTGTTTTCTGGATCTCTCACGGGCATTTGATCTTGTTTGTTATGATGTTTTGTGGCGTAAACTAGAATGTGAAACCAAGTTACCATCTGAAATAGTGTCAATATTTAAATACTGGTACAGTAGTCAAAGTAATAGCGTGAAGTGGAATGGTTCGCACTCGGACGTGTATTGGTTGGAGTGCGGGGTGAGGCAAGGGGGGCTCAGCTCACCCCGGCTCTTCAACCTATACATGAACCAGCTGATCCTTGAGCTCAGCAGCACCAATGTCGGATGTCATATTGACGGGGTGTGCATTAACAATATTAGCTATGCGGACGACATGGTGTTGCTGAGCCCATCAATCGGTGCGTTGAGGCGACTGATCGCTACTTGTGAAAACTATGCGGTGAATCATGGGCTCAAATATAACGTCGCTAAGAGCGAACTAATGGTTTTTAAAGCTGGTAGTCTGACATATCCATGTATCCCAGAAGTAGCACTTTGTGGAGAACCACTGCGAAGGGTGGACAAATTTAAATATCTAGGCCACTGGGTCACTGAAGACCTTAAAGATAATTGTGACATTGAAAGGGAACGTAGGTCGCTGGCTGTCCGTTGTAACATGCTGGCCCGCAGGTTTGCACGTTGTACGAAGCCAGTTAAAGTAACGCTTTTCAAAGCTTACTGTCAGTCTTTCTACACGTGCAGCCTGTGGGTCAACTTCACTCAGAGGGCATACAGCGACCTACGCGTTCAATATAATAATGCACTGAGAGTGCTGCTGCGGCTGCCGTGGCGATGTAGTGCATCAGGGATGTTTGCAGATAATAATATTGATGGATTTGCCGCTATTATTAGGAAAAGATGTGCATCCCTGATGTCTCGTGTTCGCGGCGGCACCAACAGTATTCTCAGTGTATTCGTAGATCGGTGGGATTCCCCGATGTTGCGGAGGTGGATGCGGCTCCATGCCGAAATTTAATTTATTTTATTATGTGACTGTAACCTACTAACACTAGAATTTAAGTTAAAATTGTTACTAACCCTATGGACTCCGGTCCGAAATAAAAATATTCTATTCTATTCTATAACAGAGGGGGAATTCTCGTAATTTTAAGAACGTTCACAGTCTGATCTCAGTCTCAATCTGTCAAAAATACTTCTAATTTCTCTACATTTTTGACAAGTTTTTGACATTGATTGTCGCTGAGATGACATTGCGACTAGATTTTGAACGTTTTTAATTACGAGAATTGACCTTCTGGTGTATTGTGGGAGTCCTATGCACAGACTTGCCTAACCATTCGGGGAAAACAAGCGTAAGGTTAACGTTACGATCGCTGTGGATTGTCGAATCCGCTGTTTTACAAAACCGTTAGTCGTTTTACAAAACAGCTCCGTTATGTATAACAGCTGGATTGCCATTGCGCTGTTTAACAAAAGTGCTACTCACGTTTAGACGTAATGCGGAATGGCTTATCTGCAGTCACAAGAAGCGTTTGGTGTGCCTTCTAATGCCGAAAACTATAGGGTTACCAATTGGTTTTGGTTAGGTCAGAACTGCGAGCCGAGCGAGCGAGGCGAGCGGTGCCATGGCAGCGGCCGGGGAGCGCTACTATTTAGTATTTTTAGGACAGACTTTAAAAAAACTCATAAATTTTTATTAAAATTGTCCTTAAAATCATGATTTAGTGTTATTTTCACTCATATTACTCGTTTTATTTTTTAATTCTGTTTCTGACACCATTATTGTTATGACACACAGAGCCACGAGCGACATTTAGAACTAAAATCTACAACCTGACGTTTAATTTCACACTGTTCTACATAACCTCTAATCATTGACCCGCTGCATTGATAAATGTAAAACGTTTATGCAATTCTGCGTGTCAAAGTTAAAGTTAAGTGTTAAAATTGATTTATTTATTTATAAATAAAGTTCAGTAATTATGAGAAATCGCTAAACGACGTTCAGCTGTTTTACATAACGGAGCTGTTTCGTCAAATAGCTAGCGGTCATGTAAGATAATTACGCAATCCATCCAAATAAAAATAATATCAATGTAAGATCTCTTCTCTGTTAGCACAGAAACTGTTTCCGGAAAAACGATAAGATGAAGGCATAGGTTGGTACTTGGTAGTGCTGGTACCGTTAAAGGCCAAAGAATAATTCATTTGAAGTATCGGCTGCTTGTCAAATGATTTGCAATTATAATTAAATCATAGGTACCTTCTAAGAGATCAAATCAGCAAATTAATCTGGTTGTATCGCTTAATAGCACACCCATTTGGGGATTGTACTAAAAATTATAAAGAAAATTTACCCTTATAATCTGTATGAAAATTCATTTAACTGTAATAATAACGTTACTTATCTTATTTTGAAGAACAAAGTATTTGTGTTCATTCTAAAAGGGTTTCAAATATTGTTCTAGTGTAAGGGACAGGATTAGTCCGGAAATAAAGGGATTATGGAAAAGTATATTACGGAACCGTTAGAGGGACATACTTTGCGTAGTTGATATGGGATATATTACAGTGTAGCGGCTACATTGACTATGCATTAGTGGTCTAATTAACATGGAACGGCTACCACAGATCCTGATCACCTGTAATTAATTATTATCGATTGTACGACCCTTTATTGCTGTAGGTAAATCTAACAAGCCCTCCAATTTACAAGAGATAGTAATGTGAAAATGTCGCCTAAAAGCCTGTACTTACGTACTCCGCTGGTCTCGTGGTCGCTAGCAAGAATGCTTAGCGTGGGTTCGATTCTTATGTCGGGCAGGCATGCATGCCAACTTTTTAGTGATAGCCCGGAGTTTGGAAGTTAAGCACGTTAAGCTGTTGGTCCTGCGCCTGGTTTCTCCCCGGTCGTGTCGGATTGCCGTACCATCGGACTATGAGAGTAAGAGAGTGAGTGCACCTGTGTCTGTGCACACACTTGTGCACTAATGGCTGCCATGAACGAAACTCTGTCTGGAGGACTATTTTTTAATATCAATAAAATATGGTAACAATATTTTTCATATGATTTTAATTTTAATAATACCATTGTAAAACTGTCTGGTTAACTTGAAAAACATTTATCAAAACCTCTGTAGCGTTAAACGTACTGAGAACTATATTTCTTATTGCGAATCGGAACACAAAATTGTCCTACAATTTTAATCACTCAAAAAAGGAGACGTTTTCATTGAAAAAGTACCTACATTTTATCATTTTAAAAGGGTAAAAGAGACCCTCAGAAATCAACATTAGGAAAGTAAAACCCTCTATTTCCACCCGCCGTGGTTCGATATAGATACGAGTAAGTGTGATCGGATTTCTGTAAGTGTAGCTCGTAGCTCGTGACTCGGGACTTCGAAGATCAGTACCACAGAACAGATAGATACAGAAGGCTAACTACAAACAATGAGCGAAAACAGGCTCATATACACACACATACAAAGACGCGTAGGTACGTCCCTATTGCAATCCCAAACACAAATTGTGTCAAGGTGCGTTCAGACCAAATTAACATTGATCCAGAACAAGACGTATTTCCTTGATATTCTTAACGTGTTAGTATACATAAACTTACGAAAAAATGCTCTATCCCTGTTTGTTTAATATATTAATATATATAATTTGGTAAATTAAAGAATGTGCAAAATTTCAATCGTTTTGTATAAACCGACCATTATTAAATGAATGCCAAAGTCTTTTAACTTTGGCATACTTACAATTAATGTATGGTATGTTAAATAAATACTTTGTCCTTATAAAGTATTTATTTGTAAAACCAGTGCAAACACGTATACCCTTTATTTAAACTTTCCTTGATTAGCGACTGTTTAACCATACACTTTTAACGTTTAAATTTCTCTTAACTTTAATCTACGTTTATAAATAAACCCCTTAGTAACAGAATTACTCTAAGTTCAGTAGTCCCAATCGCGCGAGATGCGCTTGCAATCGCTGAACGTGAGCCGTGTCTGTGCGTGCGTTTTCGCTCATTGTATGGACCTGACCTTTTGGATAAGTACTTATCTGCTTCATGACTCGGGACTACGGAAGATCAATACCTCGTAGCGAGCTGATTACTACGATTAATCTTTTGTTTGGGAACTCCCACGGAAGCCGTGTTTGAACGGAATAGGCCTGCTTAGGTATAGTGTTATTAGTAGCTAGCTAAGAATGGATTAAGGAATTAGATAATGGCGGCAGAGTTTCTGTTCTGTTATTGTCATGGATTGTGTGGTTAACGTCAAATGGCTAGTCATTATATAGGGCTCTGATTGGTTTCGTAAAAGCTAGCTTTTGCCCACGGCTCCGCCTGCGTGGATGTTGGAAAATTTCCCACGGGAACGTACTACCGGGGTTCAAACTACCCTATGTGTTAATCGAGGTTATAAAATATCTGTGTGCCAAATTTCATCCAAATCCGTTTAGCCGTTTTTGCGCCAATCCGTAACACACATCCAGACAACCGGACAAAAATTCTTCGTTTACATTTTATTATATGTAAAGTAAAATCGTTTATTTCATAATTCAGAATTACAATATGGAGGTATCGTTGGTCCCAAACTAGGCACAGCCTGTGTCTTGGGCACCATTACATAGGTACAACATTATGATAATTATAGACAAAATAAGTATCGTTAAAGTTGAGATTGGCTACAGAGCCTCATCGGGAATTCGGGACTACAAGTCTAAATGTACATACAAATAATTAAGGGAAAGCTAAGATCAAATAATAAAATATACTGTATAGTATAATAATATACCTATATGTATAGATATATCTATACATATATAGATATTAATAACCCTTGTTCTGTCTACGATCAAATTGGGACAGTGAAAGTGTTTATATGTAGTGAAGCGATCACCGAATTGTCTGGCAAGCTTTCACCATAGCTTTTTGTTTGCAAGCATCAATGCCTTTCGTCAGCTGTCGTTTTCAAGTTGATGTCAAAGAGACAACATTAAAGGGACAAAATTCATAAAATAACGTTTATTTATTTATTTATATATACTTTATTGTACACCACAAAAATACATAACATGAAAAAGAATACATCAAACACTACTAAATTTAATATACAATGGGCGGCCTTATCGCTTTCTGCGATCTCTTCCAGGCAACCTTGGAATGGACAGTGATTTTTCTGAGCATAAAATGGGGCTGTCGTTGGTGCAAATATTATGTATACAATACACTAAAATAGATACACAGATATATACATATCCAAAATTATAAATACATGCATACTAAATATGTAAAGTCCCATTAAAATAGATGGAAAAACTTTTAGAAACCATTCAGACCACGAAAATAAGGACGATGGTAAAAAAATATATAAGAAAAACGCATTAGATACTTACAAGAAAAATAATCAGCTAACGAAAATACACTAATGTGCCGGCAATTTATTATTATTTTTTTTTTTATTTATTATTTTAGGTCAAAATAAAATCACTTAAATCAGTGTTTTTTTTGCTTGGATATCTTTGGTTAGACGTACTGAGCGCTTTGTTAAAATTTGTCCATATATTTTAATGGGAACCTGTATAAGCAACGAAAATAAAAGAAGACAGTAGATGATGCAAGCGGAAATGAATGTAGTAGAGTATCTGTCTTCTAAAAAGCCAATATACCCGAGAGGTGTGCACTTAATTAATTATATGACGACATTTAATTAAACAGTAACAAAGTGAACGTACTGTACATTCACCGCGTTCCCAAACTTGGGAAAATGGTGGAAATTTTTCGTTACGTTGATAAATAATGTCTGTCTCAGGGCTCGTTTCGTTCCTTGTTTCAAAACGTTATATTTATGTGTTTTGGGGCCGCCTATAAAATTATTAACGTTATTAAGAAATGGCGAGGGAGTGATTTGAGTGTCTGTTATTCTTATAATACATTTATACAAAAACAAATAAATAAAACTGAAGCGTCTGTTTGTACTGTCAAAATATCGTTTTTTTTTTACTAAATGCATCTGAAACTATGTACTTACGGTACTTATAAGAAAAAACATTTGTTTTTATTTTAGAAAAAGAATTAGGGTTCCGCGTAAAAAAAGACCCATGAAATCCAATTTGTTTTCCGACATGCACGCGGACGCTAGTTAGTTATAGATCTAGGGTTATAAATTATCTACAGCATTCAAACTATATCATTATGTATTATCATCTGCCTAGCCTTTCCCTACTATGTTGAGGTCGGCTTCCAGTCTGACTGGATGCAGCTGAATACCAATATTTTACATAGAGCAACTGCCTATCCAACCTCCTCAAGGAGGTTGGATAGGCAGTTGCTCTCTTGGTAACACGATACCTCTCGGTAAGACATCAGAATTTCAGGTAACGACTGTGAAAGATCTACAATTGACAGCCGCGACCAACGGCTGAACGTACTTTTCGAGGCACGGAGGGGTCACCCATCCATGGATCGACCTAGGCAAGCGTTGCTTAACCCTGAAGTTTGACCCATGTGGCTGTTATTATTTAGCCACCAAACTATATCATTATGTATGTTTGTAACCAAATATCAACCTGACAATGCGCCTATTTTACCCGAAGGGTTAGGCAAAAATGTATCTACCTAATCTGCGTTCGCGATTTATTTGCCAAAAATGTAAACAAATATGAATTAATGGAAAAATAACTTTAATTCGTATGAATTAAAGTTATTTTACTGCGTGTTTTTTTTTTAGTTA
This sequence comes from Hydraecia micacea, assembly GCA_914767645.1. Taxonomy (NCBI): domain Eukaryota; kingdom Metazoa; phylum Arthropoda; class Insecta; order Lepidoptera; family Noctuidae; genus Hydraecia; species Hydraecia micacea. The sequence goes on along the minus strand of OU611782.1, from coordinate 11,621,252 downwards.
TTTTTTATATTATTTTACTTTATTGTGTAGACAATAGTCACTCTGAAAGCAACTTAATTTTCATTAAAATAAAGTTGATATTGGTTTAACTTGAAATAGGGTAGGGGTGTGCAGTACTGCGCACTTTTAATTTAGCTACGTTTGTTTTCGCATTATTTGCTCTATTTTACTGAAATGTGTGCGGTAGAGACCACTAATCTTTAAATGCTAGATAATTAAATAAACCACTTAAGGCGTTCAAGTGCTCCTAACTTAACGCCTTAAGTAGTTTTAAGTTTTCCTGAATTTCCTACCACCGACCTTTATCTAAACCATATTACTGTTTCATGTTTGCCGGAAACTGTCTTAAAGATTGCTACATAATAATTAACTCAAAATATGAGTTATAGCTACGATCGTGATAAACTTCCAGTTCTCAGATAAAGGTACATTAAATGGCTAGAATATGGCATATTAGCTGACGTTGAATGAAATATCTAGCTAACTTTACACGAACTATGCAATAAGCGCTGTAATTTAACTGAGAATTTGCTTTGTAGTGATTTGTAAAAGTATGATATACTATAAATATGTTTATAATAACAAATGTAATACCGGTTTTAAATGGTGGTCTAATAATAAGAAATAAAAAAATAAACCAACCAGTAAATATGTTAGTACCTATGTTTAAGTTCCTTTTTTATAATTGATAGCTGAAATAACAGCATTATTTTTAGCTAGAGAATTAGACACGTTATTTATCCCTAGTATCATCAGGCCCTTTGTACACACACGTTTTTCTTGTCGTGAAAAACTACGGTATATACGTCGTGTCGTTCGGGTGCGGTAACGTGTATCGAAGTCAAGTAGGTAGTATCGCAGTGAAAATCTTTCGCGGTAACGTGCATCGAAGTCAAGTAGTATCGCAGTGAAGATCTATCGCGGTAACGTTCATCGAAGTGTAGTGGCGTCGCAGAGACGGTCGACGTACGAGTACATCGCAGTTTTGTAGCATCGTATTAGCATTTATCGATATTTTGTACTTCGAAATTCCGTATTCTACTCATGGACGCTTGTACACGGACACGTTTTTTTCTATAGAGCGGTTTATAGGCCGTACCGTAATGAAACCGTGTCGTGTGCCTCATAGATGATCCCGCTCTCCTAAGGGAAAAATATCAATACTCATTTAATTTAACGTAGACAGCATACCATAAAGAGACAGTAAAGTTTTACGGCACATTTAATTTGATTGAATATGTCTCTGCTAAGGGGATTAAATGCACGATTCTGTAATACTAAGCAATATTATTGGAGACGTCGATGAACAGAATATCCCAGACGTGTTGCTGACTCATCATCATTCTCCTGTCCTTATCCCAATTTATTTGGGGTCGGCGAAACATGTCTTTATCTTCCATACTTCTCTATTAATCGTCATCTCAGTAGATGTTGCTGACTATTATTTATAATTTATTGTGTTTTCTTAGCTGGCAATACTGCTCAACAATAAGGATTAACAGCTTAACACTTAAGTACTAAGGGTGGGTCTACATTATACTTATGCAATAAGTAGGTACTTATACAAAATTACAAAATCAATAAGCTAACATTTCGATGCTTTATTCCAGAAATCCCCACTAGGAAAATAAACTAAGCCTAATGGGGATTTTTGGAAAAATAAGTAACAATCCCCACCAGGTGTTGTTGTTTCTAAATTATTAAACAAAAATGTTTATTATAATAAAAGCGGCTTACAATGAGAACCTGACCTAATTACAGTGAAGACCAATAAACTCTATAGAATAGAAAATCTAATTATGGAAGGCTGGTTCTATGTTGCCAGCCAAAGCCCAGGCAATCAAAACAGTCACCGTTTTCGCCGGTATAATTATGTTAAGCCAATGGATAAAAGAAGATTTCATAAAAGTATTATGTATTTACGGAGAGAGGCACAGAATCACAAACTTTTTGCAAGGGTAATAAGCTTAATGCAGCTATGTCGAAGAAAAGCCAAGTTTATTGAAACTCCGACATTTTTTGCATGAAAACGGTTTGTTTTATGAAAGAAGTGCTAACGAAAGTCACCGTCAGAACCCGCGATCACAAAGAAGCAAAGAAAAAGACCTTCATCATAGATGCTCAACTACAGTTAATGCATGGCAGCATTACAGTGCCACTTTTTTTGGAACGAACGCGATAAATTCACAATGAATCGCGATTTACGTGATCCTTTAACGTGTTTGAATCTAGTCAATTGTTGTAAATATTTTTGATTTTCGTTTCAATGCAAACAATTTATAATAAAGGTGATTATAATGTTGACATAATGTATTTATGTCAACATTATAATCACCTTTATTATAAATTATAATGTTGACATAAATACATACTTATCTAATTAAACGTATTGATTAACGCATTTTTTGTTTAATAATTTAGAAACAACATTACCTTGTTACTTATTTTTCCAAAAATCCCCACTAGGCTGAGTTTAATTAACTAGGGGGGATTATTAGAAAAAAAAAAATAACAATCCCCACTGGTGGGGATTTGTCGGTGGGGATTTCTGGAATAAACCAAATTTACCATTATAGATGGAACTATGTCTTATCTCTTTTTCAAATAATTTCTAGTAAATAAAGCATTATCATAATCAGTCTATAATGATCCCACTGCTGGCACATAGGCCTCCTCTCTTCAAGAGGAAGTGCGCTATAATCTACCCCGCCGGTCTACAGTGCGAGTTGATAGATGTCACATGTCTTCGAATTATTGGTTCTAGGACATGCCGGTTTCTTCACGATGTTTTCCTTCACCGTTTTGAGAGCTGTGGTGATGAAATTAATTAAACAAAGTAAAACGCCTGTCAGTTAATTCAAATAAATACCACAAAGAAAATCCCGCCAAGTTCCGTGCTTGACATGCGTTGTAAAACAATTTAAACATAAACAAACCTACCGCGAACACAAAATTGTACTTTTAATTAGATACACGTAAAGACGAAACAAGATTTAAATTAAAACGAGAAGTAGGTATTTACATTTTGTGGTAAGGAACGCGGCAACGACGTCTACGATGGAACAGCAACATTACGACGTCGACGACGATGTAAAACATTATTTTGTGAAGTTCTAGTTACGTAACCCGTAACCTTGCTTGCTTACCCCCGATTTGTGTAATAAAAATAAGCGAATAATTCCCGCAACATGCTACGGCAGACGATTTCTTCCTCGGAATAAGAACGTAGTACTTATTTTTTAACTGCTGAATGTGTTTTATCGTAACATCCCCAAAAATAAAAGGAATTCCATAAAAATGCCTTCACAATTTTTTACGTCTTGTATTAATACTTAGGTACAATAAGATTTGTCAAAAATTCGTGGAAATTAGTGGTAGGTAACTGGGATGATTTTCTATAGAGAAAATTTCAACATTTTATACTTATTTCTGTTGCACAAAATGTTGGGAATTATCATGTAGATACATTATTTTATTTTATACCTGAGTCTTGTCAATTTCATGAACGATTGGCAATTTTTCTTTAGGCTCCCTCTTAAATATAAGACCTACTTTACCTCGTTATTTTCAGTAATATGATCATCTACATCTACATGCCATGTTTCGGAGTCAATCAGCTAATGCATAGGCAGTATTTATAACCCTATAAACAGTTGCTGACGCGTGTATTATTCGCTCGGCAGCAATGTTATTGCTATCAGTGACATAAATGACAAGATATATATAGAGGTTGAGTTTTTCTAAATGAGTCTGAACCGTTTTGTGTGGCATTTATACATAGTTTTTGTTAAAAAAATGTATGCATGCATTACACATCGAGACCCCTCCGTGCCTCGGAAAGCACGTTAAGCCATTGGTCCTGACTGTCATTCGAAGATATTATTATATATTATATTATATATATCTATATCAGAAGCCCAAAAGTCTAACCAAAGGCCAAGGGGTATCTGACTACCAGTCTTATCGAGAGGTATCGTGTTTCTCAGTAACTGGGTTATGGAGGTCTGATAGGCAGCCGCTCCATGTAAAATACTGGTATTCAGCTGCACCCGGTTATACCGGAAGCCAGCCCTAAAATAGTTGAGAAAAGGCTATGCAGATTGAAGGGTTTCATAGAACATAAGATTTAACCAAACCATGTCCTATAGGATAATGTTTGGCAGTAGATGTTTTCCTCTTGTCATGCAAAAAAGTAAGATAATCAAATTCGAATTGTGGTGTAGGTACTAAACATGTCACATTTACGATTCGATAACGAATACTTGCATGCTTAAGCTATATAATATAATATAGGTATACCGAATAAGTGTAAATTACAGAAAATTATATCAATATAATTTTTATAGCCATTAGGCTTAGATAAGTCAATCTTTGTGAGGCCTATGAGGGAGGCATGATCATGTTTGATCAAACCTTCTATAAAATAAATAAAGATTAATTATTAAAAAAAATATTCTATAATTGACACTTACTTATTAGGTTCCTACTGAAATAATGTAAAAAAGATACTATATAGGAATATATTTGGAGGCAAAAGAAAAACTTTTAAAGTAAGTACGTCAGTATCCTGTGTATCGGTCTCAGATAAGCCATTTTGACATAAAAAGTTTTGGCACTGCTTGGAGGAAATAGCAACTCAATTTCAGACGTGACGTCTTTTTGATTTAAGGGGTCGTCGGAAACTTTAAAGAAATTACTTTAAGGTTGTAATAGAAAAGTTTGACTTTATATCCGTTCTATCCTTTTAATTAAAGTGATATTGAATTAACTCTCGTTTTGCCCGCAATTTTGACTTACCTTCTTCGTATTTATATTAGAAAGGAAGAAAGAAAATACGGTTATTTAAGATAAACATGAGGCAGAGAAAGAATACAAACCCAAAAAAAACATCAAGTTAGGGGAAAAAATGCGTCACATCCACGAAAAACGATCATCGCTCAGCATAATGCTAAGACCCTTTGCCGGACAGAGGCCCAGCGCTCGTATCCAGCAACAGCCGGCGTTGACGTGATACATAATATAAAAATAAAATAAATATACAATGAGTACTTAGTTCTATTACTCAGATAAAACATATTTAAGGGTTGTTCATGCTTGCTTCGTCTATTCATTGCATGAGCGTTGGTGTCTACGGGCAGATATCTAAAAAAAGCTAGGTAAGTCTTACGTTGAAAATTGGTACTTAGTTAAGTTCTTTCCTGTAGTTCAATAAGTTTTCATAGAACTCTTTTCCGCATTTTCTGCTTACATTTCCATAAAATTTAATTCAGAGCTTCTACAAAAAGAGTCAAGCTAAAGGCAGTTTTTCAATTCAAATTTATTAATGTGGTCCTCAGCGGCGCGGCGCGGCGGCGAAAAGAAAAAATCCCATTCATCGTTACCAGCGTTTCGCCGTCCTGTGCACTCTCTTCTCGACATAAAGTTGTTTCAGACCGAGTAAGCCAATTTCACGGCGACCTACAAATGCATTGCACTCATATTGCACTACTTCATATTAAAACACGTTAGTTGTTGCAACAAGACTATATTCAAAGTAAAGGGAACCAAAGACAATCATAATCAAGATGGCGACCTAAGCAACAGATAAAAGAATTATTTTGATATTATTTCAACATCTCCACTTATCAAAATAATCTTATTACCATGAAACACAAAAAAATAATAATTTAGATGACTTAACATTCTCCACATATGTATGTCTCCATGTATCAAAAAACAAAAAAATATTCTATGATAACAATAATAACTAATTAACAATATCTAAACAATACTTTCAATGCCTAACTTTTTAACAAAATCATTGTGTTTTATTCTACTCAGACCTTTCGTTAACAAGTCAGCAGGCATTTTATTAGTTGGAATATGTACAATCTTTACAAGGTTATTAGCAACTACTTCCCTGACGAAATGGTGGCGTACGTCTATATGTTTAGACCTCTTATGAAACAAAGGGTTTTCTGTCAATTTCTTTGCACCTTGGTTGTCATTGTACATAACAACAGTATAATTACAATTTACAATTTCTGATAGTAAATTCCTTAAATATATAGCTTCTTTACAGGCTTCACTTATTGCCATATACTCAGCTTCTGTACTGGACAGCGCTACAGTTGGTTGTTTTCTACACTCATATGATATGACTGTACCAGATAATTTAAAACAGAAACCTGTATAGGATCTCCTATCAATAATGTCTGATGCCCAGTCTGCATCCACAAAACCTTCCAAATTTTTATTATCATTTGTAAACATTAGACCATAAGATTTTGTTTTATGTAAATACTTTACAATTCTTTTTGCAGCCTTCCAATGAACTGCTGTGTAACAATTATTAAATTGGCTTAAGTAACTGACACTATAACTGATATCTGGGCGTGTAAGAACAGATAAGTACATTAAGCTTCCTAACAGCTGCTGATAAGGATATTGCTTTTGAACAGTTTCTGATTTCTCTAACTTTAGATTATATTCAATAGGAGTATCTACATGGTTACAGTTAGACATTTTAAATTTATTTAAAATATGTTCTACATAGTGCTCCTGATCTAAAGAAATACATCCATTCTCATACACTTTTACCCTCATACCTAAGCATCTCTTAATTTGACCTAAATCTTTAGTTTTGAAATTTGACATCAAAGTACTTTTCAATTCATTAGTTAATACCTTGCTATTTGAAAATATAAAGAAATCATCAACAAATACAGATATCAAAATTTGTTCCTTATTTACTTTCTTACTATATAGACAAGGTTCTAATTTAGACTTAATGTAACCCTGACTTAGTAAACAATCATTAACTCTCATATTCCATTGTCTGGCAGATTGTTTCAGGCCATATATAGCACGTTTTAACTTGAGTACACTGTTACTGTTACATTCTAAATCAGGTGGAACCTGCATATATACTTTTTCATCCAGATAGCCATTTAAGAAAGCTGTACTTACATCAAGATGGGTAATTTTAAAATTTAATTTTACACTTAAAGCAAATAATAACCTTAACGTTGAGTATCTTAACACAGGTGAATATGTTTCTCTAAAGTCTATTCCTTCAACTTGGGTGAAGCCCTTAGCCACTAAACGAGCCCGATATCTCACTTTGTTATCACTTTCGTATTTCTTTTTATACACCCACTTGCACTTAACCACTCTATCTGCTTCCTTGTCTGACACTATTTCCCAGGCTTGGTTTTCTTCGAAGGCATGTAACTCTTCCTTCATTGCCTGTTTCCACTTTTCACTCTCAGGACCTGTTGTAGCCTCCTCATAAGTGATATCTTCATCGCAAGCCCCTAACTCATCCACAACACAGAGGTTGGATATGCCGTACCTCTCAACTGGTTTTCTGACACGCTTGCTAGCTATGGGTTCTTTACCTGCGCTCAAATCACTGTCTTCTCCACACAATGTATGGTAGGAGTCATCTGATGTCGAATCTGAACTAGAAGTATCATTGATGTAAGTGGGATCATCTCCACTCAACACAGTATCATTTATATCAGTTGTTTCTTCTTGTTCCGACAATTGGTCCTGCTCTTCGTTTGTTTCCTGTACTACAATCTTAGCCATCTCGCAATCTTTTTCATTCTTTTCCATTATAGTCACATCTCGGCTTGTAGTAACCTTTTTAGTTTCCAGATTGTATAATCTATATCCTTTGATATTGTCAGGATAACCTACTAAAATGGATTTCAAAGCTTTCTTATCCCACTTTTGTCTCTTAATCTTAGGCACATGCACCATTACAGGGCTGCCAAAAACCCTCACATGACTGAGATCAGGCTTTATCCCTGTCCATTTCTGGAATGGTGTCATCTCTCCTAGACCTGAAGCCGGCGACCTATTTTTTAGGTAAACTGCCGTATTAACTGCCTCTGCCCAGAAACTTTTATTTAGTTCAGCCTCAAAGAGTAGACATCTTGCACGTTCAACCACTGTCCTATTGAACCTCTCACAGAGGCCATTTTGTTCCGGAGTGTAGGGATTCGTCTTTTGATGGACAATGCCTTTTGATTTTAAATATTCTTCCATCTGTTGTGAGCAAAATTCTCCTCCATTATCTGTCCTCAGACTTTTAATTCTATTTCCAGTTTGTTTTTCAACCATATTTTGAAATTCTTTGAAAAACATAAAAACTTGATTTTTCTCTTTCAGGAAATATACAAATGCCATTCGGCTAGCATCATCCACAAATAACAAAAAATACTTGGCATGGCCCAATGATCTTGTCTCCATGGGCCCGCATAAGTCAGAATGGACAACTTCTAATAAAGTTTCACTTCTTTTGTGTGAAGATGAGAATGGTAAACGAGCCTGTTTCGCCTCACAACATACTTCACAGTTTGACTTTGTTATGTCAGCCTTCTCTGTGTAGGTAATTCCCTCTACTGCTCCATTTTTCATTTTTTCAAGATCGTTACTGTTGATATGCGCTAGTCTTCTATGCCATCGCCTTGCGTCTGCTGTGTGAATTGCTGCTGCTGCAAGCACCTTCTCTGACTTCATTGTATGCAATTTGTACACTCCATTTTGTAAATCTGCTACTCCTACTAGCACATTCTGTTGATTACGGATGTAACAAGCATTTTTGCAAAATGATACTTTGTTTCCGTTTGCTATTGTAGTAGATGTATGCGTGTACGGTGTGATTTGTGTAGCAAGCGGCTAGGCAGGCGGCGGTGAATATGGAAACAGCAGAATGAATAATGGATGGTATTTATTAGGTTAGTTGGTATTTACAGGCGTTGGAACGAAATAGGAACAGAACGATACAGAGTGATAACGATAGCGTAGACTGAAGCTAAGTTATATACAAGACAGTGAATTTATAAGCGAGTTTAATAGCACGGGCGGCCAAACAAGTAGTACGTGCGTGCGCTATGACGATCTGCGTGGACTGGCGCGGCGTCGCGCGCGCACTGGATATAACGGTATTAAAGGTGACCTCCGCTCCTTCGCCCCGCGTGGTCCCCCGCTGTACAGGGCCGTACTCGAGGGTCCGGACTCGGGAGATTATGTGGATGCCACAGTACTCCCCTGCCGAGATCGTGACTACGATCGATAGTGGGCAGGAAACCTCACAGTCCTTCCGCTCTTGGTCTTCTTACTAGTGTTCGAAGATGGGCCGTCGGGAACTGGTACTGGAGCTGTAGCGGCAGGAGGTGTCACCTTAGTCGTGGTCGCTGGTGTCGGCGCTGGCGTTGACATCGGTACCGTTGTTGGTGTCGGTGTTGGAGTTGTTGGTGGTAGTGTGATGTTGTCGTCTGCTGTGTACGCCGGTTTCAGTCTGTCTACGGTAACGGTTTGTACCTTATTCTGTACATTTATGTCGAATGTTTTGGAGCCTCGGCGCACGACTTTATACGGGCCGGCGTATGGTGCTTGGAGTGGACGTCGGACTGGGCCTTGGCGTAGATAAACGTGCGTCGCAGTACACAAGTCTCTCGGCATATAGAAAGGACGAGGTGAGTGCCACGAAGTCGGTGTTGGTGCTAGTTTGCTCATGCGACTGCGTAGGCGATCGGCGAAGTCAGTGACATCAACCTCCTCTTCTAATGCCGTGTTGAAGAACTGCCCAGGCAAGCGTAGGGGCTCACCGTAGACCAGCTCCGCCGCTGAAGATTGGATGTCGTCTTTCCATGCGCTGCGAATGCCCAGTAGTACCATTGGAAGAGCTTCGGTCCACTGCGATGACGCGTGACAGGTGATGGCGGCCTTGAGTTGCCGATGTAGTCGTTCCACCAAACCATTGGCGGCTGGGTGGTAAGCAGTCGTCGTAAGGTGGTCGGCGCCGATCAGTGCCGCGATGGATTTGAAGAGGCGCGACTCGAATTGGCGGCCGCGATCGGTGGTGATTCGTGCGGGACAGCCGAACCGTGCGACCCAGCCAGAGATGAAGGCTGACGCGCAGGTGTCGGCCGTGATGTCGGCGAGGGGGTACGCCTCAGGCCAACGTGTGAAGCGGTCGACTATCGTGAGGCAGTACCTGTGGGAAGCAGACAAAGGTAAGGGACCTATAATATCCATATGTATGTGTTGAAAGCGAGCTGAAGGTGCTTTGAATTCTGTAAACGGTGCGGTCGTATGCCTTGTGGTTTTACACCGTTGACATTGGTGACATTCCTTAGCCCATTGTCGACAGTCACGCCTTACGCCCGGCCAAACGAATCTAGAAGTTACTAATTGTACTGTAGCTTTAACGCCGGGATGACTGAGGTTATGAAGTGTTTCAAAAACTTGACGTCGATAGGCACAAGTAAGGTATGGTCGAGGATTAGAAGTAGAAGTATCGCAGTATACTTGCGTCATGGCATCTGGTAGGGAAACCTTATGCAGTTGTAGACTGGATCCGTCCACGAGTAGCGCTTGTAGCTCTGCGTCTGTCTCCTGGGCTCGGGCTAGGCTGTGGTAATCTAGGGGCGTAGTTATTTCTTCGATGCGGGAAAGAGTGTCAGCTACGACGTTGTCTTTACCTGCGACAAACCTAATGTCAGTTGTAAATTGTGAAATAAAATCCAAGTATCTGAATTGTCGCGGTGAACATTTGTCCCTTCGTGTAGTGAACGCAAACGTAAGTGGTTTGTGATCAGTCAGTATGATGAATGGTCTCGCTTCCACCATGTAGCGGAAGTAACGTATAGCGTCGTATATCGCCAGCAGCTCGCGGTCATATGGACTGTACTTTCTTTGTGATTGGCTGAGCTTTCTTGAGAAAAATGCCATAGGTTGCCAGTCATTACCTTTCCGCTGCTGTAGGACAGCACCGATGGCTACGTCAGAGGCATCGGTCTGTATAGCCAGTTCAGCACTGGGATCGGGATGCACTAGCAGAGTAGCCTTAGAAATACTTGACTTACAGTCTTTGAAGGCTTCCAGTTGTTCAGTCGTGAGTTCGATCGGCTTTGAACCTTTGCTTTGTCCGGCCAGCATAGCGTTTAGAGGCGCCTGCTTTGCTGCTGCGTCTGGAATAAACCTTCGATAAAAGTTTAAGGTTCCTAAGAATCTTTTAAGCTCTTTTGTGTTTTTAGGTGTCGGGAAGTCGAGGATTGCCTGTGTTTTTGATTCTAAAGGACTAAGTCCTTCTGCCGAGACGCTAAATCCTAAGAATTTTACTGTGTTTTGTCCGAAACAGCATTTCGACGTATTTATTATGACGCCGTAATCCTTCAGGCGTCCGAACAGTATACGGAGGTGCTCCAGGTGTTGTTCCTCATCAGCAGAATAAAGGAGGATGTCGTCAAGAAATCCGTAAGCAAACTCTAGGCCATTTAACACTTCGTCCATAAACCGTTGGAATGTTTGTCCCGCATTCCTCAGACCGAAGGTCATGTACGGGAATTCAAACATCCCGAACGGTGTCGTGATGGCAGTTTTTGGTATATCGTCTTCAAATACCGGCAGTTGATTGTAGGCTCTGACCAAATCTATAGTAGAGAAGATTTTTTTACCTGTAAGGTCATTTGTGAAGTCGTGGATGTGTCGTACAGGATAACGGTCCGGAATTGTACGGGCATTCAAAGCTCTGTAATCCCCGCAGGGTCTCCATCCATCTGTTTTTTTTCTAGCTAAATGAAGAGGAGACGACCATGCGCTCTCTGACCTTCGCGCGGTGCCGTTTAGCAGCATTTCGTCGAACTCGCGTTTAGCTATTTTCAGTCTTTCTGGATCCAAACGGCGCGGGCGACTAAAAACAGGGGGCCCTGGAGTTGTACGTATATGATGCATGGTGGTGTGTTTAAGCGTTTGTGGCTTACCAGCTGGCCGGGTGATGTCAGGGAATTCTCGTAGCAGCTTGTCGTAGACTGTGTCATCAGCTGTGGTACGGATGGATGAAATATCGGATGCATCCTTGGGCTGCGGCGCGTTGATGCCGAGCATGGTGATCCCATCAATGAGGCGTTGCTGTCTACAATCCACTAGAAGATGGTAAAAACTTAAAAAGTCTACCCCAATTATTGGTTTCGTGACATCAGCCACGGTAAACCTCCAGCTGAATGCTCGTCGTAGTCCCAGGTCCAGGTTCAGTTGTATGTAACCGTATGTAGGAATAAGTGTTCCATTTGCAGCAAACAGTTGGTACTTAGTCTTTGTTCGAGGCTGTCGTACAGCTGACTTTGGAAATACACACAGGTCTGAACCCGTGTCGATGAGGAATTGTGCCTTTGATTTCCGGTCGGTAATGAACAAGCGGCCTGAAGATATGGGACAGTCAGCTACCGCTACTAATGACTGCCGTCGGCGTTTCCCGCCGTTTTATAATTGCACGGCTGCCGACAGTTCCTTGCTCTGCCGCCATAATTGAAATGGTACCAGCAATGTGGATGATCATCGGGGCGCTCTCGTGACCTTGACCTGTGTCTTGAGGTCGAGCGGCTACGGGCCTTCCGTCCGTTGTTGCGAGATCGATTATTGTTATTTGAAAAGCCTTGTACCTGCTTTGCCAGTTCGTCGACCCGTTTCACCAACATCTCGATGGCTGACACCGTACCTGGGGCCTCACTTGCTGCACATGCCGCCTGCTGCGTCGGCGTCGAAATGTCGTTTATCTTGTCAGCCAACTCGGCCACGGTTTGGAGTGCGCTGTCGGTCTGCGAAGCAATTATCGTTTGAATATGGGTAGGTAATCTATTTGCCCAGATTTGCCTGATTAGGTGATCAGGGACCGTCGGTCCAGCTAAATTCTGCAGATGCCTCATGAACTGAGATGGTTTCCTGTCCCCCAGTTCCTCGTGGGTCAATAATTGTTGCAGCTTTCGCTCTTGTGAAGCGGACAACCGCTTGATAAGTTCCGCTTTTAATTTTTCGTAACGGCCGCTATCCGGCGGATTTAAAATGATATCTTTCACCTCTGCCGCGTATTGCGGCTCTAATTGACCAACCACGTAGTGATATTTGGTCAGATCGGCAGTAATATTGGAAATTATAAACTGACCTTCAATTTGCGCAAACCAAACGGCCGGTTCCTCAGGCCAAAATGGCGGCACCCGCACGCCCACTCGACACAAACCGGAATTTTCTGGTTGATCTTCGCCGGGCTTCGCCATTTCTTCGTCGGGGTCACCACTGTAGTAGATGTATGCGTGTACGGTGTGATTTGTGTAGCAAGCGGCTAGGCAGGCGGCGGTGAATATGGAAACAGCAGAATGAATAATGGATGGTATTTATTAGGTTAGTTGGTATTTACAGGCGTTGGAACGAAATAGGAACAGAACGATACAGAGTGATAACGATAGCGTAGACTGAAGCTAAGTTATATACAAGACAGTGAATTTATAAGCGAGTTTAATAGCACGGGCGGCCAAACAAGTAGTACGTGCGTGCGCTATGACGATCTGCGTGGACTGGCGCGGCGTCGCGCGCGCACTGGATATAACGGTATTAAAGGTGACCTCCGCTCCTTCGCCCCGCGTGGTCCCCCGCTGTACAGGGCCGTACTCGAGGGTCCGGACTCGGGAGATTATGTGGATGCCACAGTACTCCCCTGCCTACTGTACTCTACTACACTGGTGACCCCGAACATGAACGTCAGCGCAGCCTTCGTGCATATACTTCAGCGTGACGTCATCATCATCACTCCCGCAAGCTTTAGAGCGGCGAGTCACCCAGCCAGCCCAGCACCCACGGCTTCAACGGGTATCCTGACCACCAGCATGCAGCGACCGCGCATACCTGGTCATCACCCTCAGCCTCATCAGCAACCTTGGCACAGCACACTGCACCTTCGGCCGGTCTACAAGCAGAGCCCTTAATAAGCCTCTCCTGGTCGACGCCAGCAGTCAGCCTCAACCCGGCGCTGTACCACATCCGACGCACTGGAGCATAACGCAGCGCCACCCCGACTCACTGGGGACATCTTCGCAGACAGTTCCGACTCACCGTGAACTATGCGGCAACCGGTTCCGACTCACTGGAACCTCAGCTGGCCTGGCAAGCATCGCAAGATACAAGACTCAGCCCACTATCGACCTCCGGTCTCCGGGGGGGAGTGATGTAGCGGTATCTACAACGCCACATGCGAACAACGCGTCATACTGACGTCACGCAAATCCTGCATCTCGCAAGCAGAGTTTACCGCGCAACTAGCATAGATACAACGGCCCGGAATGAATCATTGGGCAGTTGCCCGCCAGACACAACACCCGTCTGGTCGGAGGATCCTCCCTTTTCTATAGAGTATGAGTGAACTTTACACCCTGTTCCTCATACCTCTATACTATCAACTGGCTTACTGATAGCAAATTAGTGGTAAGGTTAGGAATGCACAAAATATTTCGAACAGGTATGTCAAACTGAGACTCATTCACACACGTCACGATCTGTGTATCACCTGTACACATTACTGGCATTGATGATTTATTTGCAACAACTATTTCTTTTATGTCGCGTACTGGTCGGATCTCTGTTAAACTTTCCCGCTTCGCCGTCATATGAACGCTCGCTCCACTGTCAATATACCAATCATCTATGCTGAATTCTCCATTCAAGAAAGCAACACTAAAAGCACTTGCTTCTTTTATTTTCTGTGAGCATTGGTTTTTGTAATGTCCAATTTTCTTACAGTTGTAGCATTTGATTTGTTTACCAGTTGTCACTTTTGTTTTGTTCGATGATGACATTGACGTTTGTTTTGACTTGGCGTGTGCAGTACTGCCAACCTTTGGCTTGCCCGACCATAATGCTGTTTCTCCTCCACTGCTGCCAACATCAGAATTCATGTCGAGAAGTTTTGTTTTTATGACGTCAGAGCTTACCGATAAGCCGGAATGTTCTAGAGCCATCACCATCGGCGAAAATTTATCTGGTAGGCCTGCTAACAGCAAAGATCCAACCCATTCGTCACTGATTTCGAAACCCGTATTTTTCAATCGTTGAGCAGTTTCCACTATTTGAGACACATAACTAGTCATTGTTTCACAATTATCCAGGCGAATGTTGATCAATGTTCTTAATAAAGTTATTCTTCTAGAGAATCCTGTGTCATCAAATAATTGCTTCAACTTATTCCACACCGACGTAATTGTAGCTTCATTTTTAATATGCATGTATAATGATGGATCAATGGTCATTATTAGTTTCGCTTTTGCTTTTCTTTGTTCGGCTTCGGTGATCGTTGGCAATATGGCGTCCATATCGATTCCCTCCAACACAAGAAAATTTTTCACTGCGAATGACCAATCGTCATAGTTCTCACGCCCTTTCAATTTTGGTACGTTTACTATGTATCCCGCGGTAGACATTATGGAGAATTATACTTTTACACTACTAATTACTTTGAAAAAACGACTCTGGGCCCATAACCTATTAAAACACGTTAGTTGTTGAAACAAGACTATATTCAAAGTAAAGGGAACCAAAGACAATCATAATCAAGATGGCGACCTAAGCAACAGATAAAAGAATTATTTTGATATTATTTCAACACTTCACAGTGCGATGTCGGTATTGGAAACCACTGAAGATCGCATCTATGTATTTTAGGGTCCATCCGTCACAGAACTGTTTGTATAGAACAGTGACAGCTAGTCCTTTGAAATTTTCACTGAATATCTGTGACTAATGGCCGCTATGATGACAAATAATAAAAATATATTTATTCTGTGCACTTTTGGTGTTACTTAACCCTCACTTTTAAAGGTACGTATTATAAAAATGTCAAGAACCATTATTGAAACGAAATTAGCTAGAGATAAAAAGGCAAAAGGTTAACGGCTCTAAAACAGTAAAATTTTGCCTCGTATCATATAAAGTCTGGGGTATAAATCACTTAAATAAATCAAGGGTTACGTAGGCGTTCGCGTGTGGTGGTAGGTACATTAGCCGGAACGAGCCGTGGCCGGGCCCGTTAGGAACAGCTGCTACCCGCAATAATACACAATGATATGCATCTCACCTGACGACGCCTATCCTTAGGTACTTTTAATTGTTCGAAACAAAATTAGGTAATTGAACGAACAAATTGCTGCGGATGTTATTCCATTATAAATACGGAAATAAACAACCTTTTAATTGGAACTTA
The DNA here is from genome assembly GCA_914767645.1 of Hydraecia micacea. NCBI lineage: Eukaryota > Metazoa > Arthropoda > Insecta > Lepidoptera > Noctuidae > Hydraecia > Hydraecia micacea. The sequence continues at coordinate 11,605,234 of OU611782.1, read as the reverse complement.
ATGGAGGTTGAATTGTAATTGTTTATAATTATAACCTATCAACTCAACTTTGTTCAATATAAAAGACGATTTTAATATTTTATTGGTATTTTGTGGCCTTAAGTTTAATGACCAATAATCGTACCTACATATTTTTTTTATTATTGTGACGTATGGATAACATAATTGTTATACTTAGATGTTTAAGGACGTATTCTGGAACACATAAGCCACATTTACTGATTGATGAGTTTAATTTTGATCTAATGTGTCTAACTTAGACAACATAAATCTCGGTCCAACTCAAGCCAAAGACGCGATTAGAGGAAATTAATTATTTAGACCTATAGATAAGCGTCGGCAAAGTTTTAAGATCCATTGCGAACGACCCATATAAATAAAACCCTCTGGCTAATACGTGTCTAACTGTCTACGAGAGTGAGCCACCATCACCATTAATCTCGAAGTTGGCTTCCAAGACCCGTCTCGAAGCATAGCCCTCCGCTATTCGAGACCGAAGAATACTCCACACGGCAAAGTTTGAAGCTTCGCCCAATGAGTCTGGGCACTTTTAAGAGGAATAATGTCCGTCAGACTTAAGAGGGGGGAATCGTTTAAAACAAAAACAATTCCCGCGGTCGAGTCCCGCGCTGGGCACTTACCAACTGCATTCTGCAGCCAAAGTGTTAGAGCACCACTTTTGTCAACGTCTTATACAACAAAGTTTTTCGCCACAAAAATGTTTTTGTTCGCAGCTATTTTTGGTTGAAACTGAAACTATTTTCCTAAAAACAGTGAAAGCTAACTAGAATTTGGATAAACAGACTATGGGACAAATTAATACTTAACATTTCTATGTAACTACCTATTCATTGACGAATTTGTATAGTGTGGAATTAATTTATTGTGCAAACGTTAAACATACGAATGTTCATTTAGCGAATGCTTGAACAGTGAAATGTAATCGAGGCCCCATGTTTGTACACACAAACGGAATTTAGATGATCCGGCCCATTGTAATTGCGCTCTCGTACAATGTTGAATCTTTCCTTGAATTTTAGGTGACAATGTTATTCATCATTATATTTCACGATATTTTTCACGTTTCAGAACTTTCAAAATATTTACGTATGAAAGGAGGCCTGTGTCCCAGTAGTGGGAACATTACGTATGAATGGTAATTATTTATTATATATTTTTTATATTTATATATTTCCACTGCTGGGACACAGGCCTCCAAGGCTACCACGCGGGCCCAGTGCGGGTCGGTTTGGATAGGGTTATATTTATACACTAGCTGTGCCCGCGACTTCGTGTGCATGTCGGAAAACAAATTGGAGTTAATTTTTTTGTGCGGAACCCTAATTGTTTTTCTAAAATAATAGTAGTAAAGTTATACCTTATAACATTAGCTATCTTCCAGTGAAAAATCGGTCCACCCGTTTCGGAGATTAGCCGGAACAAACAGACAGGCATCCAAAAATAAAAAATAAATGTTTTTTTGCATTTATTAAAAAGCTTTTATATTGACATTACAAACATACACTTCAATCTTATTTATTGGTACCCATATAGATGTATAGATTTACATAAACAATTGATGAAAACTTAATACCTAACGCTGAATCAAACGCAAAAATATTGTCGCCTCTTTAATAAGTTTCCAATTGCTTGGAATAAAATATTAGTTCCTTGGAGGTGTATAAATTAGTTTAACGACGGGGGAACTCTATAAAGTTTGTCGGGTGTCCAGATACTGGCAGTTTGCGATGCAATAAATTAACCGTCGCGTCGGTTAAACTAAGAGCTTGTTGCGACACTGTGTCGTAGTTATTGCTGACGCTACTTTCAAGCTGCTCATGATTCCTTGAAAGTTTCCTTGTTTCAAAACAAATTGCAATTTTACTGCACTTTGTTTTATGTAAGTATAATGGAGCGTTCGTCTTCTGCTTTTATAAAACTTTTGATATTTGTCTCGGTTTCTGAAACAAGTAAAGACTCGTAAGAAAGAAATCTTCGTTATGCATTCGCATCAGCGTACACGATTAGTTTTTTTAAGTAATTATTTTAAATCAAACACGCTGAGTAAAGTGAAATGAAAATGTCCACCTATTTGAACGAAGCATTTTAGAATATCTGCTAATAAGCATTTCACTCAGAAAATAAAAGCTCTTTTAAAAATATTACAAAGGATTTATAAAAGTACGTAAAATTCTTTCTGCATACTAATTTGAAGATATTAATTAAAATTTGTTCCGAAGTAAGATTCAGTTGGAACGAAAGAATTTTAAAATAGCAAGTTTTACAATTCTTGCTTGTTCGTGTGTGTACGGTATTTACTGGTGTAGTGGACGCGTATTTGCGTCAATTTAATGAGGATTTCGTTGTAAACTTCAGTAAGGAGAGACTCAGGAACCCTGCAGACTCCGTAATTGGGTAGCGTGAGTGGGTAGGTAACTCTACCCACCTACTAGTACAATGTCACCGTAGAAGAACCTTCTCCAATTGTTTAAACTAGATTTTCGATTGGAGTAGGTACCTAATGTTAAGATGCGTCTTTTTACGGGTAGTATTTAATTTTAAAACTTAGGTGTACCTAATTGCCCCTTTCTCAGGCCACCTTCAAAATCAAATGCCGTAAGTAAAGAAAATACAATCAAATAGCAGCTTTTCTTTGGTGTCCATATAAATTACAGCATACATTTTTGAACCTATAAACTTCTCTTATACTTCAGCGCTACGGCACTGCAAATGATGAGCTTTTAATAAGAAGTTCCTCGGTTATTACAAAGATGCCGGAGATTTTAGCAATACTTTAATTTTCTTGTCGAATTTATCAACGCTCGTTCGTCGCCGTCTGTCGCAAACTCCCGAGAAACGAAAAAGAATGATATTTAGTTTTCGTAATACAAACTAAATTACTTATACTTTTGTTTTACAAATAATTATGGCATATTACGGTTTCGATTTCGAGAAATTTTTTGTTTAAGGTTACACTAGTCAGTCATTCTGCTATACTAACGTAGTATGGAGTTTACTCCACTATTTGACATTGTACATCAAAAATTACATCTACTTGTCTCGTTATTATGTTAAAAATTATTGGTTTGAAAGTTATGAGCGTCGAAACTTCCATATTTTAACTCACCCTTGGACGTAAATAAATAACTCACGGAGTATCAAAATGGCAATTTTTTTACCGTACATAGATAGATAATTTATTCAAAACTTTAAATATCTTAATTATGAATAAATACATCCAGTATTTTTTTTCATAATACTTATCTATACGCCCAAAAATGAATGGACTGTGTGAATGATGATAATGTTTAGAAAGGGAGTGACGACCGAGATGAAGACTAATAGAGTATCGAAAAAAAAAAGACATGTTGCGCCGACCCCAAATAAATTGGGATAAGGGCAGGAGAATGTTGATGATGATGATGTACACGACAAAAGATATGTTCATAAAATTTTATACTCGAATAGATATAATAAATAAATAAATAAAGACTAAATAAATAAATAAAAACTAAATCAATAAATAAAGAAATTAATAGCATGCATATTAGCCAGACCCACTAACGAGTTAAGTGGTTAATTCAAAGCAGTATTAGGTGCCTTAATTATTTTTTTCAGCAGTAATTCATTCCTTTTTATTACCATTTACGACTCATAAGTATGTGCTTCATACTTACTCGTAGCTCTATGTGCACAATAGGTGCAAAAACATGCAATTTTCCTACCGTGTCTGTTCATGAAAAACTACGTCTGGAAAAATACGCTGTGCCTAGATACGTTTTAAACAGATTACGTCACAATGTAAGTAGCTTGTGTGAATGAGTCACGTATCATATTAAATAGAACAAGAGTTTCGTTCAGAGCACGCGACTCCGCGACTACGCGAGCTTATGGCACATTCACATTCAGCTGCTCGACAAAGAGCTCGTTGTGCGCCAGTCCGTATGTTACCTCGAGAGCTCACGTTATATGCCACCGACTTGCCTAGATACCATCTATGTACTGAGAGCTCTTTTGATGTACTTCGTTTTGTATATAAATGCTAGTTTATACAGGAATGTTGGTGATTTATGTTGTTGATTCCATTGAAGCTTCAAAACTATTAATTTATTTTTCCAAGTTTCGATTTAGGATTCGTGATTGCTGAATTAAGTGCGCGTCTTGAAAGTACCGGCAGGACTGTTTTTATTATCTTTTTGAATGACTTTTCACATCTGCTGAGTTGATAGTTCAGTAAAACTGCACAGTAAAAAATAGTCACGCAATTAATTACTATAATTAAAAGCAGAGCTTCGTAGCAGTTGCTACAGCGATTTAATGATCACTAAAGTTCACAAACAGCGACGAACTCGTTCCGTCGCGTCGTCGTCTTGTCGTCGTCTACAAGTACCGCAATTTCCTATCGCCATCAGGTTTACTTAAAGAATTTGTTCGAGATTATACGCGACTGATACAGTGTATGTTTTCCTTTGATTTTCTTATACGCAGGGCGTCATAAACAAAGAGTAAATAGAAAATTATACGACAATATTGTTTGTGCCTGCTTGGCACTTCGTTGCGACGATGTAAAGTGATTTATGTTTGCCAATTTGTATGCTTATTACACACACTTTCATAACAGTTAGAATTTCTTTTAATTTTGGGACTTTCTTAACCTAGTAAACTGACAAAAATAGTAGGTATTAGCAGTCGGTTTAAGCAGGGTTGTATTACACTAACACGTGTCGGTACAGTAACTTCGTAATATAATATCAGTTGCAGCGGTTGTACCAAGCTCTGCAACAAACGCAATAAACGCTATGACGCTATGAACTTTAGCAAAGGTTAGCTTTAATACCGCCGGCATTAAATTAGTTTTTCAACTAACTGAACTTTCAAATGAATGTGCTTGAACGAATCAGTTCGAATGAGTAATTATTAAGTTCGTGAATGTGTCGGGAACGAGTAAATCGAGTTGTTGCTTGAACATCCCGGGAGGGTGTTCTAAGACATGTTCTTCGTTATTAGGTTTCAGGATTACTCTTACTTTGGTGTTAAAAAGTTCAGGAATTCAGTTCAAAGCCTTGTCTGATCCAATACCTGCTGTAAACGGTTTTGTTTTGGTTATCTTTTTTTTTTATTTGTGATCATCTAACATCTCTCATCTAACACTGGGCCTGCGTGGCCCATTATAGCCCACTCCCTCCCGAAGAAAAGAGGCCTATATCCCAGCAGTGGTAACATTATAGGCTGATTATGCTATGCTATGCTTATGCTTTGTGTTTTGAGATAAACCACACAAAGCTTAGAAACAAATCATTTTTGAAAGAATTAAGGATACAATTATTTCTGTACCTATAATTGCCACGTGATTAGTTATATAAAAACTAGATTTCTTGTACGGTTTTCAGGGATAAAATTGCCCTTTGTACTAAAAATTAACACTAAGTTACAAATGCCGATAAAATTGCTGAGCCATGAGACATTTAGATTGTCTCCTCCTGGGTCGGATTAGGTCATATATATGCAGTTTCCATAGTGCTAACACTATGGACCTCTAAAGGTCGACGAATTGACGACGGCAACCATTTTCCAACACTACTATAGGCCCGAGTTATTCCGGTCTGATCCCCTGGTTAGCCCCCTCCACGCCCCCCTCCCTTAACCGTTATAAAATAGAATAAAGTTAACATAGCAGTGGTGTCGTGATGGAATGTCCAGTCTACTCTATTCACAATATGAGCTGTGTCGACAGCGTAAGTAAAGAAGTTTAGTAGGGGCTTATCGCATAAATCATTAATGAATATAATAAATGTGTGGGGCCCAGGACGCATACTTGTGGAACGCCACAGTTGAAAGCCTCTTCATTACTTACATTTTTCCCTATTTTCACCACGTGTACACAATCCCGTAGATAGTCGACAAAGATTTTTAAAGGATTACATGTAACTCTTTCGCGTTTCAGCATATTTAAAAGGAGACAGAGAGTAGAGACAGTGACAAAAGCTTTCACGAAGTCTAGACACAATCTCAAGCATTTTTGCTTTTCATCTACATATATTCCAAATGGCATGTTCTGTTAGTTCTGTACCCTTCGTAGATATACCAGTTCGGAAACCATATTGGTTAACAGATATTTTTTAATAAATTCTTCTCAGTATCAGAAGAACCTTTGCTCTGCGGTGGGACTGTAATAGGCTGTCAATATTATAACTGCAGTGATAGAAGAAAAGTCTCAAAATGAAATGGTAACTCCCACAGTGATACATTTTGGATATTAAGTACCTATAATGACTCTTGACACCGTACAAATAGGTCTATTAATTATAATTATAAACGATGATTAAAGTTAAGTGACGTTCAAACGTCAACAATGTATGGTTAAACAGTCGCTAATCACTACATAACTTTAAGCAACGTTTATGAATAAAGGGGGTAAAGTTTAAGTGTCACTTCATCATTTCTCGACCTTGATGGATAATAATTTATTAATTGAATTAGCTTAATTATCGCAATCACGCACAATGTTATTCCACCCTCGTGTCTAATTCCTGTCAGCTATGATACCGTGTCGTTCATAATTAATTCGGTTTAAGTACAGTAGGAACCGTGCTTTTAAGGTGATAGTAGGTGATTAATTTGACAGAGTTTAATGGAAGGGATGTAACCCACAGCATATTTGACGATAACCACGATGTCAAATGGCCCTAATAGATAATCAGAATTAGAATCCAAGACCTAGCCCACAAAGCGGTTTGCAATTGTTGGTAGAGCTTCTTTCTTGTGAAAGAATTTGTCTGGCGAAATGATACCACCAGACTAATTGCATGATCAAAAGATTCACAGAAAATTAACGTGTAATTACAGGAATTTGATTTATTCCGGTCTGATCCCCTGAACAACCCTCGATCCCCTGCTAGTTCGTCTTCTGTTTTAAACTTTGTCTTATCCACTATAAGCTTTCGTATCTTTTTTAAATTTATTTCTGTGCGGATGAGTAGGTAGCAGGTACTCCTAAATACTGTAGTTAGGACATGTTCAACATAACATAAGGGCCCACTTTCGACATAAAATTATATTCAGTTTCAGAATTAAGTTTTTCATTTGCAGCAAAATACCTATTGTTTCTACCAAGCAATTATATAATAATTCAATATTTAGTAATCACTATTAGGTACCTAAACGTTTACTCAACATGTACCCTAAAAGCTTTGAAGTTTACAGTGGTTGTATCAAAGTCACCTGCATATTGCATAGCACAATTGACTATGCAGTGAACTGTTTCAGCTCTTAGTGGCAGTTGACCTTGACCTTCATTAGCTGAAGCAGGTGTGTTTCAGGCATTCAGTCGCAACTGACGTGTGAGGCTGAAAAGAAGCATGCATGTGGAAGAAGGTAAAGGGGTGCTCTATGACTGACACGAGTAGCTAGGATCATGGAACAGGTTGTTTATGGATGCAGGGAAACTAAATTAGCTAGTTTCATAACATACGCTACGAGCTATAAAAATAATTCAAAAATATTTCTTGAATTTACCATTCCGTCAAAACGACATCCTTTGAGCTTTCAATAAAATGATGTTATGGTTGTTGAGATATTTATAGACACTTACGAGTATCTACCTAAGTATAATTTAGGAATCAGTAGATAAATAGGTACGGTAAGTAAGAGGAAGCAGATTACAAAACGGTATTATTCGGATTTATACTCCATAGCAAAAAGTCTTCGCACACAAACAAAAGTCAAATACTGAAACAAAACATAGTGGCTATCTACGAATGTAATTTAACGTAAATAAATCTCCCTTACTTGTGTAGTGGCAAAAACTGTAGTACCTAGATAAGAAATTGTTGTTGCGGACAACTTTCTTGTTTGCCGCTGAGAAAGAGCGACATTCCTACACAAATACACACAGCAATAAACCATACGTACACAGACTTTCATAATGAAATATTAAATAAAGTTTAGGCGAACCTTACATGGATAAAAAATAATGCAATAAGGCAATGTAAGTTAAACTTTTCAATGTTATACAGCGTGTTCGGCAGAACGTTGAATACACGAAAATGGCAGATAGGTGGGGTCGTCTGCCACCTACCCAGCCCAAAAAAAAATACCTAGGCCCCATAGTTTTTTTTATATTGTTTTTTTTTAATTCAAGAAATTACATACCGTTCGAAAGGCCATAGGTTTCAATGAAATTATAAGTCTTCAATCACTTTTAGTATTTTTTAATGCAATGCAAAGAAAAGCTCAAAAGCACGTTTTATCCCTTTTTGTAATGTTTGATGGCTTATAACTTTTTATCTGGTTACTATTTGCACTAAACAATAATTTTATATGAATCTACTAATAGTCGAGACAAAAACAAAAAAAAGTTTTGCCAGTTTCGTCTATCCTACATAAAGTTATAGGCCTTTAAAACTAGTGAATTTAATAAAAAAAAATAAAAAAAACTATGGGGCCTGAGTATTTTTTTTGGGCTGGGTAGTTAGCAGACGACCCCATCTATCTGCCATTTTCGTGTGTTCAACGTTCTGCCGAACACCCTGCATTCTCTTGTTGGTCACAAAATGGCTCAATATAGAAATTTGCGACCGGCGCGCGGCGGCGTAGACCGTCGTTGTAATTGAGCAATTAATTATTCTATAATAGATTTTCACGAGAATATATTTTGTTGTTCTTATATGGAAAATATTCGTGAACACGGAAATACCTTGTACTTATTTAGGCCACTTCTCGTACTGAGGCGGAGCTAGTCACTACACTATGTTTGCACTGCGTATTGACGATCCGACTAATGCAAGTTTTCTCATGAATCCGCCTGAAGTCCTTACTGCCAGTGGCCCACACCATCAACTAATATGGAATTTCATTGAGACATTCAATTGAAATAGAAAATATTTTATTGTCCAAGTAATACAGTAAGCAGTTTCACAGGTAATACACAAAGTTGAGACGAAATTAATAGCTTAAAATTAAAATATTGCCCACAGCCAGGTACCATATATTATTTGCCAGTGAATCCCAAACTAGACAGTTAGTCTGTATCTTGGGACTCGGGGTACGAAATCTAGAGTGGAGACTAGAGAGGTGAATAGACAACCGCTTGCTTAAGAATTAGGCTCGTTATTCTCTAAGCCAATAGGACAACGTGTACCCAACAGAAAATATTTTTAACCAATTATTTACGCCTGCAAGCAATACAAACGTACACAGGAGAGAAAAGAAACTTAAATACACTTCGTCGTGTTTGTGAGTCGGTCGTTAGAAAAGTGACGAGGGTGCTGTCCTTATCATTTGCGAACTCTTTTATAACCGAAATTACCTTGTACGAAATTTTCGAACCTCTGTTACATTACGTTCGAGTGTTCCACATAATGTAAACCGACCCTTAAGACCCAATTTACTCATAAAGCCTTCAGAATAAATCATACGCGAAAGGACCGAAAACTTTATAGTCAAGACCGGGGACAGTTCAATTTTAGTTTAGGGTAGCTAACGTGTTTGTATCTTAGATAAAGTTATGTCACTGAGCATATAAGTTATTTATTTTGTTTTATGAATAAGAATAATTTATTTGCTAAACATACGGCTTTTACTAGGGCCCTATACCACAAAACTTTACTAGTCAACAATTCTACAAAATTGTAGAAAAAAATTCGTTACACAGAAATTACAAATATGTACTAGTATGTTACAATTTACAATCTTTTTCTTTCGCATTTTTAAAAGCGTAACACAAAGCATGTACCTATAAATTGTAGACTTGTCACTACAAATTACGTATTTGTAAGGATTTTCCGTTAGAATTGCGTGGCTTGAGAGTTTTGTGTACACGGACTTGTAACTTTGTAACTTGTAATTGTAAAATTTTGTGGTATAGCGCCCAGATATAAAAATTTGTGATTTATGCACAGTCCATATTTTGCCTGTTTAGGGCATGCAAATTGCTAAGGTAATTTTAGTATTTATAACTATGTGGGTAGGTACAAATTACAAGACAGACACACACTACAAAACTATACAATATGTTCGAATAATAATATATAAATTAAAATAATAAATTTTCTCTATGTTGCATACATTCTTATAAAACTATAAATAATAGACCACGTTGTGAATGTTAGCGCTGCTGACTGTGATTTATTTCATAACTCATCAAAGACATTGTTCAGTTTTCGTATAAACGGAGTCACACGTAATCGCTATGATTTATGCCCTAATTACATGAGACGTGTGACTCCGGTTATACGAAATCCGAAACTGATGTTCTTTTGTTATATGTATTTTTAGTTGGCGTTTTTGTCATAGTTAGGTTTTAGTTTTTAACTTTCTTTTTTACTTTTTAATCTTTCTGTTTTCAGTACTCATTGAACTCTTTATATAAAAAAAATCCTTTTGAGTAGAAAAGTCCGGACAAATGACAAGGCCGGAAAAAGTCCCGACGAGGGGCTAAAAAGCCGGACGTGCCCAGTAAATAACCAATACATGTTCAGAAAGTATTTCTATTCGATACTCAAACACGATATAGGTACTTATCTATTACATATTTTTTTTACTTTTTTCAGCTCTCACTTATCCGCTATAAGCCGCCATGTTGGATTGTATGTGACATCATAATTATAGTCTTTAACCCACGTAACAACATGACGTTTCCAACGATACCTCGTTTTTAGGGTTCCGTACCAAAATGGTAAAAAGAAACCCTTATGGTGCGACTCAGTCTGTCTGTCTGTCACAGCTGGATATCTCAAGAACTACTAATGCTATCAACTTGGAATTTGGAATAGTTAAAACCAATCTATGTGTCCATTTTATGTCAACCAGAGTAAGCAGGCCTATACAACATTCTGCAATCACCTCCACCTCCATATCTTACTGCATTAAAACTACTGTAACTAGTCCTCAATAAACCTTGCACCGTTTTGCTCCCTCTAGTAGGGCTTATTACATACTTATTTGTTGTCACCTAAACATATTAAGTTTTTATTATTTTAATGAACAATCTAATATATTGGTTGGTTAAATATATTTGTTGGTAAGTACTTAATGTCTATTTCTCGGTAAAATATAATTATACAACATGAAATTGTACAAGTCTGCCAAATGAAACCGCAAAATTGAATTACCTACTTATACTTATTAATAGAATAAATTATATAAATTTATGTTCAGCATTCAATGAAGTGTAGGACTGTAGGTATCAATATTGGCTTCCATTGTTTTCAGATGTGCCTATTATTGTTCTCGTTTATTTCATACAAATTACCTACCCTGCGTCACAGTAAAATAAAGTCAGCAGTATTACGCCTTGGTGTCCTTGAAATGATTACCTACGGCCGTTCGGTAGATAAACACGCACAAGGGTTGCCCACTGGCTGGTGTCTCTTGGGTCGTAACTGACTGTATAAGTTCTATAAGATAATGATGGGTGTTGTTTTTTTCTGAAACCTTGCTATTTGTTGAAGGTAGTGTACATTCAAATCGGAGTAGATGGCGAGAATCGTGACGCAAATCACATCAGCCCCTAGACAAGAAACTACATGAGGACCACGACCGCACTGACAAGAGTGCTAAGAAGAAGTGTACAGACGCCAGCACATCAAGCTACCCGAAACTGTCAAATTTTCCCAATCGACTTTGAACCTTATACTTTAGCGATAAAGTTGAAAATCTATCAAAGAAATTTGACAGATTGTAGTAGCTTGATGTGCTGGCGTCTGTACATTAAAATGTTTTTCACAAATCCGGTAGCTTATGGTCTAGGTTTGCTAAATCATCTCGGCACATCAGCCGAGACCATTCGAAAAGTCCGTTTTTTTTTTGTTTTAGCCATTTATTCGAGTGCAATAATAAAATACTTTCTATAGAAAAGATAAAAATGCCTATAAAAAGTCCGCGATGACATATATCTAAATGCTCAGGTTAATTCACAAATTGATAAACTATGACAGAGTTGTATAAAGCAAATATATTAATTTGTCTAAGTTAATTCAAGTAGGTTTTTATTAATTCCCTATCGAAATAAATTTAAATTGCATTTTACACCAAATCATTTGGATGAAAAAGGGATGAATAGTTTAGATTTCACGAACATATTTTTGATCGCGGGATGCACGTTAATGACTTTCTTTTACAGACTGAAATCCACGCGGGCGAAGCCGCGAGCAGAAGCTAGTATAAGTACATTTTGTTCCTTCAAGCGGGCATTGATCGCATGGAAAAATAGAGATACTCACCTACTAATAAGTAAGTACCTACCTGTCAAGGAAGTTATGCTCGCTACGCTTCAATAAATATAGAAATACCTAATAAAATAATTTTTATAGGCTTACCTAGCCGACTGAGTTGTAATAAAAAAAATGATATTCTAGTTGCGATATTGATAAATTCAAACATCCATACACTGAACAAAACAGTCGATAACTTCGTGGCATATTTTATGTAAATAAATGTGCGGGGGAGCATCTCGCACCGTCCGCGTCTGTACACCCGGCTAAACATCAAGTTATACATTTCCAGTTTTAGCTGACCTCGCATTATATAGGATTTTCGTACATTCAGCAGTCAGCTTATACTGGTTATGTATAGCTTGATGTGTAGCCGTGTGTACGTAACTGCGACGCACGCACGCCTGTTGAATACTGCTGTACACCGAGATTTCGAAGCGCGTCGTTTCGGCTGATTTGTATGAAAACGTAATACTTACTACTTGCTTTATTATTCTGTGCCCGCGTACTCGGAAACCTTCAGTAGATTTCCGAGTACGCAGGCACAGTGTAATAAAGTCTTTAATAAAATAATTAACATCTCGCGAATAGATCATGATTGGAATGGAACTTCGTTTATTTTCATTCTGGTTTGGTTAGTTACATTTATTTTGATTGGATTTTTCAGACATTTGAAAATCTTAAAATATAAAATATTCGATTTATTCCGGTCTGATCCCCTGAACCCCCCCCCCCTCCACCCGCTCCCCACCCCTCGATCCCCTGCTAGTTCGTGACCCCGAAAAGGTAAAAGAATAAAGATATGTACTTAAGTACCTATACAGTAAATAGGATTACATTGTATAGGTAAGTAATCATCTTATTGCTTGTCTTTTGTTTGACTGAACAACAGGCTCATGCATGGCCCATCTCTGTACACGTTTACAAATATTTACATTTCTATTTCCCTTAACAATACTGTACCATATTTGCAGAATATAAAGAGTAACAAGAATGGCCTCAATAAAAATACAGATTTTTCACAATGGCTTTCTACGTGACAGGAGGAGAAATAGGTAGCACAATAGCAGTGTGCTGTGGTAAGTTGACAGGGGTCCACGTTCGCCGGCCTCATATGTGGGCCCGCTATCGTTCGTACTCCTTACCTACTTGACCCGCCTTTTAACGCTCCGCGCGCCCAGGTCCGAAGTTATTACTTGCTTTTACCCTTACTGTTGGCTATTACGAAACGTGTGGACTTATATAACACTCCCGGTGCGGCCGAAAGGGAGAAAAGCTTAGTACTCATATTTATGCTTGGTCTGTCATAAATAAACTCGACCTCGATTTACCGACTAAGTACTTAAAATGTCCTCGTGGAGATTAATGTTTATGATTAGGCACAGCTTTTGATAACACTTCTGCTTTCATTCATATTTAATAATACAATTAGTAAATGACCTTAGTTATAACGTAATAACTTTAACTACGTATTGGCACGCAACGAACGTTCGATTTACAGGGTTCCTTTGTAAAATGTGACATGAATTGAACGGTGTGCGGTTTGGAGCGAAAGCATTCGGTTGATTAAATTAAAACAGTAAAAATGTTTTTGGTGTACCTAATAAATGAAATAAAGAAAATAAAATAATGAAGTAAAGCTGTATTCAATAATTCAATTGGCGAGGCGATCAATAGGTATAGCTGGTTTGGTGTTATTGGAGCCACCTCGAGACGAGAGCTCGCCGAGACGCAGACAACTTCGGATAATGAATACTTTCGCAAATTAAAAGCCATGTCATTAATTTTCTTTTGCAAAGTATTTCATTTTTCTCCCTGTCGTTTTCTGCTACAGATTCCTTTTATATAAAAAAGCTTTATAAGTACTTACCTTCTTTATAACTTTTGTCGTCATTGTTATTAATAATTAATAAACAATCACCACCTACCCGAAACGTGTATACTTTCCGTAAGATTTTATATTAGGAGATAAAACCTGTACCTACCCAATATTCATCAATATTTGATTTATAAACCCTTCAAAGAAAACCACTGATACCTGTAGTTGCATTTCATTTGACAAGAGATAGGGTGGTAGGTTATGACATGACTTTTATGTATATATATACTAGCTGTGCCCGCGACTTCGCTCGCGTCGATGTCGGAAAACAATAATGTGTCGCATAAGAAAGGATTACACCTTTCCTAAGCGACACATTATTCTTTCGACACACTCCTTCATTGAAAAGGAAGAATCTTCCGATCTTGCCTGATAACGCTTCCCTTACCTGGGGTTCTCTACCACAGCCCTTTCGACTGCAGTCACTGCGTCTTCATGGTTCATAATGACAATGCGACGAAGTGTCACTTTGATTTTTGAAAATAAATAAAAATAAAAGCGCCTGCTTGATTATCTGACCAAACAGCCATACGTCCATTTTATTTTGCGTCTGTTTTAGAACACTAACTTGTAAAGTAATACCACTATTTTATCTAAAATATATCTGAGATAAGTAGGTGAAGTTTGAGGTTAGTTTTTCTAAGTGTTGGTTTCTTATCTGCAGTAAATTTAGAAATACTTAACTTGGTATTGTAGATATCTTCGTCGAGAAATCAAAAAGAGAGTTTATTAAAATTTTATGAATGTGAAGCTTCTGACTTTATTTATAGGATGTTTATTAAAATTTCGTGAATAAGTTGCTTCTGACTTACCACAAAAACTGTCTGGCACCTCTTTGAGTCAATGAAAAAGAGGAGCGAATACTATAACGTTCCCTCCGAGGGATGGAGAGGTCACGCACGAGAAATAAAAATCCCTCTCAAGCCTTACTTGAGCGGCACAGTTTTACCTCGCAGATTGATCGATCTAAACTGAAGCTATGGTCCGAACCACCCCTCAAATCATGAGCATTTTTAACTTTTATGAAAGGGATCAACACGTGCGATGCAGAATCAGGGACGGGTTGCTAGCCATCCTGCTCCTGATTCATACTTTTTTCGTCTTGACAAAACATTCATATTTCTTTATTATTATGTAGTTTAATATTAAGGGGACTACATGACCTTAAAGCGCGGTCAGCGTCGGGCTGCATAGAAAAGAAAGAGAAGCGCGATGACACAACGCTGGTAATTTATTGCAAAATATGAAGCAATTATCTATTTACAAAAAAACTATTGTTTGGACTAAAAAATTAAAACACTAGTGCTTTAGTATGTTGCTTGTAGAATAATCTGACAAAAAATCTGAATGATTGTATGTATATTAGTGTGGTTTTTATTGTAAAGAGAAAGTTTTTAGATGTATCTTCATGTTTTTTTTTTCTATCATATCAAATTAGTTGTATTATGTTTTCAACACACTATGTAACTAGCATATATCCTGAAAAATATCATATATTTTTCTGATTGTGTTTACTGTAGTCGATCATATACTTTTAGGCATTATAAAACTTGCGTTTTTTGCGTTTAGGTCCTGTAATCCCCTTAAAGTAATAAACACATAAACCTTTGGAATAAATTCTCTAAATGATCGTTAAAACCGCATCAAAATCCGTTGTGTAGTTTAGAAGAACAACGCAGTCACACAGACAGACAGACACGAAAACATTATTATTGGTTTTTCAGAAATCACGTAATAATTTGTTGAAATACGTGATTTGAGATGGCTGCAAAACTCAATCTCAAAGCATTTATTTCAATTAACAGGCACTTTTGAATTGTCAAGAAGTCGGTCAGTCAGAAAATATGAAGCTAGTTGCCCATTCCAAAGCGTAGGTGCCTATGGAGAAGAACGGGCAAGAAACTCCATGGACGCTCTTGTAAATAATATTTTTACAAAAATATTAGTTACATCATTAATGTTGAATTTATAATTACATGTGAGAAAGACGTAAAAAAAAGTCTTACGCGTTAAAAGCGTCCAGAGTACAGCAAATATTAACAAAACAACAATCCAAAAATAAAATTATTAAAAATAAGCCGAGGCAGTTAAGTGATGACCAGCCCCAACTGACGGCGCGCGGCGCCCGTTCACGAACATGACGCTGCTTAACAGACGGTCTTATAATTAAATTGTTATTTATTAAACAGAATTAAGGGTTTTGACATTATAATAGTTTTAATTACAGTTTCTATAGATGACTGCTTGCTATTATTTGACGGAGTCAATAACCAGTTTGAATGTATTGCTTTGAGTTTTGAGAATAATTTCGGAATGAATGATTAAATTAAAGTTACCTACATTGAATTTCAGCAGACGGTGACAAGCAATACTTACGTCGGCGTCGGGTAGCGAGAGGTTGTGTGTGAGTTCAAGTAAATTCTTATTTGAATACAGAATTCTAATAATTAATTTTTAAAAGGCTTTTCTTATTATTCAACACATTTAAGGTTCAATAAAAACAATTTAGGTAGTACACAGCCGAAACTTTTCTAAAAATAAAAAAAAAGAGTTTTGTTTTTATTTTTCAATAAAGTTACTATAGACTTGGGGTAGTACCACAAGCCTAAATAAACTTTAGCAAGAGGTTAACAACCTCAACTAAAATTGTATAAACTTAGCAGTTATAACAGCATGCGACTGTACTGTAAGTAGGCTAAAAATCATAGTTCACATATCAACTCGGAAAGGGATCGTCACCGTATCGCCTTTCGCCTCGGCGTCAAACAGGCGTCAACCTAATGTAACCACGTAACCAAAGCGGATCAGGGGGTCTACTCCCTAAGTCCGTCAACGAAGTGAACGGCCTGTCCGACAGTAGCCCGATACGTCGGACTGAACCCTACTCCCTAACGATTTCGGATTCATCAGTTTCAAACGGAATCATAGACAATATTCGTGAACGAAGGACGCATGGCGATAGAGTTGCGTTATTTTACCGGTCGATTAACGGTTTACTTATTTTGTAGTTTTTTAGCTTATCAAACAAAAATTAATACTTTTGTCGTTAGAAATTGACAACATATTTTAAAATATACTTTTTATTATGTCTTAAATATAGAATTGAATTATTTTTGCCATTTTTGTCCGGAAACCGGCATCATCCTGTTGATACCTTTGCCTGTTTACTTTTTGAAGGAAATTTTCAAATGAAATGTCAAAGTATAGCACGGGTTTTTCTATGGCTATAGTAGGTACGATGTTGATTTAAAAAAAGTTCATATACTTTGTCAGCTGGGAAGTTTTCTGTATTCTAATTAGCTTTCCATTCCATGGTTAATTGTGTACAATGTCCCCAACCGCTGCAGCAACTCACTGGCAAATTGAGGCCCTTCTCGATTTTATGGGTGAGAACAAAGAATTGGCTCGCGGATTATTGAGGGGTGCCGACGGGAGAGTTCGCTCAAAATGGCTGTGGGAAAACCTGTGCAACTCCCTTAACTCAATGGGAAGTTGCACTGAGTCCGTCGAGCAGTGGCAAAGAGTGAGGATCCAAAAGTAAACAAAGACCACAGTAAATGGGTGGGACGGATTGGTAATACAGCTCAATAAGTTGCAGAAACTTTAATATGTCCTTACTTTCATTCTTGGATCAACACCACTTCGGCATATGTGTTGAGGCCATGTTGAGGCAAAAGAGGTATTAAATCCGCACATAAGCCCTAGAATAATTCCCGAGTGAGTCTATAGTTCCCTATGAACTCAACGTCGGGAATAGGTACTCGCCAACCTAAAGTTTCGGCGTAAATGATACCGACGTTGCCTCCGCTCTTCCTGTAAAGCTTCTTCAATCAATAAAAAAGCAGCCATAGTTTGAAATTATTTTATTTTAGTAACTTTCGTCGATAGCACGAGAACTATTTTGATGTCGTATCAACTGACATAACTATCCGTCAAAACCAGTGTCATGTTCAACTGTTCGGACGGGGAAAAACACATCGGGAGTAGGGACAACAGTCAAATCGCGTTGTCATTCATTCTTCGCTCGGGCCCCGAACGATTCATCCGTTCGTAGGTCATAGGGAGTAGGAAACGCCCGTAACGAAGCCCGAAGCGACGGACTTCGTGCTTAGGGAGTAGACCCCCAGAAGCTCCGATACGTCGACTCGGCTACGGCTAGGCGACGCCGCGCTTACGATTCGCCGACCGCTGGTTGATGGTGCTGCAGGCAGGCCGCGGGAGGGGTGAGAGGGGCAAGGGTGGACGAAGAGACGTAAGCTCAGGTACGGAGAGACGTAAGCGCGGGGATGACGAACCGTAACGCACCGCACCGCGGTTCGTGAGCTTGTCCCGTGGCGAGGCGATTACGTTACGATTCCGATTAGTGTGCGTTGCAGTAGGGAGTTTCATACAAAGAATACTGAACGGCTCGAGTTGATACGGTAACGATTCCTTTCCGATTTGATACGTGTGCTGACCTTTACAAATATTCACGGATATGCAATACATACTTGAACGGTCAGGAGAGTTGAGCGTACATCAGCACTTTTAGTAAAAATAAAAATTATCTGTGGTTGTGAGAATCACACATGGCTCGGGGCGGGTTCGCAAGGGATGCACGTGCCAAGGGCGCAGAGCGAGACGCCGTCGGTCAACATTTGCTCGGATTGCGGCTTTTAATTAATTGCACACATTGCTCACTGCTCGCCACCTTCGGCGAGCATTGTTTGCACGATAAAATCGAGCAAACAATCGTGTTTGCAGGACATTTTGATCTTACACAGAAATATTTTACAGATGAAAATAATATATCTCCATAAATAATATCTAACTACTTATATAAGGTCTGTCTATTCATATACGTAATCACTTAAAGGGTCATTGTATTCATCATTACAAACAACTTTTATTATGGGACCAAACCTGAAATCGCGAAAAAAATCAGCTGTTCCCTACATTTATGTTCGCATAACTCGTCAAAATGTATGGAACAGCATATTTTCTTTTTTTTTGCGATTTCACGTTTTGTCCTATAATAAAAGTTGTTCATAATGATAAGTACAATCTAGGGACATAAGTCGAGTAGCACGGTAAGGATTGTTTTGCTGTGAACGCGCAGTACAAGCCGTACCCGTACCTAATATGTATGTATAAGTGTATTAACACAGAACGCACACCTCAGAATTTATACACTGGTGTCGAGCGAAACAAAAACATATCACTTTCTAATTACGTATGACCTTGGGCGGTTCATAGGATTGCTAAAATTGATAACGTTTTAATAAGTTCAAATAGCTCATAGTGTAACGTATAGGATAAAGAAACACTAGGTTCTAGGTTCTAATCTCGATATGGGATTTTTTTTTCTTTTCAACAATTTTATCTTCATCTGTTCTTTTATTATTCGATAAATTAATAAACGAGAATAATAATGTAATAATTGTTTTTATTATTATATAGTTAGTGAAATATGGGGTTAAGAATAAAAATCTTTTATAACTGATTACAAAATGTTTATTCGTTATAATTTTATAAAGTATAAATAAACTTCTAGTTTAGGACTTATTGTGGTTATAGCTTAAGTATTCATTTTCATTACGAAAAGAAGATTGAAACTAAACCTCAAAATAATCCTTATTACGAATATGCTACAATATAATTTTATTATTATTTACTATTTTTTATTTAATATACTTATATTTTTTTATTTTCTAATTCCTTGCTTTCCATTGCTGTATCGCAAAATATAAACGTTCTTGTTTATGATTTTCAATCAACTATGGTTTTTGAGCTGGTTTTTGTTTGCACGGCGAACGGTTCGTAAAGACGTGTCGAATAATAATTCGGCAAAATATCTCGTTGGTATATAACCAGTCGCTTTCGACTGGCAAGGCTACCCTAATTTCTCTAAAACAAAAAAGAAGTACTGTTAGGCTACTAGCAAAATACGAATAAGTATTACCTATGATTTAGAAACAAAATTATAATGAAAAAAGAAATGTTACATATAGATAATCATCACTTAAAATCTAGGACTTCGAAATTATAATTTTTTTATCTATTTAGACCTTATAATACGTTTCAAAAAATAACTACAAGGATCAGCAGTTCTATTTTAATAAAATAAATGTTTGAAAAAATAATTAACTCATATTCATAATACTCACATTAAGTTCGGTTTCATAAGATATTTGTGTTATATTAAGTCCACTTTTACGCAGCGCAATCATATTCGCTTTAATTTCAATATTCTGCATTTTAAAAGGAACTACAACACGGCTAATAGATAGAACACAGACACACGTCGCCAATAAACAACCAACCAACAACGTTATAATATTTAATCGCGGTGAATGACTCGTATAACTTAACTGTCTACCTTATAATTTATTTATTTAGATATCTGTGGGTATAATCATAAAGTTTTACGAATTAAGCGCACAAGACGAACATGACAAGGAAATATAATTATAGTCAAAAGCGTGATTATTCGAAGTAATTATTAAAACATTAAAAAAACTATCATCGCGCGTGAGATTCGAACTCACGGATCGCTACGCAGAACGCACTTACCCAAATATGATAACCGCTAGGCTATCATGACATATACCGTAGCGGTTGAATTTATGAAATACAATCAGTTGCAAATGAATGTGAGTGTGTGTGTCTATAGTAAAGAAATGACTCATTAAAAGAAGGTCGTAAGTAAAACCAAAGTGTCAATCTATTGCTTTGTGAATTTGCTACTCCACTTATGTCCCTTACTGTACAATGACCCCGTCAGATATTTCGTGTATGAACAGATAGACCTTATATTTTAGAATAAGTACACATAATATAGCCATGAAATTAAAAATCTTAATTTTAAGACTCTTCTAACAAAAGTAAGAAAATGTAACATAACATCAAACCTGTCATTCCCCAAAGGGTTTGGCAGAGGTCTAACTTTAATACACCCACATTTAGCCAGCTATTTTTAAGCCCCATGTAATAGAGGGCGAGCCTATTGCCATCAACCGGGCACAAATCCAGACTCCGGGCTGCTACTGAGAAATTCCTGATAGAAAAACCCAATATCACATTGTCCGACCTGGGATTCGAATACAAGACCTCATCTTGCGACCGCTAGACTAACGAGGCAATCAATAATGAAAATTTGTAAATATAAATCCCAATTTATAAAAAGATAACGTCACATTTCAAATGTTCACGTTCACAACGCAAAATGATACGCCACTCAGTGGGGCTAAGGTACACAAAATTTCATTAGAACGTCCATAAAAGTCCATTAGGGTGGTGGGTTTCGCTGAGAGAATGGCAAAGGTCGACCTCAGGGCCTCACACTGCCACCTGACGAATGCGACATTATAATATGCTTATATTTATTCTAATAACCTGTCAGATACTGTCTCCATTAAACTGAACAAAGAAGTCAATCCTGCAGTGAATTGACTTTTATAAAGCTTCACAGCTTTAAAAATAATGTTCCCCTTTGTGCGAAATCTAAAGCTTTTAGTACTCCCCGTTGCGTTACAGACTGTGGAAATATGAAAATTGAATTAAGAGAGAAAACGAGTCAATATAGCTATTCAACACGCGAGTTTAAAAAAACAAACGTTAGGTTAATTTGTAACTGAAAAAGTGAACTAGATATCGGATTTCACTGTATTCCAATTTTATTGCGATGTAGATGATTGAAAGAGGAGACCGAACTGAACGATCAAAAAAAATTCGTTTCGATGAAAAATGTAGCACGAAATTGAAACTGACATTTTCAATTCTTTGTTGGAATATGTGGCTATATAACGCTGCACAAAATGTATTGAGCTATAAAGTCCAACATCATTGTATTTTAATTAATACAAGTTATCATCACAAGTACCTAAAGCTTGGATTAATTCGATAACTTTGTCATGTGACCTCTTGTTTGAATTGATATAAAAGTACATTGCTACTAGAAAATTTGTAATAAAAAAGTTTGAATGGCAATTTGTTACAGATATTACAGGTCCCAGGTATACATTCGTTTCTGAAATACATGTAAGTATAATCTAAATAAACGTCTTTCGTATTCACCGAAATAAATAATGACCAAGTGAGGTTATTTCTAAGAATTCCAGCAAAAAAATGTGCGTACAATTTTCGTTATTTGTCTTCTCCAAAAGTCGTCCCTCAGCTGTCTGAATTAAAGCAGGCCTGGGTAAGTATGGTCTTCATACCAAATATGTTCTCAACGATGAATAATTAATTAATACGGGCCAACTTTATTCCACGTAGGATCATAAACTTGTGAAAAATGAAAAAAACTCGTAACCATAAAAGTTCTTGTAGCAACTGTGACGTAGCCACTGCCTATTTATTTGCTACGCCGTAGCTGCGACGAACGAAGAATAGATTGATTCCCCGATAGAGACAGTATCATAAAAGTTCTTGTATAAGCCGATGCATTGAAGAAAGGAATCTTAAATGGCGGCTTGTACTTGCGTTGACAGATAGTACAGTTAGCATGTAAAATTTCAAGCCAAAGTTTTTTTTTTCAAAGGAGGCATAATAACTGTCTCCGCACAGTACACACGACCAAACAACGAAACAACAATAAAACAAAACTGAACAACACTAACAAACAGGTAACAACGGAATATATAACAAGGAATTCGTAAAAAGGATCACTGAGCGCGTCAAGACAGCGTGGAAGCAAATCAAGACTAATTTTTTTTGCTTACGGTACGCGCGAGAGTGAGTATAGACGGCACTAGTGTGCGAGCGAGAGAACATGATAAGCGCCGCCATTTAAGATTCCTTTCTTTAATGAACCGGGTTATAGCAACTGTGACGTAGCCACTGCCTATTTATTTGCTACGCCGTAGCTGCGACGAACGAAGAATAGATTGATTCCCCGATAGAGACAGTATCAGATAACAAGTTTACTGTATTTGGGAGGTAGTATTTGTACTGGGACGCTTTTATTTATTGTTAGTATTTTCTTGTCTATCTTCGTCATGCGATAAGTTGATATTAGAAAAACGATTTGATGCCGAAACCACGGTAATGTTTTACCATTACCGTGCCGAAACAAAGAGAGAGATGGCTCGTACAACAAACAATTCAGTATTTCAATTACACTTTGATCTCGTTAGTGTAATGAATCCTGTGCTTGCATCGGGGACACTAATAACAGTTGTGAGTCACATTACAGGGGGCTGGGGGAGCGTCGCCGGAGAGACGGCAACTTGCAGCTAATAAGACTTAACGACGAAAGACGATTTATTTAGATATAAATGCACGGAGCACTAATTAGTTACTGGGGACGTGACAGGCGCGTTGATAGCGCTATAATATACGTGTATACGTAGAACTGGAATGTGTGCTGTTATCTTTTTATTACTGTATAATAATTCAAGTAGCTGTTTTTAGAAATACCTTAACGAGTAACATTGTGGTATGTTCCCAGATGTTTCCCTGCGCCTCGCGTACACGGCATTGCTTTTGAAGCCGGCAATAAATTTGAATTTTAAATTGTGTATGTAGCTGTGTATGTTTGTTTAAAAAACACATAGCCGCTGGTTCAGCTAACCGCATAACGCCGCCGCGCCGCTTCTGGCTGCATTTGCATTTACTTTTATAAAGCGGTTTTTTTTTTTAATTTTTATTCCCACATTTTATATGTTGTTTTATTTTTTTTACTATGAAAATGGGCAAGGCGGAAGAAAAGAAAATGGTTTGTGTGAATAAAGATTTGGCTAGCAAGGAATTTGTCACTGGAATGACAGGTGATATTATAAGTACTTACAGTGATGTACTTATGTGGGAAAGAATAACGAAACAGGGGCATTGACTCCAATTAAATTAGTTAAAAACACAAAGAAGATAATAATATTATTATTCAACGTATTTATAAACTAAATAATATGTATAAATGAGTAAGTAAATGCTTTTATACAAGACTAATGAGTTACACAGACGCCGCGACGCTCGCAGACGACTTAAGCACGTTGATATGTCGCGAGGCTTTGCACGCTAATGCACCTACCCTTGCAAGCACCTGTTAGAACTAGAGACTTAATGACTTACTGTTTCATGAAACTTTCGTTTCATGTTTACAATTTGAGGAAATTGAATCTCAATTTTTTTTTCAAATTGTATTTTCTTCCCGTAACTTTGGAAGGTTCCGTTAACAAAGCGGAGAGTCGCTGGTTCTTCTCATTCTTATGAACATTTTGTACTGGACAATTGGAAAGGTATTGAAGGTCAAAGTTCCAACCTTTTTTGTTGTTTTTTTACGAAAATAAGTTTTAAATGTACCTACATTTGAAACTTATTACGTCAAAAGGCAATTTCATAGGCAAGGACCTCCTTGCCTATGAAATTGCCGTTTGACATAGGAAACATTTTTTTTTTAAAGAAAATTATATATTTCATTAATCGAAGTATTGGCCATTACTTTATATGCACTTTTGCCATTTTAGTGGGTTCGTTGAAGGATCTGCCTATAAAAATCCTGGGGACAGGAATCGACGAAGTCTTTAGAGGCGTTTTTCAACGCCTTGTTGGATTTGAAATTTTTCCCTGTAAAAAGTTATTCAAATTCCGAATAAAAATGGAAATTAGTTTGAGCAAGGTCTGGTGAGTATGGAGGATGATGGAGAGTTTTAAGTCTTAACTCCTATAGTTTTGAGACGGTCCGTAGTGCGGTGCTTTGACGCGATTTTGTTGTTGTTGTTCAATGAGTTCATACGGGATCCACATTCTGAACTTTTTATCTTTCCAACATGAAGTAGGTAAATGAATCAGTATCGATATATCACTTAATGATGTCGAAGGCTGCTGCAAGTTCCAACGTGGTTTGAGATGAATCTGCTTCCACTATGGCTTCCAATTCATCGTTATCGACTTTCGTGTCGGGTCGGGCACGGGGCTCATTGTTGAGATCAAAATATACGGAGCGATCAAATCAAAAACCGACAATGCGTTCACATGCGTGTGTTCAACTGATTTTGAAAAATAACATGTCATGCATATTAGAATATTAATTTGAATTTGGAATTCTAATTAGAATGAGATATGAGTCAGTATGAAAAATCGGCAATTTCATAGGTAGTGTGATATAGATACAGAATGCGTAGACACTAATAATCTTGTTACACCAGGCCTGTATTTACAGCCCAGGGTATGGCATGGGATCAAATAACTTCACACAATTTGTACTAAGAATTCCACTACCTACTACCAAGTATTTAATGAGCAGTAGGTACCTACTACCAAGTATTTAATGAGCAGTAGGTACCTACATATTGGGGTGCGGTGCCAGAACACCTCCACGTGGTGCACCCTGAAGACAGACGAGATAATCGCCTGTTACTAACTTCTGAACGGAGACTTTTGCACTGTATCGTCTGACCATATGATGGGCAGAAGACACAGTGGCAAAGCAAGGGCGGTACAGGCTTAGGCTGAGAGGCCTGGGAGGGAAAAAAAAACAAAATAAAAATAGGTTAAGATAGAGGACACCACCTCTTAAAAAAAATAAACATGAAGGCGCATTGTAAAAATAGACTACCCCAGGAGGGTACCGGTTGCTCCGCAACCGGAGAATCCCTCACCGAACCTAGTTCGGTCAGCCCCTCGTATTCAGTGGGGAGCAACTCACCCAGGGAAGACGGTGCCACAGTGGTCACGTGCTGCCGTGCATAGCGATGCTCAGGGGAGGCCCCTTTATAGTCTCCCCAGGGATGTGCCGTACAGGCGTTGCACGGGGGGGTTCCGGAATTGGTATTTTAAGAGGAACCGGGACCACCGGGATGGTGATCACCGGGGTGTATTTAGTGAGTTAAATTCCCACACTCCCCGACCTCCCTCCCTAGAGGTCGGGTGCCTTTTGAAGGTTTCCCCCCGACAACAACAAAAAAAAGGTACCTACATATTACAAACACAAACCTCACATGTTCAAACACCCATACCCGGAACAACCAAAGGTGATACAAATATTTGTCCCGGGAAATGAGAAATAGGGAATTGGGTCCGCGACCCGTAGCTTAGGCCCGTAGCGCCTAAGCGAATCCGTCGCCGCCCCATAAAACGATTAAATACGAAATATTGATTTACTCCTCAAAAGTTTAACGCTAATCTCCGTTTTCGCAGAAGACGTAACTTTGAATACTCTTAAAGCTCTTTATAACTCTTTTATCTTTCATCCGATTTAATTCATTATTTCAACTTTTTAAATAAAATATTGTCCATAATTATTGTAATGTAAAAATAATATACATTTTAAAATACGTCAATGTAAATGTACCTAAACGCGTTAAGAAATACGTAGAACGTGATAAGAACATGTAGCTAGACTTCTCCGAAACATTATTTATGAATTTCAACAAAAACATCTTTATCTTAAAAGATTTCTGTTGACGCTAAGCGTAAGGAAAAAATCCTGCTGGTAGCAGGTTACCTTCATAATCATTATTTCCTTCCCAAAGGCTTCCCGCTCGGTATTGTCATCTTCAATGAATAAAGCGATAAATATTTAAATTCACTGGATTTTTGGGCATCTGTCAAAATATTTTCACACTCCACTGAAATGGAGATATGTTTTATTGGCTTTACGTTTTCATTTACTTCGATGATGAATTGGTTCCGTATAAACTTAAGTCTAAATAGGAGGAAAACGAAAAATTAGGAAAGATTGCGCTATTAGGAATTCCAAGAGAGGAGTAACAACAAGGGAAATCCCAGAGCAATTTATTTGTAATTTGTTGAAAGTACCTAGTGGTGCAATTTCCTATGAATGTTCAAGTACAAATAAAACGAACGACTAAGCTTTCTAGAAACGTAATCACACACTTGTTATCGTTTTACCTATTTATTTTTATAATTCCCCAGAAGTAACATATAAGGCTTGTTTCACACGTACCACAACCACAACACGTGGGCGGGCGCTAATTTGCATGAAAATTAATAGTTAAATTCACACGGAACACATTGTGCCGTCATTATCGACCGCGTGTGTGATACCGACCACATCGCAGCCACGTCGCAACCACAACGCAACCACCAGCGACACCGCGAACTAGCGGCCGGCCACATCGGAAACACAATTTTGTATCGACCACAACGCAATCGCAAGAAGCCGCCGCGACACTATTCACAAGTTACCACGGCTTGACCACATTTTGTCGCTGCGATGTGGTGTGGTTGTGGTACGTGTGAATGGGCCCTATTTGTTGCGCTTTGAAATAAACGTAGCAACGAATCAGACAGCTAACAGGAAGTACAAAATTTTTGAAAAAATAAAAAAAAATCCCGAAAGAAAATTTTGTCCGTCTTACAGATCAAAGCGCGGTTAGCGTACGGACAATATCCATACTAATATGTATTATAAATGTGAAAGTGTGTCTGTCTGTCTGTTACCTCTTCACACTTAAACCGCTGAACCGATTTAGATGAAATTTGGTATAGAGGTAGTTTGAGTTCCGGGAAAGGACATATATAGGTAATAGTTTTTATTCCGATATTTCCACGGGATCAAAACTTATGCGGATGAAACCGCGAGGCGCTGCTAGTATTACCATTTTATTTTCCAACAGTGTACGTAGATACGTGACACGCACGTTTTCTCTTATTGTTTTTGTTAACGTGGTAATCAACCAACGTTTTTTTGTTTAATAATTACATTGGGTATTCCCGAATTTAACGAGCTGACGAACTGGAAAATTATTATAAAATATTATTATGAATATTTACGACCACGGTAATTATTTCTTTGGCGGATTGAAAAGTTTTAAGTTTTGTATTCGTTAATGTTATTTGCGTACGAACTGAAATGTTGTTAAGTACGTAAATGACTTTGTTGTAGACAAACAATAGCTGTTTAGTTTGTGTGTCAAAGTTCTTTAGTAATATTATATAAGTTTTAAAAATGTTCTCAAGTAGGTAAAATCTTTGTAATTTCTTATTGAGAAATAAATTTCTTTAGCCATAAAATGTAACATAACCTCACGCCTGTAATACCCGAAGCGTTAAGCAGAGGTGCACGTATTGTACCTCCACCCACATTTCGCCAGTTATGTTTAAGTTCTAATTAATAGGGGGCGAGCCTATTACCGTCAACCGGGCACAAATCCTGACTCTGGGTTGCTACTGAGAAATTCCAGATGGAAAAACCCAATAACACTTTACTCGACCCGACCTTTGCTAGGGGCTTGTGGCTAAGTACTAACAGCCGCACGGGTTGATCGATCAGGTTAAGCTACGTTTGCCGCGGTTGGTCCGTGGATTGGTGACCATCTTTACATACCAAGACCCCCCCCCCGTGCACGTTAAGCCGTTGGTCCCGGCTGTCATTCGTGGATCTTTGACAGTCGTTACGGGTCGTCAGAAGCCCGAAAATCTGACAACCAGTCATACCAAGCGATATCTTATTACCTACCCAGTAACTGGGTTGTGGAGGTCAGATAGGCAGTCGCTCCATGTAAAATACTGGTATTCAGCTGCATCCGGTTAGACTGGAAGCCGACCCCAACATAGTTGGGAAAAGGCTAGGCAGATGATGACTTTGCTCGACCCGGGAATCGAACCTAGGACCTCATGCTCGGCAGTAGCGCTTACAACCACTAGACCAACGAGGAAAGTAAAAATACACCACGATTTGTCCTAAAATGTAATTATTATGTATACCTAAACAGCAAACAATCGGTATTATTTTAAGAGTAATAAACATATCGAGAAGTTAGGTACATACTGTACCTAACCGAGTTTCATAATAACAGGCGAGTGAGATAGTAACCGATAGTAACGATCACGGGTGCAAGTTGACAAGTAAACACGTCGGGGTTATCTGTAGCCATTATATATTAAATTATGTACGCTTTCCTATTGCCATACACAGACTAGCCTTTGACCAGTTCGCAAGAAGTACTCTCCCTCTCCACAAAACTCAAGTAAGTTCACGATAATTGTAGCATTTTTTTTTTGTTGTATTTTTGGCTTTTAATATGAAGTAGCTGTTGCCGAAAAAAAACGATTTTACTATAATTGTTATCTGATAGTCTGGACAATCTTAAAGACTATGTCATTCAGCGCCAAAATTCCATTTTTGTTCTCCTCGAAGTATAGGATAAGAGGAGGAGATAATCGAGTAAAACCGTAAATGTTTTTGATATTACGATATATAAATTCACATAGCATCAATCGCAGATCAATATAAATCCCGGAATACCTATTCCCCCATAATCTTTCCTTTTATTGTTAATTCGCAACACGCTCGCAAGTTATTGTCGTTCAATACCAGTCTCGGAAAACAGAAGATTGTTTTCAGTTCTGCTAGATCCGTTTGGGGTTTACCCGACCCTCAGATGGATCAATCCTGATTTGGTTCGGTCCGGGGCTAATTGAAAACGAGGGCAAACTTAATTTGCATTATATTTAGGATTTTTACATAATTCAATTATATAAACCCGAAGTTTTTCGATAAACAAAAAACATTATCTGCGCGGACGGGTCAAGCGGACGGTATGAGAATATCAATCTGTGGCACGGGGGCCCGGGGGCCGCCCGGCCGCAGTCTGACGCCAGCGGCCTGCGGACGGACCGGACCCACTACCTCGTTACCACCGATAGGTAGCTGGTCTGAATTTTGTCTGCTTAGTGGCCGCATTTTTTAAACGAATACCAGTGAAATATTGCCCCACGTCGTACGCAATCATACAAACAAATGCCATCCGAAATTACGCCCGTCAGATAAAAACGGAATACAAAACAGGGTAATATACGGATTAAGATTACACTTTTTACTTCACTTTTTACATTTTTAAAGCAACTCCATTTGCTTTAAAAATATAAAAGTGAAGTACACAATTTCGTAAAAGTTTTTAGTTTATGCGAAATGGTGTTTCCCCGAGTGCTTTATTTGAGATTAGTCTAGACTAGAACTTTAAAAGGAATTTCTTCCTATTTGATTTTCGGCTTAAGGTTGGTTTTCTAGTGGTCTGTTCTCTGTCTAACTGCACCGATCGCAACCCAGATCTGAGATTAAAACAGAAGAAGAACTAGCAGGGGATCGAGGAGGGGGGCGTGGAGAGGGGGTGCAGGGGATCAGACCGGAATAACTCTTCCAAAATCATCGTGTAAGTAGTAGCTGTATTTAATTTTCCAATAATCATCCAAAATACGTAATTTCCAGAATGAAGGCGACTCTGATCCTGTTGATGCTGGCATGTGTCATGGCCGCGGTGTACGGTGACCTGGTCTGCGGCACCAACTACTGCAAGCAGCACCCCTGCAGCTCCCCCGTGGCTAGCAGCAGCTGTAGAAACCCCTCGGTCTACCGCGCCAACCACGCCGGCAAGTGCGCGTGCTGCCCCGCCTGCGTTACCTACCTTAGTAAGTGGAATTTACAGCTGAACATCATTCATGTACAGCACCCGTGTTTAGGGTGCGTAGTGAGAAGCTGCAGAAAAAAAAACATATTTATTTCACCCGCGCGCCCATGCCTAAGCCTCTCATCAAACAGGACGAAACAAAACACAATCCTGTCCAGCCAGCGGAAAGTTATCGTCAGGCTTATTCCTATTTGAATTTGAATCTTCTGTAGTAAGTGCACATTAATTATACGCAAAATAATCGGGTGAAAACGGCTCTTTCAAATCAAAGTAGAGTCACATCCAAAATATGTTCGTCACCTTAAGGGCTATTTTTTTCTGCTGATTCCTCGAAAGAATCTGCTTTACCGGCACCGAGTTTAAAAAAAGAATCTGTGTGCGACAAAGACAATATTCCAGAAAGCTGAACTTTTTTATAAACTCGATGAGCCATAGTAACAGTGAGAACACAATAAAACGGCATTTTTGCCAGTATAATGTAACTCTTTAGTTGATAGCACTGGGCTCAAACAATATACCTAATAATAACATAACATCATCATAACATGACGCCTGTAATTTCCAAAGGGTTAGACAGAGGTAATACCTAATACTTAATTAAAGTACTGTCGACACGAAAAGTAGAAGAAAAAGTTGACGGTACTTACATAACTACATCCACAGGTACGCAAACATCCATAGGTATACTGTATACTTACCCATTCATAGCTAAGACATCATTGTAGACTTTGAAAAGAAAAACTCGAAAGAAACTTTAAGGTTAATCTTTGAAAACTGACCAGATAAGAACCTGTGAACCGAAAAGATCATTTTTATGTATTTAGGTACAGCCGAGGGTCTGTTCCGATCCCGTTTATAGACCTTTCTCAGACTGATATTATAAATATATTACGAAGTGTATGGTATTCGAACGTATAAATTACACCTAAGTAGGTAGGTATACACACACATACAAGTAAATAAAAATTAAATTTCAGTTAGTAATGTCAAAATAACAGCTTTTTACTAAATGCATATGTAAGTATAGATATAGGTACGGGACTTATAACAAAAAACAATGTTTAAAATTTTTGTCTGTCTGTTTGTTCCGGCTAATCTGCGAAACGGCTGAACCGATTTTGACGGGACTTTCACTGGCAGATAGCTGATGTTATACGGAGGAACTTTAGAAAAGCTTTAAATTTAGAAAAGATAAGGAATTAGTAAAGAGACACATTGTTTTCCGAAATCAACGCAAAACGTCACGGGCTCAGCTAGTTTTGTAAATAAACTGAACATCTGCTTAAGCTAAAGCCCACACAAGACAGCACGCGAGATAGGATTCCCAGTATAATATCATTAGTACACAGGTAGAAAGTGTCGCCTTCCTAATAACCCTGTTATTGCCTCCACGGCACTCGCGGGAAGTGATTACACTGTCGCAGAGACATCGCCACTGTATAAAAATAATGGAAATTGTCATCTAGTACAAACTACGACACATTTCCTTCCCTTGTGGTGTAATAACTGTATAAACGAGAGCCACGAGAGGCGTAACTATCAATTGAAGGGTATTGGTTAGTATTTTTTAGTAGAAGAGCAGTGGTGGCCAAGTGGTAACGGCCGCGACTTACGAGTTGTAGGTCGCAGGTTCGAATCCAAACAGGCGCTTTACTTTTTGTAAATTATTTCATCACCACTGCTCTCAAAACGGTGAAGGAAACCATCGTGAGGAAACCAGCATGTCCTAGAACCAAACATTCGAAGATATTATGTATCTGCCAACCCACACTGGGCCCGCGTGGTGGATTACGGCCCACTTCCTCTCACTGAGAGGAGGCCTGTGTCCCAGCAGTGGGAACATAAAAGGCTGATTATGGTTAGTATTTTAAGTGCAAATAGTGCTTATAGCAAGTACCTATTTGGTCTAAGAAATAGTGATTGCAATCAGTTGGTCCCGGCTGTCATTCGTGGATCTTTGACAGTCGCTAAGGGTCGTCAGAAGACCGAAAGTCTGATAACCAGTCTTGCCAAGGTAGCATGTTACCCAGTAACTGGGTTGTGGAGGTCAGATAGGCAATCACTCCGCATTCGGTTAGAATGAAAGCCGACCCCAAAAATTGTTGGGAAAAATCTAGACAGATGATGAAATAAGGATCGCAATTGCATTAAAAATGGAAACGTGTCAGAAAAGATGGACTGTTATAAGTTATCTATTTTCAGATAAGCTCAGACAGAAGTTATAAATCCTGTAAGATACTGGGAATATTGAAGACTTATTTACTAACTTTTCTTATCCGCTTATTTTAAATTCAGAATTGCCCCAAAAGACAAATGACGTCACGATATTATTTTTTAATCTGATATATTTTGTTTTTCAGACGAAGGTGTTGCTTGCAAGACTTACAGCAAGGAGCTTGGAGAGACCCCCTCCGCCATTTGTCGTGAGCCCATGAGGTGCCTCCGAGGTGTATGTACCAAGATCCCTCCTAGGCGTTAAGTTTTACTCTATATACGTACATGTAAATTTTATAACGTATATGACAAGAAAAATCAGCTTAAAAATATATAAAGTTAAAAGCTGGAAATAAGCTTTGTTATTATTTTACAACGTTAAGCAGTCGTCCTCACCTCACTTCATAGTTTCTTACCTACTTCTCCTGCTCACCCCCTTAGCCCCCACAGTACAATAGGCGAACTATTTCTCGAGGAGGCGAGTGCATTCAGCGAGTTAAAGAACTATGTGGGGAACAGTCAGAAACGCCATTTTATTTGACCACGAAGTTGAATGAAGTATGCATCGAGTTCGTATTCGGTTCATCGATTTTCTGTCATGTAGTATTATCGATAGCGTTAAGCCAGTATCTGTTATTATTTAAAGCGAGAATACAGAACATGCTTGCAATACACGTCATCGTCATGTTTTCCGATTTGCATCGGATGAAGTTGCGGGAAGCAGCTTGTCAGTAATAAATCTTTCTACTCTGGAAGTGTTCTCCTGAGGTTTGAAGAGTGGAGTATAACTTCACTAAGTTATACTCCACTCTTCGCAACCTGAAATATGTTTTTGAGTCACTACTCAAAAACATATTTCAGGTTGCCACTCTTGTTACAAGACAGGCTTATCCACTTATTGCGAAAAGGTACCATTGAGGAAATCTTAATAATATACCTACCTGTCTGTCTACACTTCCTCTTACAGACCAGTAATATTATCAAAAATCAAAGTTTGGTATTTCTCAGGAACTGCATGCCCCGTTGGTCTCGTGGTCACAAGCGCGACTGCTGAGCCAGAGGTCTTGAGTTCGATTCCCAGATCGGGCAAGGTTTTATTAAGTTTTTCCGTTGAGAATTTCTCAGAAACTCAGAGAGAAACAGATTGGCCGCCATGGCAGAAATACTGTCTTGTGGACTATTTGTATAATTTCTCAGGAAGCTCGTATCAATTTGTTTCAATGTGGCAACAGTCATCAACGATTCACGGTTGCTACTTAAATGGTAATTTTGTTTACCTACTCAGGAAGTGATTACCTATTTGAAGTGCTAGGGAACAGCCGCAGTTCGTGTGATCGCACACCTGCAAATTTTTATCAATATCACAAGATATCAATATTACCTAATTAAGAGATTGACGACAGTGTATCAAGGTCGATCGACCTTTACATTAGATACCTCTACCTATTACAAATTTGGATAACGACTACATTTTCAATTCGATGCTGCACCCTATACAGGTAAAATACTGCAGTTACACGTAAAGTGGTTTCAGTTATAATTGTCGTGGTATTTCCCGTACAAAAAGCAAATTGGACCGAACGTGAGGTGCAGCCGTACCAGTGTTTCAGAACAAAAGCTATTCGCTTGACGTTGCGACACGGCCACTTCGACACGGCCGCTGGAAATTGAGGACCTTATTACGATTTCTAGTCTTCACCTTTTTTTAAATGAATAGGACCTGCGGGGTAAATTGCGTAACACAATTTCATTGGCACTGTCTTTTATTTTGACAGTTCTATAACATTATTTTATAGTTCAAGAACATTCAATGCGTTGCTGAGTAGACGAATTTTTCAAACATATGAAGCAATGGATTAGTAAAATTAACCTACGAAGAAACGGAGGACGTTCTCAAGTCGACGCGTATATTTTTTTTCCTCCAAAATTCTTTGAATTGTGATTGAATGTATGTTATACAATTAACGCACTGAGCTATGCTTTGGACAAAAATACCAGTCTGTAAACGTCTCACTAACGGTAAAAAAGATGCAAAAAAACAGTGGCACTCCGGGAATGCCGACAGAAGTGAAAACAAAACACAAATAGAATACTTTGCCATCACTCACTGATATATCGGATATAAATTAAAACCGAGTACATCCCGAGGACAGCCGAACACATCCGAAGCGGTGTCGGTTACGGTAACAGTGGGGCGAATTCAATGATTTTTTCCCATCTCAAAAAATGCCCAACGCGCCTAAAGAAGTTTTCACTTCAAAAATAAATGTTTGAAGGATAATGCTATACTGCTATGACCTACTCCTGGTGCTGAGGAAACGATAAAATGCCGTAAGTAATAAAACATCACTTACAAAACACGGAATAAAAAGAAAAACTGCAATCCTAACCCAGTCTGTTTGTGCAATTTATGTTCGAGCAGTTGTGAGCTATCAATTTGATCTTTCTTTTTTATTAGGAGCAGCTTCAACCGCAGGCATGCAATAAATGTCAGTGTCACTCTCCCGCTGTTTCATTTACTTATGTACAGTTTTGTTACGTCGTTTATAATAGTTATGCTCCGTTTTCCAGCTAGCCTGTATGGAATACTAGGGACAAGTGTGGTATTTATTGTTAATGTTTCCAGTTAACTTTAAATATAACCTACTAAGTATCATACTACCACAGAATGTCAAAAAATTAACGTGTTTGGGTATGAATATGACAGGAGTTTCGTATCAAAACTATACCACAGAATGTCAAAAAATTAACGTGTTTGGGTATGAAGGAAAGTTTCGTATCAAAACTAAGTAGGTTCTTGTAATTATTAAAGGCCGAAAATAAGACCATGGAATGTCTATGTAATATGAATTAATAGGCAGTCGCTTAGGCCACTCACTGCTAGTACATCGCTTTTTAATTCTGCTCTTAGTAAAAGAAGGGACTGGTATCATCTATTTGCTGCCATTTAAATTAAATTTAATTTTTTTAATTGTTTTATTACTATTTCGTTTATTTATCTATTTACATATTAAGTTACATATTTACATATTTCTTAAAATATAAAAAATAAGTATAAAAAACATTTAAAAATATAAAAAATAGTAGTCCGTCGGTGTCGGGAACAGGGTCCAAGCTACCGATGGTTAGGGCTCCAGAGACAGGAACCTCCTCACAATGCGAGCCGTATCGAGGAGTACTGCCTTCTGAATCAGGCTCTTGATCCAACCGCCCAACGAAAGCCTCGATAGATGTTGATCGAGGCCTTCGGCCATAAGACCATTATTACAATTTTTATTATGGACGCTTTCAACGTTATGCATCGTTGTCACAAGTATAATTTCAACATGAATGATGTAACCAATATTTTGTAACCACATTTTGATTTAAAAGAGTGTCAGTGGAGTTTCTTGCCCTTTCTGCTCCATACCTAGGTACTATAGGGACCTAGCTTAGAGGACTTTATGAAATCAAACTCCTATAATATGATTTCATCATCTACTATATTTTTTAGGAGTTTTCACAATAAAACTAGCACTTTCTATCGAACACGTCAAACCTAATCTAAATCTTTGACACACGCTGGAACGGTCGAACAGCAGATGCCCTGAATTATTACCGGCCTGCATTATAAAAGGTAAGGCTACATAGATAGCCTCTACAGTACTACCTACTACGCTTTGGAATGGGCTACTAGCTTCATCTTTCTGACTGACCGACCCCTTGACAATTCAAAAGTGCCTGTATGTAATTTTAGTTTATTTGAAATAAATGCTTTGAGTTTGAGTTTAAATTCATATCTCGCTCTATAGAAATGTCTGCGTTGGTTGGTTTAATTTCTTAACATTGCCATAAGTAAGTACTTTCTTATTAGTCCAATTTCTTAACTTCCTTTCAACTAACTACCAGATGAAAAGGCAAACTACCTTCAAGACTCTCTCCAGTATTTCAAGAGCTCTTTTCGTCTTTGCCCGCTTTTCATCTGATATTCTGTTTAATAGCCTTTCTCATGGTCAATAGACACTTCTAAAGTAATTGAACACATACTAAGTACCAATTTGAACATGTACTTAGTGTTTGATATTATCTTGTTTACGTACCATTGTGAGTTAGACAGCTGAAATAACTTTTTTTTATTTTATTTTTTTTATTGCTGAATGGGCCCGCTCTTGACCTTGATCACGCGTGATGGAAAGCGATGGATGAGGTCTGATGGAACGAGCGTGCCCAGAAGATGCCTAAGGCAATAGAACTCCCACGCATCGAAGAAACACAGCAGGCTGCTTGACGCCAGACGTGGTCACAAACCAGGCGGGCGTTAGCCCTACCACCGCAAGGGAAGAATTGGCCAGTCAAATAACGTGTTGGGTGTGACTGTCCAGGATGCGCCGAGTGCTCGGTTCAGTTGAGTAACTGGTGTGAACAAACTGCGCTACACGAGGAGGCTTCTTCATGCATCCCAATTATGGAGTTTCGTAAATAGATAGCATGGGCCCTGCGATTAATGTTCATTGAAGACAAAATATTGGCCGTAGTTCGTAACATATCGACGAGGCGAGACGCCAATAAAAGCGAAAAATTAAAATGGTGTGCGTGATAGGACGGTGAATTATTAACGTACGAAATGTAACACATTTTTGTCTATTTCTTTGAAACTGCTTCTGTTTGAGCACGTAAATTGAATTTGTGACGGCTTGACGCATGTTTCATAAAGTGAAATATTATACACTTATCTCCTGAAGCCGATGACAAACGCAGGTTTAGCGTGTGACGTTGTTACAAGCCCGGGAGTGAACGGTAAAGCAATTGTAAAACCGTCGGACCGAGACGCGTAATCGGCACGTGTCGCAACGATGTGTAGGCATTATGTAGATATGAGAAAGATTATTCATATTTCTTTTGAGATTCGGTTTTTGATAAACAAGTGATGCTATGGTACCTACTTGAACACGAGTCACTATTTGTGTAAATATATGCTAAAATGGTATATGCCCTCATGGTTTTAAGTTTTAAGTGGTCGAGGGTAGGATCACATTCCAATACTCCTTTACTTACTTACTTGTTTTTAACGGTGGAGTTTCTTGCCCATTCTTCTCCATACGAAAACTACCTTTTGGAATGGGCGACTAGAATCAATTATTTTTATTATAATTTTTGACGTTCAAAAGTGCCTTTAGTGTGCCTAATTGAAATAAATTATTTGACTTTGACTTATTACCCATTTCTACATTCCTATTTCTTTTGCTCGTTAGGTAGATCTTTTCATCCATTCTCAAAGAAGGATACTGATACATAATTCGTCTGTTTAACTGCTATAAGTCCTCGTCATCCCTACAGAATGGTTGAGCTGGATGGTGCTGATCCACGCGTCATGTTCGTGAACGGGCGCCGTCGGTTGAGGAGACTGGTCATCTCTTAACTGCCAAGACTTATTTTTTAACTTATATTTTAAATTGTTTCTTCATTTGTGTGTTTTTTACATTGTTCTCACATATAGAAGCAACAAGAATAATGTAACCTGGATTTTGTAATAAGTACCTTGATTTAAAAGAGTGTCCATGGAGTTTCTTGCCCGTTCTTCTCCATAGAGATCTACGTTTTGGAATGGGCAACTAGCTTCAACTTTCGGACTAACTGACCGACTATTTAATTTTGACAATTCAAAAGTGCCTGTACATGGTTTAATTGAAATAAATGCTTTGAGTTTGAGTTCATATAAAAACCTCAAAAAAGCTCTTAACCTTTTAACCGCTTACGTCGGATTAATCTGACAAATATTTTCGTGTCCATACCGCCAGGGTCGTATATATACGACCAAATAACACAGCTCGTTTAATCTGTATTATTATTACATCATCACAGCTCGTTTCATCGGCGTTTATTTTTCGTTTTTTTTTTTTTTTTGTTCGGGCGCTGGGGGCAGGACAACTCATATAAAGTCGGGCGGTTAAAAGTTTAATGTAAATATTCATATAATTCACAGTTTATATAGGCGATGTTATCTCAAGAATGTAGATACGCTAATTTCAGCTACACTCCAAGTAATAACGAACAAAATGATAAAACAAACCTAAAGTAAATATCTTTCTTCCTACAAATTACACAGACAACTTTAAAATGGATGCTATTACAGCTGAAGTATAGAGCAAGTTCGTGTTTGAAGGTGAGAAGGTGATTCAGTAACAATGGGAGCTCATAGAGTTTTTATAGATTTTCATTGTTTATGGCGCGCCGTTTCGCTGGCTTGGCCTTATTACTATGTTAGTTGCAGAGTTACAGGTGCACACACAACCTTAATAATGAAGATTATGAAACTGGCTTGTGCTTGTGCCATATTAAAAGTTTTAACCCAAGAAGTAGGTCGAGAAGGGGTAGATTTTTATGTAAGTACATGGTATTTATTTGGTCCTGTGTACTGTATCTGAAAAGATATTCGTTTATTTATTTCTACCCGTGACTTCGTCCGCGTGAAATTTCTTGTTCCCCCGACCCACCCCGTCGCATCGCATCGCCTGCCCGCGCTATTACTTCGTTTTCGCTCAGCGTTCTTTCTCACTTTTTTTTTGTTTTTGCTCTTAAGGGTCCTAGTTTTATGTTGAGTAGCCTAAATCCTTCCTCAAAAATAGGGCTATCAAACGCAAAACGAATTTTACAAATCTCACTGGCAGTTCCAGAGATTAGCGCGTTCAACAAACAAACTCTTCAGCTTTATTATTAGTATAGATAGATGTACATACTGTAAAACAGATACAGATACGGCATATATACATAAGTATTAAGCACAGACGCCAGCACATCAAGCTACTACAATCTGTCAAATTTCTTTAACAGATTTTCAACTTTTTCGCTAAAGCATAAGGTTCAAAGTTTATTGGGAAAATTTGACAGTTTCGGGTAGCGTGATGGGCTGGCGACTGTACAAAGGTACCTACCTACTGTTTATTTATCTTTGTTTTACAAAAATAAATCTGCACCTAAGAAACCAATTCATGCCACGAAGAACCATATTCAGCAGTTCCATTACATAAGGTAAGGCAGTCGGCTGCTATTACGTCTCAACTTCTTAGACTATCTATTCTTAATAAAATCCAAAAAGGTTACGTTACTAAATATAAATAGTAACAAAAGCAATCATTGTTTGTCTCGAAATCACAGTTGTTCAACGCAGACGGAATCGATTGTCACGTCTCAATTACAGAGGGTATCGCACCAAGTCACGGACTATATCAGGAACAATTCCCATGTGTGACGTCACTTACCCTATAAATATCCAGTGCTGGGTATGTAGGATAAAATGTAATTCCATTCAGTCTATCTGACAAGGGTGGCGACAGAGCTGAAATACCTACATGTTTCTATAAATATACGGAGTAAATGGTTCGAAGTACGTAAAACATTTATTTATTTGGACCTAACCGAGCTTGAATTGTATATCTTGTGGTCATAGGCCTATTTATGTAGGGGCGAAAGGTCCTCGCCGAGAGCGTAGGCCGTGAAGTAACACTTAGATTATAAGTAAATGCAGGTCAAGACTTGCTGAGATTTAAAATCCACAACACTTATTTTTTGCACTGTATACCTACACTAAAAATTAAAAACACAGAGATTAAAACAGAAGAAGAACTAGCAGGCGATCCAGGGGGTGGCGGGGGGGGGTCAGGGGATCAGACCGGAATAAACCGATAGCTATAGGTTGCTCAGGACAAAATGCGCTTAAAACAAAACCACCATTGTTATCATTTTGTTAATTTTTTTAAATTGTCAAATATTCTTAACCAAGTAATAAAAAATATTGTATTCTGTAGGGGCTATACTTACGACTGAAGGATTATATTGAATTGCACCGAATACCAATCGGAAAAACCTGAGCCTTTTTTCTCTGTGTTACAAAATGGTAGGATTCTATCAGTAACTCATTTCCAATACTTTACTTGAACCCCATTCATATAGCAAGATGTTTTGTAAAAAAAGATAGGGTTCACCAGAGTGTATGTGTAGTGTTTGTATGTGAGGGTGTGTATGAGGGTGTGTTTGGGTGTGCGTATCTTTTCTGCAAAGACTTAGAGCAGATATCTAGGCCTAGTTATAGAAATAAACGTATTTATTTCACTAAGCTAAGTAAGCAATAAACAGACAAGTTGAATATATACAAACTAACAAAAGTGTATAAAAAGGCTTCTAGGGAGTTAATGTCACTAAAAGTAAACATATTCCAGGTAAATGGAAGCGCCCACGCTTCTTACCTTTCTCGTGCCCAAATCCTGATTTCCTATAATACCGCTTCTTAACTTAATTAGCCTGGCTTACATAGTAAGGCAAAGAGAAAAAAGATTGCTACGAAAAAGAGTCAAAAGAAAGTTTAGGACTACGTGCTACGAGGTGCTACGAGGATGCTACGAGCCTACGACTATATAGAGATTATTATTATTATGCATTATATAGAGATAGGTGAATGCTTGCTTTGCACATCAAGACGCTTTAGAGCATAGGAAAGTATGTATTTTATTTTTATTCCATTTATGTAAAACCAGTTACTTACTTTATACACGATACCGGTTATAGC
The DNA here is from genome assembly GCA_914767645.1 of Hydraecia micacea. Lineage (NCBI taxonomy): Eukaryota > Metazoa > Arthropoda > Insecta > Lepidoptera > Noctuidae > Hydraecia > Hydraecia micacea. Next base: position 11,564,035 of record OU611782.1, on the reverse strand, counting down.
TTCTGCCCGAAAGCCTGACAGCAAAGGGTACCTTAGCTAGGATAGTATCACGCAGTGACAAGATAAGCTAAGATTGAAGTAACTTAGTACAAAATACTGATATATTCAACCGCATTTTCATACACCGATTTATATTATGTTCACAAAAGTAAACTACGTCCCTTTGAAAAGAAACGTTTTGGTGATATCACCTACACACGCATGTACAACTATTGATATCCAATATCATAAGAGATTGATATTGCCGATATAGATACGCCGTGTTCCCAGCAGTACTTTCGCATACAATCTGCTACTGTATTACACTCGAGAGCAATGAATTAGGGTCACATAAAGATAAGTGTATAGAGGTATGAGGAACAGGGTGTAAAGTTCATTCATACTCTATAGAAAAGGGAGGATCCTCCGACCAGACGGGTGTTGTGTCTGGCGGGCAACTGCCCGATGAATCATGTCGGGCCGTTCTATCTATGCTAGTTGCGCGGTAAACTCTGCTTGCGATATGCAGGATTTGCGTGACGTCAGTATGACGCGTTGTTCGCATGTGGCGTTGTAGATACCGCTACATCTGAAAGTCTCTGAAACTAAGAACACTAGCTTAATTAAATAAATTGTGTTTAATAGACAATCAAATGTTCCTTAAATGAAAGTAATAAAATGTGTGTCATTTTGTATTATATTCATAAAAAAATACATAGGTAAACAAAAAAAATAACCAATCTCATCTTAAAAACAAAAATAGAAAAGCAAATTTTTATTCTACCACTTTCAAATTTTCTTGACTTTTAGTACTTTGTATTACCCTACGTGCTGTCATCACTGCGGTTATGCGGTTTGGCATGCTGTACACCAAGTTTCTTATACGATGTCGGGGAATATTCTCCCATTCCTCTACGAGCGCAACTTTGAGCTCTTGAAGCGTGATCGGGGAAGGGTTTCGGTGTCTCACACATTGTCCGAGCTCGTCCCAAGCTCGCTCGATTGGGTTGAGGTCCAGGCTGCGTGCTAGCCACTCCAAACAGTTAATGTTCACCTCTTGAAGGTAGTCATTTATTATTTCACTAGTATGAGGCCGGGTATTGTAATGCATAAAGACAGCATCCTCTCCCAAATTGACAATAAATGGACCAACGTATTCATTTAGGATTTCTTCCACGTATCTTTCGCTAGTTATAGTGCCGTTTTCTATAACCACCAACTTTGTGCGACTCTCTGCAGAAATTCCGGCCCATACAAGTAAGGGTCCACCGCCATAGGCCACATTCTCTTCATTGCATGCTTGCTTGAATCGCTCCCCTGGTCTTCTATGCACTCTTGTTCTTCCGTCGTTCTTTTAGAGCATAAATCTTGATTTATCTGAACATAACTCTCGACCAATCTTCAATACTCCAATTTAAGTGGTTCCGGGCATATGTTAATGTCGGAATACGATGCCCACGCTCCAATTTAAGGTCTTTTGCAGGTCTTAATGTTTTTAAATTTGCGTCAGCAAGTCGACGTCTTACAAATTTATAATCCATGTACCTACTTGGGTTAATTCCTCCGAGGCGTCGGAACTGATATGTAAGTGCAGTTCCTGTGAGAAAGCGGTTTCGAAGCATTGTGTTGACCAAGTATCGATGTTCTCGTTCTGTGGTACACCTGGCCCTGCCTGTTCCTGGTCTGCGTTAGAACCGGTTTCCTCGTAACGTCGGAGAAGTCGTTGTACAGTTGACAGCGACACAACAACTGTCCTTGCTGTATCACGCTGACCCCGGCCGATTTCCAGCATTGTGAGGATTCTGGTGCATTCGCGACATTATAACAGCTTCAATAATGAATATTGAACATCAGAAACGCTGTTTACATACCTTTTTATATGACAGAATAGAAGCAAAAACTTCGTAGTTCCATTTACAAAAGGTCCATTTTTTTTTTTTGTCTTTATTGATAGCATAATTTTACAGTAACAAAGAAATTTTATTACTGTCATTTAAGGAACATTTAATTGTCTATTAAACACAATTTATTTCACTAAGCTAGCATTCTTAGTTTCCGAGATTTTCAGGTATATTTATGTGACCCTAATTCATTGCTCTCGAGTGTATTACAATATTCCGAGTTCTCTATTTGCTTACTGTAGGTACATATTCTTTGAATAGTATTTTATTTTATATTTTGTATGTATGTGATTGAGGGGCTCGTGGCTAAATAACAACATCCGCACGGGTCGATCGATCATGTTAAGTTACGCTTGCCGCGGCTGGTCCGTGGATGGGTGACCATATATACATATCGAGAATCTTCGTGACTCGGAAAGTACGTCAAGCCGTTTGGTCCCGGCTGTCATTCGTGGATCTTTGACTGTTTACGGGTCGTCAGAAGACCGAAAGTCTGACAGCCAGTCTTACCAAGGGGTTTCGTATTACCCAGTAACTGGGTTGCGGAGGTCAGATAGGCAGTCGCTCCATGTAAAATACTGGTACTCAGCTGCATCCGGTTAGACTGGAAGCCGACCCCAACATAGTTGGGAAAAGGCTAGGCAGATGATGAAGGGCTTTCATCGACCAATAGCTTTGGCGTTTTCGGTGCGGCGAGCAAAATCTTTTAAAAAAGTATAAATTTTTAAGAGATGCGCCATCGTGTTACCATTCATTTCATTTCTGGAAACGAATAAAAATTAATAAAGTTGTAAACTATCAACTTGGTATCCTTCCAATGCTTTACTACACCTAAAATAAATTTTAAACTTTTCTCAGGAGAAATTCTTTTAAGATTTGGCATAGTTGGAATATATCCAATCTCACAAAAGCTGAGGCAATTTCTTTGTAACGTTGCGAGTAAATCTTCGCGTTCATAATACATTCGAGGCATGTGTGCATACATGTGTAGCGTGGAACAGCGATAGATGACGTCATCGTGACGTAGAACGTGCATGACGGCGCAGCATCGATACGGGTCAAACTCCGGCGGCGAATTTTAACTTAGGATTTGAAATCAATGCCTGCATTAAAGTTTTTTAGCCTTTCTATACAGGGTGACCACTAGACCCCCTAGAGTAGACATTTTTCGTAGGTTATAAAAATGAAAATCAGCCCATTCATAAAAAAGTGCAATACCTACACGGTGAAAATGTATGGAACAGCAATTTTTATTTTGATAACCGGCTTGTAATGTTTATGGCCTGGAGGGTCCAGAATCATAATTATGCTGAATTTATGGTTACAGTTTGCGCATCGACGTCCCTGCAACCCTTTAGAGCTGACCCAGTTCGATTTTTAATAATTATTTATGATTTTTAAGACCACATCGTTTAACAGAGCCTTTGATATTGACCTAAATTCGCCCGTCTGAACGAACACCAAGAGGTATTAACACCCGGTTAGGTTATTTTTATGTTCTCCTCGACGTACTTAAGTGGAACTCCTAGAGAAAATTGGCTCCCTACCTAATTGGCTTGTTGTAAACCCCATTGACAGGGCATCAAAGTGGCTCCATGCTTCACGTGCTCGATCTTAGCCATACACACTACTACATATCAACTATTGCTGCGTACGTGTGTGTTCACATCATTTAGCGATGATTTGATCGAAAAAAAATATGGTGAATAAACTGAATCAGCCATTATGTTCTAAAAAAAAATCGAGAGGTGTCGTAGGTTACCCGGTTGGGGCGTTTCTTTTACTTTATAGTAGGTAACAAACAACGTTTGCGAGTACAAAATAAAAAGGAAAAAGAAACACCTGACGCGCTTCCCTACCCACATCTATATTTATGAAATAAACATAGACATACACTTGTAAACACACACATACTATAGCAAAACTGGCGTGACTGTCAAAATCTTACACTTTTTTAGGTCTAGCATTCATTTGCCAAATATGCGATAAGTAATTAAGAATCTTCGTTCAAAAATAGCGATATTTTAACTTCTAAGATATTTTACGTTCAATTCGAATTTAAATTTTATCTAAGCATTCAAGTTCAAAGTTCCTCCTAATCACGACTTCATGAAAAAATATCTCACCAGAAGATAGCTGGCATTACAAAAGAAAGTAAGATTTAAATGTAGACCTATGTCAAAGGCACGAAGGCAAAGGCGATATTAAAGCCACAAATAACATGAGATCAGTGTTCCTTCGCTCTATTTTTAACAAAAAAAAATCTTCATATAAAAAATTTCAGACTTAATTAATTTTAGATAGGTATGTAGTGTTTTTAGCAGAAACTTCTCTCTTTTTTCGCTAAACTAATTTAGGCGGTCATTTAAAACGCGCTTACTTGTTACGAAACAATACAAAGGCAGGATAGCCTCCTAATTCCCCTTATCCCACTTCCGTTCCCAGATAATTAAATAATTTACTGAAGTCCCTCTATTTTGTCTTTTAATTGAAATTCGTGATTCAGATTCACAACGTTAAAATTTTTGTGTTAATTTATCGTGGTCGGGCTTGAAGTTTTAGATAGAGATAGAATCTTTCGTAGATTAATGATATCAAATGTCACTATATTTATTTCTACTTACCTAATTAGCCTAGCAACCCACGTGCCTATTATCAAGGAACAGCGGGCAGTTATCGGCTTTAATAAAAATAATTTTGTGTTTAATTAATGTGAATATTTAGTCAATATAATAATTGTAGCCTTAGCTACAATTACAGTAATTAAGCTATTTTATGTTATCTACTAATCCTGTGATTATAAAACGCAACCAGATAACAATTATTCAAAATAAGAATACCGTGCTGGGGCGACTGCTGCAGGTGCGGAAACCATCAAACGGCGAAAATATTCTAACCTTATTGGGAGTTGTTATGTTTGAGTCTTTTGGGGTTGAAACACTAGGGCCATGGGGTCCGAGTGCCCACTTGGTTTTTCGAGATATCTTTAAGCGGTTAGTCGACTTGCCACGTGACCAAAGGGCTTGTCTATTTTTTGGGCAAGGAATCAGCATCGCCATACAACGGGGCAATGCTGCCAGCCTTTTGGGCACTTTTCCTGTTGACAGCGATGCGGACGAATTTTTTGATGCACTATGATTATTTTCCTTTTTTTATAATATATACAATTATATATGTACATATATTATTAATATTATTTTAAGTCTATTAGCTATTATGTAAATATTATCTTGTTTGAAAATAATAAACAAAAGAATACCTAAAATATTTGCAAAAATTACAAGATCTTTAGAGAAAGTACAATGCTAAAAAAACAAAAAAGAATATTTGACAGAACAGGTCGTTCGTTCCAATTAACGATTGTGTCCGTCTTGGACACACCAGAAATTGGTGGTAATATGCAAGTAGGTAATACATCATCATCATCATCATTTCAGCTGAAAGACGTCCACTGCTGGACATAGGCCTCCCACAAGCACCTCCACTTTGACCCGTTTTGTGCTTCTCGCATCCAACGAGTTCCTGCGGCCTTCACAAGGTCGTCGGTCCACCTTGTGGGGGGCGTTCCAACGCTACGCCTTCCAGTACGCGGTCGCCACTCCAGAACCTTTCGGCCCCATCGGCCATCTGTTCTGCTAGCAATGTGCCCTGCCCACGGCCACTTAAGTTTGGCAATTCTAATACCTATGTAATTAAGTAATTGTATTCTGTTGTTACATAATTTAAACATACATACATACAGTTTATCATTCGCGATTACGGTAGGTATGAATTTTGAGTTAATATGCCTCGTTCACCTCGTTGGATCTTAATGGGTTCTGTATCAACAATTCCTTTAGCTGTCGTACTAGGTAAACGTGTTGTCCATTGTGTTGGCAATGATTTGAAGGCGTTTTTATTTATATAATTAAAAAATTTAAGTAGCCAAGTGTATGGAATAACCTCGTATCGGTATCATATACGTAATTCCTTCCGCTCTGTGTGTACGGATCGTGGTTGGATAAAAAGTTTTTAATAAATATGTTGATGTAATTATACAAAGTCAAATTAAAATAGCTACCGAAACTCAGACATGATGGGTATGGATAATTATCTAAACACGATAAAACAAGAAAGAAGAAAAATAGATTTGATATTATTTTTTGGGGTTAATGATCGCTGGGAGACTGCTGGATGCTGGCTGGTGGAGTTGTTGCTGGTGGCTGGGTAGTTACTTGAAGTGTGAGTTGAGAAAAACAGTTTTTTTTTTGTTTTATTGTATTTACATATCGATATCGGTCTGTGAACTTTACACAAAAAAACTTATTGGTTATCTGATAAGACGTAACGGGCGTGGAATCCAATTTTTTTTATCTTGTTTAAGTATCTATATATCGACGTCCATCACATCTGCGGAGTTTCGATAACTAATTTAATTTGACCCTGAGTATAAAGGTATGGATGTAATTAAAAATGTTGTATACCAAAACTTGTGAATGCAGTCAGAACCGCTTGCTTTCTAGTTGTTTAATTTTTGAAGGACAACATGAAATGTATCAATCAGAACATGTTCGAACTCCATTTGTTTAGTATGTGGCAGTCTCTTGTGTCTTGTTTGTACAGAATAAACAATTATTCTTATTTAATTTATTTTAATCCATTCAGCTTCTGTAGGTATTAACAAATGATTAAAACTGTTGAAGTTCGTCCACTGACGCTAAACTGTGTTGCTGTTAATATCGTTATTACTGAGTGCGGTGTGGTTGTGTTTGATTTTTTTATGTTCGATAAAACTAGTTTTCGTTGCTCCAAAACTTATTATTTTAAATTTTGTGAAGTGTGCAATTATTGTATCTGTGTAATCTACTATTTACAAGAGTGAGTTTCTGTTTGAGCGTATCTAAGAATTGTAAGTTGTGCTTTCGGCACCCTAATTGCGTAACACACTATCAATCTCATTGAATCATTTTGAAGGATATACTAATCCATTGCTTCAAATGTTCGAAAAATTTGTCTGCTCAACAGCGTAAATTGCTCAATAAATGTTGTTGAACTGTCAAAATTAAAGCCATTAATTAATTAATTGCTACTGATAGTGTGTTACGCAGTTACCTCGCTGCTCTTCATGCGTTGAATTTATTTTCCAGTTTTCTAGCATGTGTACCTCTCTAGCAAACCATCCTAGCATAAAATGGATAAGCCAGATTTTAAAACAGAAGAGGAACTAGCAGGGGTTCGAGGAGGGGAGTGGAGGGGGGACTCAGGATTTCAGACCGGAATAAATCCTTTCCTTGCATGCTCGCTGTCAGTCTTCTTATTTTTGTCTATTAATTCTAATATTTTTGCCATTTAGTTTCCTTATTTTTCTGGTTGATTTTAACCGTATTCTTAAATGTGACATGTGAAAGTTTACTTTCATTCGTTTTAGCAGCTGTTGAGAAATTAAACGGAAAACATCTCCATTTAATCAGCTATTATTGTTTTTCTTTTTGCTTGATCTTGTTATCATAATAATTCTCACAAGTAGCTATTGACTAAAAAAGTCGAACTTAGCAGAGCCCTGCGCTCACTGTGGCAAGGGCGAAGACAGCTGGAAGTCCCACTAGCGACTAGTGAATTCAGCCCAGTTCCCCCTGGCTATGCAGCCCACGGCATGTGAGACCTTGTATGGGATTTTATATGTCTTAGTCTTGCTCCTCACCTTAGACCTTAAAAGGCAAAGTAAACTCTACCGGCACAGATCCACCACACATTATATTCAATGGAGCACGCAAGCCCCACCACGTCGTCAACGTAGAGATATTATTATCTCTTGTATTTCATTAATATACGTCATATATATATTTTTTTTTTTATATATTTGAATATAAAACTCCAAAGAGTGGAACCGACTCCTTATGATTTCTTACGGGCAGGTAATATTGAGATAAGTATTACACCTAACAATATCTCAAGTCCCCAAAGCATTTATGTAGGGATATAATCTCTGTAACATCGGAAGCATAATCAGCCTAATTTTCCCGCTGCTGGGACACAGGCCTCCTTTCTATGAGAGGGAGTGGGCCGTAATCCATCACGCGGGCCAAGTGCGGGTTGGTAGATGTCGCATGTTTTCTAATGTTTGGTTCTAGGCCATGCCGGTTTCCTCACGATATTTTCTTTTACCGGTGAAGGGTTTGAGAGCAGTGATTAAATAATTTACACAATGTAAAGCGCCTATCTGAGTTCTAACCTAGGACCTTCAACTCGTAAGACCATATCAACATCAATAAATTACTTGCAATAACAAAATTGAGCGAAGAGTTCTCGATGGTTTGTTTACCTATCTCTATACAAAATACGTCATATTAGGCATGTCACGAAAATATTATGATACGTTGTAACAATTATCTGTAAAATGTGTGTTTGTTTAATAATAATATTAAGTTGCCTGTAATCTGGATTTATGTCCAGCTCGCGAACAAAATGTGATTTTCTATACTGCTACCCCTTCAGAGAAATTAGTCGCGGTGTTAAACCTACTAAAGAAATTGAAAGAACATTATAATAATAACAAAGCTATAAGCATACCTCATAGTATGTACTTAGGTATTAAAAAAAAAATAGGATGATGAAAAATTCGGTTGAAATTTTCTTCAATTAACTTTTTTTAGTTCCCTCGCTTTCGGCCCAGAATATGCGAATTTAAAGTTTTCAGGAGTTTTTTCACTTTGTTTTGAGCGTGAAAAGAGTTTATAGTCGAGATGTAGTTATTAAAATAGATATTTTACTCATTTTGGCGGTCTATAATAAGATTTTTAAAAAATATGAATCTTGAGTATGTTTTATTTTGGTTGTCTAATTTAATTTCCATTTTACTGATTTATGAAATCAAACACAGTGCATGTACTCGTAAAATTCGCTGTGATAGGCATAAGATAAATTCCGAACATGTGTGGTGATTCTTAGGTATCATACCTATCTACTTACTTTGTTTTTTTAACAGGGATTGTTGTAGAGTTCACCTAATCATTGCAAACTGTACAATATATATAATCCCTGATAAAAACTTTGTTTATCAATTGATTTATTAGGGTTCCGTACCTCAAAAGGAAAAAACGGAACCCTCATAGGATCACTTTGTTGTCCGTTTGTCTGTCTGTCTAAACCCTTTTATCTCGGGAACACGTGGAGGTATCGAGTTAAAATTAAAACCATATAGGTACTTAAGTCTACAGTCCCTTGAAGCTATGAAAAAATCAAACTTCTAAGTTAACGTAAAAAAAGATACGGCCGTTTGTGCCGCAAAAAACGTACATTTCGATACTCTTAAGGGAATCAAAATTTATAGGGTACTTCCCGATGACCTAGCATCATGAAATTTGGCAAAAACCAAGGTCATGTCGCACAAGTAAAGGAAAAAATCCTAAAACCAAAAAAAAATCCTGTGATAAACTATTTACATACCTACCTACAAACTTGAACAGAACCCTCGGTGCGCGAGTCCGACTCGCACTTGACCGGTTTTTATTTTTAATTAAGTCTGATTGAAGCGACAAGATAATTTCTTTTATCTTGGCTCAACTTTCTTGGTACTTCTAATTCGTTGTCCGACGATGTTTGATAAAATATAAATAATTGACACATGACCAGTAGCGAGCAAGCTAATGAGATCGATAGGCGTGCGCGTGTAACAAACACTTTACTTATAGTAAATAATGAATGTTTTCCATTCTCCGGTACATCTTAGTCACATTCTTATATAATTTGTGACAGTGATCGTCAGGACAAAGAACTTACACGTCGTTAACAAATGATTTTATAATTTTAAATAGTTTCAAGTGCTTGAAATCTAATCAGCTCCTAATTCTAATTGATCGATCCTGCGGTGATATTCAAATTTTATATTATTAATACAGCTGATGCGAAAAGGTGTCACTAGACGCGTTGTCAGTAATGAAATTTTAATTATTGATGTGGAACATTATCAAGTGTGAAAGGTTAGTTCGATAGGCAACAATGTAACAATGCTTGTGCAGAAAATAGGCTCGTCCAGAACTCTGGCTATTGTCAGTGTAAAAATTGAGATGTTTTAACGTATTGTGAATTAAGAATGTTGTGTTAATTGTATTGGAAAGTGAGTTTTATCTATATATATAAAAGGAGAACTGACTGACTGACATATCAACGCACAGCCCAAACCGCTGGGTCTAGAGATTCCAAATTTGGCACGTACGTTCCTTATGAGGTCTAGGGGTGCACTAAGAAAGGATTTTTCAAAATTCATCCCCTAAGAGGGTGAATGGGGGGGGTGAAATTTCACGCCGACGAAGTCGCGGGATGAAGCTAGTTAATAAATAAAAAGCTTTATAATAAATAGCTTTTGAAGAGCGAGATCGAGGTCAAGAGCTGGGTCTTAGTACGAATCATCTTTCCTGTGTCTCTGCTGATCGGTAGACAGTTTTCATGCGTGTGTATAGGTTTAGATAAAGATTATCTATCATAGTCTATGCGGATGTGATTAGGCGCACATGTGGCGACGCCGATGATAGAGGCTAATTGAAAATAAACGCTTGCGGTGTTTGACACCTGTGCAGTGTAGGTACCGTGTGGTTTGTATCACTGTCGGACGCATGTGCAAGTGCTTTTGATGTAAACCCCCGTTTGTTGTTCCAATTACATTAACTGACATGTGCAATTGTATTACACATCAACAATATATTAATATTGTATCATGTTAATATATGGTTTGCGTCGGATTTCGACATGGAAGAAAAGCAGTTACAAAAACTGCTTATGATTTCTTGCTGAAATCTATTATACAAATAAATAAATTTGAAGTGTCTGTTTGTAATGTCAAAATAACAGCGTTTTTTACTAAATGCATATGAAAATATATACGGTACCTACTTATAACATATGTATTTGTCTGTGTGTCTGTTTGTTCTGGCTAATCTCCGAAACGGCTAGACCGATTTTGACGGAACTTTCACTAACAGATAGCTGGTGTTATAACGAGTAACTCAGGCCACAGTTCTATTTTTTTAGATGTTATTTTAGAAAAAGAATTAGGGCACCACGCAAAAAAAAAACTACTGAAAGGATTTCGAAAAAAATTGGCAAGGGGATATAATTATGGCATAGAAAAATTATTAATTGGGAATAGGCTACTTTTTGTCCCAGTAGAGGGCTCCAGTGAGATAACTTACGACATCCACGCGGGTGAAAGTGGAAAATAGATCTAACTTACAGTCGAAACAACAAAAACTCCCAAGAAACATATTTTTATTTTGTATTTATAAATATGTATAAAGGGTTATTGAAAAACACCAACAACCTCTTAAGAGGTCATTGTACTCATCATTATGAACAACTTTCACTATGGGACCAAAGCCGAAATCGCGAAAAAAAATCAGTTGTTCCCTACATTTTGACGAGTTAGTTATACGAACATAAATGTAGGGAACAGCTGATTTTTTTTCGCGATTTCAGGTATGATCCCATAGTAAAAGTTGTTCATAATGATGAGTACAATGACCTCCTAAGAGGTTGTTTATGTTTTTCCAATAAACCTGTATATTCTGTTTACTTAATTATGTAGATTTTCTGTTGTAGTTATTGAGTACTTTTAATCAACTTTTATGTACCTACTTATAAGGTCAACGACAATATCTTAGCTCGCAGACAACAATATTTGTTTTAATAAAAAAAACTTATTCGGTTATAAAAAATAAACAAAGAGAGAGCTTAAACATTTGTTTTTATTACGAATGTCGAAATTAGAACAATATTACGCTCAGAACAATAATATAGAGGGCATAGTGTCAACAACGAACAAGCATTGCGTGTGCTCTGTTTAAGATAGATCAAGACAGGCGAAATGTCTGCGACAGATTCTTAATATAACACGAGAACAACGCACGGTCTTAGTGGCCTAATAGGTTTTGTATCTGCAGCATGTACCAAAAATAAAGAAATAAAAATATAATAAATACTGGTATTCAGCTGCATCCGGTTAGACTGGAAGCCGACCCCAACATAGTTGGGAAAAGGCTAGGCAGATGATGATAATAATCTGCAGCATGTATCAGAAAGGTGTGTGGTCATATTGCAGGGTGTGGGTACCATGAAACTGAACATCTTTTTCTATGGGACCAACATCGTAGTCGTGAAAGAATAATTAGCCGTCCCATACATTTGGATCAAGTAGGTTTTAAAGTTTTATTTATTTAACCATTTATGTACACACATAAACAGACAAGAAGAAAGGAAGAGAAAAATACGTACAGTGGTGATGCTTATTTCTAAAGAAATCTCTTTCAGCATGACCGGATAAAAATAGACGTAGACAACACGACATGTGTATGAGTAGAAGGGAAAACAAAATACATATAATATGAGAATACACACATTAGACAGTTGATATTTTTTTCGCGATTACGATGGTTCCACGGAGAAAGTTGTTCAGTGTGATGGTCTGTACCATTCCCTTCAATATGACCACACCTTTCTGATACATGCTGTATATAAAAGAGAAAGCTCATTGGACCTGCACAGTTCTTCTATGCTGCAAAGTTTGTTCCTCACTCAAGTGACCGCATACTATTTAAAATCGAGTTCACTTGTTTTTATAACATTGCGGATTGGACATCTCAACACTCTTCGAATTTCGAAAACTTTACAATGCAGGTTAAAAAGTCTGGCCACATAGGATTGGTAACCATACGTAATCTACGATGGTAACCAATCGCAAGCTTGGTGTTCCGAATTTAAGTGACCTAACAAGCCAGACAAAACAAGGCTTGGTGCGTGTGTACTGAGTTTGTACTGACTGTTATCTTATCAGCACCGTCCGTTAACGTCTATTGATGAACATTGAACCACAATTAAACATAGAGTTTGTACTAGCCTGCTTAATGAGCTGTCGCATGTCGTGAGACACTATTTTTATCATAATCACTTCGATTTGCTAACGATTATTGACTGCAATTATATGTGCATTTCGCCATTTAAAAGGGATATATTGGCTGTCCTCCGTTGCCCTTACATTGTCTCTTGTCTACTGGCCTTTTAAAGAACCCGCGACGTTTGGGAAGGGTAGCCTGCTCCATACAAACCAGCAAGGAAGGGGCCCCCGCCACTTGAGTATTCCAACAAGATAATTGAAATAACCCCAATTGAGCATTTTGTTTCAGAGTAAAAGACAAAAATGACAGAAAACGGCGTTCGTAACCGGCACAAGAATGGGAAGCAGAATGGAGAAGCGACAACACACCAAGAGGAGAAGAAGGATGAAGAGTTCTCCATCAGAGAGTCCCCACTGACGAGGCTCATAGACTCGTCTCTACACATTAGGGCTATCTACCACATATTCGTCGTCATTCTCCTAGTACTGTTCTGTGATACCGTCATTTATGATCTCGTCGACAGTGGAAAGCAAGTAAACATTATAAATACTTAATTCATTCATTTTATTAGAATTCTGATAGTTTTGAAAAGTTTTCTTTTCCAAAGTTTATAGTTATAAAATAGTTTTTATCTTTTTGGGACACATAATCCCTCGTCTATTATGCAAGCTTATTAACACTAGAAAACGTAATTGTGTCTCCCTAGATACTGCTCGTATATATTGGAAATTGAAAATAAAAACTTTTCAATATTAATTTACCAAAGTTCTAAAAATGCCCCGTTTACGATACGGAAGTTGTTTAACATTATTACAAGTCACATTATGGAAAAGGAACTAAAAACTTTTTTTTAGTTTCCACTGACATACTTTCAGTTTGATAGGTATATTAGTTCCCCTATAATACTCATAATTATGTTTCCGAAAGTTATAAAACACGTTTTAATGTTGTGGATGTGTTGTCACGCGATTTAGAGGCACTCCCTATAATTAACTAACCGTGAACGTTCCTCGTTTAAATTCCAGATGCCAGATCTACAGGCCTTTATCACCCAGCTTGGCAGAGACTAAATACTGCAATTTTCACTCGCGTTGCTTTAATTATGCAAAATATTTTGTGCTACGAAAAAATGTTTAACAAGCAGCGTAGCACTTTTTGTTACGTCGACGGCAAATTATGTCATTTTTAGTTTCGTTTGTACTTCATATTAATGTAAACTTGGGTATATTTTAATGGACCCGCCTGTTTTTGTGTAATATTCTTGTTAAAAATTCACTTACTTAATTTGTTATTTTTTTACAGGATAAATATAGGGCTGTCAGTAGTTGCGGCGGGATTTGGCGACATTAGACGTGGACTGAAGTTATGGCTGTATGACTTTTGCGTTGCAATGTCATTTTATCCTTTGCTCATGGTATATTCATGGATAGGAACAATCTCGAGAAAATATCCAGGTAAACCTTCACTTTCATATTTAAAAACCATTTATTAAAAGTAATCCATTTTTTAGAAAGAAAAAGCTACCACTTTCAACTGATTTATTCCGGTCTTGTAGAGTTACTGCAGCTGTTTATCGTACAAAAAATATAAAATAATTATTATCTAATTTGTTCGATGTAAAACTACAACGGACATGATAATAAAAATGGTCAAGTTCAAAGTAGAATTTGTATTTAATTTTTACATTGATGATAAAATGATAAATGATAAATGATAAATGATTTTATTTCTGTAAGTAGGTTTGCACAAACACTTTTACACGTCAATCATATTTTAAAAACTAGATGAGGTCGGCGTTTCCTATCTGACTACTCTGAGAAGAAAGGCCGAAACAAACTCAGAGGTCACAGTCTCTTTTAAAGTCCAGACATAATCTTGGTCAGGTTATATGAAGACCATGTAGATCGAAGTCCGAGATGGTCTTTTGAAGAAAGAACCACACAGATTGAGTGGACCTGTCCAGTCAGTGCACGCATTTGTCAGAATTCGTGCAGCTCAACTCAAAACTTAAGGAGCTCAACGATTCGACGAACAATACCAAAGAAAGGACATTTGGGTAGGCCACATAAATTACTCAAACTGCCAGACCATGACAAAACTAAACAGAACAAAGAAAATAATCAAAATAAAATAATAAGTAAAAAATAAAATGACCCACATTGTCTTCACACTCACAATATTTAAAAGAATGTAATACTTTACAAAGTAAGCACATGTCATTGTTTATATAAAATTCATTAATGTCAATGTGTATATAAAAAAAAATGTTCAAAATACAGAATTGGAAGCAGATCAATCCCAAGCTTTTTTGTCCTCAATGTAATCTTTAACAGTATAAAAGGCTTTCTGGCACAACGATAAGAAGAATGATAAGTACACAATCATTTCCGTTAAATATCAGCAAACATGACGTGATTTAATTTTTAAATGTAGAAGGCCGTCATGTAAGTGACAGCATGCGAAAATTATAGTACACACTAATTCCATTGCGAGAATATATTTTTTTTATCTGCTCTCCTGATAATTCTAAGAAAAACTCTGGTGCTCTTTAGGCATGGAACCCAATTATTTCCTTAACTTTTTGTCGTAATAGTCTCTCCGCAACCGGATGTCTTTGTACCGACATTAACTGACTTTATAGAGGTAGATATAGCTATTCTTATAAATTAAAGTCGTGGGCGGAATAGCAGCAAGTGGCCACTGGCGTCCTCAGGTCGCAAGTGGAGTCTTTTGTTGCAAGCGACGCGGCGGTGCCCGGCCGGCCGCGCTCTCACCGCGCCCTCCAATTAGTCACTTGGTTGGCCATAACCGTGCACCCGGAATGACTAGTTTTTATACTGTTGTGCGCTTTTCACACTGTCTTGTTTTCCTTATTTTTTGTTGAATGGCGGAAACGCTTTTTTCTGTAGCGCTGTTGAATTTTCATTCAATGCCCATTTCAGAGAAATAAGACTAGGAAAATGCTGTTTATTTATCTTGCTTATTTGCAACTACTTTGCTTAGTTACTATTGTTTCTTCTATTCTTAGATTAAATTCGTTTCCGACTGTTAATCTTGGATTCTTTTGCGCAAAAAACCATATTTGTTTGTAAGCAAAATAAACAAATCGGTTTTGGCCCAAAACTTTGACACTTCCACGGCGTCGTCAGTGGCAGCGCAGAGGTTACTTTGATTGCATGTTTTGGGGCACAGAGGGCAGGATAGGAGGTGGAGCATGGTTTGCGACATAGCTCCACAATCACATCCTACTCCGGTTCCATCAAGGTAGTCTTTACCAGGAACACATAACTTGCTTTAAAGCCTAAGTATATGCAGAGTTTAAAAGAATTCGGTTTAACAAGATCCATTTTTAAATAGTCTCATAGACATCAGATGGCCTATTACGTGCAATTCAGTGTCAAATCAGCATTTAAAAGGAAAGTTCATCGAAATCTTTTATTCAGAATCCAAATAAAAAAATCCAGCATGATTGTACTCATTCAAGGACTGTATTATCAAAGAACCCTCATCTCAATAATAGCAAGCATCTGCGATAAAGTCTTCCCAAAGGTCCCGGGAAAGTACCTCAGATACAAATATTAAAAACGGTGAAGACTTTCAATTTCAAAAGCCGTACGCTTTGAATGGGTCCTGTTCTCATTATACTGCATTTAACTATGACCATCTGATTCTGAGTTTATTGGTCACCATTGGGTATCAATAAACTCATAATCAGATGTTTTTTTATGAATTATGTACTTAGTTACTACTGAGAAATAATCAGTTGAGACACGAGTTGGAATCCGAAACTCTCGTCGTAGTAATATCATAACAATACTAACCTAGATTTATCATAACATCTATTATGTAATAATTGTTTAGGTGCAAACAATCCTATTTTGTTTTATTACATTAACAGGTAGAGTTAATTTACCCGATCCTTTGCTTCCCATCAGTGCTGAGGCTCAACAGAAATCGAATCTTTACGTTGCAATTTCTCTAGTGAATACATGGCTTAACTCACTGTGCCAGGTGCCTTCCAATTTGCCGCATCACATACGCTTATACACCACCATATATCTAGCTGCGAACAACCCTCGTGCCATCTCGTAGTATCGAACTATTTCCCAATAAATCCTTGTTATGAATAAACTTCCATTGTTCCCAATGTGTATTAAATAATGGGTGGAGCTGGAGACTAAATAATGCTTCGAAATACTGACTTGAGAAAGTTTAATAATATTTCACAAAGTTTTAATTAGGTACCTTGTCCTTTGTTGGTTTTCGACCGGTGAGAAAACAATTTTAAAATGATTTCTAATTTAAACTTTTTATCGGATTCCATCGGGGTTTACCCGCGCGAATTATTTTGACTGGTTGGCAGCTGAAACCATATTTATTTATAACTTTTTATAAACTTAGGTACATTGATGTTTATGATAACTTTCACTTTTATTTCTCGTGCATGTTTCGGGATTTCACGTAAGGGTTCATTTATCTACCTCAACGGGTGCATATCAAGAGAGAATCCGTAATGAATCAGTCAATCCCGTACCTAACATGTACGATAATACCTTAGGATCACCATAATGGTATGCCGTATGTAAATAAAAGTATATTTTGCAGTATTTCGTCCAACGGTGGTGGTATTGGGCATAGCCGGAATAGTGGCTTTAGAAGTGGCTGTGGCTGCAGTGCCAGTGTACGAGCTGGCCAGGAAGCATCTAGAGCTAGGGTCCTCTGTCGCAGTCACCTGTGAAATGGTAAGTGTAAAATTGTTTGAAATTAATATTGCTTCACATTCATGATAATAATATGTAGATAGGTAGGTACATGTTTATACCTAAGAATGTTGAACTTTCTAAAAGGTTGAATCAATCAAAACTTTAACGTTCGTTATCATTAAGCTTGGATAAAGGTTTTAAAATTAAAAAAATATAGTCAACTTAGTAATCAATCAATACTTGGAGCTTTTAACCAACAGCTGCAAAGTTTTAAATTACTTAATGGGTAGCGAACAAAATCGTTTGTTAATAAATAATTTTGAGCACAATTCATTTATTTCTTGCAGTCTTAATAAGTTATTGATTTGATTTTGATTTCTCTCAGCGTTCAATCACAAAATGAAATAACTGCCAAACTACCTTCAATGGCGTAGGAAACATTGCTGAGGGTGGTTTTAACTGTCTAGCCAGAAGCAACTGATTATATTCAAACTAATTAAGTCTAAAACCATTAATCACGAACAATACTCACGAACTCAAATGAAATTTCTTTAAAACTACTATTTATCAGCAAGCTAGAACTAACGACAGTTGACAAATACATGCACAAGCATATAAAGTATAACTTGGCAACAGTTTTGACACAGTTTGCTAAACTAGGGCGTTATTCAATAAACGTTCCATTAACTGTATTTGAAACCTATACATATAATCACAAACACTTCGATAAATGTCGTCATCGTTTGAACTCGGCTATGAATTGACCTCGTGGGTGCCGTCAGAGGCTACGAAAGAATAAACAGGGATACCTTAAAGAAAGAGGAGGACCCACACCACAATATGATCGCCAATCCTTCTGATTATTGCAATATCCCTAAAGGTTCGTTTGAAGCGATCTTTGAATAGGACCTTTTTCAATGACGGATATTTTTAAATGACTTCTAAAGAGTTGCGTCTTTAATAACGACGTTTCTCGTATCTGCAGATACGAGAAACGTCGCTGATATTGGGTACATCCCTAATGTCCTATAAATCATTTTTCTTTGTGTGACAAACATGCTCTTTTCATTATTATTTTATGAAAAGCCAAAGCAAAGGATATTATTGTTTCCTTGCATTATAGGACCAGCAATTGTTTTTGAATAAGTAAGCAGATTTGTCATTGTTTTCCATATTTGTAAAACATCTTGGGCATCAAGTCACGTGAAGGGAATTAGGCTGAGAGAGTAATAAGGCACGTGGTAGAGCCTAACAAAACAGAAAACAACGCGCCCTAGTTCTTTAAATGAGTTTCTAAGTTTTTTTCTTCGCGGCATATTTTTGTATTTTTTATTGCGCTCAGGGATTTTTAATTAAATTAAACTAGGGGTGACCAACATCGTAATCGAGATACATATCCAGTAGATATTGAAGTTTTGTATTGGACAGCTGATACTTTTTTCTCGATTACAATGTTGGTCCCATGGAGAAAATTGTTCAGTTTGTTGGTCTGTACCTTAAATTTAACTACACCTTTTTGAAACAGAAATGCACCAAAACAATTCAAAGTAGTTTTCAAATTGATGACAACTCTATGCACAAAGGTCTTTTTACAAATCGACTATATTTTGCCCAGAACTAATTGTAGGCACAATTTTTTTTATTTGACAGTATACGAGTATGTGCGTGCACACACATAAACAAACAAGAAAGAACGAACCGAAAAATACGTACAAAGGTGACACTTACTTATTTTATTGTTCAAGAAATCTCTTCCAGCATACCTGCTATAGGAGAATAGGTAAAAGAGACATGGGTAGACACAGAGTGTAAGAGGAGAATAGAAAATAAAATACATAAAACCAATAAACTATTAATTATGTTTTAACAGATTGACGCAACTGACGAGAATATAGGTAGATACGCCTGTATCCACCTATATTGCCTCGTCATATAAGACAAAATAGGGTGTCTGAACTTTGACATGGTATTAAAATTAGAAGGGACATCAATCTGGTCACAATATTAACTGTTTGTTTGTGATATCGCGACGGCTGGCAGATCGTTGTGCGCCACTGATTCATTTACATTACAAAAGGAAACTTCCAGGCGGACGCCAAACGAAGCCAACTCTGTAATACACAAACACCAACTTTCCCCTCTGCTACACAATATATATATATTATTATTATATTGTAGGTACGTATGTGTGTCGTAAATCCTTATTGGCGTAATTTGCAACAATAACTCGCTCGCGAACTTTTATTAGTTACGAATGAAGAAGTATGGAGTTTTGTACGTGTTGTAATTGTTTGAACAGGTAGTTTTATGTGATAGGGAACTATAGAATGTCTCCGCTTAGATGGTCTCCCGAAAAAAACGATTTTCGGGTTAATAAATTTAAATACATATTCTTTATTAAAGACTATAATATTACCATAATACATAAGTTAATAGACTCAATATAATATTAATAATACGTATATAAAAAGAGGGTAAAGAATCATAGCATCAACAAATTCGTCCGCATCACTGTCAACAGGAACAGTGCCCGAAAGGCTGGCAGCATTGCTATACGTTGTATGGCGATGCTGATTCTTTGGCCAAAAAATAGGCCAGCCCTCTGGTCATGTGAAGAGTCGACCAACCGCTTGGCGATGTCTCGAAAAACCAAGATGTATCTCATAGCAATACCCCGTCAACATTTTCGTTCCGAAACTTAATCTACAGAGTTAACTTAGGCCATTATTTTCTGAACACATAAAATTACATGCCACAAAATAAGTTGTACCATTATAAAGACCGATGTAAGTTGAACGGGTACAACAGCATCGAAAGTGAAACGTAACATAAATCACCTGAATTGGACCCTTGTCAGGCTGCGTGGCCAGCGCCAGTAAATAACAGGATCGCCGCATGCCCCTGACGAGGCATTATGTAGCCCTGCGTAGACGTAGCTACGTCCTCTACGACGCTACGAACCCCTTCGTAGCGCGTAGCCCGTAACCCGTAGCGCCACCCTCCGCCTCACGTTCGCACACCCGACACCATTTTGTTAATTAAAACACAAACATGATTATGAAAGTATCTTAATACAACATTTTTGTAATTATGATTTATTGTTGGACACATCTCGTATTTGTGAGGGCCTTTTTAGAATGAATGGCTACTACGCCCAGTGGACATGGCACTGGTTTTCAGAAACACTGTTTTCCTCAGTTTTTTAATCCTACAGTCACATTATCTGAACGCAAAGGAAAAATAGTGATAATATTATGCCCACACTTCGTACATTAGACAAACAAGAGAACAAAACATGAATTTGCTGGCTTGACTGTGATACGCAGTGGTCCATTTTTGATATTGGCGTGATTCTTACATATGATGTATTAATATAGGTAAATAAAGTAAAATCATTCTAAATCATTTCATAACTCTAAAACCCTTTCTGTCTGCAACGTTAGCGAAAAAGCTCGCAATAAAAACTTCACAACTTTAGATTTAACGTCGACCATGTGCTAAGTGATTAAAATCGCCATCTTGCTCGATAGTACCTAGGTACCTACGCCGCACGTTGAGTAATAGTACACAGTATGTATATAGTACATTGTATGTAGAGTTTGTACAAATATAACGTTTGGCGATAACTTTGTCTCCTTAGACCCCCGCCTGCAGCTAGCTAACATGATGATTTAGTACTTCTACGAACATATCAAACTAATATTATCTATATACTAAGGGAAATTGTTCGCCAACTAAAGGCAAGTTTCGTACTAAGGCCGCTTTCACATTAGGACGTTAGCAGCGAGATAGTACGTCGCGCGATTGTCGCGTGACTGTAGCGTTAGGTTACTAGACTGCACCGAACACCGCTCCGGTGTGCGTAGTTGCAGTTTTTAACTTTGACTGTAAACCGCACGGAGATGCGGTGTCAGGCCTCGTAAGGTTTTTGTATACAAATCAAGATTCGACAGTCAAAGTTAAAAAACCGCAGCACCGCACACCGGAGCGGTGTCCGGTGCAATGTGATAACCGCCTAAAGAATAATTGTCCTCAAATTTTCGCCGTCAATGTTTCTAAAATATGGTGTAAAATATTACACCAATTATTCAATATCAACAACAAAACTGAACAGCCTTTAACTTGATTAATTGCTTGGAAACACCTTGCAATATGGCTTTAGTAAAAGAATTTAATTAAGTTTCTAATTTACCTGGCCGTCTAATATTAAGATTGAACGTAGGTACAGACGCCAGCACATCAACCTACCCCAAACTGTAAAATTTTCCCAATTAATTTTGAACCTTATGCTTTAGCATTAAAGTTGACAATTTATTAAAGAAATTTGACAGATTGTAGTAGGTTGATGTGCTGGCGTCTGTACCTGCTCTAATTATTTTTAAATTCAAGTCACGATATTATAAATCACAGTAAGTTTACTGAAATGTAGGGTAGGTAACTGTATTTGCTCCTGTACACAATGGCCAATGCTGGCTACTTGAAAAGAAGTATTAATGGATTAAGTACTAAGAATAATTTTGATGGACCACTTGGGAATTGAAGTGGTTGATATTAAACAGTAGGTATCTCTATCGAATCTTTGTTTAACGGATTTCCTTGATATTACTATAGGCCAGATCTGTTTTGTTATCACCACGGTGAGTAAGATTCTATTAAAGGGATTAGTAAAACAACAAATTTCCTAATGATTCATTTAATGATGAAACAAATCGTTCCATTTGTAAGTTATAGATACATGTACGTACCTATATAGTTCACTCGCAGCGCCCCGCGGTTTCACCCGCATAGGTTTCGATCCCGTGGGAATACCGGGATAAAACTATACTATGTCATTTCCCGGGACTCAAACTATCTGTATACTAAATTTAATCTAAATCGGTTTATCGGTTTAAGCGTGAAGAGGTAACAGAGACATACAGACACACTTTCGCATTTATAATATTAGTATGGATTATATTAAGCATATAGTATGGATTTGTTTGTCAAAAAGGGAGGTAGTTACTTAATAAATTGTTACCTATTTCCTGTTTAATATATCTACTCTACAAGAAACGTAGGCCTTTCTTTATTAAAATATGAAAATTTCAACATAAATTAAGCAAATTTTCATTTGTTGCGTGCTCGTGGCATAAACGCGTCCATCTATGCAACAAAATATGTATTTTCGTAATTCCTTTCGAAATAAGTGAAGCTATTCATGCTTAAGATATGACTTTAATACTTTCGTAATGTTAGGTAGGTACGAATTTTTTTAAGGGATAGCAGCCCCGTTTTCAAAAAATTATATATATTACCTAAAAGGCCTTACCAATAGGCTTTGCTTTATCGGATAATAGACAGAGCCCCATTTCGTTCGGACTCACAAGAACCTCCACAGAAGACTGACTATAGTGACTATAGTGAACCTCTGTTAAAGCGGGTGTTCAGAATCCCAACTTCGCCTACGAAGTCCCTTTCAGCCAGACGGAGCCCAGTTCACCTACACACATTTAACAAGGTCTGCAAACACTGGATATCAAAGACTTGTTAACCGCTCGACTAAAAAGTGTTCTAAAGAAATGGCTTCTGGAACTAACATACACCGAAACAGGATCATTTCTCTAACATATGTCGACAAGACAAAGCGCCAGCAAACGATATCCCTCTCTCACCCTTTCATCCTCACAGATACTCACAGAAACCCACTACATAATACAAGCTGTATTAAACTAGCCTTGTAAACCGACATGTATTTCTTTCTGCTCATTCGCACTCTGACCCCAAGATAAAAGCCCTGCTTAGTTTGAAGGTCAAACCTAATTGTGTTCATGTAAGATTACTGTTTGTCATCCATCACCTTTTCGTTTTGCCAATAAACCTTTTGTATTTGCTCTCACCTGCATACCTAATACGCACCTCACGTCTTACAACAAACCTTTGTGCTAATTCTACGTAACCTAATAGCAAAGCCTTAAACGCAACCGTCCATGTCGTGTGCGATGTGTCATGTATGAAGTAAGCGGTTCTCTTTCTTCGCCAGTTTTGAACTTTTCTAATATCCTCGTATTTTGTTCCAGTTCCGTTTCATGATGAAACTAGTGGCCATTGCATCAGCTTGCGGGCCACGCTGTCTGAACGGGAACACAGCGCTGCCAACCTTCAAACATTACCTCTACTTCATGTTCGCGCCAACACTTCTCTACAGAGATCAATATCCCAGGTAAATTAACTGCACGTTACTTGCAGAAACGCTCCACGTCTCCGTATCTAATATCCTGAGTTAGGCAAAGCCAGCGTATTTACCTGAATTCAATTATGTAGCTAAGCTACTGATGTAATGGAGCGATTGTGCTGTTTGAGTCAACTTAATTCAGGAGTAGCTTGGATTAATGAACTAATCTTCCCATATACCTAATTTAAAATTTCAATAGGTAGGTACAGACGCCAGCACATCAAGCTACTACAATCTGTCAAATTTCTTTAATAGATTTTCAACTTTATCGCTAAACCATAAGGTTCAAAGTTGATTGGGAAAATGTGACAGTTTGGGGTAGCTTGATGTGCTGGCGTCTGTACCTGTTTTATGTTGATGTGTATTTAATTACCTTTTTTACTTTAGAAAAAATTTATGGTACCGAAACTATTTGTATCGTTTGTACTTTGTACCTTTGTAAGTAGATCGTTTAACGACGATAAATTAACTCAAGTCATGACGTAACAGTTTGCATCCTCAAATCCGTGATTGTGCCTAATGAAAGCCACAATATTCAGCTCTAATGTGCGCTAATATCGTAGCCGGCAGTGGAGCCGTCACGATACCTGTCGTAAACAGCCATGAGATGCTAATTCCACATAGTTCACCGGTGGTATTTGATTCGGTATTTGCGGTGGCAAATTGCTTGAATGACGGTTTCCTGCTTTTGGGTTGAATACATACCTCGTTATCATTAAGCTCGTTCAATCAAAGCTAACATTCTCCACGTTTCGTAAGACAAGTGTTTTAAAAGTGCTCTGCGTGTGGTACGACCACAGAAATCTAAATAATAAGGTAGGTATTTAGATTTCAGTGTTCAGTCAGTTTTTTTATTCTGTTTTACAATGCAGAACCAGAAATGTTTTAAATAATTTTGTACTTTACTGTACTAACTAGGTATAGGTACCTAACTACTTTGCAAAAGCTGTGTTTTATAAAAAGAGAACATAGGTAGGTATACAATATGGCGTTGATACGTCATGAAAAAAAAATCAAATAAGAAAACGGCTTACTGGTTACTGCTACAGTTTTATCGCAATATATCGTTCATTAAATATTTCTCACATATCTATCTAGTAGCTAATACCTACCACATTTTTTTCTATTGAAACAGAACAAAGAATATCCGATGGAGCTCGGTGGTGTTCAACCTTCTGGAGGTCGCGGCAATTATATTCTACAACTGTTTTCTTTGGGAACGATTCATTATGCCCTACTGGTCTGATTACGGGAAGGAGAAAACGGTAAGATAATCCCTCTTTTAATTACAGTGCCGTTTCATGGGATGGTAGGTATACCCATGTACAGTCAACAAAAGAGATAAGTATGCAGAATCGTCGGATATTGTTGAAGTTTAGTAAGAAACCGATGGATGTTGTCGACTGAAATTTAATTTTATAAAAGAGCTGTTTGTTTTCTATTAATAAAATCAAATTTTATTCGAGAACATCCATCGGTTTCTTACTAAACTTCAACTATATCCGACGATCCTGCATACTTATCTCTTTTGTTGACTGTACGTACTTTAATTTATGTTTCCGTGTTGGTTTTGGGCCTGGCCAAAAGAATCCACTCTCTTCCTGTGGAATACGAATTAAGAAGTGTGGAAAAAACGGTTAGGTATGTAGCTACCTATAATAAAAAATAATTAGGAGATAAGCAAGCTTACCTATATGACAAAAGCAAGATAACCAACTTTCATAGCTATCTTACAATTGTTTGTCATTACTCATTCTAAATTCATCTTGAACTACGAAAAACTCTAAGATGGCGGCTTTACTTCCGATTTTAGCCACACACCAAAAGATCCTTGTCCCGCTATACTTAATTATTTAATGATTTCATAATTTAATTCCGTCACAGGTTGAGGCAGGCACGGTTGTCCGCGGCATGTTCGCGTGCGTGCTCCCTGGGGTCATCTCCTTCCTGTGCGGCTTCTACTGCGTGCTGCATGCTTGGCTCAATGCCTGTTCAGAGATGCTCAAGTTCGGAGACCGGCTGTTCTATGAGGTAGGGTATTTTTACACCCAATTATCGGCCTAGCCTTTGTCAGTCAAAGTATGCAGCTGCAACCACCTTAGTGACTTTTGCAGGGACATACTCACCAATAGCCTAAGGTGTCACGGAATTTTAATTCCTTAAAATTGCATTCAGAGCAGCTATAATGGGTATAGCAACCTATACCGCAAGCAATAGAGCTTAGGTACCCTGTGCCTTCTAATTTTTTTTAATATCTACCAATATGGAGTGTCAGATCGAGTCACCTTGGGCACAGCTTGGTCGCAGCAAGGAACTGCCGTTTCTATTTTGACACAAACTACATTAAGCTCTATTATTCCCGAACCAACACTATCAGTTGTAAGGAGGCACTATATGAAATCAGCTGAGTGCCCGCTAAAAGTACCTACCTCCTGAGTACCTTCACTACAGAACGCTGCTGGCACTTAAGTTTGTCGGGTAATGTGTCTAATGTTAGGTACATTAGAGTAGGTATCTACGTTAAGGGGCTTACAGGACCTAAACGCAAAAAACGCTAGTTTTAGAAACAATAAAAGTATATGATCGACTACAGTAAACAAAATCAGAAAAATGTATGATATTCTTCAGGATATATTCTAGGTAGATAGTGTGTTGAAAACATAATACAACTAATTTGATACGATAGAAAAAAAACAAGAAGATACCTCTACAACTTTCTTTTTGCAATAAAAACCATAAGTACTAATATACATACCATATCGTTATGATTTTTTGACAGTTTATTCTACAGGCAACATACTAAAGCACTAGTGTTTTAAATTGTTTGTCCAAACAATAGATTTCTTGTAAATAGTTGCTTCTTATTTAGCAATAAATTACCAGCGTTGTGTCATCGCGCTTCTCTTTCTTTTCTATGCAGTCCAACAATGACCGCGCTTTAGGTCATGTAGTCCTCTTAAGTAATAAACAGTGTAGGTATGGCGCACCATTTTCCTGTAGGTATCTTCATTTGTTTTCCTTCGTTTAACATATCCATTAGTAAAGCTATATGCTTACGAAATAATAGGAAATGGCATAAGAAGGTATTTGTTTACGTAGACAGGTAAACAACAGTCAAAATTTCGACGTCGGTGAGAATAAATTCTTAAGAGATATTATGTTACACTTTAGAATTTCTGTAACCGGAATATGTTATCATGCAACGCGATAGATAGAACGGTGGCGTAGTATTAAGTATATTATCTGTGACGGTGGTTAGCAAATTATACTTAGGTAGGTACAGTCAGGCAATGAATTGTTAAGATTATTGACATCCTCAATCAACCAATCAATAATTTGCAGTTTTTTTTTTTATTGCAAAATGGGCAGTTCTTCACCTCGATCTCGCCTGGAGCTAAGCGATAGATGAGGTCTATGATGGAATGAGTTGCCTATTCACTCTTGCTTTGATGCCTTGTTACATAATAAGTATCATAGCCATTTCATACAACTGTCAAAGAATGTCAGTTGTACCTAATTTGAATATACGGACACTAAAAGTTGGTAGACAATTTGCTAAGCAATTAATTTCCCTGTCTTAACATACATACATAGGTACCTAGTAAGTAATGAGTTTCTAATACGAAGCACTTTTCGATTCTGCTTACCACTCTCCGCAATGAAATCCCTTACAATTTGAGCTAAGTTATGAAAGTTAGGTAGGTACCGCTCCTTTAGGAAGGTAGGTACGGACAGCAATGAAAATCCGTTAACAATGTTATACGATGTTGATGTTACTTTTACATAAAATCTAAATAGGCACAAAATATTTTGGGTACTGTGATTTTCAGTAGGTATTTCATGAATTCAATAGCAGTAGCCCTTTAATACCTAAGTAGGTCATCATCTGCCTAGCCTTTTCCCAACTATGTTGGGGTCGGCTTCCAGTCTAACCGGATGCAGCTGAATACCAGTATTTTACATGGAGCGACTGCCTATCTGACCTCCACAACCCGGTTACTGGGTAATACGATACCCCTTGGTAAGACTGGTTTTCAGACTTTCGGGCTTCTGACTACCCGTAACGACTGTCAAAGATCCACGAATGACAGCCGGGACCAACGGCTTAACGTGCTTTCCGAGGCACGGAGGGATACCTAAGTAGGTACTTATGTTATTTAAAAAAAAATTAAGTGTTAAAAAACTTTCGTCGCTGACCGTACCTGCATGTGTATAACTTTAATCTTAATTATGGCTAATCAATGCATTGCTATTTATTACAGGAATGGTGGACGACATCTCGTTTCTCGCTGTACTACCGCCGCTGGAACCGCGTGGTTCACTCCTGGCTGCGCGACCACATCTACCTTCCTCTGGCACCGTATGCTGGACGACCTCTGGCTACATTCACCGTATTCTTTGTAAGGGAAAACTATGCATAATAATACTTACAATATTATTACCTAAATATAACTAGGTAGATCTAAGATCCACCTTGAATATTGGTACACAGGACGACACATCAAGCAATCATCATTAGACACATCAATTTCCAGTTTTAGGTGACCACGAATCGCCTCGCTTTTCGTACAATGAGAAGTCAGCTTATACATGAAATGTATAGCTTGATGCGAATGATGTGTACCTACCAACAGACACGCGAAAGAACTATTGAATTGTATTCTACAGTTCCCGTATAGGTACCAGTACCAGCCTCTAGTTATTTTATCTACCGGCGTTGCGATGTACTTAGCATTGATTTCTCTGGACCCTCAGATGGCACCTATCTACCCACTATTCATATGTGTGTCTGTAAATAACAGAGATCATTTATCAAACTAATTGATATAAGATCTTGATCCGGTGTTAGAAATTCATCTCTAATTGAACGTCGACCTACATGAACTGCTAATTAGATATTAACGAGGTCAACAGCCGGGCTCGCTTTGTACCTACTTACTTAGACAATTGACAATAGCTATTGTTGACTGCACTGGGATAATAAGGGGCCAACAATGAACCTGAATCATTCTGCAAATAAGTATCATAGCAATATTTTGCCTCAGAATACAGAAATATTTTGCATAAGTATTTCAAAAGTATTTTGCATACAGTCAAATGGGGTGAATAGGAATGCAGGGGTGAATCGGGACGAAACTTTAAAATGGATTTTAACATTGAAATAATATCGTTTTTTGCCAAAAAAGTGTTTATTGTGTTTACTATATTATAATTAACGATGAAGGTCCTTGTTGACAATAAACTATATTACATCAACGATAAAATCCATTTGAAAAGTTTCGTCCCGATTCACCCCTCGGTTCCTATTCACCCCATTTGACGGTATTTCAAAACGAAATAATCTGTTCTAATAACAAAACATGAATTGAAATGCTTTTTCCTCTACGGTCAAAAGATAAACAAAGATCCCTGATTCACGTCGCACGCAAACGGGCGGCCGTGCATATGACAAGATAAGAGGCTCATGCTGAAAGACCAGCTGAGCCTTCTTCGCATTATATCTGACGTTTGTGAACAATAAACGTACCTACGATTACACGACGTAAACAGTTTTGTTATCTCGTAAATTAAGGAGAACGGGCACTGCGATGCACGAACAAATCGTTGCCATCAATTTTGCGAGTTTTTGCCTGCCTATTGCTTAGGTAGGTAGGTACCTAATATTTTTTTTCCCTCTTATAGGTATCATCAGTAGCCCACGAGATCATTCTGGCGTTGTCATTCGGTTTCTTCTACCCAGTGCTGTTGATCGAGTTTGGCGTGTTCGGCGCCCTAATGGTACCAGTCACAGCGACAGCGGGACGGCGCTTCCCAAATGCCTTCAACTTAATCATGTGGCTGAGTTTCTTTCTTGGAAACGGTAATTATAAAATAACAATTACTTATACAATGAATGTGTAACTGAATTAATGCACATTATGAAAGTAGTTTGTGCAAAATCGTTTACTGAATCGATTTCTGATATGTTTAATAGGTATAACCTACCTATAGGCAATTTTTGATCCCAAAAATAATAAAAACCACGTAAATTACAGTCATACTTCCTATATTGTATAGTCAAAAAAACCAAAATGGACGAAGTAGGTACCTCTAGATGCGTGTGCGACTGTACCTACGTGCGTAGTTTTGTAATGAGTGACCACAATTTTCTCGCACAATCAGTATTGGTAGGCCCAAAGGGTTTTTGAGCAAGCATATGCAGGGCGAAAACTTGATAGCTGAGTAGGTGCGGCATGATAAGAGAACACCGAAAATATATTTAAAGTTTCTGATAGGAGCCCCGTGGTCAGGAGTCCACTTTCAGATTTCAAAAAGGGCTAATTAAAGTGATCTTCAGAGGCGTTGCTTTCTGGTGCGGCCTACCTAACCCATACCTAATGACTTAAATAGACAAATCTGATGAAGAAATTGTGGGCTTCCCTAAATCTGACGACTTTGAAAACTGAGATTTGGACAATTTTTAAAGGGACATTCAGGGCGAATAAAAGCTATTCTGTGCAATAGTGTTATGTGTCCTGTTAGTGAATTTATTAATATCTGACGGATTGAAAGAGCCTTTTCGTGCCTTTTTTTTTCATGTATTGTGTCGTGTGTGTCGTAGGTATATCGTTTTGCATGTCGTAGGTATTTACTATTTCTGTACCAGACCGTACTTACAATGTTTACAAGACTGGCAAGGCACACGTGTTACCTACTATTTACCTAACAAATCTGTTCAAATAAGATAGCTTGGAACTGACGTTTCGTTTCCGTAAAAGGTGTATTTTCTCATACACTGAAATGGAACTTGGGTGTAAATATGGTGCTTTATAAAAGGCTACCTATTGAAAAAGTGCTTCTTTGAGGCTTATGTCCATTTTCACTAACACTAGGCGACACCTAAATCATTAAAAGCGCGCTATTGAATTTTCAACTTTCGGCGCTGAGCCGAGCGTTGAAAATCCAATAGCATGCTTTAAAAGTTCCCATGCTTACACCCGGGTTTTTAAGTGCTGCTATAGTAGATACTATTGATACTATTAGTTATTCTGTGGTGCTGCTAACATACCTACATAAATTATATTTCAGGAATCCTGTGGAGTTTATACCCGATGGAATTCTTCGCTCGGCGGAACTGCCCGCCTTCAGAAAACGACAGTTTCTTCATACCAAAGTCATGGACGTGTCCTGAGGTCATATTGAAACCCAACTGGACATTCCAGAATCCTCTACGCATTTTTTACGCGTAAAAATACTACATTAGGTACCTATATTACTAAAATAGGTTACGTTCGAGCTGATAGAATGTTATTTTTATACTTTTTTAATTAAAATACTTAATGTTAAATATTTATAACTTTACCTATTTATGTATGTAAGTAAATACCCCGAATAAAAAAGCAATTGAATAGGAACCGGATACAAATTTTACTAGGGAAGTAGGTACCTACGGAATTGTAAACACTGCTGGTTTCACATGAATTCAGGAATGACATGGGTGCTGACTTTTAATATTTTTTGTTGAAACCGCTGCTAATTGGCTACAAAGGTAGGTATAACATCCAGGAATTATTGTTTCAAATTAGACCAATACCGAAAAAAAAATTAAAAAAAAACAACCAACTTCCAAAAAAAACACTACAAAGTGAAAAATAACTTTGATTTCGAAGTCGGTGTCGTTGGTTCCGCATTTTCATTTTTTGACACCGACTTCCGAAATTTAAAGTTATTTTTCACTTTGTAGTGTTTTTTTTGGAAGTCAGTTGTTTTTTATTTTTGTAAAGATTTTATTTTTCACTTTTTAGTTGTACCTACCCCACACAAATTCATATAACACTACTTGCTATGTGAATATTAGTGACAGGAAGCTATTAAAACATCATCAATATAAACTAAGTGGAAAAAATTCGTATTATTGAAGCTAATTCAAAAACTGCCCAAGTTGATAAATTTATATTATTAGGAGGTACCCCAATAACAACTGACAGAAATGAGGGTGTACCGTGGTATACTGAACATCTGCGTACCTACCCCTTTAGAGGGTATAGGCGTGATGTTATGTGGTATGCTGGGGAGTTTGTTCCGCCATTTCTTCTCCCCAGCGAAAGCACTAGGAAGTGGCGAAGGGCGGGCGTTTTGGGGGACTGTCTTTTGTAATTTTAACGTTCGAAAAGTGCTGATTCTCAGCCTAGTTTGAATAAATGAGTTTTGATTTTGATTTTGATTTTGTGATTGCTTAAACAATCCATACATATGCGATAGAAGCAATCGCGGTTGATTTTCTGGCATTTATTGAAGAGTTCCGTTATATGTCTCCGAGACTCATCATCAGATCTTTACGAAATTTAAATGGGACCATTTCGGAAGAAACTTCTTTCGAACAAAAAAAGAATTTCGCAAATCCGTCTGTACCTATATGATGGAGTTATGCCCGAAAATACATTTAAAAAAAAATGTATATAAACATCCGAATAGAGAACCTCCTCCTTTTTAGAAGTCGGATAAAAACTGTGAGACGTCAATTTTATTCCTCGAATAAAAATTATCTGTCGATTGAAAAATCAGCCCTAAAAGTAATAACATTTAAATAGGCAACTATTGGCTTTCATTATAATAGGCTTACCTACATTTAAAAATGCATTTATTTTCGAAATCATTTATTGAATATAAAAAATATTAAAATACAATAAAATTCGACGTCTTAGAGCTTAGTAATCAAATAGATAAATAATTATCAAGTTTATTTTCAAATATTATGTAATTTGGCATTCGTGATTAATGGACCTATAAAAACAAAATTAACCTATGCATAATAAAATAAATCCTATGGCCGCATTATAACTTAAATAATAACATTTGCTTAAACCAAAATATATTGAATTTAATTCTTTACTTGCTAACATCGAGTATTTTTACAACTAATAAACACATAATACTTTACTAGGACTATAGAAATGAGTGTAGTTGGGCAAAACAGGAATGTAGCCAGTTAAATCTATTGAAGCTATATAATATCATAAATATATATCATCACATTTAAGGAGGGAATCTAAAACATACAGTATTCAATTGACCTAAAAAATTTGTTATTTATGTAAATATAGTAAAAATATTATGAACAATTACATTCAGCTTACCATCTCCACCTCAATCATTCATATTTCCATAGATAAGCACCGTGTTAGCAGGAATCACACGGCACACCTTTCTGTTAGTTGCACTTCAAACAAACCGCATTGGCATCTCTTCACAGCCCTTACTGACTATTACAAGCACTACAAATATAACGATAGTACACTTAACATAAAATAAATCTAATCATTGTATATGGAACACCTACATTTTATGAAATCATATGAAAATATTTAATTGCAACTATATAGATTCAAAACTGTGCCAAATTGTGTGTATTTTAGTTATTTAAATAGAAATAAGATTTGTGACACATAAAGCTTTTAAATACTTTAGATCAAAAGGTAACATTTTGAGCAAAGTCCGTGTCATGTGCAATAATATCAGACTTTTTGTAACAGTATATAAATGTATGTATAAATTTTCAATGTTTTACTAAATGCACGGCATTTGGGGGACTTTGCTTATAACAACATATAAATCTTTGTTTAAACAGCAGGAGTGCGGTCCAGTTCCTTGAATAATGTCGATGACATTCTGTAAGAAATAGTATAAACAAATTAATTGTGCAAACATAATCACTTTGAGAGTTATCAGCAAATTTGCATGTGGCAGACATTTAGATAAACTATTTCCCATTAGTAATATTATAACAACTGGGCTTTGTTATTACTCTGAGAACTCTGCCACTGTTTGGGAAATTGGGTTTTAAAACAATCTATCATACAATACAAGTATATTATAGTATAGGTTGTTATAAAACCCATTTTGCATTCTTCAGAATATAGATATGTATGTAGTACTGCTATAATTTACAAGCATAAAATATTGCTACACAGTAACTCACTTGCTTATCATATGCTGATATATGTAGCTCGGAATTATTGTGATGTTTACAACAGATGGGCTGGCCTCAATAACTCTAGATATTTCCTTATCTTTCATGCCCACAACGTTTATAGTGTTTATTTCCAATATCTGGTGATCAGTCAATAAGCCATTACGAGCTGCCGAAGAATCCTTAACCAAGCCAACAATCCTGCCATCCTTGAACTGGAATCCAACATGGCCAAGAGAATCCTTGTGGAGAGTTATTGTCCTCTCAAATGGTCTGAAAACAAAAAGAAAAGAGTAGTTTTTTATTATGTTCAACTAGTCTGCAATGGAAAGACAATGGATTTTCTCTAAAATTGGGTGAAATTAATAAAATACATACACTAAGAATGATTCAAACAAAATACAGAAAAAGATCTTTTTTAATTATTCTAGGATAAGATTATAATTTCAAAACATTCATACCTATCACGAACAGCCATAGAAATTCCATTAGCAGGAGACTTCTTCAATAGTCCATGGCATTGGTCCATTGTCATTCCAGCCAATGCAACATTGTTAATCTCCAGAATTTGGTCTCCAAATCTCAAGCCAGCAAGTGCGGCGGGGCTGTTGGCTGCCACATAGCACACAAACACTCCATTATTCACTGAATGCAGCCTCACACCACACTTCCCATCTTTGTCCTTGCACAGTATAACTGGTCTTATGGCCCCAGTTACTGTAGCTTTTGCCAAAGTTGTTGATTGAGACGACAATGGCGCTATCAGATTACTTACAGTTCCATGTGGCTGAACCTGTTGGTATTTAAAAAAACCTGTATTTTATATATAATTATAACAATTTATTGCTCTTAAGGTACTGTATGTGTGACATATATGTATACCTTCTCAAAAATTGCACAACAAAATGACAAATTAAAGAAATATGGAAAAAGTTTCCTTAAAATAATTATGGCTCATCATGCCCCCTGATGATAGCCAAGCGCATAGAAAGTAACGCCCCTAAGACGACCCACTGACCTAAGTATTACAGTCTTTAGATCGTATTAATGTCGATGAGCGATTTTCGCTATTTCTATTTTAGATAATGGCAGCTAGACAAAACTTACCGTTTGGAGTTGGTATTCTGGCATATTCAATGCAATAACATCACTAGACAGTTCAAGGCCCATGTAATCTCCCAACGCAGGATAAACATGAGCTGAAGGGGCGCTGGCTGGCATGGGAGCAGCTGGTGGATGGCTGTACAAGGGTGCGGCCTGGTGATGAGCCATCTGAGCCCTCGCCATCGTGTCCACCTTCATGTCCTCTAAGGATGGGTACAAGGACATCTTGGCTATCGAAAATTACACTTTTTAATCCACAAAACAAGACCCGTCAATTGTTATGTCGACGTTCGCGTTAACACAATTTCTGTGACTAATTGGAAACACAATGAATCATAACAAAAAACCCCAATTGATAAAATTGAAACGGTTAGTGACGTGCCCGGGTGCCATACAGAAAGTTGACACATGCATGACCACATCATTAGTTATAGTTGAAATTGAATGTCTTTCAATATCGATTATTATTCAATTTATCGGTCAAATTCAACCATTTCAGTTATCAAATTCCAGTTTTCCTAAGCGGCTAACATTTGAAATGATCAAGAAAAGTAACTTTTTGAGTTATGTCCAATGATAACTTAATTAGAAAACAGACTCGATCATAGTATAAAGCTCTAAGATTAGTCGATATTCAATCACTTCACTGGACTGTGCACTTCACTATTGACAGCAGAATGACAGTATGTCAACAAACTGTTTTTGTCATATGTCAGTGTCACTGTCAGTGTTAATTTCTTCGTGAATGTGTTACAGAGTTGAATTTTCTGATAATATATTAATGTTATTGGATAAGAAATAAATTAGATAATTTCAATAGGAACTAGATTTTTTCAGAATTGTTTCTGAACTATGGAAGCAGTAAACAGTAAACGTACTCCAAGGTAAAGTTGGTACTTGTGCCTAACCAAAATTCAAAACTGCTTATTTTAGCAAAATAATTTGATTGAATAACATTTAATTTATTTCTTTTCAGCCGTTGTCGGGAATGGGAACGTGCTAGACGTAATAAATTC
Organism: Hydraecia micacea; assembly: GCA_914767645.1. Classification (NCBI taxonomy): domain Eukaryota; kingdom Metazoa; phylum Arthropoda; class Insecta; order Lepidoptera; family Noctuidae; genus Hydraecia; species Hydraecia micacea. Next base: position 11,528,307 of record OU611782.1, on the reverse strand, counting down.
AACGAGGCCATAAGTAAACTTGGTGAAATTGTCAAAGCAATACATAAGAGTAACTGCCCAGCAGAAGACAGTGAAGATGTGCAATATCCGAAGATCGAAATCGTTCAAAAAGCTATAATATACCTTAATAACTATGTTCAAGAGAAAACACTATTGAGTAAGTTGATGAAGAGGTAAAAATGCTAGATTTCGAGTGTTTTTCACAACTGTCTGAGAGTAGTACCTAGTCTAGAAGCATGTATGGCTTGATTCACAAAAAAAAGGTTGTATATACCTTAAAGTACCTGTAATTTAAGAAATGAATAATATTAGTAGATTGTTGTTGAATAGTAGATTGTTTCTTATTGTGACAAAAATAAAACCACTTCATTGTAGAAGGTAGCAGTAGAATTTTTGTAGTAGATATCAACTAGTATGTCAACTGTTTAGTTAAATTTACTGCCCTGGCATTGCTTCTATAATAATATTGTTTTGTTAAACCATAAAAAATATATTTTATGCTGTCCTAAATTATTTTCCAGTTATTTATTTCTGGCATTTGTACCTCAAATCTTACATTGATTTTGAACCTATTGGCTCATCTTCTAGTGTTGATTAATCTTTAAAAAGAATGTATATTGTAAACATAGTTTGAATATGTACAAGACTATCACAACAAGCAATTAACTAGTCTAAGATAAATGCACCTGGAAAAATTCTCTTAAAGTTAAGACTTCCCTAGACACTAGTGTTTCTGTCAAAATTCTTCTTTGTGTTGCTAGCACAACTGTATTTCAGATCTTGTTGGCCCAAATCTTTGCCACTTCCACGGCATCAACTGCCTAATTGAAATCCTACAACAACTATTTAAGATAAAACTAATTTTGTTAAATATTTATTTACTGCAATTGGAAGCAATTTCGTAATCTTCACCTTTCAATTACAGAAGCTGAAATATTAGCCTTACAAGTAGAACTAGACACTGAGAAGAACAAGAAAGGGAAGGGAAAAGATGTATCAACTCAAGTGTATATGAGTATGACTAAGAAGCGTAAAGGTGAGAGAGGAAGTTGGAATCTTTAGATGTAAAAAAGTAATAGCCTTTTATACCAAAAAGTGCATAATTTTGCTATAATGCTTAACTCGTGGTGCTGTAGCTGTAGTGGACCTTGCCAATGCCAACTAGGACATGCTGCCATTAAATATTATGATCCCGAAATCTCGCTGGAGAATCCACTCTACAGTATCAAATCCAACAACAAATCTCCTCATAGTCCAGGGACTGATTGCAGAAAAATACAAGAAAAAAAAAATCCTTTACTTAAATATAAACTTCAGTCAGTAGGTACTTATTTAGATTTACATGATTATGTAAAAACATGAGACATTGAGAACAGTGGTGGCCCAGTGGTAACGGGCGTGACTTACGTGTTGTAGGTTGTGGGTTTGAACCCAAGCAGGCACTTTGTCAAAATTATTTCATCACCACTGCTCTCAAAACGGTGAAGGAAACCGGCATGTCCTGGAACCAAAAAATCGAAGATGTGACATCTACCAACCCGCACTAGGCCTGCATGGCATGGTAGATTACAGCCTGCTCCCTCTCGGAGAGAGGAGGCCTGTGTCCCAGCAGTAGGAACATTATAGACTGATTATAAAATAAAATGTCCCACAAACACCATCATAAGGGAAATACTGTAATTTCCCAAGTTTCAACATATTCACTAACAATCAACATGCAGATACTAGCCAGTATCAATGTTCGTGAAAGATACCTAGTTAATAATTTATTTTATCTTTTTCAGATGGGAAATATGCAAAACTTTTGATGTTGAAGAAAGGCAAAAATCAAGAGGACAAGTCTGAAACGAAAAAGTCCCCACAGACTGCAACCCAAAAGAAATTACCCTTACTCCTTCCAAGATCACATTTCATAAATAAAAAAGGTAAGATCATAATAACTCATAGAGAGATATTGAGAAAATATAGTGATGTAGGAAGATTTTTTAATACATTGCGTAGCGACGCGATGTGCCAATATAATGATGTTCATAATGTTCTTATTTTAAAAGAGAGAATAAAATAAAAGCAGGACTTGGATAATGTTTCAGGTTCAGAAAATACAATAGTAGTACTGCCGGCATCACCATACATCTTCCCTCAGAGACCGCTACTGTTCCCGTCTGTACCGCCTGCTATAGTTCTAATAGACCAAAATTTACAACCACTAAGTAAATCACCTGTTCCTATAGTCAATAGAAATAATGGAGATATCACCAAAACTACAATGGTTAATATTCTTCCAATATCTGCCTACTCCCGTCCACTATCAGCTACCAAAAGTAAAAAGAATACTGTTAAGTTAAAGAATGATGTTAATAAAAAGTCGGCAAAAAAGCTGAAAGCAGTTGTTAGCAATGTTAAAGAAACTGCGAAAAGTATAGAGATAAAAGACAAGCCACTGGTGGTGGAGGTGACTAAGGAAAGTAAAAGCACTGAAAATCCTCATATCGAAAATAAGAAAAACGACAAAGAAGTCATAAACGGTGATAAGAAGACAGAGAGCGATAAAAGCTTAACTAAAGACCAACCAGCTAAGATAGACCAGGTGCAGAAAGAAGAGACCACAAAAAATAAGAAACTTGCAGATAATGCTAGCGGTTCTGATAAAATTAGTAACAAAACTAAACACAACGAAGTTCCTGTAGTTGTTGATAAACGTAAATGTACGGAAGAGATCGTCAAAGACTTGCCGGCTCCTGTGGTAATTTCAACTACTAACATAACAAATACAGAAAATATCAAAACAACTAATGAAATCACTAAACCTAGTAAAATGTTGATTGACAAAGAAACAATAGCAGAAAACAAAGAAAATAAATTACCCAGCATTTTACCATTAGATACACCATTATGTGATAATGTCGTTGACGGAGGTAATGCACGTCTTGAACTGGCGGAAGAGTTTCTAGCTACTTCACCAACCGCCGCGTTTCTTATGTCTTTTCCACTGGTTAGCGGAAATAGGGCAGATAGCCCCGCCGAAGAACATAGCCATAGCACAGCCCAACCCATCCTAAAGGATAATCAAAAGAGACCCGAACTAGTGCCTCCGCCTATACCATACTTTGAAAAACCAAACAATAACGATATCAAAATAAAACCAATAACAAACAAACTTCCCGAAACATGCAATCCTACAAATAAACCAAATGAGCAACAAAAATGTACTGTTAACGTCGTAACTAAAGAATCCAGTATTATTACTGCAGTGACTAAAAATTCTAACACAGTGACATTGCCAAACGTTTCCAATGAAAATCCATTCTTGAACTTATCAGTGCCTTCAATAATTACAACCAGCTGTTCATTAGTAGACACCACATTCGGATTAGACTTCGATTGTAATATAAGTAAATCCGTACCGAGTCAGTCCACTGGTTATGCTGGCAGCAACAACTTCTTCTACAAAGGTGATCCATTTGCCAAGAGTGCTATTTATAGTACCAGCAGTATTACATCTAGCCATGAATTTAACGGACTTGGCCTATACCCCTGTGCGATGGAAAAATATACTTCGAAAAATAAGTCGGATTTTTCAAGCGTGGATGACAGTCTTATGAAAATTGGATCGTCAAGATTAACGTACGATATTGACTTGGGCTGGTCGCACAAGGGCTTGGATTTCGTCAATTGCACAACAACTACAAACACTTTCAACAAGGACACGATATTAACGACTACATCCGCGCCATACACGACATCTTATAATCCGTTCAACCCAGATTTTCATGTCCCGTTAGTCGCAAATTCTAATAAGAAAGATAACTCTACCAAACCGACCTCTTCGTTTGCTGAAACGATTACTAGTTTTTACTCACAACCTGCTAATTTATGGACTGAAGACGTACCGTTCTATAACAATAGCAACATGCCCAAAACATTGACAACCAAAAACCAAAATTATACAACATTTGATCCAGTGTATACTAACGTGAATTTAAAATCAAATACTAATAAACATTACGAACCGAAAGTGGCAGAAGTAAGCGTGGAAAGCGGAATAAAAGCTGGCAATAATATCGTGACTCAACATATTCCCGAGAAGTATACAAAAAAATCTCCGAGCAAGATGCACATCAACTGGATGACATCTGAAACAAGATCTGTTCAAAATAACTGCAATCCGATACATCCACAAATAAAAGACACACACAAAGCGACATACAATCATGCAGATCATTCAGTTAAAAAACAAGACCACAATGAAAGTAATTATTTTCCCATATCGATGCATAATTTTCCATCACAAGCACCTCAAGACGAGTTTCAAGTGTGGCCCTCTACTAGACCTTTGGGAACCACAGAAATAAGTATAGATCCACCGCCTATCAACTTGCCGACCTTAGTTGGTGATCTAGCACTAGGCCCACATGATAAGAATAGGAAAATAGATGTATCGAATCGTGGGGTACCACACGGTGACATACAAAATTGCGGTAATTTTCTCTCAGTCACGCAGCTTATGAACCGTTCCACTGATAATATGCCTTCTCGATATCAGGTTCCCAATATCGACACATCGAAGACAGTCCCTGGAAAACAAAATATCAACCACTTTACCAACGAAAGTAACCGCAAAGCTATGTCACATTTAGATAATCATATGTCACAACCTTGTTATGTTTTTAACGACCCTAAAATAGTAAACTCATATGAAAGTATGGCACATAGTCAGTTTCCACCAACTAAAACAAAATCTAATAATAAGACGGAAAAATCTTCTAAAACTCAAAAAAACAACAACTATTCTACTGAAGCATTACTAAGAGGTGCAAATGGCACGCAAAAAATTCAAGACAGCAACAGTGCCAAGTTTATGATGCCTCCACAGAAGTATACAGACTTCAGTGCCCCGCAGGATAGTGCTGTAGCTCAAGTCTCACATTTCCCACCAATTTTGGATTACTCTGATAACAGCTACGCTACCCAACAGTTTTCGGGAACAACTTTATACAACTCCACCACTAACACAATGTCAAATTCTTTTTACTCCAACTTCATGCCTGGCAGTAGTAATCTAATGCCAAGTAATTATGCCAGTGGACCATTTACTGGCGACTTTATTGATTACAATCAAACAGCTGAATGCAATTACGGGAACCACAAATACGAAGAGTTGAAAATGAGAAATAACTCAACAGTGTTTCAATCTGAAAAGGTGCCGCCTACCTACAAGAGCTCAAGAAGAGAGTCTGCAACTAAACATAAACTGGAATGTTCTAAAAAGGAATCTAGTAAAAAGTATCAAAGCAAAAAAGCTAAGATCAATAGCGAAGTTGAGGAATGGAACGATCCTCATTTGTTTTGGCAAAACAAGGCGTTGAATAAGAAGCATCCGAATTTGATGTCGGAAGAGTTGCCTTTTCCGAACTATGTGGGGAATCAAATGCCATCACAGTACCAGGCTGACTTCTTCAACAGCCACCTGATGCCTACCAACGTGCAGGGTATGGGACACAATGTGGACAGATCATTGGCCAGTTTTCCGGTCACGTCCCGTGCCAACTTCAACTTAAGCACTATATTTCCAGAAATTACTATGGTGAGTGTTCAGTATTTTATTCTACTACTCATTTACTGGCCTTACTGGCCTGCGGAGCTTCTAATAATCTCCTCCAATTCCTCAAGTCACGAAAGCTCCCACACGTTAGATATTTATGTAAATGTAACAAAAGTCTAGAATGTTGGATTTTTCAGCACATTGTAGAACCGTGCTGAATATAGAAGTGTCTGACATAGGCTTTAACACCCGTAGTCCCTGCGTTGGACATTGGAATTGAAATCAGCGCAGACTCTTAGGCACACCAACTAAGGACGGGGCGTCAAAAGAGAAACGACAGGGAATCGAACTTACGAACTCTTTACTTGCTGGTTCGTGTTGTAACCGTTGGGCCAAGGCTGCATTAATCAATGGCCAATGCGGGGATTTTGGCGTTTACCAACTGAATTAAGACACGATTAATACTTTTGGAGCCTTTATATTTTGTAGGGTAGAGAGCTCTTCATTCCATAGGTACTCAGCGACACATCAAATAATTATTGTAAAACATTTGTTTCAGAAAGTGCAATGATAGCCGGGTGTGGTGATGTTGCTACGTTTTTATATTAAGTAGGAAAATATTTTATAAGTTAAGTATTACATTTTTGTGTAAGTGAACCTGTTATATTGTTATACTTATTATACGAATTTATTATAATGAAAACCTGTTTCTCTTACTTAACAGATTACAGAAAATTTACCAGACGTACAAAAACACTACAGTACGTCCGTCGATAGATTGCGTTCTTGACACCCGTCTGTTTCATATAGGTAAAAGAATAGGTATGTGTTTTGAGAATTTGATCTAGAATTGATGCTGACACCTGTCAGTTAAGAACGCATTCTCTCGGCCGGACTGTACGTAAGGAAGCAATATCATAAAACAGAATCTAGTTAGGTACGTATTGTTTTGTTTTCTTTGACTTATTTAACCGTGATGTTGTTTTCACCGGAAATCTAACATGGTTCATAAAACTAAAAATACTGTCACCGGCTAATGTCGAGATACATGATCTAAATAAAGTCCTCCAGACCGTATTTCGGCCACGGCGGCCAATCTCAACGGAGACTAGCCTTCGGCGCGGGAGATAAATATTATAGTGCACAAGTGTGTGCGCAGACACAGGTGCACTCCCTCTTCCCTCACTCTCATAGTCCGATGGGACGGTAATCCGACACGACCGGGAAGAGATCAGGCGCAGACATGATCTACGAGCAGATAGAAGCATAGTTAATCTAATTTTGTTTCCATACGAATCAAATGGGTTTATAGTTGTTTTAAAATGAATCATCGTCAGAACTCATGTGCTTAGTGTTCTCAGCCATAGCCACGGTTTTTATCGTCTACATATGAAACGCTTGCGTGCTCAAGTTCGAACATCTGTGAAATATTGTAACCGATTTGTATCAATGAATTATGATTAGGTACTTATAATAAAATATCAAAGGTCATCTATAGTCCTACTAATATTTTACATACAACAACAACATAATCACGCAAAAACGGCTGAACGGATTTGGATGAAATTTGGCAGTGAGATAGTTTATAACCTGGATTATCACATAGGATGGGTACCTACTTAGATTTTTATCCCGGTAAATGTTTCACGCAGACGAAGTCGCGGGCAGAAGCTAGTAATAAATATACATAACACATTGGGAGTAGAGACGTACTTATCTACTTATTGATGACCAAAATCCAACCCTGAGTGGCTCATAAAATGCCATAAATGTCAGCATTTTTAAATAGACACAAACATTTGTTCTGACACATGTCTCATTGCCCTTTTTCTTGCGGTGGTTTAAAAGATAACTAGAGTCGTGGGTAAGATCAGAGACATTGATACCATTATAATGAGATCGTCTGTCGTCTTCTTAGACAAAATACTAGCATGTTTTGTTTTTGCGAACTCATTGCAAGCTGAGATCTTTGCCTTTTTCATCACATTGAGTAGGTACTTGGATTCATTAAATTTTAATAGATTCTTCTCGGTTTTCAAGACTTCCATACAGTCTCCACTAATTTATTTTATTTTTTTATTTTTATTTAAAGGAACAGCAAACAGTTACATTATAAAAACTTACAACTAATTTAACAAAAACAATTTTAGTGATAATATAACCCACAACGCTGTCCACAGGTAGACATAATAGTTTAAAAGAGAAAAAGAAAAAGTATAATCGCTAGGAAATTTAGTATATTTATTTATATAGGTAATTATACAAACTATAGCTCCTTCTCGCAACTTCGCCCGCGTGAAATTTCTTGTTCTACCCCGTCGCATCGCATTGCCTGCCCGCGCTATTACTTTGTTTTCGCTTAGCGTTCTTTTTTACTTTCTGCTCGGCTACTAAGAGTCCTAGCGCGATGTAATAGCCTATATCCATCCTGGCCATCCTCAAGAATTGGGCTATCAAATGCAAAAAGAATCCGATTATATTAGTTCCAGAGATAAGCCCGTTCAAACGACGTAAACAAACTCTTCAGCTTTATTATTGGTATAGATACTCTAATAATAGATGTCTCGAACTTCCAATGGTAGAATCAAAACATTGATATAAATCGTACCTAAGTAGGCGTTTCTTCTTCAAAGGTGAATATAATCCACAAGAGTTTATCGCTTGAACGAGACAGGCTACTTACACCTACTTTGAAAGCATTTTAGACAGAACCATGTGGGAGTGTGTTGTACAGATGCAAGACAGCTGCTAGAGTTCCATTTTTCACATGTCTAAACCACAAACATAAAACTCAAAAACTCAAAGCATTTATTTCAATTAAACCATTTACAGGCACTTTTGAATTGTCAAGGTATGTCAATAGGTACAGTCACGGCTAGACACAAACTATAAGTACGAAAAATATAACAACACTGTGATACAACAGTATTTAACATATAGGTACACAAGACAAGGATATTTTTAATACTTATATCTAAGTAGGTAGTACTTAGATATAAGTATTAAAAATATCCAGTGCGCCAATCGCTAAATTGTGTTTTTTTTTTCAACGGTGAATAAAAATATTAGTTGCAAAGTAGGTACACGGAATCCCACTTCGCCAGTTGAAAGCTGTTGAAAGCTAGCGCTATCACCATCGAGTCACGCTGCGGTGACACGCGGTTCACAAAGCACACAAACTCCCCCGTGGTTTAACGACTTAGATCGAATGGATTAAAACTTCCTCCTCTCAGCACATGTTGTTAGGAGTTGAACACAGTGCCTGTGACCTAGCTGGCAAGAGTTACACTGATATCGTGAACTATGTTAGGAAGTTTTCAATTCGTTTTTCTGTGTTCCTACTCCAATGCACGGTTTAGCGCTGTTTTACTGGATAAGGGCCTGATAAGGCCAAGTTGCGCCACAAGGCCACAACACTGTTTCCTGTCTAAATGGGGTTATCATAGAGTCATGGACTCATAGGGACATTGATTGCAGAGGGATGGGATACTTATTATTAGGTCAAAGCCTGACTTTTAAAATCTATCAACTCGCTCAATCATTTTTTAATAAAAACCCTCAGTTTAATGGTCAAAATAAAAACTTGACAGTCTCGTAGCGGCTTATAAATGGATTTAGGACACCATCTGAAAGCAATCGAGATAAAGACATAATTAATAGCTATAAGAGCTTCCTCTTTGTCTTAAGTTTTTGGAATGAACCCAGCTGATAAAGATTTTTTCATTAACCCGTCGGTATCCGCCCAACAGTGAATGTGTCACTTGGCACTTTGGCAGCCGGACAAAATCGACTCTGAATCATTCCGTTATCAGTTAGTGCTCAATTTCCTGTTACCTGACAGGCAACGAGTGTGAAGAAATGGTTTATATCTTTGGTATATTGTATGCAGACATTGTCTTCGTTAGACGTATGTCGAATTCTTAAAACATGAAGAGTGGAACGTGTCTAGCATCACAACCATAGAGGTACCTACCTACTAGTAAGTAGCCTAATATATGTATGTGAAATGCGCAATTTAGTATACAACTGTGAGGATGTGTATGAATTCGAGTTATCCCCAAATGCCACAGGGGATCCATAAAACATGGGAGAATTAACACGAATTATTAGGTGCCCAGGTAGGTAGGTCTTACATGTTCTTACAAAGAGGAAAAGCACAGCATTTTAACTTGGTACCTACTTCAGTTAAAGACTTGCAGTGACTAGTCTCTGATCGAAATTAGACAGCTGGTTAGACCAAGGGTGGATCCAGGGGAGTCATTGGAGTCATGACCCCCGTCTGGGTGGGGTCTTAGAGGTCGACCACTGATAATTTTTCTAATCTCATTGATAAATTTAATAAATAAGAACTTTCTATGATAGCAAACACATACGCGAAAGACACACATAATTCGACTATAATATGCTGTATAATTATACTTGTTGCCTCATTTACACTCAGCTCACTTCCTCGGCAGAAGGCAGGGAAGTGAGCAGTACGAGTATGTAAACTCTTCACTTCTCATGCTCCTGCCGCTGCGCTGCCACTTGCGTTGCCCCGGCGCTCCCCAAATTAGCGGTTTTTTGTGCGGAAGTCAAAGGACGGGCGACGCGAGTAGCAGTGAGTATTCACATTCAGCTGCGTCGCTCAGTTGTTGTCGACGCCAATCCAATAGTCTATGGTCGACGCCCGACCGAAGTACCTACATGTGCGTGCTTTAATTTGTAAGCTGCCGAAATGCCGCTGGACTAATGCAACAAAGTTCATGACGCGTGGAGCGAACGTATGGAGAATACTCCAGTTGACGAACTAAAGCAGTATCTAATGGCCACGTTAAGGCCAGTTTTAATAGACCGATAAAATCCACCATCATGAATACGATGACGATTTCTTTTTTTAAATACGTATTAGGTACCTACTTGATATGTTTAAAAAAAAATTACACAGTTGTATAAACTAATTATTTCGACGTTCTCCATTGCCGAAAGTCGAAGTCGAAGTAAGTGAGGGAGAGTATGTGAACACTTCACTGCCCTCGATCCTGCCACGGCAAAATTTCCAGCAGCCTGCCGGCATCGGCAGCGCGAACTGCAGCGGCAGGGGCTTATGATGCACCACAGTTCGTTCATTGCGAATAAATAAGTACTTATGGTTCTCATAGTTTGATTCTGCCGCGCCGCGGCACCCGCTGACCCATACATTCGCGGCCGCGTTTCCGAACACCCGATGCGTTAGAGACACCAATGGAAATAGTGTAATAAATACTTAGACTTATCAAATCCCAAACGTGGTCAAAATATATTCAGTAAGAAACAGTTTGGAGTTGGCGGCCCCGTACGTATGCAAAATATAAATGAAGGGCGCAAACATTTTCAAGCTCACATCGCTCGCTCTTGCAGCCTACATTCTCAAACTTTCTGCGTAAAATAACTCTTAGGTAGGTAGGTACTTAGAAAACCTTAGCTACACAAGGCGGTGTGCAAAAATTTTCGAGCTTGTTCTTCTGACTCACAAACTTTTCTGCATAAGTCGACAAACCAAATCCTATTTCCGTAAGAATGTTCAATTAATAGACGGGGTAAATTTCGAGCTCGCCTCGCTCGCTCTTGTATCCTACATTCTTGCTTTTCGTAAATAGTACATTGAGGAGATGGAAATGCACCTCCTTGAAAAAAAATAATGCTGTCGGGTGCGAGGCCCGTGGGTTTCGGTAGTTCTGTTTAAAGCCAAATAAACAAATATGCCAGAATGACCTGCAGTTTTTACAAGCTATTGATTAATGCTTTGTGGGACCTCCGTAATTACCCAACTATTGGCTGTTTAAATTCCGGTAACTATCCGAAGGTGAGCCCTGTTGTCAGTCATACGTACGTACTTATATATTTGCAGATTAACCAGGGAGGGACAGCAAAAAATATTAGTGCTTGTAGGTAGGTAATGTAGGTACCTACCTACATTCTACATCACATCAACCTACAAGGTAACTTAATACTTAGATATTTACATATTAACCAGGGAAAGACAGCAAAAAAATTACAGTCTTTGTAGATAATGTAAGAAGGTATACCTACACTCTACATCACATCTACCCACGAGGTACCTTAATTTACAGTTAATGACGCGTTCGTATATCTATACCTATCTACATATATATACATACGTAGCATATGTTACAGGTAGGTACTTAATGTACCTACTTATACATGTAGTGCAACAAGCATGCTCGCCTTGACCGCACTCCGGTTATGTATAATGTGTTCCATTCATAATGCCATGCTGATGATAAAGTATTCGTAATCTTTGGACGATTTCACAAATTCACTGTGAAAACGGAAGTCCAATGAATTTTTATGAGTATGTAAATAAATTCGGAATTTCTTCATTCAAATTCGGTAAAGAATTTTGGTTTTGATTGTACCTTCAGTGTAGTTAATTTTGTAAAGCAACTGCGTGTACATTCAAAATAAAATAGTTTTAAAATTAACTAAGTTTTAAAATCTATTCGATTTAATAATACTTATTTTAATTTAAGAGCCAATTGTGTAAGTTTGTCTATCTACTTAATTTGATTTAGCAATTTGAGAAAACTTTGAAACAAAAGCTCTTATTTGTGCGAGTAAGTCCTACTTGCAGAGGGTAGATTGTACCAAAAAGGATCAGTGATTCGAGAAATGAAATGAGTCACGAGCAGAACAGTTGACGACCACAGATCAACGTCATCACAATTTCACCTTACCAGTCAGTCAACTCGAAAACTCGGTGTAGTCTGTAGGTATTCTGTAGCCCGCCAGTCTATTACTGTCAGCCACGGACGACAGACGCGCGCCCATTTCTCCGACTCGCGAATCGCGTGTCAAACTTTACGTAATGGCGGGAAAATAATTCTATACTCTGAAATATGTATAAATGTGATTATATATACCTTGTGAGTAATGGTTAAATAAATTCTAAACTATATAGTGAAAAGTTACGAACTTGGACATTATGAAGTTTTTAACTTGGATCACGGTAAGGAAGCATTTAATTTTTTTTTTTTTGTTTTAATTTTAGGACTTTTTATTATGTAAGTATTTATAATTAAAAATAAAGAAATGTATTATAAATAATAATAAAGACATCTACTTACCATTATACAATTCAGTAATTTAATTTCAGTGTTTAAAAATATTTTTTGAAACTACACACTCCTACATTAAACAACTGAGAGTACCTAAAACCAACACGTCGCTTAGTTTGGTAATTTAGACACAAAAAAAAAAAACATAATTTATGCGCTCTTTCACTTAGGTACTTATCGAACTACATGGCAAGCATCGTTGTTGAAACTGTTTTGTATTATGATAGCAGGTAAATAAAATTAGTAGACTTCAAATAAATTTACCTACTTGCTACTTGTTTAATTTGGACAAAATTAACTAAAGAGAGATCTAGGATTTTCGATATGTAATATCTACTTTAGAGGTTTTAGCGTGCATGGCTTTCCCAAGCAACCTCCACGAATCTCCCAAAAGAAAGAGCTCCGCGCTCTTACAGTACTAACCATAACCATCAATAGAAGGCTTGATTTTATTAGGGCTGATTTTTCAATCATATGATAAATGATAATGATAAATGATAAATGATTTATTTCTGTAAGTAGGTTTGTACAAACACTTTTACATGTCGATCATATTTTTTTAAAGCTAGATGAGGTCGGCGTTTCCTATCTGACTACTCTGAGAAGAAAGGCCGAAACAAACTCAGAGGTCACAGTCTCTTTTAAAGTCCAGACAAAATCTTGGTCAGATCATGTGAAGACCATGTAGATCGGTGTCTGAAATGGTCTTTTGAGGAAAGAACCACACAGATTGAGCGGACCTGTCCAGTCAGTGCACGCATTTGTCAAAAATCGTGCAGCTCAACTCAGAACTTGAGGAGCTCAACGATTCGACGAACAATACCAGAGAAAGGACATTTGGGTAGGCCGCGTAAATTACTCAAACTGCCAGATCATGATTAAAACTAACTAAGAAGGAAAACAGAAAAAAGAAATGACCCACATAGTCTTCACATTCACAATAATTAAATAAAATAAAAATACTTTACAAAGTAAATATTCATGTCATTGTATATATAAAATGAATAAATGTCAATGTGTATATAAAAATCCAGACATAATCTTTGAGGACCATGTAGATTGGTGTCTGAAATGGTCTTTTGAGGAAAGAACCACACAGATTGAGTGAACCTGTCCAGTCAGTGCACGCATTTGTCAGTAACCGTGCAGCTCAACTCAGAACTTAAGGAGCTCAACGATTATGATAAAGTAATTCGAGAAATTATTTTGAAATTTTGACAGTAATTTCATACAAAAACTGTCAAACGTCAATTTTATTCCACGAATAAAAGTTATCTGGAGAAGGGAAAATCAGCCCTTGATCTACTTATTTTACATCATGACGTCAGCTCTCAGCTCTCCAAACTGACTGTCAGCTCTTTTTTCTATCTTCTAAATATGAAGTGTTTATTTCTTAATATTATGCCAATTACTTATAACGTACGCGGAGGTCGGTTACGAAAGGCATGTAAGTTAAAGCCTCTACAGACGCTGACCTACGCACCTTCCATAACTTCTAAACTCGACAGATGAATGGAAGACTTCTTGAAAAATAATTGTTTATTTCCCAGAGACTGGGAGAAAACAAAGAGGAAGCAAGCTATTGAAAGCTAGAGTGCTTATTAAGTGTTTTCGAATATCATGCTGGCGCTATCACATTTCCATCAATTTTCTTCTTTAAGAAGTTTTTTAATTCAAGTTTTAACACCGCGAAGAAAAGCTTTAGATATACTTACTTGTTTATTTATGTGTTAATCTAAAGCTCTAAAGTCTAAATTATAAGTCAGCAGCAACACTTCAAAGATCGATAAAGCAGTGAGCTGCCCTAGGGAAGACTGCTGCTCACTCACCTGACTTAATATAATTTTCTACCGGTCGTACACGATAACATTGATATTTACTAGCTAACCATCTAACACATTTTCGGCAACCTGATTATGATAAATATTGGAGTAACTTAAAATAACTGTAAAACATTCTTATAGCCTTCAAAAGACTAACGTAGATACTATACCTACAAATAAATAAGTACAAAAACAAAGGAAACTTAGGGGCGTCGAAGTACTCGTCCGCATCGCTGTCATCCGGAAACGTGCGCAGAAGACTGGCAGCATTGCCACGGTGGCAATGCTTATTCTATGGGCAAAGAACGACGCGACCCAGCCATTTCTGGTCATGTGAAGTTTCGATCAGCCGGCGAAAAATTTCCTTACAAATATTAATTTCCTTGCCTTCAAAATAGATCAAAAGATGATATTTTCTAAATAGGGGCCTTACACGTGCTCACAAATTTGATTATGATAATTATTGGAGTCATCGTCATCATCTTCCTTGGGTGGCGCAACACGTTTTCTTCTTAACCATTCTCCCCTGTCAACCGTCATGCTATTATCTACTCCCTTTTCTTTCATATCATTCCTCACACGATCCATCCATATTTTCTTTGAACTTCCTCTCGCTCTCCATCCATCAATATTTATAATACTATAACTGAGTAACGTAAAATGACTATAAAACATTTTTAAAGCCGTCAAAATGGATCAAAAGCAATCCCCAATTAAATATTTAATTTCTTTGAGTGAAACCATTCACTGCTTGGTCGCCTTAATAAATCGATATCATCATCATCATCTACCTAGCCTTTTCCCAACTATGTTGGGGTCGGCTTCCAGTCTAACCGCCTTAATAAATCGATATATATGTACTAAATACTTTAAATAAACAACTTACTATCCCTACTCACTGAAAATCAACCTCTGCAAATGGATACAGAATTCAATTTACTATTCTCCGGAAACCATTGGAATGAATGTTATTATTACTGTCTAACTATATTCCTCCATTTCCTGTGATAACAATCGCACTTAACTTAAAATATTATTGTTCCTGGAAATATGCACGATCAGTATCCTCTAAAGGAAAACCCATCAAGCGTTTCAGCTAAAAACAGTGAAACCCTTTTTAATAGCGCTCGCGTAGCGATTTATAAGATGCTTCGTAAATTATTTTTGTTTTTTTATTATATACAATTTCTTACTTAAAACTAAACAAAAAATAACTTAAACGCCTTTCACTTGTTCTGAGCTTAGACATTAACACAATTCAGATGAGTTTGAAAAAGTAGTTTGGAATTGGACCGTCTACGACTACTTAATTTATGATGAATCAAGAATTATAACTAACCTGTATTAAACAAAAACACTTGTTTTTTATTAGAAGGTAATAACATAATAGGCTTATTTGTTGTTATATTTATATATAATTAGGTATATATTATATTATATTTATAGCTGTTTTAATAGGTTTTTGCGTCCCTGTATATTTAAAAATATTACTCCTAAATTTTTCACAATAGCACCTACCACTGTTTGTCTCTGCATCACCCAAAGGTTGAGTGGTAGAAAATTCCTATGGCATTAAGTCCGCCTCTGTACATTTGTGTGCTTAAAGTATTAAATAAATAAATAATAACATGAAAATAACGTCGCCTGAAATTAGTACCCTGTCTGAAATACTAATTAAGATTTTTCAATCACCAGTTTAATTTATAAAGGGATTGCTTAGGTATGTGGTTAACCTACTTACTTCTTACAGATGTTATAATAATAATATAGTAATACGTAAGTATAGCCAAATAAAGTAGGTAGTGTACCTACAACACTTTTCAGGGAGACAAGATTGCAAAATTACTTTCACGTTCAACTTTAACGTTTTAAGTCGTAAAATCAAAAATGGGAATCGTAATAAAAATCTTGTTCTTTGTTTAAAAATTGCGCGTAAAAAAACACGTGTCATAAACTCATAACATAATCAGAAAGCCTATATCCCGATTATTCGATAAATAATTAGATTTCTTCTAGGTAGGTCCCAACGTCTGCAGCTAGGTAGGATAGGTTTTTCCCGCAAAACATGGGAAATAATTCCTCGTGTCATATCTCATAATCTGCTTAGACGAACACACTAATCTAATCGGTAAAACTGACGAATTAGTGAAACTGACTAATCAACGAAACTGGCGAATTAAATAAAGTGACGACTGAGGGAAACTGACTAGTGATACTCGGGCTCCTATTTACAACTCCGTCCCTACCTGACATGATTTTCCCGCACCCGAGCACTTAACTCGTTTTTCTACCGGGAAATCAAGTAACAAAGACACCACTAATGAGGCTGGGAAGAAACAAGAAAAGACGGATTACGGAATAGTTCCCGTTGCAAGAACTAGGAACACATGGAAATTGCAAAGCGTAGCTTTAGCACTCGTCTCTACTCTCTACATAGCGCGCTTGGTTTTCATTCAGAACTTCAAAGGTAACAAGAATACCGGGAAACATGCGAATTTTATTACGACCTTATAAGTCAATTTTCCTCCTTCATTGCGCAAAACGTTTACAAATAAGTACTTTAGTGACGTGGTGTAAGAGAATGACTGACCCTTTGTTCTCATGGATATCAAGTTTATCAAAAAACTTTCAAATTGGGTGTCATTTTCCGTTGTTGTGTGCCAATGTAGGTTAATGGTTGCATTAATCTAATTTGTCTAAACATGCGGGCTAAGAAATATATATCTACTTTATACATACGTATAACATTGTCCTATTTTCGAAACCGGCATTATCGTAAATCGAAGACCGCATAAATTTGTAGTACTTAATTAACGGTTATCATAACGTTCACGCTTCATAATATTTAATAAGTTTAACGTTCGTGCGTGACCTCGCCCAAATTGTAGGACAAAACTAAGAAATTTCTATAAGTATGACAAACAGGTTGGTATACACTATACAGGATAAGTAATAACCACATGAATGGCATGACATGATACAACAATGTAAAACATGACATTAATATGTATCAGGTGAAGTGACGAGAAGGCTGCGCCGGCGCGCCCGGGATCAGACATTGTTTTTCGATGATGCGGGCACAATCGATGGTGCCGCAATGTAGGGGCCCACCCCGACATGCATACAAATGTTTACTTTTCACTTACACCAAACCTATTAATAGTGGGCCTTTCAAATAATACTGAGCTAAAAATCATTTAATTAGACAATAACTAATAAAAATAAAAAGTTTTGGTGGTCGTCGATAGGTCTTATTTTAAAATTGTTCACGTATCTTACAAAAAGTTTACCGCATTTTACACCAACATGTTGACAGCAAGAAGTAAACTACATAATAAATAGTTACTCGTATTTGTTAAGAATTTTAAAAGGAACCTATCTACGTAATTTATTGGCGTTCTCGTTACACTGGAATTTAATTAAACTAACTAGGAGCTTTCCCTTAGCCGTTCACGGAGTTCGGTGTCCGGTGTAATTAAATAGCTATCAGATGGTTAAGAGGACTACATGACCTAAAGCGCGGTCTTTGTCGGTCTGCATAGAAAAGAAAGAGAAGCGCGATGCCACAACGCTGGTAATTTATTGCAAAATATGAAGCAATTATCGATTTACGAAAAATCTAGTCTTTAGACAAAAAAACTAAAACACTATAGTTTTAGTATGTTGCTTGTAGAATAATCTGACAAATAATCATAATGATTGTATGTATATTAGTATGAATTTTGTTGTAAATAAAAAGTTTTTAGAGGTATCTTCATGATTTTTTTCTATCGTACCAAATAAGTTGTATTATGTTTTCAACACACTATCTACCTAGCATTTATCCTGAAGAATATCATATATTTTTTTGGTTTTTTTTACTGTAGGCGATCATTTACTTTTATTGTTTCTAAAACTTGCGTTTTTTGTGTTTAGGTCCTGTAAGCCCCTTAAGTTTCCCTTTGATATCACAGTAGGAGAAGAGTAAAAGCTTAGCAAAGGAGCTCGTCTGTTGAATGTAGGTACCTAGGTATGGTGGTTGAACCTACCATATCTACATATTTCTCTGCCCCCAAGTAGCGTTGTTATGTGTTCTGGGAGCCTATTCTCTTAGTCCGTCGACGAAGATATGGGCCCCTCCGAATGTAGTTTGATACTTCGGAATGAGCCATACTACCGATTAATTAACTATTTCGGACGGGCAAAAACACATCGGGAGTAAGGACAGCTGTCAAATTGTATTGTAATTTATTCATAGTTCGAGCATCGAACTAATCTTATGTCCGAAGGTGATACGGAGTAGGAAACGCCCGAAACTACGGATTTCATTCTTAGCGGGTAGACCCCAGGTTTGGGTGCCGGCGGCGTAGCTACGAACACGTGAGACATTTCAACTTTGTCTCGGGGTTGGCTACACATCTGCGATGCCTCTGGTATAGCGGATTACCATAGACGATATTGGGTGGGTTTTTGGTATCCAATATTGTTTGCCTACCTTGTTTTGCTGTGCTAAGGACATAGCGAGATACTTTGAATAATATTGGCAAGTTAGCGTGCGCCTGAGTCGCGTTCCGCGGGCCGTTGACGCCATGACGCGATGACGTGGTGACGCGGCAACTATGTCAATGCCGCGCCCGCGTGTCGGCTGCACTATCGCATAATTCTTATCGACCTCTTCGATACATTGGAAAACAAGATTGCTACTAGACACAGATCCGCTCGTCGTTTCTCATTATTCGAATTTAGGTTCAAGTCCTAAAATTGATTAACAAAACATTGGGTATACAAAATAATAAGGAAAAATTACAAAAAAAATGTGGAGCCAACAAACTCAAATTAATTAATTTCACAAGAAACGAGTTAGCGCCTATTTTAGCAGTCATAACAATTAGGTAACAGCTATCCATTTTATGTCTTGTAATAAAAATAAAAAGGCTGGGTAGGTACGTTCTTTCTAACTGCACTAAAAGAAATGGCTATTTCTATGCTTACATACAAACATTCTGAAAGGCTCATATTAAGGCCATTTGGCTAAAGTGGAAAACTCGGAGATGGCGTTAATTGAACGTAACCGTCCATTCTTCCATATCCTGACCATACTAAAGCGAGGGAGGACTTCACCAATAAATCTCTGATATTTATTGCATTTTCCTTTTATTCTGATGGAAAAGAGTTAGATCCTTGTCTGCATCTACCTACTCAATGTGTCTCACCGCAATTTGTCTAATGTGTTCCTTTGTCTAACGTACGTCTCGTAACGTAACCTCCGTCTGCGCATATAGGAACTAGTTCATGCTTAAAAAAAGAAACCAGTTTCTTTCAATAGAAGAGAATAGATCCTCGAACGAACTTGTACACAAAAGATAAGTATTTTTTACTACAGATATAATAACCATTCAAAGCAAATTGTCACGGGACACCTCTATTCTAATGAGTACTCTTACCTATCCTAGGCAAAGAATAATGGCCAAAACATGCGAACATACACTAGAGCTTATTACACCAGTGATTGTGCCCATAAGGCTTTTATTTATCATTGTACATGTGAATAAGAAACAGATTAATCTACGGGGCTTTGAAACAAGTTTCAAAATACACTGATTAATTGTGGGTATAGAGTGTATGTACCATAGATTAACATACTCTAATAGTATGTACGTGATACGTAGAGATAACAAACCTGTTTCCAAGACAACATTAATTTAGATGTGTAGGTAAACATGGTCATTTAATTGAAACTATATATACGTTGACAGGATTTCGATATTGAACTAATATGGATATCGCAATTTACATAATAAGTGTGGTTTCAGAGCACATGCTGATACTTTAGTGAGTATTAAACTTGTCCTTTTTAAGCTTTATCTATACTTACTAATAATAAAGCTGAAGAGTTTGTTTGTTTGAACGCTCTAATATCTCTGGAACTACCGATCGGATTTGAAAAGTTATTTTTGGATTTGAAATCCCAAATCTTGAAGAAGGCTTTGGGATTTTTGTTAATTTGTGATTATATAAATTAAGCACGTATCTCGACCATTATACCTACAAAGTAACTAAAAATGTAAACCAGCTTTGGACACTAAATTAACAAGGAGCAACCTACATAATGTTTTAGTTTCAGCACTTTCAGTATTGTGAAAAGAAAGCTGCTCAAGCCCTTGTGGCCACTTATTAACAAATAGCCATTACAATACTTTTAAAGAAATAAAATCGATAAGCTTAATACCGATTGGCGGATAACCGATACTGGCCCTACTTTATGGTGCTCTGATCGCGAATGATAATGAACAACGTTTACCCACTTTATTGCTGCACGCAATTTGTAGTTAAAACTTTTTGGTCAAATATTCTTTTGTGGTAGGGACAATACTTTGTGGGTCAAACTTATTTTCTTTCGAAAGTCCTGAGCAAACAATGTCGGTATTCTCTCCAATATTTCGCCGAAATCGCTGTGTAAAAGGTTTACTTCTATGGGTATAGGCCTATAAAACAAACATAAAGTGGAATCAACTCCAGGCTTGTGCGAAATTTTCAATCATTCTTCTTCGTTCTTTGAGCAGCCGTTAAATAAATGTTTGAAGATTGATCCGAAGTTCGATAACGCCTCCATGAGTAATTACTTATTAGTTCGCCGCCTGTTACCAACTTGTTATTTTGTTCTGATTCTGAACCCATAATAGCTTTTGAACTCTCCCATAAAATAACGCAACATGGCGTACCTACCTATCCATTAAGTAGATATATGACTGTGGTCTATCTGGCGTTTTTCTAATGATAAAATATGTATTGGGTGGGACTTACAGAAAATAACAGTAGTTCAATAAATGAAGGACTATCCGAGTTCGAAGGTGTCTCTTCGCAGAAATATTAAGCTATAAAGACAGCATTAAAATAATTGAACATAAAACTATCAAGTAGTATATTGCGCATAAAAAAACGATAATTGACACATTCAGGACAAGATCATTGGCGATCGAGACGATTTTAATCAAAGATACACTTTTGAGACAATACGAAAGAAGATTCTGTCTACTGCAAGTGCAATGGAGCAGGGAAGGGACTGTTTTATGACACTCGCTCACTTAACCCGGTCATAGTTACATAAATATCTCCCACGGGAGCTATTTTTAACGACATTGTACACAAAACGAGAGCCGTCTAGTGTCGGTCGAATGTGTGTTCAACTGCCGACAACGCTGTCATGCTGCTCGTCTACATGAGTTTTTAATACTTCCAACAGCTATTAGTCTACTTTCTCAACGCTATCAGCTAATAGAGATGTTTCGTCAAATTAATTCAAAACCAGTTCTGCGAAATTTTTACACTCGTAACATAAATTCGTTACAATTTGACTTTAAGGCCTTGATAGTTTATTTTGACATTTGTATATAATATATGAATGGGAGGGTATATAATTAGATTATATCTCATTCCAGAATCCAGCACTCGTTTCTCTGCATAAAGGAATTAATATTTAAACCGAAAACAACTATTACCACGTTACCGTACAAAAACATTTTACTTACAAATCAGATGCCACGTGTTAGTTCCTACCTAAAGGCAATTTGCGGATGGTAACTTTCACAAAGTGAGGCAAATTGTATGTTTCACATACGATCATGTTGCCTTTCGGATGGACCTGTCGCCTGGCCAGACAAGTTTTGTGTACCACACTCATTCGAGCCGTTACGTAAACACTTGAAGGAATACTTAATTATTATGCGGCCGAATGGTCATTCTAACAATAAGAGAGGCAAACCTACGTCGAATATTAAATAGGGAACGTCTTGCTAAACTGTCACTTATGGAGTACCCAGTAAATTCACGAGCCAATGACTTTGAACGTTATGCCTCGTGAACTTAATTTAACAAAAAAGAAAATTAAATATAACTTAAAAGTTTTTGTATTCTAATTAGGCAAGGGAGACTAAACTGAGAGATGAGCGAAACTGGCCCTGAAGCATACGAAAAAATTAAGTTAATTCTTTTGGATTTACGGTCGGTTTTCTCGAAGTTCGCATTGGCCTACAAATGCGAGTGTCGAAGACGAAGTAGGTAGGAGATAATTATAGTTGTTCCAACATAGGTTTTAGAATAAGTATACTTCGCTAAAGTATACTTATTCAAAAACCTATGTACCTATTCTAAAACTTGCCTTTGCCTATCGGCAAAATCAGAACCAAAATCAGGAATATGTATCTGAAATTCTAAAGCGAGATTATATATGTGTGCCGAACCGTTTTGAAGGTTAATCAAAGTTTCAGACACAATTTCCATAAGACAACGATAAGCAACAGTGTCGCATAGCTATTTGTTCAGAATTCGTCAGTACTTACAATAAACTTTCCCTAATACCCCTATTATATGGAAATTCGGCACTTTGCATTTCAAGGATATGACGTTGACATCGCCATTAAGCTCAGTAATAGAACGTCGTTATTCAATCTGGCGCTGCTATGTCGCAAATGTCTATAATTTGGGATAGTAAACATTAGTGAGGTTCAAAGGCTGCAGCGGGCGTTTAAAGTCCGTGTTATCCACCAGCCCCGCCATTTTACGAGCTGGCAATATTGGAAAAATGTTGGCGGCACGTGCACTCCAAACGATTTGCTGCCATGAGGTTTTTTTTAATTGTTGCTTGGCTCCACTTCACTTCCGCATCCCATTTTTCAAGGATGAAATATTATTCTTTCCGTAATGGGGAAGCTTTAGGTTTAATGATATTTTATTTACTCCATAGGTACAGGTTTTTCTTTCATGAAGATAATTGTAAAAACTATCCATTTAAAAGGGCACTGAAAAGTTCGTACCATGACTCCATGAGGCAATACGCAACGGCAGGGATAATAAAATGTACCTAACAAGTTAACATCATGTAAAAACCAATTATCATGCACAATGTTTTGAACTTTAAAACCTTAGATAGGTTTTAAAGTTCAAAACATTGTGCATCAATCACCTACAGTTTAGGTGACTGATTAGGTGTAGGTAGGTAGTGTACATTAGGAAAACATCGTCATAAGGAAACCGGCATGTCCTAGAACCAAAAACTCGAAGACTTGTGACATGTAGCAATCCGCACAAGGCCCGCGTGGTGGATTACAGCCCACTCCCTCTCGAAAAGAGGAGGCCTATGTCCCAGCACTGGGAATATTATAGGCTGATTATGCATGTAGGTAGTTGTAGGTCCTACACTGTGGTCGACCCTATAACTACACATTTGCACCATGTAAGCTTTATTTTGAAGTTGATTTATTCAAAATCAAATTCTTTCATTCGACCTAAGACTCGTATAGGGTTAGTAACATTGTTCTTTTAACTAAGTGTTACTAAACAATACGATACGATGGCACATGTAACTGACAGCAGTGAATTATATACGGACAATCCACTCTGTCAGCAATCATTTTCAGAACCCTGTTGGGGCTGGCCATGACTCGAGGCACCATCGATGCTGCGCGTTTGCGCATTGTTGTGTAAAAACAGTCTACACGCGCCGCCGCAAACATCCCTGACGCACTGCAACGCCACGGCAACCCCATCAGTTTCCTGAATACATCCCACAAGCTGCACGATAAAATAACTTTAATTTCCGTATTTTCGTTCCGTATGTTCATCGAAACATTTCATTTTGTTCACAGTGGCATTGGTGTTGGGGCTTACTGGTGATATCATTGAAATATTCATACGGAGAGAAATTCACTCTTGGCTATCTGACCGGCTCCGAACGACGGCCGGGGGATTATAGCTACCAGAGGCCCGGGAGAGTCATTTCAGGTATTACCACAAGCTAATTATATAAAGTTATAAAGACGTGAGACTTTATAATAAGTACACACTTAAAACTCCAACACGTAAGTTTGCATGCCAAATAGGTACCTACTTAATTCCACCAAGTTCTAAACTATCCCACAAAAACGGTACTCCCTTTCTTCTCCTAAAATGTTTTGTCCGAAAATCATTATCCATAACACGTTTGCCGTAAACATCAGTAACCATAATGTTCAAAAATTCGAAATTTTTCTTTTACATAATTATCTTTACTTCTAAAACTATTCTGTCATAATATCGAGTATTGTATATGTATTATTCCGAATGTTCATTTATAATAAAATTGTTAGTTCTAAAACATTTGCTAAAAATTAGGTTTTAGTGACAGAAACGAATCGCTGTAAATCCGACCCCACGTAGTCTTGTCTGCCCTACCCCTAGAGTGTAATTTAGAATCGCGTAGGCGCGTAGGGGCGAGCCGGCCCGCGGGCTGAGGGGCAGGAGGCTGCGAGCGAGCCGCCGCGGCTGAGGCTGGCCAGCAAGCCGTAGCTGCGGTGGTGAGCGAAAGCCGTCTGCGAAGATTAGCACGCGTGGGACCGCCGGAGACCCGCAGCACCGGAGCCGTGACAGAAACCATGCCTGCTGCATGCTTGCAGCACGCTTGCTTGCATGCTTGCTTGCATGCTGTATGCTTGCTGCATGCGTGCTGTATGCTTGCTGCGTGCTTGCTTGCATGCTGCTTGCTTGCTCGCTTGAAAGAAGTTCATAGTAAAAGCTTTGTAATACAAATTTGTTTTAAAAATATTATTAGTATAAATAAAAATTATGTAAATACCTAATTTGAATTTAGGACTTAAGTATAACTTTTATTGAAAATGGTTTTAAGTCTTTTGTATATTATTGATTGTAATATTTATGACAAACAAATTTAGGGCATATTGTATTTAGGTATTTAAATTTTATGGCATGTGATGTGACATTAAATTCGGGCAAGTTATCATTCGGACAAATAATGTTTAGGACAAAAAAAATTATGGAACTTTAGATTATGGATAAAAAAGTTAGTTAGAACACAATAGAGAACCCACCAAAACGTCTCGCCCGTTCTGAGTAACGTTAAGAGCTTTACCATGTCGATAAACTTTACTATCTTTAGTCACTCAAGTTTTTAGTAAAATAGTACTTTAGAGGGTGATAAGAACATAGTAGCTAGGCTACCTCTTATTATGCTAGTTACAGCAACGAGATCGTATTTATGTATCTATATTATATTAAAGCCATCAAACGTGCCTCAACAAGATTAATGGCGGCAACACTTGGCGCTGAATCCACTTTATAAAATAAATTTGCTATTGCAAATAAACAATTATGTAACGCAAATATTGACGTTACAATTTCGCAAAGGTAAACATAAATTATTCTGTTATAATTTTATTTGTTTTGTTTAAAACAGGTGCTATTTCGATGGCGATTGATGAGGTGAACGAAAAACTCCTTGGTCCAATGGGTCACTCTCTAGACTTCGTCATTGCAGAAACATACGGACAAGAAGAGGTCTCCATTCGGCAGGTGAGTTGCCTTCCAATAAATTACTTTTTATTGCCCTCATGGACGGTAACTTGAAATCTGGAGAAGAAAATCTTGTGAAAGTATTCCAATTTAGTCCGTAGATACTTTTTCCAATCGGTTGCAAAATTACTTGGGAGTTCATTGGGAGTGCCCACTCACTCGACAACCATTATTCTTTCACAGGTTGTGAACACAGATTACTCTCGGGAAATGTTATATTATTGGTGATATCTTAGGGCGCTATTTTATTCTCTTATGCTCTCTAGACGCGATATTATTTTTTATCATGAAAAGCTACGAAATTCCCAACAATTTTCGATAGCTAGCAAAAACTAATCTAAATCATATTTATTTGTCTTTTTTTCCGAATATTCAGAGATCATATTTTATTCTTCGTTAAAACTTCGCGTCGTGAACAAAAGCCTGTCACTATAATTCACACCAAACTTTATTACATTGACATATGGGTAATTCGATGCGACAAGAGGATAAAATCGATATACAATAACATTTACGATATGGCATGCAAGCCAGATAGGTCGTAAGCATAAAAACTAAATGGTTAGTGCTAAAACTTGTAACTATAGATCATCGTGCGTGATTTTATAACAATTCGTAATAAGTAAGTACTTATTGAACGAACAAAACAAAAAAATAGGAACATTGAAGCGATTTATTGCAACTAACCAGTGAGTATAGAGCCAGATACCTAAGACAATCACGGAACGCGCAATAAGCATGAATTTTATGGGCAATAGACCGAAGTTTAGCAATCGCCATAACTTCATGGCACTGAATGTTCACTTGATCCGATGTCATTAAAATTAAATCTGCAGTTTCTCGAAGAAACAAATCCCATTGAATTTAATTACCTTAGTTTAGCTTTAGAGCTTCTCGTTTCTACTGCCTCATGATCCTCACGAATGAGGTAATTGTTCATCTGTCGTATTTTCTTATCTAGTAAAAGCTAGGCTACTTAGCCATTATTGCATGTTTATTCTCTAATCCACTCAAGCATTCAATCTCATTAAACTAAGCAGCAGCATACAGCAAACCTTGATTTAAATCTGTACTTTGTTGCAAAGGCCACAGATAAACGCGGTTTATCTATCTGTGAAGCTTCAAGCACATGATATAATATAACGGATGCATCAATCAGAAATAATTCCATGGTTATTTGTACAAAAAGCAATGACCCAGTAATGGTGGCCATCGAAATGCAAAACACGTGCACGTCATTGAAGCATCTTATTAGTTTAATTCAAGCCAGTTTTTGTATGAAACCTCTTTGGCGGTCGTGTGTGCGTATATTACCCACTTACCTGCAAATAGACATTACCAGTAAGAAATAACAATGAAGGACAAGTACTTATAGGTATGCATGTAACAAATGTTACATACTTACGTACGAACAAGCTCAGAGATAGATAGTTAAACCTGTTAAACCGACATCATTATATGAGTCAAAATAATTTCAAATTTTTCGGTAGGTTAGGTTAAGTAACAGAACCAGGATCTAAAACGCTTTTCGCAACACACATAATTTACTGTGACTTTTCAGGGATGAGGATATAAAGAGATATTTAGGAAATAGAAGATTTTTCCGGTTCAGTTTAAACGTCTAGTATTGAACAAACAATTTGCTCTTTTGAACACGCAACCGCAACGGTAGGACCTTGATATCCGCCAAAAAGCAATCTGGATCTTAGTCCAATATGGAGCATAACATAAAATACGACCACAAAATCTTTTTATTGTGTATTGTAAAAGAGAGCAAGTAAAGAAGATTGGGTCACCATTAATGCCACCCTCAGTTCGAAGCCTGACATATCAGCCCAGCTAACGCATAAAATGGTAATCGCGGATTCCTTTCCGACTCACTGAGATTCTTGTAAGTAAACGTATTTTCTTCGGAAAACTTTTATAAGTGCTAGATGTTTGCCAATACTTTTTTCCAAGCCGATAAACAAAAAGTTCTGGGAAAAGTCTGTTATAAAAGTATCTGTGTAATATATCAACTGACAAGATATTTTAATAATTTGTAATACTTAGCAAAAAATACGTTCTTGTAGAGATAGAGATGAAAGAGAAATTGCTCAATCTTTCTTTTGATCTCGATGTGTTTATACAAATGTATATCGTTCCAACTTTGTGTAAGTAGCTGCATGTAGAACAGGAAACATCGAACATAAATTTCGTTGTTACAGGAAACACTATCTTTACAAACTTTTATCTATTAGGGGTATTTGTCTGCGAAATTGATGTTGTCGCGTAAAATTGACAGTCGCGGGACTCGCGGGCTCGTGGAGGGTTCCGTAAAAAACGAGAGCATCAGTCGCTGTCTCTCGCATGCTAAGTTATGTCATTACTGTACCCAGAAATCCTTTTAGGATGCCGACAGAGAAAGTCGCAGTAACCATGACCATACACGCTGTAACGACATGTTACCTGCGTGCGTGCCTATGCAACACCATAAGTCAAAACACTAGATTGGAAAGTGGCTTTGTTCGCACTTCAATACACCACGCAGGAATTAGAGTACCTCTAGTCACTCAATGTCATTACGTTACAGATAATACTACTTATAATAGCTGTTTACGCCTAGGTACAAGTAGAACAGTTAGACGACTAATTGCTGCAATTCATTATCGGTGTCTGTGTGCCCTCAATTGTAAATAATAAAATATTCTGTTCCTCTAACCGTCAACTCATTTCTTGACTAATGGCTACTATTAGCTGTTAGCGGATTGTTTCCCTCTACAATAAATATTCTGTTTCGTTTGTTACAAACTTTTAACGGTTAATAATGTTTCGTTTCCATCGAACAGCTTGGCGTTCAGAAATGCGTAATAAATTAAGATACTTGAGCCCTCTGATGTTCATTGTGAGATATTTATTGATAAAGGATAACTGCCAGTAAACGGAGAACAGAATACTGGCATTAGGCAAATGTGGCCATAAAACGCTTGATGGATAAAATAAACATGAATGAACAAGGCTATTCGGCCATCTGTTATACCGAACTCACGACAGCTTTTTCCTGAAATTTGTTTGAAATTCTCCTCGAATCAGTGCAAGTATGGAGAGACTCTCTCCATACTTGCACTGATGCGAGAGAGAGGGTAAAACAACCCCGAAAAGCAATTAAGCACTAATCTTTTTAAAATGCTGTACACTGATTACGAAAGTAACGCTTAACTCTTTAACTGCATGCAGATAGGTAATGCAAACAAATGGATGTCGACAGTACCTAAACGAGTGTTTGAAATAAAGGAGATGTTTCAAAATCTATGGAGCCTGGGCCAGGTCCTTGTATAAAAAATATATAAAAATACATATAAAAAATATATATAAATTGTATACTTAAAAATAGGGAAATTCATTTAAAACAGTTCTCAACTGTCCAATTACTTTAAAATGGCTTGGTTTGCTGGTAAACACAAGAAATTACACTTGAAATTGCAACACACAACAAAAACCCGTCATGGCGGTAAGCTGTCATTTTGATTGATTAATGACGTTTGACATGATTATTTCTGAATTGAAGTGACACTGTTGTGACAGCGGACAGGTCTCTTTCTATGATCCATTGACATAGAAAAGTACCTATCTCAATGCTATGATCAATGGTTTACTGTCATTGTTTTTAAGCACAGAGTAACTAAATCGGTGAGACGCCATATTGAAAGTCGATAAAAATAATTGATAAATATCAATTCACTCCCACAACAGTATAAATTAAATTGAATTATCTGTATTTTTCCCGAATTCTACGGTTTTTTTCTCTTTTTTTTGAGCTACTGTACATAGAGCTGGCCCATTTTGAAACATCTCCGTACAGAAACAGACATTTTACCTATGGAAGCAAAGCCTATGACAAATGGTAATTGTAGTCTATGTTTCCTGATCTCTAGGAGAGCAAATAAACAATGTGCGCTGTTCCAATCTTGCACAATACCTACTTGTTTACTTGCTAAACCACTACAAGGTGTTTCCAAGCGCACCTAAAATGCACAATATATCTTCATTGTTTAGCCCTCAGCAAGTTAGGACAGGGTTAAAACCACATTTGGTTTTTAGTCACACAGAACATAAGACACTTTAGCAGATAGGTACTGGCCTGAATAAGTTGAAAAGTGAATAACCTCCTTGTTGTAAAGTCGGTTAATTAACACAGCCCTTAAAATGAAATTGTGGTGACGATGTCGGACATTTTAAAGTTGCATCGTTAAGTTTTTACAACTGCAACAGACGGCTTATGAGAAAACTTCCTTTTATGACTCACAAAAAGTTTCGGACGGGGCTACTTGCGGATCGTAAAACAGACCAAAAATTAATAGGTAATACCTACTTATCTATATACCTACACAGTAAAAAACAAAGTCGCTTTTCGTGTCTGTGTGTGATGATGATGTGTGTGACCGCTTACATAATCAGCCTATATAATGTTCCCTCTGCTGGGACACAGGCCTCTTTGTAAGAAGGAGTGGGCCGTAATCCACCACGCGGGCCCAGTGCTGGTTGGTAGATGTCACATGTTTTCGAATTTTCGATTCTAGGACATGTTTCTTCACAATGTTTTCCTTGACTTGAGATCTTCTAAACATTCTTCTTCTGCACATTGGATTTTATTGCGGTTTTCACCATAACTTACAGCACTTATTCCGGAACGTTTATATGTATATGTGAGTAATCAATTAATATTTAACTTAGTTATGACATTAGTTGTGAGTTTGTGACACAGATCTCGATGTTTTAACATGTCGCCATTGCACCCGTGCGAAGCAGGGGCGGGCCATTAGTTTTAAATAAACGGTAGTATTCTTGTTCCTCCTAATGTCTTCAGCCTATTACGCATCCTGTGGTTTAACCAAGTGATTGCGTCCTACAGGTGGCAGCTTTGTGGGCAGCCAACGTGTCGGCGTTCATCGGACCGCAAGAGACGTGTGTCCACGAAGGGCGCATGGCCGCAGCTTTCAATCTGCCCATGGTTAGCTACGTAAGTACCCTTCGCTTCCAATAAGTAAAGCTGCGTTTACGCGATCCCCCTTTAACATAGTAGTAGGCAGTATATTAAGTAGGTGTGTGAATTTAGCAAAAACATCGTGTAAGCTGATCCTAACTCTAACATTCTGTGGATTTCTGCGGCAGACATTGACATGACATGAAAGGAGTTCTATTTTCAAACGCTAATGTTGTTAAACATCCATTAGGTACGATGTCTCATGCTCCATCAGTGCTTGCCCAACTTGATCGATCAACTGTCAAAATGCAATTTAGCTTTTATCGATTCATATATTCACACACTTTACCTGAATCACGACAAGGTTATCTTGTTTAAAAGGTTTTGACATTAAATGGTTTTATAGGTATGAATGAATGCTCCCAATATCTACTTAAATAAACATACGGCTGATAAGGGAAACAGCTGAAATTGCTTAAAATAGATAGTGAAATGAATCACATAATACAAAACTCAACTCAAAAATCCACTTCAAATAACATAAATATTAAGAAGACGCTATACAGGAACGATATTCAACCGCGGTTAACAATGAGACTTGACATCTTCAATAGGCAGACTGCCAAGAGTTTGCGAGTTAATTGGAAAAAGAACAATATACGTTATTGATGTCGAGTTGAAGGCAACGAAACTGCAGATGCAGTCAATGTCTTATGTTAATGTAATCACATTAACAATCGACGGACTTACAAACTTCACGAAGTAGAAAGGCTGTGTACGGTTTGTATATCTATGTGTTCGGTAGACTGCATTTGGTATTTGGCGGGAGCTATAAAGCCAGGTTGTCACATGAAGTAATTAGCGCTGGTTTTAATCAGTGTAATCAAACTTACTGTGTATAATTTGAATTGTTGTCATACTTGCTTACAAGAGTCATTTATCATAAGTCTGACAAGTTTGCTGAAGGGTTTTTTGCGCCGCTTTTAATCCTTTCGACAAAAACCTGTGTCGGACAGCCCTTTTTTGGACTTTTCTTTTATAATCCTGTTGAATTGTAGATTGTAGTTAATCCTTTTTGACCTTTTTCCCGTCACGCGGGTTTACGCCCGCGTTCGTGTCTCACCCGCATGCGTGAGTAAGCGTGCTGCGTGTAGGTACCTACAAACTCCCCGCCTCACGCGTGCGTTTGTCATGCATATGTATCGGAAAATTATATGTTCGAAACAATAGTACGCGGATGGTACGCATACGGGCCGACACGCACGCGGACACAAATCCATATGATAGGAAAAAGGTCCTTAATATAATAAGTTTTTCTCTGTTGTTTATTCTACAGTACTGCCGCGATGTTGCCAGTTCCAACAAGCGCGTGTACTCTACGTTCGCGCGCACCAGGCCCTCGGACATCGACATCTCCCGCTCCGTGGTCGCCGTGCTCACGCATTTCAATTTCATGCATGTAAACATTATAACAATACATTTCACTTAGCTCATTTACGTAAATCAATACCTTATATTTTATACTATAGGTATATATTTAATTAACTATCTTCAAAGCTCCGTATTTTTTATATTTAATCCTGGCCCCACAAATCCCTAGATGATAAACGATCCTAATGGATCGTTTATCCAATTCGATGATCGATTCAATTGTACGCTTAGTCAAGTCTCTATTAGGAGATTTGACTAAGCGTAAAATTGAATCGTTTCTTTATGTCATTTTGCATTAGCGCGTCTTTACGAAGCGTTAATACAAAATGGCGGGATAAATCTAACAATACTCTGCAAACTCAAACTAATCTATCTTTCATTCCGCAGGTAGCTTTCGTGTACCTAAAGGCTCCAAACCACGACTTTTCACGTTTAGCGCTTGCAATAATAGCGGCGGCGAGGGAGAAACAAATATCAGTCCGCACTGTGCAAGTGTACAGACAGCCTTATTACTACGAAAACAGACGGGAGAACTTCACTCGTAACCCGTTTCTGGACATCGTTCGCGAAACGTACAAAGATACCAGAAGTACGTGTCAACTTGTAATTATTTACATTGAAAATGAGCTCGCTGAAACATTTTCCAACTAAAATATTGTGTTTTGTTGCAGTATACGTCTCCGTTGGATATTATCACGATCACATCGGATTAATGTTGGCTTTGGACGCTATGCAGCTTCTGGATTCGGGTAAGTGAAATTTATACACGGTGCTATTTCAGATAGCTGGGTATTTTCAGGGATTAATAGGTAATAATTAGATATTAACTTATGAAAAGAGCAAACCAAATTTAGCGTATGGAACATACCTAACTATGTATGTTCCATACGCTAAATTTGGTTTATTTAATGACGTTTTGTTTAATGTGGCTATAATAATTATTATAGCCACATTAAATAAAACGTCTTCTATCAAGCGGCTCTATGATGAATATACATGTTAATGCTATCATAACTTTTTTGACCTGGGTTAGGAATATAAATATGTCTAAAGCATCTAGTTACCATGTTTTCCTGTCTCGCATCCTACATATATTTTTTCTATTAGCATTAATCTTGCTCTCCCTTTCCCGACGTGAATAAAACATTTTCATCACAAAGAACACGGGATTCATATCATTCAATAGAATTGGTTGATGCCGTTGCAGATATATATCGGCAACGGCATCAAAAGGAAACTTCCCTGATTACAGAAATAATACCTATGAAAATATTTACCGAAGCTAGGGCAACATCCATATGGGGGCATATCCATACCTTATTCTGAACTGAAACTGAAGGAAACTTTCAATGTTAGTTTTTATAGGCCCTTTTGGGGCAAGGAAAATTTTGTAGAAGAAGAAAATTTTGAGAAAGCACGTGAACATTTCCGTAAGAAATTGTCAGAAACATCCCAGGGCTGATTTGCTATATTCGTTTTCTCCTCTACTGATCGTTATTTCTCTTCTGCCGATCGTTATTTCTCCTGAAAAAGTGTATTCTTTTTATTAAATGTATACAAAGTTTATTTTCGAAGACCAGCCAAATTTAAGGGTGTGATACAGACCATCAAAATGAACAACTTTCTCCATGGGACCAACATCGTAATCGCGAAAATTTATCAACTGTCCCATAGAAAACTTCAATATCTTATATGTATGTAAGTATATATCTATGTATTTATTTTTATAATTATTTTCGTGTTATCTATCCCTTATGTTGCACCAGCCATGTTCTCTCTCTCTACATCACCCTTAGAAGGTTGACTGGTAGAATTGTGCGGTATTATTTTAC
The DNA here is from genome assembly GCA_914767645.1 of Hydraecia micacea. Lineage (NCBI taxonomy): Eukaryota > Metazoa > Arthropoda > Insecta > Lepidoptera > Noctuidae > Hydraecia > Hydraecia micacea. Next base: position 11,494,297 of record OU611782.1, on the reverse strand, counting down.
TTGTGCATATATTTATACAATAAAATTTTGAAGAATCCAATTTTAATCTATACCATTCAACTCAGATCACCTTTGCTAGATCTGAGATCTCGCTGTGACGTTCATAAGACCCAATACTAATTTGAACCCTGAACCCATGTGCATCAACGGCCATTGGTCTTTTAAACACAAGCTAAAGTCAGAAAATAAAAAAAGAATAGCATATTATGTTTCTTCCTAAAGACCTGTAGTTGTGTAAATCTATGTCTACATTATACAAAGCACCCTATTAGCGTTGTACAGCGATATATCAAAGAGTGAGTCTGCAAGTGAAAAGCTTAACTATACGTGCGTGATTTCCATAAGCTCGCGTGAGATATATTTGTCTAGATCTTCTCTTTGTTAGCCTGACACCAACGCCCCATTTTTCGACGAGACAAGTCTTTACCCGCGTTATTCATCCTCAGTTTTCATGGTACATTAGGAATGAATATGAATACATTTTTTGATAATCAACCCATGCTTTTATGTAGATTAGCGTTTTTGAAACATAGCTCGCAATCGCGTATATCGATCTGTTTCTTCGAAAATTTAAATTAAAGCTCGTATAGAAAGCTTAATGTGCTACCTGGAACCGATACTTTAGGATGAAAATCTCAACTGAAGCAAAATGTTTTCCACCATTTACTAAGTAGGTACTCATCCTGGAATTCAGTTACAAATGAACAGCACCGGAACAAATGTAATAACGTTCACTCATAACAAAAATATCAACACATGCCTAAAAAAATATTCCCAACACCGTATCAGAGCTATTTTAAGGTTTTCCTCAAACATATAACACGAAAATAAAAAGAGGAGCAGTCATGTTTGTGACAGGTAACTAATAAACCTATTTATTTATTAGAACAAATTTAATGACATGTTTTTCTATGCGTCTGAATGATTGACGATTGTGCGAAAAATAGAGACAATGATGAACGACGATGGAAAAGAGATTTTCATTTTAGATGATAAGAGGATTAGGTATATCAGATTATAGGAACGTAATAAGATCTTAGTGAACTATTGAATAGATTATTCGAGGAAGCATTGCGGGTCGCCGAAGCGAGCACTATTTGCCTCGCGAGAGCACATCCATCAAGTGACGAGCAAATATTGTAGCTCCACAGAAGCGCTACTATTCAATTTACACCCGCTTTTCACTATTATGTGAGGATAATATATTATGGATGTGTCAACAACAGTAACAAATCCAATAACGCTATATTTTTAAAACTCATCTTGTTTTATGGCGTCCTAATCATTATTCAGCGACACGTTTAATAACCCTTGGGAAGATAAACAATGGTTACAGCTCTTATCATGAACCGCCAGATAAGTATTTAATCCATATTACGAACTACTGACAATATTTAACAATCTCAGCTAAGGAAAGGCCCATTTTCACGGAAATGTAAAAGTTTTATAGCGTCATATTTTGTTTCGCCCGCAGTTTGCACCACAGACATTAGTACCCAAATATGGCGCATTTTCATGTGGAAGCACAAACTCTGGCAAATTATATTTGCACAAAACAGTTTTCGCGCTCATAGCGGCCATTACAAAAATGAATGCTAAATGGATTATTAAATTTAAAATAGAAGCGTGTCGGATTTTATGAAACCTCGGTTTAAACACGAAATAAAGGAATAGGTACGTCTTTTGTCTTTAAATTTTACGTAAATCCAAATGAAGTCACAACAACAATAGCAGCACGAGATGGATGATTAAATTAGATATTAAACGTGTCTGGGACTGTTAAATCCCGACGTTGATGCTAAACAAAAGAATATGATTTTCGACTTTAATACTAAAGTTAACACGCGGCATTTGATTATAGAAACTAAAATTGGGGCTTACTTTTGTATCATATTGTTCAGCTATTCATGCCCCCTTTTTTATGTACTTAAATATGAATAGCTTGGCTCACATTCCGCCTGTATTAGCCGAAGAGTGGAACAGATGGACATTATTACTTTTGAAATTATTTTTGCTATACCTGGGAAACATCCACTGCACTATTACTCTACCAAAGACAGTTTTTTTTATCCTCTTCTATAAAAAAAATACATAGGTAAGTAATTCTAACCTTTCATAGGTGAATACGCAGCCATCGGCGTCGACGTGGACAAGTACGAATCAGAGGAGGCAATCCGGTACCTTTCCGGTCCTCTACGAAAGGAGCCAGGTCACAGAACTCCACAAGCCTTTCGATCTTATATGGCAGTAGCACCGTCACCCTCTCCATCGTACCCAGTCTTCGCCCGAGAAGTCAACAGAAGGCTACAGATGCCGCCGTTCAATTTCACCAATCCATTACTTGCTTTTGGTGGAGGCAAAGTGGTGAGTACCTTGCTTTTACTGCAATTTTAACGCGGCTTTATAAGGAAAATTTCAGAGTTCCTATAATTGAAACTAATAATAAAGCTGAAGAGTTTGTTTGTTTGAGCGCGATTATCTCTGGAATTACAAGTCGGATTTGAAAAATTCTTGTTGCATTTGATAGCCCAATTCTTGAAGGCTATATTAACATCACGCTAGAACCCTTAGAAAGACGAGCAAAAAGAAAAAAACCAGGAAGAACGCTAAGCCAAAACGAAGTACGCGGGCTGGCAATGCGGTGCGACGTAGCTAGGGGGAACAAGTTTCAAGCGGACGTCGCCGCGTCGCGGGCAGAATCTAGTTTAAAAGAAAATTGAACAATCGACTTGTTTTCGCTAAATGAACCTGTTTTCCACGTCTGTAATATGTTTATGTAGGAGTAAAAATCAAGCCAGTGTTTTTTTTGTTTAACCGTATCCAGAATCCGGCTAATAAAAACATAATGTAACAAAAGATATGAAGAAGAAAAGTCGTTATGGCATTCGTCATTGTTTAATTTAAAGATTTAATTAACTGTTTCTTGGCAAGGGAAACGCACTGCTGTTCCTGGCATCGTTAACACGACTATAGCATTAACATAATACATTGTCCAAATAATTATACAGGATGCGTTAATTAAACCTGCATCTGACACATTGGCACAGTACATAAATACAGGTTGCTATGTTGTCACACGAACATGGAAATGACTACATTTAGAGCAAATTATGCATCGCGTCCATTTTGCCCTTTCGTAATTAAATCGGCATCCTCAAAGTAATTAATTCAAAGGCAAAGAATGAGCTCGTCACCGCAGGAGGGACGTTTTAATCTAATGAATCCACGTAAAGTCCAACTTACGCACTGTTGTGTGAAGTTCTTTCATTTACATTTCCGCATTGTGCTTTCATTTGTTTTGTAAGTTAAGGACAAATAACAATGACGAACAGCAGTCCTTTTACCACAAGTGATAGAAGATATAAATCTTCCTCCGCATCAAAAACCCATCTGAAGTCTAATTGGCCTTCTCTATGTTCAGGAAAATTATGGGCTTAGGGCAGGGATGGCGAACCAATGGCACGCGTTCCATGGGCGGCACGTAACAAAATAATTTGGGCACGGCAACATTTAAAAAATGCAGGTTCCTATTCATCTAAGTATTTAATCATCTAAGTAATTTGTTATTTCATTTAAATAAATATATAGCTATTAATATTAACATTAGTCCTACCTCCTACACCAACCGAGGATTGTCCTTAGGTGGACTTGCATAATGCGAACAGGGATAATCGTCGGTTCGTGTCTCATTTAATTAAAAATGTCTAACAGGCCTCTGCGAGTTGGTTTCGGCCCCTTCTACAAATGCCAAAAGATATTAAAAATAACAATAACAATGCGAAAGTCTATAGTTTTTTTTCAGTAATCGCTAAGCCAAGATTGTTTGTTGGCACGTCATGGCCGCATGAAATATTTATTTGGAAAAAATGGCACGTAGATGTATAGGGGTTCGCCATCCCTGGGCTAGGGGCTAGGATTACCTTATAATAAAAGATAGGCAGATATAAATATGAGTTAGACAAACGATGAAGTTTGTAAATAAGGAAGTAAATTGGTAGATTAACACCTAGCTTAATGCATGTTTGGATAAAGCGACCCGGGATTTTAACAATCCTACAATAAAATGGAAGGTAGGCACTTTACCTGAACACCGGTGACCGGACCCCGCCCGGTTATCTGACCCTCTAAATGAGTTTTCGTTATTTCACTGCCTTTTTGACCGGCTATCCGACTCCTAAATGAATTCTCCTAAAGTTGACACGAAGCTTTAATAGCTTCCCGGGCTTACCGCATGTGAAAAAAGGTCGCTTTCGGTTCATTAATTTTGATTTAAAATGAAGAAGTATACACCTAATTACAAGGCTTAATTGTAATACCTGAAACTTGAAAGAAAAGCAATATTTAATGTTACTGTTAAAAGCGGTCAGATTGTCAGATATATAGGTAGTATATTACTGCAGCGGCCAGCAAAAGGGGCATTGATGGACGAACGGGATTGTATAGTACTTTTCTCAAATAATGCGTGGAAATTAAAACTAAGTAGTACCCTAAGTAGGCAGAACTTTTTTGTCAAATAGAATTACTTTTCAAAATCAATGACGAACAACAATAATTTTCCAATTTTTTTTTCAATATAATGCTTTCTATTTGCAAGCCAGTTCGAAATTTAAATAAAACCTTTGATAAGTTACCTCCTTGGTTACCATGTTTCGGAGTAAAAGATCGTTCCATTTTTAAATTACACGACACAACATATATGAGTTTACTTTAATATATGTAATTTATTTGGCCGCAAAACACGACTGATATGGATTTTCATACAACTTTTGCCGGCTGCTGCTCGCATTTATTTGGCCAGTACAGCAATTTCGATTTATCTCGAAGAAGGTTGTCAAAATAATGCTCAAATTTCCAAGCATGTTTGAGAAATAATAATTATCCTTTCATAACAATAGATCCCAGTGGACGCAGCATGGCTACACGACTCGGTGTGGGTGTATGCCCGTGCGCTTGCAGAAGCACTCACCAGCGGTGAAGGACCGCGGGACGGCAGGGCCATAGCAGCAAGGATGAGGAACACCACCTACCACAGCGTTATGGGGTAAGCAGATAATGCATTTCTGCATTGATGGTCCTTATAAAAGCTATCTGATTTTGCTTAGATAGCATAAAATATTATCAAATAAGAAACACGACGTGTTTGTAATTTAATTTTCAGGAAATCTTTTTTCAAACATTCGTTTACTTTTCAGTGACAGTACTTAATATGTAATCAGACCGAGATAAAAACGCTAAAATTTTCGCGCGTGATTGTTGAAAATTAACATAATTTTCAGCTCCAATCAGAGATAAAAGCGGTAGCTGAAAATCCGTCCAATTTCTTCTTTCACTAAGTCGGATAGCAAACTGGCTTACCCTCTGATAACAGCGACGTGCTTCTTTGGTGAGACACATTTTGTCGTTTGTGGCTTCGGTAACAAAATTAGAAGCGACGAGCGCTATTGTCGATCGCTTAGATTGCCGAAGGATCGGAAAGCGATTCTGTTCCTAACGGTACCTACAGAATTAAGAACTAATTTACTTTAGGGACTCATTTATATTGATAAACGTAACATCATCGGATCACGCTTGTATTCGCTGAAGAGTTAGGTAGAGTTGTAGTATACCTACACCCACATTTCGTCGGCTATGTAGGTATAGGTCCCACGTAATAGGGGCGAGCCTATTGCCATCAACTGCAGGCTACAAATCCAGACACCGGGCTACTATTGAAAAATTCCAGATGGAAACACCCACGGAATAAGAGGCTGTTCATTTATTACGAAAGGTGATTTGACGGGCCAGGGGGTCCAAACAAGTCTTATTTTTTCTTACGTAGGGGGACGGGAGGTCAGAACGTGGTCAAAATTGTCTTACGTAATAAATGAACAGCCCCTAACACTTTGCCCCACCCGGGAATCGAACCCAGGACCTCATGCTCAGTAGCGCTTGCCACTAACGAGGCAGATATTAATATTGATAGGTTATGTAATTGAAATGGCCAAAAATTGTTGCATGTAAGTCGTGCTTCTCGTGCCCTATTTTACTGCGGAACTTCAAAACATCGTGCCACACTACATTTCACCTGTTGCGTGTTTTCGTGCAGCGATATAAAAGAGTTTCACACCATTTCCTCTTACAATACTTTGACATTAAACGGTCAAAGCTCGGCCTATATTTTGTTTGTAATCTTTGTTTTAATTAGCTGACCTATTCGCTAAAGTCACGTTTATAGTTGCCGCAATAAAAGTTAGAAAATGTTTTTTAATTAGATACTTTTTTGTTCGACCATTTTTCTATATTTGCTCTTTGCATCGTTTGTCCATCTATCGTGAAATATAAACCAATAGCTATTAGCTTAGAGCGTTTTATTAGCGGTTAGAGCGTTCGCAGGCGGCATACAATCGGTGGCCGAGTTTGCGTAAGAGCTAAATGAAACAGTAAAGATCAAATGTATCAATCCACACGTCCTACAAAACGTAGGTAGGTAATCTACTTATCATAGGGAGAGATAATAGGACCGATTGTAGGCCCTATAGAAATAATACCGTGTGCGAGCTCGCTTGTTGTAAGAAAGAAAGGCCTGTCACGAGTTCATGGCCTACGTGAATGGTTGGAGAATAAATGACACAACATTGTTCAGACATCTTTCAAATACCTTTAAGGAAGTTATCAAAGGGATGATTTTCCTATAATTATGTTCAGGTACTGGGTGCACATGGACGAGCATGGCGACGCTGAGGGTAACTACACGCTGCTATCCATCGACCCTGCAAGACCACCAGGTCTTTATCCGCTTGCGGTCCTTCACAAGTCTGCACCGGTAATGTATACTATACTTACACAACCTTCTCTACCGTCCACTTGTCACCGAACATGAAATCTAAAAGTTGGACGAGTTTCATGTCGTTCACCTTTACTCTATCTCTTTTGTGATCTACCATTGTTTATTTTCCGGAAAAAGTAAATTTTATCTTGTTAAAAATCTGTTTTACAAAAAAAAAAACACCCGACTTCGAAAAAAGACACCGCAAAGTGACAAATAACTTTAATTTCGGAAGTCGTGTCGTGTCGTTGGGTTCGCGTTTCGTTGTTTTGACACCGACTTCCGAAATTAAAGTTATTTTTCACTTTGTAGTGTCGTTTTTGGAAGTCGGTTGCTTTTTTTTTAGTTTTTTTTTTTTCACTTTTAAGTTCTACCTACCCCGCACAAATTCATATAACACTACTTTTTATGTAAATATCAGTGACAGGAACTCAATATGACACCATCAATATAAACGAAATGGGAAAAATACGTATTATTGAGTGTGGAACCTAAGACAGAAACACGCTTGTACGATACCACTACATACAGAAAGTACAGTTAATAGAAATCTCTGTTCCCAGACAGCACGTTTCGCCGAAAGCTTTGTTGATAGAAAGCATTGTTCGTAGATATCTCGGTCCATAGGACGCACTGTTGACAGAAATCTCTGTTCCTAGACAGCACGTTTCGCCGAAAACTTTGTTGATAGAAAGCATTGTTCGTAGATATCTCGGTCCATAGGACGCACTGTTGACAGATATCTCTGTCCATAGATAGCACATCTTGCCGGAAACTTTGTTCATAGAATCCACTGTTTCCAGATACCTTGATTCACAGAAAGTGCATCTGGAGAAGAAACTATTAATATTTATTATATAACTAAATTTCGGTTTTCTGACTCTGACAGATATCCATAATAAAAGCACGTTTATTTCATACAAAAATGCCAATTTAATAAAAAATGAAGCAAAACGAAAAACAAAACACAACTCTTCAGCTTTACAATATTTGTGTTGATGAGATATAAACAAAAACTAAAAACAAAAAGTATTCAATATAATTTTAAAAATATTGTTTATAAGTATGCTAAATGTCATTATTAGTTTTTTTTTCATATGCAAAATTTGAGCTAATCCACCTAGAAAGGTTAATAAGTCCATCTCACTCCTTTGAGACAAGTGCTTTTGCATTCTGTTTTCATAATCAATTTGTGAAGATCGACGACGCTTTGGCATGGGCTCTGACGCATTGATGCGCTCAACTTCACAGTCAGTGTATTTTACCTCTTTAGCAAATTCTTTAATAGTTTTTTTAAACACATTCCATGTCTTACGGTTAAGAAGTGTAGTTAGCCGCTACGTTACATAGTATGCATATCATTAATTCATGTAATTATAACCATGTCAACAAATTATTATCTATTTACGGAAACCAATTTGATAATTATTTTTATGTGATTATACACATTGTGTCGCGTCGTATTGTACCTAGAAGTTTAACAATAAAATTAATGCAGAAATGTGAAAAAATGTAGGGTAGATCGAAACTATTGCGCATTACAAAGTAACAAACGTTTCTGACGCATTTAGTTTTGCTTTCGATATTGTCGCGACGCTTATGAAAAATATTTTTTAAAATGAGTGCCTGCAAGTTAGTAGAATCAAAACGTGGAGCAAGTGTACTAATACTGGATGGTTATTCATATCACGTAAATAAAAAAGTGAGTGATACATTTTACTGGAGATGTACGCGGAGTAGTGCTAAAGGTTGTGGTGCTACTGTAAAAACTTTAATTATTGGTAATGAACATTCGATCATCAGTCAAAACAACGCACATGGACATTTGCCAGAGCCAGAAAAGCGAATACAAATGGAATATAAATCAAAAATAAGGAATATAGCAAAAAATTCCATGGATTCTCCGTCACAAATTGTAAACCGCTGCCTCCAGGATGTTCCAAGTACGAGTGCTGCTCACTTGCCTTATAAAGCAGCAGCACGAATGATTGTGCACCGCATTAGGAATAAAGGACAACCGAAAATCCCTGATACAATTAATTTCGACATACCGGATTATCTTTCAAAAATTGGAGAAGAGCAATTTTTAATCGGCCAATATATTACCCAAAATGAGAGTGTAGTCGTATTTTGCACAAAAAGTAATTTCAAACGACTTATTAACGCAAAATGTTGGGTTATGGATGGCACGTTTTCTACATGTCCAACGCCATTCAGTCAAATATATACTATACATGCTTCAATAGGAACAGAAAGCGGCACAAATAAATTTCTACCTTTAGTGTTTGCATTATTATCGCATAAGACAGAAAAATGTTATATAATTTTATTGGAGTTATTAAAAAGATACAGCGCTAATACATTTCGGACTAATTTGGCTCCTCAGAACATTTTAACTGATTTTGAAATAGCAGCTATCAATGCAGTTAAGCAGAAATTTCCAGAATGTAAACAAAGACTATGTTTATTCCATCTTACGCAGAGCATTTGGCGTCATGTACAGGGCGAGGGCTTAGCAAAGAAGTATGGGAATGATTTTTCATTTGCGCATAAAATTAGGCATTTATTTGCTTTGGCATTCCTAGATCCCAACGAGATACCTGAAGCTTTTCAACTTGTTAAAGATAAAGTATTACCAGAGGAAGCCGCAGGACTAGCGGAGTGGTTCGATAAATATTATGTCTCTGGGACGTATGTAAGAAACAATGCCAATAGTACTAAACTAACAATAAATAGAAAGCCACTATTCCCACCTGCTTTGTGGTCCGTGTTTGATCGCACATATGACATTCCCAAGACACAAAACGTCTTGGAATCTTGGCATGAACGCTGGACTACACTTCTTAACCGTAAGACATGGAATGTGTTTAAAACTATTAAAGAATTTGCTAAAGAGGTAAAATACACTGACTGTGAAGTTGAGCGCATCAATGCGTCAGAGCCCATGCCAAAGCGTCGTCGATCTTCACAAATTGATTATGAAAATAGAATGCAAAAGCACTTGTCTCAAAGGAGTGAGATGGACTTATTAGCCTTTCTAGGTGGATTAGCTCAAATTTTGCATATGAAAAAAAACTAATAATGTCATTTAGCGTACTTATAAACAATATTTTTAAAATTATATTGAATACTTTTTTGTTTATATCTCATCAACACAAGTATTGTAAAGCTGAAGAGTTGTTTTGTTTTTCGTTTTCCTTCATTTTTTATTAAATTGGCATTTTTGTATGAAATAAACGTGTTTTTATTATGGATATCTGTCAGAGTCAGAAAACCGAAAGGAGATGTTTCAAAATGTATGGAGCCTGGGCCAGGTCCTTGTACAATATACTTAAAAATAGGGAAATTCATTTAAAACAGTTCTCAACTGTCCAAATACATTAAAATGGCTTGGTTTGCTGGTAAACACAAGAAATTACACTTAAAATTGCAACACACAACAAAAACCCGTAATGGTGGTAAGCTGTCATTTTGATTGAGTAATGACGTTTGACAGGAATATTTCTTAAGTGAAGTGACACTGTTGTGACAGCTGACAGGTCTCTTTCTATGATCAATGGTTTACTGTCATTGTTTTTAAGCACAGAGTAACTAAATCGGTGAGACGCCATATTGAAAGTCGATAAAAATAATGGATAAATATCAATTCACTCCCACAACAGTATACATTTAATTGAATTATCTGTATTTTTCCCGAATTCTACGGATTTTTCTCTTTTTTTTGAGCTACTGTACATAGACCTGGCCCATTTTGAAACATCTCCTTTAGTTATATAATAAATATTAATAGTTTCTTCTCCAGATGCACTTTCTGTGAACCAAGGTATCTGGAAACAGTGGATTCTATGAACAAAGTTTCCGGCAAGATGTGCTATCTATGGACAGAGATATCTGTCAACAGTGCGTCCTATGGACCGAGATATCTACGAACAATGCTTTCTATCAACAAAGTTTTCGGCGAAACGTGCTGTCTAGGAACAGAGATTTCTGTCAACAGTGCGTCCTATGGACCGAGATATCTACGAACAATGCTTTCTATCAACAAAGCTTTCGGCGAAACGTGCTGTCTGGGAACAGAGATTTCTATTAACTGTACTTTCTGTATGTAGTGGTATCGTACAAGCGTGTTTCTGTCTTAGGTTCCACACTCCGTATTATTGAAGCTAACTCAAAAACTACCCAAGCAAAGTTAATAAAATTTGTATGTTAACTTTGCTTGGGTAGTTTTGAGGCACCTACCCTCCATACTATCCATTAAAAAAATAATTTTTGAAATCGATTTACAATTGCTGGAGATATCGCGTAACAAACATACAAAAAATACATATATTCTAATTGAGAGCATATATCCTCCTTTTTGAAGTCGGTTAAAAATAGGAAAGATGACCAATGACACAAGAATCCGCAATTCTGTAAGTATATATTCACAGAAACTTTTTATGACACTGTAGACTTATTTTGTATACGTACCTATGGCATGATGATTTTTTACGGCCATAACACTAACAGACAGGTGATAAGTTGCAACTATTCCTAACAATACAAATTAATTTAAGCTCGCCAATGGTAGAAGTACTAGAGATATTCCTCCATGTTGATTAGCTTTTCTGAAATCCTCATAGTTTACATTTTAAAGATGCAGGCAATCAATTACATCTGGTGGTTATTTCCGTTAACGCCAGTTTGTAACAAACTGCTGTGCAATAAGGCCAATTTTATAAATATTCGCATAAAACACTTACATCTACATGTAAATAGATTCGTTATCAAATATCCGAAACACGTACGCACAACGATACTCGACGTGCCCCGAATAAACGGCATCTTTTAACCGTTTACGTCACATTTTGGCTTGGGAGATGCACTTTGGTGCCAACCGACGTATGGATTCAAATCTGAAGACGCTAAGGTCCTTTAAACTGGAACAATCTGTAATCCTATAAGCGTTTGAAATATTTACACACATTTAGGTACGTAATTTATATTTACATAATTTATATTCGCAACCTATTTCTACAGCAAGCCGTTTGATCTACGAGAATTTCTCGGCAATTTGTTTAACATAAAGAAAAATGTTAGTTCGAGGAAATCTTACAAATATTTATTTCGCACAGGAAGTGCGGTTTCTACGGGAGATGGAGTGGCCAGGCGGCCAGGTGCCCCTCTCCGAGCCGCCTTGTGGGTTCAGAGGAGAAAAATGCGTCAGTAAGTAACTTTAGTCAAGCTTTTTTAACAAAGAATTCCTTTATAGGACACCCGTTGTCGTGAAGAGTGTATTCACTTTCCCCTTAATGCGCAACGTCTGTTGGAAGCTAATAGAATCAGCAAGTGGGCTGGAGCACTCCATTACCAACGGCCGGCGGAACGGACGCACCATTTTGTTTACTGGCGATCTAAAAAACTAATATGTACTGTTAGAGCTCGGGTCGGCATTAAGCGCAAGGTTTGTAAGCGAGAGTAGGTAAGTGGGGTGGGTCGTAAAAGCGTCGTTATGAGTCGTAGTGACAAGCAATGCGGAGCAGCGGCCATCGGGCGCACGCGACGCCCGCTGCGCCGACATCGCCGCCTAATGCTTACTACAGAAGTAGGTACATAGCTTCACACTTCACACTAAGTACTCATTTTGCTGGACCTACGTAGTTGCTACACGAAAATACTTTAAGGCACTACATAATAGAGCCTTCCAAGTAGGTCTTAAACAAGGCTTTCAGGTCCTTTAAATTTGGGTCAACCAATTTAATTTATTTGTCGACATGGTACACCGTATTTTGTAATTTTACGATTCGTATTTGTGTTCATTGGATCATTTGTGACGAAAATCACCCTTTTGTTAAAACAATAGCCGTGTCAGCGACTTAGTCTGCGATACATTATTAAAAGTAGCCTATGTCCTTACCCAGGTCATGGTATATCTGTGTACCTTTCATCCAAATCCATTCACCCGTTCTAGCGTGAAAGCGTAATAAACCAACCCACTTTCGCATTTATAACATTAGTTAAGTAAGATAGGTAATTTAAAGGTTATGTTCGACATTTTAGTAGTAACAAAAATATTCCATTTGCTTTCTAAATTCTGAGTAAATCGAGAATGAAACTATATGTTTATTAATTTAATAACTATCTTACAGTTTAATTTAATTTTGTTACGCACGCGCTGTACAAATACTCCACGTAATTCAGGAACTTTGTGAAAACTCTCTATTTGGGTAGTTTAGTGGCGATTTAAACCACTCTACCAAACTTTTATTTTTGATATTTATTTAATAATCTTTGTGCACATCAAAAGTAGAAAGGCAGGCTTAAAGCCTTAGGCATTCTCTACCAGTCAACCAACTATTCAATGTAGGTACTCATCATATTCCTGTGTGGTCATTCGATTGATAATAGAATTTCCATCCATAAATCGAGAATAATAAATTCTGTTTTTCTGCAAAGAACTTTGTGTCCATTTCAATTTGCAGAGCTTTATTGACACAGAGCCTTTTCTTGAAAAGAAAATTGCACGAAGGAAACGAGCCTTCATTCTGGCCAGTGGTTCTGGTTCTGGCCATAGTGGCCAGGCCTGGGGACTGGGGTCCTGGGGCCTGGGGCGTGGGTAATAGTGGCCGCAGTGCCTTAATTTCTTTGTGCCTTTATGTCCCTTGAGAATGCAAACCGAAGGCTTTCAAACGATATGGTATCTTGGGAATTTAATTTATTATTGCTATGGATTGGGTAGTAGCACAGGGTAGCAGGTACAAATGGAAATAGGTGTTTCTAGATAGGTAGTAATTGCTACGTTGCTATGCTACCTAGTAGTACTTTTTAAGATCGTTTGAAGCAAAGGAGAAATACTTACTTACTTCCTTTGCTCGGAGTCTTTCAAACGTAATACTTATGTAATATCACGCGCTGCAAGGAATCCACCACCATTCCTCGAGACTAGCGATAAATTGAATAAAACGTTTATAGAAAGCAATTAAAATTCTACAAAGCAAACTATTTCCATCGTTAAATTGAATTCTGAACTTAATTATGACGTTAAATTCCGTTTTCGTTTCGCTAATTCACTAAACAAATAATGAACACGAGTTAGGATTAAATGTTTGTAACATAGATTAAAGTCGTGTCATTCACCTCGGCGTTGTTTTGAAGTGTACTGTATCTTTCAGTCAATCTGGTGATCTACGAAATACTTACGAGTAGCTTGGTAGGACCTGACTGCCTTTAACGACATCATAAAGTGAACCTCTCCTGCCATCAAGTACACTAACTTGTCTCATAATGTGATCAAAATATCTAGGAGCAAGAGTTAACATAGCAAGAACAATTAATATCTAAAGCTAACGTAGTTACATATAGGTACCTACTTAAAATTTTATTCTTCATGGTGGTCTAATTAAAATAGAATTATTGATTTGTAAATCAGTGAACTGGGATTTTTAGTTTGTATAGAAACACTAGTAGGTAAGGTATGTTTGGGTAAGATCGTTGCTGGGGTAAGACCGTAGGAATCAAATTCTTTGCCTGCAAAATTAAATTTTGCTCTGATCTTCGTCTTAACAGAATAATAATAATAACACAATGTTTATTACTGCATTAAAAAACATTTCCACATCAGTTGGGAATTTGATTCCTACGGTCTTACCGTAGTAGTGGCGTACCGTTCCGATCTTACCCCAACATACTATAAACTGTATCGATAGACTGATCAGCGGCGCGAAAATCGATATAGGTAAGTAGAACTTATTTCGATTTTCGCGCCGAGTATTTCGGTAGAGACATAGGTCAATTCAGTCCTGTAGGTACCCTTTTATGTGTACGTGGGTAATGTGGCAACGATGCTGACTTGACAAAATCATAGGAATATTGATTACACATCGTCTCGTCCATCTTCGGATGGAGTGTCCTAAATCAGACGACAGACATAATAATATTACCATATAGAAAATTCACGACATAACCATATAAGTACTTTTTCCCACTCAGGTCACTTCGGAGCATGGGCACTAGGAGCATCAGGTGGTACCCTAGCACTCCTGGCCCTGGCTGCCCTCGCCTTGTACCGAGGCTGGCGCTACGAACAAGAGTTGGACTCACTGCTTTGGAAAATTGACTTCCGAGAACTACACCTGCCTGACGAAGAACAGCGAGCGAACAAACTGAGTAGGTAAACCGAACTTCTACATGTTGTTTGCATGCGCTTACGCTAACATTTGTTTAGAATAGGTACTCTCGGAAAATAGTGTGTAGGGGGGATACTACTGCAAATTCTGATGCATGGATAATATTCAGTATCACTGCGGATGGGTTCTTACTGTTGTCTGTTTCATATTGTAAGTATGCTGCCCACTGTTGCTTTTATTGTAACTTAACATCACGCCTTGTTTCCCCGAAAGGTTAGGCAGAGGTGTACCTCCACAGTACACCCACGTTTCGCCAGTTATTTTCGAGTCCCATGTAAAAAAAACCGGTCAAGTGCGAGTCGGACTCGCGCACCGAGGAGGGCTCCTTACAAACTCCTTTTTAGGTATGTAAATAGGTTATCACGGGTTTTTTTTTTTGTAATGTTTGCAAGGGTTTTCGGATTTTTTCCTTTACTTGCGCTACACGACATAGCTTCTTGCCAAATTTCAAGATTCTAGGTCAACGGAGAGTACCCTATAGGTTTTGATTCCGGAACATAAACATTTAGGTATTGCAGCCCTGAGTTTTTGATTATTATTAATTTCATCTTGATAACTCCACGCGTTCCTGAGAAAAAAGGTCTTGACCGACGCACAGACAGACGGATAACGAAGTGATCTTATAAGGATTCCGTTTTTCCTTTTGAGATACGGAAACCTAAAAAGGGAGCGAACCTATTGCCATCGACCTGGCACAAATCCAAACTCCAGGCTGATACCTACTGAGTAGGTAATACCAAATTTCCATTTTTTTTTCTTTTTTAGGTTTATGTATTATTTTATAGTAGGTAATGATTTTATAATAATTGTTCTTCTCCAATTCCTCCGATTTTATTAGATTATATCAAGCAGCGGAGCAATTGCGCAATTATCAATCGGAATCGGTTTCATTTTGACAGTTCAACAACATTCATTGCGTTATTTACGTGTTGAGCAGACAAATTTTTCGAACTTATGAATCAATGGATTAGCAATTTGCTTCAAAATGATTCAGATTCCGATTGATAGTGTGTTACGCAATTAGGGTGCAGGTGTAGTTGACTGCCTACATAATTATCACTTTTGCCCACTGCACACTTGTACAGTCTGAATAAAGCGAAATAGTTCACGTCTCCGGGTCTCACGCTGTGTTCAATTGTTGATATAAAATATTTCAAACCAATGCTTCAGCGAACGGTTTGATACAGAAGCCAATAGAAATAGATTTTATGAACAGATTTTTAACTTTTCCATTTAGGAGTTCAGAACTACTGGTCTAAGAAATAGAGTTCAAAATAGAAAAATGTGTCTTACTGCAATTTCGTTCGAGAATAAATCACATCTGGAAATTAATAAAAGAAACCAGAACTTTGTATCGCGTTGAGTTGATGCCCGTTTCGATAAAAATAAAAATATTTTTGCCATTTGATATCTTAGAAGCATAAAGGCATACTGTCCCTATTTTTTATATCACCAATGATTCCGGACAGTATCATTACTAACTGATCTACTGGAAATAAAATATGTTGGGGGAAAGAAAAATATTGGGCGGAGATCGAAAACTTGACAAAAGTATAATAGAGCATGAGGTGGAAAATTTTATCGGAAGACCGCTGTCATGTTAATTTTTGGGTTCGTTCTTGTTTCATCAATACCATTTTCTTTCAGTGCGAGAGAAAAAAGACATGCTTGTCTTATATTTTTTTGAAAAAAAAAATAACAGTCTTCATTTTTTTCTCTTCCTTCGTATGATTCACCACCTCTGCTTTTAGTCGTAAATAAAAATTCATTACGAGTTGATCAGAGCTGAATTTTTCCAGCAAGATAGCAATGCGGTCGGCAACGTCACCTCATCTACCAATGCTGTGGGGGGCGAGAAGAACGGCGGAGGCAGCACGGGCGGGGTCCGGTCCAGTCAGGTGTCTCTCAGCTCCAATCCGGACCTGGACTTTCGCTACTCCGCCATCTTCACCGAGGTAGCGTTCTACCGCGGACGCCTGCTCTCCGTCAAACGAGTGCGGACACACCACATCGATATCAGCAGAGAAATCAAGAAGGAGCTTAAGATTGTAAGTCCTTTTAAATTGAATAATTACAAAATTAACAGCCAGTGCCAAATCAGTCGTAAAACTGCAATAAATTATCCTTGAAGGTAAAAATGGAACTTAACCGCTTAGTTTGGCTTTCGTAGACTATCAACTCGGAAAAACTCAAAGAAAAAGATTTACCCAAGTTATTTATTTGGGAAAAACAAACAATTGTATAATGTGTTTTACAAAAAGATAATAGAGTCTTTGTAATTTACTTTGATATATCCTTACGGCATTACGTGAGGATAGCTCAAAGCCTTCCCTCGGGCCGCGAAACAAACAACACATTTCTCTTCCAAGCCTTGTATGATGGAGGCACCGACTGAGACAAATCGCTTTAATACATTCGGATTTACTGAACTGACGCAGGTACCACATCATACCTAGTAGAATAGAAATAAATGGGTGGGTATATCCCGCGATGTATGTTTCGTAATAATCATGTTTATGAACACCTTTCATCATAGAGCATTCGGTTTAGTAACATTGCTCTTACCTATTATTAGCATTCTGTTTACCTACTGCTGATTTTAACTGGTACATCGCACAAATACTTATATCGATTCTTACTATCTATATTCGTTGATCAAATTATGAAAGTAAATCATTGTAAAAATTACTTGAAGAAAATACTTTTCTAACACCTCAGAATAACTTAAAATAAAACTTTCACTGTAAATAACGTGAAGCACCAATAAAGGGCGTTTGTTCAGGTGTGGATAAATACCTTCGTAGTTCGCACTAACTCACACCTGTTTGTCCAGTTTCAGTTAAGAACCGAGTTTATTTGAACGTCCAATTGCAAAAACTGTAGGTACCTAATAAAAATATTGGAACTGCTGAACTTTCCTTGTAACAAGTTCTCACGATGACTTTAACCTTTAGCCATGTTTTAGTTCAATATGTGACGAAATATTTTATTCTCTGAATTATGTCGCGCGTGGGCCCCGCGGCTCTAACTAACCTTATTAGCATTCCTAACAACATGAGAAATATATCTATTATATAGGTATTTTTACAATATGTATCCAAATAACCGTAGTGTAACTGTTTAAAATAACCCTATACTTTTGTACCTACTTGCTCGTTTTTTGTTGTGGAATGGAAGGAGTATCGTTAATTTACTACTTGGACCACGCTCCAAAATCACGTAAATTTTACAGTTTTTTATTGGTGGGTAAGAACAATGCGTGATGCGGTGTAAACCTGAGGCTAGTGTAAGGCGTCAGCATAAAGGAAGGGGCCCGCCAGCGCCGAACTATTCAGTAATCTGTGGCCGAAGCCTGCCGGGGTAGCGGGATCGTCCGAAAGGGTTACCGCTGCCCCGGAACATAAAGGGCTAAGGAAGGAACACGGGTGGGTTGTAGTCAGTAAGAGTCTGACACTCCCTTCCGCTCCACCCAGAGCGGGAGGAGTCATTAGATGATTTCCCATCCAAAAAAAAAAAAAAAGAGGCTAGTGTAAGGCAATATCACTCATTTAGATCTAAACACCTACCTACTAGTCACTTCTGGTATAGTTCGTGCAATCCACGAAGACGCGCCCCACTCTTTTTCCTAATCGTAATATCGCCAGTTAATTCCGCTATTGTTTTGTTTTTTCGATACACGCTAATTACCCACTAAGTAATAAGTAATTAGTGTGTATCGAAAAAACTAAAACACTAGCGGAATATTGCACACTTGTAGTGTAAGAGATTAGGAAAAAGAGTGGGGCGCGTCTTCGTGGATTGCACTATCTATAGCCTTGCATCAAGTTGACAACCCTACGTGAGCTGGACAGATTTAACTCTATTTTGGAATCGTGCCTGCTCATTACATTAATGTTGATTATCTGATTTGTGGTTAAATAAATTACCTACGTCTACTAAATTACGAAAGCTTTCAAAATCAGTTTATCAGATAACCTACACACTCAGTTACAGGTGATTTATAATACCTACTTATGCGGATGCCTACCTAAAATATGTCGCATTGGGTTCCAATCTCAATAATTGAGTCTTTCTTTTGTTTTACACAAAGCCCGCCTATAAAGTAGGTATCCTAACTAAAGATAAAACCAATAAAACATTTCGTACTAGCCTAGAGTAGTAGGTATTCAGTAGCGGCACCCATCCCTCCAAATAAATAAAACAGCAGGAGTCTCCGCTTCATTTATATTCAGTATCTTCGCAATACTCGTAACATGCAGCGGTATCTACGAGCTATTGTTTCTGCAGCGTGTAATAAAATGTGTGTATCGGCAGATGCGGGATTTGCAACACGATAACGTGAACGGGTTCGTTGGCGCGTGTATCGAGCCGCCGAACGTTTGCGCCCTATCCGAATACTGCACTAGAGGCAGCCTCAAGGTAAAACACTGCAATAAATAATATCAGCAAAGATTTAAATATTTGGCATCAAACCGTTCTTGCTATTGAATACTTTGCGTTCTACAGGATATTCTCGAAAATGAAGACATCAAACTGGATAACATGTTCATCGCGTCTCTAGTTGGAGATATAATTAGAGTGAGTTACACAATCTATTTTACCTTCACGCTTATTTTGCGCACCAAACAGGCAAGATCGAAATCTAAGACAGTTCAAAACTGTAACCATTATTGAGCTTATTTATTTCTTGGATCGCCAACAGAGGCTACACAATCGGACAAATACAAGTGCGCGCTTTCAATTATAGGCATATGTGCGTATTTTTCGATTTTGCCGACCCTAAATACATTCCCATCAGCAAATCCTATCACATTAATTTTATTAGAGCTGCCAATCCGATTGGCCTCAGGTGGTCTTTGGTTAATTACCGGATCAACGGAGTGCCTACTGCCTAGAGGCCACAATGAGGCTGTTATGAAGTATTACTTACCTAAACACTAGGCTATCTCCATATTGTCCTCCACTCTACTATCTTTATCATGAAGTCTTTGTCCTTCCTTAGGGCATGATCTTCATCCACGAGTCACCATTGCAGTACCACGGCGCACTGCGACCGTCAAACTGCTTGGTGGATGCTCGCTGGGTGGTCAAGCTGGCAGACTTCGGACTGAAGGAGTTCCGGAAGGGTGAAATGCCTCCATCAGAGTCGAACGCATTGAGATCTCATATTGAAAGTAAGCAAGGATATTTTATTTATACGTCTTTAAAATATAAATAGCAGTGGATATTACAAATTATAGGTAATCCGGGTTTTTCCAAAAACATCTTGTGGTTCTTGGTTTAGCCTTCCACATTGCCATTATTAGGTCTCATGTTTGTTTTTCTTTCAAAGATCTAGCGTATTTATCCCCGGAGTTACTTCGCTCAGCGGGATGGGGTAAGGAGACCACCAACATGACAGTGGAGTTACACGACGGGTCTCCACAGTCTGACGTATACGCCTTCGCACTGGTGCTGTATGAGTTACATACAAGACGAGGTCCCTTCGGAGGTGATGCCCTCCCAGTACCCTCTTTGCTACACAGGATAGCATCTCCAGACCCTGCGACATACAGGTAGGTATGTGTCTGAGCAGGCAATGTCACTTTAATAACCAAGACAAATAAGGCCTGTTCAAGTGAACCCTAACTGCTCGCTAGACGCCAAATTAGATACTTAACAAAAAGTACCTAAACATTCGTTATTTTTTTATAGCCTACCTACTTATTTATCCAATTGTTTTTGCCACCGAGTCTAGATTAGTCTAATAAAAAACATTGATTAAAAATGTATTATTTCTAGGCCTCCATTGGACGCACTGACTGGTAGTTTTGACTGTGTGCGAGAATGTTGCACTGAGTGTTGGACAGAAGAACCAACAGCTCGACCAGACTTCAAAGCTATCCGCACTCGGTTACGACCTCTGCGGAAGGGCATGTGAGTATCTTTATCAAATTGTTACAGATGTAATGGACTGACAATCAACTTCTACCTTCCTGTGTTTTTCATTTCAGGAAACCGAACATTTTCGACAACATGATAGCAATGATGGAGAAATACGCGAACAATCTCGAGGCATTGGTGGATGAGAGGACAGATCAATTACAGGAGGAGAAAAAAAAGACTGGTAGGATCTTTAAATACCTGAAAATATTTTTTAAACACAAACACGGATTATTCTGATGTCCCATTTATTTTTTCAGAGGCTTTATTAGAAGAAATGCTACCAGCACCCGTGGCCGAGCAATTGAAGCGAGGTCGACGGGTTATGCCAGAGAGCTATGATTCCGTGACCATTTACTTTAGTGATATTGTTGGCTTCACAGCCATGTCAGCAGAGAGCACACCATTACAGGTATGTGGCCCCCAGTCCATAGTTCCATACTATGTTTCATTTTACTCAGTACAACTACAGTGCGTTCAAGCGCTTCTTATAAGTTAAAGGATATCAGACGATAATTATGTTCTTTTTTACAGGTGGTAGATTTTTTGAACGATCTTTACACATGCTTCGATTCAATATTAGAAAATTTCGACGTGTATAAAGTGGAAACTATAGGAGATGCCTACATGGTGGTAAGTATTATTTAACACAACTTTCTTCATCTTTGGATTCTAAAACCAATATTATAATAAATGCTATTCTCAGGTATCGGGCTTGCCGATTCGCAACGGTATACTTCACGCAGGCGAAGTGGCATCAATGGCTCTGGCGCTATTGACTGCTACACGGGCCTTCCGCTTGCGACACCGGCCTGACCATCGACTTATGCTACGTGTCGGTCTACATTCAGGTACATAATAAACTGTTTTTCATCTATATCAGGAAATTAGTTGTAAAATGATGATGTGCCTGATACTCTGATAGCCGCCATGTTGAGGCAAGAAACTAGCAACTCATCGTCATCTTTACATTTCCAGGTCCAGTTTGTGCAGGAGTAGTGGGACTAAAGATGCCTAGGTATTGCCTGTTCGGAGACACGGTCAACACAGCCAGCCGCTTCGAATCGACTGGGGCGCGTAAGTACTCGTATTAGTTTTCATTTGGTGCAAGTGTTACTCAACAGTAATGGTCTTTTTTCTCTGCCTTCATCTAGCTCCATACTGCCTACCGGACCGAACGGTACCTTTTTACCTTTTTTTCGTTAAATAATTTCAGCTCTAAAAATCCACTGTAGTCAAGCGTGCAAGACGCTACTGGACCAACTAGGGGGTTACATTCTTGAAGAGCGGGGCATAGTCTCGATGAAGGGCAAGCGTGACCAGGTGACATATTGGTTGCGGGGAGAGGAACCAACCGCTGCCGCAGCCAGAGCTCGGCGACGCGCTGCGAGAGACAATGTGCAGCCGCCCGGCAGCACGGACAAGCGAGGACAACGCAGCTCACTTAAGACTAGGAGCTGGAAGAACCAAGTCGGTGGACTACATAGGTAATGTTGGACCTTATATTTTTGACGTAGAGCCTACAATCGCTCTACAAAATTCAAAGAAGTTTAGTGATTGAGTTCATTAGTCATAATTTGACTAAACTTTTAGCCAGTCATTTATCCCCTTAATTTTTTTACAGATGTTGCAGTTTAGAATCTCCCAAAAAGTTGCGTTTCGCTTCCGGAAATCATTTGGAATCTCACACAGACGGTGTTCTACATCACCGCAGCGATGAATATCTCATGGAAGTAAGTAGACATCCCTTAGCTAGCACCTTAAAAGTCTTGATGATCAGTTATGAAGCAGGAATAAGAAAACTGTATTTTAATGTTTTTAGGTAGTTGGCGAGGGACGACTAGCTCCAACGCAACGCTGTGACTTATTAGAAGCACCCAGCCTCCGGCAAGAGTACACGAGCGTGTCGTGTCCTATCATAGAGCACACGGAATGTATCCAAACCTCACCAGCCCCCACCCCCGTCACTCCACTCCTGGTGCAGGACACCTCGCCGTGTGATACCAAGCAGTGCGACATCAAACTGGTAATCAACGGCTGCTCGTACAACGAGCGCGACGGCGCCGGCATTCCACTGCTCGCGGACGCGTAATACGTGCATTTGTACTTACGATGTAATCCTAGTCAATGGCAGCGACATGCATCTCTAGCTACTGCGACATCAAGCATAGCTCGATCAGAGTCGCGGTAGTTACTATACGTACGAGAATGGTGGTCTCGTGAGCGACAGCAAAGTTCTACCTAAAGGTTGGAGGTGAACACTTGTATTGAATCTGCCAGGACCTCACGATACCAGAACCGCATTTCTCGCTTTAATGACACTTTTTTGTGATCTACGTCAGTATTATTAAGAGACCTTGTTCAATAGAAATTATTTAATAACATTAAACTTATTTCACAATTGACGGTAACATCGTTTTACTTACACATATTATTTACAACATCTCATATAATATACATATAATGTAACATAGTGCTGGCGCACAGCTGCTCAGACGGCGGACTCGGTGTCGAGCAGCGGCGGCGCGCGCAGCTCGGGCTCGCGCGCGCTGAAGAAGCCGAGCAGCCACGACGGGATGGCGAAGCGCGGCGCCTTGCGCGCGCCCGCCTTGCCCTCGGCCACGTTCTCCAGCGAGCGCCAGCGCTTGTAGAACTCGATGTAGCTGGCCTCGGGCGCCTTCCGCCGCGCGCGCTCCTGCTTGGACGACAGGCTGGTCTTGCGCAGCAGTGGGCTGTCCTCGTCGCGCGGCGCCTCATCCGTCACGATGCCGATGATGGTGCCGTTGAACACGGGGTCGCCGCACACCGTGGCCACGCCCACCTCGTGCTCGAGCGAGCGTGCCGTGTGCTGGCGGCGCATGCGCACGTCGCGCGCGGGCAGCAGGTCCAGCGACTGCGCGCGCAGGCCCCAGCGCGCCGCCGGCTCGTCGGGCGAGCCCGAGCACGCCGTGGAAGACGCGATCGAGCTGAGCGCGTTCCTGCCCACAAGATCGCATATTACTGACTACTGCGCCGCAGGTCTGCGCTGGCCAGTAGCGCGTAGCGCGGGTTGCACGGGTAGGGCGCGTACCTGGGGCGAGGCACGGCCGGCTCGCGTGGGCGGCGCTGCGCGGCCGGCGACGAGCACAGCGGCGCGGGCAGCGAGCAGCGCGAGCCGCGCATGACGTCAGCGTCGCGCGCGCCGCTCGACATTCGTTGCCGGATAGTACTACCGCCGCCTCCGCCTGTATATACGGAATCTAAGTTATTGAAAATGAAATTAGTTCAGAAAATAAATAAAATTTCACATTTTTGCAGTGTGGTGGATGGAAAGAGTGTGATTCTGCCAATAGCAAATAACAATATTTAAACGTATCAGTTGAGGTAACCACACCGCAAAAATGTGGATTCGACACACGACACACCACCGAGAATATACCTGAAAGTGAAGGATGTCTGGAATCCGCCAATCTGGGACTTCGTCTGGGTCGACGGAACAGTGGACGCTCCTCGCCTTCGACGGCCCTCTTTTGTATAGCCTTCTCTGTAGCACTGACCAACCAGTACGTCTGGAGCTGTAACATAACAAGAGTTACCTACTAACTTAATACTACTCTAACCAAAAAAACTAGACAATTATCAATCGTGAAAAATAACATCATAATTAGGGTTACCTAGCAATACTCATAGCTTTGCTGATTTTAGGCGGAAAAAAATTATGGGTCAGTGGGTCGTCTTAGGGGCGGATGAAATAAGCATATTAAGGCGCTTTCGCCTTACTATACAATTACTATTACTATTATTATTCGTAACACATTACCCAACTGAATGACTATTTTATGAAATCACGACATTTGGCCAATTCTAACACAGAGAGTTTCATTGATGTTTATAATTCTGTAAATACGTACGTATTTATACATACGGTTGCGAATCATAATATTTTGATAAACGTACAACATTTAGTTATCGCGGCCTTCCCTAGCTAATTAAATTCGTAATTTCACAAACCTGCCCTTTCCCCTTGATAGGAATAGTGCCTCTTGGCTCGACGATGTATCCGCCAATCTTGTCGAGTGCTTGCTTGCAGCTCGGCGATATGTGAATCTTGAGCGGCTCGCCGTTGGATTCCATGCGGGAGGCCGTGTTCACTGTGTCGCCGAACAGACAGTAGCGTGGCATTGTGAGACCGACCACGCCTGCTACTACTGCGCCTGAAATACGAATATTTTCGCATTAATTAGACGATTTTTCAAAAGATGCGATGAGAAGTATGCTGCAGTCATATCTAAAATAATGATTTAAGGTTTTGACCGCGCGTTCATTTCATTTAATTTCTAAAAGGTAAAACGGAACCTGTTTAAAATCAGATTTTTTTGTAGCTAAACTTGGGCACTAATAAAATAAAAATATTAAAACGGATCAGAATTTCTATGATTGTAGGATAACTTAACCTAATAACTTAATTAAATATTTATTTAGAATAAGCACACCAACAGCACTGGAGCTTATCTGGAGGTATACAGAAGGGACATCGACGAGCAAAAATTTCTATGCTAGAGGGTCTAGAATCATGTGCTGAATTCTTGGTTACAGTTTGCGCGTTGATGTCCCTGCCACCCTGGCTAACAATCATAAAACTTACCCGTATGAATTCCTATTCTAAGCTTGAGTGTTTCATTTGGTCTATGAGATATTTTGTGACTTTTGACTGCATTCAACAATTCCAGCGCCATGGATGCGATCTCACCCACGTGTCTGTCGCTGTTCCTTATAGGGAGACCAGATACCTGGAAGATACAAGATATGATGGTTTTAATACCTATTTTGTTATGTGTCGAAGCTATAAAATTTATAAAGAACAAAAAAAGCGCGTCGTGCTCCAAAAATATAACTTACCACCATGTACGCATCCCCAATAGTCTCCACTTTATAAACATCGTAGCCTCTAATTATTCTATCAAACACAGTGTACAGATCGTTGAGGAAGTTCACGACCTGGAGCGGAGTACTCTCGGCTGACATGGCGGTGAACCCGACGATGTCACTGAAGTAGATGGTGACCGAGTCGAAGGACTCCGGCTCGACGCCCTCGCCCGTCGTCAGGCGCCGCGCCACCGACCTGCAAAAATCACCCACATGTACACCGCCCTTAACACAAAGGCCTAACCATCCATACTTATACGACATTCTGACGAAACACAATATCACTCCAACTTACCAACTATTTCAAATCATGCTGCTACTTTATACTGTAAGCTACGGATAAAACATAACACTAAAAACCTTACAGATATGTACATTTCAATCACAAGCACTAAAGTATCTTAATTTAAAAATAATGTTAGAAAAATGCTACAAAATAACAGTTTGTACTTAGACATAAAAAGTACTGAAATTATACATATTTAAAAAGTGAGAAATACTTAAAATACTAGAAGTAAGTACTATTAATGTTAAGCATGCTTATCTATAAATAAAAATTATCAAAAGTGCAGTGTAACTTGAAAAAGAGTACACTCGTGCCCCAATACTGATGTTCACCATAGAAACGCTACAAAATCACTTGCAAAAAGCTATAAAACCAGTTAACTACTTGAAGAAAACTGCCATCACCGACAACGACGTCACGCTAAACCGCCACAGAACCCCAAGCAAGCAACTACTCAAACTCTGTTAATGAAAGGTGAGCCACGTTATCACAATGTCGGAACATTTCAGTGAAGATTGTGACGTGAGCCTGCCACCTGTGTGAGGCAAACCAAATTAAACTACAATCACCAATAGGGAGTTAATTACCTCAAGACATTTTCACGACATTTCTATAATGGATTCAACCTCCACATCTGGAAAAGAACACAAGTACAACAAAGTGAATACATTAAATTTTTAGACGACGTACCACTGTTTTACATCAAGTCCATGTCGATGTTTCATGTTTTTGATGAATGAACTATTATGTGTATTAGTTTATTTATAGTACCATTATCAATCTGAGCTAATACTATTTAAAGCGTCAATAATGCTCATGATTCAATATACACTAGTTAACCTACACTGTGGTTACTTCTATACATATATCACGCCAATGTTTGTAAGATAATACACTCCCATTTTATTTTACAACACACTTTTTACATAAGAATAAAATATAGTGACGTAAAGCGAACCATTATTCCTGCAATAAAAATATCACATTATTACTGGTCGACTCGACTGTTAACAATTTCGAGTACCTACTTGTATGGAGATTCACAAAACGTCTAAGTTAGTTATCACATAGTAGCGATGAGACTTGGACTAAATGTAAACCAGTACGCACACTACTGCGACATCCAGGTATGTGATACAGCTTGTTGTATTTGCGTCTTCCTCAACTGTGCTCACATGTATACTATTATTAATTACACCGATTACATAACAAACCTTTAAATTAGTAATAATATAACGATTAGATGACGCTAACATAGAACACCAATGTACACAGAATATTAATGACATGTACATGCACATTTCACGATGGTCACCAGTCGCGACTGGGCCGTGAATAAGCATAGTAAAGCTTGTTTCTTTTAATGCATTCTGAGACACAAAACTTTATAGTAACGTTCAAAGATGCGCGAATTGACATTAACTGATGCAGCATCAGTTTTTATATACAAAACTTATAACTTGAATAGAAGTTGTATTTAGTACAACAGTATAGTGTATAAAAGGTAACTTACTTTGGTAGCATCCTATGTAATAAGTCTTCGGTTTTCTGTTTCTCTTCGATCAATAGCCTCGTTCTCTCGTTGACTAGTTCTTCTAAATTATTGGCATATTTCTCCATCATGTCCATCATTTGGTCCATTATGTTTCTTGATCTAGAACATTCAACCAAAATGTTAACTTATCATACACAGCAACATATCTATAAGGTTCAAAATTGTCTACATGATATGAAACAATTATAAGGAAGGTTCACTCACTTTCCAGACTTCATTTTCTTGAGGCGGCTTCTAATGATGGGGAAGTCAGGTCTCAGGTTGGGGTCTTCAGCCCAGCAGTCTTTCATGCACGCGACCACGTAGTCCTCAGGAGCGGGGTCCAAACAGTCTGTGTCAGGTCGAAACACCTCCTCGCCGTCCAACTTAGGTCTCTTCAGACGCTCGACTATATCTGAAAGAATAACCAAAACTTCAACATCGGCAACTCATAGATCTTCTACAGAAATTATAATCTGCTTTGCCTTTTCCCAACTATGTTTGGGGTCGGCTTCGAGTCTCATTGGATGCGGCTGAATACCAGTATTTTACTGCTTATCTGACCTCCACAACCCAGTTACTTGATAATACGAAACCCCTCGGTAAGACTGATTGTCAGATTTTCGGGTTTCTGACGACCCATAACGACTGCCAAAGATCCACGAATAACAGCCGGGACCAATGGCTTAACGTGCTTTGCGAGGCACGGAGGGGTGGGTTATATGTAAAGATTAGGTTAAGCATAGCTTAACCTAACCGATCGACCCATGCCGCTGATAATATTTACCACAAGCCCCTCAGATCTTCTACAAAAATAAGACTTATAAAATGGGGGAAACTGCGATCATAAACGCAGAATAGCAAATAAGCCCTCTAAGCACCTAGCTAGCGTAGGTGATCGTCGACCGTATACGCTGCGCTGTCGTAAGGTCAAAACCGCGTCAAGATGACGTTAGTTTCAATACAATCCTGGGGAGTTTGTTTCACCACTTCTTCCCAGCGAAAGCACTTGGAAGTGGTGAAGGGCGGGCGATTTGGGGACTGTCTTTTGTAATTTTGACGTTCGAAAAATGCTCATTCTCAGCCTAATTTGAATAAATGACTTTTGATTTTTGATTTGATTAATGACTTCTACAACAATCATCAGATACAAGGCACCCTGGAAGGTGCAGACAATATTCACTTACCCTTAGGTTCTGTCCCCGTCAAACCAAAAGGCCCTCTTCTAGCTATTATTTCATAGAGAATGATCCCAAATGCATAGACATCGCCCTTCTGTGTACCACCAACCGTGCCGTTGGGGTTGTCCATCTCCCTTAGCAACTCCGGAGCCTTCCATAATAAGCCTGAAAAAACAAAACACGTTAATATTCAGAAATATTAGGTAAAATTCTTCCAAATTATAAGTAAAATGATTCAGAAGGATAATATGCAAAATCATTCAGAAGCATAATATAAAATGATTCAGAAGCAAAAAATATTCAGATTTTACAAAATAAGTCATGTTCATCATACCTCTATAATATTGGTGCTCCCCTATAAATTCGTTTTCAGCACAAGCTCTAAGCTCGTGGAGTCCAAAATCACCAACCTACAATAGAAATTAATGTTTATTTGTATGCTTTTTCATCGCTTGTGCATAGACAGTAGTATAACTTCTCCAGTATAAATTAAAACGTAAAATAAATAAACTGACCTGAAGCATCCACCTAGACGTAACAACACAATTCGAGGATTTGAGATTTCCGTGAAAAATTAATGGCGAAGTATGAATGAACATCATACCCTGTAACAAAATAACACCATGTCAAGCATACAATATTGCAAAAGAAAATGTGTTAAAATATCAAATTAAACTTACCTTTATGAGATCATGAATTAGCGAAGATATGAACATTTTGTCCAACTTTATATCTTCATTTTCGATTATATCCTGAAAACAACATCATATTGATTAAATTTCAATTCACTTTGATGATATCGTCAAAGTCGCGGGAAACACCTAGTTGTGAGACGCACGGAACCGGGAACTATGGCAGAAAAAAAGGGGGGGCCTATACCCAGCAGTCGGTGATTCCGGGCTGAGGTGATGAATGATGATGATTTCACGTTTTACTGCTTTGAATCTATTAAATTAATTCATAAGCGTATTCTAATAGTTAGTAATCCTGTGCAATACTTACATACAAGCTCCCTTTGGCACAGTAGTCAGTGAGTATAAGAACGCGCAGTGGCTCCACCACAGCACCAATGAATGAGTTCAGGTTGTCGTGACGCAACTCACGCAGTAGGCGCATCTCCTTCATTATCTCACGTGGAATGTCCTAGCAAACACATGCTATTTCAATATATTGCACATAATATAACACTAACCCCCTTACTAATAAACGTTGTATAGCGTCTATATCGTTACAAAACGCTTTGTCTTCTTCTTTCGAAAGTCAAATTACTGACGACTGAAAGAGAGAAATCGGTGTGTAACTATTCATCTGATATAATACGTTTATTAGTAAGAGGATTAGAAAATATGTGGGTAATAAACTAATGAATCTAATGATAAATTAATGGCAATTTTAAATGGTTCAAGAGAAATTATCAACTTTGGTTGAAAGGCATACATGAGACGTTCCGGTACATTATGTTTATCTCATGAATCGATGCGCGCTTTACTTGTGGTAACCAAGTGTACAAACACGCTGTGAATGTGTGCGTGAAGACGAATAGCGTAAGCACATAACACACACGCGCACACACTTCCAACTTTGCCATCGTCTCGGACGGTACCGCGACCTCCTGCGATTATACACTTCGTGAGATAAAAATACTAAAACAGAAAATTATCGATGCACTTACTTTCTTTTTGGAGAACTTGAGCTCTTTGATCCTGACAACATTCCCCTTAAACTGCGCTGTTGTCGTGAATATCTGCGTGCAGCATTTGCTCTCGCACGATATCCCGCTCGCTAAACTCAGCTGCAACATAAACAATTTATTCGAGGAACGCCGATTTTCGACCATCTAACAACCACATAATAGCACATAAAGTCTGCACTGTTTACACAAAAGCTAGCGCTTGCCTGCGCGTCTATTTCTGGTAAGGGGTTACCTTACTAGGCGACCACACGAGCCCACTGCCCAAATATCCAGCTATTTCTTGTGGGTCTATCTTCCAGAGGAGACCCTCGATCTCTTGCTCGATCTTCCACTTGCGGTATATGCTGATGGTGACGACCAGCGCGCAGAACAGAGTCACTGCCAACGTGCCTGCGACCACCAGCGACGTTATTTGAGAATCGTCTTTGGGACACTTCTCGTTAAGAAACCCACAAGACGGTTCGTCTTCGGGTTTCACACTGTCGGGCCAGTCGATTGGTAGACGAGGGTTTAGTTTATATTCCTGAAAAAATATTTCATGTTGTTTTATCAGTGTCAAAAAAGGTTGAACTTTTTACAAATGTTGCATTACACGAACGTGCATCAATCATTCCTTATTACAACGGCATAGAAGTCACATGACGTCGTTCTTGAATTGCATTATCTATACTATCTCGTCAAAGAATGGAAGGTTTACTCACAGGAAACTCTCGTTTATTCTGATGCTGGAAGTGCCCAACGGGTATCATGCTGTATGAACAGTTGACGTCGCCGTCGCGGTACTTGGTCGGCTTGAACGCTAACACGGAGAAATTGCCCTCGGAGTCCGCTCGCTCGTCCAGACGAATGGACATGCCCGATATACCTGCAGGAAGTGCCATATTCTAACAACGTAATAATTGGTGACATTAATTAATATTTCGATGATTTAGGCCGTTTTCAAAGAGTTCTCGTATCTTTAGAATATTCATAAAGGTTAAAAGCTGTTCTGAGAGAAAAAAAACCGGTCAAGTGCGAGTCGGACTCGCGCACTGAGGGTTCCGTAGAAATTTGTAGGTAAGTAAATAGTTTATCACGGTACTTTTTTTATGTAACTACAAATTTACGGTTTTCGGATTTTTTTCCTTTACTTGTGCTACATGACCTTACTTCTTGCCTTTCATGATTCCAGGTTAACGGGAAGTACCCTATAAATTTTGATTCCCTTGAGAGTTTGAGTGTCAAAATATACGTTTTTTGCTGCATAAACGGCAATATCTTTTTTTTACGTTAACTTAGAAGCTTGATTTTTTCACAGCTTCAAGGGACTGTAGCCTTGACTATATGGTTTTAATTTCAACTCGATACCTGCACGCATTCCCGAGATAAAGTGTCTTGACAGACAGACAGACAACAAAGTTATCCTCTAAGGGTTCCGTTTTTTCCTTTTGAGGTACGGAACCCTAAAACAACAACAAAAAGGTACATACTCAAAATGGGAATCTGCACTCCAGGATCTAAGTCCTGCTTATTTGTATTAAGAAAATTGTGGTCAGCAACACACTTACTTTTATATGGTGAACTTTGAATCATCTTGGCGACGATACGTGTTCCGTTCGTGGCGATAGCATTCAGTTTAAACATCGTCAACATTTCACTGCGAGTCTCTTCCTTTATGATCTCATCCAAAGCTTTCGCGTAAAGTTTCACCGAATCGTATAAGTAAGCAGCGTAAATGGAAACAAACTGTAAACAGAACATTATGTTGAGATACATGTTATTGACTTATTAGTATTAGTTATACTTAGGTAAAATTTTATCGTTAATGCTCAAATAATGGCAATTATTTTTAGGCATACAGATACAGGAACAGAGAAATGAAAAAGTTAAGCACAATTGGGACCATTCTTGTGTGTGCAACGGAAAGGGCTTTGACGGTCTATGGCATACCTACCTATACTTTTTTTTTCAAAATGGCGGCCACGCTTGATTTCAAACCCCGTAAAGCATCACGTTTCCGAGATATTAATGTTCAAAGTTGCAACAAGATGTAAGCAAGTTAAAAAAATATGGATTTAACGTGATCAACTTTGAACGTTAATATCTCGGAAATGTGGCACTTTAGGGGGTTTGGTCTTAATATGTTTTCAGTTTGCATTGATGTCAGCTATCGATTTATATAAGTATCATGCGATGCCATTTTGAAAATAAAAACAAAATGGCGAATAGGTAGGTATGCCACAGGCTTCATATAAAAATCTTTAATCCCCTTTAAAAACATACCATGTCCCCAATATGCAGAGAAATTGCTTAACCTTTTTGTTCTCCCACTTTACTTATTCTTTAAGCACACTCACACAATACATATTTCATGCAAATTGGGTTCTAAGCTCCCAAAATTAAAACAACTATGTACCTTATTAAACTTATTCCCGAATA
Organism: Hydraecia micacea; assembly: GCA_914767645.1. Classification (NCBI taxonomy): domain Eukaryota; kingdom Metazoa; phylum Arthropoda; class Insecta; order Lepidoptera; family Noctuidae; genus Hydraecia; species Hydraecia micacea. The sequence goes on along the minus strand of OU611782.1, from coordinate 11,461,388 downwards.
TGGAGTCTTTGAACTTGAAGGGCTTCATCGTGTTGTACTTGCGCACTTTGTTGGTGAACTCCTCGTAACTACTGGACGGCTCGGACGAGACCACCACCAGTAGCGACTGCGCTCGCTTCTTGAACTCTAGCGTGTTCGGACATGTTAGCTTCGTTCGGTCCTCTGTTTCTGTAAAAAAATGTTTAATTTAAATATAATCACAGGATTTTTGTGTTCTATGGCCGTATAGAGAAGTGTCAAAGTCATAGTATTCTGGGGCGAAAGAATGGCGCTAGTACTAGCGATTCTGGGCTTTACGACAGTACAAAACCGCAAATCGAATCATATTTATACACATTTATAGATAGTTTTAATACTTTATTGTTCCGTACGATATTAAACGGACAAGGCGCACGACGTTTAAGATACCTCAAAATCTAAAATTGATAGTTTATTTCTCTATCATCGTAAAAGAAGAAGATCGTATCGACTATGCACATTACAGGCTATGAATACGACACAACTGACGCAAGAATGCAACAAAAGTGAATGAACATTACATGTAACACCCTCGTGTCCAAAACACATAAATCACAATAAATACAGCCATATACATAATTTCTGTTTCAATTAGATTTGCAATTGTAATGTTTACGCCTGGCGAACAATGTGACGACGGTTTAGCTAAAACAATAAGGAAAACGGAACTATTTAACATTTCTGACAAATACGCAGGAATTATAATAGTTAGTGTTACGTTACCTTTTTTTTCTGTTAAGCGTAAATGTCATATTACAAGCATTTTAATACTCACTTATAAGATATTTCAAAGCTTCTTTAGGCGAATATGTCATCATATCCACAAAAATGACCATGTATTCGCCCTTGGAGAACAGCTGGAGTGATTCCATAGCCGTCATCATTTCTATGAGACCAGACGTAGAGCCCAAGAACACGTATACTGAAAATAAAAGAGGTTTTGTTACATAATATGTGACATGTAGTTTATGGACACCTATATTAATTGTCAAACACCATAAGATAAAAACAGCAATGAACATAATATGGAAGAGATTTAGTCTGCAGATTATGCTCTGTTTTTTTACCCTGCCCTTTTTCGAGAGAGTGCCAAGGAAAGGCAAATAACGAGAACAAAATTAGAGCTCTGCTGATCCCACCTAACGCTTTAGAAGTATGGACTCGTTACTATAGCAACAGAAAGCCAATAAAATAAAAACATCTAATCCACTCACTTCTGGTCTTATTCTTGGTATCCTGTATGAACTGGTACCAGAAGCCAGGCGCGCAGCAGGTCATCTTCTCCTCGCAGCACTTGAAGGAGTCTATCACCGGCCGCTGATGGTTCACCGTCATATTGTTCTTCTTCGCGTGGTTCTCCAGCGTCAGCGCCACCGTCACCCACGACTCCTCGTACAGAATGGAGAACTTGTTCCATCTGTAGTACCGTAGGAGCGATATTACGGATTTTGTTGCCTGTAATTAAATAACAGGTCATTAGATTAGGTTATGCTCTTCATGCTGGTAAAGAATCATCATCATCATTATTTCAGCCGATAGACTTCCACTGCTAGACATACAGCTTTACCAAGCGTCGTCACATCCACCGACCCTGTACTTCTCACATCCACCGACCCTGTACTTCTCACATCCAGCGGGTTCCTACGGCTTCCACAAGGCCCATCTTGTGGTATATGGTATGGAACCTATGATCTTTGTAGAGTATAAAAATATTTTATGTATGCGTCCATTTAATAAAAAATCATAGTGACCTCCAAAATTAAATGCGTATTTCGGAATAACTGAATGCAGTTTCAGGAATCATAATGGATAACTTTGTCAACGAATTGTAAAACAATGTCGCACCAGCTATTGTCCATTCAAAAGTAGGAGGTAATAAACAACATAAAGAATGATGGGCGTTTTGGCCGGTATATCCAATAAAAACCACATATACATATACATCAATGAGTTTATGTCATAAGCATCACCTTTCATTATGAGAAGAAGGCTGTGAAATACTGGGTTAAAGAGATATCAGACCTGCAAGTACCATTTAAACGTATTAGTTTATGACGCTAATGTTCATTGCAGGTCTCAATAATATTAGTTTTTGACTCATAATATTGAGGGGGTTATGGCTAAGTAATAACAGCCGCACGGGTCGATCGATGAGGTTAAGCTGCGCTTGCTGCGGTTGGTCCCTGGATGGATGACCATTTTTATATACCAAGACCCCTCCGTGCCTCGGAGATAAAATGTTTTGTTACAGTAATTGCCGGTTATAAGTAATAAGTTGACATGCATTAGAACTCTATTGGTCATCAGGCCAGGCTCCATACAAAAATGCCCATCATTCTTTATGAGCCGTGCACCCGATGGGGTTCCGCAACGGTGAAAACGAAGAACTTTCATACAAACTTTCATCCCCTATTTGACCCCTTTAAGGGTGAATTTTCAAAAAGTCTTCCTTAGTGCTCACCTCCGTTATAAACATATAAAACTCATGCATCATCATCAGTGAACTTAAGTAGATTTTATCGATGGGTATTATTTAACTAAAAATAGATCTCGTGAAGGTTAAAATAAGTTATTGCTTACCTGAGCGCCAGGCGGCTCCAACCTCGCAAAATTCGACAATGTCGAAGTTTGGTAATCGGAACATCTCTGAAACAAACAAACAATAACATCAATATATTGACAGCTTCCAGTACCATACCACGAGTTTTAGTAGCACTAACACTGTTATCTATCATAGATATTTGAGACATCGAAGATTGAACAAGTTGAAGGAACTGCATATTATGCACATATTGCATACAAAAAAACATTGATTGATGTTGACGAATACATTTATTATTTTTTATATTTTAGACTTGTAAATTATGTGACTATTTGTGTAGTATGTTCGTATTAAAAAAAAAACCTTGAAAAAAAAGATAAAGGAGTTATAATTTAATCTCTTATCATTACCACATGAAGGGACCATATTATTATCATCTAGATATTTATATCTACTGGAACTTTTTTTTTAATTGGCAAATAATCACTTTAGGCCCTAAGAATTACCTTTTGGTGCCCCACTAGTGATCGTTTTGACATTAGAAAGCCAATGGCCACTTTGTTCGCTCAAAAATACCTATTTTCGACCGACTTCTAGGATGCCCGGATACACGGTATCCGGCCAAATGGTAATCCGGATTTGCTTCGGCACGTGAGGTTGGCTCGCACATATGACATAAATTATTTATAATAAACAAAATGAACATCGCATACAATCTAGGTGGGAGGCGGGTCTAATGCACGTGTGTGACGAAATATGCAAAATTCTAAAAACGCCATTATATATTAAAAAATACTCATTATACTTACATAAGAGATCATGGGCAAGTTCCTGGACTGTGCGATGATCGCCTCAGTGTGGCAGCGGCCCTCGGGCCCGAAGAAGGCGACGACGCCCGAGCAGCTCATGTCAGTGAGGAGGCGTGTCGCCGTCACTGTGTCGAACTTGGTGTCATGCCATTCTAGGAACAACTCCACGTCGGGCAGCAACTCTGTGTTGCTGTTCAGCTGAAAGAAAAATGAGGTTTATTTATATCGAACGTTAAATTGATTATTATTAGTATAACAAAAATAACTGGGATTAATGGCCTGGTTCCCCCTCCCGATAAGCAAGATAAGTAAACCTTCCGGTTTAAACTTCTGCTGGTACTTTCATAACCAACGCTTACGAAAACAGGGATAAGGGCTACTTTCCTGTGGGATAACTGTTACCACTTAGTAACACATCGATATTTATAGGACATTTATTTATGTATGAGCAATTCTAAAAGTTAACTCAACTTGTTTGCCCTCGAGCTAAAAATAGCTACGGAAGTGTAGATATGATTTTGCGCTGATCAAACAAAGTTTTATCACTGTACGAGTCCAACCGAATTTATAGTGACAGTTATACTTCTAAAAGTAGTGAATGTAATTACATCGCTTGGAATTTAAACATAAATGAATCATTCGAAACCGCATTGGAATCAGTTTAGCATTACAGGCCGGTACATGTGATTTAATGTGATACTAAAAATATTACACGGTATGCGAGATGAGGCTAATGGAAAGATTCACACACAGCGTCCTTGGTTAGATTTATTTATTATCCTATCGGGTATTATCTGAATTATGGTAATGGGTAGTTATGCGAGCAGACCTCCTCAAGGGCAATGGAGAGTGCCCCGGAGATAGTGAGACCCTGTCGGTCGCGCAGTTCGCCGGTGATGCAGGGCAAGTAGCCGATGGTAAGGTTGAACTTCTTGTTGGCGGCCAGCGAAGGCTCGGCCAATAGGCTCAGCGCCGCGAGTACCAGCACCCGCGCGCCGCGCCACATGCCGTCGCCTTCACCACGACACGCTCACCTAGGGTACACAAACAAACACATAAATTAAACAATAGATCCTAGGATTCAGTAAGAGGTAGTTCTGTGAGAGGTAACATGGGAATCATGGGATATACTATGTGTTCACCTAGACCAAAACCTAGAGGAGAAGAAAGGCTAGAAACGTGACTAGCCATTGTAGGGAAATTTGATAAAAAAAACTACAAATCCAATGTAATCGTCTGATGTGTATATTCTACGAAAATAAGCGAAGGGGATTAAACCAAAATACCAAGGAGAACTGATTAATTAGATTTAATCTAATTAGAATAACTAGGGGTATTTTATACGGTGTACTTGGTTGCAGAAAGCATTTTCCCTATGGCGACATCGTATCAAGATAAACCCAGGGGTTTCATAAAACTTCGAGTCATTGTCCTATTACGATAAGAGGATGATTGGTTGATAACAGACGTTCTGAAACAGTGTGCGCTTTGATCTCGCACAGCAAACGTAATTATTGTGATGGCAATTAAAACTTATCATGATAAACATAGTTATGTATTTATCGTGAACTTAAAGAAATGAATAATTACAATCTAATAATATACACTTGAATTGTTAGTTTGCCGCGAAAATGTATATTATGCTTATTCTACTGCGAACACGAAAACGACGTATATATGTACATATACGTCGTTTTCGCGTTATGTAGAATATATTCTCTACTTTGCATGATTGCATCATAGTAAACATATGTATATTATAATGTATCATGAGTATGAGATTAGTGTCGCAATAAAATCACAATGTTATCTTCTAAACAACTTTTAAAACCTTTCAGGTTTCACGGATTTGAATTTTATAACCTTTTTTAACACAGTCAAAGAATAATAGCTACAACTACAGACAGACTAATACACACACAGTTACCCCAAAGCATAGCTGTCCCAAACAAAGCAGGGAAACGAAACACAAACAGTCATTTGCACCTTTAATTTTACCTCTGAATCTGACAAAAAGAGCATCGCATTAAACTAAAAAACTGTATTATTCACGTCCACTAATCCATACTAATAATGAATATTATAAATGCCACAGTATATTACTATTACAATATCTGTTACATGTTACTTTTCACGCCTAAACCACTTAACGGATCGTTATGAAATTTGACAGATAGGTGGCCTGGGGACCTGCGGAGTAATTGCGTAACACACTAACAGTACCTAGCAATAGCTTTCATTTTGACAGTTCAACAACATTCATTGCGTTATTTACGTCTTTGAGCAGACGCATTTTTCGAACATAAGAAGCAATGGATTAGCCTATAGATTATTCCTTCTAAATGATTCAGATTGTGATTGAGTGTGCTACGCAATTAGGGTGCTGATCATAGGTCACTTTTCAATCTAGGTCGCAGATCAAAGTCGCGGACAACTGAAGCTAATAGGTAATAATTTTATAATATTATAAATGCGAAAGTACCTCTATCTGTATGTTACTTTTTCACGCCTAAACCACTAAACCGATCGTTATGAAATTTGACAGATGTGTTACCTGGGACCTGAAAAAGATCATAGACCGCTTTTCAATCTGGATCGCAGACCAAAGTGGCAGGCAATAGCAAGTAGGTACTTTACAATTTATCGAAAGATTACATGATGGCGACAATGAGCGTGTCTATTTCTGTAACTCAATAAAGGGAAGTCTTCCTGCAGCGCGTTTTCCGCCCTCAAATGTAGGAATTGCTTCCATGCTGTCAAGTAAGTAATTGGCTCGCAGCCGGCGACCGATTAGACCAATTGACGTGCCGCTGTTTTGACAACATGCACCTCGTCTTCTAAAAACTTGTCTTTAAGACATGCCATGTAGGTAAATCCACATTTTGAGGATTTGCTTGCCAATTACATTTTATTTACTATTTCATTTCATATAGGCAGTTAACTAGTGATGTCTTATGCCAGATAAGTATTCCAGGTAGTATGTAGCAGTATAAATATCACGTCTGTCGTATACATAAACGCTATCTACCCCCAGAGTCAATAACCGCACGTAGCCCGCGTTGCGAAATGCCGCGGAGTCAGCATGTTGGTTGGCACCTAGCAGGCTAGGCTGCCCGTGCCCGCGCGCACACCGCACAATGTCAGGCTATGAGGCTACTGGCTAGCCACAGCTCATTGGAGGCGTGCTCACTGCCCGCACCACACGCACGACCGCCAGCGCCTATGAACCACGATCTCGCCATGAGATAACGCCCGCGATAACGTTCTCCACAGTTATTTTTAGAACTTAATAAAAAGGTAATGTGATTATGATTACATTTCACACAATGGCATATGCTTCCCGCATAACGTTAAGCTGGAAGTCAAACGAAGGTATTTTACATTTAAATATACATACGACCAAAACGTTGTTATGGCTGAATAAGCCCTGCCAACTGTAGTCAGTTGAGTTTCATTAGCTAACTACTTGCTTTATTTCCTGGAGCTGTTATCCTTTTTATGCTTAAGTCTGCCGTGCCATCTGTCGTTCTTTTTTTTAGCAACATAACTAGAATCTATTTATATGAAGTTATTAACACGTTTCTTACTTGCATGGTTTTATAATACAACCGACACGACAGTTTTCTCCCGGTCAAGTAGTCTTCATTTGCATGTGACCCATCTATACATAGACTCTCTCGGATCGTGCATCGTCAAACATTCTTTGGATAGTAGTTAACACATGCATAAAAATATTCAAGATTCTAAATATTTTGGGCATTTTCGTTTAGGTTCCTAAACTGCATCGCTTGAGCTGCTCTATGGACGTCATGGTACCAAACAAGTATGAATGAAACCAAAACTTGCTACTCAGTTTGGGACAATCGCTGTCAGCAGATGGCACGGCCTAAACTGAATCGTTAAACTGACGTCATGGTACGAATTAGAAGAACAGTTCAGTTTAGGTCCTAAAATGGATCGCGTTAAGAGCTTGTGGTAGGCCTCCAGAGCAGCGGAGCAATAACACAAACGAAAAGAGCAGTTAACGAATGAAAAGTGTCGCTGTAGGTAGATACCCACACCACCCATTGAGGTCGCAAAACCACAGATATCAATTACATTAAATTAAAATCGCTAATCGTACAATGCAGTTCTAAACTCTAACCCGAAATTAAGCTTCTTCTAAATGAGTAGAAGAAAATTTGCTGTAGAGGATGTAAAAAAACTTTGCTACTGTACAAACACCGAGGCAAAATGTGGCAAGTGGACAGATAAAATTTAGTTTATTCAATGAACACGTAATATGACACCAGCACTTCCAAACATAATGTCTGATGCAGTAAGTTGATCTCGCACGGCTCCACAACGATACCTTATTTATGTGGGTCACTCGTGCACTTAAATGTCACGACAATATTGTGCCAAGATCATAATGAGCCCTTCCAGCTGTGCCTGCCACGTTTTTTCCGAGAAATTCTATGTTGTTGACAGCAAAACTATCTGCCTTTAGGTACCTACTATATATTATTTTGTCTGCAATAGTTCTGAAGAATACTTTTTTCTACCCAGTTTTGTGCAAAAAAGTTCTTTTGATGGTCTACTTCCTGAAGCAGTTCAGTGTAGGAACAAACAAAATATTTACCGGAAGCGAGACACACGAATGCTGCGAATGACACATCATAGCATCGAGTTAATTTTCTTGACTGTACTGGAATTAAGTGCTTCTGATTTTTGTAACCCTAAAGTTTTTTAGTGATTCAACTAGTGTTGGTTATTGTTTGGTTATCATTAACCAACACTATTTGAATCACTAAATAACTAGGAAGTAACTAGAACTGCTGTACATGACTTGGGTTTTTCTACGTGACACTTGTAAAAACTGTAGCTTACTGACGCTTCGTGACATTATCTATTCTTGTTGTATATTTGAGGTTATTGAGTGATAATGATAATAGTAACATAAAGTTTTATGGGCCGAAAACTGAACCCTGTGGGACACCACTGAGTATGGTTTGAGACATCGACAGGGAATCTTTAGTTTACGCACACTGACGGGAACTTGAGACCGAAAGTCAAAGATCTATGATAAAATACATCTCTGTAACATGCTCAAGAATTTTTAATAAGATGCCGCCGCTAAGAACGGGTAAGAACGCGGTCAAATGCCTTTTCATATTCTAATACATTTCTTAGGGCCGCCCTCATCTCTTTTTTATCAATATAAGTTAAACGTTTATCAATTTTTGGTAGTAAATATAAAAATATACCGAAGATCTTTTTTCAGTCTGATCACTTTTCAATATTTAAGATGTCATTTTTTTATTTTTTGAGTTTGTTCTGTTATGCAAATTTTCAAGCTTCTAGACCAGGCGGTTTCGGCTATGCGTTCTGTTCTATGCAGTCCGACAAAGACCGCGCTTTAGGTCATGTTATTTTCACAATTAGGTCGCTTTACAGAGAAACCTTTGACCTAAACCTTTGACCAATCACGTAACGTATTACTAACATAATTATTTAAACTGCGCATATTATGGCAGATTAGCAGACACCTAATTATTAAAAAAAAAACAACCGAAATGAGAACCTCCTCATTTTTTTAAGTCGGTTAAAAAACTACGCATAACAAACAACAACTGTCCAAATAGAATTAAAAACAGTACCTACATAGAACACACATGGTATATATACTAAAACACCGGTCCTAACTAGAAAGTGAAACATAATGAATAATATCCATTTCTTACTGACTAATGAGAAGACACGAGTACACGACATAAATCGTTATATTATTCCTGGTAAGTACACCTTATGGTCCATTACGTAATTACGTCACATATTTATTCAAGTTAATATTTGTAACCTCGACTTTGGTTACATATTTACGAAGTTATTAATAGTACGCCAAATACATAAGCTACAGGCAGAATCAGCCGACGGATAACTCTGGTCCAGTATTTACTACCAGTATAAACTTGGCAAGTAGACATTTGACACTAAGGCCGAATTAGACGTACCTAATTAAGCATCCATCTTTATCCAACACTTTTAGTTTGACAGTTTTGCGACAGTGTAAGGAATCAACATTTATAGATCTCGGCCTAAGTAAGTAAGTTTATTTAAGAAGATCAATGCAAGTAAATAGCGAAATAAGAGTATTTCTAGTAGGTACTACTAAAAGCAAAAGAATTATCAGTTATCATTTTATAACGCGATGAAGTCAGGTAGTCATGTTCGACGGAATTTTCAACTATAATTGATTGAGAATCCCTAACTAAGTACTTGAAAACACCAAATAGAACACTCACAAGAATAAAAATTATACCAGCCACCTACAATTAATCCTAAACTGTATAGGATGTAAAAACGGACTTTTGCACGATTTATTTATGGAAACGAATATACAAGACTTACATTATTATTTACTAAAGTAATAACCGTAGGTTTGTAGTTAGCTAAACTAATGGGAAGTTCCTTGTATTCTGCGGTGTATATCTCTGGGCGTATTGGCATCCGTTAGCCATTAAATAAATTACAGTACATACTGGAGATTAGCAAAATAGCCAACAAACACTAAAAGACGCGGTAACCTCAATAGGTAGTCAGGCTATAGGCCAGCTATTTCCCCGAATATAGCACCATGATAACTACCTATCTATCCAATTCCATTACTAAACCTTATTTTTTCACTTTTTGGGAGATTTCTCTTGATGTCCTAATCATTACACATTGCCATCTATCTCATATTAACTTTCTATGAATTTATCCTCATCTTCCCGCAAAATAATCAAAAATTGAACTAAAACCGACAACAAACAGTTAAATGGCTTGAATCTAATAAAAACTGAAGAGGAGAGGATAAAGAATGGAACGATACGGTAATTCGCAACACCAAACATATTTTTTATGAAGCATAAATTAATATAACTCTAATGCCTCAAATAGATTTTTATATCTAGTAATATCTTGACGAAGGAGCTATAATTCTAGACGCTATTTTATTGCTCGCTAAGCAGTTTCGTAGTAGTCATAACATTTCACTGCTTCCGTTGAATGTAAATTTTGAGCACCCAAACGTAGCAGTTCTAAACAATACCTACTTCAAATTGATGAGTAGGTCTATTAAAATCTGCAATTCTCATTATTTAGAAGTGGCTAAATATAGACATACCTACACATATCACCTGTATTTCAAAGAAAAAATATATGCATCGCCCAAAATGTTGACACACAATACGCAAACAGCTGCTTATCTATCTGCTGATAGTGTCGATTCTGATAATTTAGATAGAGCAGCAAGTTTTACAAGAATATGCAAATTTGGAGTAAATAGTAGGTCTATAGTGCAAATATTTGAGTATGATCTATCACAACAGCAAGATATTTTTTGGACAATTTCACTATCCACATGATGACGAATAAAACTTCCAGCCAAGAATTTTTTGACAATGGTTGTAAACTCGAAGAATAACAAAATATTAGCAAAATGCGCTTGACTACAATAAAAACATGGTACGATTTGGAATGTGTCGCAAGCGGAATAGTCCGTAACGATATCGATCTGGACAAGGCGATGTTTGGTCTGCCACTCCCGACCGCACCCACCCTATGTTAATAAAAAAATCGACCACCCCTCGTCTCCGACGACACACTGACACTATATTGTTTTACTTATAAGGTTGCGATCTGCTTCTACATAGTTCATATTGCCGACATCTACACCTATAACTCTATCTTACACTCCTACAAATTGGAAAACAGTTTTTCCTTCATAGAGCATGACGAAATATTGAAGTTAGGAAAAAAGAAACGGAGTCACAGGAACGACCATTGCTCAACTTTTTGAACTTTTAACAGAAAAAAAAAACCCCGACATTTTCCTTAAAATTAAATTATTTGATCGGTTTCATTTTTTTGTAAATTTGGCATACTAAAATTGTTGAGATAAACTGGTATTTTTTATATTTTATAGAATCTTAACTATTCTATTCTTGAAACCCAGATTCAGGGCTACAAAACTTGTCCTACTACTAGCAATGAAAGTATCAAATAGAAATCGTAAAATCTTAGACGAGTATTATATTATCTGTGCTTAGACAGAGCCCAATGCCTAAGTAAGAAGCTGCGACTTCGCACAACATTCAAGAGAATAGAAAGAACTTTCGAATTAAATATAGTCGGCCATACCATTACGCAAAGAAGAAACAATATTGGAGGATCCACAGCCCCTGAGTGAGGAAAAAGTCTTATTTGAATAAAAAAGTTCAAGTCAGTTTAAAACTTATTTTGTCCGATTCCTTCCTCCATTGACCACACCATCAAATGGTACAGACGCCAGCACATCAAGCTACCCAAAACTGTCAAATTTTCCCAATCAAATTTGAACCTTATGCTTTAGGGATAAAGTTGAAAATCTATTAAAGAAATTTGACAGGATGTAGTAGCTTGATGTGCTGGCGTCTGTACGTCAACAGTCCTTTGATCAGAAATTCAGAACGCTAGATGTTTTAGAACAAATAAAATGGTTATTATTATATCTTGGAAAAAGGTAAAAAAAAAGTAATTTTAAAAAATTAAATCGACTTCAAAAGGAAATTCACTCAAAATTATGAAATAACTTTAATTCCGGAAGTCGGTGTCTTAGGATCTGTATTTTAGTTTTTTACTACCGACTTCCGGAATTAAAGTAATTTCATAATTTTGAGTGAATTTCCTTTTGAAGTCGATTTATTTTTTAACCGACTTCTAAAAAAGGAGGAGGTTCTCAATTCGAATGTTTGTATTTTTTTTTTTTTTTTTTTTTTTTTTTAGGTTTGTTCGCGCATAACTCCGTCGCTTGCCAACCGATTTGAAAATTTCTTTTTTTGTTGGAAAGGGTATACTTCCCAAATGGTCCCATAGTCAACAAGTCGGGATCTGATGATGGGATCTTAGAGAAATCGAGGGCAACCCTCAAATTTTATAGGCTCACTTATTGTTTTTCGCATATTTTATTAAGTATCTTGTGTATTTGCGTATGGTTGTCACCATCTCAGGTAGCTGAGCTGATGATGGAAGGTACAACTTCTTAACAGTAAGAAGTTACTCGAACAGGCAAGGGTCCCGTTTTAGTAAATTATTTTGATGTTTGGTATGGATAGGGCATTTGCCACATTTGGTGTCATGATCATCATGTCATGACCTGATGCTGCATCAGGATAGTCTGCAGAGTGCCTAACTCCTCGACAACTAACAGCAGATATATCGTGTTTAGGCTCATTGAAAAGGGCTCGATGTGTGGATAAATGTACTGTTAATGAGGAACACGAGAGAGACCTGATGCTGAAGCCAGGAGCATCAGAAAAAGTACAAACCTTGAAATTACAGCACCATAGTCGTGTTTGGGCTCATTTTAAACAGGACTAAATTATAAGTTCAATGCAATGTTGACATAAGTCTGGCCTGATGCTGCAGCCAGGATTATCAGCATCTAGTCTAATTAATGAATAAGGTATGCTTCAGAGGTGGTCCCATATAAATTTTATGAACTTTGCTTGGGTAGTTTTGGAATTAGATTCAACAATACGTTTGTTTTCCACTTAGTTTATATTGATGATGTTTATCTTCCTGTCACTAATATTCACATAGCAATTAGTGTTATATGAATTTGTATTATGGGGTAGGTACAACTAAAAAGCGAAAAATAAAAACTTTTTTACAAAAAAAAACAACCGACTTCCAAAAAAAACACTACAAAGTGAAAAATAACTTTAATTTCGGAAGTCGGTGTCAAAAAAACGAAAATGTGGAACCAACGACACCGACTTCCAAAATTAAAGTTATTTTTCACTTTGTAGTGTTTTTTTTGGAAGTCGGTTGTTTTTTTTTGTAAAAAAGTTTTTTTTATTATAAAATTACTTTTTATTTCGTAATGTTTTAGTTTTAAATAAAAACTGAAATATTTGTTTGTAATATGTAGTTCTTTAATAGTTTTGGTGTAAATATTGCACTAGAATTTGACCAAAAGTTTGAGATGTTTTTTTTTTCCTTTGATACTACACCACCCGTAGCTCGTATCAATAAGCCAGGCCGTCAAAATTACACGTATTAGTCCATATCTTGAAAATTACTGAATCGATTTTGATGAACCTGGCACTGTTCCCTAGTTGAAGTAAATGTAAGCCAATAAAAAAAATGGTCACGATCCGATTAATAGTTGCGGAGAAATGCGTGGACGAATATACATACATACATCTATAAAATTTTGTATACATATTTGTTTGGAAGCCCTAATAGATTGTCATATTACCTATGTGAATATATTGCAGTTCTAATAATATTACATACATACGTGTCGAATTGATAACCTCCTTTTTTTTAAGTCGGTAATAAAACAATAATAAAAAGTGATATGATAAAGGTTCCGTTTTTCCTTACAAGGTCGGAGCCTTCCAAAGGACGGTATGATGATTTCTGACAAATCTTTCTACAAACCCGTCATCCATAAAAAGTGATAATAAAATTGAAAATCTGTCCAAGATCGAATTTGCGACGTATCCAGACATTGGTGTCTACCACGTTGATGCGATTGTAGAGGATTAGCATCAAGTGAGTGGTGCAAATAGAGCTTGACGCTAGCTGTGACGTGATCACGTGACGAACGTTTGTTAAACACGCACGACGGACAAACAATCCTGAAGGAGTAACAAGCCCATCCAGGCGTCCTTTAAATCCCCGGCCTTTTTCGGGACCCCTTCGAGACAAAGACGAATGACAAGGTTTAATGTTGGAGGCCAAGTTAATTTTTGATTCACCTAACGGAAGACTACTTTTTGCTAGATAGAGATACAGCAGTGATTAAACTACTTTTCCTTACATAAGTTACCAATATATCTATTTATGTTGGTTGTATTTGTTACATATTCATTTCAGTTTTCCTTGAACACGTATTTATTTATAAATTTAACTCATTAAGTAGCATAGTAAAATATTAGTTTATAATATAAATAGCTTCACTTCATAAAATCACACCATAATTAAATACCTAGTATATTATTAGGATTATTAGGTGTATCATTCCATTAGTTTGTTACAAATCCGTGTCATAATTTTCCTTGATGTGTTTATAAATAGATGATTAAAATAGAACAATACAACAATAACTCATTAAGAAAGTAATAATTTATGAAAAATTGCTAAGTTATGGTCAAACTGTCTTTAAAATATGCTTTGTCTTAAGTCATCATCATCCTAGCCTTTTCCCAACTATGTTGGGGTCGGCTTCCCGTCTAACCGGGTGCAGCTGAGTACCAGTATTTTACATGGAGCGACTGCCTATCTGACCTCCACAACCCAGTTACTGGGTAATACGAAACCCCTTGGTAAGACTGGTTGTGAGACTTTCGGTCTTCTGACGACCCGTAACGACTTTCAAAGATCTACGGATGACAGCCGGGACCAACGGCTTAACGTGCTTTCCGAGGCACGGAGGGGTCTTGGTATGTAAAGATGGTCACCCATCCACGGACCAACCGCGGCAAGCGTAGCTTATCCTGATTGATCGATCCGTGCGGCTGTTATTACTTAGCCACAAACCCACGCTTTTTCTTAAGTACTTTGTGCAAATGAACAAAATTATTTTAGGATTAAATAGCAATAAAACTTGGTTCAGACAGAGGAAGGGTTAACATATCTTGCATATAACGGTTAAGTCCGCCGTGTGCCGGTGTCCAGTAATTGATGACAATGGGCAAAACTCGAGTTAAAAAATAACTAAAAATGAAAAAGAACTATTTTTACTATCCTGTATCCCGCCTTACTTTACTATCCGGCCGTATACCTGATAGTAGGTCAATATCCTACGACTACAGGACATTCAATACATTATGTTTTCATGTATGAATGTTCTTTTTTTTGGCAGAAACAGAATTTAGGTACATTATGACATAGTAATAATAACAGAATGGTTTCACTATATCGACATTTGAGTCATGCAATGCATAATAATTATAGAATTATTGATCACATTATAGAAAAGAAATAAAAATACTGTAATATTCCCGAATCCACCCGATCCTCGACGATATCCACGAATCAATCCACTTCTAAAGGCGCGCTCAGATCTACTTATTAAGATATTGGTCTATAGCTACGTTTGGCCGAATATCGGCTATCCGGCTCATCGGTTGGCTGGGTATAACCACCATCTGTTTCATCTGTAATGTTTTTTTACTGATTTAAGAAATTAACTGGTAAACATAGTATTGACCTTTTTTCGCCTTAAAAAAGGAGGAGGTTATGTATTAGGCTAGTTTTTATTTTTATCTTGGACCTCTTTGTTTTTTTTTTCATTTGTTAAAGGATGCCCCCCGGTCGTTAGTCCCATATACATTTTATTAACTTTGCTTGAGTACTTTTTGACTTGTATCAATAATAGGTTTTTAATCCAGTTTGTCATGTTGATGATGTTGTTATCTTCACATAGTAAGTAGTGGAACATTAATTTGTGTGAGGTACTACAACTAAGAGGTGTAAAATATAAGCTGGGTTTGATTTTGTTTGTTTTTTGTGTATTGCCAAATTGCCACTGACTGCAGCAACAAAAAATATTTTTTACTTTGTAGTCACTTTATTTTAGGTTTTTTTTTTACCCAACATTGAAATATTGTATATCTAATTAAATGGTTTTATCATGCTTGTTATGTTAGCTTATTTGCAACCATTATTGGTAAAAATATGCCTACGTACAAGTTGTCACTTATTCTGTTTAATGAGCTGCCTCCTGACCTTTGCAATCTTTCAACAACCAGATTATTGCAGAATTTATAATCACAGTACAATATGATTTTAAATACCATTAACCTGATTTAACAAATAAGTAATTTCATATATATACCTATTCTTAAACCTTGACAATAAACTTGTAGTAATTGGCTGCATTGCATCATAGTGGCAATACAAAACATGGAATTAACTTGCAATTTTAAAAATTTACTTTATTGTTTGTGGTAGATTGAAGTTGTGTTTATGCCAAAGTTAAAAAAACCTACATACACAGATACCAGATGCTTAATACTTCTTAGCGTAGCTTACCTGCCGAGTACCTACACAATGCTCTTATTTTAAAAGACTTCTATCTATGTGACTTCTCCAACGACTTGTACTAGTGTATTTTGGTCATCCTACACCTTAAGACACAAACATATTGATATCTAATCTATACTATATGTATTTTCACCTGTGCCCAACCCTTGCGGAGCAATGGTGGCCCAGCAGTGGTACGAATTATTACTACTAATTATTATTACTACACAAAGTAAATTAAAAAAAAAATTGCTACACAAAGTAAAGCGCCTGCCTGGGTTTGAGCCGACAGGCGCTTTACTTTGTGTAGGTAATTTCATCACCATTGCTCTCAAAACGGAGGAAAACATCATGAGGAAACCGACATGACCTACCATCAATTCGAAGACATGTGACATCTACTAACCCACTCTGGGCCCACATGTGAGATAACAGCCCACTCCCACTAAAAGAGAAGGCCTGTATCCCAGCAGTGGGAACTATACGCTAATTATGGTTATGCTAACCATTCGGGGATTACAGGCATGATGTTATGTTATACATAATTATTACAAAACAAAGTTGTTTTTGTCAGTCTGCACAACTGCTTAGTTCTTCTAAACTCAATCAATCTGCCTAGTCTTTTGCCGACTGTGTTGGAGTCAGCGCCACTCTAAACAACTGCAGCTGAATACCAGTATTTTACATGGAGAACTGGACTGGTTGTTAGACTTGGTAGGACACTTTCGGGCTACCTATAACAACTGTCAAAGATCTGCAAATGACAGCCGGGAACAATGGCTTAATGTGCTTTCCGAGGTACGGAGGACTCTCGATATGTTATAAGAGGTCGCCCATCCATGAACCGACCTTTGCAAGCGTAGCTTAACCTTCGATCGATCGATCGTATGGCTGTTATTATTTTACACAATAGATTTTTTTTATGAGAATTTATTCCAGGTTTAATAAAGAAAACCAAAAACAATAACATGCAACTTAGAAGGAAAATATTAATTTAATATATCAGAGTTCTGCTAGAGTAACAACAATATTACAATTAAAGGTAAGTAAAGGATTGTAGTATAGTCAGAATCAACAATGGCAACCTGCAGAAAAGCTTTGAGGCAATGAAGATCAACAAGTCACAAGAAAATTAAACTGTTGAGAATACTGTTGTAAAACTTTTAACTTTTTAATTTCTCTTATTGTTTTTATTCATTGAATACGAGGCTTTTGGATAATTTGTATTAGGGTATGTATGTTATGTCTATTTTATAATATGAGTGTTATTTGAGCAGAATAAATAATTTTTATTTCTTTCTTATTCTAGAACCCCCAAAAATAATAATCAGAAAATAGCAACAGAGTAAGAAAAAAAAAGTTATGATATATTCATAAATTTTATGAAGAAGTGAAGAACCTTATGAGAAAACAGAACTTAAGTATTTATGGCAAACTGTCTGTCCAAGTCTTTCACTTGCTATACAAATTAGCTTAATAAATTAAAGAAAGTACAAAAACAAAATTGTTACTTATGACATTTATGTTGCTGACTTTTTCCACGAGTTGTAACATAGAAGACATACCAGTTATGATCAAACAAATTTTTTAGTACACAAGGAATCATCAACATAAATGTATTAAACCAAAGTCCAAGTAATGAATCACAGTAAAGAACAACTAAAAGTTACGAGACATTACTGGATTACAAATTAATGCTTTAAAAAAAATATAGAGAATTAGCCGTTATGCCATATTTTCAAAATTTCAACATAAATTATTATTATTTACTAGATTAAATGCATCTGTTTTGTCCGAAAATTCAGTGTTTTAAGAAAACATAAGGGCAAACATGAAGGAATTACTCACCATGAATGTCCAAATTCTCCTGTTTGAATTGTCCTGATGAATCCTTCATAGGATCATATTTAATCACAGTCTTAGTCATTCAATATGTAAAACCACTGTATATCTATATTTCATTTCACATGTACACAAACTGAATATAAACTTCAAAAATGTTTACAAAGGAATCAAGCTTGAATAGCATAGTAGGTTGGATTCTAAAAATACATCAACATGATAAAACAGTATGAATGTGTTAACATAAAGCAACACAATGATGACAATATGTAAAATGGATTGTGAATCCGGATTAACCGCTTCATGTGCGTGATAGGGTAGTAATAGTGATAGGCTGGAGCTAATGATAATACCAAAATAGATACATAAGCACAATGGAAAAAAAAAAGAATTGCAAATCAAAATTTGTTAGTTATATTTCATTACATCAAATACTAATAATTATTAGATCTGTATTCACAGGTAATCTAAGGTACAAACGAATTAAACAAAATAATAACACTGATGTTATAATCGAGTATAATTTAACACTGGACTTTAGAAAGTCGTAGGTACTCATGAATTGACCTGTATACTCAGTTAATAAGTTATGAAAATACTCTTAACGATGTACAAAAGAATCCAAAACCTTTTAGTCGATAAAATCACTGTATTGCAACGAGAAACGCAAAAACTTGTAGCTTAGCAAAGTATACAAATAAAATATCTTCCCATCCACCATCACATAACCACCACTACTTGACAAGCAAAGCACAGCACCATACACAATAGTATCGGTAAATAGTGGTAAATAGCGAGACAACATTACTCAGCCAATAACCGTAACTTAGTTGAACCGATTGAGTTGGTCCGATTAGTCGATTTTGAAAAATACCGTTATTATTTACCGATAATATCATCATTATTCTCTTGCTCATAACACAATTTATTTGGGGTCGTGTTTTATACGTTGAGAATCCTGAATCCTTGACTAAAGAAATATTGTTGTATTTTTTAAGTTGTCATTATTGAGCCAAATCAGGGAATCAATTATTTCCACACGTTAGATACAAAAAGAAACATCAAAATTGGTTCATTCGTTTTTGAGAAAATCGTGGACATACAAACATACATACATACGGGTCGAATACAGAACCTCCTTTTTTGAAGTCGGTTAAAAATGGTACCCCACGGCACAAATAATATAACCCACGGCTGCCGTCCGGTAGCCGTGCCGTGCCTTCTATTCTATAATCTATGATTGATTTGATAGTGAGTGGCTCATGACTACAACTATGTTGCAAGTTTAGATTATTCCCAATATTACTGGAGAAACGCTACTTAATACTTTATTAAAAAAAGTCTTGATTGCTATAATACGAAAAATTACAAAAAACATAACATCACGCCTGTATTCCCCAAAAAGATAGGCAGAGGTGCATCTATAGTACACACATATTTGGCCAGATGTATGTATGTAATAGGGGGAATATACACAATGTGTATAACAGTGGAATTTCAAAACTTATAGTTTATAGTGGCAATACCTTCTAATTTATGTACCTTTGTATTTTATGGTACGAGGCTGGCCGCTGGCGTCAGGCGTATTCTTGTGAAATATAATAATTTACTTCAGTCTTTACAATTTAAATAAACAAAATGGGTAAAGGATTCAATAATTACATGTGTAAAAAGTTCTTCCATCCTGCTTCAAGAGATAATTTAAAAAGGGTAACTAATGCAGCTGTGACATTAATTTTTTCATTGTGTTTACAACAGCCTGTGATCAGCTGTATTTTATTTAGCTTCGTACTAATAAATCGTCATTTATGTTAATCGGCAGGTATGGATGGCAGAACAGAAAACAGAGGCTTACAAAAAGAAACAAGAGGAATTACGAGTGCAATATGAAAAGGAACAAGAACTTCATGAAAATAAGTAAGTAACAGTCATGTTATTATCTTTAATCTAAGAATTTATAGTCTTGAAATAATTAAAACCATACTTTTATTTTAAGGGCATTGCTGAGTAAAGACAGTAAGGACAAATTAAGTTTGAACTTTATGTACGAGCCACCCCCTGGTGTTAAAAAAGAAAGAGAACGTGAAGATAACGAACCTGAATATAAATTCGAGTGGCAACGCAAGTACAACGCGCCCAGAGAGAGCTACTGCAAGGGGGATAATGAAATCAGAGATCAGCCTTTTGGAATACTTGTCCGTAATGTCAGATGTATCAAATGCCACAAATGGGGTCACATAAATACAGGTGAGTTCATTAGTTCTAAATACATGCAGGTTTATTGCTTCTGGCAAGGTTTAGAAATGTAATGAAACTTAAGTTCAAGAGCAATGGTTTGTAATAAATGGAAGTTTCTAATTGGTATATTAAAAACCTTTTTCTATGTGTCATAGTAAGAATGTAGTGACCTAAAGTGATGTATTGTTGTAACTGATTCTTAATTTTATTATTATTGATCTTAGCCTAGTACAGATAGCGCCATCCACGAAGACGCGCCCCTCTCTCCTTCCTAATCACTTATGTCTTATAGTACAGTGTGCAACATTCTGCTAGTGTTTTAGTTTTGTTGATACACAGTAATGACTTATTAGTGGGTTCTATCTGGGCCATGGGGGCCATCGGTGGTTATTCTAACCAGCCCACCTCCCTCCAGAAGCTGACTAAGTCTCCTGGTCTGTTGAGAACATCTGTGTACAATCTGGGTGTCCCAAGGGTTTCTAATCTAATCTGGGTGATGCCTGTGCACTCAAAGAGCACATGCGCAATGGTTTCATCAGCCTCCATGCAAACCTTGCACAGGGGACTGTCCGTTATGTCTATAGTGGGGAAGTGTTTGTTCAGCAAGCAGTGTCCCGTGATGGTCCCCATCACCAGGTGCAGGCCTTTCCTGTCCAGTCGTAATAAACGCCTGGTTAGCTTGCCATCCAATAATGGCATAGCTTCCTTGCTTATTAGTGGGTAATTAGTGTGTATCAAAAAACTAAAACACTAGAAGAATTGACTAAAACACAAGCAATGAGTAAGAAGAGTGGGGCGCGTCTTCATGGATGGTGCTATAAGCCTCAAATATTATTAAACCGGTTGCATCCTTTTTACAGACAAAGAATGTTCAATGTACTCTTTATCTATGAGTGAGGCTCGTGCCCTACAAGCTTCCACATCGGCTCCTGAAGAAGAAGAGGAGAAACCAGATGTTCCAACACTGATGCAACAAATGAGAGATACTGGTCTTGTGATGAAAGCTGGAGCTCTGCCTCTGTCTGCCACTAAGATTGAAGAAAATGACTCATCTAATCTCACTGAA
This sequence comes from Hydraecia micacea, assembly GCA_914767645.1. NCBI lineage: Eukaryota > Metazoa > Arthropoda > Insecta > Lepidoptera > Noctuidae > Hydraecia > Hydraecia micacea. Next base: position 11,439,835 of record OU611782.1, on the reverse strand, counting down.
ATGGATCTAATCAGTCAATTAACTAAAAAACAGAAAAAGAAGTTGTTGAAGTAAGTAAAGCAGTGTATAATCTCAGATAATTACATTCCATCGCCTCTTAATCAGTTTTGTACTTTAGTGCAATGTATTCTAAGTTGATTTTTGAGTGACCATTTTGTAGCAAAAAGGTAGTAATAAGTTCTTGGTTGCAATGGAATTTTAAATTTGTCAATTTGTTGTTTCTTAACTTGAAAATTATCTCAAATTCCTGGCTCTAATATAGTTACAAATTAGGCAGCCTAAAAAGGGCCAAGTCAGTATATAAATAACATTGTAACATGCCTAAGAAATCAGTATACATTATAAGGTGCTATAAAAATATCTGCCACGGCTTCAATGGGCGACAGTATTCTCTATATTATATTACAATAGTAAAGATAAATTATTGATCTTATGTCATAAATTTTTTCATACAAAAAAATGTGCGTATAAATTTGAATTGATTTAGCTGCATGAAACCGTCCCATAGTAATTAGCTGTTGCCGCACGGTCATTTCATTTCGCAAAATGTGACGAAGCGACACATCGCGCGTAGTTTGTGAACCACTTTATGCAGAATAGAGTAAATGTTTATTTACCTACTTTATTTTCTCAAATTGATTTAACTATGCCTGGGTACAGAATTTCTTCACTACTGTAATCTATATACAAAATACTGTCTCCCATTGAAGCTGTGGCAGATATTTTTATAGCACCTTATATACAAAAATAAACCATTTTTTTTCTGTTTACAGAAAGTTGGAGAAAATGGAAAAGAAGAAGGAGAAGAAACATAAGAAATCGAAGCATTAAGAACTCTCGCGCGTATTAGACAACCAGTTTGTGATAGTCAGCAATTGAGCCACACTGGTATGGCTATAACTTCCTGCAGCCAGGTATTGCTACTGGTCAAAGCCTATTCAGAATACTCGGATCCCAGCAGCCTGGTGATCTAATGCGCGCATGCTTACAATGTTATGTCAATAATAATAGACAATGACCAAGAGGTGTTGGTACTTGGTATAATTAGTCTCTGAATTGATTGTTTGATACTTAAATCAAATTTTTTGTATAATGTATTTTGATGATTTCACTCAAATTTAGATTAGTATGATGCACTTTAAATTGTTTTCATGTAAACCAAGTTTTCCTTGTGTCAATAAATGTTTTATGAAATCTGAGCAATGTTCACCATTTATAAATCTTTATCAGGTTTAAAGTAGCGCACATTTACTAGCTTTGCTCTAGAGAATTGTACCATAATGTATCATAGGGTTGTTTTCTTCTGTGCAAGTAAGTAAGTAACTAACAAGTACATAATATAAACTTTAATTACCTTTGATCTTCAAGCATGTTTTTGTCTTTACTAAGTATTTTATTTGAATTGAGAATGGTTGTGAGACATTCTCCTTGACCTACAGTTTTCTTATTGAAAAATAAACATACATAAATAAAAGTAACATAATTATTTTATTTTTACATTATACTTCCTTGTGAGCATTCAACATTGTTAGCATTCAACAGTCATCTTCATAATTTTATCACAGTAACTTGATCAATAACTAAATAACAATAGTTTCTTATTGATAAGGTACAGTACAGACAGACGCCAGCACATCAAGCTACTACAATCTGTAAAATTTCTTTAATAGATTTTCAACTTTATCGCTGCAGTGTTAGGTTTAAGGTTGATTGGGAAAATTTGTCAGTTTTAGGTAGCTTGATCTGCTGACGTCTGTACACAAATTCCAATAGTCTGATCATTCCTGTATCTCCCAACAGTAGGCTGGATACTATCAAAAGAAAAAAGTTTTTATAGCATAACCACACAAATAAAAATATTATTTACAATCTAATTAATAGAAGATCACATTATTTCTTAAAAGTAATTATTTTTTAATTAGGTACCTAGTGATTATACACATTGCAAAACTAACTAAATTACAAAATTATATCTTAACATAAGTCTTCTCATCAATTTCTATAATATCCTGTCTGTCGTTTCTCTCCTTCCAATGCAAGTACAAGACGCACCCAGTAATAATAACTATGATAGCAGTCAAAACAAACACACTCTTAAGAATAACTTTGCTTGGTGTCACAAACAACTGAGCCTTCCATTGAGAAGGGTCGCTGGGCGGAGCTGGAACAACTACTATTTGAGAATTTGGTATTATCTGAGTCCAACTTTTAGAATATCCTGAGAGGCCAACATTCAAAGTATCAACAAAATTTGGTGTGCGATCCAAGCCAAATATGGAGTAAGGTAACTGTAGAGCAAAGTACGCAGACTGCGGCAGTTGAGCACAAACACCTGTCCTGTAAGTACCTTCTTGAGACCATGTGTTGTAACCTATTTTAGGTCCAGGGAGATTGGTTCCTGCAAAAAGAAAACATATAAATACTTGTGCAACTAAGCAATCCAAAGAAACTCATTCAAGTATAATTAACTGCTTACCAAATGTAACTTTTCTGTTATACAAAGTTCTATTATTGACCGGTATTCTTTCATTGGTCAAACCAGTAACAACAATGACTTTAATAAAGTTTGTGTCATATTCCAATTCATTTCTGAATGCATTCATTGTATGTTGTAGTGTTGTTACATTTTTCTTGACATATATTATGTCAAGGACACCATCCATGTAGAAATCATAGAAAGTGGCCATTATAACATCATTACCAAAGGAGTCAAACCTATCCCACTGCACTTCAAATGTTCTGTAGAACTTGCACCCTGGCAAGCTGCATGGCTTATTGTGAAGCAGAAAAGCCCTGGTGTCATTACTATTGGTAGGACTTAAAATCATCAAGATGTCTGGGTAACCATCCATGTTGTAATCTCCACTTCTCATAGTGATGGTATCTAAATAAATTTCATTTCTTGGTGGCACAAATCGCCACAATGTTCCCTTGCCATCATTGAAATCCACTTGAAGGTCATGCCACTCCTGGTTGTCATATATCAATATAGTGCTATTAAAACACTGTGTATCATAGCACACAGGTATTACTAAAAAGAATTGTCCAGAGAGAGCTACATCAAGAAACAGAGCTTGGCCATAGATAGTTGGATGGCCCACTAGTAGTTCAATACTGTTGTTATATCTAAATCCTTCTATTTCATCATTCAACCACACTTCAACATTAGAAGTAGTTGTAACTAGAAGATCTGCAGCATCATCATCATTAACATCTAAAAATGAGTGTGAATGTGGCAGCTTTATCATCTTAGTCATATCATCACCCATCTGCTTTTCAACAGGAGTTGTTCTGGACTTGTCAAATACCCAGAACACCCTTTGATTTTGTGTATTCATGCCAAAAAGGTCAAGAATCATGTCTCGATTATAGTCCATTACTAATGGTTGACCTAATGAGATGGCCTTTATAAACAAAGCATCAGAACAGTTCAAAGCGGGCTCGCCACCCCATAATATTCTAACAGTATGCAAATTAGAAGTATCATTTAAACTTTGGGTGGTCAGCATTATGTCCATGTATGCGTCTCCATCGAAATCACCTGGTACAACACTCGTTATTAAAATGTTACTGAAATTACAAGCATATATCGACGGCCTCATAAAAGGTTCTTTGTCGTAAGCAAGATAAACTTCCACACTTGAATAATTTTTAATGACAAACGCATCAGTTAATTCATCCGAATTGAAATCTCCAAATGCAGCAATAACACCCTCTTTATGTTTTCCGAATGAACTCTCGGTCATATCACTTAATGCATAACTACTAGTGGTCAATAAAACACTTACAAATATTCGCGTTACTAATTTGAGGGACATTTTGGTTCGTTATCTTTATTTATTTTAGAAACAAAACATTTTCTCAACAAGATGATCTGACACTAATGACGTAAATAAATTGACATGACAATTTAATCAATTGTTGTTATTTTGTTGGCTTGTCTATACCGATCGGCGATGCATTTAGTCGATTTTACAAGAAAAAACCCTCAAACAACAGAGAAGAAAACTGTCAAATTGTGCCACGGGTGTCGCTAGAATCGAGTCGAAAATGTCATAAGCTAAAATCAGAACACACCGCCAGCTTGTTCTGTAAATACAATTTCTGTGACAATTTCACAATTTTTTATCAATTACGCCCGCTGTCAATCTCATTCAGACGCGAAGAGATTCTTGCAGCACTCTAACTATAGTAACTATACACTTTTACAATTTCGTTTTGCGTCGGTTTCCTTGATTGGTAAAAAGTTTTTAATTTTTACTTTTCAGTTTAATTTTCAGCACAGGGATTTTCTTCGACAGGCTTCCCAGTTAGCTCTAAAATTCTCAATTAATAAAATGAAAAAGCTCAAGCACGATGTAACTGCTTTAAACTTTACTATTGGAGAGCTCTATCGACTGTCTACCGTCTCCATCATTAGATCTACTCCTAGTCTTTATTGTCATAGTGTCATCAGAACTACATTATGTGCGCCTCAAAAGAATTGTATCACAAGTGAAAATTCAGTTGGTGGAAAATCAATCAACCCCTATTTTTGTATTTAGCGTTGGTGGTGAATTAAACTGTAAAACGTTCTGCGTAGTAGGTGGAAATTCTATCTTTGTATCATTAGTTTAATGTTGCTGAAAAAGAAAAAATATGCTGAGTTGAAAATTCTTAGACGGTCAATCTGTGCGGCATCAGTTCAATCAGATTACCTATACGTTGACAAATGTAATTGATTCGAATCAAAATTTTAAATATTTGGCGTCAATCTAGCATTACATAATCAATCTAAAACACGATTATGGATTGGAACTTTGGGATGGACTAATGCCAAGCCAGATTGATCCCTAAATGAATACCTAATACAAGGTACAGACGCCAGCACATAAAGCTATCCGAAACTGTCAAATTTTCCCAAGCAACTTTGAACCTAATACTTTAGCGATAAAGTTGAAAATCTATTAAAGAAATTTAATAGATTGTAGTAGCTTGATGTGCTGGCGTCTGTACACACGCAGTGACTTTGGTTACCAAAGATTCCCTGGTGATTTCAAAATCTCATGTCCACATACAGATTTTGACAACCGATTTGTTACTAGCAACGTCAAAACCCGAGTACAGACGTGAGTTATTGAAATCAACAAGTTGCTGCGTGTGTACTTAGCCGTGATAAGGAGGTTGACTGAACCCAGTCAACCTCCTTGCTTGCTAGTGTCATAATAGGGTACTCCGAGCGTACATTTAAGCGTTTTTCAAACAGAAGCGGTGGGCGCGATGGCTGCCAAACTGTCCGCCACATTTTGAATTTATTCGTTTAAAAACCGGTTAAATAAAACTATAGAAACCACTACGAGAGTAAATGCATAGACTAATAGTAAATGAGCTCAACACTACGGATTCATGCCCTGGTGTGTCAAAAAATTTGACAAATAGAAAACGTAATGGCGATATCGAATAGGCGTCAAATGACAATTTTATAAAATAAAGTTTCTTTCTACGTTAGTATTCTAATCGTAATCCTAAAGCCACATTTCACCTGCTGGCATATATTTTTAATTTGTAATCACCCAACCAACGTCCCATTCGAAATGGCCGTCGAAGCTGTTCAAATATTGAGACGAAACCGACCCGGTTCGAAAGCAAAGGTATGAGAGTGTTTTATTGAAAACCTTTAGTTTTCCAATAATATCCAACACCTATTTATTATCATGCAAATATAATACTTTGTTGTAGGATTTTTGTCGCTGGCCAGACGAACCCTTTGAGGAAATGGACAGCACCCTCGCTGTTCAACAATTCATACAACAAACCATAAGACGAGACCCCTCCAATCTTGAAGCTATTTTGAAAATGCCAGAAGCTCAAGATGAGGGTGTTTGGAAATATGAACATTTGAGGTACCTATGTTGAAAAATTTATGAAATAAGTAGGCAATTTTTTTATGAAATGCTAAGTAACACTTGTTTACTTTCAGACAGTTTTGCATGGAGCTAAATGGCCTGGCAGTCAAATTACAAGCTGAATGTAAGCCAGAAACATGTACACAAATGACTGCTACTGAACAGTGGATTTTCCTATGTGCAGCTCATAAAACTCCTAAAGAATGCCCTGCTATTGACTACACAAGACACACACTTGATGGGGCTGCTTGTTTGCTTAACAGCAACAAATACTTTCCTAGCAGGTATGGTTGTTTTCCACAACATCACAATAATTTATTTATACAGGGTGGCTGGGACATTGATGCACAAACTGTAACTATGAATTCCTGAAACCTGCCACCCTGTATAGAATCTGTTAACTGTATATTCATAATAGCACTTGTTGCAGGGTCAGCATCAAGGAATCCTCAGTAGCTAAACTGGGTTCAGTTTGCAGACGAGTTTACCGAATATTTTCTCATGCATACTTCCACCACAGGGCAATATTTGATGCTTTTGAGAAGGAAACACATCTGTGCAAAAGATTTACTTATTTTGTTACAAAATACTCAATTATTTCAAAGGAAATTCTGATCCTGCCTAAACTAGATGATGAAACACCAGTGGGAGAATCTGAAGCATGAGGGTTAAAGAAATAATTTGGTTCTATATTATGAACCAAATTATAAGACATTACTGACTGTTGTGTTCACAGCGATTTGTGATGATAACTGAAGTAGTAATAATGTTTACTCTTGGCATACCCAGTAATAAGGTAGCATCTTTAAAAATTCCTTACTTTGAAGTTTCTGTTTTAGTTGTATGTCATGAATAATATTATCTACAACCCGTAAGAGTTAACTTTTGACTTCGCTCGGATGTCATTAAAATGCGGTAATGAGGCGTTGATGGAGCGAGCAGTAACAGCGTGGGGTTCGGGAGGGGCCGCTCAGGTCTCAAGTTAACTCTTGCGGGTTGTAGGTAAATAATTACAATCCCAGATAACCAAGCTAATTTTTTAAAATCTAGGATATCTAAGTATGTTGTTACTTAATATAGTATGGAGATAATGAGATGTATGTAATCATTGCATTTATTGCTTAAAGTGTAGATTTATTATAGGTGTCTAAAAGAATAAATCCCTATTTAAAATGCATAGTAGCTAGTATTTAAATTATGTATGTGACTAAATCATGTTTATTATTAATATAAACATGCAAATATGCTCTCAAATATTAGGATGTGTAATATTTCATGTGTCAAGTATTTAACTATGTGTTTATTTATATAATAGTCTTAAGAAACATTGTGAGTTCATTTGTAATCTCCAACTATCTTATTTACTATGCACAATAAAACGAGTTAATTAAAAAGGTATGTTTATGTTTTCTTTTGTTTAAAAGGTTTCTTAGATTTATATGATTGGTGTTGTTTAGAGTTGCTGCTCTGTTCCTTTTGCCAAAACTTCTTTCCTTTCAGAGTTTGATACCTGTGAAATAGAAAAACAGATATCAGGATTACAAAAATGTTATGAACCCAACAGGTTTCCCTATATGGCTGAGGTTTTTTTACCAAAGCTTTGTTATAAATTGGACTGGTTTAGTCAGTAATAAAACACTTACCCAATTTGGTTGATATCTGGGATAACATCCACTGATAATAATATGTGGATGATAGGTATTTGTCTTTTTACTACTAATGTTTCAAGACCATCCAATTTCGGCTCCCAAAATTCCTCCACCCTGAAAGGAGTAAAATGTTAATTTTCAACCTGACATGACATTTATTTGTAAGTGGTCAGATATCAATTTGGTACTTACATTTTATAGGATAGTTTAGTTACTTGATGTTCAATAGAAAACTGCCTTTTCAATATTTCAGCACATGATATAGCTTTAGAGATAGCAGCACCTGCCCCACTCCACACAACTGCAGTGGCTGCTTTGTCTTCAAAGATACCTGATGCATGGGATAGCAAGTTTGCCATCTTGCTTCCACCTTTCACCTTAAAAATATATAACATTCTTATTTAAAGGTATTTGCGTACCTACATAAACATTACTAAGATTGAGCAATACTAGTGAATACAATGTTACTGTTATGCTGTTCCAACTTTTACACCGTTTATTTAATAGGTTAAATAAAATAAAGCAACACTTAGGCTCAGGGGACATAAATATTGCTTATTCAGGAACTCACTTGCATCCAAAGGAAATTCTCTGGCAGGTCCTTGATAGGTATTTTGTCACGTTCTAGTTCCTCTTCTACATTTTTGCCTTTGCTATAATTCTCCATTTTTTATACAATATTACATTCAAAGGCACGTATTTTAATAGCAATCTGGAAAAATAAAGGATACTTTTTTTTTTTTTTTTTTTTTTTTTTCTTTGGCTTCGCACGGTTTGTGCATTTAGCCAATGTCACGTTTTGTTTTTTATTGCGAAGGAAATAAAGGTAGGGAAACAGAAATATTATTATTCGGATTAATTATATCGGGATAAAAGGATAATAACTATAGGATCAGTATTCATAAAGGATAGAATAATGAGCTAAATACAATGACGAAACATTATAACTGAATACTATTGAATGTAATGAATGAGACTATACATTTATATACAGAAAAGCTATTTGTACAAAGTAAAGAAAGTATTGAAGTAGGAAAAGGAGTACTGAGGGACAAGAGGTTACTAAGAAAGGATGAACGGTCATATAAGGGACAGGAGAAAAAAATGTGATTTAAGTCGCCTACGTCTGTGCCACACAGGCAGATGGGGTCATCGATGATATGAAGTTTAGCAAGATGGGCTGGAGAGCAGACATGACCCAGTCTCATCCGTATTAGAATGGAGGTCTCCATCTTGCCAAACTTTGCCCTGCCAAACCACGGTTTTTCCGGAACGTCAGGTTGAATAAGGGAAAAATAACGACCCTTCGATTTGCTTCCGATATCCCAAGCTACCTTCCAGGTGTCTCGAAGAAAAGTCTTTGGTAACGTCGTGAGGTCATAGCAAAAATTTATATATGGAACTAGGTCTCCACATTGCACCGCATCACCGGCAAGTGTATCAGCCACTTCATTCCCATGGATTCCAGCATGGGCTGGAATCCACACAAATTGCAGTGTATTACCCTCAGAGATGGTTCTGAACGCAAATTCTCTTATTAAATAAATTATAGGAAACTGTGATTTGTGTTCAAAAGGGGATTTATTGATAGCTAGAAGAGCACTTTGAGAATCAGTAAAAATTATTGTATTTTTAAGCTTTAAAACACGAGTATATTCAATGGCTTTTAAAATGCCGAAACATTCCCCAGTAAAAACAGAAGCCTCAGGAGGTAGTTTTATTTTTTGTACGATATTGTATTGAGAATGGTAAGTACCTATCCCAACACAACCCGTCGGAGAATGCTTGGCAGCATCCGTAAATATATGGTGGTACTCTAAGTGTTCAGCTAGAAAATTATTAAAACTTGAATGGCAATCGGGATCTGATTTACTTACACAGTTATATTTTATGATGGGACTGAATAGTAAACTCTCATAACTACTGCTAAATAGAGGAAGTTTATTGGAACGATGAATAGGAGAAGAAAGTGAAAGGAATTTTTTATAGCTTACAACTAAACAAGGAGCACGTTTATGGGACCAGTAATCAGAAGATTCAATCTGCAACACTAATGAGTCCAGTTTAGGGATGAGAGGATGAGTTGAGATCTGAAGAATCCGGAACAAGTACTTATCAGATAGGAATTGTCTTCTAAGGTATAAAGGAGCTTCCCCGCATTCAACTTGGAGTGCATTAATGGGACTAGACTTCATGGCACCCGAAATAATGCGTAAAGCCTTAGACTGGATGCGATCCAACTTTTTAAAAGCCATAACACTACCTGGTTCCAGAACGAACAATCCATAATCCAGAGTGCTTCTGATGATTGCATTGTAAACGAGTTTCAAAGAAAAGGGATGTGCACCCCACCACACACCAGAGAGGCACCTAAGCATGTTTAGGTGATTTTCACATTTGTTAACAATATAATCACAATGAGGACCACTACTTAATTTGCAGTCAAGTATTATACCTAGATATTTGAATTTATCTTTCACTGGAATAGGTATTTCCTTATAAAAGAGATTTATTAATGGAATATTTCTCTTCCGGGTGAATAAAACAGCTGCGCTTTTGGACGTGGATAAATCCAAACCGTTTAGATGTAACCATGACTCCAAAGAAGATAAAGCAGAATTAATAGCATAGCTAGCTTGATCAACAGATTGGCTTGAAGAATATAATAATAAATCGTCGGCATATTGAAGAACCTTAACATTGTTAGTTAAGGACGAGTCTAAATCAAAAGTGTAAATATTGTAAAGAATGGGACTGAGCACAGAACCCTGTGGGAGACCTCTCCATACAAGACGAGATACCTCATGATCACCTATTAACATATTAACAGAGCGTTCAGTCAGGATATTAATAATGAAATTTGATAGATTCAATGGGACTTGTAAGGCTTTTAATTTGTTTTGTAAAACGGATAATACAACATTATCATAAGCTGCATTTATATCAAGGAAAACTGCAACGGTGGATTGGTTATTAGAGAATGATAACCGAATATCGGATGTTAAAATACTTAAACAGTCAGTTGTACTTTTACCTTTTCTAAAGCCATATTGTGACTCTGCCAAAAAGCCCTTACTTTCAACATACCATTCTAGGCGATTTTTAATTAAGTGTTCCGCTAATTTCATCAGAATTGAAGACAAAACTATAGGACGGTATGAAGAAGCTTCAGATGGAATTTTATTTGGTTTAAGGAATGGCAACACCCTTTGACGTTTCCATTCAACAGGGATGTTTCCTGTATTCATAATAGAATTAATAAGGTCTAAATAATAACTGAGGACGTCATCATTTAAATTAGCAAAAAATGAATACGGAATGCCATCAATGCCTGGTGCAGAATCCTTAGTTTTATGAATAACACCCTTTAATTCAGTAAGAGTGAATGGAAGATCTAGAGTCGTATGAGTATCATGGATAATGGATACGGGAGACAGCTCAGGAACAAAAGGAGGAGCTAATTTATCTAAAAATTCACTGGCTAAAGAATCCGGAATAGGGGAAGGGTTGTTATAAATGGATCTAAATCTACGAATATTACGCCAGACAATCGTAGGGTGAGTATTCGGTGAAATTGATGAGCAAAAGTTACGCCAAGATTCAAATTTTTTCTTCTTAAAAAGTTTATAAGTTTCATTTATTAAGTTATTAACGATTTCAAAATTAATATCAGACATATCAAGGGAATAGTTGTATTCTGCCTCTTTACGTTTTTTAATCATCTCTGTGCACTCAGAGTCCCACCACGGAGGCGAGGGAATTGTACTAATATTGTTATTTTTTACAGGAAAAACTTCATCTGCTGCTGCGATTAATATGAGAGCTAAAGCTTCAGCACAACTATTTTCATTGCCATTAGAAATAACGGGCAAGGAGCAAAGCTTTGTGTCAACAATGTTTCTAAATTTGTCCCAGTCATTATTATTTCTATTAGGAAGCTTATGTTTTAAGTTTGATCTCCTTAATGGAACATGTGGTTTGGAAAGAGGATAAGAAATAACTATTGGAAAATGATCACTTCCATAAGTAGAGGTTAAAGTATGCCAAGTTAATGAAGATGCTAAGTTTGGAGAACAGATAGAAAGGTCAATTGCGCTTTGGTTCTGATTGGGATCTGAACGGCGTGTGGCAGCACCTGAGTTCAAGATGCATAAATTATGTAAGTCTATTATATCTAGTAATTCGTCACCGTAACAATTAGAAGTTGAACAACCCCATGATTGATGATGGCAATTAAAGTCCCCCAATATTAAAAATGGCTTTGGAAGGCAAGAAAAGAGATTATCAATCTCTTGAAGAACAGAAGAAGAAGGGTGAGGAATGTAAATAGAAACAAGACAAGTATGATGCACTTTAATAGCTACAATTGAAATTTCCTCACTGTGAGGAGGTAAGGAAATGACAGAGAAAGGGATAGAATTCTTGATAAGTATAGCTACTCCACCATACCCATCAGATCTATCCTCTCTAATGGTTAAATAACCATTAATTTTAAAAATATGATTAGACTTGAGCCAAGTCTCTGATAAGGCAAAGGCAAATGGCTCATATTTGTTTAAAAGATAAATAACATCACTCTTTTTGTTTACCAGACTGCGGCAGTTCCACTGGATTATTTTGGATGTGTTGTCCATCATGAATGGATTGAGATACATTGAAAGAAGGGGCAACGTTGGACGGTGAAATGTTGAATTGAGATAGAAGATTGTGTAATGCAGAAAGAAAATCGTTTATGGAAAAATTTGTGTCTTTTTTTTCGTTTTGATTATTAGAAAAAGCACAACCATTAGATGGTTGGGGAAAGTCAAAATCTTTGATAATGGCATTGTGAGCCTCTTTATTATATCCTTGTACAGATTTGGGAGGGGAGCGTGGTTTGAGAAAGACAGTCTTTTTATAGCTACTTGAAGCCGGCATTCTATTAGATGAAGAGATTGATGGAGTATCCGCAAATTTTTTGGAAGGAGAAGATAAAAGTGTATCAGCATATGATTTAGTTACTGGGGGATATACTTTTGCCGCTTCAGCATAAGATACTGAACTTTGTGCCATGTATGTTTTAATTAATTTTTGTCTAGAAAATTCTGGGCATGACTTATTAGTAGCATAGTGAAAACCAGAGCAAAGGCAGCAAGATGCACTTTCTTGTTCTCTTTCACAACTGTCTCCAGTGTGGCCATTGCCACATTTATAACAACGAGGTTTGGACCTGCACTGAATTTTAGTGTGACCAAAACGACAGCAATTGAAACACTGTACAGTAGGGAAAATATATAAATCTACAGGTAATGCATTATAACACATAAAAATTCTTTTTGGTAGAACCTGTCCATCAAATGTAACAACTATGGATTGGGAAGGTTTCCAAATGGTTGTACCATCAACAATGGTTTTAAAATTGAGGCGTCTGACTTTCAAAATTGGACCGCAACCAATTGGTACTGTTATATTATCAATAACTTCCTCCGGAGACCATTCCGCAGGAACACCACGCACTAAACCCATTCTAGTAACATTAAAAGTAGGTATAAAAGCTTTGTAATTATATGTTTCAAGACTAGTGTTTGTAATAAAGGAATTTGCGTCCAGGAAATTTGAAAAGGATAAAGAGATTTTATTGCGACCGATTTTTTTGACGCTACCGTTAATTATATTTTGGAAGGCGTTGTGCTTTAGGAATTTGCCAAATGTTAATGGGTGCAATGTCGTTCCATCATCGGGTGAAATTACGTTTTTTTGAACGTGGATGACGTATGGCGAAATATCCGTTTTTTCATAATTTTTTCTACCAATCTGAGTGGGAACAACTAAGGACGGACCAGGAATATCAGGTTTTTTGTTAGGCGTATCAGAGCAGTTAGGCTCCGATGTAGTAGTTAGTGAGTCCGTACAACCACAACCCGAAGACTCGGAACCGTGGTTTTTGCGGGTACGGCGGCGTTTATTGCAGTGCTTGCACACATGCACACGGCTTCTTTTTAAAACCCGGGCTGAAGATGACCCATCGGTATCCATGCCCGATTCATTGGACGCAATAGTGACGAAATTGCCTGCCGGGGGCACAGAGTCCCCCGGGTCAGGCGGGTCATTCATTTTACCACTAAATAACTAAAAAAACTTACCAATATACTGAATAAAATAGAGAAAAACTAAAAAGAAATTAAAATAGAAAGAAAATGGAGCACTAAATGACTAAAACTATGACTACTGATCTTATAAATCTATATTTTAAAATCTTTTCTAAAAAACCGCGTCCACCAAGTCCGAAGTTTCCCGCTCTTTTTTCTAAAGGATACTATTTCCTAACCTTTGCTACGCTTGCCACAGAGTACATTGGGCGCCTTCCGAATTGCGTTAAAAGCGATTATATCGCGAATCCGACCAAATTTAATAGTCACAAAATATAAGGGCTATTGAGTAATAATTGTGACATTGCGCGTTGGTCGGATTCGCGATATTATCGCTTTTGACGCAATTCGGAACGTAGGGATTATATTGCTTGCTGTTGACAGTTGACGTTTTTGTTTTCATATGATTTTGACATTAGATGTGATTTACTCTTTATATGTCTGTGGATGTGATGTGCTCCCAGATCCGAGATGTTCCAACCCATTGAGATAGGTACTTTTCTATGTCAATGTTCCAAGTTCCAACCACATCAACACGCCAATTCATGCATGGCTGGTGTTGGGCATGGCTGTAATTTTATTGCAGAGTAGAACAGCCAACGACTCGCAAGCGATTCTAAAATCTCACGTCCACACACAGATTTTAATATCGCTACCGACAATTTATTAATATGCTGTCAGTCTGCTTGTGGACGTTATATTTTGAAATCGCCAGCGAACTGCCGCCGCCGGCGATTAAAGTTGCTGCGTGTGTATCTATCTAGCTTAAGGTGAATGCGCCGTTGTAGCCCGCGAAATTAAATTTTTCTTACGTTTTTTGCAATTTTCAGGTCAGTGTCAGCTTGTATCTTGATCATTTGATTCGCGACTATAACAGGTACGTATTTACAGAATTAATAATAATTAATGCATCTTTCTAAGTTAGATTTGTACCATAGGAACAAATTTCTTATGCAAAGTGCTTATGGTACAAAATATCTAACTTCAAATCTTACGTTTTTTCCAATTTGCAGGTCAATCTGCAAATTAAAGAAAACGTAAAAAAAATTGAATTTCGCGGTCTACCACTGCGCATTCACCTTATGAGGCCAACATCTCATGAGGTCTGTACACACGACTACACATCAAGCTATACATTTCCAATTTTCCAGTTTTGGCTGACCTCGCATTGTTTAGGTTTTTTGTACAATCCGAAGTGAGTTTATACTGGTTATGTATTGCTTAATGTGTAGCCGTGCAAGATGCTCTTAGGAAGAAGATTCCCATCTTTGGAATCGTAATCCCATGGAATTTGGACCTTGAGTCCCTGACTCTCATTCCAATAGATAGGTACCTATTTTTATAGGTATTTCAAAGTTTTTTTTATTTTGTATAATAGGTAGTTTTTTGTGTAGTTGGATGGCGAACTTACAGACAAACAAGCAGACAAACGGCCCACCATCCAGGCGCGGTCCGAGAGGGGGTGGGAAGGGGGGGGGGGTCGTCGGGAGTCATGACCCACCCAAAATCATTCAAGCTGTCGAGAGTCTGAATGATTTACTTGTCTTACTAACTTAAAACTGTACTTGAGCCACTGAGACGCCGATGTGCATATGCAAAAACATTAAGAACATAGGCAGACATGGGGCCCGCCGGCAGAAGTAAAAACTTAAAACTATGAAACTACAGTAGGTTTTTCGACGCGTCAAATAAAGTTTTTAGGTACTTTAAAAAGCTGGTTATAAAATATAGAATGTAGGATGCAAGAGCGAGCGAACAAACTCCCGATATTGGGCACCTCACTCGTACGTAAGGTTCGAAAAAAACCTAAACTGCTGTAAAACGAGTTTAAGCTTTTCGTCATAATTCGATAAATTATGTTCTCTTTCTGTATGATGGTCAAAAGAAAACAGAACCTATTTCAAGGTGGGGTGCGGTTCGCTCGCTCACATTCTGCTGATTCATGAGTTTTTCTTCTTAAGTCGACAAAATCAGTAATTCGCAGTCATTTTGGAATGATTAAAAGAAAATCAAACCTATGCGAGAGTGTGCAAAATTTTCGAGCTCGCTTCGTTCGCTCTTGCATTTTAAATTCTCGTGGTTGCTTGGGCTTACCTGCATAAGTCGACAATGTAACTCTTATTTCTGCTTGAAAATGTAAAACAAAACCTAACCAAAGCGAGGCAGGTTGTTAAAATTTTCGAGCTCGCTTCGCTCGCTCTTCCCACCCTACCTAAACTATAATCCTCGAAGGGCTTGGCAGCCCAAGTAACACAAAATAGCTTTATAATGGATGGATAACAGAATTAGCATATTTTTAAAGCTTTATAAGAAGTCTAAATTTGGCATTATAAACCGCTATACAGCTCTTGTAATGCTAATTTGGGCCCCAAATTATACAGACTTAAGTATTAAAATGGCATTTTAGCAGCATTATATTGGTTGTCTACCGGAATGATAAACGCATTATAATGGGCTGTGAAAACAGGTTAAAGCAGTGCGCATATCTTAAATGCGGCTCTTATACAGCTTGTACCATTACAAAGGCAAAATAAAAACATTTTCAAATGTTATTTTGCGAATTTCTGTTATTAATAAAATCTTGTGTAAAAAAGAACATGGTGTGTGATACTTTCAACAAAAAAATATAAGTGCTACGGGGTAAGTAATTTCATTTTTAAAGCATTATTTACCATAAAATAAAATTTTATATATTATCGAAATAGAAAGCAAAATGGCGTAGGAATAATTAAAAACTTTAGGCATTCGCTACATTTCTTGTAATTCTTTTGGCTTGGTAAAAGCATTAAAAAGGATTTTTAAATATGTTCAGGCTGTAGCAGAGCTTGATTAGAGCAGCGTTCATAGAGTTTTTAATGTATATTTTAAAACATTTTAGGGTTCGGTATAAACATTTTAAGATTTGGTAAAACCTCTGTACCAACATATAGTTTGACAAAACATAGAAGTTACACGGGTTAATTTCGCAAAATGAATTCCCGCTTTAGTTTGACTTGGTACAGGGTTACTTGTTATTCGACGTATATCCGTCAGGAGCTGATAGGGAGCCAAAATGCAACAAATTGAATCCCACATATGTATGGCCGAAATTAAATAGTTTCGTAGATATTTGAATATTAAAGGTTTTTTAATATATGTAATTACAAATAAAAAAAACTACATATCGAATGGGTACCATTAAAAAATGATATTGTAGCTGGCACTTCAATTAAGCTATGAACATAATTAAAAGTACTTAATTCAACAAAATAATTAAAATGATGCACTCATCAAATCGCTATTTAAGAATAATATCTTACCAATACTTGTTTATTTATTACGTCTAAGTAAGTAGGTAACTAATTATTACGTTTCATTTCAGTATCAAAATGCCTTTTAAAATCGTTGAAACAACTGAGAAAGGAAAAATACAGCTTTTCGTCATTCCCAGCAACTGGGAATGGAAAGGTCATCTCCGGTATCCCAAGAAAAGGACCTTTTATAAATTAGCCAGAGACGAATATTCAAAACCTCGGCCTGAATGACCAGTTATGTTGTGCAAAGTAAAAAAAAAGAACAGCACTTTCATCTTACAAAGACGCCGAAGAAGAACTTGCAATTATAAATTAAAGCTCTTTTAACGCAATCTGTGTGATGTTTTTCTCAACCGCCCATTTTCTTATTTTATTTTGTAATATCACATTTTTTATATAATCGTTACAATGTTCCTCTTCGTTATCTGTAGAACTGCATTGGGATTGGAATTGCTCTGCATGGCAATCGATTTTAAAAACCAGTTCATTTTGTCCATCTGTCATATTTAAAGTTACGGAACCCACCTTATTATTCGGCAATAACACTTGGCTTTGACATAAGCCGGAGCCGCCGTACACGAACTGTAAGAAGCTGGTTATTGGCTGGATTTGATACCGGTATACGACTTATTGCTTGTTAAAATTCTTCTCAGTATACGTTTGTATAGATAAAGGCTATAAAATATTACAATGAAATGCTCTTAAACAGCTGGCATTAAAACAGCACCAATGTACACCGTTAAACAGTTGTGACCCATGCGAAAGGTCGTTATAAAACATGGAGCAGTTTTAAAGAATTTTAAAATGCTTTATAATAGCCTAAGCCGTAATGAATGCTTACATATGGCTTACACTTTTGTATAATGCTTACAGCTGTATGAGAAGCTGTACAGAGGCATAAATGATATCTAAAATAAAACCTTTAGCTGCACAAAAGATTGAAAAAGAGGATTATATAGCTTTAGGAACTAGAAAGTTAATAAAATGCTGCTATACAGAAGCAAGACATTGCTAAAACCCTTCAAATTCTCTAATGAAGCTAGAAGAAAATTTCTGGTCACCACTTTTTCCATTATATCGATTTTGTGTTACTTGGGAGGGGTGTACCGGCCATACCTACTACTTACGTCTTACACCCCCATTTCGCCAGTTATGTTTGTCCTGGGGCATAGGGGGTGAGTCGGGCACAAATTTAGAATCCAGGCTAATCCTAATAACACTTTACCCAACCTAGGAATTGAACCCAGGACCTCATGCTCAGCAGTAACGCTTACGACCACTAGACCAACGAGGAGATGTACCTCCCTTATTAATATTCCTCGGCACCCATAGTGACCCCCCCCCCCCCCCCAATCTTGGGCTGCGACCGCGCCTGCCACCATCACCATGAATAAACGAATTGAGAGGTAATGCTATAAATGTATAATATTCCAATGTTAGTCGCTAGCAGATTGCCAGTCCAGTAGGTTAACTTTTACAGCTTTGATTTTCAACTGGATTAACAGACAAAAACCTTAAGCCCGTCTTCAGACGTTCGTTACGCCGGGTCACAAAAATGAAAAATAGGTAAACCTGGAGAAATCTGGCGGCAGGTGCAGTCACGATCATGAGCGTACATACTATATACTATTACCTTGGACAGCTCGGCAAAAATATCTGATTTCATGATTCGTCCATTAATATATCATATACAGGGTGTAATTGAATTCATGAGCATCCTTTTAAGGGGTCATTGTAATCATCATTATGAACAACTTTTACTATGGGACCAAACCTGAAATCGCGAAAAAAAAATCAGCTGTTCCCTACATTTTGACGAGTTACGCGAACATAAATGTAGGGAAAAGCTGATTTTTTTTTCGCGATTTCAGGTTTGGTCCCATAGTAAAAGTTGTTCATAATGATGATTACAATGACCCCTTAAAAGGATGCTCATGAATTCAATTACACCCTGTATATGACGTCAAATATATATTGTGATTATTTTGTGTAAGGCATAATACTTAAGTGGCAGCACAAATATGTGACATCGAAGGAACACCAGAAGTAGGTACCTATTTGGTGAGAAAAGGGACGGATATAGGATGCTTCAAAAATTGTCAATGCAATATGTATATTAATGGACATGTCTTTCTTCTACGAATTCATACTTCGTTGTGATCGAAAATATCTGACAACGCTTTGGCAAAATATATTTGTCGTCATACTAAGTAAGTATATTAATTAATGGATAAATAATGAAACCGGATATTATTGCCGAGCTGGTCATAGTAGGTACCTAATCTATATATACAAAAAGAAAGTCGTGTTAGTTACACCACTTATAACTCAAGAACGGCAGAACAGATTTGGGTGAAAATTGGTAGGGAGGTAGCTTAGAGCCAGGAGACGGACATAAGATACTAAAAAAAATCAGAAAAAAAAAAAAAAAGAATCAGACTTGGAATAACAAAACGCAAATGACAGGGCTAGAAGTAGGCTCGGGGTAGGGCAGGAGTAGGGTAGGAGTAGGGGTAGAGTAGGAGTAGGGGTAGGGTAGGAGTAGGGTAGGGGTACGGTAGGAGTAGGGTAGGGGTAGGGGTACAGTAGGAGTAGGGAAGGGTTAGGGTAGGAGTAGGGTAGGGGTACGGTAGGAGTAGGGAAGGGGTAGGGTAGGAGTAGGGTAGGGGTACGGTAGGGGTACGGTAGGAGTAGGGTAGGGGTAGGGGTACAGTAGGAGTAGGGAAGGGTTAGGGTAGGAGTAGGGTAGGGGTACGGTAGGAGTAGGGAAGGGGTAGGGTAGGAGTAGGGTAGGGGTACGGTAGGAGTAGGTTAGGAGTAGGGTAGGAGTAGGGTAGGAGTAAGGGGTAGGGAAGGGGTAGGAGTAAGGTAGGAGAAGGGCAGGGGTAGGATTGGTAGGAGTAGGGTAGGGGGTATTAGTAGGACACCACGCGAACGAAGTCGCGCCGGGCAGCTAGTATATTTATATTTTTTATGTTTGTGACAACTACTCATCAGCGGTATAATTACTTGCAAAAATCACCGTTCGATTTGAAATTGTTAACACCTTTACGTCTTGGCTTTGATGTGCGGGTAACTGCTAGGTGTGAAAGCTATCACACTAACTACCTAATCCGTAGACCCTCGCGCAGCCGGCACCGACCCGGGTACCCGGCAGCCTGAGCGTGTGAAAAGGGACTTGAAATGAACTGGAATGGACCAGTACACTCGGAAGTTGAAGCTTCCGCTTGAGTTTTCGCATGATAAGAGAGGGTTTAAGGATTAATATAATTATTACAATATTATCTTTAAAGTTTCTTGTGCTGAACAAGAAACAAGACTTTCATCTTTAGACTTTTAGAAATAAAAAAATGTTGCTTTTAAAGCAAGATTCTCGGAAACTAAGCAGCGGTGAACAATAATGTTAACAGTAATAGAGTTCATACAACTGTGTGAAGGTGCTTTCTACCTAACCTACTAGTACTACAGTTTTAGTGAACCATTTCAGTAATCTAGGTACTATTGTAAGTACCTGTTGTAGTTTACTGAGTAGGCACAGTCAACAAAAGAGATCAGGATCGTCGGATATAGTTTAAGATTGGTATAGGTTAAGGTATTGGTAAAAAACAAAGGCGGTGATCTCGATCATCTCGTCTCAATACGCCATCTTGTTATTAAAACCACAACTCCTACCTTTTACATTTATTTGATAGAGGATATTCATTCATTTCTTTAATTAACTGAATTTCTTTACTTAGGTAGTCAATGCCTGAAAAAAATTCATCGCTGAATTAACTTGTAAAAAGAAAATTTTTGACTAGGTATTTCAATGACTTTGTTTCAAGCCCCGCTTTGTGAAGTCCGTGCCTCGGGTATCTCCTTTATGAATGAATCTGTATTCTATGGAGTTTTAAAAATTCTATTGTATTGTAAGTACCTAATTGAGTTTGGGAAACTAATAAGGGAAATTTCATTCAATTAGGCTTAAAAAAAAAAGGCAGGTAGGTATTATTAAATTTCTATAGTTCCCACGTGCTATAAAACACGTTAAACACCTAATTATTGATTAGTGTAGGTAAGTAGGTCCTACTTTAGATCCTGTAGGTATTTGAAACACGTTCTCTATTTATTAGTGTTCCGTACCTCAAAAGGAAAAACGGAGCCCTTATAAGATCACTTCGTTGTCCGTCTGTATGTCCGTCTGTTAAGACCCTTTTTCTCAGGAACCCGTGGAGTTATCAATGCTATTAATAGCTATTAATATCATTGATAACTCCACGCGTCAAATACTCAGGGCTGCAATCCCTTGAAGCAATGAAAAAATCAAACGTCTAAGTTAATGCAATGAATAGGTAGATACGGGCGTTTATGTTCTGTTTATGCCGCATATTTTGACACTCGGAAGCAAATCAAAATCTACAGGGTGCTTTCCTACCTTTGAGTTGAGTTTGAGTTTGGGTTGACCTAGAGTCACGAAATTTGGCAAGAAGCAATTTCATGTAGCACAAGTAAAGGAAAATATCCGAAAACCGTAAATTAGTAGTTACATACCTACAAATTTGTACGGAACCCTCGGTGCGCGAGTCCGACTCGCACTTGATCGTTTTTTTTTAATACTTCAAGCACATACATGTAAAGAAGTGGAGGTAATGCATAAAGTCTGCCAATTTACTTTTGTTTAAGTAAGTACCTAACGTTTCATGATCTTAATAAACCGACTTCTTAGTTTCAATGTTTCACCTTCAAACATCATAGAACCGTACCTAAGATCAAACTTAGAAATGTGTGTTTCGATAAACGGGAGCATTATTAGTAATTCACAACGAAAGGTTATCTCTTGCGATATAAATGCGTATTACAAGTCATGGCTAAGCAGATATCTTTAGCTCGACATACGAATACCCAGTAGGTAGGCAAACACAACTAGCCAGTAGAGACTGTACCGTTATATTTATCACACGGTAGTCAGTATTAATAATAACAATGTCTTACATCTCGATAATTTTTTTGCTTTGTTTTTCTTTCGTAGTAGTAAGCGCTCGAAATGCTTTTGTTATGGACGATCGCTTTGTGTGCACGGTCAAAAATTCGTGCTTCGAGTGTTTGAAGTTATCTCAATGTTCATGGTGCCCGACGGAAAACAAATGCTTCTCAAAGAACCTGCCGAAGTTTGGGGAGTTCTGCTCCAATGACACCATTGTTCACGTAGATTACGGTTGTAAGTTTGGAAAGATACAATCATTTCATCATTAATATTCTTGTTAAATAAATTGAAGGCAATAGGTAGGTAGGTACTTGATGAAATTTACTACTTAAATAATAAAGCATCAAAACCGCTTTTACAATATCAATATTAAAGTGCCGCAGGTGTCAGATCCAATTTATATTTTTCTCCTGTTATCTACCTACTTATGTTCTTAACATGGTTTATATAAGTATGTGTTTTATGAGTTTCGTATCTAAGTAATTCGTACTTTCACAAGAGTAGCAGAGGTTCCATGAAAC
Organism: Hydraecia micacea; assembly: GCA_914767645.1. Taxonomy (NCBI): domain Eukaryota; kingdom Metazoa; phylum Arthropoda; class Insecta; order Lepidoptera; family Noctuidae; genus Hydraecia; species Hydraecia micacea. The sequence goes on along the minus strand of OU611782.1, from coordinate 11,417,396 downwards.
AATCTTTGCATGAAACTCTACATTATTCTCTTCGTATCATTTCAGTGAGTTTCGAAGAGAATGCAGAGTGTTCGTGCGGCAAGGGCGATGTAGGACGGAGTTGCTACCCGCCAGGTGTCACCGAGGGCCTGGAGTGCTCCGGCCGAGGCACCTGCGTGTGTGGCCAATGCGTCTGCAACCCGAACCCTGATCCTAAATTCCCGACCAAGGTAATGACTGTATAGACTATTCGTCCATCCAAGCACGAATGTTGTAATTTAAAAAAAAGTTACATTTGCTCGTAACAAATCTAGGTATTCATGATCTCAAGACTTCAGCCAAATAACTTATCTGGCAAATAGTTTGTTCTGTTTTCTATTATATCTAGTAGAAAATAAAAGCCTTTAACCTAAGCCTTACCAAACCTAAGTATCTTCTTCCAGATGGTGATGGGCGAATACTGCGAGTATGATAACTTCTCCTGTGACGATCCGAAATGCAACGAAGGACCATATTCTCTGAGCAACCCAATTGTCATGGAAAGCCCCTCTAAACCTACCGATGACGATGATGACAGCCCAGCAGCGCCATAACCATAGAACGAAAGTTATTAATTTAATTTTAAACTGTAATTTAACATAAAATATGTTTTATATAATATAAGAACTTAATTAGATCTGTTAGATTATAGAAGTAGGTATATGTTCTGTTTATTGCGTCCGTGGATAATTTTAGATTTCGTAATCATAATGCTGTTTGTTATTCAGTCACAAAGTATCGATTGCGAAAGGACTGCGTATTAGATAACAAATTATGAGATTACAAACAAAGCTGTAAATAACGCATAAACGCGCGAGTAAGTAGGTACTTACTATCCTAAAACATCCCCAATTCTAAAAGAAAAGAATCTATCTCAATTACGTAGGTAGGTCGAGATTTCTGTGTGGAGTGAAAAGTTCTCTGAATTTCTTTATAGCCAGCTATGCTTAGTTATGTTATGAAGAATGCTCGGGTGGATGGCTATGAACCGCGCGGAAGCAATGAGGTTTTCAGGAGAAGCGTTGGAGCGAAGAAGCCGCGGCTCAATTAAGAAATTGATATGAGCCAGGCGTCTGTCGCGGATGGCTCATCGTTCTCAAGTACTGCCCGTTATGGTTACGCGAAATTAGATTTCAACGAGTCTATTTTCTCGCCCACAACGAGTTCACCTTTTATTTCCTCGATATTTATTGAACGCCTGCCTCAGATGGCGGACTTGGAGAGTCCCTCGCGGTAGTTTGTATAGGCATAGGCACAGCGTTTTTAATTGAAACGTGGAAATAACTAATAGGTGGGTTTAATTGGGTAGGTACCTACTGATTGCAAACAATAGATTTTGTAAAACAAACATGTACCTACCTAATCAATGGTAATAGCCGTGTTCGTTACACTGATACTAGTTGCTATATAGTTTCCTAAGTTGATTTTGTTAGTTCTACTCCTGGACATCTTCATCTTTCAGCGTAGGTATATACCTACTTTAGCCATATAGTCGCTTTCATCTTGGAGTTTAATACTTAGGTAATTTGGTTGATTTAGACTCTTTAGTTAGAGGCAATGAACATGAATTTACGCTGCACCTAAGTAGGTATACCTACACAAATATTCGAAACACTGGGTTCCCACTGATAGACTATGATTCCGATCTAATCTGTATCTTTCATCTGGTACAATTTAGGTCATTCGCTACACAGCGGCACAATAATAGTTTTTTCTTCTTGACTTGCAGTTGCGACTGACCACAGTCTAGACGGATGGCACAAGTATTGAACTAGTGTCATCCGTCTCGGAAAAGTTGTCGGAAATCGAACACTTTAGTTTCCGGATAAACTCGTAACTTTGCGTACAAAACGGGTGTTCCTGAATGTAAGTTTCGTGGTCATAACCTCACTGAAGGCGATACTGGCAAATTTCCCTTCCGAAAAGGGAAGCATTTATTTATTAAAAGAATTGACAATCTTTTAAGGGAAAGTCGAATTTTCTTTTAATAAAAACTTTTTGGGTAAACGGCAAAAGATACTCAATACCTTAAATACCTCCATAATAAAATAAAACTGCCACCACCGTAACCGAATTTGTGTTCAATAATTGTGGTGGAATGCGGCCCTCGAGGAGCTCGGAGGAGATTCGATTATGGAAGGAGCGCTTAAATTGTTTTAGTGTCGATCAGCATCATATACAAGACGGTAGGTCGGTAGTCGGCACCACGTACTTCCCGTAAATTACACTACGCCCCTATGGAATTACCTACTTGAAATTAAAATATGCACGCGTCACTGAATTCAATAAGCGATATCACGCAATTTTCTCTATATTGAAATCAGTATCTTAGTGGCACAAAACAAAAAGTAGACGAATTCATAATTCAAACTGAAAACATTTTGAATTGTACTGCCATTAAATTCGGTCGAAAACATCAGATAACTTTTTGTCTTTTCATAAATGAAATCATTATGTTATAGGCTACACCACAAAAAAATAAATATAAAATGAAAATGGTTCAGGCTACAAGTGGTCAAGCATTCAGCTACATGAATGTCTTCGACGTAGCATGTAACAACAGATGGCATTACGGATCTTGTAGGAAATATTTTCTAAAAACTCATTTTGAAGGGTTGAGGTTTGTCACGTAAATCAATTTGAACCCATCGTTATTAGCTCAACTGTGGCTAATGAGACACAATTGAATTTCTATAGTTAAAATCAATTTTTTTTTTTCATCAGCGCGGATTCTTTCGCGTCCTCTTGACACACGCGTATATGTCAAGAATGGCGCTAACTATCGTCATACCAAAAAAAATCAGTCAAGTGCGAGTCGAACTCGCGCACCGAGGGCCGTACGGTACCTATGTAATTTTTTTTTTTTTTGTAATGTACCTAACTACAAATTTACGGTTTTCGGATTTTTTCCTTTACTTGTGCTACATGACATTGCTTCTTGCCAAATTTCATGATTCTAGGTCAACGGGAAGCACCCTGTAGGTTTTGATTTCGGAACATATACGCCCGTAACTATTGATTGCGTTGACTTAGAAGTTTGATTTTTTCACTGCTTCAAGGGATTGCAGCCCTGAATATTTGATATTAATTTCAACTTGATAACAATACGCGTTCCTGAGAGAAAGGGTCTTGACTGACGGACAGACGGACAACGAAGTGATCTTATTTTTATTAGGTTTTTCCTTTTGAAGTACGGACCCCTAAAAGCGTTATTTTACAAAATGATGGCCTTGACAGACGTACGTAATCATTATTATTTGACGTACGTATGTACGTTAACCAATCGGTTAACGTTAACGTAACTTCTATATCAAATAAAAACTGTTGTCTATGGCGTAGCTCTTGGCAAAGGCAATCTATAAAGCTGAAGAGTTTGTTTGTTTGTTTGAACGCCCTAATCTCTGGAACTACAAGTCGGATTTGAAAAATTATTTTTGCATTTTGATAACCTAATTCTTGAGGAAGGCTATTTAAAGATCACACTAGAACCCTTAGGAGCTCAGCAAAAAAAAAGTCAGAAATATCTCTAAGCGAAAACGAAGTCTAGTGTGGGCAGGCGTTGCGATGCGACGGGGTGGGTCGGGGAACAAGAAATTTCACGCGGGCAATGTCGCAGGCAAAAGCTAGTTTAATCATTTAACTTCCTCATTAAACCTAAGATGTTGAATATAGTTTTCATTCCTAGTAGATCAAGTTATTGAAAATTTGATAGGTATAAGGGCCTGTGCACACCATGTTTTTTTAACGCGCGTTTGTAGCGATACAGACGCGATACGCGCGCGATTCAGACGCAGCCTGTAGACCTTCTGTAGGATAAAAGCACGCCGTCGACGCACGTTTCTAAAACGCGCATCAACAACGTGTACGTTACCCTAGCAGGAAAGTAGCTCCTAGAGTGATATGAGTGGAACGTATAATTAGTGCGTAATCTGCTGTAAATGTGCGCCAAATAAAAAATTTGTGCGCTTTGTCGTTTTGGAAAAAAACGGAAAAAACGATTCCTGCTAGGGTAACGTTTTTCCAGCAGGAAAATTCTAAACGAATGATCGGAGAGAGAAATTTTGTGCATGGGCAGAGAGCTTATATTTGTGCAAAAATGTGCGCTGAAAATATAATTTGTGCGTCTTCAGGTTTTCGAGATATTGAGTTTCCTGCTGGAGTGACGTTTTGCAGAATCGTGTATCTCTAAAACTATTGTATGTGCGCCTGTAGAATAAACATACACGAGTAGCCTTTAATTTGTGCGTATTTGTGACAGAATTAGATTCAAGAAAATATTTATAATTTTCAAGTAATCGCGCTTTTTTGAAAACGCGAAAACATGTCACAGCGCCTAAACGAGAAAACGTATAAGATCGCTGAAAACTGTGTTCGGTCCTTCTTGATGCTAATAATAACCATAACAAGTTTCAAAAGTGTACGTGCATGCTTTATTGAATAATATTGCCTAAAGTCAAAACGACGGGGTCGTAACTTTGACGGCAAAATACAAGAAATCGGCTCAACCCAAGATGTGTAGTTTAAACCAAAAATTAGTGCGTCTAGTCAAGAATATATAGTTAAAATGTTCAGCTTGGAATGTTTCGCATTCAGTAGATATAAGCAAAAAACATAACATGTAAACAACGGCTGGTTATCCGACCAAATTCGAATGACCACAAAAAAGCGACGGATTCATACATATCGATGACATTCTTAACTTTACTCACGAACCGGTTGACACGTGTTGTGCCTGAGTACACTGAAGTAGAAAAGAAGTAAAAAAATAAACTTGTTATTAGATTATATTCTACTAGCTTGCGTGACTTTGCACATGATTAAGTCATCATCTGCCTAGCCTTTTCCCAACTATGTTGGGGTCGGCTTCCAGTCTAACCAGATGCAGCCGAATACCAGTATTTTACATGGAGCGACTGCCTATCTGACCTCCACAACCCAGTTACTGGGTAATACGATACCCCTTGGTAAGACTGGTTGTCAGACTTTCGGGCCTCTGACTACTCGTAACTACTGTCAAAGATCCACGAATGACAGCCGGGACCAACGGCTTAACGTACTTTCCGAGGCACGGAGGGGTCTCAGTATGTAAAGATGGTCACCCATCCACAGACCAACCGCGGCAAGCGTCCCTTAACCTGATCGATCGACCCGTGCGGCTGTTATTATTTAGCCACGGACCCCTCTCCTCTCCGCACATGATTAAGTAAGTACATTATAAAAAGTAGCCTATGTGCTATTCCAAGGAATAAGCTATCTTCTTCATTCCAGCTTTCATTAAAATACATACAGCAGATAACATATTATTGTGATGGAGCGTCAGCTCAAATCTAACATAAAAAAATAATATATATTGGCCCTTTAAGTTTAATATAAGTTGCAGGAAATATTTTGATCCAAGGTTCCTCACGTCGGGGGACGGCTAATGAAAATTGGAAGTTAACAGCAGCTATGTTTTCTACAACAGCATGCATTCATTATTGCTGGGTTTAAACCTCATCTGTTTGGCGTTTTCATTAGCGACGGCTAATGAAAACGCCAAACAGATGAGGTGACCCCGACGTGAGGACGCTTGGATCAAAATATTTCCTGCAACTTATATTAAACTTAAAGGGCCAATAATATATTATTTTTTAGTTTTTAGAGGTTTTTGTTTGAGTCGGGGTTTTTTTAAATTAACTTTTATTTCTTGCTTTTTACACTTAATAATATTATATTACTAGTAAAGTAAATATGCTATACGATCGACACGTGACTCGCCGAAATCTGCAAAGCTGAATCTCCCTCAAAACTAGGTCATATAATTGCAAACAAATGTTTGAACGCAACTGTACGGACAACAGCTTAGGTTTAATTCGACCAATAAAGAAGACCATCGATATGTATGAATCCGTCGCTTTTTTGTGGTCATTCGAATTTGGTCGGATAACCAGCCGTTGTTTACATGTTATGTTTTTTGCTTATATCTACTGAATGCGAAACATTCCAAGCTGAATATTTTAACTATATATTCTTGACTAGACGCACTAATTTTTGGTTTAAACTACACATCTTGGGTTGAGCCGATTTCTTGTATTTTGCCGTCAAAGTTACGACCCCGTCGTTTTGACTTTAGGCAATATTATTCAATAAAGCATGCACGTACACTTTTGAAACTTGTTATGGTTATTATTAGCATCAAGAAGGACCGAACACAGCTTTCAGCGATCTTATACGTTTTCTCGTTTAGGCGCTGTGACATGTTTTCGCGTTTTCAAAAAAGCGCGATTACTTGAAAATTATAAATATTTTCTTGAATCTAATTCTGTCACAAATACGCACAAATTAAAGGCTACTCGTGTATGTTTATTCTACAGGCGCACATACAATAGTTTTAGAGATACACGATTCTGCAAAACGTCACTCCAGCAGGAAACTCAATATCTCGAAAACCTGAAGACGCACAAATTATATTTTCAGCGCACATTTTTGCACAAATATAAGCTCTCTGCCCATGCACAATATTTCTCTCTCCGATCATTCGTTTAGAATTTTCCTGCTGGAAAAACGTTACCCTAGCAGGAATCGTTTTTTCCGTTTTTTTCCAAAACGACAAAGCGCACAAATTTTTTATTTGGCGCACATTTACAGCAGATTACGCACTAATTATACGTTCCACTCATATCACTCTAGGAGCTACTTTCCTGCTAGGGTAACGTACACATCAACAACGGCACGGCGTTTAAAAAACGTGGTGTGCGCAGGCCCTTAGAGTCAAATTATTGTGTGGAATACCTACCTAAATTTCGACGTCTATGATACGCGTGTAGCAAGCTAGTAGACCGTATAATAATAGTAAAATTTATTCAAAAATATTAGGACTAACGTTAAATACAGTTTCTTAAATCTATGTCAAGTTCACTCATGATTTGTGCCTGAACTAGGTACTCCTGTGTTTCAGGCGATTGGAGGTAACATTAATTGGTTAACTAATGACATAATTATCATTTTTATCTTATTGGTACATATGTAAAAAGGTGTATAAAATTATATAATAAAATAAAACCAAGTATTTACTGTCGGTCTAACTTACTTGCTTGCTAAAATCTATTTTCGAATTTAATTTAATCAAATATATTTCATCAAATAGATTTTAACATATTAAAAAGCAAATAATGCAATGCTCATCTCAAGTTATATCTTAATTCTTAACCTAATTACAAATCGATCAATACGAAAATATCTTAAAAGTCTACGGCGTAGCATAATATTATGTCGTAGCAACGTACCTACTTCAGAATTCTAAGTATAAGCATAAATAATCCTTAGTAAAACAATTTTGTAGGTTTGGTCTAAAAACCTGCATTGCTTCAAACATTAAGTTAGAAACTAGAAAGTAACTTACGAAAACTAAATGTACTACGGGTCTACGGCGTAGCTCGTAGCATGACGTAGCAGGGTAGTCCAATAGTTCAGGAATAACTAGAATTTTCTGAATTCCTGGAATGCATCCATGATCACTAGAGCAAATAAAATTCTTAAGTTAGACATCTAACAGACTGAATAGGTTAAATATCTGAAAACGAATTTTACTATTGAATAATTCGCGCGGAAACGTGATCGGACTTTCGAGCACGGAATAAGATGTCAATGAAGGCGGGCGGTGGATATATATTGCACAATAGGAGCCGAGATCACACATAATAATATGGCATTGGTATTCTGGAGTGGGGAAGAATGCGCGTTCCGCCGGCGAGGCGGCGACTTCTCGGCGTGCCGCGTGCCCCGGCGTCAGCGACGGCCGCGGCCCGCGACCCCTCATCCCGCCACCCTTCACTCTTCACTTCCTAATTGTTTCCCACGAAGCTTATGAACTGGGCGACATTGATATTAGTTTATTATTACTTACATATTTGTAAGGAAATAATAGAACCATCACAAAATAAAAACTTTTTTTTCGTTCAGCGTTGTATCTCGATGTAGGTAATGTAAAAAAAAATACGCTGACTTTGACAGATGATTGGGTTAGTTATGTGTTTATTTGAAATGCAAATTGATGTTACCCAAAAGGTAATGGAAAAGATAAAGCCACGAAATTGAAAAACGATAGTTTAATTTTATATAAGTATTAGTTGATGAATAATTTATCACAAATAGAGTTTATTGAACATTTTATAACCGTGAACTTTATGGGAACCGACATAAATTAACTTATCATTATTATGCAGAATAATTGCTCTCAGAAAACCTATTCACCTGGTGAGTCATTAAACGGAGAGGCAACTTCACTCCTTTTATGAAAATCTAAAGAAACAGTTGAAGGTGCTTTCCTGAGTCATCTTTCCTCGTTCTCCGCTCATAATCATATTAAAGTGTCACCCCAGAAGCCAGAAGTAGAAACAAGTGTCAATCTCGGAGGCACAATCCTGAGGAATATTTAGAACGAAGGGATGAACCTTGAATATTCATGTGGCCGCACTCGTTGACTCTTGAGCGACAACGAGTTCTCTTTCACCTATTTGGCACGATTTTAATTATTTATAAGAAACCGTGTGCAGCCCGGCCGCGCGGCTTTTCCCCTGTAATTTGGTAAGCGTTTATACGAAGCAGCCAACATGCGAGGCACGTAGGGAAATATCCTTTATACCGCTGAACATTCTATTAATACATGATGAATAATTTTGTTTTAATAAAGGCAACGATAAAGCAGCTTCAGCCTCTTTTGTATTTTGTTTTTGAATTCATATTTTAAATCTTTTATTAAGATTAGCTAAACAGAATACCTACATCTACCAAATGTTTTAGAAAGAAACATGGTTAGCAGATCAAGCTCAAGTAGTTCTTAAAGATTCTTTAAGAAATACTTGAGCTTGAAGATTTTCTAGAATTTTAATACTCAATGTGTGACAAAGATGAGTCACAAAGCGACGTCGTCTTATCTGAGATTTTAGTGTTTGGTGCTTGAAACACTTATAGTCCGTAGCCGTACAGCGAGCAGTGACAGTAAATTGCAAACTTTTGCTATCTATACCTACTCGCTCCTTTCATTTACCTTTTCATAAGGATTATTATCAAGTTTTCTTGAAAACATTTATCATAACATTACACCTATCGATAGGTAGTTTCCGTGTAGAGTACCTAGAAAGAAAGGTAGAAAGAAAAATATTTTATTTGGGATACGCACAGGAAATATAAACAACCTCTTAACACCTCTGTTTATGGCATATTGGCATACCACTACCACATTTCAACAGTTATAATTATAAGCTCCTAGGGGTAACTTAGTGAGAGCAGTGCTTGGTGGCCCAGTGGTAACGACCGCGACTTACGAGTTGTACGAGTAGGTCGTAGGTTTGAACCAGGCAGGCGCTTTACTTTGTGTAAATTATTTCATCACCACTGGTCTTAAAACGGTGAAGGAAAACATCGTGAGGAAAAATTCGAAGACGTGTGATATCTACCAACCCGCACTGGCCCCGCGTGTTGGATTACAGCCTACTCCCTCTCAATGAGAGGATGTCTGTATCCCAGCAGTGGAAACATTATAGGCTGAATATGCTATTGGTATGGTAACTTAAAAAATAATAAATGCTTAGAATTCGTCTTGAGAGGTATGCCGGAGAAAATTACCTAACTTGCATGAACTTAAACTTGCATTCAAATTAGGTATAATGAACAATAGCTTCAATGATACTTGGCCAACATTGCCATATCTAATGATGCTTCAGGTGTCACCTATATCGAAAGATTACTAGTTCCAATTAATCTGATTAACATAGAGCTCATTTCTTGTATGGATAGGAATTCCTATTCATTATCTTATAAGTCCTTGGTCTTTGGCAGCTCTGGACAGAGAGAGGTGGTTTGCTCAGAAGTGGGACATTAATGGCTAATAATAAAATATCCGTAGGTATAAGTAGGAACCACTGCATAGGAATGCTAGCTGAAGAAAACATATCACATCAAATTTTATTTCAGCCTTAATTTAACTTGTGTAATGACATCGAGAACCCATTATGACGTCACAAGGAAGGTGTTCAAGTGGTACTTAGTTTAACAAGAAACCTTAAAGTACTTAAAGCGCCTTTGTTCGCGTCATCGATCGGCTGCACTGGCTAGAGTGCATCACCGGTGCAGGTTCGATTCCATTATTCTTGCCACACATGCTCAATTTACAAAATGAAATTGATCATTGCAAACTGACAACTAAGTACCATCTATATATTTTATTAATTGATACTAATAAATAATAATAAAGCTGAAGAGTTCGTTTGTTTGAAGGCGCTAATCCTTGGAACTACCGGTCGGATTTGAAAATTTCATTTTGCATTTGATAGCTCAATTCTTAAAAGGAAGGCTATAGGCTATTTAACTTCACGCTAGCGAACACCCTTAGGAACCGAGCAAAAAGAAAAGAAGGCAGAAGTGAAAGCACGGGTAGACGATGCGATGCGACGGGGTGGGTCGAGGGAACAATAAATTTCAAGCGGACGAAGTCGCGTTTATATACGTAAGATGGCCGAACGCGAATAGTGGCGTGTGCCTGTGTGGTGTCATTAATTAAACTTATAGTAAGTAATAACGAGCGGTACCAAAAAGAAGGAAAGTTTCTTTTCCTATCTCATTTTACCAGATTTAGTCGTGGTCAAATCATGAAAAAAGATTGCATGCAGCGGAGATGAGAATGTTGAGATGGATGTGTGGAGTGACGAGAATGGATAAAATAAGAAATGAGTATATAAGAGGAAGTTTGAAAGTGGCGCCAATGACAGAACAGTTGAAAGGAAATCGTTTGGCTTGGTATGGGCATGTGATGAGAAGGGACGAAACGCATGTGACTAAAAGAGTGATGAATATACATGTTGATGGATGCAGAGGGAGAGGAAGGCCGAAGAAAAGATGGATGGATTGTGTGAAGAATGATATGAAAGAGAAGGGAGTAAATGATAGCGTGACGGTTGACAGGGGAGAATGGAAGAAGAAAACGTGTTGCGCCGACCCCAAGTAACATGGGATAAGGGAAGGAAGATGATGAGTCGTGATCAAATCATATCATTCAGATGTACCTCACCCGTATGGGGGGTAAACTGGTAATGTGAACAAGTAATATACAGTATACAGTAAATCACACACATAGGTACCTAAAACTTAACTAAACAAAGTTTCGACGAACAAACCTAAGTTTGTTAACTATTTCCTAACTTTAAAAGACTGCACCTGACAACTGAACTTAATGAAGAACTATGTTAAGTATGTATTCCATGGGATAGTTGAAGTCGGTCGCTACTTAGACTTGGAAGGAGCGTGATCGTTCAGCTGACACAATGAAGTGGCGTGAAGGGTGGAACGGCGCGACTCGCGACGTATCATTGGTCGCGGCGGACGTAGGACGCGGTCTAAACGTACGGCGGATGGCGGCATCGAAAAAGTGCATAAGTATCACAGCCGCATCGCACCTCATTGCTTTCCAAAGTCAATCATTTATTTCAATTAGGGAGGGGGGGGCTCAGGGGATCAGACCGGTATAAATCGATTTTACCAGGGCCAGATCAAACTGAAACTGTCAAAAATGTAATAATTTATTCAGGGGATAAGACTCATTCGAGATGAAAAAATTTGCTAAAATTCGCTCTTAGCCACATAAAAGGAAGAAAAACGAATTATTTCTGTTGTCTCGTCCATAAGATATTCTAGTTTAGTATTGAGAAGACTACCTATAAAGTGAATGTAAAATAACTTTAATTTCGGAAGTCGGTGTCTTTGGATCTGTATTAAATTAGTTTTTTGCCACCGACTTCCGAAATTAAAGTTATTTTTTACTTTAGTTAGTTTTTTGGAAGTCGGTTGTTTTTTTTTTTGTATTTTTTTTTCATTTTTCCCTTTTTGTTTTGTAATTTATCTAAGTTACCATAGCCTAATGTCAACTGCTCATCACCTTTTACAGAATATTGCTTTTCCCGATGCAGGGACTTTAATTTTTGAAGAGTTCTCCTAGTAAGAACCAGGAGAACTGGAGCTGATTGAGAAATCACCATCAGCTCCACTTCACTCATACGCATTGTGACGACTGACGAGCATACATTTCTTAGCAACCACATTAAAGTACAGACGCCAGCACATCAACCTACACCTAAATGTCAAATTTTCCCAATCAACATTGAACCAGTAGTGCTATTGTGTAAAAATCTCACCGTGATAACTTGGGTGAAGTGAGCTTAAATTGAGCTGTCATTAGTGGCAATTCCTAGCATTAGATGGAATGTCAGCTCACTTCACTTAACTTCTCACGGTGAGATTCTAACAGAATCGACCGGCTTATGCTTTAGCGATAAAGTTGAAAATCTATTACAGAAATCTGACAGATTGTAGTAGGTTGATGTGCTGGCGTCTGTACCTAATCGAATCGCAACCTGTGAAATACTTAGATAATAGGTATTATTGAGATATTCCGATGACCATCTGTGGTGTTCATCATCAGTTCCACTTCATCAAGTGGTGCTTTCCGAGAGCAAATGCACGAGTTTCTATAAAAAATACCCAAATCGCTATAAGTAGGTGTGCCTATAAAATTTGAGGGTTACCCTTGATTTAGGTTTAAGTTTAAAGAAACTTTATTCCCAATAAAGACAAATCTCACTCACTTGAGAACAATACTAAAACATACATATAAATTACACAAAGTTCGCCGTCATCAGTTACAAACTAGACTACACCCATTCAATGCCTTCATTTCTCCGGAAGTGCTAGTGAGGAATAATTCATTATATACTAAGTTGAGTTTTGAATGCATTGAATGAGTGCAGATTTCTTATACTAGAGGGTATTCTATTAAAAAGCTGTGCTCCTTCAAAGGTTAGCATTTTATGCCATATTTTGCCATGGTTAGTTCTAGTTTTGGGTAAAACTACCAAGCTAGCGCGCCGTGTGCTACGTTGACTGACTTGCTTATATTGGGTGAGTGTTATGTTCGTGTGAATAGTTTTGTTAAGATTTTTTTAATGATAATACATGTATGCTAAATATATACATAGTTGTTTGATATTCATTATTTTTGTAGGTATCTATATAAATTTTACTAGTTGATGGATGGATAGTTGAATAGTATTGATGAAGTACCTATATGGATGAAGTATGGATAGTTGAATAGTATTTTTATTTTATTTGATTTCCATGGGATTCCTTCATCAGATTCCGACTTGGTGACAATAAGAGCATCTCGAGAGCATATCTTTTCAAACAAATAAATAATTTTTAAAATAGGTCCGCAATTGACGGAGAAATCGGTGAACATACATAAAAAAAAACATACTTTCATATAGTCGAACATTTTAACCTCCTCCTTTTTGGAAGTCGGTTAAAAAGGCAAGGAACTTTATAGTTACGCTTTGAAAATGTTTTATAATATTGTGCGTACATTAATTATATACTTACGACGATGACGTAGCTACCTCTGTAGAATAAAATTTCGATACCTACTAATAATTGAAGTATAGTAATTTACCTTACCTGCCTATACCTATTGAGATAAAAATAATTAAGAGTTAATTACGTTATAAATAGATGGTGCCCGCATTCTTATAAACATTGTAAAAGTAGACGATTTTCTTAAAATTTTGACAAGTAATAAATCAGTAGATCTATAATGTGAGTTAAAGTAATCACAGAATGTAAAATGAATATCATAAAAATAATAAATCAAGTACATAATAAAACATTTGACAGGATTTGTGACCGTTTAATGGCGGCATAAGGCCTCTATATGAAAGGGCTAAGTTAATCATAACTGGTTAAAAGTGGGTGCATTCATCTCTGCTTACCCCTGTTTACATTTCCGGTAATAGGTAAATACTTGTGTATATTTCATTGCACGAAACGCTCGATTAAAAATACAAAGTCCATAATCAAATCCCGAATGTGTAATAACCAAATCGCTAATCGCGTATATCGGAGACACGTTCGGCATGACTACGAGCGAAAGCCTTCACGCTCGCATCCGCACCCCCCGCGCGCTCCCCGCCCTCGCCGTCCTCTCAACCGCAAGAGTGCTGGCTGCGGGCGTCGAGTCAGCCGGAGGCCGCCGCGCCGCTGACATCGCACCGTCCCATGCAACACCACTCGTTGCTCTCAAAACCGAAGTTCTGCTAAGTGACTACAAGCTGCAACCATGGACGTGGAGGAGTTCCGTATTCGCGGCAAGGAGATGGTGGACTACATCTGCACGTATATGAACACGCTGCAGACCCGCCGTGTGATACCGTCCGTGGAGCCAGGCTACCTGAGGGCTGCGTTACCGGCTGAGGCTCCGCACCTCCCGGAGGCATGGGACGACGTGATGAGCGACGTGGAGAACAAGATCATGCCAGGGGTCACGCACTGGCAGCACCCTCGCTTCCACGCGTACTTCCCGTCCGGCAACGGCTACCCCTCCATCCTGGGTGACATGCTGTCCGCAGGCATCGGTTGCATCGGATTCTCTTGGGTAAACTTTTATATTATGTCATAATTCCTAGACTTAGACCCTAAAAACCCGAATAACCAAATTAGTTTTAATTAAATCATCTTATTATCATATGTAACAAATTAACAATTATACAACCCGGTACCAATTTATTGTTGAAGTAATCTTTCGAAACTGATTAACAACCAAAAACAGCAAAGAGCTACGCCGTACTTAGGTAAACCTTCGACATGTTGTAAAATAACATCGATAGATCTAACTCGAATCTATATTATGAAAGGAAAAATGAAAATTGTGACCACAATTTTTCAAGTATTGAAATGCTTCCAAACAATTTTTTGTGAAAAGTTATAAGAAACTTTGTATTTTTGTTCTTTGATTAACACAAAAAGACACTAATCTCAAGTTTGCCATTGTTCATATAAAATCTTATATTAATTACTTAATTTTTTCAAAATTACACGAAAATTGCTTAAAAATGTACCAAGGCGAAAACGATCTTAGTACCTACTAGAACACATTAAAGCAATCGACAGATTTGATTGGCGTGCAGTGAGAATGATGGATCGAATAATAAACAAGAGAAGGCTATTAACTGTTACTAGCATCTATCATTACGTCCATCTAATTTACTTTATTACTCGTATTCTAATCAGCTGATTATTTATGTACTTAGATAAGGAGTCCAGCAAAAGGTTCTTGCAGGACGAGGACGAAATGTTGTTCTCAAATGAATAATATCAGCCTATTATTACCTAGTAGTACCAGACCGGCTCGACCCTATTAATCTATTATTACCTTCTCACTGATGGGAAAAGGGTTCTTCTCATATAGAGAAGGCACGAGCAATGGTCACTACGCTTTCTCAAGTCTTATAAATATTAAATATTCCTCCAGGATTTCTGACGATGTTTCCCTTGACCGATGTCAGTAAATCCTAAAATACGTGCTCTCACATGAATGACCAATATGTGTTTGAAAACCCAATATATTTAGTAGATCAAGTCCATTTTCGTGGAATCTATTGCCGTGACCAGTTAAATGTGGTAGGTAAAGATTTAGACACCAATGCCTTGACATTTTAAAAGTTTAGTGGATGGGTTGTCAAGCTATCACTCACTGTAGTTACAGCGTTGTATGAAAGAAAATGTATTTAATTAGATTTGTTTTGAACTATTTTCAGCTTGATTAGTTGAGTAAAAGTTAAATGTACCTACAACACGATAATATAAGAGTAATAGTAAATTATTATTTAGCTAGTACCTACGTACATAAATAACTGACATAGAACGGGCTGAGTCAAAGACACCGATTGCACCGTATTGATTATCCTGTAATTGGTGTTTTAAATAACTTATGGTAGTGCTGCACTTTTAAACCTAACTATAAACCACTGGCTTAGTTTTAAACGCGTAGTGACATGTAATTTTCTATTACACACGTCGATTAGATTTAATTTTTTTTAAACTATGGAAACCTCGGTAATCTTTTTGTTCATGGTTTCAAATTAATTGAGTATTGCTTATTAAAATAAATTTATTTA
Source organism: Hydraecia micacea (assembly GCA_914767645.1). Lineage (NCBI taxonomy): Eukaryota > Metazoa > Arthropoda > Insecta > Lepidoptera > Noctuidae > Hydraecia > Hydraecia micacea. The sequence goes on along the minus strand of OU611782.1, from coordinate 11,401,401 downwards.
TAGACGGAGAACGACACCAATATAGGTATGTATGTAATTTTCCGTCTTTTATCCATTGTAGTAGAGAGTAACCGGCAATTAATACTTAAAAAGCTATATATTTTCGTCCAATTATTATATATAAGGTTCGCCAAAATTATAATGGCCCAATGTTCTAAGCTAAAAAGAATAAAAAAAATAAAGGGCCTGTTTTAGTTGTTAGGATCTACTAGATAAATTAATTTAAAAAGAGCAGTAGAATTTGTATGAAGTAATCTGCAAGATAAGTTATCCAGATCTTATCCAAATGTGGTGAAAATGGTCATAAATGCGGTTCATCGAGATATTATTAGTTATTACCCATTGTGATCTGCATTATAGGCACTCTGCAACATTACCTATATTATATTTTATAGTTTTCATGTATTGAGGAAGAGTTAAAGCAAATACATATTTGCGGTGAGGTAGACATAATAATTCAAGGTGTCAAGGTTAGCCGTGACAACAGATCGGACTAGTCAGTTAGTATCGATAGCTTAGGTATAGAAGGCCGGTGAAACTAAACGTTGAACGATGATAATTACAACTTGTAATTATGCGTTAAAATACTGCCTAATGGTAGCCACCATTAAAACACTAAATAAAACCTCCACGCGTGTTTCTGATTGATTCAACCAATTTTTTCCTACTGTAATGTAACTGTCCTACTATTGATAGGTTTTCTTTTTAATTAACTGTACCTTATCGTGTCTGTTAAGGCTATTAAAGTACAAGTCCTATGCCCAACTCGGCCATCAAAATCAAAATCTAAAGTAATTTATTCAAATTAGGATGCGAATTAGCACTTTTCGAACGTCAAAATTACAAAGACAGTCCCCCAACACACCCGCCCTTCACCACTTCCTCATGCGTTCGCTGGAAATAAGAAGTGGCGCAATAAACTGCCCAGCAGCACAGCTGTCTGTACAGTTAGAAAATACTTGATTGCATACTATACATTAAGTACAGGCTATCTCACAAAAAAAAATCGTTTCTAAGTCAGCAGTTCAGTTTCTTAGAGAAACAATTCATTTTTGTACTATAAGTACAACAATCATGAATTTCAAAAAAATAATGTTTTTAGGAGTTAGCATTTTCTTTTTTAACTATGGTAAGTCCACAGTCCGAATCTCACAAGCAGTAAACGCATACACACAACATTCTCGTAGCTGTCTCGTAGCAAACGTTCCTGTGCTACGGCGTAGCGGGTTCGATTCCCGCAGGCCTAACGCACAGGCACCCTAGACCGTGCCTTTCTTTCGATAGTGGAGACTGAAGATGTATCAATTGCTCGATGCAGGGGAAATAACGACATAGGAACTAGTAAAGAAGATATATAGAAGCAAGAATAAAGAGTATGTCTTTTAGAAGTATTCTTATCTAATGTATAAAAATGCCTAGAAGTTATTAAACTTGATGTTATATTTTGCAGGCAGCAAGTCCAGCTTGTACAGAACTAGAGATCATTATGCTGGATTGGATGGGTACGTACACTGATTTGAAGAAAAAATAATATTTTTAATTTTTAACAACAACGGTAATTTAGGAAAAAATCGTTAAGCAACAATAAGTAAATTAAAACATAGAAAGTACTCGTAGATTGATAATAATAATATAAAGAGAATACCTTAGCGAAGGACTAGACCTTGTCTCCCCGTAGCAATGCGTGCGTACCCGCGTAGCCCCGTAGCACTCGTAGCCTCCGTGCCCGTAGCATTTTATTCGTAACTAGTAAAACCCCATGTTTCAAACATCTAATATTTCAGACCGTAGTTAGTACCGATTGTGTGAGCTTACACACTATAGTATAGTCTGAGAGAATTAATGATTCATTAATTTAAAGTAACCAATCAAAAGTCTCATTACCATGTAATTTGAAGAAAATAATCAGCAATTTGTACGAGTACTTATCCACTTTTTGCTTTTTATTTTTACTCCTAGCTGAATAGGTCCTTTAACGTTCGCATTATTAAATGAAGTAATGAAATTCCAGGTAAAGCAATTGGTTTACCACCAAACTTCTTAGCGCTCGAAGAAGGAAGCAAGGGTGGCGGCGTTATAGAGGTAAAACCTGGTAAAACAGCATTTTATAGCCTCTTAATTTGCAAAAGATCTAATGTCTAATCATCAATATCATCTGTAGGGATCTGCTAGCGAGTGTGTGCTAGTGTCAATGCTAGCTGCTCGAGCCAATGGCATCAAACGACTCAAGCATCAGTTTCCCAACGTAGACGAGGGGCTATTACTCTCCAAACTAATCGCCTACTGCTCCAAGGAGGCGCATTCCTGCGTCGAAAAAGCTGCGATGATCTGCTTTGTAAAGCTGCGCATCTTACAACCGGATGATAGCGGGTCTCTTAGAGGAGACACTTTAAAAGAAGTAAGTTATGTAGATTATTGAGAGAACATTGATATCTTCATATCATAAACGAATGTCTTTCAATTATTTGGTTAAGTTTTTGTTTTTAACTATTTCGTTATGCTGATGCTCCCGTAACTTGACTCGAAAAATGTGCAAACATTTTCGAAATAAATCCTAAGCACTAACGAATATTTGAATAGGAGAAATAAAAAAAAAATGAATAAGTTACATTCCAATGAGCAGTACATCCTTTTATTTGGCTCCTATTATTGTTTTTAAATGGAATTGGGCCATGCAATGGAGTGCAGGCTATGCAGGAGTGGCGCAGATAGGCGAGCGGTAATTGAAGAAACAAGACGGCACCGTGCGCACGACGAAGGCGAGGCGACGACGACGGTGTCCCTCGTTTAATGACTCGCCCGTGGATGCCGGAAATACGTAGCGAGCCGAGCGGTAATGGAGCCGCATTGTGTGCCACTTTCTATGCCGCAAATATTGAAATTTCACGATACTACCCTCTTATGAGAAGTCTCTTTAATTGCGAGCTTCAGAATACGTTTAAGATTTTGAAGAATACTCTTCAATTTTGATTCGATTTACAGGATATCTATTTTATACATTTATTGATTTGTTTTCTATGCAGTATTAACAATGGTTTTATTCTTATAGGCTATGGAGGAGGATGAAGAAGCCGGCCGTGTTCCATTCTTCGTTTCGATAACTTTGGGTACCACATCGTGCTGCTCCTTTGACAATCTCCCAGAGATCGGGCCCGTAGCCCGGAAATTTCCAAGCGTCTGGATTCACGTGGACGCTGCTTATGCCGGCAGCTCTTTCTTATGCCCGGAACATAAATACCATCTCGCTGGGATAGAGTATGCCGACTCTTTCAACACTAATCCCAACAAACTTATGCTCACCAGCTTCGACTGCTCTCTGCTGTGGGTTACTAACCGATATCTATTGACGTCGGCCCTCGTCGTCGACCCACTTTACTTACAACATTGCTATGACCACACGGCCATCGATTATAGGCACTGGGGTGTGCCATTGAGCCGCCGCTTCCGTTCACTCAAGCTGTGGTTTATGTTACGAAGCTACGGAATCAGCGGCCTGCAGAAATACGTACGCCGTCATTGCGAACTTGCTAAATATTTTGAAAAACTTGTGAAAAAGGACGATAGATTCCAAGTCTGCAATCAAGTTAAGGTAAGACGTTTATCGATCTTTAGGGCTTGATAAATTTATTATAAATGAATGCCGCGCGCGCGGATACAGCAAAGATAGGACAAGGTGAGTTCAAGCAGAGCGATGCACGATTGTACACCTTCTTACTTAGTAGATAGGTCCTATTAGATATTTCAACAATGAAATCTTGTAAAGTACACATAGCACAGTTCATTTTGAACCGATCCTTTGTCTTCGTAATTCTTGTGTAAGTCGATCTTAATTAAACATTTCTGATTTTCAGTTGGGACTGGTTTGCTTCCGTCTTGTGGGGAGCCCCGAGGACCCGGGAGAACAAATAGACGAGCTCAACAAGAAGTTGTTGACCAACATAAACGCGTCCGGCAAGCTGCACATGGTGCCGGCTTCGGTCGGCGATCGATTCGTTATCCGCTTCTGTGTTGTGCAGCAACACGCCACGCGTGAAGATATCGGTAAGCGTGTAATATGTGACACTTATAGATTTGTAAATATTTTATTTGTGACCTATCCACCTACATGGAAAGGGTTAGCAATTAACTGTGTGCCTACATTTTTCCCATGCGTGTGATTTTATGCTTCAATTGAGTACCTTCCGTCAACGGTCAACGTCAACGATTGAGACCACGAACCAATGAGGCAGTGCAATTTATTATTGCGGAATAATTATAGGTAGGTAATATAATAAGATACGTCCTTTTTCTGAAAGACATTTTAATTTTTCAGAAATAGCATGGGATATTATAAACGACTTCGCTACGGAGCTTCTGGAAGGACCTGACAAGGAACGGGTATGCCATGATAGATTATTCTCTATTGACTAAGTTAAGGCGTGAACCTGGTTCTACTATTTTGAGGATACTGAATGCGGGAAATAAAGTGAATGGTGCTATAAAAGCGATTGTGAGCAACCGGTCGATGTCCAAAAAGGCTTGACTGGCTGTTCACAATGGTTTGCTGGTACCTACGCTTATGTATGGATGTGTATGTTGGATGTGGCAAAAGAAGCACATAAAAGCAGGATAAATGCTGTGGAAATGCGTTCCTTGCAAAGTATGTGTGATTCAACTATAAATGATAATAGGTAAAATTGAGGAATGATGTAATAAGACATCGTTGCGGTTTAAAAGAAGATGTACAACTGACAATACATCATCATTCGGACAAGGGCGAGGTATAGGACTCGCGCCCGTGAGCTCCGTCTCAAAACTTTGACCGGCTGCCTACGGCTTTAGGTACTAAAATAGGGGAATTATAAATAAATTCAATGAATACCTAATCGCCGCAAATGTAAGGAATAAGCACCGCTTGTGTATTGCCACAAACTGCGATAACCCCCTTACTAGACCAAAAGTAGCCGGTGCTGTACTTGCGTGGCTATAGTGTCTCGCGGTGCGATCTGCGTCCTCCAATCTGTCAACAACGCCACCACTCGCAGCGCGCTACTTATTCAGTTATTTATTATTTTATTTACTTACTAGCTGAGACTGGGACTCTGTGACCGCGGCTACGCACAAGTGCCTAGGAGGGAAGTAGGAACTTTTATATCTAGAAACCAATCAATATACGACCGAGATGAACGACGTATGGATCAGATGCTGTCACACTTCTGCGGAAATACTTAACACCGCGATTCAAAACATTGCGTCGTTTGCGTTTACGTCTATCAAGTACACTGGTAAATTCAAACTCTCTGCTCTGCATTACCCACGGTAGTATTTTCAAATAAACTTTTTAAATCAAACTGGGTTTTATGATTATCACAAAAACATCGAATAGTATGCTTTTCATGGGTGACAAATGCTGCAAATTATCAATGATAATATTTATTTGTACCTATATAAATATCCACGTCAATGTAAGCCACTGCTTAGTAAATGTAAGCAGGTGGCGGTGGTTCTTATGTACCCTCACAATTACAACCTAGTACCTACTTAGGGCAGGTACATAAGAGCTACCATATGAACTTACACACCAGGGTAAGTACCTACCTACTTTTATCAAACACGGCTAACGACCAGGCAGGTAAGTCGTATTGAAGGCCCATCCACTGACTTTGTTGGTAATGTTCTTCAGAAAGGACAGGCATAGTACTCGCAAAAAGCCAGGACCGTCTTCTGCATCGGCAAGAGCCCAGGGCCTCCCGATCCATCGGGCCCCCCTAGTTCCTGCCAGCGTTATAGTTAGAGGCTGTGAAAAGAAAACCTAACTCATCCCGGGCTATACATTTCTGGGGGTCAATAGCACTGCAGTCGGCTGTAATATTGATGGGACCGCTATTAACAATTTATGTTATTCTAATGCTTTGATATGGTGTTGCTGAGTCCTTCAATTTGGCAATTACGGTTTACGGAAGTATATAGGGAGACGTGAGGTGTACGCCGTGGCCCATGGGCTCAGGTACAATCCGAAAACAAATGAGTTGCTGGCATTTCAACTGCGGAATTTTAAAGTCGACATCGTCTTATCTGTTACACTAAATAGTGTACCGCTTAAAAGAACGACGCGACGCAGGTTAAGTAGGTACTTGGGTCTCTGGGTTACGGAGGACCTCGTGGACGTTCAGAGGGAACGAAGAGCGTTTACTGTACGTGGAAACTGAGTTCCGCTGTCCCCATTCAATGGGGACAACGGGAATGGACGAAACATGCTGGCTCACAGTCGCAGGATGAAACGGTGCCCGAATGTGGTGAAGTACACTATGTTCAAGGCATACTGCCAATCGTTTCATTGGTGCACCCTGTGGGTCAGCTGTACTCAGTGCCCTACATGTACAATATAATTAAGCTTTTAGTATGTTTTTGGAGCTGCCCAGATACTGTAGTGCGGCTGACATGTTCATGGAAGGTCGAGTTGATGGCTTTCACGCCTTCATGAGAATGAGAGCAGCCTCCTTATTGCACCGTATCCAAGCAAGCTCCAACAGCATTCTGAAAGTAATTGCGGTCAGGTTTGATGGACCTTTTCTCAGGCACTGGATTCTCCTCCTCCTTCTGAAGACTCCGTGTCAATTTGATGTTGTTTGATTTTTGTTTTTTTTTTGTTTGTTTATTAACGTAGTTTTTAAGTACTTACTAACACAAATATGGATGTCTGTAATGGATATATGGTCTGAAGTAAAGTTATAATAATTATATATTTTCTGCCTACCGCCATGGGAAAAAAACGTGAGCATGTATGTATGTATTATCAGGATCTGAACGAGGAGCGCGCTCGGCGCCACAAGGCTGCGCTGGCCCACAAGCGTTCGTTCTTCGTGCGCATGGTCAGTGACCCTAAGATCTACAACCCGGCAATCAACAAGACGCCTCCGCCGGCACCCACCACTCCCTGCTCCCCGCCACCCTCCGCTGCTGCGCCTGCCACGCCAGATACGCCCATTGATCTGGAGAAGCTTCAGCCATCTACTCCGTGAGTAATCTATTTTTATCATGATATTTTTATTCGATCGGAAATGAGAGATTAGGTGGTAGTCTTATTTGCATTTACCTAACATGTAGGAGGCACCTAGTTTGAACAGTGACTACCGTAGCTTTTGCTTTTAATGGATTGCTAGTGACGAGATATGTTTGGTTAGCCAGCCAGCCCCAACAGCCCGGCACGGCGACTGTCAGCAGCTCTGTGGTCGAAAAACTGCGTGCAAAGCGTGGTGACTGGTGAGTGCTACCTATGACCAGTAGTCGACTGCGTAGAAATTGGGTAGATAGATCTTCATCTAATAGTCTATAGACAAAACTAGTTTAATATTTTCTTTCAAATATTTCATCATTGCCTATTGTTTCTTGCAGGAAGCAATCATCGTGGATCAGCTGGCCACTTGGTTTCTTCTTCCAGAGTGTGGATAATGATGCTAATGATCTGCCATTGAGGTAAGCGCCAACACTCAGTAATGTAAAAAGCCAGTAGGATCTTTATCCAAATAACTCCGGCACGACCACCGGGGATCAAAAAAGTCACGTGGCTGATTTGTTGCCCACAATTTGTTTTTCAATGGAATACCCGTACCGCTCAAAAGTTATCTTTACTCGCGTTGCCCGCACTGGCCTAGCAATAGTTTCTTTTTTAAATCCGCGAAGAGTGCTACAAGGATATTTTGCGCAGGTTGGTGTTGCTAGAGTCCGAATCCGTCCCACGAAAGAATTAACGTAACTAAGTAATTATTATTATAAGTACAGTGTGGCGATTAGGTTATCACATTAGGTACCTAATTGAAACCACGTATTCTAAATCACGTATTTTAAACATACACCATTAAAATTATTCATAACAATTAACATTCTAGCCGTGGTACCTACAGTCCGTCAAATCTAAGAAGTACCGTTTGACGTTTCATATTTTTCAATCAGTTTCGATAACCTTTTTCATAAAACCATGAATTTAGAAAGATTTCATTATTGCATCTAAAAATGTACAATTCTTAATATCTAAATGTAATTGAAAACTTTCAAACAAAGCAAAATAACACATATTTACACCTGTCAAACGGTACTTCTTAGATTTGACGGACTGTAATATGAAAACTAGGGTTGTAACTGAACTTCGCCTCCGCCTCCGTTACTGCGGAAGTTCCGCACACAGAACACGTATACCTACTCCTAACGGAGGTTCCGCGAGAAATCGTACCTCCGCCTCCGTAAAATAAATTTTTTGCGGAGTTGTAACGGAGGTTTATTTACGTCATAAACTCATAATCATAGAACAATAACGCGCGAGTAGGAGAAACAACATTAAATATAAAGCTTTTTCTCCCATCGTTCGCACGTAGGTACCTACCTAATTATTGGCACCGTCAAGTTCAGTGCCAAGTGAACAATTATTTAGTTCAGCTGGCTTAATTTATGAACCCGTTAGAAATCGTCTGGAAGGAGGCAAAGCCGCAAAACTGTTGTTTGTAAAATATAATTTGCCTTTCCTTAATTTTGATTACTAGAAGGTAATGTTTATATTATGAAGGTAGTACGTATTTGAAAAATTATTATTTTTTCCACATCTACTTTCACCTCCGCCTCCGCCTCCGCTAAAAAGGCCTCTGTTACAACCCTTGAAAACCATACAAATGAATCGCCGAAATGTATGTACGCGCATATGCTTCCGAACGACTGCACCAAATTGGATAATTCTTTTTTTGTTGTGTTCGGTATTGTCAGGACAAGGTTTGTATGAAAGAAAATGTCGGAAATTCGATTTTATTTAATTTATAATTTTTGTAAAATTGTTTATTTTACTATTTTTAAAAGACTAATAACAACATTTAATAACCGCTGTACTGTTTAATATGATAACCTAATCGCCACTCTGTATAGCTAGCAACATTCCTAGAACAATCCTCTTACTTCAGACACCTTTCTATAGGTAATTTTACCAGTAATAGGTATGGTGTTGATAAGTAAAGATTTATGATTTCGCTGCATATGCCTGTAGCGCCACGTTTGCGAGACTTCTTTCGTGAGACGGAACAGAAATTGTATTGACAAAACAAGATGGCGGCCTTAGTTCCGATTTTAGCCGCGCGCCTAAATAACCTTGTAGCGTTGTAGGCCTATATTATGCTACAGCAAGACAGGCTGTTCTACATTAGGTACAGACGCCAGCACATCAACCTACTACAATCTGTCAGATTTCTGTAATAGATTTTCAACTTTATTACTAAAGCATAAGGTTCAATGTTGATTGGGAAAATTTGACAGTTAGGTGTAGGTTGATGTGCTGGCGTCTGTACATTGATCTTGTCTAAATGTTCTGCTCCTCAGGTTCCGTCATTTGGACACGATGGTGCGCCTCAAGAGTCCTGGCACGACCAGCCGGCGTGGCTCCTCCCCGTGCGCCTCGCCTGAACATCGCGCGCCCTCTCCCTACCATTGACCGACCCCATGTAACCCTCACCCACATCAAAATCATTTATCGCAGAAATAAATTATTATGTGAGCATTGAAAATTGTGTAACTTATTTTCCTATGGTTTTCTTAAAAAGTTGTAGTACCTAGGCCTCGAAATTTATCCATCAGATTCTAAACGAACTTTAACCAGTAGGGGCTTTCAAAGGTCTACTGGAATGCAGAATCTTAGATACCTAAATTATCATGTTTTGGCAAAACATACTCAATGTCACACATAACAAGTCCAAATTCCATTGCAAGCAATTATTTTTAAGGACCTTTTGATTACCAATTATCACTCAAAAATTAACAAAGACTAGACAACGTTCAAGTAGATAGTTGTAAATGTCTATGAATGTAAGATTATAAAGGCAAGATTCACAGACCGCATTTTGACTTCAGTTTGCTAAGCAAGAGTCGCATTCGAGTATGAACATTATTTGCATATTATTGATGTTCAAATACTTGCTCATGTTCGCTTATACGAATATATAAACATTACGTAGATAAGAATAAAGCTCATATTGGCACGAAACGTTACTAAACTGCGTTCAGTGGATCTTGCCCTAAAATCATGTAGGCCGTTGTTGCAAGCTATGTAATATACTTACATCGCCCGCAGTCTTCTTCTTTTATGTAGACAGTTCCACTATACAACTACTTGACTAATAGTTTGGGCCCAGTGGGGTGACCATGTTGATTGCAGCATCATAGGCATTTAGGTCATACAGATGCAAGTGAATGGGCACTAAGGTAGGTCCACTCCAGCAAGGGGGACATGGTCTTATCAGAACCACTTTTTGTATCCAAACACATCTCCTGAAAATGCTTAAGGGTTGGGGAATGCAGTAGGCTTTATTTTTACCCTTCTGCAAAGAAGGGAGTGTCTGAGTGAGTTTTTTTCCGACTACTTGGTATCCGTATAAATCTTTAATATTATTACTCCTACTTGTACGCTTGCCTTGATTGATTGTTATACAGGGTAGGGTGGCAGGGACATAGACGCGCAAACTATAACTGTACTGAATCCATGGTAACAGATTGTGCGCCAATGTATAACATTGGGACTTGTTTTATGATTTGTTTAGATGAATAACCATCTCAAGCATCAGCAAAATGGCCGAGGTAAAATGGACTCCCAAGAAAAAATATTCGGATATTTAGAAATAAAATTTTATTCTCAAATGCTTTTAACCCGATGACACCGTGTGTGATTTAAGCTCGCCATTCCATCCGACAGTGTGGAGCAATGTCTTATCTTCTATGTCCCAAGCCGCTCCTCTGACATAGTTGCTGTGCATATGTCTATCATGGTAAATAACTTTCGGTTCAGAGTTCTCCACTACTTCACAAACTGTGACAATTTTATTGTCACAGCATACTGCCACTTTTTCACCACTGCAAAAAGGAGCAAACAACAAAGATGAATAAGGGATCATATAATTCTGACATTTATAGCTGTGCTTAAGAAGCAGCAATGAGAGAAATAGGAAAAAGTGGGTGTGACACATGATGATTCAGTCACGCAATATAGTGCAAGTTTATGTAAATATTGGAAAAGAGCCCCAGAAACAAATTTACAACCTTATTAATAGCATTACAGTTAGGTTGAATGTATAAAAATAGAAAAACCAGTTGCCAAATTGACCATCTAACCAATTCTCGAAGTATGATTCTCTAACTGGGATTACTAGTCTAAACTATTATAAGAAACAGGTACTTACTCTGGATGCACAGCCAACTTATGTACAGCAGCAGGAAACTCTGTTATTTTTATATCAGTTTCGGAATTTCTTATATCTAACAAATGCAACACTCCTGCTTCATCTCCAACTACTAGGCGGTTCTCGTCCATCCATGACAAACAACGAATACAGCAATCATTTTTCAATAAATCTGTAACAAACAATACATTTTTATTGAATCAGCCTTTTTTCATCACCTTTTCTCTTTCTTTCGTCACTTCTAGACAAGTCCTGTTTCGCTTATTTGGCAGATTTATTCAAAATCAAAAACATAATCAACAAGTATTTATTCAAACTAGGCAGAGAATCAGCACTTTTCGAACTTCATATTTAAATAGGACACGCTCAAAAAAACGCTCGCCCTATATGTATTTAATTATTGTTTTATCTAGTAGAAGGTGGCTGTTCAAACTCTGTGGACCACGATTCTCTAGCCATAAAAGTGTGCCTACAAACCTACCTCGTATTTGAACTTGCCAGTAATAATCATGTTCCTTTTTGATCACATTTTGTTACTTTTCCTAAGATTTTGTATACATCTGGTAATTCATAATAATTTTGTACTGAATGGTTAATACAAAAGTGCTGCATTTCTTACCTAGAACTGGCTTATCTATATTGTCATCCCATAATGTGACATACTGGTCCATGGAGCCTGTTGCAAAGCTGGTGGTAGACTTTGGTCTCACTGACAATGTATTTATCATCATACTATGTGCTGCATGGTAGTTTCTGATACAGATCATGTCAGTTATATCCCACACCTGGAAATATTGTTTCATTATTATACAGAACATATCAAATGTTTTGAGAGCAGTGGTGATGAAATTATTTACAACTCTTTAAGTTGGGGCCGTTATGACTAGGCTACCATTGCTCATGTTGTAAGTATTTATTTCTTTAAAAAAAAATTACAATGCAAAAAACCTTCAGTCAGTCAGAATAAGTTATTACTGTCACTCATAAAATCATGAGATTAGATAGGTCCATTCTCTCATTTCCAGCCTCTATGAGTACAAATATTCAGTGGGTATTTCATCATTTAAAACTTCTCAGAAAAAAGCAAGATTGTATAATAAAAATCTTCATTATGGCCCTTTGTGCACTAACTTTTTGCTTCCCGTGAAAAAACTATGGTTTAATCGCTATGTGTAGGCACGGTCATCAGTGATGTATGGATCACTATGGAAGCTAGTAAGTGGACAGGAAAGGTCTGCGCCTGGTGACGGGGACCATCACGGGACACTGCTCGCTGAACAAACATTTCCACACTATAGGCATAACGGACAGCCCCCTGTGCAGGGCTTGCATGGAGGCTGAGGAAACCATCGCGCATGTGCTCTTTGAGTGCACAGGCGTCACCCAAATCAGGTCAGAGACCCTCGGGACACCCAAATCATACACAGACGTTCTTGATAAACCAGGAGACCTAATCAGCTTCTGGAGGGAGGTGGGCTGGTTGGAATAAGCAGATTACCAACGACGGCCGCCATGGCCCACGCACAATGGTCCATTTGAGTGACTAAGTGCGGAAACCAAACCCATAACATAGAACATAGAAGCTAGTAAGTACACAGATACTTTTTTTTTTCTATGGTGCGGTTTATATGCTGTTCCGTAATGAAACTGAGCCTTGTACAAAGGGCCTCACACTTTCTGAAGGCCACAATAATTCTTTTAATTACTTTTTATTTCCTAGATTAAATTTCACTACCATTATTTTACATTTTTTAAATAATGTTTAAAAAAAACATAAGCACGGCAAAAAAAAAATTTACATAAAATATTATTATCATTGTTATCCTGTAATGTCCCACTGCAAGGTAAGGTTTCTTCACGCACTTCTGTTTGCAGGTTTGTCTGAGGGTTAAGATCAAAAACTATTTCAGGGACAAACCTTAACATTGCCATCAGCACCAGCAGTGACATACTGCTTTTCAGGTTCAAGGCAGTCGACTGCCAGGGCTGCATTATCATGTTCTGCCACAGAAACCTCTTCTTTCCACTGGTTCCATGCATCATTGTTGTTGGACCACACACTTACTGCTCCACTGTCTTCACATGTTAGTACCTGCATTAATTAATTTTTTTTTTCTTTTTTGGTGCCCATCCACATGTTGTCGTTGTGGTGTGGATGTAGTGTCGTGCACACGGATACACATCAAGCTATACATTTCCAGTTTTAGCTGACCTCGCATTGTATAGGTTTTTCATGCTATCAGAAGTCAGCTTATACTGGTTATGTATAGTTTGATGTGTAGCCGTGTGTACATGTGATTGGGCCTTAAGCTAGGCACCATCTAGATGAATGCCTAAACAAAAGCACCCCATCGAAGTACTAACTGTAATGTATAGTGTAATACATTCTGTTTTTCACCCATTTACTGTTTTGTGATTACCCTACAGGTACATGGTTTTGTTTGATTATCCCATTCAATATGGTTTGAAGAAACTATTTTACAATTTTGTTGCACTATTGTAATGTGCACAACTTCACTGAAGTCAAATCACACTAATATTATAAAGGCGAAAATTTGTGTGTTTGTTACCTCGTCACTTTGGCACACAGATAGTTTATAACCAGGATTAAGGACGCTATCACATTTTGAACTCGCTCAAGTTTAGGTATCTGAATCGCAACACAGCAACATTACGCGCACGCACACATTGAAACCATTGTTCGCTCGATTTTTATACGTAAAAGGCGTTCTACACGATCCAGACCGACCGCCGACAGAGGTGACCTTGGTCCAGTTGGTGTGAAAATCTACCGTGTAGACGTTGGTCGGTCGACCAAATATGGGCGGGGTCAAACGACCTTTGGACAACCTTGGTCGGCAGCGCATCCATCGCGACAGGCTACGTCCGTGGTCGGTAACAACCGTCTAGAACGCTGTCGGCCGACGGGAGAGCTTCAGTGTGCGTTTGTCAGTCAATATGGGCGCACGTCATTGCGTGTCACAGCGATGGATTCACAAAACGAACCCCGCGAACGAGAGGTTCTGACCGAATTTATATCTTTATACACTGACTAGCTTCTGCCCGCGACTTCGTCCGCGTAGATTTCGGATTTGTGACAGGATTGCGTATCTCAAAAGGAAATCAAAATAACCCATAAAGATACAAATAAAAAAAAAAAAAAATAGAAGTAAGAAGATGAATTTTTTAAACTGCGAAAATTATGAAAACTTTATAATACTATACAGATCATGGATGTGATGTAAATAGTTATATTATGACTTGATTTTTGATTTTGTAAACTTATTTACCGACAATTTTTTTCTATACATACGTATAATTAAGGAGTAAATCGACCGAATCTGTAGGTGTACAATGAATATTTTTTGAAAATTCAAAGCTTATTATATTTTTATGTTTAACAAAACCAAACGTCCAATTTTAATCATTCAAAGACCAAATATTATCTACATAAACTGAACTTAGTGATGAAAGAATTTATTTTGATAAGGATTAATAGCATGAGTAAAATAAATGCGTTAAAATGTAGTCCAAAAAAAATTCAAGATTTTTAAATAAAAAAATGGTTGTTGTGCCTCACTCGACATAGATAGGTATAGTGTGTTGCGTACTTTTTTGTAGATATTTATAAGATCTACAATTAATTTGAACATTTTATGGTTCTATCTTTTATAGTTTAGGCAGCGTACGCAAAATAAGTAACTTTTCTGGTTGATTTTTTACACCTAGTGTCCAAAAAACCCAAATTTCTTACGGAACCCTATTTTTTTCCAAAATAAAATTTTGCCTATGTTACTCGTGGATAATGTAGCTTTCGAATGGTGAAAGAATTTTTTAAATCGGTCCAGTAGTTTTTGAGCCTATTCATTACAAACAAACAAACAAATTTTTCTTCTTTATAATATTAGTATAGATTTATCATGTCTTTGGGACATTGAATCTAATTTATATAAAGATAAGAATAAAAAAATGTTTATTTAATTTTTATTAATAATTAATTTTTCTTCTTCATTCAAGCATAAAAAAGTTATTGCCAAACCGACCTTCCGTTGCTTTGAAAGGCAAGGAGCCATATTGATACGTCTTTACGCTGTGAACACCGGACGGAATTGACAAGTTGGTGTCAACCACCAACCGTGTAGAACGAATACAAAAGTTGGTTGATCCGACCAAGGTCACCTCTGTCGGCGGTCGGTCTGGATCGTGTAGAACGCCTATAACTGAACTAATCTTGGTAGTTGAAGATATTTTTTTTTAATTTTGCTGGTATTTATTGAGTAAAGTTAGTTGTAAGTTCGCAATCGAATTTGGTAAGTGTTATTAGTACTTACTATCTGCGTGATAATCATGTTTTTAGTATTGTTGAAGTTCATCAGTCAATACGTTCATTACTAGGTACCCAAAAACGACCTTAACATTTTAGTATTACAAGGAACATCCACATTTATACCACAGTCTGCTGTTAGTTTGAAAAGATGTACCTAAGTACTTTTAAATATTATTTTTGATGTCAATTGTTGGAGTATTACATAATCAAATACTAGCCTGGGAGTTTATCGTAGAGTTTCGTTGTGATATTTAAAAATAATCATTCCCTTATGAAAACAGTAAGTATTTTATTTACTTAAAAATTAAAACAAAGTAAATCAAAAGTAATTTATTCAAATTAGGCTGAGAATCAGCACTTTTCGAATGTCAAAATTACAAAAGACAGTCCCCCAAAACGCCCGCCCTTCACTTCTTAGTGCTTTCGCTGGGAAGAAGTGGCGCAACAAACTCCCCAGCAGCACAGCTGTCTTTTCACATAGAAAATATTTCATTGTACTACTACTATACTCCATAGGTTTAGGTAGCTAAATAAAGGTAAACAAAAAAACCACGCGACTTTGTTAACCGACTAAACGTAATACCAGTCTATTTAGTTGTCATGCTACGTCACAATTGTATTCTTCAATATAGCAACATTATAATTCACTAAAAAAATTACTGAATTGAAGAGTAAAACTGTGACGTAGCATGACAACTGGATATACTGGTATTATGAAGAAATTGGCCGTAAGTCGATTTGTCACAAACAAAAATCCGCCACCTTGAATAAAAAATGGATGTTATATTCGTAATCATCACCCCGAAAAACCCCAAAATCGACTATTAATATCGAATGTCTAAAAAAAATTTCCGTCATTTTAATTTGATTATAAAATAATAAAATAAATATTTATACAAATTTTATCCGTCATCTACATCCACTAAATAAATAAATTAAAAGTAAAAAAGTATTTTTCAGATTTCAGACTCGCATTTACTTAGTTTGAAAATTAAAAAAATTAAAATCAATCAGATCATGTTATTTACTTGTTTATCTACACAGGTAAATCTCGCAACAAGCTTTTATATCATATAACTTGTGTACTTAATGACGTTATAAGTTGATAGTAAAAGTTTTAAAGGAAAATTTTATTTTATTCTTTTTAGCGCATTTAACTAAAAGCTTGTTTTTAAAAAAAGTTTTTACTTTTAATTTTTTTTTTACTTTTTAGTTATCGCTGGACAGGTTTTTTTGTGGAGTTTAAATCGCATACGTATTCTGAGCAAGACCTTTCATTTGATACCCATGTTGTAGGAAAGCATAAAAAACTTAGTCCGCTATCTTTAGAAGTCCGCCATATTGCATTTAGAGTGACGTCACATTGTTTTTTGAGTTATTCTCAGCAAGCCCTTTCATTTGATACCCATATTGTAGAAGTGAATTAAAAATAACTAGTCCGCAATTTTTTGGTGTTCCGCCATATTGGATTTAGAATGCCGTCACTTTATTTTTCAAGTCATCCCCAGCAAGTAATTTAATTTGATACCCATATTGTTGCAGTGCATTAAAAATAACTAGTCCACCATCTTTAGAAAGATGACCGCCATTTTAGATTTATAGTGACGTCACTTTATTTTTCGAGTTATTCTCAGGAATCCCTTTCATTTGATACCCATATTGTAGGAGTGCATTAAAAATAACTAGTCCACCATCTTTAGAAGTCCACCATATTGGATTTAGAGTGACGTCATTTTATTTTTCGAGTTATTCTCAGCAATCCCTTTCATTTGATATCCATATTGTAGGAGTGCCTTAAAAATAAGTAGTCCGCCATCTTGGGCGTTCCGCCATTTTGGATTTAGAATAACGTCACACAGCTAACCATGCATTGTCATCTAAACTAAACGTGCATACAAAATTTCAGCTCAATCGGTTGAAGATATCTGCTTCAAAATTTAGTTGCAAGAGTCCACCCGAACAAACATAGTTACATACTCGTACATACATAAATACATTGCAAGTTAAATAAAAGCTTGTAAAAATTACAACTAAGTATTTGTTTCTGAAACAAATACCAATAATCGTACTTAATTTTATTTCGGTCCGAAAAAGTATCAACTTCGTCCGACCTCAGTACACAACTCGGAACTCACTTTTTTACGTAATTATTTTTTGCGAGAAAGCGACACAGACGTGCTTCCACGAGCGCCTCTGAGCGCGGAATGACGAACCGCAAGTGTCCGCGGGTAGAAAATGTATGGAGAAATTTGAGAGCGTTTGTTATTTGTCTCATAAATGAAAAAGTTATTTATTTATCTACAAAATATTTAGCTTGTCGTATAGAGGACTATATAAGCAACAATATCTTCTTATTTTTAAGTTAAAATATGCAGTGGATTTAGCTATATAGGTCCTTATTCAAACCCCTTTTTATTAAATTTTTTGCGATTACTGTGATGGTAAAAACGTATTTGTGTGAAAATTTTGTATGGGGCTATTTAATTGTTATGGAGCCATTCTGGAGATGAATATATTATCTTTAATTTGAAACCAAGATATCCTTGCAGTTGCGACTCCAAGTTCATTAAAATGGTACCTGAAAAGCACTGTTATTCGTGGAAAAATGTGATAGCGTCCTTAACACATAGAATACTTTTATGCCAATATTCCCACGGGATCTAAACTTATGCGGGTGAAACAGCGGGGCGCTGCTAGTATTAATTATATATTACATGAAATAGTGATAACTATCAAAACATAACACCTTTATTTCTGAACCAGGTAGGCAGATGTTTATAAATCACTCACATTTCAGCAATTAATTTAACCTGTGTAAAGTATTTGATAAAATATATTTATCAACTCTAATTAATAAGCAAGACTTATTGCAGCATACCTTAGTAGAAGTTCCAATAAAACACCCATCAGCAGTTCCACTGCACAGGGGAATGCTCCTCTTCTCCTCATTTCGGATACAATGAGCGTTGGCTATACATTTGTACACACTCACTCCACCGTTCCAGTATCGACCAGTGAGCTCGGAAGACCCCAGTAACACGCTTCCATCTGTAACAGACATTTGAACTCTTTAACAGGTTTTCTAAAGGATGTGGAAAAATAATCCCAGTAGCAAAAACGATTTTTCCTACTTTCATTTAGAAAACTCTGGGTTTTCTACTACTATACAACCCCTAAGACGACCCACTGACCAAGAAATACGTACCGGAATGAATGTGGATATAGTCTAAATACGAAAGAGTACTGGTACCGGTGGTATCAGTTCTGTAAATTTCAGCGTTGAGGTGAGGTGGGACGATTTTATTACTATTATCCATGGCTTAAACTTATGTTTTGGTAATTAATTTAACTCCTATTATAATTAAGATGTAAAGCAGCAATCACAAAATAGAAAACATGTGTAAACAAATCAAATACACATTGTTTTTGCTACCTATTTTATTTTCCTAACCTACAAAAAAACAACTTTTGGCAGTTAACCGGTGCTGCCAATATAAAATTTTATGGTCAGTTTTATTTAGTATAAGCCGATGCATTGAAGAAAGGAATCTTAAATGGCGGCTTGTACTTGCGTTGACAGATAGTACAGTTAGCATGTAAAATTTCAAGCCAAAGTTTTTTTTTTTCAAAGGAGTCATAATAACTGTCTCCGCACAGTACACACGACCAAACAACGAAACAACAATAAAACAAAACTGAACAACAATAACAAACAGGTAACAACGGAATATATAACAAGGAATTCGTAAAAAGGATCACTGAGCGCGTCAAGAGTTCAAGACAGCGTGGAAGCAAATCAAGACTAATTTTATTTCTGCTTACGGTACGCGCGAGAGTGAGTATAGACGGCACTAGTGTGCGAGCGAGAGAACATGATAAGCGCCGCCATTTAAGATTCCTTTCTTTAATGAACCGGGTTTATAGTTTTTCTTGGGTAAAAATTTTCGATTTTTTATCTGACTATCTCAAATAAAAAAAAGAACTCTGCCGATATTTTTTTATTGCTAAATGGCTTTGCTCTTGGCCTCGATCACGCCTGAGCCTGATGGATGAGGTCTATGATGGAACGACGTTTATTTATTGGCCGCCTTGGAGTATAGGGGTGCGTTCCGAGTTGCACTGTAATCGAATTGAGCGGTCCCGCCCGAGCGATACCCGTTCCGAGTTAGCGTGAGAGCGATAAAGATGTCTCGTGAATCGTCATAGATGACGTCATGACATGCACCATCTCGCGATAACGCCGACCATGCCCTAACCGCCCAGCCACGACTTTGGGCTTAGCGGCAAGCGGCGCGGCAAGTGGCGCGGCCCGCGGCAATCGCCGCGGTTTCTTTTGTCTAGCGTTGAGGCTGCGAGCGGTGCGTCGTGGCATGGTTCATACATTTTGGTATATTTGTTTTTACCGATCGCCGCCCCGCGCTAAGCTGCCACTGATAGCGGCAAGGCCGTGGCTGGGCCGTAAAAGATTATCACCGTGAGCGCTGTCAAATTATGAGTTGTGCTGTTTTGTTTTCTGTTTGATATCTTTAAACTAACGTGGAACGCGAAATTGTGCTTCTGGCTACCAGTCGCCACCTAACCGAACAAGAAGAAAAAAGTGGTGTATCCACAAAGAAATACTGTAATGGGTTGGAGGGGCTTGGGGCTAAGTAATAGCATTGGCAAGGGTCGTCTACCTTACCGCGAAACTACGAAGCTACGCTTACCACGGTTGATCCGGTAAAATACTGGTATTCAGCTGCTCCGGTTAGACTGGAAGCCGACCCCAACATAGTTGGGAAAAGGCTAGGCAGATGATGACACAAAGAAATACTGTAATCCAACCATGAGTATTCAAGTGAATATAGTTTTGACGTTGAACGAGTATGTTACTGTGAGCGCGTTCACGAGCGTTCCGAATTTTTTACAGATATCAGCTGTCATAATCGTGATCTGTAATCGGAACGCAAATTCATGTGAGTGCTGTGAGTGATTGTGGCATAATTCGGAATGTAGCCTAGAAAACTAAAAGTGTCAAACACATGTGTGACATGCAATGACTAATAAAACTTATGGACTTGTCATACCTACAAAATTAGCGTGTATACCTACAAAAATCGGGAACTTAAGATGGCCGCCTTTCGTAGGGTTGTAACTGCGAGCAACATGCGCAGTGGATATCGACATTATTTAACCTACATGAATTTGTTTTCTATTATTTATTTAAATTTTTCGAATTAGCCTTGTAATGTAATGCAGCTGAAGTGACAAGAATTTTAGAAGTTGTGGGTGTTTTATGTTTCTTGGTTTTATAAGACGTTGTAACCTGTCACTTTGCTCAAGCTTCATTCAATATCAGAAGGCCAATATTCTCGTAATATATTTACCTACTTACTACAGGTGTAGAGTATTGTTCATACGAGCTTACACACTAACCAGGGCCAGGAGACTTATGATGTCGTGACTGGCAACAAAATATTATTATTTATTTCCTACCCCGTTGGTCTAGTGGTCGCAAGACCGATTGCTAAGTGTGGGGTCCTAGGTTCAATACTCGGGTCGAACTTCGATTATTAATTATTACTTTTGTTATTACATTAATGGCATTTAAATAATACTAGATTGCTAAAAAAATACATAGTTGCGGTCATCTATTCGACTATATTTAACAGAATATATACAAAAACCATTGAGATCGCGAATCGGCAAATGTATACCTTGTTTAACTTGGCTTGAGACAAAGTATAAACAATCACCACAACCAAAACTAGGTGATGAAAAATTCGAAACACACACACAACTCCTCCTTATTACACAAGAAGATCATACAATTTTTGTCAAAATTATATGATCATATAATAGCAGGATTATATCCATTGCAAGGCTATTAATGGACATAATATGGATTATAATCGATAATAACTCAAAGCATCCGACTATTTACCCAACACTAGCAATCAACCGTTTGACAGCACATCTACCACAAAACTCGGCAACATAGGGGAAAAACCCCGGCACTTAACATGGCGACCGCCCACGCATAGAAATGATTTTGACGTCACACAAAAGTGTTGCCAAATTTAGTACTTGACAAACACTTGACGTCTCTCTTTTCATATGCAGCTCTTGATTAGTTAAAAAGAAACAAAACGCTTTATGACATGTGTGTGTCGATATGACAGATATTTGTATAACTATTATTTCTATAGTAGAATATGCCGTCTCCATAGTTCTCCCAACCCCTTTAGGGTATATATGTTCTGTGCTCCCA
Organism: Hydraecia micacea; assembly: GCA_914767645.1. Classification (NCBI taxonomy): domain Eukaryota; kingdom Metazoa; phylum Arthropoda; class Insecta; order Lepidoptera; family Noctuidae; genus Hydraecia; species Hydraecia micacea. The sequence continues at coordinate 11,379,638 of OU611782.1, read as the reverse complement.
ACTCAGTGGTGACATGTGAAGTGTGATTTCTGATCTAAAACGTCACTGTCACTGATAATTGCTGGTTATTATTGGTTTGAAAACTAATTTCAATTATATTTATTATATTACGTTTAATCAACATCAACACATTTTAATTGTTATTCTAAAAGAATTAAGGTAAGTGAATGTGTGGCTTTAGTAAAATGTATTTTTTTTTATATCGTAGAAGCCTGTAATAAGTTAATAACCCTCAAATCTAAGTGCCAAACAGTTGCCGAAACTGTTTTTTGGTTTTGGGTTTCTTTTAATCTATTACCTTCTATATCGGTTCTGTACAACTGTAAAATGAATTTCAATTTTTGATGCAGTACCTAGTTACAATAAATTTAAAATAAATGGTTGACTTATACTTAAGCAATTTCATTGTAAAGTGATAAATCATTTTTATTTGAAGAAATGCCCAATTTGGAATTGATACAAACACTGTCTGGCCATAAAGGCATTGTCTGGAATGTGTCTTGGCATCCTCAAGGGAAAATATTTGCATCTTGTGGAGAAGATAAAACTATCAAGCTATGGAGCAAAGAAGGCCAGCAGTGGACAATAAAGACAGTACTTGTGGATGGACACCAGCGGACCATCAGAGAGGTGGCATGGTCGCCGTGTGGCAATTACCTGGCTTCAGCTAGCTTTGATGCAACAACAGCTATTTGGGACAAGAAAAGTGGTGTGTAGTTCTTTTCCCTATGTTGACAGCATGAAATATTGTTAAACAATATTCTAAAATACCAAATACTGTGTTCATAGGTCAGTTTGAATGCAATGCAACTTTGGAGGGCCATGAGAATGAAGTAAAGAGTGTAGCATGGTCTCCGTCTGGTCAACTGTTGGCAACTTGCGGCCGAGATAAGTCTGTCTGGGTGTGGGAGGTCGCTGGAGATGATGAATATGAATGTGAATCTGTACTCAATGCTCACAACCAAGATGTCAAGAAAGTTTGTAAAGATACCTGTATTCAATATTTTAATTTATTAATAAATGCCACATTCATAAATTATTCTTTTTATAGGTAGCTTGGCATCCTTCACTAGACATCTTGGCCTCTTCGTCATATGACAACTCTGTCAAGTTGTATAAAGAGGATCCAGCTGACAATGACTGGAGTTGCATTGCAACCCTGCAGTCCCATGAGTCCACTGTATGGAGCTTAACCTTTGACAAGACTGGGGAGAGACTTGCCACGTGCAGTGATGACAGAACAGTTAAAATATGGAAGGAATACAAGCCCGACAACCAGGAGGGTGTCGTAGTAACTGATAGAGAGTCTGTTTGGAAATGTGTCTGCACATTATCTGGATTCCACACTAGATGCATTTATGATATTGCTTGGTGTCACCACACTGGCTTTCTAGCAACGGCATCTGGTGATGACATCATAAGAATATTCAAAGAAAGTGAAGACTCTGATCCTAATTCACCAACATTTGACCTTGTTTGCACTAAGTTAAATGCACATTCCCAAGACGTAAACAGTGTGAGATGGAATCCAACAGGAAATAAAGAACTGCTCTCTTGTAGTGATGATGGTGAAATCAAAATATGGAGTTTTTCTTCTGAATAGAACACATTAGTTTATAAGAACAACTGTTATTTGTTGATCAAGTTATTGCATCAAATTATTGATATATTATTTAGTTGTGTAGGCTTTAAAAATATTGGGGTTTCATAATAAATGAATATTATATTTTCTCAAGTGGTTTTCTTTACTTCAGGTTGGGAACTTGGGGTTTAAGTTAGGGTTTATAAATAGCAAAAGGGGCCTGTTTCCGTATTTACTTTGATACTATCTGGTAATGGGCTTTTACAATTCTTTTCCATGCATGGATTTCCATTTCAGTTCACATCTGATGATTTTAACAGTAGGAAAACACATCTTCTCACAGAAAAATCTCAGAAGTCTTTATTCAACATCAGCCACCGTCAAAATGTCTACGGGAGAGAAAATTGGAGTCCCTCTGAAGAAAGTTACATCAGTTTTAGAAAACTTTGCTTCAAAACAATTATCTGAAAGTTGGGACAATACTGGTTTATTGGTGGAGCCTTATACTTCTAGGTAAATTATATTTTTTTTTATTAAATACTTTATTTGATAATGGGATAGTAGTGAGTTCTTTCAAATAGCATTTATCATTGCTGTCCAGTTCAAGCTCATCATCAGAACCCATAGGAATGTTTTATTTTCTTTTCAGGAATATAACAAAAGTTCTACTAACAAATGACCTCACAGAAGATGTAGCACTTGAGGCTAATGATCACGGATGTGAAATGATTATCTCCTATCACCCTCCTATATTTGCTCCAATGAAATCTGTGGTTCAAAGGTATGTCCTACTACAAATTTAATCTCAATAGTACCAGTGCACTGTTTGAGTAAAATATTGTTAAAATATTGTCGCTTCACATATTCGTATTATTTTTCTAATACAAAATAGACTTATGTTTATGGAAGTAATAACGTTATTTCCATAGTTGTTAGTAGCGAAATATTACGAATATTTGTACAACTTGGCCAAATGCAAACCCCATGTAAAACTGTATAGAAATATAATATAGTATTATTTATTTTTGACTAAATGAAATAAAATATTGAATTGTTTTCAGTGCTTGGAAAGAGCGTATTGTCTCATTCCTTTTGGAGAAACAGATAAGTTTGTACTCGCCACACACTAGTTGGGACTGCGTCCGCGGTGGCGTCAACGACTGGTTGGCTAGTGCATTTAATGTCGAAGAATCGAAGCCGGTGATCCCTGGTGCGCTTAACCCGCAAGTTGGTGCTGGAAGGTAAGTTCATCTAACTAAACTAATATTATAATAAAAAGAAAAGATTTGATTTTTTGTATGTTTGTTTGTTACGCGTCACGCTAAAACGGCTGAACGGATTTGGATGAAATTTGGCATAAGGATAGTAGACTTTTACCTGGATTAGGACATAAAATACTTTTTATCCCGATATTCCCATGGGATCGAAACTTATGCGGGTGAAAATGCAGGGCGCAGCTAGTTTAAAATATTTATCTAATTACTTATGTTATTATTTTTCCCAATACAGGATTCAATTCAATGTAGCTATAGTTAGCGTCACGAAAGATGAGACTTGACGGCCTCCCGCGCTCTTTCCGCCGCCCCTACGACGTCTGGGCCCGTCCCGCGCTCAGACCTCATACCGCTAAAGAGGCCTAAAATCGTGTATTGCGCAAGTCAAACCACGTGGCCACGTGGTGCGTCAAGTCTCATCTTTCGTAGCGCTAACTATATCATGCTTTGCAAAGTTTGTAAGAGTTGCACAGTTGCTTAAGTGTGTGTGCGTACGTCAGGCGACTGATGAGTGCATGCGAGTTATTTTGCGCAAGTTTTGACTGTTTTTTGATGGAAAAGTTCGTAATAATTTGATGTCAAGTCAAATTATTGCGAGCTTTTCCACCATATTTCACCATAGGACATTAACTTGCTCAATAAAACTTGCTAGTACCTACATACACATCATGCTTTACTATAGTAATTCTTCTGTGCATCTCTTTACGCCGAACAGTTGCTAACAAGAGAGACCATGTACTCGCAATATCTACATGAATATGTGTGTATGAATAATCTACTTAAATTGCGTCAGTACAATGACGGTCAACCGTCGGTTACCTATTTGACCCAGTCTAGTTGGAATAAATGATGAGATATTCCGCAACAATGGATTACAAAATGTGTTTTACAAATTGTTCAAGGTTGCTGCAACTGAAATCGAGCATAACTTTGTCGGATGCGGTTTCAAAAGTAAAGGAATTGACTGGATTACCGCATGTGCGCTTCGCTATAGGAAAGGGGAAAGAAATGTCGAGTGAAATAAACTCTGTGGCGCTGTGCGCTGGCTCCGGCACCTCAGTGCTGAAGGGAGCTGCTGCTGGTTTATACCTGACAGGTAAACAAGTATATTTTTATATAGGCATAAGCATGACAACCCGTGTGTACAGCGCATCGAACTTTTTACCGCGTTGAAAATGGAACGACTGAGTGAAAAAAAATCATAAGAACAACATATTTTGAATAGCATACACAGATAGAGACTTGCTAATTATAAGATTCCCAAACAATAACGGTCTCAAAATATAACCTTGGGGTACTCCTGATGGGATATACTTCTATACGGACGTGTGAGACTGAAGGAATACTTTGTGACTTTACACATTGCTTTCCATCAGGCGGAATCGAGGTCAAATGCCTGACCCAATAATTAATACAAAAAACGTAACTCGATTTAATTTTAGCCAAAAATAATACCTTACCCAGGTACACTACTTTTTTGATATCTAACAATAAAAAACTTTTCAGGAGAAATGCTACATCACGACGTACTCGATGCTGCACAAAAAGGAATTAGTGTCATCTTAACTAATCACTCGGATTCTGAAAGAGGATTTCTAAGAGGGTTTTCTACTAATCTTCAAAATTTATTAGACAATGAGGTACAAGTGCTTGTTAGTAAAGTCGACAGAGATCCTCTTGTTACAGTGTAAGTGGCTTAAGTTTAATATAGATTGCATTTGTTTCTAAAATAAAACAACCCAATAAGTTCATTAATTGTACGTTTTATTATTATCTGCAAACTGTTATTTCAAATGTTAGATCAACGGAAATACATTTAGGTTATTTATTTTAAATTACTGTTACATGTGAGATCATCGTTATCTTATTCTATCTATCTCTGAACACGAAATTACATAGCGCAAATAGGATTCAAAATATTTCGTTAATTTCTATGGTTCTTACGACTAGTAAAAGTAGTATCTACAATACTTGGCAAGACCTTTGTAAATGTACTTTCGTCTTCCATTTCCTATCTGCATAACTCAGTCCGTTTCGATCCTCTCGATGATCTTCTAGCTGCACTGAAAGATTTCCATTGTATAAAGATGTAATCAGTTTATATTTGTTAGAATTTTCGTTAGAGCATGCACACGACTTACTTACGCGGGGCGAGTTTGTCTACCGCTTTATTTTTAAACGCTTTATCGTTTTGACTATCTTTAAATATTTCTTTCGACGATTTCTTCCGTTTTGGTGTTCCAAGGTTTGGGGCAATTTTTATTTTAGAGCATACAGAAGAAACTGTTCCGTTTTTATCATCATAATTAATAACGTATTCTTTACGCATATTTGTTTTATAACCGTTCGGCTTTGTGGCATAATCTTTTCCATTGCTCTTCGACTTTATTGGAGGTATTAGCACTGTGTAACTTGAATCTTGTTTTTGTGATGGTTTAATAATTTCTTTTGTAGACTTATCTCTAGATGGGTTTCTCTTACGATTACTGTTTACACCGTGGTTTTCATCGAGACTGTCTTTAACTTGATGGCCTGCTTTCTTAACAATCATGCAACTTAAGTCCTTGGATGTTTCTTCGGGTACATCTTTTGTTGGAGGTCTTTGCAATGACCTACTTCTACGATCTATCTTTTCAATGGTGGATGTTTTCTCGTTTGAAGATTTACCTTCTCGAGGTTTGCGGGTTTGACTGGATGTGTTCAGCTCCTCAGTTACCTTTCCTCGGACGTCACTAACGGGACGCTGTTTATCACTCTTCTCAGCTCGTCTTGAAAGAGTATCTTTGTAGGCAGAGCGTGAGATGGTGTCTTTATTTACCGAGTGTTTTGTTCGGAGACTGCTATCGGTCCCGGAATCTGATCGACCTTCCTTTGTGCGATCACTGTTACTTACATCAGAAGCATGCATATCTGCTGTACGTTCGGTTTTGTGTTTACTTGTTTCTGTTTTATGCGATTTTCTATGACGTGAGTTGAGCGAGTTTGTTTTTATTTTATGGATATCTCGGTTCTCCAACGTGTTGGACTTTTCCTTTTTATCGTTTAGATTGACATATATTGGATTTTCGTCTTCGGACAAATGTTTTTCGGTGATATAACTCATCTTTTCCACGTCGTTTCTGGGGTTTCCTTTTATTGATCGACTCGAACTAAAAGTAATCAAAATAGTTTGTATTTAATAATGATGACTAAGCATGTCATAATTAGTACATATTTGTTAGATAGTATTGTTACTTTCTCAGAAAATATTTTGAAATACATACCGTGTCGATTGATCTTTGCGTTGATGAGACTTTTCCATTATTTCACGTTCACGTCTATAAGCCTTCGGTGGTGCGGAAATACTCCTACTTGTTGTAACCTCGTCATGTCTACGAAACTTACTTCGTCGCGTACTAGATACAACATCGTTTGTTTCTTGGCTTTCTTTTTCAATAATCGGTTTGAAGACCTGAATTTCGTGTATTTCATTAGGTTTGTCTTCATACTTTGAACGTAGTCTCGGTGTCGGGACCGGAGCATAGTTGATATTTAAAGGTATGTTTTGATACTCAGGTGTCTCATCAGAATCATGTTCACTATTACATACGCTGTTTGAGACTTGCTGTATTAACTTGACGGACTGAAATATATTCTCGACGACATTATCATTGCGTCCCAATGTACTTTTCACATGGTTTCGGCTTTTGTATGAATCTGTTCTACCGTGATCAACACCGAAGTATGTTAGTTCACTGTCCCGTAGTTGTCTAGTTTTGGGCTTCCTTTGCGCTGGAGACACTTGTAGACCATTGAACTTAGTTTTAACATCGTCGATAGGATCTTCAGTGGCCTTATTGATTTTGATATGTGTAACCACTTGCTTCTCACGTTTTAAACTGTCTTGTTTAGTAGGACCTACAACATATTAATAATTAATATTTTAGCATATTTATTTGAAAAGCTTTTGATTAATGAAATGTTAATTTTAAAGTTTATTATTTTAAGTCTACGTTAAACTAGAATGCGATATTAGTACGCAAAATACGCGCATTGACGTGGAGTTGCGGATACCAGCCCGTATTACCTATTACATAATGTGCATAGATACCTGCTTTAATTGTCCGTATAACGTTGGGTTTCATTACAGATTCAACTGTTTCTCTCGGGAATACAGATTTTACTTCAGCGTTGTAGTGTTTCTCTGATTTCAATTGCTTATTTACTAAAGAAACTGCCGACAGTACAGAATCATTAGAAGAATCTTTGTTTAAAATATCTTCTGACATCCCAAATGCCATGTTCTCTCCTAAAAGATATGGTTTGGGTTTCGGAATTTTGTTTTTGAGAATACTCTTTGTAGCTGCTGTATTCTCATCGGATTCACCAAACTCACTAAGACTAATATTTATAGGAGTGCCAGCTCCATTGGTCGCTGGGAAATCGTTCTTTTCACCAAACAATGTTATAGTTTTGTCAATCATTTCTTGCATGGGCACAAAAGCACTTCGTCGTTTTCTAAAATCATTTGAGGGTGGAGGTTTCTCATCTGTTGCAATTATATTAACTTTACCCGAATCTGGGGTGAAATGGACTTCAGTTTTACAGAATTCCACCCTTTTTACTCTTCTGTCACCTTCTTCAATCGTTTGGTGCTTTCTGTGATACTCGTCTCCATCTGCTTCAATAGTAACAGGTAAAGTTATTGACACTTTTCCGGATGATTGCAGTGTTATATGGTTTTCTAATGGGTCCTCCATTACAATATCATGTTCTCGATAAGTCTTGAATTTAGTTCCTCTGTAGTGTGAATTCGGTCGGTTTTTGGAAAGCCAATCTCTAAATGATTCTTCATTATTATTTGTCCTTCTTTCATCTCTAGTTAAATATTTATTATGAGAGTTTTCATCCAGTTGATCATTTACAATTTCCGTTGATTTACAAATGCCGCTATCAGTGGAAGATTCCATCGCTAATGTGTCATTACTATGTGTAATAGTTTCGTCTAGTGGGGATGTGTCTTCAAAACTATAACTTTTTCTTCTTGTGTTCCATTCATTACTGCTGTTTAAAAGTGATTTGTATTTAAGAGTGCTTAAGGTTACAGGGGTGTCCAATAGTGGTGAGTTTCGGCTATTATTTCTACTACCAAATTGAATATCACTGTTTTCCGAATCGTAGGAATATTTTCTGTGAAGGTTTCTACCAAGTCTTGAATCGAGGTCGATAATACTGGCATTGTCAGTGGAAGATGACTCTTCACTCGGCATTCGAATCGAGCTTCCTTTGGTAGAACCTCTCCATTTCGAGGGTTCCGAGATCTCGAAATCATCTGGTTCGGTTACTTTATAATTTTCTGATTCCGCGATAGGTTCAGCCGATGATTCAAACGGGATGGATGATATCTCCAACGGTTTCATAGGGGATGTTGGTGACTCCAACATGTTAAAACCGGACGATATTACCTGCATAACAAAGATTGGATTAAACAGTGAAGGTAACTAAATATGACAAAATAGTCCTTGCCGCTCAGTCGTTTTTAACGCCTTGTATGAATCGATAAGGCGATATAATTACTGTTTGTTTTACTTTTTACGATTACTGTGCAAATGTTGGCAGTTAGTGACATTGACTCAATAATCTAGAAACAATTGCAACTCCCTAAGCACTCCTGACTTAGTCATAAGATTAGCTTTATCTTAGATTGTATTAGGAAGTAGGTAAATACTGCCACCTCCCCTATTTCCACCGGTTTGAAGGATAACGGTGCCGGTGCGGCGTAATTACAGGCACATGAGTTATTGTAGCTTTGTCTCTAGAATGGCACCGCATAGACGATGCCTATGGTTTGTCTATAGGCGGCGGTAACCAATTAACATCAGTTGGGTGGCTCTAAATTGCCTGGCTATCCAATAACAAAGAAAGAACTAAGTATAGCTTACCCTTCGTGAAGAGTGCAGCATGAAGGAGGCAGCGGGTGCCCCTGGGGCTGCGGACGAGTGGTAGGCGGCTCGCATGACACGCACGCGCGCGCCCGGCCCGCTCGCGTGCAGCACCTCCATCGCACGCGCAATGCGACGTGTCACACCTCCTTCTGTCACCTGAAATTAACGACAACATCCTTTAATCGAGCTTACTGCTATATCCATAATCAGCCTGTAATGTTCCCACTGCTGGGACACAGGCCCCCTCTCAGTGAAAGAAGGTAGGCCGTAATCCACCACGTGGGCCCTGTGCGGGTTGGTAGATGTCACATGTCTACGATTTTTTGGTGCTAGGACATGCCGGCTTCCTCACGATGTTTTCCTTCACCGTTTTGAGAGCTGTGGTGATAAAATAATTTACACAAAGTAAAGCGCCCGACTGGGTTCGAATCAACGACCAACAACTTGGTAAGTCGCGGCCGTTATCATTGGGCCAACACTGCTCTCACCATAATGTAATAAATATAATATCCTTGTTGTAAATTTTTAATTAGCAAAAGTATTCGGACATTAGAGAGAAGAATAAGCTGGCAGGATCAGAATCTGCTACAGTCAGGGTTACCACTAATACGCATCACACCATTGTGGTCAACCGCGTACCAGTGGTAACAATTTGACGGGGACTGATTAAAAATCTACTTAATCATAAAAACAAAAAAAAAAACTGTCGTGATTTAAGACCTTCGTTTATAAGGCGTGGACACCTGGGTAGCCCCTTGTACTTGTATTGATGACTAATCTACGAGTTCCTAAAGTAACCGTGTTTGTGAATGTTCTACAAAATGGAAATATACATCAAATATTTAATAGCAACTTGTTGAGTTAATCTTACCGTCGCTTAGCAATTGAACTTTCGAAGTAGTGTATGAAATATTCATGACCAAGCATGTGATGACCTCAACTGTTATTATAACTGTTCGGCCAGTGGCTAGTGCTTCGTAGACTTTGTTTGACTGTAGTCAGTGTAAATCATTGTCAAAATGCAATGTGTGCGTGCCCGAGAACTTCTTGCTTAGTCGTCGTAACGAATGTTGTTCGACTACTTTCGTGCCCTGTGGAACAGCTCGGGTGTTTGTTTTAGTACGATAAATACCTAGATATAACTATACCTAATTAGTAGCTATGTTTTTGAATGTAATGTTTTAAACCCAACTTAAAAACCTTTCAGAACAAAGCACGATTGCCACAGGGGCTTACTGAGCAACGGGTCGCGGGCTTCGATCTTTACACGAAAATATTTGTCTGGCCTACTGTGCGCCGCCAACAGATAATATTGTCGCAGTACAAAGATACCATAAGGCTAATATTTAATTTTGTTCCGGGTCTAGTTGTCTGCATGTCAGATTTTTGTTTATGAACGCACCCAAGACAAAGAAGGCATGAGGTAGCGGTTTTTTACCGACAATTTTAAAAATTAATGTTACGTTTATTTGTAAGCATTTATTATATAAATACGAAGCCATTTACAAGTTAGTGTGTTACGCACAGTTGTTGTGGCCTTCACAGGCATTAAAGTATGTATTTATTGTTACTAGTGACGTGATCCTTTTTGCGGGGGCGAAATGAAATTGCGGTGTTGTGATTGCGATCTTTTCAATGATCAACTCACTTTTGAATACTTGTGGGTATCAAAGACATTTAAATATTTGCATTGTAGCCACAGAACGACTGAATACATTTCAGTTCAAATAATTTAACGCTAACACGGGCATTTACTAAGGATAGCCATACATATTGTCGGAAATATTGCGTGCATGCCCTTGACTTTGAAAAAAAGGACAAAAAGTATCTCTGGCTGGATTCTTTTGAAATCTAGTTTTGGGTGGTTCGAGGTCGAGAGATTTGCCTTTAGTTTTGAACCTCTGTAACTTAATTCTAGCTAGGTATATTTAATAGCATAAAATCGTCATGTATAGGTCAGCCTATAACTAAGTAGGTAGGTACAATTACCTAATATTATACCTACAGATGCTGCATTAAGTACCTACCAGTCAAATAAATATGTGTTTACTAACCTATGATAATGTGTAAGCATTCTTAACTAAGACAAACAAAACAAAAAAAAACCTAATTTACATATTAGGTAAAGTTTACTTTATGTAGGCAAATTATCTGAGGTTTTTTGCTCTATTAAGTATTTCGTTCCATTTCGAGCAAAAGATAAAGCTTTATTGGCGGGGAGCACTGTCAATTTGGAACTACACAGGCTTTTACTATGAGTTCGATCAAGGCGATTTATTTCAGAAGATAAACTGACGTCATTTGTATAATGGAACGCCAACTAAAACCAGAAGGTCGCATGCGACCCACTATGAGCGCTCTACTCTATTATAGGTACGTACTACTTACAGATATATCTGTATACTTGTTTATTTAAATCAATACAAAGTGAGCAAATAAAATTATACCTAGTTTTTTGATTAATGAAATAACTGTAATTACAAGTTACCAAAAGAGAATCAGTGCCTGTTAATAATTTTACAACCGGTTCCGTTGCCGCCACGGCCTAGTTTAATTAATTCATGAAGGTAATAGCGCAGTAGAGGTTGTTCGTTATGGCTTAGAACCTGAAAATTGATAATTTATTTAGTGTTAGTGTGTTACTAGCTCTTCCTAGTAGAAAAAATTCAAATATAATAGTTCTATACACAGAATAACGATAACTGCACGATCTATTGACACCCAGAAGACCGCGAGCGCACGTGGTTTTTGCTTGAGAGACTTATTAGTATTAATCAGAACGCGCGAATTTGTAACAAATGCATGTTTAGAAATGTGAGAATCTTTCCAAATGGAAGACGGAAGGCTTAATTTGGCAAGAGGAGGGCGAGGGGGGAGGGGTCCGTGACGTTAGCGGTCGTCGACTCCTGCGCGGGCGTACGTACGGGCATCGCGCAATATCGATGTTTTACGAGAAATGATGCAGGAAAATCTGCAAATCTGAACATCTTATTTTCCAATGATTCATCTATCTTCTCATTAATATGGATTATTTTTATTATGAAAATAAACCAAGTAGAGGACAGGGGCGCGTCATATACTTGTATCGATCACGTATGTAAGGTAGGTAAACCGCAATTTTCTAAATAATCGCGTCATGGATTTTCCTACAAATCTTAATGAAGGCTGTAGAAAGTTGAACAAGTGTGGTCTCTTTTTGTTCTTGATGTCTTTTTTTTGTCCTTTTAGGGAGGTAGTCGAGGTTTTTCCGAAAAATTAAAATTGGTAGATTCTCATAAGATCTTATAGTTTAGATGGGGGCTAAAGGACCGAAATAGTATGACTTGCTAGGTACCTAAATTAGAACGTAATGACAACAATAAAGCGTTTTTGCGAATAAACCGACTCTAACGTGTATAACATAATAGTTGCGTAGCGAAGCTCGTCATTATGTGACATTCACGCAAATGATTATAAGTTGGCGTACACAAATAACACGAGACAAACAACGGATAGCGCGGTGCAGCACAGCCTCGCGGGCCACGGCCTTTGCGCAGGATTTCCGGCAGTCTGCACACGAACCCGAATAACCATGTTGAGCTAACAACGCTTCGTTAACTTACTTACGGTTTAATATAGTTAAGTGAGAGCGCTGTATTGTACCAAAGAACTGGTAAATTAGGTACTGGTTATAGCAAACATATTCGTTTTTATTTCCATGTTTATAATCGCCACTATTCAATGACTCATAGGTTTTATTAAAGTTCACATGTAGAGCCAGATTGTCGTTTTATAGTTTCCTGCTTGATGATATAGGAAATGCGTTAAGCAAAACGATCAGTAGCTTCCTCACGTCTATTTCTTCACTTTCACTGTTCGACAATCAAGCGTTGGGATCGAGATTACTATTGTGTTCACATCACCTTCCTGTTGTAATAGCTTTTGTGATTGCGTTATAAGTTGCAATTATTATCTTCTAGGTAGGTGTTGCAGACTCTCTTTTTCAATCAGTTGCTTTTCTTCTCAATCCCAGAACAGATTCATAATTTCAATGTTCTTACGTATGTTACTACATTTAAAGACACTTGGTGTGCACGGAATCCAAGTTGGAATTCGGTCTGCCCAATGGTAGGTACCGGTTTTTCGTACCTAATAGATGCACTGACGGCGTTCCTTTATCTGAGCTTTTGGTTCCACTGTCCAGATATTCAAGCCTTTGGATATACAAAAACCGGCCAAGTGCGTACCACTGTACAATATTTAACATTACATAATAAAAAAAATCACGTTTGTTGTATGGGAGCCCCCCTTAAATATTTATTTTATTCTGTTTTATTACTTAGAATTTGTTGTTATAGCGGCAACAGAAATACATCATCTGTGAAAATTTCAACTGTCTAGCTATCACGGTTCATGAGATACAGCCTGGTGACAGACAGACGGACGGACAGACAGCGAAGTCTTAGTAATAGGGTCCCGTTTTTACCCTTTGGGTACGGAACCCTAAAAACAGTGCCTTGCCGGCTTGCCCAGGTAGGTAAATGGCATGACCATCACTTTTCTAATAGGTAGGTGGATATGTCTATCTACCCTAAACTCCTTAGTTTCCCATTGTATGAGATGGATTCAAAGACGGTGTTTGATTTGTTTGATTTTTCTGTGCAGCTAGATATGAAATAAAAGCTCGTAAGATGAAACTTTCGGTTGATTTGTTTGTTGCACACGTCGTCAAAGAACTCGCACAGAATAATGAAAAGTTGTTACGGAAACGCACAGGAACAATTTACGATAGTGACATAACTGTTACATACGATTCTGCAAGACTTGCATTTTAGTTTATCTCTTCCACACGAATTAAAGGAACACAACAAAAAAACTTACTGAACCAGCTCTCAGACTGGTTTGTATGAACATTTCCTCTCAACATTAAACCTTATGCAGTGATACACAAGTCTCATTCTTTAAAATTGAATAAAAATCCATAACATAGCTCGAACGTCTCGTCGTCCTGAGTTTTAACACCGTAAAAGGAAATGACCACTTTAGCCTTTTGGCAATGACCTCCTGTTAATCGAAATGCCACATTATTCGATAGCTAGGTTCACTTTGTAGGTATGTTAACTTCACATCTTTCTTTTATATAACAAATATGCAAATTAGAAAGCTCGCTTCAAGCGATACTGTTTAATTTATGCTGCTTTGTTTGAACTTTTCTTTAATTTAATGAAATTAAAACATTTAAGAGTTGTTGACAAACTTAGTCTGAAATTAAAATATTTTACATTGTCACAGCTCAAGCACACTGCTTAGGGGTTGTTTGACCTCACCTTTCCATATTCGGCGGTTCCAGCCCACTCTCGCCGCCATTGATCTGCCACTTCCATGTCAATGAGTTGGTGTGTGTCGTTTTTCGATAATGCAGCTACACTCGGGAGCTCGGGCTCGCTCGCTCGATAGAAGCGCACACGCACGTTGTTGCTGCGCGCCAGCACGAAGCCTACTGCCAGTCACCTCCACTGCCTTCGCGCGAGACGCGGTACAGCCTCAGCCCACAAAATAAATTTAAATATCGCCAATTCGTCATTGCCTTCCGTTGACAAAAACCGTACCTACTTAATGTCAACGCCCACCGTCAGTATAAGGTACCTCCACGTAGGAAGCGACCCACGCCACGATTTTACGAGAAATAGATACTGCATTATGGAAACAAATGTATAAACTTTAGAATATAGGTACCTACCGCATAAAATATACTTAGGTATGTAGAGAAGTCAGAAAGCTTTTTAGTGATCATAAATCAATCACATCGCCGCTGACGGCACATACAGGCGTAGCTCATAAAATGTCTAAAATGAGTTTAATATACCAAAATGATCGTCTTCAGGAGACGATATTTCGTTCAAAGTTCATATTTTTTGTGACGGGTATCTATCTAACCTTATCCTTAGTCGGACCAGCCTCGACTATAAACCCATATTTATCAGGTACCGACCGGTTCTTAAAGTCACAGACTCTTGATAATCTTCAGGGTTTACAAGAATACCCCTAAATTCAACCAACGGTCCACCGATAAGCGTTTCAGTCTTCCTTCGAACTTCGTCTGGACTTTGGACCCTTTCAGAAACTGCAGATGATTGTGCCTTTCCTTTTTATCTTTCGACATTTTCCATCAAAAGTGTCGAAAGGGGGATCAGTCTTAATTAAATCCATATCTGCATGAGTGTGATAACGGTGCGGTAACAGTTAAAAGGCATATTCTGCAATTAATTTACCCGAGTCAATAATTTGTATAGGTACGCAACAGCCATTTGATTTGGGTGGTGTGTGCTGTTACTGTCATGTGGAAGTCATTGCCTTTGAAGCGTTATAATTTTATCTTCCACCAACTTTAGACCGAGCTTTTAGGCGAAGCAAAAAAGAGTGGATTAGAGTGAGAACACGAATGGACGAATTAATCTAAGGAACAGAGAGAGAGCCTACAAAAGACGAAGTCACTTTTTATTTAGGTACTCATAAGTGCCGACTAACTAATCCACAGAATAAATCGACGAGTTGCACATCGGTGGAACCCTTCAAGCTTGCTGAGGATGAAAAAATACGGTACGGCCGTGGATAACGTTATCTAGGATATTCGTCATTCATTTCATATTTTTTTAGTTAGTTTCGTGATTACACTTCTAATTTCCGACTCGAAGGGAGTTCTATTATTTATGTTATCTAGTTTCCAAAATATCTTTTCGCGTATCGTTCTATGAAACACTCGAAATTCATGGAAATTCATTAATTCGTTAGGTAATGAAAAACTGCTACCAAGCAGTTTTTCACTAACAAATTAATTAATTTCAAGTGTTTTTACTAGTTTTAGTAGAAATGTAGTTAAGACTTCAACAAAATGGGAATCCACGACATGTGGGGGGTGGGGGGCGGTATATCTGATACTTAGTATTATCTTGTTAATCTATACATATAATAAAATTGTAGAAAAGTGGTGTCTGTACAATGAAAATATATAAAAAAAAAGTAGCAGGGGTTGTTATTATATCGATGCCGAACCCGAAAGTGTAATTAATTTTTTTTTTTTCTGTTTGTCTGTGTGTTTGTGCACGCTAATATCAGAAACGGCTTATTCGATTTAGATACGGTTTTCACTAATATATTGTAGTAAGCTTCACTTAACATTTAGTGTTTATTTCATGTCAATCGGTTCATAAATAAAAAGGTATGTCAATTTAAAGAATCACGGCGAACATTTGTTAAGGTAATACAGAGAAACATTACTGTAAAGTAATTTTTAGCTACCCAAACGACGGTATGTGTAATTTAAAATGTGCTGCCCGAAAAGTCACTATTCCACGCGGACGAAGTCGCGGGCACAGCTAGTTAATTAATAATAGCCATTTAACCTTTATTTAAAAAGTTTTTTATTAAACAAACAAATACACACATTTTATTTTATTTTGTAAAATGGTAGATTGCTGTTTGCCGGTTGCTTTTTGTTTAGAACTAATATCACTAAGTAATTATATACCTATGGATTTTTTAGGACTTAGTCTAGGTGGAAAAAGTTACTTGTACAGACGCCAGCACATCAAGCTACAAAATCAAATTCAAATTCAAAAAATAAAATAACAATTCAATATCTTTCTTTAATAAATTTTCAACTTTATCGCTAAAGCATAAGGTTCAAAGTTTGGGAAAATTTGAATGTTTCGGGTAGCTTGATGTGCTGGCATCTGTACATTAATTTTCTTATCCATACTAATATTATAAATGCGAAAGTGTATCTGTCTGTTACCTCTTCACGCTTGAATCACTGTACCGATTTAGATGAAATTTGGTATAGAGATAGGTAAAGGACATAAGATAGTTTTTATCCCGATATTCCCACGGGATCGAAACTTATGCGAGTGAAACCGCAGGGCGCTACTAGTGTTCAGTAAATTACATATTTTTCTATAAGTACAAACAAAAATATTTTTTATAAAAGTTGCAACTAACAGCTGTTGCTTATACATTTTAATAAAATACCATGGGAACAGTCTTGATGTATTAACCTTTTGAACGCCAGAGTATAAACGCATCGCCGTACCCCTGACGCCAGGCCACTTTTTCTGTCAAATGGGAGAGCGAAACGAGGAGCGCGCTCGGCGCCACAAGGCTGCGCTGGCCCACAAGCGTTCGTTCTTCGTGCGCATGGTCAGTGACCCTAAGATCTACAACCCGGCAATCAACAAGACGCCTCCGCCGGCACCCACCACTCCCTGCTCCCCGCCACCCTCCGCTGCTGCGCCTGCCACGCCAGATACGCCCATTGATCTGGAGAAGCTTCAGCCATCTACTCCGTGAGTCATCTATTTTTATCATGATATTTTTATTCGATCGGAAATGAGAGATTAGGTGGTAGTCTTATTTGCATTTACCTAACATGTAGGAGGCACCTAGTTTGAACAGTGACTACCGTAGCTTTTGCTTTTAATGGATTGCTAGTGACGAGATATGTTTGGTTAGCCAGCCAGCCCCAACAGCCCGGCACGGCGACTGTCAGCAGCTCTGTGGTCGAAAAACTGCGTGCAAAGCGTGGTGACTGGTGAGTGCTACCTATGACCAGTAGTCGACTGCGTAGAAATTGGGTAGATAGATCTTCATCTAATAGTCTATAGACAAAACTAGTTTAATATTTTCTTTCAAATATTTCATCATTGCCTATTGTTTCTTGCAGGAAGCAATCATCGTGGATCAGCTGGCCACTTGGTTTCTTCTTCCAGAGTGTGGATAATGATGCTAATGATCTGCCATTGAGGTAAGCGCCAACACTCAGTAATGTAAAAAGCCAGTAGGATCTTTATCCAAATAACTCCGGCACGACCACCGGGGATCAAAAAAGTCACGTGGCTGATTTGTTGCCCACAATTTGTTTTTCAATGGAATACCCGTACCGCTCAAAAGTTATCTTTACTCGCGTTGCCCGCACTGGCCTAGCAATAATTTATTTTTTAAATCCGCGAAGAGTGCTACAAGGATATTTTGCGCAGGTTGGTGTTGCTAGAGTCCGAATCCGTCCCACGAAAGAATTAACGTAACTAAGTAATTATTATTATAAGTACAGTGTGGCGATTAGGTTATCACATTAGGTACCTAATTGAAACCACGTATTCTACATCACGTATTTTAAACTTACACCATTAAAATTATTCATAACAATTAACATTCTAGCCGTGGTACCTAATATGAAAACTAGGGTTGTAACTGAACTTCGCCTCCGCCTCCGTTACTGCGGAAGTTCCGCACACAGAACACATATACCTACTCCTAACGGAGGTTCCGCGAGAAATCGTACCTCCGCCTCCGTAAAATAAAATTTTTGCGGAGTTGTAACGGAGGTTTATTTACGTCATAAACTCATAATCATAGAACAATAACGCGCGAGTAGGAGAAACAACATTAAATATAAAGCTTTTTCTCCCATCGTTCGCACGTACCTAATTATTGGCACCGTCAAGTTCAGTGCCAAGTGAACAATTATTTAGTTCAGCTGGCTTAATTTATGAACCCGTTAGAAATCGTCTGGAAGGAGGCAAAGCCGCAAAACTGTTGTTTGTAAAATATAATTTGCCTTTCCTTAATGTTGATTACTAGAAGGTAATGTTTATATTATGAAGGTACGTATTTGAAAAATTACTATTTTTTCCACATCTACTTTCACCTCCGCCTCCGCCTCCGCTAAAAAGGCCTCTGTTACAACCCTTGAAAACCATACAAATGAATCGCCGAAATGTATGTACGCGCATATGCTTCCGAACGACTGCACCAAATTGGATAATTCTTTTTTTGTTGTGTTCGGTATTGTCAGGACAAGGTTTGTATGAAAGAAAATGTCGGAAATTCGATTTTATTTAATTTATAATTTTTGTAAAATTGTTTATTTTATTATTTTTAAAAGACTAATAACAACATTTAAGAGTGCTATCACAATTTTTCTTGTTTGACTCGAGTTTTGATGTCGGATTATGGTTTGACTAAAGGCACAATAGTAAAAAAAATACATGCCCGAGAAAGTTTCATTCGTTCTTTTGGGAGTGTATTAAATAAATATTTCAGTTTGTTTAAATAAATCAGTAAAAACCTTGTTTCTGCAAAGGATGTTTCATAAAATTTTACTTTCGGGCATCTTCCGATGCTTTGTTACATCGAAGATATAATAGTTTATTCATTTAAAAAAATGCCCATGGTACAATTGTATCTTCTACTTTCGTATGCATAAATCAATTTTTATGTTTCATAAAGTAATACACCAAAATTAATTCCTTAAAACAGGGAGTTAATGATAATCTTTCGTCCGAAATTATATTTTTTATCTATGAATATTTAATAGAAATTCAAACAAAAAGTATTTAATAACTAAGGTCACTTTGTCACCTTGCTTGAAAAAAAAAATTACTCTATTTTAAAGTAAAATAATATTTTTAAACAATTGTTGTATGCAATACTATAAATCAATATAAATCTCGGGACGCGCGGTCTTAGCTTCAATCCGCGCCGAGCGCTTCCAGAGTGAGGACGTATCGCTCGTTCGCTGTTGCAGTCACGTGGTCTCGCTCGCCAATTCGTCAAGAATAAAGCGCGACTAACAGTTCTTGATTCAAGTAATTTTTTTTTTTTTTAGTTAGTTTCTGATTGTAACGTATATTATAAGTATTTTCCTGTGATATTTCAATGCAAATATTAAGTATATCTTGTATTATAGGAAAAAAAAAACATACGTAAATATAGTTGTTGTTTTTCTTTTTCTGATTTATTTATTTACCTATTGTAATCTCCAACGTTAATTTAATTAATTAATTTCAGACATAAGTAGTTCACAATAATGGGGAAAATAGAAGTATATGATTCTCAGCCTAATTTGGATAAATGACTTTTGATTTGTCTTTTTTACTTTCTTTTTATCCAAACTGAAGAAACAACTCACATTGCATTTATATCTATAAATAAGTACTAAAATGTATACCTACCTGCCGAATAAAAACATATACTTAAAGAAACTTCGTAAAAAAAATAGGTACAAAAAGTATTTATAGGTATAAGTAGCAAAAAAAGTGTTGGAAGCTGGCAACGCGCAAGTAATGCTTCTGGCATTGCAAGCGTCTATAGGCGGCGATAACTACACACGGACACACCATCAAGCACGCCGCATGCTATTTTGTCACTTTAGTGATATAAAACAAAAATTATAAAAATGAAGTAAATTTTTATGACCCTGTTGTAACTCAAACCGTTCTTGGTAACATTCATCGGTACAAATAATATTTCATGAACTTAATTTATTAAAAAAAAAAGTAGCAAAGGCTCTTGTTGGTTTGGTCCTGGCATCCGACGCATAGCGGTTTGCATGTGTGCGTAGCGTACTTCACTAGACGCACACGTGCGCATCCGCCGCCGCGCGCCGTCAAATTTACCTAAAACTGAGCACTTCGATTTTGTAATAGCGCTCTTAATAACCGCTGTACTGTTTAATATGATAACCTAATCGCCACTCTGTATAGCTAGCAACATTCCTAGAACAATCCTCTTACTTCAGACACCTTTCTATAGGTAATTTTACCAGTAATAGGTATGGTGTTGATAAGTAAAGATTTATGATTTCGCTGCATATGCCTGTAGCGCCACGTTTGCGAGACTTCTTTCGTGAGACGGACTTTAATTAAGGTGAATGCGCAGTGGTAGACCGCGAAATTCAAATTTTCTTACGTTTTTTGCAATTTGCAGGCCAGTGTCAGGTTGTATCTTGATCAAAATTTGATTCGCGACAATAACAGGTACGTATTTATAGAATTATAATCATTAGAATCAATAATACATCTTTCTAAGTTAGATTTGTACCACTAAGCAGTTTTCCATAAGAGATTTGTTGTCGTGGTACAAATCTAACTTAGAAAGATGTATTAATGATTCTAATGATTGTAATTCTGTAAATACGTACCTGTTATAGTCGCGAATCAACTTTTGATCAAAATACAACCTGACACTGATCTGAAAATTGCGAAAAACGTAAGTAAATTTGAATTTCGCGGGCTACCCTTGCACTTCCCCCTTAAGTTTTCATTGATTTTACAATCATACGTCACATCACTATCCCTCTATAGTTACTTTACTCTTTGACTAGCTGTCACATACTCACATATAGCAGACTACGGCGTGTGAGGTACTCCTTTTATACGCGTTTAACATCTACTTTTAAAACAACAAATTTCTGGATATTGGTGGTTTATTTATATTAGTTTCATGTAATACAATATAGACAGAAGCTTAAACTTTTAAATTATATAAATAAAAACACACAAAAGTAATGATTAAATTGTTTATTTCATAATATGGTGCGACGTGTATTTTGTCATATATTTGTGACGTTGGCGTTCAGGGTAAGATTTCGTTTGTCACATATATGTGACAATGGCGTTCAAAAGGTTAAATTAAATTGAAAGAATTGCTGAGAGAAGAGATGTAACTAAAAGAGTGATAAATATAAACATGATGGATGGAGGAGAGAAGGACTTAAAAGATAAGATTGATGGATTGTGTGATAATAAAGAAATAGGAATTACTGATAGACCACATACATTGTACCATTTGATTATTTAAAATTCATTACAAGAAACACTAAACACTAGGGCCATGGGGCCCGAGTGCCCACTTAGTATTTCGAGACATCGCCAAGCGGTTGGTCGACTCTTCACGTGACCATAGGGCTGGCCTATTTTTTGGCCAAAGAATCAGTATTGCCATACAACGTGGCAATGCTGCCAGCCTTTTGGGCACGTTTCCTATTGACAGCGATGCGGACGAATTTTTTGATGCCCTTTGATTATTTCCCCTCCCTTTTTATATACTTGTACATATTATTATTTTAAGACCGCTTTTAAATATTGTAAATATTTTGATTTGTAAATAAAAATTACAAGAACATTATAACAAAATAACATAGTTTCTTTCATGATTAGTTCTTCTAACTTCCAGGGAGTTTTATTTCAGAATTAGTTCTAAGTTGACTAACATACAAATCTAATAAATTATTATCACATTTTCTTAATTCTAAAATTTCTAGAAAAGCATCACTTTTGAACTTGTTTCTCATGTTCACACATCTTCGGTACTTGGCTACCAGAACATCGTGCTTTTGGTTTGTCATACAAAAGTTATAAAAACATTTTTGCTCAGTACTATAACTTTTGTTGATACCATTTTTGAAATATCTATAGAAAAGTTGTTCTTCATAGTTGCACATGTTTTCAACTTCTGTCCATTGTGTGGTTGACAACCCAAACAGCAGACCTATTTGAGGACCTTTGACTGCACATGCTACTTGTCCCGATCTATCGCTTATTCTTAGAGTAGCACATGATGTTACTCTTCCTTTGTAGTTACTGATCTTGACCGACTCCAGGTAGTATTCTGTCAGCAATCCCCATCCCTTTGTGTTAAGTTTGAGGCCTCGTGTCTCAGTAAGTTTCAAAGAAACAACAGAGTGATAAAAATTATTGTCGACTCCTTTCTGATTCATGGGAATCTTGCTGTTTAATTATTGAAACAAGTGAGTAGCCAATAATAGGGTCAGTGGGTCGTCTTAGGGGTAGGTAGGTACTTACTGAATTCACTTGCAGAGTGCTACAATACTTTGTGCTGCCATTAAGCTACTTATAATGTTAAACTAGTTGTTTGAACAACACATCTCAACCATACGTGTCTTCAATTCAAAATCAAAAGTACTCTGCGTTCAAAATGCATTTCAAAACTTTCAAATTCGAACCGAGTCTAACATGTTGTGACATTATGCGGTCCAGCCATTGACATACAAAAGTATGTACCTCAATGGGTCCAGGCAGCGGTCGGTGTCTTGTCAGTGTCACTGTCATTATGTCATGCACGTCATTGACGTCTGGATTTTTTTTTTAAATATTTTTATTCATGGCCATAGATACAAGTCTTTCAGGGGCTTGTGGCTAAGTAATGACAGCCGCACGGGTCGATTGATCAGCTACGTTTGCCGCGGTTAGTCCGTGGATGGGTGACCATCTTAATTACATTTTGGTTTGAGACCAAAGGCTTCTCTCAAGTTTTTATACCGCTGAACAAACTAAAATGTTCATACAAACAACGTCAGGTTGCTTGTATTTTGCTTTCCATTCATGATGCTAATATACTGTTCAAGCACAGGCGGCCTGCGGTGGCGGACAGTTGTAATGAATGTACAGACGCCAGCACATCAACCTACTCCAATCTGTCAGATTTCTGTAATAGATTTTCAACTTTATCGCTAAACCATAAGGTTCAATGTTGATTGGGAAAATTTGGCAGTTAAGTGTAGGTTGATGTGCTGGCGTCTGTACTATCTGATATGGAACTATTTAAAAACACGAGGCAGCGCCATCGCGTCACAGCGCCCGCCACTACCACTGTCTGAACTATGCAAAACAGGTTGGCAGTTAATGTAGTCTGTGGACTGTGCAGAGTGAGTTTATTGGCAGCACTGAATCAATCAATCCGTAGATAGAGAATGAACTCTTAACTACTAATCAATCAGAGGATGATCAGCATGGATCTAAAAGTTTACATTATAAGTCCATGATGATCAGATACCATTGACATACAACAGTATGGACTGGAAATACCTACGAAAAAAGGGTGCATACCTACAACTGGTATTGTCTCATAAAATGGCTGCCATTGCTAGTGTTGTGTCTATCAAGGAACATAGGTGTTACTATAACTAGTATCGATACTAAATACGAGTCTTACTAGTTATCACGTTTAGATCATACCTAATAAATTATGTATACAAAGTCCGTTGTAATTGTAACAGAAAAAGATGAGTAGGTTATCTTACTTTCCGTTATCTATAAAAATAAATAAAATTGAAGTGTCTGTTGGTACTGTCAAAATAACAGCTTTTTACTAAATGCTTATAAAAATCTAAACAGTACTATTTTAACAAAATGGCATTTTTTTTTATTTTTGTCTGTCTGTCTGTTTGTTCCGGCTAATCTGAAACGGCTGGACCAATTTTGACGGGACTTTCACTGACAGATATGTTACAAGGAGTAACTTTTTTTTTTTTTTTTGTGGATGGGAAATCATCTAATGACTCCTCCCGCTCTGGGTGGAGCGGAAGGGAGTGTCAGACTCTTACTGACTAAAACCCACCCGTGTTCCTTCCTTAGCCCTTTATGTTCCGGGGCAGCGGTAACCCTTTCGGACGATCCCGCTACCCTACAAGGAGTAACTTAGGCTACCTTTATTTTAGAAAAATAATTAGGGTTCCGCGCAAAAAAAATGCCATGCATAAATTATTTTTGCGTTTGGTAGCCAGGATGGTTATAGGCTATTTAACATCACGTTACGACCCTTAGGAGCCGAGAAAACCTTTTGAAATTTCAATGTTAATAGATAGGGGAGGACAGTGTAGGCCTGTCAACAAGTACTTAACAAATTAGAAAACATTGTAAAAGCCAATTATTTTAAAAGTGTAACCATTGAGTTTCTTACCGTTTCTTCTCCATAGGAAACTACCAATTGGAACCGTGCACCTAGCTTCTGACGTTTCATAAAAGTGTCCATGTAGGTTTATGTGAAATATTTTGATTTTGGTGCTGTGAAGTGTGAACCACAGGCCGGACCTAGCAAGGTCACTCGGACTGAATAAGACGCAGGATTATTTATGTTAACATCGCAGAATATACCGGTATCGTTTCAGCGGAGGAACTAGTTTCGGAAACTATTACGCCAAGTCGGCAACGGTACAACACTATTCCATTATGACATATTATTGTAAACAAACGAACGAATTAACAAATATAATAGAAAGGCCTGTTATACGGAAATGAACCCAAATATCAATACTTTAGCCATAAATTCATGATCACGTTACAATTGTATCATCGAATGTGTATTATTGTATGTATTAATGCATGAAAACCGGCTACTAACCTGTGCAAAGACAATTGAGGTTGATTTTCATTCTTTCTTGCACCACAATTCACAATACAACACACAGGCATGTTGAGTTTCTGTTTCCCAACATTTACATGCAGTTTTAACAGGTAAAATCCTCGTAATTTTCTTGCAATCCTCAATAATACAAAAAATAAACAACCATTTGACAGCAAAACTACCATGAAACTCCGCGCATAAGATGGCTGCTATGGCACTTACCTACAACTGTCACTACGTCACGATAAAATATTGCCATAATGAGCAACAACTTAAATATTGTTGTCTCTTTTATCAAATAAAATTATCTCATTAGAAAGAATGAGACATAATGATATTTCACATTCTGAATCATATTTCACTCATATTTGTATAAGCAAATGTATGTATAGAATAACGCGGCATCTCCATGTTTTATGTACCTCAATGATACCTACAACTGGTATTGTCGCATAAAATGGCTGCCATTGCTAGTGTTGCGTCTATCAAGGAACATAGGTGTTACTATAACTAGTATCGATACTAAATACGAGTCTTACTAGTTATCACGTTTAGATCATACCTAATATTATGTATACAAATTCCGTTGTAATTGTAACAGAAAAAGATGAGTAGGTTATCTTACTTTCCGTTATCTATAAAAATAAATAAAACTGAAGTGTCTGTTGGTACTGTCAAAATAACAGCTTTTTACTAAATGCTTATAAAAGTGTAAACAGTACTATTAACAAAATGGCAATTTTAAACTATTGCATAGCTTTTATCTTGGGCTTTGAGCGCGGCGACCGAATGAAGAAATTCCGTAACGAAAATAAACCTAAGCATCGTCTAACGTCGTATCAGTTCGGCAGACTTCGGCACGGTGTTTGTGTGCGTTGCTATGCAATAGCTTTACCGCGGCAGTCCCCGAGTGCCACACGTATTTTTATTTTTGTCTGTCTGTTTGTTCCGGCTAATCTGAAACGGCTGGACCAATTTTGACGGGACTTTCACTGACAGATATGTTACAAGGAGTAACTTAGGCTACCTTTATTTTAGAAAAATAATTAGGGTTCCGCGCAAAAAAAATGCCATGCATAAATTATTTTTGCGTTTGGTAGCCAGGATGGTTATAGGCTATTTAACATCACGTTACGACCCTTAGGAGCCGAGAAAAACGAACGCTAAGCGAAAACGAAATAATAGCGCGGGCGGGCGATGCAATGCGGCCGGTCGGGGGACGAATGAGTTTTATTAGTGTGGCTGTTATTTTAGTATACTGTGTATCTTACGACTTCTATGCGAAGTCGCGGGGCATAGCTAGTCTGAGAATAAAATCCATGTCATGAAAAAAAAAAACATGCTTGCAGAAAATGTGCTTTCGCAAAAGCCAATTATTTTTAAAAGAGCAAACGTGGAGTTTCTTACCGTTTCTTCTCCATAGGAAACAACCAATTGGAACCGTGCACCTAGCTTCTGACGTTTCATAAAAGTGTCCATGTAGGTTTATGTGGAATATTTTGATTTTGGTGCTGTGAAGTGTGAACCACAGGCCGGACCTAGCAAGGTCACTCGGACTGAATAAGACGCAGGATTATTTATGTTAACATCGCAGAATATACCGGTATCGTTTCAGCGGAGGAACTAGTTTCAGAAACTATTACGCCAAGTCGGCAACGGTACAACACTATTCCATTATGACATATTATTGTAAACAAACGAACGAATTAACAAATATAATAGAAAGGCCTGTTATACGGAAATGAACCCAAATATCAATACTTTAGCCATAAATTCATGATCACGTTACAATTGCATCATCGAATGTGTATTATTGTATGTATTAATGCATGAAAACCGGCTACTAACCTGTGCAAAGACAATTGAGGTTGATTTTCATTCTTTCTTGCACCACACTTCACAATACAACACACAGGCATGTTGAATTTCTGTTTTCCAACATTTACATGCAGTTTTAACAGGTAAAATCCTCGTAATTTTCTCGCAATCCTCAATAATACAAAAAATAAACAACCATTTGACAGCAAAACTACCACGAAACTCATAGCATAAGATGGCTGCTATGGCACTTACCTACAACTGTCACTACGTCACGATAAAATATTGCCATAATGAGCAACAACTTAAATATTGTTGTCTCTTTTATCAAATAAAACTATCTCATTAGAAAGAATGAGACATAATGATATTTCACATTCTGAATCATATTTCACTCATATTTGTATAAGCAAATGTATGTATAGAATAACGCGGCATCTCCATGTTTTATGTACCTCAATGTCAGATACAAAGAGTTTAAAATTATGTTCTGTGGACGTAACTGACATAACAGACAAAGGGTACATTCCGAATTATGCCATAATCGCTCATAGCGCTCACATCAATAATTTGCGTTCCGATTTAAATATCACGATTATGACACCTGAGTTGACCTGGGAGCTGTCATCAATTCGGAACGCTCGTGAACGCGCTCACAGTGCTCGTTTAACGTCAAAACTATATTCGCTTGAATATTTTTGGTTGGATTAAAGTATTTCTTTGTGTATACACCACAAATGTCTTCTTCTTCTTTAGTTAAGTAGCGTCTGTGAGAAGCACAATTTAAAATGACACGTTAGTTTATAGATATGATGCAACTCAAAACAAAGCAGCACAACTGTCATTCTTGACAGCTCTCACGGATATATTAATTTAGGACATGTAAGCACGCTCAAATGGATTACAGCGCAATTCGGAACGTACCCTAAGACCTGGCCGCATTCCAAATTAGCTATAATCGCTCACAGCACACATCATCTCACATGCGTTCCGATTTAGATATTACGATTATGACAGCTGTGGGCTGTCAACAATTCGGAACGCTCGTGAACGCGCTCACAGTGCTTACTAAATGTCAAAACGATATTATAGCAGTATTTCTTTGTATAAACACCGCATTTCTTCTTTTTCTTTGTTAAGGTGGTGACTGTCAGCCAGAAGCACAATTTTAAAATACCGCGTTAGTTTAAAAATATGATGCAACTCAAAACAAAACACACACACACTCATTTTTGGCAGCGCCCACGGTGATATTATTAGAAGGCATGGTCGGCGTTATCGTAAGATGGTGCATGTCATGACGTCATCTATGACGATTCACGGGACATCGTTATAGCGCTCACGCTAACCGCCCGGCCACGGCCTTGCCGCTATCAGCGGCAGCTTAGCGCGGGGCGGCGAGCGGTAAAAACAAATATACCAAAATATATGAACCATGCCACGACGCACCGCTCGGAGGGTCAACGCTAGACAAAAGAAACCGCGCCGCTTGCCGCTAAGCCAAAAGTCGTGGCCGGGCTTTAATTCGATACGGGTGCAATTCAAAACAAAGCAGCACAACTGTCATTCTTGACAGCTCACACGGAGATATTAATTTAGGACATGGTCGGCGTTACCGCAAGATGGCGTATTTCATCGCTCGTATGCTAATTCGGAACGGGTGTAAGCACGCTCAAATCGATTACATCCCAACTCGGAACGCTCCCTAAGTGACATTTCTGTTTTGACATTTGGAGGTTATTTTGGACGTATTGTGATCGTATTGTGCTTATTTCTAGTTTAAAGTAGTTTATATAATCTTATACGCTCCTCAGTATCATTCGATTTTACGAGATTTCACTCAATCGGTTTCAATGAGAATAGGCTGGATTCACAAATTAGTAAACAAATGGCCCGGGAAAAACACCCTTGGGATGTATAGGTTTCTTCCCTTGTTTTTTGTACTTGGAGCCGCTTTAGAGTTTTCTATGATCAACTGGAAAGTTGGAGAAGTAAACTTTTACAGCAGTTTTAAGAGGAGGCAAGCTCACGATATAGTTGAAGAAAAGATAAAGAAATACGCAGCAGCTTAAGATGCCAGCCGGAGTGACTTGGGGTCAATATATTGCATTTTCCTCGGCAGCTATGTTGTCTATGTTTGCAGGATCGCAAATTGTGCATCAGTACTACAAACCTTTACGAGATTTAAATGACTACATTAACAGAGAACTCAAGAGTCTACCAGATAATGTACAAGTGAAAATTAGGCAAGAATTGCAAGATGAAGGTGTGTTAAACAAAAGTTAGAATCAATAATTATTGTAGTGTGTTAACCTTTGATGTATGGATATGATGTGTAAATAAAGTTGTTATATAAAAATAAATATGTCTTTGTTTATGTAACATAATAATCTTATATTTCAAATTAACATTGAACGTTATCCTTTTGCTGTTAACTCTGCTAATTCCAATTTAAGACTACAATCCTTATTTAGAAATAAAGTTTGTGCTTTAACTGAGTTCAGGGTAGAGTTAAAAATGTCTTTCTCAGGTCCTTGCAACAAGTCTCCATGTCTCAGATGTGTAGGTATTATGTTACTGGACATTGGTTGTCCCATCTCATACAAAACTGTTTTAAATATTAATATGTAGGCACATTATTAAAATTGACTTCTGTCAGTGTGTAATGTGTAACTTAAATCAACCCATTGATGCAAATAAAACAATTATAATTATTTGTAAAATGTATTATAGCTAGCTATAAATTTTGGCTCCACTCTTATAATAATATTTACAATAGGTAGGTACATTAATTTTAACAATAAACTTTATATTCAATAAATTATCTTAAAATGTTATAACTACAATAAAATAGGCACTTACAAAAGTCATTTTTTATAGAAATTAGATTAACAACTTAGTTTTCTTACAAACAAAATATTATACATAAAAATAGTTACTAAGTAACAACTTACACTTTGTTACAAACAAAATATTACACCTAATAATGAAATCATCTTGGTCTCAGTTTATTGAGTATTGTTAATAATATGATGCAATATTTTTATCACATAACAAATTAGTTGATGTAGTAGTAGGTACATCATGTAGGTTGACTACAGTATTCTTGATTTCATCCCATACCCAACAATATTAAACTTTTAACTCTGAATCTTACAATTAGATAAAACACATTTCTGTTAATCTCTTTTTACAGTTAGTTTTGTATGGCGTATAAAGAAACTATACACCCAAAGCATCAAATGCAGTCTTTTAAAACGTAAAATATTGTACAACATTAGGTCATCTTGCAGAATTTGTTATAGTTCGTCGAATCCAATCGACATGCGAGCTAATGGAGTCGTATATGCGAGGTCTCCCCAGTCCTATTTTTGTACAAGCAATGCGCCAACCACTGACTCCTTCCAAAGACCATTGCTTTGTTTTATCGTTGAAGCACATCATTGAACTACCTGCATATTCTTCCTCCTGCGAAAAATAAAGAAGTCATAATATAGTAGCCTTTATTGCTTACATGAGTAGGTAACTCTATTTTAAAATCTAGATACTTACGTCACAGTCATCCTGGTCATACAAAGGTTCGGCGCATATTCCATTCACAGTGGCAATGCTCACATTCTCGCACGTATTCATGGGACTGGACACCACGTGAACTCTTTGCAGTTGGTCTTTATTTCTGGTCCATCCGAGGGTGTTGCAAACGTTTCGAGTTTCTTGTTCTGCGCCGTTTTCAGGTAGACATATAGGTCTCACGAAGTCAGTCATCTCTACTGGTTCCTCCAGTCGTACTAGTGCGAGCATACTGCCCTCTACCGGAGAACGGACCATTCCAACGATTCGCCTTTCCTGTTGCCAAGGTGTCGTGCTTTGTATACGCACTGTACCAAATCTAGCAGTCCATTCAGCTTTTGGTTGTCCCTGTAACCACGTGGTAATAGCAATAGTTAGTTTAGATTTGACCTTTCCGGTTACCCAAGAACTGTAGTAGAAATATAGTTCTTTATTCTTATAATCAGGGGTCAAAACTTACTTGGAAGCAAGAGGCAGTAGTGATAAGCCAGGAGGGGTGTATGAGCGCGGCGTCGCAGGCGTGCACGTGCGTTCGCAGCAGCGCGGCGTGCCACGGCCAGTCGCCCGGACGTGCCGAGCGCGGCAAGCCCTCCACGCCCGCCAAAGCACTGCCGCCGCGAGCCGAAGTCACTCCACATTCTGGATCATTACAAATATAACAATATTACAAACAGGTACGAGTAGGTAAATCATGTGCTTTACACGCATTACCTAAGTGTTCGACATTCGTGAGCATATTATAGTGGTTGAAACCATGCGGCTGACCTTACAATAACTGAAGACTCACCTAAATGGTCACAAATTACTCGTATCACTTTTCGTTCAGGACATTCACTTTTAAGGAATGATATTTCTGCGGCAAATGGGTCCACTATTTCGACATATTGTGGTTTTTCTTTTTCATTCTTTTGATCAGTGTTTTCGTCCTGGTCCATATCTTCTGCATCGGGAACTACTTCTGCGCTAAATGAAGCCCTGTAAAAAGGTAATTTGACTATTATGCTACACACATTTATTATATATATATATAATATATGTACCTAGTCTACCTAGTTATACTAAAGTAATTAAGGGTATTTAAACTTGTTTTATCTTAATATCAAGGTCTTCTGAGCTAGTATATGTACACCTACGCTTAGATCTTTACGACTCTGTAAAGAATTAACAATACAGTGATTGTGATAATACTACTTCTATCCACAATGCTTTGTAGGTATGAATATAGACAAATACTAATTAGGTAGGTACCTCCTGGTAACATGTCGTTTGTTAGATTTTTTATACGAGAGACTGAAACGCATGAATGGATTGGAACTTGAGACGGTAGGTAATTATTTAAACCTACTTAAAACTATATAAGTCTCTCGAATTTTGTTTATTTAATAGGTAAGTAAACCAACATGCAAGTTTTCATAATTGACTGCATATAAAATAAAGGTGAGTACTCACTTGAAGGTGAGCGCTTTACAGAGCGAGGCGGCGACACTGGTGAGCGCACGTTTGTCGTGCTCATAGGGAGCCGCACAGATCTTGCCGTCACGACCTCCCTCCGCCCATACCGCGTATCCGCTGCGGCTACGAATGGCCCCCAGTGTTGACTCACTGTTCTCTCTTCGCCAGGATGACAGGGAGCGAGCAATCCAAACTGTGATTGAAAACAAATGCATTTCATTATTCTCTGATCATACTTTTAGTTCCAAATCAATACTAAGATTAGTCGTGGCGAAGGACCTTAGGTGTTCCTTAGGTATCAAAAAAATAAACAATGCCTGTATCAATATAGGCCTAACGATAGTGCCTTGTGGTACTCCTTTAATATCAGGACAAACATTAATTTCTTCTTAACATGGTCTTCGTAACAATATAGGCCCAACGACATTGCCTTCTGGAAGTCCTCCAATTTCATTGCAAACATTATTCAATTCCTATCATGGTTTTCGCATTACCTACATATGTATGTATCAATATGGGGCCAACGACAGTGCCTAGTAGCACTCCTGCAGATGTACAAGTATTTGTTCCGTTAATAATTTGATATTTTGGAACCATTGTACGCAAAATACGCGCATTGACGTGGAGTCGCGGACCCCAGCCCGTATTACCTACTTGGAACCAATTTCGATGTTATTTTGTTCGAAAACACGTGGTAGGGACACATGAACAAAAGACTTGGTAATCATTTTGGAACAACTTACGGCATCCAGCTTCATCGCTACCATCAGGACAGTCGGGTGTGCCGTCACATCGCAGATGAGCGGGCAAACAGCGTGTGTGCAATGCGCAGCGTAAACCTCCCGCGCCTGCTGCAGAGCAGTGCGCACAACTGCGTTCGTCTTCTGCTCCCGCACAGTCGGGGATTCCATCGCACTCTCGACGAGATAGGGCAAGTTTTTGCAAGCTGTTAGAACATCCTGTAGGAACAAAAAGGAAAGTAATGAATGGTGAATGCAGTACCTAGCGTGAAGTCGTAAACCATGCTACAATCCTCGGTAGTTGGGATGGAACCGATACTATAGATAGACTTTCATTTGCCAAGCCATTTTGGTACGATCTCACTCAAATTCTCTAGTACTTTCTTTCCTCATCCATGAAATTATAAATAAACTCCAAAGCATACCTGGTTCAGGAGCACAGGACCCCGAGCCGAAGTAGTCCGGGAATCGTGCGCAATCGAAGTGTGGGCGCAGTCGCTCGGGCAGACGCGCCCCGCAGCCCGCGTGGAAGGCTCGGCAGTAAGCCCGACATGGACGGACCAGACGGTCCTCCGAACATCGCGGCTGGAGCATTTGGCACACGAAATCCTGGAATATAAGAAGATAGTGAACTACTTTTCTACCAATCCTCAAAATTACGTCATGGCTGTGATGACGCTGTGATTCCTAATGATGTTGCCTCTGTATACATACATCTCCGAAATCGCTGTAGGCAATAAATTATCCATGAGATTTAGAAGCGCCTTATTAACCTTACACGTGATATGAGACTATAAAAACCAATTTTTTCGAAGCCAGACTTCAAGGTTGCGGTTTGGTATTATCTATGAGGTTTCAAAAATCTTCTAAGTAGGTATGTATCATAGTTTCGGACAGCAAAATTTAATTAGGCTTTTTAAT
This sequence comes from Hydraecia micacea, assembly GCA_914767645.1. Lineage (NCBI taxonomy): Eukaryota > Metazoa > Arthropoda > Insecta > Lepidoptera > Noctuidae > Hydraecia > Hydraecia micacea. Next base: position 11,346,397 of record OU611782.1, on the reverse strand, counting down.
GCAATTGTAATCAATAGGTTTCAGTTCCAGCTATTCGTCTTATTTCATGCACTGTTGCGATAACAAATCTGAGTTTTGTAGCCATAACGACGAAATGAGTATCGGTTTGGAATTCATGTGTTCCCAACAATATTGTCTTTTTGAAATCGGCAAAAGTCTAGGATAGAGGTATGCCTAATTTCCTTATTTACCTGTGCAAGATGAGAACATTCAGCATCTAGGAGTTCTCTGAAAGCCACGAGGTCTCTCATCAGCGCGTCCTTCGACGTGTGTCCCACCAGGTTAGGGTAAGAAGTGCTGTTGTACGGCAAGCTGGAGCATAATGACAATGTCACTGGGGAGCACTCCCTGACCTCTTCCACCGCGTCAGGGGTCACTGCTTCGGTGGTTGGAGTCTCTATGGGTGTCGTATCTGTCTCCTTCAGCTGTAACGACGATATTACTGAGTTCTCCTGTAACAAATTAACACAACAGTTAAAGCTAGTAGTTACCTTTAGACGTATGTGTAGGTATGCTTAAATTATTATTACCTAGCTCGTAATAAGTAATTTACACTGATATATTATGTATATCGCTCTATTAGCTTCAGAAAGTCTTGGACCAATAACCATGACAGACCACTTCCGACCTATGTTACTTTGTCAAAATCATTCAGTCGTCAATTCCTGTCGATTATAAATATGGACATCCTTGTGAGTCATCCGCTCTAGCTTCTCGGTACCTCCTTGCCTTCCTTGCCTTCCACTAGTTTGATGGATTTCGACAAAGAGAAAAAGCCTAGTTGTTAAATAAAATGAACTCATTACGTAACAATCCTTTCAGATTGCAGGTCTGTGCTCTCAAAACCTTGACGGTTGAAAAACAGTAAGTAGCTATGTTTTTTTTTCCATTCTATTCATTCACCATATTATATTATTATGTTAAAACATATTGACTTTATTTGTGATATTTAATTTAATATAAATGTGATGCAAGTCATTTTATTAAATGTCTTGTCTTGTGTGTACCTGCTATGGCTTTCATGCACATCGGTCATCGTAAACCACTACTCATACTCATCATGATTTATTAACGATGTTATACCTTTAACTACCTATTAGATTGGGATTAAGAAGCTGAGGCGTTAAGATGAAATGAAATCGTATGAAATGTATCTGTCTTTAATAGGTAATTAAATTGCCGCTCGATTGATCGATCTGCGAGGTTACACTGCGCTTATCGAGGTCAGTCCGCGGCTAGGTGACATTTCTATAATATACATCGAAACAGCTCCGTACTTAGGTGAGGCACAGACGCCAGCACATCAACCTACTACAATCTGTCAGATTTCTGTAATAGATTTTCGACTTTATCGCTAAAGCATAAGGTTCAATGTTGATTGGGAAAATTTGACAGTTAGGGGTAGGTTGTGTGTCTGTACCTACAACAAATATTTTTAACTATAGGTGTGCTTTGTGACACGGTAGTTAACACAGTAAGTACCTATGTGTGTCGTCGACATACAAATTCCAGTTACCGCATACTTACCTAAATCAAGACTTTCAATCTTACGAAAATATACTTATTAAAGTTCATTGTTATTCGCAAACAATATACCTACAAACGAATCAGATAGTTATGTTAATTCGACGGGGTGACTGCCCCACTGCAATGCATTTCAAGAGCAGAAAAAACAAATTAATGTCAGTTAACATGCGCAATCCGAAAATAGAACATGCGCATGAAACAATAGTATATGCAAATCTACCTAAAATGAACCTTAGGTAAATCTAATTAATAAAACTGTAACCGCATTACCATCGTGTCCGAATAAAAATGTACAATTTAATTGCACTTTGTTTAAGAGGACTACATGACCTAAAGCGCGGTCTTTGTCGGTCTGCATAGAAAAGAAAGAGAAGCGCGATGCCACAACGCTGGTAATTTATTGCAAAATATGAAGCAATTATCGATTTACGAAAAATCTAGTCTTTGGACAAAAAAACTAAAACACTATAGTTTTAGTATGTTGCTTGTAGAATAATCTGACAAAAAATCATAATGATTGTATGTATATTAGTATGAATTTTGTTGTAAATAAAAAGTTTTTAGAGGTATCTTCATGATTTTTTTCTATCGTACCAAATAAGTTGTATTATGTTTTCAACACACTATCATCCTAGCATTTATCCTGAAGAATATCATATATTTTTTTGGTTTTTTTTACTGTAGGCGATCATTTACTTTTATTGTTTCTAAAACTTGCGTTTTTTGCGTTTAGGTCCTGTAAGCCCCTTAATATTCCAAAATGATTTGGTAACAATATAATACCTAACTCCAAAACCAACTAAAGGAAAAGGAGAATATGAATTTGTGCAAATAAAGATCATCTAACCGTAAAGATTATGTTTCACAATGACTTGCTTGCCTTGCTATTTAGCGCTGAAATCTACGAGTAGCTCGCCATGAGGAATTTGAGATGCTCACATTATTATCTCATTAATAATTATTAATGAAATGCTAAACGAACGATAAGCAAGGTAAGTACCTACCCATGTATTTACATCGCCTAGCGTGTTGTTTGATTATAAGACCTTGGATAGGGGTTTGTTGGCGTTGACGGTTACATTTTGAGAGGGATTTAATGGAAAGACGAACACGTCTTAAGTAAAACAAAAAGAAGATGAATTGGTGTCAATTTTACCGGACAGTCAATATTTGTTTTCATACGGTACCTACGTAAGAAACGTTAAACCGTTTGGAAACAGAGCAAAAAGAGCGTAAAAATAAACTGAAGTTATAAAGTGCTAATTGAACTGCTTACCTCAATATGTAGTGTCTCCGGCAACGTGGTTATATTGCTCAGGAGAGCTGTGGGCACGGCCAGCTCGCGCGCCAGCACAGCTGTCACCTCTGCAGTGCTTACTGCGGTGAAGATGGGCTCGAACGACACCTCGAAGTGGACGCGTATGCCCTCCGTAGAACTGGAATTAATATTTTGATTTATTATTTAGCCTAGTTATCTAATGGGTAGACAGAAGAGTTACCGGTGCGGAGCACAGCGGTCGGCGACCCGCGTTTTTCCGTCAGACTGACACTGAGTAATCCTATCTGGATTACTATGTCCAGTAAAAAAGACTGCCGTGCTCATTAACATGTCTTTACATACTTAGACAAAGCATTTCATATACCTACCTAATGTCGCCATTATTAGCTTCAGTTTTCTCTCCCGTTAACTTGTCCACTTTGGTTTTCTGTTTTGATTGTCTCAAGAGTTGATGAGATAACGTCTTTAGAGAGTTGTGAGAAACTATTCACGTCGTGTCATGTTTGCCGAACTTCTGAATTAAGTTTGTGTCATAGTTTCCAAGCGCTTCAAGGATCTCTAACTTCGAGTTTGCTTCAGGGATATATAGATATATTCTAGGTACCATATTGTCTATATCATTAGGTTAATTACCTCATTAAAATAGTTAAGTATAGGTATTTTAATAAGATACAGTGGGTTGGTATTTTTCCCTATTTGTGGCTTCACAAGGTTTTTGTTCTAACGCTTAAATATTCATTGCGTAACAGTTACGGTCAGTAAACAACAATTATATGCTAGAAAAGCACTAAAAAGAGCAATAGAGTGGAAGTCACGTAACATATTATAATAAAAATTAAAAATCTGGGACAACTATTGGCACAGAAAAACTGTTTTAGTTCTTCCACCAGCTAAATTATAGTGCGAATGAGAATTTCTTATATGTTTGAATAACATTTCAACAGCTTCAAGTTCTCAGGGATGTGCCTATCGAAGCTGCGTGTAAGTTTGTGCAATCATTATTACAATTAAACACTTAATCAAGTCATTACCTACTTCACATCTTATGAATCATTTTTAAAATTTTATGACTGGTGCCATCATGCCATGTATACCGTGCCTATTGTAAAAGGAAATCAAAATAACTAGGTTATCACCGTCAATCTGATCCGGGTAGGCAGGTAAGGCCAGGATTTCCAGCAGTGAAAAGATTCACGGCGACCATTGTAGCATTACAATTTCCGATTTGAATTCAGCTCGCAAAAGGAAAGGGCCGGAATATAAAACATCGGGAACAACCTTTAATGTGGATTACCTACATAGAACAGACAACGTGCGCCGCTTAGAAAGTACTAACGAAGCTCTGAAACAAATCACGTCCTACTCGTAGGTACCTACCTATAGAACTTTCTTGCGTCAAATACATAGCAATGTAGCGATATGATATCGTATGACACTTTATTTATAAGGATCGACGACGTTTTATAGTACATAAAAAGTAAAAGTTGTTTTATATAAAAATGGTCTCGATTTCTACGACAGCTAATACCTATGTGTGTACCTGCTTCGTATGACTAATGTATAAAAACTAAATTCCTATGTGTCTCTACGCCAATGCTACCGGCAAAATATGAAATGGGCACAAAAACCAATAAGGTCAGATCAAATACCTAATTGAACACTACACTACTACTGCTAACTATATAATCAAGAATTTTCAATTGACTTCTGGTAGAATGGTTATTTATCAAAGTCTTAAAGTAGCCTTCTGTTCGTCAAATTAACTGATTATAACCATAACCATCATAAGACACAACTTGAAATTGTAACGTTTTACTAAAACATGGCATGCGCAGGCGCACGCTCGATTACAGACCTCGGAGATTTCGAGAAAGTGTACTTTCTCCATCCATCGGTAAAGACATTACTAGTCAGCACCCATTAACATAATATTAATTTACATGTTAATAAAATCTTTGAAATTATTTTAGCCTGGATAACGAAGTAGGTAGGTAGTTTTAAGCCTGATAGGATTTTGTGTTTGACCGTGATTCAAGTTGGCACTAAACAGGTTTTAAATGAAGTGTTTTTATAAAATAAAGACTTAAAAGAAGTCACTCGTTATGCAGTTCGTCACCGCCAGTGTTTACAACCACAATTAATTATTCGTCGGCATTATGTGGTTTGAACTAATTAATGTTTCAGCAAGTTTTGCTCGTTCTACGAGAAGACTCGGACCCAAGATAAAACTTATTAATCAATGTTGAGTTCCAACGAAGCGAGGCTGCAATTAAAAGCTAACTAATTGTAACGCGTGTATCGTTTCTTATTAATCGTTAAATTGCATTGTTATTTCTGAACATTTCATTTTTATAACCTTTTCTTTTTGTTACGACTCTTTGATGTTATGTTTTGCTAGACTTCTGGCTTCCGTACCAACAGTAGGTAGATTTATATCTTCTAAGAGGTACATATCTACATATTTACCCACGTGAGTAGGTACTGTAGGTAGGTATGGAGTAATGGGCCCTTTCCTTTCCGCTGTATTCATTTCCTCAATGCATAAATTCAACATTTTAGTTACATAAGCCTAATAAATTGCTTTTATAAATGCTTACTTAAATCTTTTATATTATATATTTTTTTCTTAATCATTTCAGTCATTGATCATTTGATGCCGGAACCAAGCAGTAAGACGTGCGTGACTTATAAACGGCACACAATAGTAATCTTACCTGTCCAAAGCTAGTATGTCTGCAGAAACAAAACAGGATTTCAATTCAGAGTTTAAATATAAATTGAATAGCGCCTGCTGCAGTTCATTTTCACGTGTCTGGTTGGCTCTGGACTCTAGGTCGTTGTCCTTCTCGCCCTCTCGGTCGCCGGCTCCCCACGAGGTAACGACGAACGAGCCCCGGAACGTTTGCCGGTTAAGGGGATCTCCGAACAGGTACATGTCTGTAAATACAACATATTATTATTACTGAGATCCGATTTAAGGGCCTATGCACACGGGGCGTATTTTTACGTGCCGTCGACGCGCCAAACGCAATTAGTACTGTTTTTTCACGGCAGAAAACGCAGGTGACGCGCTTGTATACAGGGTGGGCAAAAAATCGTGGATCAAACGAAACAGGGCGATAGTTGGGGTTATTTGTAGTAAAAAATATGTTTGTGCGAGAGCCCTAACTTGATCTCCTTAAAAGTTATGACAATTTGAGTGTTTACAATAAGGTTCTAAAGTTACAAATAATTTTTCGTGAGCCTTAAAAGATATTGAAAAAAGTGCCAATACTGATAAATCATGGTACCCCACTGTCATAAAAGCACTGTTGTAGTGATGATACTTTTTTTTTTACTGTAAATAACCTCAACTATCGTCCTGTTTCGTTTGATCCACGATTTTTTGCCCACCCTGTATATATAAACGCCGCATGCGTAGGCTTTAAAAAGGGGCCTGTTTGGCAGTGTTTCGTTTGATCAATTTACGGTATGTATAGGCAAGTGTTTGAGTAGCAGTCATGTGTGTTTTCGTTTTTTCGTGCCAAATACTCGGGTTTTCTCCAATTTGTATTTTCTGTTAACTGTAGTGATTCATTCGAGCATTTGGCAGTATATAAGAACTTAATAAAGTGAGCGATGGGCAGTCCAGAACTTTACAATAAAGTAAGTAGGTAAATAACAACATTTTCTGAAACTGTGAACGTGTCAAAGGGGAGTTGACAGAAGTATGTTGACGCTAAAAGACCGCAAAAGAGCAGAAAATAATACATCTACAACAAAGGTGGAAGACATACTACTAAAGAAAATAAGATAGTTGAAATGATGATGGACAGGACACATAACAAGGGATAGCAGGATAAAATGGACGAAAATCATAATGGAATGGTAACCACATGATGGCAAAAGAAAAAGAGGCAGACAAGCTACAAGTTTGACAGATTATATCAAGATTATTGGAAGGGTAATCTCAGGTCAAGAAAAGGTAAAAATAGAGAAGAATGGAAACTGCTGGAAAAGGCCTACTTATGTGTCACAGGACACGCTGATCACCGGAACGCGAGAAATCCGATGTGCTAGATCTATCTATAAAATTTATAATGTTTAGTATCAGCAATAATATAAAATAAACAAGTGGTTGGAAGTAATCTAAAATCACTTGGGACACGTAGATGGGCTGTGTCAAATCTTTTGCGTATTTTTAGCCGAGTGTGCTAGATTCAAAATGACTTGGAAAGTTGCGCTCCAAAACACAAACGATGGATAGTTTAAGTATCGGAAATCCATGGGCAAAAAAACGAGAATAAACCCAGTGGACCCAAAAAATTAAAGTCAAGACATCTTCAGCAAAAACAGAGTGGAGCCCACAGGCTGATGGAAGAAACTCTCCACGACTGGTGAAGCATATTCAAAGGGTTGGATTTTCCATAGACTTGTGCTCCCAGAAGGTTTTTTATTTACGTATGTATGTTTGAACGCGCTAATCTCTGTAACTACATAATAGTGGGATTTAAAACATTATTATTACCTTTGAGAGTCCAATTCTTGAGGAAGGTTATAGGCTATTTAACATCATGCTACGATCCTTAGGAGCCGAGCGAGAAGAAAATTAGGCAGAAATAACGCTAGGCGAAAACTAAGTAAGTACCTAGATAATAGCGCAGGCGGGTGATGGGATGCGGTGGGTCGGAAGTCGAAATTTCACGCGAACGAAGTCGCAGACAGAAGCTAGTATTTAACCAATAAGCGTCTGACCAGTGTGACAACCCCATCTGATAACCATACTAATATTATAAATGCAAAAGTGTGTCTGTCTGTCTGTTACCTCTTCACGCTTAAACCGCTGAACCGATTTAGATGAAATTTGGTTTACAGATAGTTTGAGTCCCGGGAAAAGACAAAGGATAGTTTTTATCCCGGTATTCCCACGGGATCGAAACTTATGCTGGTGAAACCGCGGAGCGCTGCTAGTTATCTATAACCAATTATATCATTCAGAACAACAGCTAAGGAAGTAGGTTGCCTATTAGTTCCGAGAGGCACACAACCATGAAAGATTAACGATAACGTGATACAGACACATGATTACATAAGTAAATTCAATAACACCTCTTGATACCGAAATAACAAAGTATTGGAGTAACATTCACAAGTCACGGTACTCGCGGAAGTACAATCTCTTTTCTTTATCGATCAATCTCGGATTTTAATTGAGGTGATCAAGTTTTATTTTCGTGACTTTAGTCAATATAAGGCAATATTACCTATAGGCTTTTGTTGATGTGGCCGCTGTACATAAAAGTTTTCCTATAAACTTTCAAATCGCTTGATCAATTCTTTGTTATGCAAACTGCACGTACTTACCTAATTAGAAGCAAATTAGATATTCGCCTCCAAGATAATGATCATTTAATATGCCAGCATAGTTAATAACATAAAAGCCTGTTATAAAGAGTGCACTTGTCTCCGCGGCGGGCTGCGCATGCGCAAGGCCACACAGCTTACTGGCCTTTGCTCGGGCGGTGACGGGCAAATGTCGCTCAGTTTACGCCTCTACCTACGCCTCCTATGGAACTATGAATACCCACTGTTTACTAACAAAAGAATCTAAATCAGATGATAGTTATACTAGTTGAAATCGAAATCGAATTACGACACTGCTAGTTACTTGCGGCGAATCGATTAGGTACTGATTGATATCGATTGGATACAATAAAATCGCTAACTGCACTCAATGAATATTATCGCTCCATTTTCAAATATTATGAAACGTTCTCGTTTCCGCATGTTTTATTTATACTAAATTTTATATCTGCTAGCATGAATGGTAGATAGGTACACCATTGGCTCTAGGCTACACTTCATCTATGATGTTTCGCAACACGGTCCTTTAGGTCAGACGTTGAGTAATGTTACCATTTATGGTTGTAACGTGTAGACCTAAAATTACTCGGAATGTCTGACAGAATTGCAGCAACATTCGCTTGGCTAATTTCAGTTATTTTAAATTTTATAACTGCACAACTGCACAAATGCAGCAGGTGTTTTATATTGCGTGGTGAATATTAACGTGTGTAGGAACCCCATCTTATCGCCCACGTTTTTATACTCAATTGGTATGCAAAGTGTGCATTACAAACGCACCTTTAGAAATCATGTTGGCAAAAACTTGAGCTTACAAACATAAATATTTACCTAGATTGCAACAGCGAGCACTTGTCGCAGAGAATGTCTTCATCGAATCATCGATAGAGTAATTTTATCTTTAGTCTAGTAGATAGATAATTTAAGTATTTCATAAGCAGAGCGGTAGAAAGCTGTTTCTAAGTGTCACTTAGGATCTTAGAGTTCGAGGTTTAAGTGCATGACCAGCTCAACTTGCACCCACGTGAATCTGCTAGCTATGTACTGCTCACATAATCAGCCTATAATGTTCCCACTGCTGGGACACAGGCCTCCTCTCTGCGAGAGGGAATGGGCTATAATCTACCACGCGGGCCATGTGTGGGTTGGTAGATGTCACATGTCTTCGAATTTTTGGTTCTAGGTCATGCCGGTTTCCTCACGATGTTTTCCTTCACCATTTTGAGCAGTGGTGATGAATTATTTACATAAAGTAAGACGCCTGCTTGAGTTCGAAACCACGACCTACAACTCGTAGGTAAGTCAGGACCGTTACCACTGGGCCACCACCGCTCTCAATCATCGTGAACTCTATAATTATACGTACGACCGAGGTACACTGCCACTGCCGCAAGCAGCAGCAACACCAGCAGCGACGCGAGCGCAGCGCAGCAGCCGCGGCAGGGTCGGCTCAGCTTGCGCCTCGTGAACCTGATATCGCTGCTCACAGACATCGTCGACTCCGGCGCACGGTGCCGCACACATCGCTGATTGCCGTTCCGGGTCCAACCGTATTCCAGCTGATGAACAAACAAAACCATTAATCAATTTCAAACAAAAGGGCAAGAGTAAACAAATGTGTCAGTCGGTAATCTTTTCATCTATTCTGTCTACAAATCTACACAGGGACGGGACGGTAAATTCCGGGAAATACTGCTTCATGTGAAAGCGTGATATAACGACACATCAAGATAGCTACAACGACTACACTATAGTAACACATAAATGTGTATAATTAACCCTATCGGCGTAATGTCTCACTACCTATGTGCACACCGCGTAGAAACACAAAAGAACAATAATTTAAAGCGTTAGGTAATTTGTCACTTGGGTTACGATATCTACTTATCACACGAAAGTATATGGACATTCCTACAGCGAATAACTACTGTCAACAAAAGAGATAAGTGTGCAGGATCGTCGGATATACCTAGTTGAAGTTTAGTAAGAAACCGATGGATATTCTCGAATAAAATTTAATTTTATTAATAGAAAACAAACAGCTCATTTATCAAATTTAATTTCAGTCGACAACATCCATCGGTTTCTTACTAAACTTCAACTATATCCGACGATCCTGCATATTTATCTCTTTTGTTGACTGTACATACAGGGTTGCAGAGACATCAACGCGCATCCACTGTTACCATGGATTCAATACATGATTCTGAACCTAAAACTTTTCGCTGGTTATAAAAAAAAAATGCGGTACCGTATATTTTGACCGCTTAGGTATTGCACTTTTCTATGAAACAGCAGATATTTTTTTATAACCGGCGAATAATTAGAATCATGTGCTGAATTCATGGTTTTATTTTGTGCGTCGATGCCACCCTGTATAAATTCCTTATTCCATTGCAATGACCATACCAAATTATCAAGATTTGAGCCAATTCTTTATCGGAGATTTCAAGCAATATCGTTGAGTAAATTCAGCGTTCAGCTTGGCATTCATTCGGTACAATACATTTCAAGTTGAAGATTGAATGATACGCTCCATCACCTTTTGTGATCTACATAATGTCGAAGCACGTAAGAAGTAATTCTTTGTTAAACAAATTACGTAAACAATCTTGTACAACACTGCTAGAAAAACACGAAACATAAAATAAAGGAAGGTAGGTATGCTGGAAGAGATTTCTTTTGAAATAAGCATCAGCTTTGTACGTATTTGTATTTTTCTGTTCCTCTCTTCTAGTCCGTTTATGTGTGTGTACATAAATGGTTAATCAAATAAATAAAGACTGCCTCCGTTGGCCTGGTGGTGGCAAGCGCTACTGCTGAGCTCATGAGCTCCTACTGGGTTGGATTCCCTGGCCGGGAAGAGTGATATTGGGTTTTTCCATTAAGAATTTCTCAGTGCAGCCCGTAGTCTGGATTTGTGCCCGGTTGATGGCAATAGCCTCGCCCCCAATTACATAGGACTTAAACATAACTGGCGAAATGTGGGTGTTACTATAGGTAAGTACAACTCTGCCTTATTTTTTGCGGATTACAGGCGTGTTGAGATCTTTATGCTAAGTTATATAATAAAAGTTAAATCCAACAGTTACGAAGATTTATTGCGGATGCAGTTTTTCAGCAAGAAAGTTCATAACGTCATACAGTGACAGACTGACACACAGATGACTGTTCAAGCTTAACATAATGACTTCCCATTTCCTGATAATTACATTACAAGACTCATTATTTTGCGGAGTTTGCGGCAGCCATATTGATTTGTCGCACTTATAGCTCATAATTACTATGTTACGTGATGTGATATAAGTGCTGAAGTGTCTGTTGTAACACAATAGATGAACAGGTACTACACGATACTTCCTAGAACCCCTGCTAGTAAAAAAATACACTCTAACTCGCACAATAAAAAAAAAATACGTGGAGTAGAGCTTATAATGTAATACATTATTAAAAAACGAAAACAGGGTTATACATTGATTATTATCAAGGCAATTGCAAGTTATTTTCTGACCTACATAATATTATTATAGTTCGGGCTTAGCCGACCAAATTGTTGCTACGAGTGCTACGACCTGCGTAGCGATGACGGACAACGTTTCGCTACGTTAAAAGTTTTCAAGACTTCCCAAAATATTTTGCCGATTAATTTATAAATTGATCAAGAATCTAGGCAGGTGGCCTACCATGATATAATTAAAAACGATTCAAAAACAAGACATTTCAGTTTAGGTTCCTAAACTGCATCGCTTGAGCTGCTCTATGGACGTCATGGTACCAAACAAGTATGAATGAAATCAAAACTTGCGACTCAGTTTGGGACAATCACTGTCAGCAGATAGCACGGCCTAAACTGAATCGTTAAACTGACGTCATGGTACGAATTAGAAGAACAGTTCAGTTTAGGTCCTAAAATGGATCGCGTTAAGAGCTTGTGGTAGGCCTCCTGCTAAAAATACTTATTGCTTTTGAATTGTAGCGCAACTTGGGGGAGGCGTATGCCCAGCTGTCTATTTCTTCTATGTTAATTAGACCGTAGCCCCCTAGGCGTTCCTTTTTCGCGACTAGTCTAGACAGCGATACTATCGAAGTTACGTGTCATGAACCTACCCAAATGTACGTCTAATCTATTTGAAACTAATTGGCTCTCTCACACAAGGCCTACTAATATAAACCGTTTTTATTAAAGACACGCAGTCACACCATACGAGTAGGTACATTAATTAGGTAGGCAATAAATAACAGTTATGGCATTTATTCGTATCTAAAAGGCATGTAACAATTTTTATGCGATTATGGTGTGGTCAAATAGTTTGTTACACGCACATTATTGTGTTTATTGAACATACTTAGGTACTTATCGCCATGACGAAATAGGTATGTAGATAGGAAAGGAAGCTACCTATCTACCTAAGTTATGTACTGCTTTAATAAGTAGGTAACCGCATAGCACGATATTGTCGGCATGGAATAATTTGGTTAGTAAACACTTCCGGCATAGACTTCAAATTAAAATAAATTTTCAAAACTGGAATAGATAATGACAATAATGATTTCCAAATCGTGATCGTCAACTTTTTGTAGATATATAATCTGTGCTCTATAGTTTATAACAACAGCTTTATAACAATTATATTTGTACCTAGCGAATCCTTACAAGGATGCGATGAGACTCACAGGAGAAAAACCTTGGATCCTACGCATGATACGTTCACTATTCATACAAAACTTAAAACATTAGTAGAGAGTACCTACGGTAAATTACTTAATTTATGAAATGGAAGTGTTGATTGTACCTACTTACATTATAATAAATTGTTACATTAAGAAGCTGTTGTAACGCGTTAATAATAATGTAGATTACTGGCAGTGTTGTTTCGTGTAATGTCGTAAGGTGATTACTATTTCTCCGTAGACTGGAGCTCTAGATTACAAACAGCGAGAAAATAGTTCGGTTGCGTCAACATGGCTGCAGGTTAACATTCGAACTTTAAAATGCCATTTCGGATTCAATTACTTACCCCATTGTGTTTATGTTAGTTGTAAAGGTTAGTTTAGACAACGTCTGTTTACAATTAACATTCAAGTTATTAGTTCAAGTTATCATAGGCGTGGTTTTAACTTGACTGTAGGTCGTATAGAAACTTAGGTATTTAGTAACTTATTTGAAAAGGTAAACTTGCTTACAAGTTATTGTATCTATCTATACTTATTAATTTAATCGTCTTGCTTGATCGCCCTCACAATTTGATTTGACCTTAAAGCAATACTGTGAGTCTGTGACTGACTCTATTATGAGCGTATAGCAAAAAACATGGAAACTATCGTATTCAATTAAACGTAGCAAAATAACAATATTTTGCACCTGAAAACTCCGAATATTGAAAATTTCAATTGAATGACGATTGAATCTACAATTCTTGAGGGAAAGTTTAACGTTGATATTGCAAGACATTTCCCAACTATGTTTCTATGAAAATTATCACAAGATTTTAGGGTAAGGCTTAGTTATGCGAGCTTGCCGTTTAGCGACCACAAAAGCGTGACAAGCCTGACATACAAATGGCATTTGGACACAAACGTGCAGAACAAAGAGAATATTTGGAAGCATTTCGAGCGAACAGTTCCTTCTCTCAGGCAGTAGGTACCTACAAGCAAGGTCAGGCTAGCTGTGTCCGGATGAGGAAAGCTTTACATAATGGCGAAACTTTAAATAACCGATAATGGCAGTTATTGATGTATCAACTAAAGTTTGTTACTAATTAGCAGTTTTGTAATACAAAATAAACACTTTATTGCCTCCTTTGTGTGCATTGTTGTCACTAATTGAAGTCGGTTTGATGCATGTTTTTCTATGGGAGACAATAATATAAAAACAAGCTGGTAATTGTATTGTAGTTATTTACTCGTTGGTCTCGTGATCGCAAGCGTGACTGCTGCGCGCGGGGTCCTGGGTTCGATTTCCAGGTCGGGCAAAATGTTATTGGGTTTTTAAATTAGGAATTTCATAGTAACAGCCCGGAGTTTGAAAGCTGGCGGTAGGATACCCCGTTCCTCGAAAAGCACGTTAAGCCGTTGGTTGGTCCTGCGCCTGATCTCTCTCTGGCGTCCTATCAGACTATTAGGGTTAGTGAAGAGAGAGTACACTTGTGCACTAAGTATAATATCTCCAGCGCCGAAGGCTATTCTCCGTTGAGATTGGCCGCCATGGCCGAAATACGGTCTGGAGGACTATTTTGTTACTTTATTATTTACTAACATGACTCGTTCCTTGAACCTATCTTTAATCTTTATTTTAAATTTTATTAGAACGATGTTAAGTTTAAATATAATTTACCCCAATATGTATTGGGGTTAATTTTCTTCGGAGGTTCATCTGACTGAAAGCTGGCTAAAAATAGGTACCTATACATATTTTTTCATGAAAGACTGAACATTTTTGCACGTTGTTCCGCTCGTGCGGCCTTCATTAAAAGCTGCAAGTAATATTCGTACCCCTAAGGGTTTATATTTAAACGCTGACGAAACCTATGTAATTGACTTTACCTACCTACCAACTTTTTCAGTAAAATATTATACTAGGCACAAGCAATTGTACCTACATTCGAGAAATAAGTGGGTACTTGGTGATTTGGTATTACAGAACAGAATGTAAGGGGCACTCCAATATCTAGAAAGAAAATGCTTCTATTAGGGTTTACTCTGGGCTGCGGAGGTAACTTATCTATAACAAATAACATCACGACTGTTTTGCCCGACGATAAGGCAGAGAACTACGATACGGATATTACTTTCGAATATTTTTAGTAATTTTGCATTTAGAAAAGTCAGAGAACATACTTAAATATCAAGACTCTGTACGGCAAGAGCGTCTTCATTAAATTTAAAATAATAATCACAGTGGTTCAGGATTCATACTTCAATGCGTTATTATAAATCCGCTTTCCGGACTTCTCCATTGTCTGTAATGGCCTGCTATCTTTGACGTATTTTCCCTCTACTCTTTGGCGACGGTGCGGTTAAATGACGGACGTACATATCAATTTTATGTTACCTACGTTTATATTCGGCAAGTACCTAGCTGTATGTGTATTTTTTACACACATCTTAAGCTTTATCAACGCCTAAACACTTTTAATCAGGTGCTAGCATCGAGCGGCTGAGAGTGCCAGTTTAACACATGTCGATAATTTTACGGTCATGATCTTTTTGAATGTTTTTATAGTTTCTCAGTAAGGAACGGTTTCTTGATGATACTTCTATATTTGAGATCGACTTTCACTAAGCGACTGCTGATGTTTTGTATCTTGAGACATATTAGGACCATTTTCATCATGGTTTCTTTTTTAAAGTTGTATGTTGCTTAGATTTTTCAGCGGGACACCCTACTCAATTTATCGCAGTCTGTGTCGGTTATTTTAGGTCCTCTTGAATGCTCAGGAAGACTGCTCGTGTCGTGTGCGTGACTCTCATGACGGGAGAAATGCTTTTTTTAAGCCCACAGTGCGCCCATGGACCCTTGTCACGATGCATATTTATTTTTTGATATTTTAGTCGAAAATCTGCCAAGACGAGCCAAAATCAAAAAGCAGGGGCACTTACACTACAAGGCCTACCAAAAACCTTGCATCAAACCTTACATCTTGGTAAAAATGTATGGCTTGGCCGTTCCAACTATTGCATGACACGACATTAAAGACCAGTGCCTTAATTTCTTACCATAAGCCCATAGGATTGTTTGTGCGACGGCTGCGAAACGGTTAAGCCGTACATTTTGACTAAGATGTAAGGTTTGTAGAGTTAGGTCTTGGAGAGTTAGGGGCTTGGCTCTGATAACTTTTTAACAGTGAAAGCGTACGAAAAGTACTTTTCGTACGCATAATTAAATATACCTACTATTTGTAAACCTGCACACTAATTGCGTAACACACTATCAATCGGAATCTGAATAATTTTGAAGCAAATTGCTAATCCATTGCTTCATAAGTTCGAAAAAAATGTATCTGCTCAACACGTAAATAACGCAATGAATGTTGTTGAACAATCAAAATGAAACCGATTCCGATTGATAATGTGTTACGCAATTGCCCTGCCGTCTGGGATTGAAGAGGAAAGAACCCAGCGGATAGAAGTGCCACTCTATTATGTCGTGTTTTATTCCTCGCAGCCGTAGAAGACTTTCTAGGTACAGAATACCTGCCTGCCTGAATACTGCGTACAATGCGCGTGCAGCGAGCAGCGTGCACTTGTCGCGACCTACATCCCGCCTCAGCCTCACGTTTTTGCTCGGCGCTGCAACAACAAAGCCGCCTCGAGCTGAGCTCCGCGCACGCCGCAGCCTTTTCGCTGGTTTCTATTAAGATCTCTAACTTTAACAATGCGGACGCCCTCACTTTCGTTCGGTACGTGCTCATTTGCAGATAATGGCGCTTGCGACGACCGAACGCTAATTTGAACATGAATCAATATCGCCCACGGCGACAGGTGACACCTTGTTGACAGAAAACGGCAAATGTTGGAAGATTAACGGAAACCTAACCCACCTATTCAGTTGTTTTAAAAATCTGGGACAAGACTTACTAGACGGACAGCTGTGTTATCGTTTCATTCGTAAATTGTGAATACAAGGTAATACGTCGAAACAAATTGACACTAAAGAAAGCAGTAATTAAAGCAGAAAGGTTGTGAAAGTTGAATAAGTGTTTACAATTTTGTCAACAAATACCGATCGGTGAATGTTACGTGACTGTTTACGCTAGAGATTAATTAATTAATCATCAATTAGCATTACAATGGAAGTTACTTTAATCAATTTTATAGATATTTCAAGCTTATTTAATTAGAGTCATTCCTCTGGAAAGGTTTTATACCTAATTAGAATTTAAAGATTCTCTCTTTCTCTCTATTTACGAAAAAACCTACTTCTCCCATCAAGGTCCTGCCATAACTTTTCATTTTTCTATTTTTATAACACCTGTACAAGGTTATGCAGAGGTGTAAGTACCTATAATGTATACTATAGGTAAGTATTGGCAGTGTTTTTAAGCGACGTCCACCCTCTACGCTGCGTCTACGCGATTTTCAGTGTCAACAAATCCTCTACGGCGGCGTAGGGGATGCGCACGCGTAGCATAGAGTGCGTAGAGTACCTTCCTACGCTACCCGTGCCCAGAAATGATATCCTAAAATACCTACGTAAGCAGAGTAATAGTACTCCAAATATAAAATGGCAAAAGAGAAGATTTCAGAACAGTCTCCTTACATAGTGAGTGAAATGGGCTCAGGTGCGTTTACGTCCGTGAACTTTGACATTGGAAATATTATGACTACAAGTCTGCACGTCGCTGTAGCCGGACCATAAAATATATTCATGGCCTTTGGAACTAGGTAGGTAAGCGAACCTTTTGTTATAAACTTTAAATATAACCCTGGTCAAACCAGTCCAAGTATTTATACATATTTTAGCTCACTCGTAGACTTTTTTGAGAGCTATGGTGGCCCAGTAGACGACCCCGACTTACGAGTTGCACGTCGTGGGCAAACAAAGTCAGGCGTGTTAATTTGTGTACTTAATTTATTTCATCACTGCTCTCAAAACGGGGAAGCAAAAAAATATCGTCAGGAAATCGGCAT
The DNA here is from genome assembly GCA_914767645.1 of Hydraecia micacea. Lineage (NCBI taxonomy): Eukaryota > Metazoa > Arthropoda > Insecta > Lepidoptera > Noctuidae > Hydraecia > Hydraecia micacea. Next base: position 11,328,618 of record OU611782.1, on the reverse strand, counting down.
GTCCTAGAACCAAAAATTCGAAAGCATGTAACATCTACCAACCCGCACTGGGCCCGCGTGGTAGATTACGGCCCACTCCCTCTCAAAAGAGAGGAGACCTGTGTCCCAGCAGTGGAAACATTATAGGCTGATGAAGTTGTAGACCTTTTCAAGAATTTTCATTAATACCAAGTCAAAAAATCATACCAAATCTATGGCATTATGTTATACAAATTTAATATGAATAATGTAAAATAATGATGTAAGTAGGCATCCGCGCATCACTCATCTAGGCGTCTTCTATCTACGTCTGTGTTTGCGTGGTGAGTTGTATGTACCTATGTATGTAACCGGACCGCTGACCGACCGTTTTGAAATACTACCTGCGATCAACCTGTATATGGATCTGTTTTAAACCAAGTGGTACGCATATCTATGTCTGTCTATTCAAAGCTCACCTAGTTCTCAGTAAGTAATACTCAGTAAGTAGTGTCTATCTATGTACATTTAGCATTTCGTAAAAGTGACAGAATTATCGTTGCGTTTAAATACTTGAAAGAGCTATTATCTACTAGATGTTGAGATGAACTTCGTGACAAACGAAACTGCAGAAGGTCGTGAACTTTTAAAATTTGTTCACCTTGCTTATTACTAGTTTTTATTGTAAGTATTTGAATGTCGTAAACTTATTTATTTTTGGTAGATGTGTAATTTAAATGATGCATTTCAGAAATGGTGATCTAATGCTAAGAGAATAATAATTCCTCGTACCTTTAAGCTAGAGTTCTTTACACTATTATAAGTACATATGTAGCTAGCTTGTAAATATATATGTGTTTTCATTAAATAAAATACTTAATTAACATACAAATCACTACTCTGTGAAGGAAGAGAACGATCGAAGAGTTTTGTAACTTTTGAAAGTTCATTATTGGCTCATCAATTTAGAATTCTATATTATTAAAAGATTATTGTTTAAATTGGCATCTATACTTCCTAATATCACTGGATACATGGTTGACTAATTCTAATTTGTAATGTAGACTGGCCGCTGCGCTGCCGTGTGCGGTCAGCCAACACTGGCCGGCGGCGACCCGGATCACGGATGACATCGCTGCGCCCGCGCCGTTAATATCAACACTGACACACTTCCCTCTCACTTAATTCTCATCATTCGCCAAAAAGTCAGAAAAAGCTTTAAGCATAGAGCCAAATTCTTTATCCGATTCACTTTCGCAATGTTTCTCGATTTCTAAATCTAACTTTTATTCTGTGAAGTATAAATTTTCTAATACATTTTTAATTCTGTTTATTCTAAAGAGTTTAACAGCATTCAACAGGATAACACCAGTCTATGCTCGCGCTAGTTAGAGAAAATTTGAAACAGTGGAATAAGATTAACTTTTTAGTCTTTTTAGATTAAAGCACTATGCTTAGGTATGCATAGTTACGAGTATTCTCGGTATTGGCATGAAAAAAGACGAAAATTCAATTAAAATCACTTTTTATTTTTCAATGTAATCCCCCATTACCCCAATGCATTTATTACATGACGAAATTAACTTTTCAATACCCTGTAAAATATAACTCTCCTCTTTCTCTGAAAGATGCGCGTTTATTGCCGCCTTGAGCTCTTCATCGCTGGAAAATCGTATCCCACGAAGGTCTTTCTTCAAATTAGGGAACAAATAATAATCACTCGGGGCTAGGTCCGGCCTATAGGGTGGGTGGTTAATTTCTTCGAAACCACAATCTCGCACGCCTTGGAAACACGCGCCGTGTGGACCGGGGCGTTGTTTTGAAGAAGCAACACACCGGTGCGCGGTAAATTTCGTAAAGTGGATGCGTAGGATGCTGCGTTTATGGTTTCACCTTTTTTTGGGTACCTACTCAATCAGCAAAATTCACTACAATCACTGTGGCCATGATTTTCCGGCAGACGGAACGACTTTGAATTGCTTAGGCCCCGCAGTCCCTTTCTTGTGCCACTGCATGGACTCTTGCATACTTTCAGGGTCATAATGATGCACCCACGTTTCATCTCCAGTAACAATTCGATCAAAAATACTTGATGGAACTTCACCACAGAGTTCTAAAAACTCTACAGCACTCGATTCGCACTTGCTTTTGAGGCGCCGCGCGCAGTGAGCATTTCGCGGCACCATCTTGCACTGACTTTTGAAAGATAAAGAAGGTCATGAAGAATAGTGTGCACGGAACCAACAGAGAGGTGGGTCATCTCTGCTATAATTTTGATCTTCATTCGGGCATCCTCCAGTATAAGCTTCTCAACTTTGTTCACGTTTTCTTCCGTAGAGGCAGTAACCAGGCCGCCCGAGCGAGTGTCGTCCTCAATACTCTCTCTGCCCCTTTTAGATTCACTTGACCAATTTTGAACCGTAGATAACGAAGGTGCCGAATCTTGGTAAATAGCCACCCTTCGTATATAGTTTTTTGACTTTTTCCTTGTTTGTTGGTAAGGAATTTAATAACAGCGCGGTGCTCGACTTTCTTCAACATTGTCACGTTAGCCAAATAGCCATTCCAGTTGCCGTTGACTAAGGATAACTAGCAAACTAATGATTACAAATATATGAAATTTTACTTTTATAGTCTTAGATAATGTCATTAATTAATTAATTAATCAAATTATTCACATCATTAGTAAATCACCCTGATACCGAGAATACATTGAACACCTCTCGTATAAATAAGGAGATTTGTATGTACCTACACGGTAGGTACATGTTGGATGTATCCCCATGTTTCTATACCAGTAGCATAATATAATTTAAGAAACAGATGTTATCTTGAAAAGACATTCATCATGTTACTTATGTGATTATCCAACTTTGAAGTGACAAAAGCATGGTACATACATGCAAAGATTATGTAGTTCATCAACGCCGAAATGTATGTACGCGCATAACTTCCGAACGACTGCACTAAATTGGATAATTGTTTTCTTTTTTGATGCGTTTAAATAGAACTGCATAATATGAATTAATACTTGAATGGAGAGGGATACCTAAGTAGGTTGAGGTTTTTCGAGGCCATATGTAATCTTAGTAGATCATTCATAGCATTATTATTTCTAGCCCCTAATTTTATGTTACGATAGGTACAAAACATAGAACATTTTATACCTAATTATATTACTGCAATAGCTAGTAGCTATAGCACATAGGTACATCTCGGATAGTCAACGCTCGATCACTTTTCCTACCAAGGCTACTAAGGAATGGCCGAGCTTGTTACCTTACCGTCTCGTCTCTAATACTCGATTTCCAAGCCATCGAAGATGTTTATAAGTATTTGCACGTTTCGAGAGAAAAGCTACCCATTTACTATGAAAGAAGCCTTTTTCACTATAGACCAAAATGTACTCTGTGCTATAGACTAGATAGAGCATAGATATTTTTTTGAACACAGTAAAGCTTTGGTTTCATCGGAAAGCAGTTCCGTCATAAAATTCTGTGATTAACACCAGTATTTAACATTAAGTGAAACCCGCTTCCTAAAGATTTAAATCGCTAGATTTGCTCTCACCGCACTTAAAACCTTATTACACTGCACGATATTTAGGAACCCTTTCTCTACATCGGGATGGTGTAATAGAGGAAAGGGAGGAAGAGGGAAGAGTCCCTATTAAAGCAACACATCATTTAAATATCGCGCCCTAGGGGTTTTAGTCACGCGAAAAAGTGCCCATACTCAAGTGAGTGAGCATTATTAAATAGCGTTTCTATGACAATCAAGTCAAATCACTTCGTTATTGTGTGACAGAGGTGTCAAAACTCTAACGATTTAAATCTTTGTCGCTGTCATAATTTTCATGACAGCCGTCACAACTGTCGTCAAGTGCGGCCACCGCTCTTCTAGGTGGTGGTGGTAGTTCTCCGGATGAGGACCTTCACAAGCAACTCTACTACGAACACGAAACCTACTCCAATATGCCAGAGGTCGAAATTAATTTAGTATAGACTCTACTACAGCTGGATCTACAATTAATAAACAATCATTAAGAAAATCTGCTCTCATAGAGCAGCTTCCTTGTGTAAAAACTATATAAGATAAATTTTCCTGAGTGCCGCATAAATATATACTTATGTCCTGTTTTACAAGATCTAATATTACCGTGTCTAAGTAGTCATTTAGTGAAAGACGATAAATATAATGCTAGGGAGGAAGTGAAATGCATAGAAAATAACGACATGCAACGCGATTTCAAATGCCACGGACAGTTCTAAGAGGAAAAGTTGTCCCTAAAGCATTGCTTATTAGATGTTGCTGTCTGAACGAAATCGTGATGATAACAATGTTTACGAGTGTTTATTCCATTTCGTATACCTTGGACTGCCATGAGATAGAATGAATCTATACTGGATGAACTCAACAAGTCAACATCACCAAGCGGCTACTTATCTACAATGTGCCAGGAGCGTGCCTTTAGCATTTTCGGACATATTAGGCATTTACCTAAGCATAGTCTGGAAAGGCTATGCTATGATACGGGCTGGGTGGAAAGACAACGCTCTCAAGGCAGAGCACCGGCAAGATGGTCAGACGCGATCAAGAAGGCTGTTGGAGGCAGCATTTATCGAGCGGTCCACGCTGCAAAATAACGCATTACTTGAAGACGCGTCGTATGTGGTCGCAATCCTCTGCATTGGGGAATTACGAAAAAGAAGAAGATCCCAATGAGAATAATATTAATCGAATGCATTATTGGTCAAATAGTGGTTGCAAGCGCAATCTCTGAACGTGAGGTCCTGTATTCGATTCCCTAATCCGGGAAGGTGTTATTAGGCGGGCAAAAGGCTCGCCCTTTATCTAAGTTACTTAGATGCTCCTTTGCCTACCCTTTCGGGGAATATGTGTTAAGTTAATAATATTTTTAAGCTGTATTTGTTGAAAGTTAACATTGTTCTTGCAATATCTGGGTATATATTGATGAACGTATCAAGGTGGATCCACACATTGCGAGGCATGCGCTCCGCACGGCGCACAACGCATGCCTCGCCAAGTGTGGACCTGTATATTCGTGGCGAGGCATGCGCTCCGCACGCGCGAGGGCGAGCCAACATATGTCGGCAAATGCTTCAAGATCAAAGTGCCTCAGTGCGAGCATTACGTTAGGTGTGGACGTAGCCGCGCATGCACGTTCGAGGCGTGCGCCGCGTAGAATATCAACGCACGCCTCGACTGCGAAAATGAAACTGCGTTTTCTCGGGCCAAACAGCGCGCAGCGCATGCTCGGGCCGATCCAACCCACACAGCAGCAGTCAAGATGGCGCCTTTGCATCGCATGCGCGTATCCGCTGCTGCTTTTATAATTATTAATTCAATTATTGAAAAGAAAAGGAAAGAAAAAAGTCGTCGTTGGTGGGTTAAAAAGTTCTTCCGCCTGCGTTATGAACACGGAAATAAGCTTTTCGATGATCTCTCATTTGAAGAAAATAAATAATGATTATGTTTAGGATCCCATAATAATCTATTACTTTCGTATAATAAAACTGCTTTTCTTAACATTTCTTTGTCGTTCATAATGCGCGCGTACATCCGCAGCGAGGCGGACACAACCATCCAAACGCAACGCACTGCTCGCAATGAGCCGGCCGCCACACGGCGCACAGCGAATAGCGCGTGTGCGGCGCACACGCGCTGTGCGTTGTGCGCCGTGCGGAGCGCATGCCTTGCCAAGTCTGCGCGCCTACTTGCCTCGAGCATTTGCTTCGCACGCGATGGCTCGACCCGAGCATATGTTGGTATAATTTGTCAACACGCACGCCTCAAGCCGAGGCATGCGTTGTGCGCCGTGCGGAGCGCATGCTCGCAATGTGTGGATCCACCTTTACACACATGGACACACATGTAACTCGATTACTCATAGATGATTAAACCGAAGCGCTTTAATTTAGTTATTAATTAACATACAATACTGTATTGAAATGTCTCTTGGGAACACTTTGATGAATACGTGTTATTAAGCCATGGTATTAATTTTATTAGTGTTATTACGGTCGCTTCCGGCTATTCAGAGAATTTAAAAGATTCGTTTGTAGGGCAGTAGTTTCAGGCCAGAACAAACACATGCAAAAATATGCTCATTTTAACCGACTTCAAAAAAGGAGGTTCTGTATTCGACCCGTATGTATGTTTGTATGTCCGCGATTTTCTCAAAAACTAATGAACCGATTTTGATAATTGTTTCATTAATGTGATCTACATACTTTCAGGAAGGTTAGTTACCTACATTAGGTAATTATTCTTATGTACGAAGTTATATGCATAAATGTACTGCATCTCTGGCATTTCTATACGAATTTTGCTGATTCTTCTAGTCGGTGTCTTCAATTCTTCAATACACTAATGTGTTAATTGAATTTGTGTGGGGTAGATAGAACTAAAAAGTGAAAAATATTTTTTTTTACAAAAAAAAAAACAACCGACTTAAAAAAAAATCACTACAAAGTAATAAATAACTTTAATTTCGGAAGTCGGTGTTGTTGATTCCGCATTTTCGTTTTTTGATATTCAGTATTCAGTACATAGTCGGTGTCAAAAAACGAAAATAACAACACCGACTTCCGAAATTAAAGTTATTTATTACTTTGTAGTGTTTTTTTTTAAGTCGGTTGTTTTTTTGTAAAAAAAATTGTATCACAAGCAGATTCACTGGGTGTAGACTGTAGCTATACTTAGGTACCTACACGTATTCAGTAAATATTGTTCGCTAAATTAAGTACTAATATAACAACGATAAGCATATAAATCACAATCTGTTCCTAATTCATCACGAACAACTTATAATATGGACCGTATCTGAAATAATTCTATTTTTATTTTTTTATTACTAGCGACCCACCCGCCCTGCTTCGCACGGTATTCACGACTCGAAAAAAGATTTCTTTAATAAATGCAATTTTAATATTAATGTATTATACTTATCTAAACATTACGAATTCTCTAAATGATGGTGAAACCATATCAAAATCTGCATCGAAATTTAGAAGAACAACGCTGTCACACAAACAAGACATAAAAAGCGACGTCCATTGATATGTATAATTTAATTATAGATATCTATACATACCTATTTTACTTATGATAGTTATGTATAGAATTATACATATCATATTGTTTAATTTACCTATATCAAATTGAGTAATGCGTTAATTATTTACTTAAAACAGTAGCTTTTTACTTTAATCTTACCGGGAAATTGATTACCTAAATAATTATAAGTGCACGATCTATGCAATCTAGCAGATAACAATCGTTTTCAAATTTTGTATTGGAGTAGGTGCCTAATCAAGAAAAGTTTCTAAAAAAACTTTTGAAACTCCGAGCTTCGAGTGTAGTTAGTTTTTCAATTTTAGGAAACTGAATAGAGCTGAATTCAAAGAATTCTTTTAAGTCTTTCTTGTCCTGTGCAGTTCAGTGTTTTTTGTTTTTAAACGATACATGCATCATTGAATGCATTCTGTTTTAAAAGTGAGACTATTTATATTTTAATTGCATTTTTCCGTTGCAAAAGGCAATGGACTTAAAAGCTTCGCACAATAAGCTCCTGAAGATATCTGTGATATATATATTAATAAAGAGAAAGTGGTGATTAAATACAGATAACTGTCACACGAATAATTAAGTGAGATGAAATCTATGATACCATAACAATACCATTGATCCCACGCGTCAACAAAATTAACCGCTGCGACACATGCATGAGAAATTAGAAATCATGGTGGGTTCCACTCACCTCTGACTCCCAAGCATCTTTCACGGGTCGCGGTTTACTCTCCTTCATGTTTCCAGAGAACGTCATAGCAGTGATCCTTTGTTCCGGCCGTTGCACTTTCACACTGTGACCCCTCGCACTGGACTCATGGGCTGTCACAACACACACTGTATTCACGGTTTTCTGGATAAGCTTTGTTATTGAACACTGTCACTTTCTGTTATGTTTTTGCGGGCTCGTCGGTTGCAAGGTAAACATGGCTCGGCGCGTGCGCAGCGCTGCGGTACTGAGGTGCGGTCGCGAGGCGGGCCGGCGCGGACTGAGCGCGGCGTCTCGCGGTAACGGGCACGCACTACAGTTAACTTTCTCTCAACCCAGTCGCACGACCATAACTTAGCGCCATCGAAAGTCGACACCGGCACAGCCTCACGGGTCAAAGCCTTCATTAATATTTCATTAAACCTCCCCAAAACAATAGTTCGCTTTGCTTGGGTACACACGAATTTTGTGTTTCCATGTTTTAGTTATAAGTATGAAAAGTGTTTATTGTTTTGTGTATAGTTTCAAGTACAAAAATAATATTGAAATTTAATCCAGGGTTGGGGTAGAAACAAAAACAATATTGTATAAAACTTAATGTATAATTATGATATTTACAGACTTACTTTATATAAAACAAGTAATTTTATAGCTATCAATATATACTCATTACAACAAGTCATTAATAATTTACATGATGTTTAAAATAAAAGCAACAGTATACAGATTACTGAAGATTAGCAATTATAAAATCGTAATAGCACAAAAATTTATGAACGATATTATTGGAAATGAGAGATTCCATAATTTACATTATAATAAAATTATATACATACATAATTTTAAAAGAATGTTTATCGATATAATTGCTTTAAAATCACTACCGCAATACATGGATTATGTCGTACTTGATTAGATCTTCATCACTTTACGGAGCTTACACATTTGCTCTACTTCTGTCGATAGATACAAGCAGGTATTATATCGTGACCTTGGCTTTTTTCCAGAGATTGAAAGATTCTTAATCGATCGGTCAGAACAGACCAAATATGTTAGCAAAATTTAACATTTTTCAACCAGCCTTTATGTTTATCCAGCGCCACATAAATATAATAGGGTATATTAAACACTAGTACATTATACGTACACCGTAAGTGTAAACATGGAAAAATATTTTAAGTCAACATTTCAACAGTTTACCTGCGCTTGTTATCAAAATACTTTATGACATAATATATTAAATTTTGAATTACACGAAGAGCCTATGTTTCGACGCCTCTTATACGAAACATTGCAGTGTCTGTGATGCTATTTGCATTGTGAAAAAAGATAATCAGATATTGATTTATGGTGAATCAACAGAAGTGTTTGCGCTTGCAAGTCTAGCTAATATTTTCTGGTAGGAAACTATTGAATAACATAGTGTAAGTATGTAAAAAATGTGTAATAATATTTAACACTAGAAATAAAAATAATTATATCACATTTGATTTTATAAAAAATAATATCGCAATTATACACTTGTAGGGTGTATCGCCTGAGGAAGGCTTATCTTCGTCGATAACTTGATTTTCACATACATACACAGTGGATGTCATAATGTGTAAGCTAGATAAAAGAATTTAGTTGAGCCTTAGATCTTTGGAAAATCTGAATGTCTTATTAAGTAATATTATATATCGATAAACATCTACATTTTACCTTATTAGTTTTAATTGCAAATCTAACAAAATCGTTTAGAAAAATAAGTCGTCATTTTGGCTTCCACTTTATTCTATAATGGAATGGTCTCAAGAATAACCATTATATCAACATTTTTGTAGTTTGCTATAATAATTTTGTATAATGTACTGTAATTACGCATTGACTTAACATAACAGAATAATCGCTATATAAAAACACGTGTAATGAAAACATTCTTCAGACTGATGCAGAGTTCGTGTCACCAAATTGACTTCAGTACTGCCAACACTGACATCGTCGCCAGTACTCACTTACACGGCCTCGCGTCCCTCGCAATCAGACCCGGATGACTTACTCATGAAAACACTTCACACGAAATGGCACCGCTACTGAACAATACATCGCTTTAAAAAATATTTATAACTGATTCCTATCTATTAGTTACACTAAGAAGAATTAATCTATACAGTAATATAAAAAGTTTTCAACGCTAGTCCAAATAATGTCACTCATTTGCCAAACAAGCCGATTAGCAGTATTATTGCTCTCTATGTGGCGTCGAGCCGACCGGGAAATAGTCTCGACGTAAAACAAAACGTATCGACACGTCATCAAATAATCAGTTTAATCTCAGAAGGCGTATAATTATGTATTTAACAGCTACAGCTTTATAATAGCTTATTGAATCATTAATTAGTGATTTAGTTCGTTCAACGTTTGAATAACTTACGCTAGAGCTAGGCTAGGGCAACGCGATGCTAACAAGTTGTTCCCGCCGAGGTTGCGTCGCGCGTCACGCACACGATGGACATCATAAAGCCTAACTATTTAACACGCTTTACATTGAGCTCAACATTCAGTGTTACTTTAATAACAACAGTGTTCCATTAGTGCGTTATAATCACTGAGTTCTTCCCTGTACTTAGGAATCTCATAACTGGACCAGTAGTCTTATCGAATAATCACAAATTAATTGCCTCTGTTCAGATGGTTAACGTTTATTTTCCTATTGTTTCATTTATAAGTAATTATGGAATTATTTATCTATTCAGTAAATTATATTTACTACAATTCATACATATTTGTGGCAAACTAGGTCTTGATTATTTTAATGATACCAAGTAAACTTTAGAGGAATTAATATTAAAATGTAGCTTCGGGAGATAATAGGTGGTATATTAGTGGCAGTAGTACAATTTTGCGGTTGGCTACAATTGAGCAAACAAACACGGCACGTGGAACGGATAACCATAACGAATTGCACTAATATCGGTGCGACTTTATTCGCAATCGAAAAGTATTTATTCACATATTTGGAAGCACTTTAAGAACATCAAATGAACATTCCAAAGTTGTACCTACATCGCACACATGCTCTTTTACCAAAACGTTTCTAACCAATATAACACCTATAATCACATCTCAACAAAATATTACAAAATCTAATAGAAAACCCAGTCAGTGTGATGAGAATACAAATGATACGTTTTCAAGTTCACAAAAAAATGTAAAAACAAATTATTGAAAAACTGTGGTAGTATCTCCAAAGCCCAAACTCTATTTTCAAAGAAATGCCGCAACTTGTATAATTAATTAAGAACGATTAACATTTTATTCAGGAAGTATAAAAGATCTGTACTTATTATAAAACGTTGCATTTAGCGCCGCTTTCGGCGATAAATTGTGTTGTGATTGAGTCTACCTTATAAAATACAACACACAAAGAAAAAATACAATTTGTGACCGTAACATAATACAGTATAAATTTTACGCCAAATAAATAGTTTAAAGTTGAAATCTAGCTTAACGACTACCGAGCTAAGAGCTAGCAATATAAGAAAAATCACAAGTTTACAAAAAATACAGCATGTTGGATACGTCTCACATATCAAAATAATTCACTTGTAAACGTTACATACAATTCACATAGTTTGAAAGCGCATAATCTTCACCACAATAAACAGTATCACTAACCTTTCTCGAAGGTCAATTCAAAGAATGTATAGTTATGCTTAGAATACGTCAACTTAATTATAATAAACGATACCATAATGACAATAATTGTACTCTGCAATAACTACGATACATAGTAGGTAAATTAAAAAACGAAATTGCACTCTCGGTACGCATGTACAAAACGTAACGTCAGACGGCGGTACAACGCAACTTTAGAATATTCAACACTTTACCGATGCGTTCTGGTAAGTTATTGCATACAAATCTTCCAGAAAACGGAAGAAGTCAATATAAATAACATTAAAAATCACAGGTGCGGCCGCGGCCGGTGGTCGGGAAGAGTCGCCCGTGTGAGTGTAAGCTCGCGGCGTGCCGGGCCGCAGGTGGCGCCACTGTAGCCGGGTGGCCCAGCGCTCAGCCGCATCGCTCCGCTCCGGCTCTAAGGCACAGCCGTCATGGTCTGTGGAATCTGCGGACACCGACGGCACGGGTCAACGTTCACATAGCACTAATGTGTTTCTAGATAAAAACAACCATAGAGCCGGCTATCTAATTTGGACGTGCTTTGCTTTTAAATGCTTCTTATGATTTAAGTCTGATTTCAATGTTATAAATATAAATTAAAGTAAAAAGAAAAAGTTGTATGGGGACTGAATTATTCGGTTCTAAGTAAGAACATTGATACAAAATAAACGGGCATACCTGGTAAGGTGCTTGCTTTCCTCGTGTACGGCCATCTCCGAACTCTTAAATTCGTTGAGCTCGCGTCTGATGGCGGCCTTGTCCCGCGGAGTCAGACGAGTCCACGGCTTGTCCGCGCGACGGTCGTAGTCATGCGCCTGAACAAACGTTATACTCATTAATATTTGAGAAACAATTAACTATTGCCCCTAATGGTAGACAAGTCAGATAAGAGGCCTACATGTCTCATGGTCTACATGTCCGTAGCCAAAAAATAGGTGAAAGTAGTACCCTCGGGTTATGAAGTTTTTTACAAGATATTTTTACGTTGCCAAGAAATAAACAAAGTTATGATAACGAACAACTACCGGGAATATTATGTTGAAGGTCGACTCGATTGACATCTTTCCCAGATGACCGTCCCTTTTGTAGGTATGCATACTCATTTTTTTTATAAAGTTACTAATAGAATTGTATTTTAAATATTGGTTCTAAAATAATTGGTTAATCATTATTATTTTTTACTAGCAGCGCCCCATGGTTTCATCCGCGTAAGTGTCAATCCCGTTGGAATATCGGGATAAAAAGTATCCTACGTTTTAATCCTGGTTATAAACTATCTGTGTGCTAAATTTCATCCAAATCCGTTAAACGGTTTACACGTGATTGAGTAAAAAACATCCAAACATCTTCACAAATTTTCACATTTATAATATTAGTAGGATTGAATGTCGACATCGGTATCGAACCGACTGTTTTCAAATACAGCAAGCGTCAACCAGACCCAGGAAAACGGTCGCAGAACAATTCTATGTCACAAGCCGTGTACCCGATGGTATTTCCGATCGGTAAATATGATAAACTTCCATACAAACTGTCAACTTAACCGCATTAGGGGATAAATTTTCTAAAATCCTTGCTTATGGCTCACTTTCGATATATAAGGAACATGTTTCTAGACCCAGCCGGTAGGGCTGTCCGTTGTTCAGTTTAAGATTTTTATTAATTAGATGATTCCCTATGACCATGATTATTACCTGTGTGACTTCGATGTAATCACTGAAGCGGATGATCTTCTTCTCCTTGAGCTCGTCGACAGTGGGTCGGAAGCTGAGCTTGCGCAACAGATAGCGCTTCTTCTCCTCCTTCTGTTTCTTCTCCTCGGCGGGTGACTGGCCTGTAACGTAATATTATTTAATAAAATGTGTGAGGGAGTGTGTATCTGGTATTATAAAGAACCTACCACAAAGTAGTCGGGCACAACTTTCATTTGTTTAAGAAAGAAGTGGCAAAAACAAGAGGGTTTTGAGATTTAAAAGCTTCAATTCGACAATGTAAAGTACACAACAATAACAATAAATCTAAACTGAAAAACTCATAAGTGTTGTATACAACAAAAGTGTTTTAACAATACTGCACGATACAAGAAAACAAGTTTTTTTAAAAGAGATCCCGTATCCAATCATATTATTGACTCTTAAATAAGAGTACATAGTAAAGTTACACATGCAGTGTTTTATGTAACAGCGTATCTGCAGTGCATAATTGTGCACCCTTCAGAGATCATAGATCAGTAGTCCAAATTAGCCCTGGATTAAATAATCTGGAAGTCATGGACAGAGGGCGTTGCCCAACAGTGGGATGATGCAATCTAACAGTAACAGAGTTTAAATGAAATAAACAACAGGGCCGTCCAGTTCGCTAGATATAGTTGATCTCCGGAGATGAAAAGAAGTATTAGTATGTAGTGTGCTTACTTTTGAGTATGTTCCTCTCGACGAGCTCCTCGGCGGTGGGCCGCATGGACAAGCGGCGGATGAGGCGCGCGCCGATGGCCTCCCACGACTCCTGCCGCTCGTGCTCACTCTGCACCACCAGGATGTTCCTGCGCACACATCACACATACACCACGAGTTTATTCACTATTATTCGCACGCACTGATATAACTTTCTCCGAGCAGTAACAACATTTATTCTCTGCACCTACTCCCGTGTACCAAACGACCGACAACATAAAAGCTTACGTGAACCCGAAAATGTTTTCATAATATCCGATTTACATACACACTTGGCTAATTCCCAAGACCCGTAATTTAGCTCGCAGGTTCAATTAATAAATTAGGGATGTTCTAGAAATTTGCAGCCGACTAATATTACGATGTAGATTTACTATAGTAAAATCATTTTCTACGATAAATGAGCTAAAGTAAACGTAGTAAATGGTAATTCAATAGCTATTAGTCAAAATTACAACAATGCCAATGCCAAGAGCGAGCTCTTAGAAACAGGAAGAAATAAAACAAGTGATAACAATGACTTTGACGGTGCTGACTAAAATAACGCTCCCAGGCATGCATTGTTGCCAGACGGTGTGGAGTGGACTATTACTGTGCCGAACTGTGCATTGCGTAACACTACACGTGCATGTGTTGATGTTCGGCCCGTGCGAATGTTAATTCACACAATAGCGCATCTCTTTTCAGGTATAGCCAGTATTAATAAAATATTTTGGAAATACTCAGATTTTCATTATACCCTATGTATTTATACTCACTGAACCATATTCTCGCGTCACAAACTAACTTTATAAATTAAAAAGCTATATGCACTTTTATCTTGCTATCTAACTGTGCAAATGAACAAGTGTAATCAATAATGTTATATTATGGTTCAGTAGTTTTTCCTTATTATTTACCAAATCACAAATATAATTTGCGGCTTAGCAGCAGCGAGTGCTTTGTTTTCCTTGTGATTATTAATTTAACGATAATAATAATGTATGATGATGTAGGTACACTCTCGATTTTAGTGACAACAATAAATGAAAATACTGGCAAAACTAGTGCCTAGGAGTATTTGAAACTGCTAAATGAATCTTAACATGAATTTTAAAAATGATTTTTTTTTAACAAACTAAATAATCTGTATTCGCTATTTATTTGCCAAAAATGTAAACAAATGAGTTTATGAAAAAATAGCTTTAAATCCTGCACAATAAAGTTCAGTTTACGCTACAACTTCAAACATTTTTATAACTTTTTCAATAGAGCTAGTCACTCTGAAATCACCTTAATTGTCATTAAAATAAAGTTGATATTTGTTTAACTTGAAATAGGGTAGGGGTGTGCAGCACTGCGCACTTTTACTTTAGTACTGATGGACAGACTATGAGTTTTGGCATTCTTAGACTAGGTATAGTGACTAAACTAATGGGTATATTTGATTGAATTTCCGTATGTTGACTGGGGAAATCACATTACATATACGCAATTTAATTTACTGTCGTATTGACGTCTCCACCTTGTATAGTCATAAGTAAATTTCGTAGTAAATATTAAATGACCACGTAATACTGCCAACCCTCATTAGCTACAACGTAGATAGTGACATTGACAATGTTGTGACTATGATAATTATAATACAAAGGAATTTGTGTAATTTTTACGTAATTCCTTACAAACAATTATGAGTGCTACTATTTGGCAGACGCACCTGAAGTTTTGAATGATTCTGTTACTTATGCAGGTTGACTTCCGCAACCAACTTTCACTATGGATACATTCACAGCAACTTGACATGCCGAAATCAACCAAAAATTTTTATAATTCCATTTTTTCTCTAGCTTAAACTTGCTGACTTTATGGAAAACATAATTAATCAGTTGATTTTCCAACCAGCCTCTTCTAATGAGCACCATAATGATGGTTCCGGGAACATATTAGCCAAACTAACATCTGTCATTCTCATTAGTCTTACATTGTCAGTATAGTGCCAAAACACACATGTTACGCCATCAGCAGGAAGTAATTTCCAATACAATAGAAACGCAGCTTGTTTTACGAAGGTCAAATACTGGATAGCTAGCAATCGGTCAGACTCGAAGCCAGCTTAGTTCGGACAAGGCTAAGTTAGGTGATAGCTGTTAAGAATAGACTATCACGATTGCAAACGTGATTAAGTTAATTATGGATTTAGATAAAATGATATAGTTAATGACGCTGTTTCATCACTCAATGGCATCGCTAATATGTATATCTGATAATCCATCTCATAGTTTTCAGCCATACTGTAGCTCTTGTGCCCCAACGTAGTCTTTAAGTTTCATCGTCGTTCTATTTATTTTTGTCGGACGGTTGATAACACATTCAGAAGGTCATCCATCACCACAAATATGAATTTAAAACTTCATGTGCACACAATTATCGGTGTAAGCAGTATTTCGGTGAATAAAGTAAGGAACTTTTCAAAACTCTGGACCGCGTGTTATGACTGCGGCTGCTACTAAAGTTGGCGTATACAAAATGGATATTGTGTTTGTTTTTCCGGAAGTTGAAAGAAATCTCCGAATCTCGAGGAAATCAGTTTCACTCACAAAAATAACCAGACACAAAGATCCGTGGAGAGTATTGTACAATACCCGGCTGTTGATAAGGCTCTAAGGCGCACACACACATTAGGAAAAAAATGACTTTGTAGAGTAAAAGTTTGATGCATGTGTGACAGTCTACGTCAATAACTCCATGTAAGGCACATCGACAGCCGCGTACTCCAGTACGTCGTGCAACATACCTGTTGATAAGCTCCTGGCGGTCAGGGCGCAGCGCGAGCTTGATGTTGAGGCTCTCCTTGCGCGCCAGCTTAGCCGCCACACGATCCGACTCGTTGGACGTCTCGTACTCTTCCCACGGCCGCGCGTTCTCCTTGTTCTCCATCCCGTTGCCCACGCGCACCGGCCGCGTGCTAAACGTAACAAACGCGTTAGAGAACGAAGGGTTTTAGCTGATAATACTTATGCTACCATGTGCTTTTGCATGTGTAAGCTAATAATGCAAAAAATATAAGTAATAAGGGGTCTATGACAGGCATTTAAGTTTTCTTAAAATTGAGGTGTTTTGTTTTTATTCATATTTCTCTCGGTTTTAAAGCTATTCTGGATCATCAAGGTGTTTTTTTTTCTTAGAGTTGGTTTCAGTGTGGAATAGTGGTGAGTGTCACTAAGTATGTAGGTTAAATATTACTATATTAGCACATTTTTGTAATTGACGATCGAACCAGCACCGTTACCATGCATGTGCTCCATATTTTTTTTAAATTAGTACCAAATGAGTCTTAATCTTAATTATTCGACAAGTCACAGACCTAGTATGCACGTTCAAGGAAGGCTGTAAGCCTCCTATCATTCATTACACAATAATACGAACAAAAATATGTAACTGACACATTTATAATCTACTAAAATAAATCAAATTAAACTCAATTTTAAAACAATGAACTAATACTAATTGGATTAATATAATGTCCTTCATAATATGTAAACTAAGAAACAACAAATAATTTTTCAAAATAATCAAAAATCTATGATCGTCAAACTATAATGACAGTACACGTACATGCAACATAGAATAACGACGCTTATATCAAGAGTACAAGAGAAAAACAGCCATAACTTTAACAACACACACGTCACATGTAGGTCGTGGCTACAAAGATTTCATTCAGGATTTCTGTTTTAAAATTTCGGCTCTTTGTACTTTTTTGTAATTTATACTATTTTTCTTTTGAGTTCAAAGCATCAGAATCGTATGTCATTATCATATGCATCTATAATGGCGTTAGTGTGTAGACAGTTAGAGATATCGACAGTTAAAATAAGAGAGATTAGATTCGGAAGCGTGCACAGCACGATGCATGGACTAAAGGCGAAGCGGACCGTCGGGAGGTCGGTGGCGATGCGTGGTCAACAACACTGGCATAACGTATGGGACTGTTACCATATGCGGATCCTCGGTTTAGGCGGCGGCCGCCTGCTCGCCGACGCATGGTGGAAATAAACGGTAACTTTCACTATCACGCCCAACATTTTATATGAACATCAATGAACTGCAGCTGTACTATCTCCTCGCTCACAATCACGTCAAAATGATAAGTAGAAGTAAAAACAAAAGGTCAAAAACTTCAAATTAAACTTCGTGAAATAGCGGGGCCAGCGATTTGGGATCACAGCGGGTGTTAAAGCTGAATAACTATAACAATCATTTTGACAATATCGTGATTAAAGAGTAAATAATACGTAGAATTTTATAACTGCATATGGATGGTTAAAGATAAGCAAAGAATTCTTTAATATTTGTGCCCATTCTCTTGTTGATTAACTAAACTAAAATGAGAGAATTACTATCTCTTACAAATGTACAGACAGCGTGAGAAAAGGACGGTGATAGATTCACACCTTGAAGTTCGCCGTGTTTTTAATCGACACTTTTTGAGCTTTCTTTATACATAACTATGTTAATTTGAGTTCATCTCAAAATGACAGCTCTTATTTTATGTCCTTCTTGTTTTATTACAGGGAAAAAGATAGCAATATTCTAAATTAAGTTCAGTTTGCACAACAGAATCGGCAACAATGACTCAACGTCCATTTGCACCACAAATTACTAAATGCATATGACGCTAAACTTATTTAAAACATAATTCTGTCTCTGTAGCCTTCAAACGATTGACAGAAACAGAACGATATTTTTAATTTGTTTAGCGTTGAACGCATTTAGTGATTTGTAGTGCAAGGTGAAGTGAAGTGTCGATATGGAAGTGTACAAGTAATTTGATTCCTTAGTAGCAGTGTTATACTGACTTGAAGCTGGTGTGGTGATGGTCCTGCCTCGGCGCCAGCGGCGTTGCCAGCGGGGTAGCGGCGGGTGAGGCGGACGGCGCGGGTCTCTTCTTGAGCGCCGACTTGAGCGGGACCGCGTTGAAGATGGGTTCTTTCGGCGGGATCTCCTCCACGCGGGTCGTGTCCGCGCCGTGGTTCAGTGGCTCTATGTCATCGTCCTCCTGTTCGTCCTCCTCTTCGGCTGGTGAGTTAAAAGGATAACAATGCATTTACTATCGATAAATCATGTCGTTATTAAAACGGAAAGTATCAGACTGCTAAAATAATATTATCATCAATAACGGCCTCTTGTGGTACAGTACCTGAGTTGGGCCTGTCCAAGAATGTGCTATTTAACATAATTAGAAATCGCATTCCGTCTAATAAGGGGCTGTTCGAAGGGTGACATTGAAGATAAAAACCGTACTGAGGTAAGCAATTTAGTCACCGCAGAACCTCTCACGCGAGTACGCTGCTAAAGTTAAGAATGTGATCATTTCGCAAAACCCGTAACTATTATAGATGTTTGCAAATAACAAGTCTATAGAATCTGAAAATCATCTATACTTACAGTCAGAGAGAGGATGTTGCGCGAGGGGGTGTTGGTTGTGCGCGTGCGCATGTTGGTGCTGGTGCTGGTGTTGGTGGTGGTGGCGCGTGGGGCTGGGCGAGCTGAACATGGGCGGCGGCGGGATGGGCCCGATCTCCGACAGCGCGATGGGCGGCTCGGGCAGCTCGGACAGCATAAGCTGCTCCTCCGCGTCGCCGTGGCCGTGGCCGTGGCCCCCGCCGTCGGCCGTCGACCCGTAACCACCCACTGGAACATTTATGTGAATACAGTATTTTACGTATTTTATATTTGCAGTTTTATTTTTGGACAAGCTCATTGGTAAAAATGACAAACTTCCATCCCCCAATTAATCCACTTAGGAATGAATTTTCAAAAGTCCTTCCGTTGTGCTCACTTTCGGTATAAAAGAAATCTTATGCACAAAATTTAATGTTACTAAACCCAGCCAGGCTGTGCGTTGTCTTGTCTGACTGTGAGTGAATGAATTTAAGGTTTTTATTGATATAATAGAATACTCTTTATCACTACTCTTCATTATTAAAAAAAAAAAAAAGAAAACAATGGATGGAATGTGTGAATGATGAAATGATTAGAAAGGGGGTGACTGCTGAGATGACGTCTAATAGAGAAGTATGGAAGAAAAAGATATGTTGCGCCGACCCCAAATAAATTGGGATAAGGGCAGGAGAATGAAATATTATTACATAGGGTGATAAAATGGGCGGTCGCTAAAAGCGATCTTCTAAAAACAACCTTTGCAGGGATTTAAAGGGAAAAGGAGAGACAATACTGCAAGTAGTCTGTGGCCGTTCCGTTAAGTTGATTTGTTTGGTAATTCTGTCCATCCTCAGATTGAATGGCAAAAATCGCTGGTTGCTATGAGACCACCCATTGTATCACAATTTTTATTAAGCCTGGACCTCTCAGTTTTAGTGCAGGGCAAGTCAGCGACAGTTAATAGTAGCACCGCACATGATTCAAAATTGTTCAAAATGTTTGTCAAATATTGATTCGCTATAAGATTGCAGGCATGTCAACACATATTAGAATTTCAATTCATTTGGTTCTCATTTACTAATTAGCTAACCCGCCTGTAATCCCCAAACGGCTCACATTTAGGCGTTATTAATTAACAATGTGTAAAGGCCAAGCCTATGGACTTTTATGGGCCAATCCATTTACACGCTTGCCCGAAGGGTCGAAGTAAATACTGCATCAGCCGTATCTGGCCATTTGTAATTATGTTTGGGGCTTTAAGTGCCATATAGATGTCTGTTGTCATGATTTTGACCAGGTCATGGTCAAAATCATTATTTATTCATATGGTATAATTAATTGTTTATGACAATACATACCGACATCTCCTTGGTAGCATATTCGTCGTGGGATCTTGCCGGTCAAGGAGTTGGGTCGCTCGGGTCTCATTAGCTCACCACCATTTTCCAATTTGTCCTTCTTTGGTTCTGGAATGAAAGAGAAATATTTTATAAATAAGAGAAAAAATATTTTAATTAAGTAATTTCATCTGAACTAGATTTTCCTTCCTAAAGTTTTTATTGCTTTATCCAAGCTTGTTAGTCTAAGTTGGCAAAATTGTAAGCCATAGGTTTTAAGTAGTTCAATGTTATCTCAAAACAAGAATGAACAGAGCAGATAGAATAACAAAACACCTTCAAGCTTCAAGAAGCGTGAAATTGTGAGGCGCCAGCTGAGAAATACCACTCAAATCTAATTATGTATATCCCTACTTCCGAAGAAAAATTTTATCCAAAAATAAATATTCCACATTTAAGCGAGTGTTTTGTACCATGTCCGTACATCAATTACTGCGCTTTCA
The DNA here is from genome assembly GCA_914767645.1 of Hydraecia micacea. Classification (NCBI taxonomy): domain Eukaryota; kingdom Metazoa; phylum Arthropoda; class Insecta; order Lepidoptera; family Noctuidae; genus Hydraecia; species Hydraecia micacea. The sequence continues at coordinate 11,307,479 of OU611782.1, read as the reverse complement.
ATAACAATCATCGATCTTAGCATTTTACAAATGAAAGCATATTCAAATGTGGCAACAAGAATTTGACAGTAAGCCAAGAGCTCAAATGCTCGAAGTAAGGCATAAACATTTCAGAACGTGTGTAATGTTGTGTCTACTTATATGTAGTGCACGCCAATGTATAGGTAGTATTGTTTGCATAGCACAAATAACCAATTCCGTTGCGAACTTGCGAGTACGAGCGTGAGTGGCGATGAGCAATATAGAATTTCTAGGTACACTATGGCTATGGTCTAATAATAGTCGATAAACGAGTGACGACGTGGCACGCGCCTCCATTCACCGCGCGACGGCGTCGGCGTCGGCCTTGGCCTCGCCATGGAACTGTGTTATTGACGCATCTCCGCCGGTATCATTCCCTAGATAAAAGTATGCATTACTTATATTGTTAAATCACGCACAAAAACGCGGTTGCAGGGAAACACCCATATCTAATTGAGGGGCTTGTGGCTAAGTAATAACAGCCGCACGGGTCTATTGATCAGGTTAAGCTACGCTTGCCGCGGTTGGTCCATGGATGGGTGACCATATTTACATACCAAGACCCCTTCGTGTCTCGGAAAGCACGTCAAGCCGTTGGTCCCGGCTGTCATTCGTGGATCTTTGACAGTCGTTACGGGACGTCAGAAGCCCGAAAGTCTGACAACCAGTATTACCAAGGGGTATCGTATTACCCAGTAACTGGGTTGTGGAGGTCAGATAGGCAGCCGCTCCATGTAAAATACTGGTATTCAGCTGCAACCGGTTAAATTGGAAGCCGACCCTAACTTAGTTGGGAAAAGGCTAGGCAGATGATAACCCATATCTAATTGTATATCTGAATAAATTATCACAATTTGCCATCTTACTTTATTATCTGATAACAAGTACAAGATGGCGGGACGAGCTGGACAAAACAAACGACCAGTCTACATTAGACCTGGATCGCAAGGACTGGAAGTCATGGGGAGAGGCCTTTGCCCAGCAGCGGGATGATACAAGTTAACCATATCTGTAACAAATATGAGGTGGTCAAAGAAATATCACTTAATAAAGCGTGACGGTTGATAGGGGAGTGTGGAAGAAAAAACGTGTCAGGGTACTAAACAAGGGTAGGAAGCGAACCCGTAACCATACCGTTTGGGGCCCGTGGCAAATTCAAGGGATGGGGCCCTCCCTCAATGACTTCTTCCGCGTAGATACATTTCATATTTTCCCCTACAAAATTTAACACCTGACTGTTTTTGTCCTTGTTAGAATCCTCCTGTGCTCATGGCTCTCTCGGGCCCGGGGCCCCCTCTGGCTGGGGGCCCGTGGCATTTTGCCCCAATGCCACCCTATAGTTACGCCACTGGCAGGAAGATGATGGTAAAAGAGAAGTTTTAAATGCTGAACTGGCCAGAGTTTAGCTCATAAGTTAACTGAATTTTAGATAAAAACACTTGAGACATTTCCTTTACCGACCAACGATTTTTGCAAATTTAGCGAGCCCTTACCGACCATACAATTTTTGCACATAATTATTATGCTTGCCCTGTCTGTATGTGCATGTGTACATTGTAAGTAGTACCTACACTATACATGCACAATGAGCAGAGCTATTAGGCCCTCGCCCATGTGAGGCAACATTTAACATAGCGCACCAGGCACCGCCAGCCTCGCAATTTTCGTGACCGAATGCGGCTTAGTTAGCTATTGCGACATAGATCAACTATGCAAAAACTCGTTTCGACAGATTCTATGCTTTGTATAAATCTTTTAAAGGTCTTATTGTTGAATGCGCCCGAAATCTGAAAATAATGATGCGGTAATGTTATTTTATAGAGCTTTGTGTAAAGATGAACTAAAATAGGTATCTTCGTGATCAGGTCGCCAGAAAATCTGTAGCAATAAATCAGAAAGATGACCATGACATCTATGAATGTGTTGAAATATTAGCATTTAGTACCTATATAAATAGTACTTTTGGGTGCTATTTTTAGGATATGAGTAAATAACGAAATGACTAAATAAACAAAATCCTAAAAATATCCTATGTCCCGTATAAATGATGAGTCACGGTTCCGCACCGTGAACATAGAAGTTACTACAAACAGTTAATAAACAAACGTTTACTACCGTTTCTGATTGATTAGTGAATTTCTCAAGCCAAAATTTGTTGTGCTAGGTACACTATTTATATTTTCAATAACGAAAGTATACTGCTCAATTTGAATGACTGTACATAGTGATTCTGGCCTTACGAAAACATGAGTTAATTAGTTCATTGTACCTTTAATTAACTAAGTTCCGTTCTGTATCAAAACAAAACAAAGTAGTTAATTTTATCAACAGGTGTCTTTAAGAGTTCATCGTTCATCAAGTCATCATCCTACAACCACAAAACCCAGAGATGACACCCTAAGAAAACTTCTTATCCTCTATATAAGTGCTACATTGTCAAGCCCAAGGTTAAACTGATCGATTGTCGCAAGTAGTCGCAACCTTCTTTCGTTTATTTAATCTCCGATTGGACATGACCATGAAATCCAAGTTTTTAAGCTTAAACATCAGGTACTATGTTTCACCGTTGTTGTCAAAATACCCGCTGATTTATATTTGATTTCATTGCTGATCGGAAGCACGCTCTATAAAATAAAGTTTACTGTTCCAATACTACCATTACTAAAAGCATACATTAAGATATCTAAAACAATAAATGCTTAGTTAAATCAACAGGCTTTAAAGGAGCGAGAGGTTGCGCTAGCGCTGAGAGGCGCGGGACGCGGTTGGTCCGGGACTGGGCGGATCGATGCCGCCCGCCCTTGGCCGCCCGCCTTCGCACCGACACTCCGAGGACGTCGTTCGCTGCAGCGTTATGTAACCTACATCGTCCTTCACTCCCACGGACCTAAACCTCTGAAGGTTAACCCCTATCTGAGGCACGTGTATTGCAGGTAACTCTTGATAAAGAATGATTCAGTACTTAAGAAAAACGTAGGACAACGTCTTTTCAATCAAACCATTTTAGAGAAATCCATCATTTGGATTTACCCCGTCTTCATTGTTTTTAGAATCACAGCGAGACGTTGGGGTGGGTCATTCTAGTAACTCTGGTGACATCAACAAACAACATGATAAATAACTACCGAGCACATACAAGGTTTGTAAACAAACATTTTGCCTGCACATTAAAGATGCCATGTATCGTCTTGCTCACAATTTTCCTGCCAAATGGAGGCCATTAAGTAGGTACATTCTTAATGCTGGCGACGTGCAACATCAAACGAACGGGATAGAGCGATGACATCGCTGCAAACACTCACAGACGTGATTGGAATTTTCCCAATTTCGATTTAGGACAAATAAAGTTATTCATTTATTCGACACTATTAAATCTTTCGGAATAAATCCGCTAAAATCTAGAGCCCCGTCAAAGCCAAAGTAAATTATGTGTACAACCTAGTAATGTCACAAGACTTGCTCGTTATCAGCTGCCACCGTTTCTACACAGAAAAACAAAATCTGTTTAATTGCTCTACTTTCAACGTTTTATTACTCGGCTCGCTTGAACATAATGTAAATAATCATCCAAATTAACCTCTATTTACAGACTTTGTGCATGTATAATTATATGTGTAATCTTGTTATAAAATATAATATAGATCGTCAGCGGATCGACAGACACCAACTTGTATCACAACAGTGGACAATGTCAAGAGTACGCGAGGTGGCTACTCGCGAGCTGGCCACATGCTCGACTTGCTTGTCATGTCGCGTAAAACGACGAGAGACCACACTCGTTAAAAATAAATTTAAGACGATAAAAACAGAAAACACTCATCGACACGTCAGGTAGGTATTTGGCCTGTTTACGCTACACATAATGTTAAACGAATACTTTATTACACGTTACAGCGTTTTCAAACGCTTCTAGCGCCAACATGTATAAAAATTACATGCAATCTTCCATTAAATTAACTATTTGAGAACTTCATTAAATCTTCCATGAAACAGTACACTCTGCAATGATTCTGATGAAAATGTAAAGTAGCCAAAAGAAACCTGACCAATCAAAATGAAAAACCACTGTCCACAAAAGAAAAGCATAACAAGTTGTGTTTTCGATGAAAACATGCGATTGTTAGGGGTATCATTATCTAAGACAATTGCACAGAAAACGAGATATATGGACAAATTATGTTAAGCAAGAGCAACAAACTGGGTCGCACGCGATAGGTACGCGCAAGAGGAATTTGTGCGACGAACATAAGAAAGCATTTGCGACATTGACGTACGTGGGCGGGCGGTGACGGGTGAAATAACATCTCTTTCAGCGATTCTTCAACAGTTAATTGCAAAATCAAAAAAAAGTTAAGACAGCGTAGACTTCAATAGAATTCCCTTGAGTTTAGTCTCTGTAGCTTTCTCAAAGTCTTAAAAACAAAGTTTGGTAATAGTGAGATACGCTGAGATTGTAGATATTTATAAGTAAGGTATTTATATTAATAAGGGCTGACTTTTCAATCACCTGATAACATTATTCGAGGAATAATTTGAAATTTTGACAGTTATTTCAAACAAAAACTGTCAAACGTCAATTTTATTCTTCGAATAAAAGTTATCTGGCGATGGAAAAATCAGCCCTAAGTCTATTTGTGCCTAAAATTACTCTTACTCCACGTGGTTATTTACACGAGTACGTTTTTATTGAGCGAAGAATCGTAAAAATATTGAACATAGTAATCATGGGTGTAATCAAAGCCACTCTGAGCATTTAAGCTTGGTTACGTAGTTGTAACTTTCTGCGCTACTCGGGCTTCGATTGCTAGTCACACTTGCTGGCACAATTTTATTAATCTCATCTGAGTCATTTTGGACGAATAGAATCGCGTGCATAGTAGGTACCTACTAAAGATATCTCAAATGCTCCCATTCGTCACCCACCAGTGCCCTACAAAAATGCCGAGTATGAAATGAAACATTATGCTGTGCTCAATTCGAATGTAAAATGTAAGAGCAAATAATGGTGCAACACCTAGTCGATCCAATCAACTGCGTTTATATTTGAAGCGCGCGCACATGTAATTGAGCTTATCCGCCGAAGAAGCGGAAATTGTAAGCTTATGTTCAGTTGGAACAGAAAATAACTTCTCTCAGAAACTCGAATAAAATAAGTGGGCATTTCGAATAAAATGGTAACGTGGGAATGCTTATTCCAAAACATAATATTGATTTAAGAACGACCTCAGGAAAATGAACTTTTCAAAAAGGGCAGTTTCATAAAAAGAAAATCATCTGTATTTAATGGAAAACAAACAAACATTTTAACATTTCAATATCGGATTGGGGACGCAGTGCAGCGATAAATGTTCAGTCAGAATCAGCGGGAACGGTAGGTCAAGGGCAGACCGCGGCAGCGGACGCTCGCATTTCAGGAAGCTGCTTTTACAGAATTCTGCGAATTATTTCTCTCCCCTTTGACCAATTTCTCTACATGTTTCATGGCGTCTTTTTATGGCTAAATAGGAAATACTACACAAGTCATTAATTAAATAAAAAATAAGTTTTTCCGTATTTCTAACGAGAGGCTAACAGGTTTTGATACGACAGCGAGAGGTTATTTTCTTAGTGAAATAGGAAGTAAGTGTGACATTGCTCGCTAAATATAAGTTTAGCGTGACTGACGAGGTTATCTATATTAAACGGACGTCATTATTGGAGGAATGTGGTGATTGACATTCGACGGTAGGGCAATTAAAATGGCGTATGTATGTAGCTTGCATCGCCGACGGCTCCGCTTACAAGCACACCGCTGCCGCAAATAGTTACGCAAGGCCACAAGACGCCTTCTCCGTTATTTATCGACATCGACGTCGGCGGCGCCTAGCTAACCATGTTACATTCTTACAAACATCCGCTATCCTTCGACACCGACACTTTATTTAATACAATCGCCGGTTCCCACAACTTCCATAAGCCTTGTCAGGAAAAACCGAGTGGCTCTACTCGCGTTTCAAATCAATATTTTCAGAGCTCAATTTTCTGTCCGTTGCCCGATCTATTGACTTCATAATTTGCATCGATTTCATTACAATTGCCTCTTTGCCGTCTCATATAAATAAATACTTTTAAAACATGAATGTAAAACGAATGACGTATTCGAAATTATACGAATTTTTGGCCATAATTTCGTGAAACCATAACCATGGATGCCTAAATCTAAATTCCTCAACATGATCGATTGCCATAAAGCATGAATACCACGACAGAAATAATCTTGAGCAATGAAAATGCAATGCGAAGACAAATAATAGGTATTACAAGATATCTAAGTGCGATTAGGTATGTTATTTATACATAAAATTCCAACTCGGATTCCCAGGTCTAATACTTATAATTTATTCAACATCACAGGCTCCAAAACAAACCTGGGTCATTACGCCGCTGTACCAAGACTTTGTAGGCAATACAATATGCTGGCTAAAACTACAGAGTTAGACATTAGCCAATCTCTTGTTAAATATAAGAAATCTCTTGAAAATTTATTGTGAATGTTTTTTTTTTTTTTTTTTTTTTTCTTCTTTTCTTCATTTATCTTAATGTTAGATATTTTATTATTCTATGTTTTAATATTTAACAGAATTTATTATTTTCATGTTCCCTGTCAAAATGTTTTCTTTTATTATGTATTAGGTATTTAATTTGTTAGCTTAGTTGTCAATTTTATTGTGCATGCTGTGGTCTCCTATAATTGAAAGAGTACACCTACCAAATACTTTGTCGTCCATTAACTATGTAATGTTTAGTGTATATCTTTTGTTGGAGATCCTAAAGTAAATAAATAAATAAATAAATAAATAAATACCGTGAAGTATATAGCACTGCTGGTAATTGAAGGTTGTACGATATAAGATAGCAAGGTTCTTTCTTCTATTCTTTCTTTTACTTGACAGTGCATAAAGAAATGTAAGATGATTATAAAAAGTGCGAAAAAAATCCATTATTGTGACACGGTTTAACATTTAAATAACTACTGAAAGAATTGAGATAATTCATTGATTCCAAGTAAGCTGTTCACTCAACACTCAGCTACGAAATCGTTTGCAAAAGATGACTTTAAACTGTCGGTTGGGACACTGAAATCATCTATAACCTTGTCTGTTGCTTCATGACTTTCACTCCTCACTGAATAAATAAGTAATCTAAGTCTAGCATGTTTCACTATGTACGGGCACTTTGAAGTTGTATATTTTCATGAATTATATTCAGATAAAGCTGTTTTCGGAATAGTAACTTTTGGTAAGGCTTTGATAAGTTTACTTCGATTTATCTAAATAACGCCATTTAAAGATCACATTAAGAACGAACGGTCTAGGAAAAGAGAATTGATACAAAAAATCTACTGAATAGGACAAAGGTTGAAAAGGAACCAATAGTAATAACAAGATCCTAAATGTCAAAGGGTACATGCAACGAGGGGAGCGTGACATTGACATTGGCAATTCACGTGCCGACGGGCGGGGGCAGGAGCTGAAGAACTGAACAGGTAGGTGCGTGCGAGCGTGTGCAAGTGCATGCAGATGTCTGGTGCTGGGGTACCATTGTTACGCGCGAACAGCGTAAGGTTCGCGGTGTGTCTTGGGATAGGAGACTTGCGCCGCACGTAGTAGTGGTCGTGGCGCTGGGGCGGCGGCGGCGGCACGAAGGGCGGCGGTGGTGGCAGGCGCGAGGGCCTGCGCCTCGCGCCGCCCGCGAACGCGTCCATGGCGGCGAGCGTGCCGACGTCGCTCATGCTCGCGGCGCGCTCGCGGCTGGAAGACTGCGGCCGGCCGCACGATCGTTACTGCTCCCCCCAGCCCCCGGCACCGCGCGCGCTCTTCGATCGCCGCCCGCCCTCCGCGTTTGCCGTCCGCCCGCCCACGCGCTGCTTCGCTTTGTTTTGAATTTTTAATTTATCGCCATTCATCTAGCTCTCGTTGAGAGTATAACAAGAAAATGAGCAACCCTAGGGTTTAAAGAGTGCAATGACCTAGGTGTAAGGGCTATAAAGCCCCCCGCTACGTCCTGATCTATCAAGCATATAATGCGTCACGATGTGCCGGTAACCCTCTTTTATTATTACGAGTCAGCGCATATGAGACAATAGTGTCGTTGTTACGATACCTAAACACTAAATAAAATGATTGCAATGTGGCAATTAAAACGTCAAATAGAATAAGTTATGTAAGTGTTTTTTTCGATGGCTTCTTTCAGCCGAGACCTCAGTCCAAAAACAAGTTGTTACGTAATTTAAGTTGCCGAAAATTCTGAACAATTTTTTCAACATAAAAACTTAATTCGTTTTCTATGGAATTATGTTGCATTATTCATTCTCCTAGGCAGTATTTAAACTTCAATACTTTCTAAGCCCTAAGCTTATTTCTACTTTTAAAATATTAAAGTCCTTAGTTAAATATTTAATATATATTTTTAATTATATGTGGGCGAAAATTTGAGTAAATTGCAGCAGCCCAGGCGTATCTACCTACACAACGCAGTGGTCCAGCGCCTTTGACCTTTAAACACGGTTCAAATATAAAATTAAAAAAGGTTTTAAATATTATACATTATAATTTATTACAAAATTAGCACACACAGGTACGAAGGACATCATGTCTCGAGCCGCAGTGCTACAGCTTAGGACGCTCTCCAATCCTCTTTCTCTATGTCCTGTAAAGTTATGTAAACCGACTGTATGACGGATCAATCCCGTTTAAGATAGTAGGAAACCTCGCTAAAACAATGTAACTGCAAATAACAGTTGCTAAAAGTACAAAAAGCTACGGGTGGTTTATTCATATTCATAAGTTTTCGTAACACAGGTATCAGAGTTTGCTCTGAATGACAGCAAACTACAAACACTACATATTATTATGTATTTATGCATACGTTATCGTGAGCTTACCTAGAAACACAAACAAAGCTGAAAATACGTATCTACGTATTTTCAGCTTTGAGACGCAACACCTACCTAGGTGTTGGCTCTCATTCATGAATTTTGTTACCTCTGTTACCTTTTATTTATGTTTCGCTATCTTTACGATGATGGGAGGCATGGGAGCATAAAGACCCATAACCTTTTGATAAAACATGGCGTCGCGTTGTGTTAAATGTTCTGTGTACATTTTCTCATGTGTCACTGCCATGACGTTGATGATAACTGGCATGGTTTCAAACTGCTAATACCCCTTAATCCTGGGCTAAAATCCCAAGGCGGGTAAATGATCCGTTGGGTTTATCTTTTACCAAAATTATACTTTGTTCTGAGATGGCATATAGCATCGCGGAAAATAATGCTATTCTTCTTCTGTTTATCATGTCATGGCGTAGAAGGAACCGTGGCTGGTGAGGTCGAACAGTGTTATCGGGTGATTAAGATAAGCAATCTCAGCATCAACCCTATCTTATGATCTGTAAATGGCAATAGGCTAGTCGATTTACTAATTAAATGATAAGAGAGTAGAATACAAAACTGTGCCTTGCCTATACATAGTCAACGATTGTTGAGATGATGGTTTTAAGTCATTAAAAGAAAGTAATTCGCAAATAAATGCTGAGAAGGTTAAAGTTTAAAAACTTAGGAAAGAAAGCTACAAAAAACTGTGAAACTACAAAACGAGAACTGGAAAAAAAGACAGCAACGAGAGTGTTGCAGTTGAAAAGACTTGTTCATTGATGCAGACTCCCGTTTCACTAGAAAATGTCGCCGGAGCTGTGCTCGGCTTAACACACTGGATATACTAGTAGATATAACCAGGGTAGAGGAACTTCAACTGAAGTAGGTACCTACTCGTATTATCAGCAATAAGGGATAAGAAGGCTTATGCTACAACCTTGTTTGGTAAAATACTATGTAATACACACCGATGTCACGGATGAGAAGTACTATACACTGGTCCTTTTAAAAGAATAGTGTTGGTACTATAGTTGGGACACTACAAAATATTCTGGGGGGATTTAAGAGCTATCTAGACTAGATTGCTCTCAAAAGAGTGGTTGAGTAATTGGAAAAACAAATGAAGAACAAAGAAAAGTAATAAATGAGCTTATACTTAAAGGTTCCATTTTCCTTTTAAGATAGGAACCCTAAACATTATACACATACCAATCGACAACTCCTCAAGTTAAAACACCCATAGATGTCACTGTTATAGAAATATCCAAAGCCAAAATAACAAGAAAATATCAGCGGTGTCTATAATTAGTTCGATAAACTTTGTCCGTTGTTTGCGGGTATCGTCACATCCCAAAGCAAACGTCATCTCGAGCAAAAGGAACATTCTGTTTACCTCACGTGTTATCTGCGGCCGCATGACATGACGTCAGACTGTTGGTAACAATTAAAACTGCATCGTGAACGGTTAAACGCCTCCTAAATTATTAACTGTGTAGTTAGTAGTTGCTCCGTAGAGATAACACAGTCCTGAATTAAAGTGCAAGTAGTTTACAGTTGAGTTGCATGAAATATTGAAGATGGTAGCGATTAAATACAATACATGTTAACGATGTTATGCAGAATAGCAATGAAGGGGTTTATTTAGAAAACGTTGATTAAAGTTAAGAGACGTTTAAACTTCAAAAATTTATGGCAAAAAATCATTAATCATTACTTATCTACGCAACGCTTATAAATAAATGGGTATGTACAGTCGACCTAAGGTTCAAAGTCACATGCACGTTACAAGTACAACAAACTCTATTTGTCTATGTGACAATCATATATAATTTCAACCTTAGTGAAGTTTAAATTTTTGTTGACTTTAATAAAAAACCTTAGCCTAGGGATTGATAGTTGCCGTAGACTTCAAAACTTTCAAGAGATTCCTCTACAAACGAGGGTTTCTAAAGCAAACACTGATACAGCTTAAAGTGAACTTTCTTTAAGCCCGGAATACACATTCCTGTAACTTGCACAAAAGTATGCAAGTAATTTGCATGCCGTGTGCCATAACAACTTCTAATTGGTGAATACCATAATGGCATGCAAGCTACTTGCTTGCTTATGTGTAAGTTACAGGCATGTGTATTCCGGGCTTTATTTTGTTTAAGTGGCGATCTATTCTCTCTGCTATTTGATAGATAACTTTTGTTTAGCAAGGAAAAATACTTTATTATTATGGTGAAACACTTTTCTCATTTACTGTACTAAGTGAAAAAGCACAAAAAAAAGAGATATTAAATTAATCGAATCGGGGGCGTCGGCTACAGGTGCCTCGACCACTGGGGGCCTAGCCACGGACCCTTTATTTTAACCAGTAATTTAATGTTTAATCAAACAAAAATTTCGCTGTCTATCAACAGCGTTAGAATAACATTAAATGCGAATATTCGCAAAGAAGAGAAATTAGTGCCATCATTGTTAATTGCAGGTAAATATCTAAAACTACATTGGGACTTTTGATAATTTCCACAAACTTAATAAAGCCCTGAAATCGCAGAAGATTACACGACAGTATTTTCCTATTACGCGTTCCTAATTTCCTATCTTCTACACCACTGCATTTACAAGAGGCTTCACATACCGTCCCTTGGCAACAGAGGTCCTGAACATAAGGTAAGGAACATTTAAAATGCATTGGTTTTGGTTAACCTATACCTTTCTGAATTTAAATAGTGTTGTTTTACTTTTAATTGGAACATCAGAATCAGCCAACGAACGACATTTAATGTTTTAAAACGACAAAGAAGAGAATCTTTCACGGTGCGGCAATGGGTATTTGTCGGCTATTTGAGTGACCAACATTATCTTTTAGCTCTCATATTGAGTTCAAAAAGATCCGATTTCATAGTTTTTATATGCGTTACCGGTATATTTAGTTCGTGGTCGATACGGTAATTTTAAATTAGTTTTTAGAGTTACGTACCTCAAAAGGAAAAACGGAACCCTTATAGGATCACTCGTGTGTCTGTCCGTCCGTCTGTCACAGCCAATTTGCTCAGAATCTAATAGACCAATTAAGTTGAAATTTGGTACACATATGAATCTCTGTGACCTAAACACAGACGTGTAACGTAAATAAATGAATTTTGAATATGGGAGTCATTATTGGGGGGCAAATAGAAAATTTAAAAAAAAGTTTCGCAATCTGTACCGTGTGACATATCGAATGAAAGGGCTTACTGTGAGGATCTCAAATATATTATATATTTTTCATAATTTTAAAGTAACTTGTATTAAAGTTATTTAAGAAAATATACGAAAATTGACCATTCAGGAGCCCTTATCTCCGAAACTACTCAGCCTAAAATTTAAAAAAAAATACAGAATATAGTTATATACCTATAGATTAAAGGAAAACGTATAAGCAGTCTGTGGTCTTAAAACAAAATGTTAAATCTCTCAATATTGTGCGTACAAACTAACATTTTCAGTTGGAATGTATGGGAGAACATATTCTTCAACTACAATGTTAAGTTTGTTCTTGTGATAAATTCATTCCAACTACGGAAACCTTCATTGTGCGTGGTCCAACACGCACTTGGCCAGTTTTTCAAGAAACGTGATATTTTAAATTTGAAAATTAACGTATGTAAACAATTGGTAGGGTTCAGCTTTGGTTATCCATACGCTGACGATCTTGCTAGTCATTTCAGTCAGTTGACCAAAAGCTTTTTTTTATAGCTCTTCCCACAGCATATAATTATTTATTTTCTATTTTTTATCGTCTCACGTTTACGCAGTAATTTTCTTTTTAACACAGAGCCAAGAGTAGTGTTACTTCGTCGGAATCTATTTCGTAAATGATTGTATCCAATCTATAAGGGTTTTCGCGAGCGACGCTATTTCAACGCCTACACCAAAAGCCCTGTGCGAAAACACTACTAATAGAACCTTCGTCCATTACCGGTATTATAATTAATATTTTCTCTAATCGCCCGCCACTGAGCTTGATCTAAGCCACTCTCATCCATCAGCTAATACCAGTCACCCTGCGAAGATAATCGCTTCGCTTAGCCAGAGCCCCAACACGTCTTTGCCAAAGGGTATCAGTTCACTAGAGTTCTGCGGCTTATAAAGTAGTCCAATGCGGCAGTTCTCTGTCGTCATTTCTAATCGGAATCCGAATAGAGATGATTCGACAAAACACTACCCGCGAAGGTTGAAAGCTATTCCTTATTCTAAATCCGAATTTCGGATTTAACCAAATAGAGTAAGACATAGCTTTCAACCTTTTGATAGTCAGTAGGCCTGACCACGATAATTATAAGTTTCAGGAAATACGTAATGATTGAAGTGATCGTGCTAAAGCTATGTGCGCCTTTTCTAACGCTCAGGGAGCTGGTTAGTTGACGTTGTTAGAGCGTATGGAGAAGCATGAAAGTTTTCACACGGTCCCGCATGATTCATCCGGTTTAGGGAGTAACCACACTTGTCGGCGCGGAATCGTCTTATGTCGGTCAGAAAGAGCTTTATGTCCATGCCATAATAGCGATAAAGAAGTCATTCGTCTCGGTTCGGACGACGCTACTTGACACCGCGCCGGACTATTCACTTTAATTGCAATCCATGCAATAAAGCTCTAGCTGACCGGCACAAGCCGAACCCGCGGCGGTTAGTGTGGTCACTCCCTTACCCAATACCCGCAAACTTATTCGCTGCCAAGAACCTGGCGCCGGCTAGCTGGCAGCCTGAACGTTTCAAAAGGGGGCTCACTTAGGTTAATTCCACTCCAAATCATTTACAAAGTTGTCGACAAAAATTCCAAGATAAATGCATTAGTCACAAATTGTTCTGGAGGATCAAGTGGACTTCCTTCAGTTCCTACACACTGCTCTCATGAAATTGGTGTGTACTAATCAAAAGTACGAACCTCTCAGGCAGGCACATCCCATGATGAAGCCCATCATTGAGAGGCGCTGCGCAGGCGGCGGTGGTGGCGGCGGCAGCGGCGGCGGAGGCGGCGGCACGCGCCTGCCGCGCGGGGGCGCTCGTGACACCGCGCCAGCTATTACCCACCACTCTTAACCGTCCCCGGCCCGCACATTCTCACTACATCGTACCCCATCAAGGCATTTTAACGATCAAATAAATGTGAGCAAAGAATACTCCCAAAACTCTTGAGCATTGTTTTAATAACAAAGAATTTGACATTTAATTTATCGTAGTCTGACTTTCAGTTTACACTGCAAATTGCCTGAAAACAACAATCTACCAACATGCACTTTTCGGACATTACCACTGCATCACTAATAATACTTTGATGTTAGGAAAGAAAGTGTGCGCAATGCGGAAAGGTAAAGGTATATACAAGGTATTGAGTCCATCATGATACTTTATGGCTCAATAGCAATTTGAAATAATTGAAATGAATATTTTATATTGTTAGTATTCAGTGGAACATGTCGTGCAAGCGTCGCGGGGCAACGACGCTGGTGCAGCGGTTGTATCGCGTGCTGGCGCCGACCCGATCGATACCGCACGCAAAGTTCGCGCCTCAGGTCTAACCAACGACCATAACTAAAACATATGTCAAGAATACAGAAAAAAGGCAATCAATACTATTGCAACGTAGAACGAGACGTTTAAAATCTAGCGGGGTTTACGTCAAAACAGTTAATATCATAAACCTTGAAAGTCCATGGTCTATTTACGTAGTGTCCAGCAGTGATAAACAGTTATTTTACATTTGGTTGTCACTAAAATTATATCTTTATAGCAGCAACAATATAACTAATACATGTTATCTTTAAAGTATTTATGGAATCAGCTCAATGTGTCATCATGTCATTCGTTACGTTATAAATAAAAGATAACATTATTTCCTCAAATAGCGTATGTAGTTTTTATTATTATTTTATTGATAAGCATTAACATAAGACACATCAATTAGAACTGTTATTTAGTAATACTTAGTTGCTATTAGTCAGCCTAATCGTTATTTCGCGCCGTCTCTACATTTAATTGTTTTGTCTTAATTCTTTGAGCTGGATATTTTCGCGTCTATCTTTAACTAAGAGCGTTTTACAGTTTCAGATTCATCAATTAAAAACAAACGGTACACTGCACCTCCAAAAGCTTTCAAGTCATTTCGGTTAAGTGATACAGTCATGCGCTTGTTGCAATGAACTCAACGAGGGGTACGTACAAAGATACATAGAATGCCGCTTTTCACCGTGTGATTTGACAGGCGGTATATATGTATGTGGGCAGGTAATCGAGTGAGGTTAGGGCAGCAGACGCGAGGGTCGGTTTGCGGCAGGTCGCGGCCGGCGGCGCGGGCGGGCGCGGGCGCGGGCGGACCGACACTGAGGCGCGCGCCGCACGGCCGCACCGCACCCCGCGCACAGCCAGTACCAAGTTACCCAACCCCCAATTGCCGGCTCCTCAATCTAGACTTCGACGACTGCCTCACAGAATCGCCGCCACACTATCCCACCTAGATGTGCTCCAAATATTCTGAACAAGCGTATTTCAATTTTAGCCCACCGACCCATTTAGTGCTGACAGAACAGCAGATTTCATAAATAAATAATTATAATGAGTTATGTAACCTCTCCATCTGTAAAGTAGAGCACCCATTTGTCTAGTTTTGAAATCTCAATGTCTTGTTGACTTAGATACTGAATCCACCAATGATACGTGAGAATAAGTCATTTACCAAAATAAACCGCATATCTTTTAGACAAAGTAAATTGTTACACAACTAAAATATAAAAAAGCAAGTAGTACGAATTTTTCCCAACCGATTTAAATTCGGATCAATAAAAGTGCCGATTTTTTTCTCGCGTGTTTCAAATTGGGTTAGAATAACGGTAACAGATAGGTAACGAGTTAACCAAGGCTCCAATTAATAGTAGGTAGTAAACAGAAAGTTAATTAAATTAAGAGTTCAAAAACGAATAGGTACTTCACGGCAATACTGCTTATAATAAGTATTAATGACATGTACAATGACGTCACACTATTGCAGTGGCTCTGTGACAGCTAGACAGCTTGTGGTGGGTCAACGTTCGACGCCCGTCCTGTCAGGATGTCGTTAATTCCCGCCACGCGTCACTACCTATTCTCCAATTACATTTAATCCGATTCAATAATTTCAAGTACAATAAAATAAAATTATTAAATATGAAATATGAGATCCGTACTTTTGAATGATTTTACTTAGTATACCGGTCTATTGAAAATTATTTAATGGACTTGTACTGCTAGTAGTGTCCATAGATATCTGTTCAATTGTTTTTCAATTACATTCAATCGCTCAATAAGAACTGGTCCTTGTCGATTGCTAAGTAGTTACACCGCTACTTAAGAACTACTGCGACTTTTAAATCATTATTATTCCTCGAATACAGTACTTCCAGTGGTATATCTTGTAACTTAGCCAGTAAACGACATTTATTACGTGCAAATGCCTGACTCATATCTTGCAAATCTAAATGTCAAAATGAAAAGAGATTCTATGACCAATTTCTACACGCTACGAGTATGAAATGCATCATGGAGCAAGTTTCAGCAAAAGTTCGTGTACGAAAACATAATTTGATTGATACAAATCTGGAGCAGCTAATAATAATCACAACAGTCACGAATTAGCCAGATGTGTAATAGACGAAAATACAGACAATATTGTACGAATGAATACTGACCGGTACTATGCAAGAGATAATAGAGACATTCTGTAAGATCTCGCTAAATTGTGTTTTATTTTACGCACAATGGCTGGAAATACCTAGATCAGGCTTAGGGACACTCGGTTTAAGCAGAATCGATGCACTGGTTTGAAAAACCTCCTTTCTTCGAGAGGGAGTGGGCTGTAATCCACGACGCGGGTCCAGTGCAGGTTGGTAGATGTCACATGTCTTCGAATTTTTGTTTCTAGGACATGCCGGTTTCCTCACAATGTTTTCCTTCGCCGTTTTGAGAGCAGTGGTGATGAAATTACTTAAAACAAAGTAAAGCGCCGCCGGCCTGGGTTCGAACCCACGACCTACAACTCGTGACTCGGGGCCGTTACCACTGGGCCACCGCTGCTCTCTCTCTCTGAGAGGAATATAACATTTATCAATGGTCACGAAGCCACAATGATAAATTCCTCCATTTTGTAAATATTTTAAAATCATGGTGATCTGACGAGCAGAGTAAACTTTTCAATGAGGCGCTCCTGCAAGTGTTTGTGTATACTTATCTTGTCTCGTATCTCAAGTAGCACCATATTTAATATGCTTAACACAGCCCTGTACGTGTATAATCAGTTTTACGCAGGTGTAACTAACAAATAGACGGTAAATGCTAATTTATTTGTCATCTGAATATGCAAATAAAATATTACATAACATTCCATGGTATTTTCCCTTACATCGCATTGATAATTATATTGTTTTAATTTAAGAGAGATAGGATATAAAGATAGGGTTGTGGAAATCGTATTTATAAAACAATCATAATTATATGATAAGGGAAAACTTTACCGCTAAAATAATGAATTGATTTCCAATTCAAGAAATAAACATAATTATGTAATTTAAAAGCCCTGACTCTACTGAGGAAATGCATGTTGCCCCAAACAGTGTTTGGGAAAATCCCATTACTCATGAACCCAACCAGTCTAATTGAAAAATAATTATACCTTTTCCAATTCTTGGTGGAACCCTTGCAGGGTGGGAGTTTTTGCGGGTTGTCTTTTGTATACCGTATAGTAGCATAAGAAATTTAAAACTGAGCACTTGACATTCCACTCATTTTGATGTTATTTACAATCTATACCAATATAGTAATAAATAGAGAGGTAAGAATTTGTGGGTTTTGTATGTAGGGGTAAGTCTTCGGAACTACCAATCCGAATCCGAAAATTTACACTTATGGGAAGCTTACAGTATTGCCGAGTGGATATAGTTTATGTTAAAACGAGATATTTCACCCGGACAAAGTCGCGGTCAGAAGCTAACAATTTAATTTTTTTGTGGTACAGTCAACCGCACATCAGTTGTAACACTTGCACTACGAAAACCGCTCTCTTACAATCCATATTAATATTGTAATTGCGAAAGTGTGTCTATCTGTCTGTTACCTCTTCACGCTTAAGCCGCTGAACCGATTTAGATGAAATTTGGTATAGAGATAGTTTAGAGTCCCGGGAAAGTACACAGGATAGTTTTTATCCCAGAAATCATCCTTTAAGGGGGAACATAAAGGGCTAAGGAAGGAACACGGGTGGGTTTTAGTCAGTAAGAGTCTGACACTCCCTTCCGCTCCACCCAGAGCGGGAGGAGTCATTAGATGATTTCCCATCCAAAAAAAAAAAAAAAAAAAAGGGGGTGGAAGTTTGTATGGGGAATCAATAACCGCTGAACCGATTTAGATGAACTTTGGCACCTGGGTAGACCATGACCTGGATTAGGACATAGGATACTTTTTATCCCGATATTCCTACGGGATCGAGACTTATGCGGGTGAAACCGCGGGGCGCTGCTAGTTAGGAAATAAAGGCGCTCAATTTCAAATTTTCATCCATTAAAATGTGCACTAAAAATTTAGAGACGATCCGACTTTCAAAAACGGCAATATAGTTCCGTTTAGCGGCTTTAAAATCATATACTCCACACCTTCATCAAACCCACATTGAACAGTACAAGGCATCACGTCTCGAAGGACCATTAACCCGTTCAGCACTATTGGCGAAGCTTCAAGAGGTTTTTCAAGACGAAGAGGATGTTCTTACGTCTACAGATTTTCACGTCATTGACCTTTCTTTCACAAGCGGATTCCTTCTAGGAAATTGTTCTCTACGTAATATTTTTGGTCTGGATAAATACTTTGACGAAGTCTGTTCTGTTATTCTTGGTACTACATAAGGCTTCAGAACCACATGTATATCAGAGTTGATAGAAGTACATCATCTCCCGCAGAAAAGAAGAATTAAATTAATACTAAATAGAAGCAAGCACTGACCTATGACATTATTGTTTTGATGATGGTGCGCGGCAGCAGCGGCAGCGACGGCGGCTGCCATTGCTGCCTGTTGGTGTTGATGTTGGTGCTGCAGCTGCGACGCTAGCTGCGCCTGTAGCGCCGCGTGCATGCCCACGAGCCGGTCTTGCGCCGCCTGCGCAGCGCTGACGTCGCTCCGTGCCTCCTCGCCGCTCGGTGGAGACACTGGTTCATCTAGAAGAAAGAAAATGTTAGTTCGACAATAATGTATGTTCACCTAATTACATGCTGCAGCTTAGGAACATTTGAAATGGCCTTTTAAGTTACGGTTAGGTGATAAAAGTTCCATGCAGTAAAATTGTGTGGAAATCATCTTTCTTCCAAAGCAGTTACTCCTGACCTTGAACATTTATGTTTAAGAGAAGTTAAAAATGATTGACTGTAGTTCTTTCAGGCCCATTGAACCACATCTGTGGTAATTGAACTGGTATTGTTGTCTACTTGAGAGCGTGAATGATACTAAAATTGGGGTCTTCTTAGAGTCGAATGTCAACGTACCGGTAGGTACCATGTTAAATTAGATGCTTTCTGTCAACCCAGTAGGTTTGATGTTCAACAGAACTTCGTGCTACAGCACCACATTCTCAACATAGGAAATCGATCGATAAGAGATAACGATAAGCGCGTAGTAATTTAATATCACATTATCATTCAAATCGGTACGGAAGTTAAGTACAACAAAATTAAATTTATTTTTCGGAAAGACATGGAAATGTGATGCCGTGCATTATAGTTCCGAGGTAATAATTAGGTACCTCGTTGCTTAAACAATAAGTAGGTAAAAACTACAAGTTAAGAGGAAATGCGGGTGGTCTTTTCTCCATAGAAACGCTCTCCCCTGTTTTCTTTCTGGTTAATGACCATAAAGCAATGATTTTTTACAGAATAATAAATATTAACTACTTGTATGTCCCTATGTTTTCCTATTTGATAATACATTATTTTATAAGCACTAGAATCCCCAAAAAATTCCGATTTAAACCGTTGTTAACAGAGGCCTAGTGTACAAATTTGACAACTATTAATGAAAAAACAAAAACATAGGGACACAGTATATATCCTTCTTATTCAGTTTATGAAATATCTTTTAAATTGGTCCAATGTTGGAGGAGGAAATAGGCGAGAGCCAAACCTCGAATTATGATTTTTTAGTTAGGCTTTCTCAAAAGTCTCTCCGACCGCATTTCCTCTTAATTTTTAAGAAGTCCGCTTTTTGTTGTTGTTTGAACGGTAAGTCTCGGGTGTTACACTAATTAAACATAATTATTACCTACTGTTACTTTATGCAACAGCTGCGTTAACTAATTGTTATGAATAACACGAATCAAATGTCTTTTGATAACAATAATATTATTAACAAGTTGTTGCCCGTGGTTTCACTCAATGGCCTAGGATTAATACTTCATGTGCCCAGATATAAAGTATCATATCGATACCTCTGGGCTCAAAGGTCGTAAAGGACAAAATGCGACTTTTCAGGAGAAGCAAAAAACGAAAAAAATAAAATTATTTTTACTCTAACATTTTTGTTTCTTGAGCTATTTAAATGAAACCTAGGAAAAAAGTGCTTAGAATTTATAGTATTCTCTAGGGCAGTGTTAAAAAATTACCCTAGTGCTGTATTTACCGAGATAGATTTCCTTTACGACCATAAATTTAAAAATAAAAGTCCTTTACACCCTACAAATTTTCATCCTATGATTTTACCTAAGGGCGTAAATGTACTTTACTGCACAAAACTAAACAAAATAAGGAAATAATCGACAAGTGTAATAATTTTTAGGTTCTTAAGGATCACCCGCTAAGGTATTCTGAAAGGATAAATTAATTATTAAACTTAAGTATTAAATGGATTATGTAATTTTGTATGTATTTATGTGTATACTACTGTATTTTCTTTACAAATATTCATGAAATATCATAATTATACAAATAAAACGTACATTTGTGTTATCAAATTGAGATCGTTTATTTGTAATTGAACACAAAGCTCTAAATCTTTAAATTATAAATTAATATTTTTAATACGTCCACCAATACTACTGAGTGTGCTCGCCTGCTGGCTGTATGTGAATGGGAGTCGGGCCTCTGGCTTCAGGCGCTACCGTCACCCAACATAGGCACTATGCTGGGTGACACCACATTCTGACTCGCTACATGTTTGCGTCTGGGCGCTCCTTGCGGACCTCCACATCGCTGTCAATGCGGTGAAGCAGTCGACTGCCTCGGACACCATGGCCTATCTTGCAGCAAGAGCGCTGGTCAGATGGCACGGCACGCCAGCATTAACATCATCCGTCGGGCAGCTGTTTTAGAACCCAATAGCTTGGCACGCTACGATGGGAAGAGGCCAGATGGAATGACCATAATGTCTTGGAAGTTGGGTAGGCCTTTGGTGTGGGATGCAACCTGTGTCGACACCCTCGCGCCATCCTATCTTCCTAGCACGGCGGGCTGTGCTAAGGCGGCTGCTGCAGGAACAGAAAATCTCATACAGCGCAAATATAACAACCTTATTGGGAGCTATATGTTTGAGTCGTTTGGGGTTGAAACTCTAAGGCCTTGGGGTGCTCATCAAATATTTCGAGACATCGCCAAGCGGTTGGTTAACTCTTCGCGTGACCAGACCTGGCCTATTTTTAGCCCAAAGAATAAGCATGGCCATCCAACATGGTAATGCTGCCAGCCTTTTGGGCACTTATCCCATTGACAGCGGCAGCGATGCGGCCGAATTTTTTTAAATGAGCTCCTGTCTTTTTCTTTTTAATCCTTTCTTTTTATTATACACATAATATCTACAAATATTTTAGTGTTTAATTGTAAGATAGGTTATGTGTATTACAAATAAATAAAAATGTGTCCGACTAGTAAAAAAAAATTAAAGAAGTGAAAATATAATTCTTCTTTTATCAACTTTATAAACAGAATCTGTTTGATGAGATGCTGAGTAAAAACCTCTCTGACCAGTTGGATGCAGAAAGGCCAGCACTGCCCATATTTTGATGGAGTCGAAGGCTTTCTCGTAGTCCGCAAATGCACAGTGACTGGTTGTACTCCGCGATATTCTGTACCTACAATATGCCGAACATGGATGTGGTATGGTACTGAAGCCTTTTCGAAAACCGCCTCGATCTGGCGGCTGGAACTCGACAAATCTCTTGGCGAGACAGCTCGTGACGACCCTCGAGAGCAGCTTGCATACGTGGTTCAGAAATGAGATGGGTCTATAGTTCTTCAGCGAGGATTTTTTGTCACTTTCTATTAAAAAGTGAAGATTGACAATTTGAGGGTTAACGGCTTTCTAGTTAAAAGACGGCAGCACTATGCAGAAAAAATAAGAAACGGTCGTAAAGAATTATTATTACAGCTCAAGTGTATCAAGTTGTATATTTAAGTCAAACGTATTGTAAATTAATATCATTTTGTAGGGAGTAGAGCTCATATTGATTTACAAATGTAAGATGTAAAGGATGTAAAGGACCTACTTACAACACATTTTCTTAGATTATTTTGGTAGTAAAGGACAAGTTTGTTTTTTTATTTTAAATTGTAGGGGTGTACAGGACAATTTGCAAAGACGATGTCCTTTACATCCAAATTTTTGAGGTGACTTATATTAACCATCTAAGGTGGTATAAGACAATTGATATTTTTTATGTATTTTACACCCAAAAGTTGTTTTATACTTTGCTTTACTACCAAAATGAGTTCACACTGGTAACTAAGTGTTATTTACATCCATATTTTCACGGTAAACTTTGCTTAACGTCTCAAATTATGTGGGTCGTAAAGGCATTTTTTTTGCGAATTTCATAGAACGGAATATACAGATCGATAGAAAATTAAAAACTGAGTATAGCAGTATCAAAAAGTCATTTTCGCCCAAATGTCCTTTACGACCTTTGAGCCCAGAGGTATCGATATGGTCTCGTGTTTAAGCTCTGAGCCATTTTCCATTGAAATCAGCAGTGCTATTCTGTAATCATGAAAATCTCACCGTGAAAACCTAGGTGGTGCGGTTAAAATGAGTCGTCATTCTACCTGATACTATGGATTGACACCCTGGCAGCCTTGACAGCTCACTTCACGCTCACTACACCTAGGTTTTCGCGATAAGATTTTTACAGAACAGATCGGCTGTTCAGTAACTGAGACGTTAAGTAACAAACAAACAAATTCAGATTTATTTACTACATTGTTTGAAACATTTCAGCTATAAATACCCAATACACTTAAACTTACGTAATATTTGGTAATCAGTTTTATATCAGTACTCCGACAATTAAAAGTTTATGATTCATTGTAAATTATCATTATTAATAAATCTTTTGCTTTCCGCAAGCCTCTGGGTTTTCTTAGAACAATAATAATTACATTAAGGAAAACCGACTTCAAAGGAATTTATGAGAGAAACATTATACCGTGTTACCGTTGCCATTAAAGTATATTGATTTTGATAAACATTGTTAGTTTTATTAATACTGTAGGGATTAATAAAGATATTAAGTATTTATCTAGTTATCTCAGTACTTGCACAATTGAACTGTCCTAAAACTTGTGTTAAGAGAAAATTAAAAAAAACATGTAACATGTTTTATATCGATTTCGGACCTTAGTGTCAAGTTTTGTCTAGCATAATCAGCCTATAATGTTCCCACTGCTGGGATACAGGCCTCCTCTCTTGGAGAGGGAGTAATCTAGGGCTGTAATCTGCAACGCGGGCCCAGTGCGGGTTGGCAGATGCCACATGTCTTCGAATTTTTGGTTCTAGGACTATGCCGGTTTCCTCAAGATGTTTTCCTTCGCCGTTTGAGAGCAGTGGTGATGAAATTATTTACGCAAAGTAAAGCGCCTGCCTGAGTTCGAGCCCACGACCTACAACTCGTAAGTCGGGGCCGTTACCACTGGGCCACCACTTTTTTTTTGTTGGGTGGGAAATCATCTCATGACTCCTCCCGCTCTGGGAGGAGCAGAAGGGAGTGTCAGACTCTTACTGACTAAAACCCACCCCTTCCTTAGCCCTTTATGTTCCGGGGCAGCGGTAACCCTTTCGAACAATCCCGCTACCCACTGGGCCACCACTGCTCTAAACTCTAAGTTCTGCCTGATTCTATTAAATAAGATCATCGTCCTTGCCTCTTTACCCATGTCACAATACTTGTGATCAAGGGGTGCTCTTCTTTTAACTAATACCTACCGACAGAATTTCTGCGTTCCGAGTCTGACACAGCAGAACAATTCACATTATAGGCATCCTAAAAGTCTGAATGTTAGTGACTTTCTCAGTTTGGAAGTTTATTACTCAATCACACTTTAACGGCTGAACTTATTTCGACAAAATCCGGCACACAGGTAGATTATGACCTGGATTAAAATATTCTATATTTATGCCTATCTGTATGCGTGTGTGTGGATATTTTATTCTTTTTATCCGGGTTCACGTAATAGTTTCCTAAGGATGCGAGTAAAATCGCGGGCAATAGCTAGATTTTACATGTTAAGCTTCACAACTCACCGACTTCGGGCACAGGCGTGACCGGGCTTTCTGGTAAGAGGATACCTTTCTGCACCAACTCATCTCTATTCGCTCGGACGGATATCTTCCTCTCTAAGGCTGCAAACAGTAACATAAAATTGTATTGCACATTTCATAATAGGTAGGTAAGTACACTTAATTACGACGCGACGTGAACGTGACTGCGTTCACGACCAAGAATTGGAATCTAAATAAGATCAAAATAAAAAATAAAACATTATTAGCAGATAATTGATTAAAAGACAGTATTTAGTTTCCTTAATCAGCTCGATAATTGCGTAACCCATTTACAACGGTAATGCCTCTCATTTGACAGTTTAACAACATTCACTGCGATATTTACGTTGTTGAGCAGACAATTTTTTCAAACATGAAGCAATGGATTAGCTATTTCCTGTGGTTGAACGTGTGTCACACAACTAGGGTGCAGGTTTATAAAACTTCTGAAACCGTTTTCATTCATGTTTTGTGAAATCTCTTTTTTTTTAACGAATTGTTGATTCAGATGAGTAGGTACACTGAGTAGAGTACCCACTCATCTGGTAAAAAGATTAATTAAATTTAAGTTACTAATGATACGTAGCTTTACCAGTTACCAGGCTTTCTGAAACCGGGCATTTTTATTTAATGACGAGTGCCTAGTTTTCACCATTATTGATAAGTAAAGTATGTCATGAATGTTGTTCCAAGGTCCAGATGTTATCTGAGATATCATCATAAAAGACCGTTAGACCGCAAAGGAGATTCTATTGTGTTTATCGATAAAACAAAAAATTGTTTAGATTTCACTTCACGTGTGTGAATCATGTCCGGTTCCGGTTATCATGATGACCGTTTATCACCTCGTGTGTTAAGATAACAGATAGTTAAGATGTACTCACTTCTAGAAGCAGCTTCGAACTTTTCTGATTTCTTTTTCCGTTTCCACTTCCATGGCTTGAAAAGTCTACCAAAAGCTGAGAATTTGGACTTGGTTCGCTCAGCCGGAGGCGTGCGCGCGCCCGACCCCAGGCTGTTCGTGCGTACCGCAGAACCATTTTGTTTCTTTGCTGCAACAAAACATTTTAAATGTCAATCAAACTGGAAACTGTCATTATTGTCTCATCTTTCGAGCCTTATTTGAGTTTGTGTATAATTTTCGCCACACGGACAAAAGGACCATTCTCAAAAAGGATGGCGCCGTCACGTAGTGGGTTAAAAATAAATGACTAATAGTAGTGTCATCGAACTTTAAGTGTAGTATTCATTAGGTAACTGTTATAGTACATTACTGAAGCGGCCAGCAAAAGAGGCATTGATGGACGAACGTGTAATTTTTTGTCAAATACAATTACTTTTCAAAATCAATGATGAACAACGAATAACAATATTTTTTCCCGCGTTAAAGTGTTCATTTGCTTTTTTTTTCAAAAAACAGCTTTCTATTCTCAAGCCACCTCGAAATTTAAATAAAACCTTTAATAAGTTACCTCCTTGGTTGCCATGTTTCGGAGTAAAAGATTGTTCCATTTTAAATTACACGAAAGATATGAGTTTACTATGTAATTTATTTGGCCGCTAAACCACGACAGATATGGATTTTCATATAACTTTTGTCGGCCGCTGCTCACATGTATTTGGCCAGTACAGCAATTTCGATTTATCTCGAAGAAGGTTGCCAAAATAATGCTCAAATTTCCAAGCATGTTTGAGAAATAAACATTTTAGTATTTTTTCTGTCAGTTTCTTATAAGTAAATAACAAAAGATATATCGGCCTGTTATTTTCTCACTGCCGGGCAAAACCCTCTTTTCATACAATGATTAAACGAGTAGGCAGGTATTGGAAACCACTTTGTGCACAGCGAATCGTTATGATGCATTAAGCAAAATTTAAAGATCATATCTGCATGGAGGTCTAAAAACTAAGAGCTAAGTGAAACAAATAGGTACTTTGAAATACAACGTTGATACAAAATAGGTACCAGCAAGATGGGTACAAATAGTACTCACACATTCATGATACATCCACACAATCAATGGCCCCATTATGTCGAGAGTCTATTGTTATGAACTGTCCGCGCCTATCACAACACAATACCAAGGAGAACTAAGTATACCTACAAAAGAGAAATTTTCCCGTCGCCTGCCAAGACCACAAATCTATACATTTAGTACCATTGTATTCCATTTGCATTTATCAAATCATGTGGAATTGATATATTACAACTTAATATAAAGAAGATAAAATATAAACGATGTATTGGCGGTTTCTTGAGGTTATACAATTAATTTCATCTGAGAATGATCAAGAAACAGGATAGGATGATCACGAGAAAGGCAGGACTTACAAGGTATGCATAACAAACTATAGGAACAAGTCATTGATATGCTGCTGGCGTCTGTAGTGCCGAGTCGAAATAACTTCAACTTCAATTTTCCAAGAAATACAGGACAAAAACTTGTACAGAATAAGATGATCACTTGGGGAAGTATAATCTTGCAACAATTTAAACGAAACATTGTATGTTATGCTCCTACACACATACAAACCACCTTATCAACTTCCAATTCAAGACTATCCAGAACACAACATTGTCAACGTTATTTAATATATAAATAAAATATTTTTAAACAAGAGAGAGTAAAATAGAGGAAATCTAAAAGCCTGTGGCTTTTCTTCAGCTTATAGGTACAGTTGACCATTCTTTCAGCCGCAGTGCGTTCATCATTTATGTGGCTTCGAGATATTATGCAACATGCACATTGTGTAACCGTTACTAGTAATCCCGTAACGGAACATATTTATTAACTTTACTTTAAGACAAAGACAACGCGTACCTAATTGAACTGATGGCGTTTTAAATTCAAGATGTACAATTGTACATACATTATTTTTAGCGTGATTATTTACTGACAGAACAAATAATTATGGTAATATTTCCACCATTAGATATTTTCAAATAAAGCTGCTTGTATGTTTAAGATAAAAATATCTAAAAAGGACGCTTGTATAACTCGACAATCTAAAAATATTTGTCGAAGAATTCGGCCCCAGATAAGACATAATTCATTTTTCGACGTTGCCATTACCTTATCAACAAAGAAAACAAATTATCTGCGTACTTAGCATTTTACTCAATATTATGCTATGTAGGAAAAGTGTGATAAATTATGTAATTTTTAGATCCTGAGCTGAAATGCCTTCCAGAAAACAATAAAATAAGTTTTAATTTTTTTTATTCATTCCTGCTTAGAACTGTTTTTTAAAGCATTTTCAAAGTTCCGCACGATAATATTAACCAACTTATAATTCATTATAAATTTATGAATTACAAAAGGAAAATGTCGTGTAGTTATTTCTTAGTAGGTACCTAAATTAAAAAACCGTCTGCGCGAGCTCTAAATTTATTGAGATGTTCTCATCTCAATCAGTTCAATTTTTGTAACATTGTTTACTATGGATAATACAGAAATAGTTTATTTTGATATGATTATTATTGGAATAATTTACACATGAATCATCTATGAATCTGGTTATAAATAACGCGCGAAACGTTATTATAAGAGTTTATTATAAACTCGCACAAGAACGCATATTATAATAGAAATACTCTGTTTGCTCAAGGTAATTTTATGTTCCATAAAAATAATATAGATACCTAAGTAATAAAAATAATATTATTACTTTATAATATTTAAAACATAATACATAATTTCACACCAATTTAGCTACCTATTACATTCAAATAATGATTAACTCGAGAGTCGTTTAAAATGTGTTCTATGCTAAAATTGGCAAAACGGTAACGAAAATAGTCTGTCTGTCACCGTGCATGCAAGTGACTCTCTCTGTTTGAAATAAAAAATTTAAAAAATCGCGTAGTGATAGAGCATGGCAGACTGGTAGCCCAATCAAACATAAAGCAATAAATATATTGATTCTAGAGGTTCATAATTAGAGGGGTAAAAGGAGATTGAAAACACATTCAAAAAATTATATCGATTGGAGTGTCAAATGATAGCACGTTGACCCATGTCCCATGTATTAGAAATGTCCTTTTTTTTATTGTATTCAATGAAAACACGTCTATCAATTACTATCCCTTTAGCTCGTCACCTAAAGTATTGCTCAGTGAAAGAGAAGATATTATCAAGAAAGCGTTAGTCTACATTTGTGTCATGGATTAGTAAAATTTTAGTCATTGCTTGCTTATTTCGCGCCAATGTATTAGTAATTTACATAACATTATTGGATATAGGGTTATTTGATACAGTATATTTGCAAGACAAGTGTGTGGGTACTAATTAATAAAAAAAAATCTCATCAACACTGACACAACGTACGTGACCAATCGAAAAGGCAAATGAAGGGGTTATGGGTGTGATGGAAGTAACGTTTAATTCGCCAAACATGAGTCACCGGTTCGTGACGAAGTGACTCGCCCACAACAATTGTCAGAGCCCACCAACGCACCTTGCGTCCTCACTTCTCTCACCTTGTTACAAGATTTGAGGTTCTTACCTTCTAAGACCTCGACTTTATGCATGATAGATTATAGATACAGTGACAGGTTTTGACAATCATATCGAAAAAATTACTACCAGCAATCTAATGAATACATTACGCAGTCAATGCTTTTATTCTGAACGTGAACAGGCAGCACTTGAAGTAAAGCATAAAAGGAAAGTTTTATATAATGTGAGGCAATATTGAAAATAGAGTCGCTCACAGAAAGGGGAATGAAAACCAGCAATGTTTGATGACTGTAAAACGTAGGTACATTATAATCTAGTGCTAACGGAAGTCAGTACTAAACCGTGTTTGATATTTGAAGAATGGTTTAGATGATGAATGCAAAATAAATACAGAAAAATTCCATTATAAAGTAGCTTTTACTGCGACTCCATAATTTTACATTGCCTAATACGAAGGGACATCGTGGAAAAATAACTAAAACTGTCGAAATAAAAAAGTAGAGACGCTTTCTCTGCGCTCTCTAGACCATGAGAGGGTCACTTTAATTGTCATTTGGTACTCACACTATTAATTAAAATGAATATTGCGTTACCCAGGATTTTGTATATCTTGATTTAAAAGAGTGTCCTTAGAGTTTCTCGCCCGTTCTTCTCCATAGAGATTTACGTTTTGGAATGGGCAACCAGCTTCAACTTTCTGACTAACTGACTGACTCTTTGACGATTTAAAAGTGCCTGTTAATGGTTTAATTCAAATAAATGCTTTGAGTTGAAATGTTGGTCCTTCGATCCGAAGCCAGCTCATATTATGAATTTTACATGTTTAGGGGTTTAATAATTATTTTATTAGCATTAAGTATTAAAGATGTTCCAAAACAAACTTATAGTTAAATACTTAAACATCCATTAGCGACTCCTTATGACCCCATTGTGAATTATTTATTTCATAAATTCTTCACGAAACATATGAAAACCTTTCCAAGTATCGTTAACACAAATGAATTAACTAGCTAAGTGGCCAAGTACTTAATTATACTGTAAGTTTATATTAAAGTTATGGTCGTGCTCGTGGGGCAATAAGGGAGTGTTAAAACATCATTCAATTATACTTGCAATGATTCAACAGCACCTTTGCGTAACGAATAAGTACTACTGTACTAGGCACCATAGTTAATATGCTCCTCGAGTGTCACCTGCGGTAACAAAGGGACATTACTAAATAGGTACCTGCAGACTGCACGCGAATATATCAACAATATTTTGATAGGTTCTTGTACTATTATTTATATCAATTCCACTTTATATACTTAGGTACTGTGAGTAAAATGTACCTATGTGTGAAACTGTCTGTGCAGCGATACTCGCCGACCTTTTGATTAGAAATGTCACTGACAAAATAAAATAATATCCTCCCAGGAATGCAAATAATTCAATATGAAGTAGTACCCGCTACGTCCTGATAATTGGGTTTAAAATATTGCTACTGTTTGTTCATCAGTAAATGAATGTCAACGTTGACTTCAATTAGCGCTGGCCAATCAGCGGGCACGTAGGACGTGATGTGTTCAGAATCAATGGTATTTCTTTAATGAATCGTGTCTAGGAATTCTATGACTTTTATCAAATAGGTACGAGGACTTTAATTAAGTATATAAAAATACGATCATTAAATTGCAATAATTAGTCATGTTTAGTTATCTTTATAATGACGATGGAAATTAACCTATTTATATCTCACTAGCGGCGCCCCGTGGTTTCACCCGCATAATTTTCGATCTCGTGGGGATATCGGGATAATAAATAGCCATATAATGTTAATCCAGGGTGTCAGCTACCTCCATACAAAATTTTATCAAAATCGTTCCAGCCGTTTGAGCGTGAAGAAGTAACAAACATACCTATAAACACAAAAACTTTCGCCTTTACAATATTAGTGTGATTCAATCGGTTACTAATCGCTCTTAATATAAAATTAAGGAATGTTGTGTAATGCAATTTTTCCTTAGACACAAATTGAATAACATAAGCAACAAGTATTATGTTTGTATTTCGAAAATAAGTTAGTTTCAAGTGTTTGGCAATACTGCGCCTATATGGATATGGCGAATGGATACAGCGAGAGCTACAATGTGACCTCATCGAGCTGTAAATAATACAAGAGATAATCGCTAATATCCATAATGTATTGTATACTTGTTACATTCATGGACACAATACCGTATAGCGGTAACAATCACAAAACTTTTATGGAAATGGTGAACAGGTAGTACACAAAAAACTGGGTAACATAAATAAAATCGAAGTAGGGTCTCGTAAGGTTATTGTGAGATTTCGGGGGTGTCTACCTGCTAACTACGGTGTCCATGGGATGAGATGCTTGCGGTAAATTATTGTTTTTGGTAGCAAGTAAGTTTATAAGCTTTTACTACAACAATAGCAAACTTTGAAACCTCCATGGAGGACTATACAAAATTATATTTCCTTCCAAATAATCCATTAGCAACTTTACTTCTATAATAAGATTGTTCATCAGCAGATTCTAAACTATGGAAATTTACCAAGCAATCCAGAATTTACTAGTTTTCATTTAAAAAATATCGATATTCCGGATTGCCTTTTTTGCGTAGGCCTTCTGGTAATACTGATATCTGTATTGATTGACTAAAACAGTTCAACCTATCTAATGTGATGTTATAAGCCTTATGTCGAGCATGGAACGCCCTATGGCTCTCTGTACCATTCTCACACTGTACACCTACACAGCCTCCTGCGTGAGCGCCCACGATAGGCCGATCCCCAAAGGTCGAAATCCGCAGGCGTACGATAGTTTTCGATATCGGATAACGAGTTATGGAACTCAAAAGGACTTGAGACACCTGGCAAAACGCAGTGATGGCAGGTGGAGTAAACTAGTGACCGAGTGGCGTTCAAGGACTTGAATATGAACTAGACGAAGTGTCGGTCGTACGGCGGACGACACTGTTACCATCGCGGGTAGAACCTGGATGAGGCTGGGACAGTTGCGTGGGGATTGGCACATGAAAAGACAGGCCTATGCTGAGCAGTAGGTGAAATCGGGCCGTGGATCATGATGAATGTGAGGTATATCAACAACAGATTAGAGACAACCTGACACAAGGAGAAAGAAAAAAAACGAGTTTCTTATCCTGTCTACTTCATTATGCGTTATGGCGCAATAAGCTTACAATATATGTATTCAATAAACTATCATCTAGCTTAGATAGATTGGTACCAATATCAATTAAGCTGTCCACGCTATTGGTGGCGAAAGAGTACATACATATAGTTCTAAGAAATGTATGAGTTAACATTTCACTTTCAATAGACACACCATGTAGATATAAGCTACGAGAAAACGTGAGTACAATCACTCTCCCATCAAGTTGAGCCTCTTTTGTGTTCGAGATGTATAAAACCAAGTATATACGAAGAATCAAGTTGTTTAAAATGGCATAAATTAACATTTTCACATGTAATCGTATAATAATTGCGTAGTTTATACCTAAGATTCTACAGCCTGCTACTCCACAGCTGACAATTGGAATTTATTTTTCATATTAGTTGATAACCACGGATATCTATGTTGATAACAATGTTACATCGTTTCACATTGCATGAATCGAATGGTCACTTATCTATCTGCTATAGGTGGTTTTACTAGACCGTTTTCTGAGATGCCATTTTCAGGTTTTTATTGAAGTCGTCGTCGTCGTCATCGTTGGTTGGAGGTTTTGGTTTGGTTTTTGTTTCTCTTTTTTCTCGCGTTTCACTACTTTATACTGAGAAGATCGATTGCCTTCACAAGTTCCTGTACCTACTTGGTAAGTTGCAAAAAGAATATCGTCGACATAGGCAAAGTCGACAACGTCCTTTTTTGAAGCTGGTTAAAAAAAACGAATGACTGAAACGTTAATGAAATTTTTGTGGGACCAAATCACAGGCTTTTTCTGCCAATTAGAAAAGAATCACGTAAATCGGACCAGAAATGTTGGAGAAATCGATGCAAAGAAAATAAATGCTCATCTATTGCAGAAGCTCCTTCTTTTTTGAAGTCAGTTTTAAACTGAATTGAAACGGAAAGTCTCTTACAATGATTTATAAGCAACAAATAAGATCAATGCAATTTGACCTTAAGACTGGCCTTAGTGCTTGCTTTGCGGCATGATTTCCAAGTTTAAACTTACTTAAGATTAATTCCGAGATCTTTACGTTCTGCCATAATTAAAGCATAATACCAACTGCACCAGAGAAATTGTAATTCTGTCTGGGCAAAAAAATCGCTATAGCAACCCGAAAAAAATCACGATCCGAAGCTCATGCTGTTGGCTGTTGCCAATATCTCTGAGAGAATATCAGATAATTTTGGACTTACATAACAATTGAGGGCATTCCTTCACGTAAGAACTTTTTTTTTACTTTTCTGGACGATTTGGCCAACCGAATGTACATTATATGACATTTGGTTGGGAGGGACACATCTAATATTTTGTTCTTCATATTCTATTTTATAAAAATGTGTGCCAGTTAATGACATTAAAAAATATATTGAATGACACGCAAGTGCTAATGAAAAATAGCCAGACATTGTGAGCTGTCGTGACTAACCAAAACCACTCCTGCAGGTAGCGTGATGCCAATAATAATATCATTCAATGTACCGCCATGGTATAACATTATCCTGATTTTAGTCAACTTCTAATGCTGACTATATTATTGTTTTATTTCGAATTCTTGGGTATCGTTGTGTTAACAGGGAATCATTTAGTTTTTGGACTTCCTAAAAAGAAAACTGTAGGGTCAGTGTAACTTTACATACATATTTATTGTACACACATTATTTACACATTGTGATACAATGTAGGATTGTTGATGCCTATCATCCTAAGTTTGTCTTTGGGGTGATGGGCTACATTGACCACTTGTCACTTCTCAAACTTCATGGGAAGTGATGGGATAAGCCCGGTAGTTTATCAGAAATTTCAGTGCACATTCCATCAGAAGCTTACAACTTAAATGTAAAATCTAAACCATATTGTCAACACAACATTGAACATAGAAAGAGAGATCATTTTTTGTTGAAACTATATGTTACAATAAACGTGTGTACAATGCTGTGTTATGCACGTTAGTTTTAATTTCGCAAAGCTATTGTTAGGAATGTGCCTGGGCGTAAAGAGACAAAAGGGAAGGGGAACTGACCGGCGACTGCTGCCACCTCCTTTGCCCCGACATGTAAGAAATCAGTAAGAGATAAAGAACTCGCAATCAGTTGCCTGCGCTCCTGAAAATCGAGTTGGTCGAGGCTGTTGGTCCTAGTCCCGCGCACCGCCTGGACGGGCGCGCTCAGCGACATGTCAACTACGCGTCGCCATGTCGTACAGACGGCATCTTCACTATTGTAATAACACCAATTACACTGTCAATGAACACTAAACAAAGGCACACTGGATGTGAAACCGACGCGAACAACGCCGATCACGACGTTTTCATTGCGAAATGCCTGCGCCGCTAGAGACGCTCAACGGCAAACTGGCGTGCGGGCGGCCGGTATCGCGGGGCAGAGTGGGGGCCCGGCTGCCTGCCTCTGTCCCTCCTGCATGTTGCAATGCACTCAGCTCGCCTCTCGGGCTGTAGTTGGTGAGACGACGAGCGAGTATCTGCCGCGCCGCGCGCCGTCACGTCAACAAAGAGACACAACCGGCCTACAACGAACTACGGTACGTCGCGTCGTGGCGGCGGCGTCAGGCCCGCCGGAATTATGAACGTTTTTCTCTATTTGTATTGTAACATTTGTACGCAGATACTAACAACTTCGATTTATATGATACCTTTGTTTGGTACTCGTGTTTTACAAACGTATACATATTATAGTTTTACATGGAGATAATTATGTGAACAATCAAGCCTCGAGTAATAAATGGTAGAGTCGTTATAAGTTCAAGGTTGACTTGATTATTTGCAGGTAAATTGATGAGTTTCATACTGTGGAGAGTCAATGACGTTGGGTTTCCTTTTAGGTGTTGATGAAAAAGGTGCGTGTGTGTGGATACAATTTTGGTAGGTACCTATGCCTTTTAAATGGTAGAATCAGATTTAGAGTCACACTAGGATATTATGGTTGTTAGTACCAAAAGGATCTGTTAACTGAACATGGAAATGGGGACCTGACATGACGGTCGAGTGTCAAATCTGGGCGAACTCCAATTCAGCTACAGCCTAGGCACTGTGGCAGCAGTTTGTAGGATTATGACACATACCCGTAATCGGGCCTTTTTGGTGTCCAGCGTAAAAAGATGTGGTTAAAGCAAGCTGGAAGCAATTTATGGAAAGTTATGGACAAAAGCACACCCTCAATACGGTAGCGAAACTGCGAGCACGCGGGGTCTCAAATGATGAACACGACGGTCTGGCACTCAAGAGTCGAGATGTGGTAGAGCTGACTACACACTACACAGACACAAAAAGCCGTTGACCTAAAACAGCGTTTAGGTCAACTGAGGATAGTAAGACGACGAATATTCCAAGTGTGGTGGTGAATGGCCAAATCCAAAACTATAAGAAATAGCGAAAAATACGTATAGGAGTTTCGGCGCTTAGATAAAAACTAAAACTGTCATTACATTTTTGCCTATTATAAAAAAAACCTTACTAAAACCAATATACTGGTTTACCAGCTCTTTTAATTATGAGTAAAAAAGTTATTATTTATAAGTTTCTGTGTCAAAAAAGTATGAACCTGGGAAGCAGGAAAAGTTTTACTCAGCAGACATTTTTAATTGACGTACTCAATAAGCTGAAAACCGCGTAACCAAAAACCGTATTTCTTAAAAAAAAAAGTTAATCAGAGACTAAATTTTTCTTCTCTTGTACAAAATTACTAATAGGTACTTAAGACTACTGCCGTGGTAAAAATATGAGCTAGACAGCAAGGTGGAGCGCGAGGCTGTCTGCCTAAGGTGCGCCAGACGTACATTTAAGTAGCTCCGGGCTATTTTAATGCACCCCAACTATTTCATACCCAGTCTACATTGCAAGGTACTTTCGAGGTTGTTTTTTTCAGCCAAAACAGACTGACATATCCATACAGCTGAAGTCCGAAACTTTAGTACTTATATTGTGGGATGTTTTGAAAATTGATTTACCCTTTTAGACGTGAAAATTGATGGAGAATATTAATATACGTTCAATCTCAGACGATCCATTGGCCAGATCCATGATGGATCTAGTGACAATTGTTTATGGTCAGCGGGGTTATTGGGTAACACACTAACAGTAGAAATGGTTTTCATTTTGACAGTTTAACAACATTCACTGCGTTATTTACGTTGTTGAGCAGACAAATTTTTCGAACATATGAGGCAATGGATTAGCAATATCCTTCAAAATGATACAAATTGTGATTGATAGTGTGTTACGCAATTAGGGCTTTTCTGACTGGCGATTATAAGGGTGTGTTTACATCATTATAATCGATGCATGATGCAGAAAGCTGTGAAAGTAAGTAAATGCTGTGGCACAACTTGGAAAAAGTTTGGCCAGCAGTGGACCAGCAGCCTCAGCCTATTGACATAGGTAGGTGACGTAGACACATAAAAAGGGGTTAACAAGAGTGCCTTTGTCTGTGTCGTATAACTCGTACATGATGCGAAAACCCATATATTGTATAGGCGCAAGTCACGGGACATATATGTCATGTCGCAATGCAATATATCGTGATACACACGCATAATTCTATTAGATACTCTGAGTAAAATAAAATTTTAAGGTTTAATTAATTTTAGCATCACAATATTACCTTTTACCCTTTACATTATTTCAGTACCTAAGCATAATTTGTTAAATAGCTGTGTCAATGTAAGTATTATGAAATAGACAATATTTTTGTTGTCAAATATGAACAAAGCCTACACAATGGTCGTATACTTGTTCATAATTTACATAACACTTCGTGGTACAAACATTTCGTTTTGCCACTTTCGCTGCGAAGTGTCGACCCGTGACCATCCAACTCTAATAACTGGTTGTCTATTTTTTCCATTACACTAACTTTAAACTAAAAAATTGGCACAATAATTTATTGTACTTATTTTGTTACTTTCTTCTTTGAATACAATGCATATCAGCATATGCCCATTGCTGGAACACAGGCCTCCTCTCCATGAGAGGGAGTGGGCCGTAATCCACCACTCGGGCCCAGTGTGGGTTGGTGGATGTCACATGTCTTCGAATTTTTGGTTCTAAGACATGCCGGTTTCCTCATGACGTACCTATTCCTTAACCGTTTTGAGAGCAGTGGTGACGAAATTAAATACATAAAGCAAAGTGTCTGCCTGAGTTAAGTCGGGGCTGATTCCACTGGGCCACCACTGCTCATTGAATACAATATTTTACAATATTCATTATTGTTGGCGCAATGTTCTGTTGTCAGATTTACTCTGTTCGCTCGCTGATAGAATATTAATACACTCTTAGGTTAAAGCGCACTCAAGTAGGACAGTCTCATCAAAAACTTCAAGCCTAACTTGTTATTAACATTTGACCCGGAACTTTTCCAAAGAGTTACCTACAGTACCTGGGGACAGGGTAGGTGCTAAGAGAGCGATTTAAACTTCAGTTACTTTAGATTATTTATTACTCAAAGAAATTATGTAAATTCTTTTAAATATTCTACTGTTATCAATTAGCGGTTATTCATCACCGATTGTTTCGTGAATCTGCGGTAAATACATAATTGCAATAATAGAAATATTAATTTTATTGTTGCAACTATAAATTCTTTCTTATATCTATGGTTGGAAAAAAACTTCATACCTATATATTTCAAGTTTTTAAATCATTACTTCAGCTATACTTATAATTTTTTTTTCAGCTGCCTTTACTTTATACTAATCCTTTGAGGCTTCGCATAGGATTATTCTCATTTGACGAAGATTTAGAAAAGTTTTAAATAATGATATTTAGCAAAAGTCAGCAAAACAATTGTATTGGGCTTGTTAGAAAGGTTCTCCTCAATGAATAAGTTATGGGCAGTGGTAAGACCGGTGTGTGGAACATGAAAAACGTGCATATATGGGTTGGGTCTTCAGATTAGGGGCAAAGCGAATATTAAAAAAAAATCTGGTAACTCTGCACTCAACCTTACTATCTTACATATCATGCTTAATGTTCCTATAGGTACCCGTGCAATAGTCTGTAAGACCGACAAAATACTCTTTCGTGTTTTTTTCTTTTTTCATAAAATTTCCTATGTATTTCCTGTTACGTCAAGTTAGGTTAGTTTATTCTAGGGCGCAAAGTACATTCGTGCGTGTAGCACGTGCACGACAATATTGGTCTATGAGACCGACGCGGGGATAGGACCCAGGGTTTATATTCGGCGACTTTGTACAGAGCTGAATTGATGACACTTCTGCCTTAAATGAGTTGTTTGTTTATGCTCATGAACAGGAAAAAATATATTTAAGCTAATATTTTGTAAACTCTTACGAAAATCTTACTATTTCAGAGACTGAAATTAAAGACTGTTACTCAGTAAATTAAATAAAATAAAAATGTTATTCAAGTATAAAGTAGGTAAAGTAAAAATATGATTTACATTAATTACAATCGAGGAAATTAAATATTTACCAATTGGGCTTATCTTGTTCATGATATTCCCAAGTTTCTGTAAACATAATTTCAACATAAATATTTTTTCCAAAAATGTACCTACTGAAATTGGGTTCCGAACTTTCGGTCTGTGAGACCGTGCGCGGGTATAGGTGTCACGAAATTTGGCGTGGGTATAGGAAGGTTAACACACGATTTGCAAGATAGTACATAATCTATATTTTAGCGCACTACGGACTGGCATTACATAATTTTCATTTAGTAATATTGATAAACTAATCAAAACAGCGAAATTTATATCTCGCAGCTACTTGCGACGTTGCCAACTTTCACAATGCACTCTTTTAATACAAACTTCAATCAATTACCGACATGGATCTTAAACATAACTGGCGAAATGTGGAAGTAGGAACAACGCCTCTGCCTAACCCTCCGTAGAATAGAGGCGTGATGTTATATTGTGTATTCAATATTTTAAACTTTCAGGCTAGGAAGAAAGCTAAACCAATTTCGTCAAATGTCTAGAAGTCGTTTTATCGTTTTATGAATAAAGTAAACCAAAATCCATCTGTCTCTCTGTCACAGGACTGTATCTTTTGAACCGTACAAAGTAGTTAGACACTTGAAATTTTTTCAAAGTATGTACCTAACTATGTACTATGGCCGCTATAACAAAAAAATATAAAAATAAAATAAAGTTAAAAATTAAAAGGGTTTCTACAAAAGTATTAAAAAACAATGTAGTGTTAAATATTTTACGGTGGAACGGAACCCTTCGTGTGCCAGTCCGACTCGCACTTGTTTTATGAGATCTACAAGGATTTAGGCTTAGGCTCTACTTTAATATTTTAATTATGATAATAATTCAGGAATTTAGTAGATTAGTATAACAGATAAGACAACAATAACATGTGAACAGAAATCAAGTGCTTCCAACTTCAACGCTAGAGTGGCATTTAACGCCACCCATGAATGACAAATAAACACGTATAAGCGACAGACAGTGACGACTGGTTTCCATCCTAAGATTACATTTATTGAGAACTAAATTCATAACTCCGTAAGGTGGACTGTAAGTACTTACAAAAGGGTAATCAACAGATGCTATACCCAACACTCAACATAACTCAAAACTAGCAACAACAATGTCGATGGGATGCAATAATTGAAAAATTTTCATTCGCATCTAAAACGGGGATGGAAAATGCAAAGTTGATTTCAGAAATGTTTACGGTAGCAAAAAGTATGAAAAAGTTTCTTATTTACTTATAAACAATAATATTTAGGCGTACATACTCAAGATTACTAAGGAGGGAATGTGACTTACAGTAAACT
Source organism: Hydraecia micacea (assembly GCA_914767645.1). Taxonomy (NCBI): domain Eukaryota; kingdom Metazoa; phylum Arthropoda; class Insecta; order Lepidoptera; family Noctuidae; genus Hydraecia; species Hydraecia micacea. Next base: position 11,267,554 of record OU611782.1, on the reverse strand, counting down.
TCGTCTATCATTTCAGAATCACTGCTCGTTTCATCGTCTACTGGCCTGTGCCTC